>CM067081.1:130172616-132572616 GCA_034008185.1 Gorsachius magnificus
GGACTTCCAGGCAAAGGGCACGTGCACAAGTCTCAGAAGGGGATGTTACCTTTTGTATAGCTGAGAATACAAGTTAGTTGAGTTGGAAATGAGAGCTTGCATAATCCTTCATATTCCCAGCAAAAAGTGAAGTCAGTTGGAGGGCAATACCTGTTCTTATCACATACTACCATATATTTTGCAGTGCTGGGGCACCTTTCAAAAACGGTGGGCTAGGAACACAACCTTCTACACGCACAGAAATACCTGGTGAGTGTTGCCCATGAGCTATTCCAAACCTTCAGGAAGGAGGGTAACGTGACATCTGTTCTGGTAATAGACTCTTTGTTCTTAAGTAACCAGCATCTGAAAAACCTGCTTTGTTCGTTACGAAGGGCCTCCAAAGCCTCTTGGAAAACAAAAAGGGGAAAGTAGACTGAAGAGCAGCTTGTCCTCTTGGTGTCGGCCCATCGTGCAATGGGCATTGAAAGTAAGGCTAGAAACAACGCGCTGGCTTGGAGCTTGCTGCCTTGCTTCCTCTTTCTTGCCATTGCCAGCTGCTGCTGTCCAAAGCCCCCTACTGCTTGAAGCACTGGTATGGAAATGCATGCTTCTGACATTGGCTCTGTTAGCTGTTCTAATACTGCCTTGGGACGATGGTTTAAGGATTATGTTCTTGCTCTTTGTTCTTAAATAGATTTCTTGTGTGTACATGAGCAGATATGCATGAAATGCAAAGTCTCGGCATCTGTGGCATGTTCCTTCGGGTACCCTTCTTTTTAACTGGACTTTATTATAATAGAGGAGAAAACTACATTTTTAAATTTTTTTATTAATCTGTATTGTTCTCTGGCGGCCCTAGTAGCTTTGTGGAGGAAGCTCATGCAGCAGGGAATTTTTCTTGCCACACATTAAGAGAATTTGACAGTAAAGGGTTTGGGTTGTTTCTGAGCCACCTTCTATTGACTTTGAAGCCCTTTTTGACTACAAGTAGCATAGTAGGTGTGCTAAAGTTGTGAATCTTTCTTCTCAGGGAGTCTGTTTTATGTTGCTAAAGGGATTCGGTAGTGACAGCGAACATGGAAGGATAGATCTCTTCCAGAAAATCAGAAGTGCTGGTCTGGTTTAACAAATGGATCTCGGGCATGGGAACTATTTAATGTTTGCCATTGGCTGAAACGGGGATTTGGAGCAAGTCCCTGAATGTTTTTCTGCTTCTGTTTCCCTGTCCCTAAATTCTTGAGACTTTCAGGGAAGGAAAACGCTGTCCTTTGGTATTCAAAGGTGTTGCCAAGGGTGCCTTATCTCAGCAATTCCTACTTTTATTATTAACAGCAGGGTCTGTTCTGTGCTGAGAGGGTCCAGAACAAGTGCTGGACGGTATTCTTGGCCATCTGTAATAACATTCCAGCCCCACCATTTTTCCAAATTATGCCTAGGATAATGTAACTGCCTGAGTAAAATCCGCTCTGCAGCTTAACAGAGAGACCTTCTGTTTCCAGGACTGCCAGTCTCTCAATTTTTATACATTTACACACTGCTCTCAGGGAGAATAAATAATACATGAACATATGCACTGTCTAAGTGAAATTTCCTTCTGATTATAGTGAGACAGTGGTTAATGGCAATTGTAAAATACATTTCTTTCACCCTTTTCTAATCATGCTGTGTGTTTAAGAGTATGTCTTTATCTTTTTTTTTTGGTTATTAGTTGCCATCTTGTTTTTATTTTTTGAAGAAATTGTTTTGATCATTTTTCATATGTTGGCGAGTTGCAGTTTTGAACCCTCTTGAACACATTTCTGGCAGAATTACCTCATCTGAATCAGAAATAGTGCTACTGCATAAGTGCCCTTAAATGCTGTGTCTGCTACATCTATATTACAATAATAGAAGCTTTGAAAAGAAAACTGATTGACATTAATCCCAAATGAAATGTTTACTCTCTGTTTAATACCTGGTGGGCAATTCAATACTCTGAATCTATATTAAACACAAAAAATGTTTAAGAAGCATTATTAAGGCTTGAAATCAAGTACTCAAAAGTCAGAGCTGTATCTTGGTGTGCATATATTCTGAAATGGTGTTGAGTCGTATGATCAAATACTGGGGTTTGCACTTACTGGATTCATAGAATAAATGTTTTTTGAAGGCTGATTTGGAGGGTAGAAGTATATAAAGCTCCTTCCCAAACCTGTTACACATGGGCTAGACAGTTCAATGCTGCTGCTGAACGGTATTTTGTGCTCCTGCCTCTGCCATAGAGTTCCATATCATGTCGAACAGGTCAGTGAAAACAAGCTGTTTGCAGGTGAATGATCCTTGCTTATTCCCTAATTCACAGAAAATTGTCTTCAAATCTTACGGTCTGATACTGAGAAGTGTTGATTTCATAGCTGTTGACTCAGTAAGGTTTGTACTAGAATATGTACCTGAGAGAAACTGGGTCTAGGTTTGGGGCATATAAAGTTAAAATGAATTTTTTTTTCCTTCATTTTAGGTTCTCAATCTCATTTGTAAACTGTAGATAACACAACTTTCTTAGGAATTCAGATACCATAGAAAAATTCTTAAAGAGATTAAAATCTCTCTTCAGATAACAGTATTAGTTACGTTATTTGTTCCTAGCCCCATTTCTAGCTGAACTGCTGTGCTTGACATTTTATAAACGCGCAATCCACACGTTTCCTCACTCATCTGAGGCAGAATTGTGATATAAAAGATGTTTTAGCAAACTTCAGTCTAGGATCTGATAATAGGATGCGTCAGGCAGCCTTTAGTATTGGTTGTTGCTATCCTTCCTGCCCATAACCCTAATTGTGTGTACCTAGCAGCACCTCTTCAGGAAAGGCAGAGAGGGATAGAGGAGATGCTGTGCTTTCTTAGCCTGTTCTGAAGAGAGATGTCAGTCCTGGGGGCAGGATGCTGTATTCAGCTGTCCACGTTCATGTCTGCTCAGGCCTCATCTAGCGAGTGTCACAATTTTGGTTGTAGGGGTGCTGCATACTCGGCTTCACACTGGAGCCACTGGACTGACCATCCTCTCCGGGCAGCGTTGTCCTGTGTACTTGTCAGTTTTCTGCTTTCAGGTATCACCCCTATGTTCTGGATTTGCTCTGTCAACCTCTCCGCCCAATGTTACGCATCTCACTTGCAATATACCTTATCTTCTCTATAGTTAGAAATTTTAGAGCAAGCCTTTTCAGACTGTTGGGATGAAGCCTGATGCGGTTTGGGTTTCAGTGGCAGAGCTGGGTGTTTTATTCTGGAAGTGGGGTTAGCAAATCTTCCCAAAATGCTGACATTTCCTATAGGTCATCCAGTGTTTGTTCTTGTACTGTTAGAAGCATGTGCTCTGGACTACACCAAACAGGACAAATATAAAAACATACACTTTCTCTGTCACGTTTCAAGATAGAGTGCTGCAGTCAGCCCTGGGCTGTGGAGTATCCTCAAGAGCTTGAGATCTAGTGGACCATGAAACCTGTCTCAGAAAGATGAGATGTGGCATTGCATTTTATGTAACACACTGTGCTCTGTAATTGGCTCTTTTAATGCATGTGTAGAAACACTGAATTACTTAAAAGAGAGAATGGTATTGCTGTGGTGTTTGGGAGACAGATTTTATTGGTGGGTTTCCCTACTTTTGCCTAAAACAACTGGGTTTTTGGAAATCAAATGTGAATACAAATGTATCTGGGACTACAGGTCTCCAGTATGGGGAGAAGAGAGAGATGGGGCCGGGGAAGGTTACCCAATAAAATTGCCAGGAGAACTCATCTTTTCCTTGGGGCAGGAGCACATTTCCCATTCAAGACACACTGGGTTGCTTTCTCATTGCGATGATAAGGACAGTTTAATGAGGGCTGAGAAGTTTGTTTAAGTCTGGGAATCACTGAAGATCAACAGCTCCTACAGTCTAATTTGCTTTATCATTAATCCAGATAAGAGTCAACTGTTTTAACAATTAGCTCTCTTACTAGCTCGGCCATTAAGGTCATTAAAACTCTCTTTGCTTCAATTTAACCCCTCAGGTTGCTACTTCTAGTAGGTGAGTATCCTTATATCCTAATGTGGAATATGTTATGGTAACTGATGATCCAGGCCTGTTGTAGCCACTTGGCCTACTATTTGTGTCTTCAGTGATTCAGGAGAGAAATGCCTTTAGGTGCTGTCGTAAACAGTCCTCTAAATCTTGAAAATCAATGAGAAATGAAAGGAAGTTAATTATAATTTGTACTGACAGCACTGTCTATTACTTAGGTTGCTAAGCATTTCCATTACATGAGCTTGGATTGTTTGCGGAGGGTGGGCATAGGAATTGCTCTGTTTTTTGTTCTGTTCAAAACTTTTGTCAAGCACTTACCGTATGCTGAGTTTTTCCCATTCTACGCATCCAACTAAGTTTAAATTGCTTAGGAAAATTTATTCAAAAAACAGTTTGGCCGTTTTGAAGAATAGGCTGATGAGAGAATAGAAGAGAAGACCAGAGAAATGTATATTCCTCTGCCTGTGTTATATTGTGCTGAATGACAGGTTGTGCTGTGAAAAGATCTTCCATCTCTCTGGCTTGAAACAGGAAATTAATCTGATGACTGGGGCTCAGATTAAGAAGCAGAATTAGCTGACCACAGCGTGGGGCAGAGAGGCACGAGAGTGGGGAGAGGCTGAGATTGGAAAAAGTAGCCCAGGGAAAGAAGGATGGACAGGGAAGTATAAAAAGTGAGAGAACCCCAGGCTGAGAAAGGGTTAAATAGACCAGGACTTGCTAGCAAGGAGAACAGGACCATCAGAGTGGGGAAAAGCCAGGAACTGGGATGGGAGCAGGAAGAACTGGGGAGGAAACCTCAGGCTTGGGGCTAGCAGGTAGGACAGCAGGTCCTACAAAGCACATCTCTTCTGAGCAGCTAGAGCAGGTGTTGCCCCGAGGTGTTTCCTTCTCATCCTCCCTTTCTTGCCGGGAAGTAAGCTGGCAAGGCATCCTGCTCCCCCTGACGCCGATCTGCCCAGTACTACCAGGTTGTCATCTTCTCTCTCACTTCATTCAGTCAAATGGCGGAGGCCTGTGTGCAACTGAGGGCTCCAGGTCTGCAGATTAACCATATGGCTGGAGGCATCTGTCTGGCTTCCTGTTGGTAGGAAGCTAGAGGAAACTCCTGTCCTTCCCTCAAGCTCTCAGTACTCTCTTTTTAACATCAGATGAAGCACTCGGGGTTAGAGAGTGCTGAAATTAAAGTTGCTTATACATCCTGTAACTTTTTCTCTACCTCATATATTTTTTTTCCCCTCACAAAAATGTGTGCTTTGCTCAGTAACAGAGATGAGCTGTGCACGTATAATGCACTTTTTCCCTGGCTTGCTGCAGAAGGAGGAAAAACATGCAGTGTGAGTCAGGGAATTACTTGAAGAAAATGGCTGTAGTAGCCACAGGAGTATCATCTGATCCTTCAGGCCAGCTGAGTTTCTGTGCGGTGTAGACTAGCCATTTTGAGCTAAACTTTTCAAAGGCTATCGTTAGCTGTTGTACCTAGCTCGCCTGAGGTGCCCGATTCTAGAGCCTGGAAGAAGATGAGTAAAAATACTGCACGCTCTTTGCTGAAACAGAAGTTTCGGAAAAGCATTTCTTCGTCATCGCGATTCAAGTACTGCTCAAATCAGCAGATACTTCTGAAATTGTGCCATCTGTGCCTTAGCTCGCTCTCCATGTAATGGTAATAATGCTACTTCTAAAAGAAGGTTGTGGGAGATTTTGAAAATAAATTAGCTTAATGTTTTGTGATGCAGTCAAGAATAAAGAATTGGATGAGGATGAAGGCCAGAGGAATAAAAAGGAGCAGAAAGATTATAGCATAAAGTACAGTGCCATGCACCTAGCATCTAACGCAAATGTCTCCTATAACCGCGGAGCTCATCAACTGGAAACTACAAAGGAGGAAGAAAGATCTGGGAGTGTTGCTAGATCTTACGATAATTGAGGCAGCACTTCCATGATTTGTTACACACTGTGATCTTAAAAGGTCTCGATGGTTATCAGAGAAGCACTAATGCCACTGGGCTTTTGGGAGAACTCATCTGGACACTTGTATACACTTTCAGCTTTACAGCAGAAAGATGAGAACAAACCAGAGAGAGTCCCAGTGAGGCTGCTAGCATGGTCAGTGCAATGAGTGGCCAGTTTTAAAAGGCAAAAAAAAAAGTGTGGCTTACTGAGCATTGCAAAATGAAGGTGGAGGGATGAGTAAGACAGCAGTTCCTAAATATACCTGAAGAGTTAACAGCAAGATGGAAGCTGGCTGAGCTGACGCACAGTTTTTGGCACAACAGGAGATAGGTTTGAAATAAATGGGAGTAATTTTAGGTTGAAAGTGAAATAGTGTGTAAGTATCAGAGTAGTGAGAGTCTGGGGCAGTACCCCAAAGGACAGAGTGGAAGGAAGAGTCCTTGTTGGGCTGGAGATGAGGCTTGAACCAAGCTTTGAGAAGGGTGTGAGAGAGACCTGGGCTCAGACTCAGGAGGCTGTAGCCAGTTAAATGTGTTAATTACAGCAGATGTGGCATGTGCGTTTGGACACCATGCATGCAGTGCGTGTGGGCAGTTGACCTTTTCCTTCTCTCAAGTGAAATCAAGTCATTAGGAATTATCTCTAAATACTCTGGCCCCATACTTCAGAGCTTCATCTGCTTTAATCTTAGTATGCCTTGGGGAGCCAGATTACCCGTGTGTCTGCCCTGGAGGGCGTGGGAGCAGATGAGGAGATCTTTTTCAGATGGCTGGTTTTTAACGTGCAGCCAGAGAGGTCTGTTGAGTGCCTGAGCATGTGTGGAAAGGAGGGGACGTATGTGTTCTCCATTAGCATTTTCAAGATGCAGGAAAGCCTCATGTCTGTTTGCTCCAGGATATCTGCTTGTCCTCGTTTATGCAGCATATTTGAATGGAAAACTACCAGTTGTGTAAGGGCTGAAGGAAGAAATACATTGTTGGAGTGGGAACATTGCCATTCTCAGCCTTTGGATGGTCTCCACTTCATGTTTGTCACATGCAATTCATATCTGTAAGGAACATGTGTCACTGCTGATGTGATGTGCCATGTCATAAAAACTCCAGTGACATTTTGTGACCTCTTAAAGTCTAACAAAAGAGGTTTGCAACACATAAATACCATCTGCCTTGGCAAAGCGGCTTCCCAGTTCTGTAATCACATATGCCTCTTGTGAAATGCTGCATCACCTCAAAAAAAATCAGCATATTAATGGAGGAAGCTTGTCATTTCACTCATTCCCAGGTTCTTTACATAATTCATCTATTAACTTTTTTTTTTGCTTATTAAGAACCCTGAGGGGTGGAAGTTGCAGCAAATCCATGATAGCTTTAGGAGTTCCGTTTCATTAGAGTTGTATTTACTTTCTGATTTTTTTGGTACTCTGAATTGGAACCATTCTCCCTACGATCTTAATCTTTTGCAAATACTCATGGGGTTCACAGATGGAAGCGTGAAAAGTCTGAGCTGTCTCAGGAACGTGTAACCACACTTTTGCAGGAGGGGTGTAAAAAGAGGAGAGTTTTCCTCATTAACCTGTGTTTGTTCACTTAGTCCACTATGGGAACTGAGATGTGCTAATTATTTTAAATTGATTCAACTTGTTTGCCAATTTATCACACCGATAGCCTCAGATGTGGGATAAGGAGACCAAACTTCGGCTGCAATTTTTGCTGGGCTGACAGCTTATATAATGTACAATTTTTTTAATCAGTAGGGGCAATTTTTACAGCCTGAAAAAATAAGCAGAGTATTTCATGCTTGGATGGGAGAGAAGAGCACTTTATCCACTTACCCTTTACTTTGCATACTGCTGCTGTTGGGTGCTCTAGCTTTTACATGTAACTAAGACAAACTTTCTAAAGAGGGAGTTTATCGCACGGAATGTGTACATATTACAGGCCACATATACAACATACTTGCATTAATTTATGCTTAATGATGAGCGAAAGCTACTTCAGATGGTGCCGAGGTAGAAGACTGCATCTCTACAGACTGTGGTGAGAGGCAACAGATCTACTTCCTGTCATAAACAGTGCTTCTGTGTTTTCCAAGCAGGGTGCAAGCATTGTCTAGCCCTCACAGCCATCAGTGAAGAAGTCAGGTCTGTTTTTATCGCTGTCTTACAGGCAGAGAAAGAAGTACACTGAAAAATGAAGTGACAAGACTAGCAAATCTGTGTAAACAGCAAAGCAAGATACCAGAAGCCCTGGCTTGCCAGCCTGTCTCGTCATCATGCCCCTGTGCCCTGGGCAAACCCCATTCTTTCGACTGTGTTTGTCCATAGCATCGGTGATATAGCAGGCTTCAATACTGATTCTAATACTGATTTTTAGACATAAGCTTATAATTTCCGTGATGTGACCTATCCTCAGGCTCCTTATTAGTAAGATCTTTTCCTTTCTTCATTATGGTGTTGAGAGATGATGCTAGATGTGTATAGGTGTCACAGAACGGATAAATTAAAAAAATCACACAGGGACAAGAGATGTGGAGAAGCCTGTGAGCATCGCTCTAGATGTAAGCATTCTGAGGAGGCAGAAGAACGTTCCGAGTCCAGCACTTGCAAGGATAAGTCATTACACTGTGCTGCTCCCCTCATAGTGGACCATATGGTAAGGTCGTACTGTGCATATACTGCCCTAAGGGTCCTACTCACAGATGGAGCAATGAAACAGAAAAGCCTGTTCTGCAGGAGTTGAGTAGGTTTTTTGTAAATGCATTGCCATGCAACCATTTCAGTTGCCTTTGTTTGACCTGTTTTTATAGATCCCGATGAGGTCTGTAAGACAAGTTTATTCTTAATTGCCATTCATATAACTCTTATCTTGCCATTCTTAATTTCAGAAGTTGATATGGAGGGTATGTGAGGTAAGTTTTTGCATTTGATGCTCTGCAGTAATGACTATTTTTCATGTTTTGGCCCTGTAACAGAAGGAGCACCCATCTTTTTTGCATCAGTTGCAGAGTGAAAATGGTTATACCAGCAGGTACTGCAGAGTGGCTGGTGCAGTGTAAAGCTACACCCTGCTTCATTGTGAAATTCGCCTGTTTATGTGGCCTGGGAGATACCAGTGCAAGCACCTGAAACAGACGATATTTGAACTCCTAAGAGTATATCGTGAAGCTTTTTATCGCAGCCCAGTTGTAGCTGACATTTAAAATGTGCAGCAAGAAAGAATGTGAGGCTAGGAGGTATCTCGGTAGAAGTACTGCAGCCCATCTGGGCTTTTCAGAGCGAGAAACTGTACCCAGCTGGGTATCACCGGATGGCATCAAAATGCTTGCTTTCTTGTCTGCTGAAATAATAACCAGGTACGCTGTGTGTGGGAAGGGATTGTCAGGGGGAGAAAAGCTATTTAGCATCAAGGTAAGAGAACAGCAAAGCACTGCTGTTTAAAAGGCTGTATGAAGAGCTGGGCCTGCTGCTCCCCTTACAATTCTTAGCAACTTTTTTTCATTTTAGGAACTTTCCGCTGTACTTTCTGTGAGACTGAAGTGGAAGAAGATGAGTCGGCGATGCCCAAAAAGGATGCAAGGACACTCGTGGCAAGATTTAATGAGCAGATTGAGCCCATCTATGCGCTGCTTCGTGAGACGGAAGATGTTAACTTAGCCTATGAAATCCTCGAGCCAGAACCCACAGAGATTCCTGCCCTGAAGCAGAGGTGGGAACATGCCTGGTCTTCTCTCGCTGCGCTGCTTCCTCCTAGCGCGTTCTTCTGCTCTGTGAGGCTTTCCCAAACCTTGTGCAGCCTCTGGCTGCGTTGAGGACTTGTTCAGCGCCAACTGTGCAAGCAACTGACAGGTTCCCCAAGGAGTGCGTGGTTTGTAAGGAGACAAAGGGCCATAACCATTTTTTACTAAACAAGGCAGATGGCTATTCTTCCGGTCAGCCTCCTGCATGTGTTTTTTTGTGGGGTGGGGTACTCGAATTACCTGCTGCTTGTGTGCTGCAGCCAATAATGTATACCAAGCTCTTACCCAGTATTTAAGATACGCAAACTGCAGCCACTTGGCAAAGCTCTGAAGGTGCCATCTACACCATCTTCTTTCTCTCAAACCCTTAGCTTTCATCTATTCTTTTTGCTTCTACCCAGCTGTTGAAACTAAGCTATCTGCATTCCATGCTTTGCGTTCTAGTTTGAAGACATTACTTGTTATAAGGGTATTCTTTAATTCTGATTTTCTCCTGCTTTCTTTCATCTCTTCTTTTCGGGAGGAGACCGTGCTATAGTCAAAAACTCTTTAAAATGTTCCTACCCATGGGAAATGACACTTTCTTTCAGAACATTCCTAGCTGTACAAAAACAGATGATGTTTAAATAATGCAGAAAGATGTGGGGAGCTGTCAGTTTTGTCAGTTGTGGTGAAATGTGATGCACTGCTCTGTGTTTAAAAAAAAAAAATTAATTAAACACACACATGGGGGGGGGGGGGAGATGTACCATGAGGGAAGCATTCCCACAGTGCCTTGGGGTGCTTGGCTTTAGTTAATGGGAGAACAAGCTGGATACTTTCTTTTTTTTCCCTCTCAGGCTAACCTTGAGAGAGAATGTTCCTCATATATTCATGCTAGACAGTTTCTAATTAATATAATAAAAAATTCTTTGTCTATTCATAGTCTTTTTCTAGCCAAGAAGGTAGCTAATTTTCCTCATCATTCTGATAGAAAAACAGAAGCAATATAGAGAGGGGAAGAGATTTTTCCAAGGTCACTCAACATGTCTTTGGTGATATGAGGAGTCTTTGAAGGCCTTATGCCCAAGCTGAATCACTAGCCTTTGTTTTAAAAACCCTTTGAGTAGTAGAACTGGGATAACCCCACCAAAGAGAGAGTATTCCTCTTCTGTGCACAGGGAATTATCACAGCAGAAGCCTGGTGCAGTCCCATGGTTAAATGGCAGCACCCACTTACTAGACTCTTAAATAAACATTGTAAATGATTAATTACTGTGTGCAAGGAATGACAAAATAAATAGGCAGCTTTTTAAATGCTTACTTGAACACAACTTGCTTCAGCACATACAATGATTTAATTATTTATTAACTCTTATTAATTCAAAGCAGCTAATTGCATGAAAGCGCTGCTGTGAGATTTTTTTTTTTAACTGCCAAACCCTGGGTTATTTATTGTCTCAGTTTTTATGGAGTCTTGAGTGTCTGAAGTCATTGACAAAACTGACATTCGGTGATTCTGAAACAAACGGAAAAGGTCACGAAGTGCCTGCATCGTCTCTTTGCACCGACGCAGGCAACTTCACGTGTTTTCAGGAGAGTTACAGTTCTAAGTGACCACGCTGACATTGCATAACTGCCATTCACCTGCCATGGGAAACTGGGCAGATCTTCACTTATATCTTTCTAGGAGGCCGTATTTTTCTTAATCTTGGCAGAGTGTGAATTAGCCCTGCAGGTTTTGAAATAAACCTGCTTTACCTAAGCCCTTCTCTGTGGTTTTCTAGAACAGATGGATTTTAATATCCCTCTTATGCCAAAATTGCATGATTTTATGTAACAAAATTCTTCACATAATTAATTTTCTGTGGTCATGCTATCAAGGACCATGGATCATCTGTTGTGAAGTTGAAGCTCTTAAGAGCTGCTAAGTGAAAAAGTACTTTATTTCAAACACGGCACAAAAAGAATCATCCCCATTATGCAAGACCTTTTCTTAATAGTCTGGGCAGAATAGAGATGAAAATTTCAAGTTTTGTCCCCATTACACAGTGTGGTTTCTGTGGGCCTCAGCTATGTCAAGGATTATTTACATTGCCTTTAAAGGCAGCTAACCACTCATTAAGGGAATTTCCATCAAGGTAAAACAACCGATGGGTAACAGAGCAAATGCAGCCACATCTGGGCCACTGAGCTGCCACAGTTCTTGGTTGCAGGATGGCCATGTGAAGTCTAGACCTAGGTGGGGAAAAAGCAGATCTTGAATCTAAGAGAGGGGGAGAAAGAGATTTAAGAGTGTGCTCCCTTCATCTGCTCTGTGCTACCCGTACAGCAACTCGCACATCTGGCCTTTTGCTGGTGCCTGATCCATGGTGTTTAATCCTGTGCTTTGGAACAAGGTTGCTGAACAGTAAGATCTCCTCTGGCAGTAAGGAGGATTCCCCTGGTCACGCAGTCTTGAGGGGCTGCTGACTCCTACCAGCAGCGTTGCTGAAGATGCAGTTCCACAAACAAGGGAGTAAATTGAGACATGTTTGCAAAGCTCACCGGGGTCCAAAAGTAGCCAGAAAGTGTCTAGATGGTTCCACCGAAGTGTGGGACGTTGCAGTAGGTGGCTGAAGGTAATTAGTACTGTAGGTGTCTCTTCGAGTTGTTACTTTCATTTTTGAAATGTTCCTGACGTCATGGAATAAGTGTTTTGCTGCTAAGTGATACCGCGTAGGAAAAAAAAAGTCCATTTCAGGCACTCTTATGGGGACCTCTGTGCAAAAGTATTATTAGGCAGTTCCTGGCACTACTGAGTATTAGGCTGTCACGCTGCAGTCGTGGCGAGGGAGAGCTTGGGGGAGAGCTGCATTGTGCATCTTGTGAGGAAAGTGGATTACATAAAATCGTCAGGGAAACGCTAGTTAGAGATTTCTATTGTGTGGGAAGCAGAGCGGTGCTTTTCACAGAACACATGCCTGTCTTGGGGAGCTGAAAGGTACCAACACTTGAAATAACGCATCGGGGAGAAGGTCTCTTGTGTGGTTCCTTAGGTTATATAAGCAATACATGTGCACGAGTCTTCTGCCCCAAAACTCAAGGCTGCTGTGAAGCTCTCCTAGTGGGGCTAGCTGCAGGAGAGAACCTGTTAGTGTGTGGACATGTGCTAACACGGATGCTGTGAAGAATTTTGCTAACAGACCCCAGCAAAGTCACTACTGGGAGGCTGTGGTAGCCTTCAATCGAAACTGTGGCTGAACATGCCCGTGTTTTTCATCTGGGGAAGAGAGACGATTGCCAACCTGCATGTTTTCTCACTATTTACCCCTAAAAATCGAGCAGAATTAGCTCATCATGCAGTGGTTAAGTCCTTGCTGAATTAAAAAATTGCGTATTACTCAAGTCTCCTCCAACTGCAACCTTATTTTAAGCTTCTCGGTCAGACAAAGGTTGTTGGGTAGATAGCAGTGACTGAACTGTGCTCACTGACAACTTCTGTCAACTCAGCTGTCAGCAGAGCAGGAACACTGAGTATCCTTAGATGGATTTGATCTGGACAAGAGGAGGAGTTAAGGTAGATCTGTTACCTGTGAAAAAATTTTAAAAAATTTCCCCCCCGTTTCCATTCAGCTGCTTTCCCTGATCAATGTGATGAGCAGCACAGGCCAGAGAGAGTATTTTACGCTTATTGCCATCACTATGCAGAAAATACTCCACCTGATGTCCTCTTTTCCATTGGATCCAAGCAGGAATGTTTGTTTTCTCTATCAGTCTCCTGAGCTAGAAGGGAGCCTGGAGGAAAATGTGCTGGCTGCAGCTCCTCTCAGAAAACAAAGGAGAGCTAGGCTTTGACTGCCATACCCTTCGCATCAGTCATCGCCTTGCTTTCTCCAGCTTTTCCACGATGAAGACAGTTCTGTCTTGCCTCCTCCCACACACCATCACCACACAAAGCCCCTTGCCCAGCCCTAGTCCTCCGGCTTGAAGGTGCCCTCTCATCTTTTCTTCTCTTCTGCCTGGACTCCCCAGTCCTCCCAAGGCTGTGTCTGTGGATAGCACAGATCTCCTGTGTAACACAGGAGAGGTGACTTACTGCGGGTATTGTCACTCACAATTCAAGCAAAGGTTCAAACTGTGTTTTTCATGGTGAGTTAACTCCTTCACGAGTCCTGTGATTAATAATTGTTCACAGATCTGAGCATGCTGGGTCTCTGGGCCTATCATCTGACTTGTTTAAACTTTAGCAGTTTTTTAATGCAGTGTAGGGTTGCTGTGAAAAGGCCAAAAAGAGACTTTTCCAGATACTAGATTACTGTACAACTATGTTTTGCTGCTATAACGCTTATTTGAGGGTATTCTGGGATTTTGTTTGTTTTTACCTGAGTGCATCGGCAGCTTTAGTGCTTTCTCTTCTTTTCAGTGTCTGTTGTGGAAGCTGCCATGGCCTCATGTAGGGTTTCCCATTAGAGACCCCCAGGTTCCCCAAACCAGCAAGCTGGTGTAGAAATTCCTGGCACCACATGTTAGAAATCGGAATGCAAGTTCTCAGTGCAGACTGTGGGAGATAACTAATCATAGTTTGTGTTGCAATGGTGGCTGAGGAAGGGCTTGTTCTGAGTGCTCTGGTTTTCTCTCTTTAACTTCTTTGTAGCAAGGAGCGTGCAGCTGGTACTGGTTCAGGGACAGCAGCTGGCCTTGCAGGTGGCCACCATCGGGAAGCATGGACTACAAAAGGACCATCATATGAGGACTTGTATACCCAGAACGTTGTCATCAGCATGGAGGACCAGGAGGATCTTAACCGGTCTGCAAGTGAAGGAAAGCCAGCCAGAGAGAGACCAATCTGGCTGCGGGAGAGCACGGTGCAGGGGGCTTATGACCCCGATGAAATCAAAGACGGTAAGAAAATTCACAGAGCAGAAGTACTGCTCTGCTTATGTGATACTCTTAGAGTGCTGTTCAAAAATATGTTCCCCTGTGTGTATACAGCTGCTGCTCCCTACACTCCAGATTTTGTCTTCTCCCCTCTGCTGTGCAAAGCACCTGTGTGTAGGTAGATGTAAAAAATCCTGGCTTATTAGATCCAGGATTGAAATCTAGGTCAGTAAAGCTGAGTTACCCACAAAATTTTTTGTGCTTCTAAAATGTTAATTATGTTACGTCTTCCACCTTGAGAGTTTATTGCTTTTGGACAAAGGTCTTTCAGTCTCATCTAGAAAGCTGCCCACCCAATAGGTCACTGCTGAAAAATAACATTTATTAACATTCAGTCACTCTGAAGCCTACCAAATCTACCAGCAGCGGTTTTGTGCTCCCAGCCACCTTCTTGCCAATTGTATTTTGGAATGTGTTTTATATGAAGAATATGTCAGAAATAAAGCTTCTGGAAGTACAGTAGGAAGGTCTGTCACCATGGCAGGCGAGTCCTTATTGCTTTCTGTTTGTTTTTCATTATCTTTGCTTTTATTTTCATTCATGTTGGGGTCTGGTTGTCCATAGACAGTAGTCAAGGCCTGGTAATCACTAGTAGAAATATTTTGCTTTGCTAAGTGTGCTATTTAAGCTTGCACACTAAAAATAGGAAATAGAGACCTTCTATGATTTTTACAAGAGTGAATCAATAGATGCAATCTTCCA
This sequence comes from Gorsachius magnificus, assembly GCA_034008185.1. Lineage (NCBI taxonomy): Eukaryota > Metazoa > Chordata > Aves > Pelecaniformes > Ardeidae > Gorsachius > Gorsachius magnificus. The sequence goes on from CM067081.1 coordinate 130,187,933, forward strand.
GGTCATTTAAGGATCATAGAATTAAACTGTTGATGCGCTAGGAGGAGAAAATGATGGCAAAAGGGAACCGCATGTGTAAGCATGAGACCCTGGAGCCAGTGCAATGCTCAGGAGAGAAGTGGAGTATTTCGGTATAGCAGAAGTGAAGAAAATGGATGTGAAATGAGGGTCAGAAGATATCTAATGATCTTGTTTACATGTAACGCATACGGATCCCAGAACTTTTTCCAAACAGATAAAACAAAGTGATTGAAACAACCTCCTGCTGCAGTCTGTAGCAGATGTTGTTGTTATTCACCAGCCATGGTGAGTTCTCACCCCATTTTTCTGCTAGACATTCAATTCACCTGTAGTTTTAAATTGGCTCCTTGAGATGACTTTTGGTGTACACAGCATAAATGTTTCTCAGGTGCCACTGAAGGACATGGAGGGGGAGTATATCTCCTTGCAGCACGATGGCATCACTGCTTAACCTCCACCGCTGCTGGAGATCAAATAGGGGACTTGTGGAAATAGCCTGACTGCGGCTGCAACATATTTCTGTAGCAAGAGCTACAGAAATGTGTTGCAGCTGCAGTATGGCATAAACAGGGAGGAGGGAAACTTGGGGCTGTTGATAACAACGATTCACTGCTTGGATCTGGCAGGAACAGTTCTCGGAAGCAAGAGACAGCCCCGCTCCTGAGCCACAAAGTCAGACTTTGTGGAGCTACCCCAGGCTGTGGTCGCTTCACAGCTCTCAGTGTAATGACCTATCTCATAGAGATGCTCTCCAATAGCCTCTTATGCTCTACAGTCACGAGCAACAGAGCACAAGGCTGCCAGCACAACGCCTTCATTCTTCCTTTCTTCCAAGAATTTTGCCAGTGCATTGATATTGCAGCCATCACCCATTACTACAACTTCATTTAAAATAAAAACATGGGGCCTGTGAAGCTAGGAGTGGGTCTTTTGGCCTTTATTTTACCGCAGGAGAGGAGTGCCCACAAACTCCTCTGGCTTTTAGTGCTTAATGCAGAACTTACTTCCTTAGTTTACCTGTTTCTCAGCATTTTTTTCATCTCAAGTTGAAAAAAGTAACCAGTGCATTTTTGACCCTGGGGGAAAGGCTTGGGTGCCAACTGCCTGGATGTGGTGCTGAAACCATGCGTGTCCAGGTCATGGGGAAGCAGGCAAGTGGCATTAATGTGTGAAGGCAGAATGCCGTCACCTCAGCTCCAGGAATTGTTCATAGGCGGCATCTTTAGGTGCAAGAGAGAACGTTTGCCATGGGCAGTCTGTCCTACTTTTTAGGCCTTGTTTTTACATAAGGTTCTCTGTGTTTCATTTTTCGTTCTGGGGTTTTTTTCCTGGTTTTCCATACTGCCTGTAGGTTTATTGATGCTGGGTGGACTCACAGTCTTCTCATCAAATGTAGGATTAGGAGAATTTTTCTGCAGAATGCCACTTTTTGAGCAGAATTTTACCTTTTGAATCCGTGAGCTGCGGACACCCTGCCTACCCAAGCCACGTCAAACCCTCCCAGCTATCGCACAGCCAGGCTTACTGGAAGAGGAGCACAGGCTGTGTGTCTGTCAGCTGGGAAACTGCAGTCCCCTTCAAATAAGAGGTCCGGGTAGGGAGCCAGAGGGACTGGCTGGGCTGCGTTGCAGCTTGGAGAGCAGGAGCTGTTTTAACGCAGCCTTCCACGGTGCACTACGCAGCTTTGGCTGCAGGCTGTAAGCTGCATCTGCTCCGCGAGAGAGATCCTGCTCGCCACCACCACGTTCCAGTAATGAGCTTTTCTGCTTTCTGCCTGGTAGGTCCACCTCTGAGCTTACCAGCCACGGCTACTTTCAATGTTGTTTTGTAACACGTGGTTTCCGCGTACTCCCTGTCTGCCTGGATTCAGCTGCCTCTCCGTCTTCATCCTTATAAGATGGGGAGCTTGGCAGGGCCTGGGTTTGGGTCTGTGTTTATGGTCTGTGCCAGCAACGTTCCGTGGTTTTAGTCATCATGGCAAGTCTTCCAGGCTGCAGTTGTATAACCTGGAAACAAAAGGACAAAAAGGAAACGGCCTGTGCTTGTTCACCAGCACAGAGATACTTGCTGTACGTCTGACAAAGTGCCATCATTAGGTGCACAGTCTGGGTATCTGGAAGCCCAGATTTAGGTCCCAAGGGCTGCTTTCTGCTCCACAGTAAGGGAGTGCATCAGCCCACCTGAGGATGCCTGAGTTGGACACCTCCCTGGAGGGTCTTTTCCAGGCCCCTGCTCATCATGAGTTGTCTTCTCTTGCAAAGTGCTCCCGGCCAAGGCTCCCAGCTGGGAGCCACAGTGACTCCAAGCCTCCCAGCTCCTAGGAAATGACAATACCTGCTCTGCTGTTATGAGAAAAAACATAAATATCTCTGTCTTTAAGGGAGAGGAGGAGCTGACATAGAGACAGGGTGTGACTTGGCCAGGCGTCCTCGGTGGCAGTAATTAGTACGGGTCCAGAAAGCCTTCAGGGCTGTCACCCAGGTCTCTGTGACAAAATGATCATTCCTTTGTGTCCATTTGCAGGGGGCCGGGATCTGGATACCTTCCAGGAGCGTGAGGAGGGCCGGGCAGCTCTGGATGATAATGAGGAGGTGATGCGTGCCCTGCTTATCCACGAGAAGAAGACACCTTCTGCTTCGACAGTCACTGTCGGAGGTGCCGCTCCTCTCTCCGGTGCCAACGCTAGTGACTCCGAGAGCGAGACAAGCGAGTCGGAAGAGGAATCCCCTCCCCGCCCTCCTGCCACAGCCACCACAACGTACGGGCTGGAGGATGAGGAGGAGGATGAAGAGTTTGAGGTGGTGGCAGAGGACCCCACTGTCACAGTGGCCGGGCGTCCACACTCTTACAGCCAAGTAAGCCAGCGCCCTGAGCTGGTGGCCCAGATGACGCCGGAAGAAAAAGAGGTTTACATAGCCATGGGGCGACGCATGTTTGAGGATATGTTTGATTAACCTTTTCTTGCCATGGCATTTTTTAAAAAAGTGACTTTTTAAGCCAGAGACTCCCTAGTAAAACAGAAGACTGAAGTGCATCTTTCCTCCCCTGGGCGCAGGGACACTGGGGCTCGGGACTGCTAGTCTCAGGCATCTTGTCCACCAGAGAGGAGGGGGAGCAGGAAGGCTGCATGTGCCAAAACAGGTAGGGGAGGACAAGTCTCAGAAGTGAGGATGCTTCAAAGGTAAAAATCTGCTTCAGGGTGCTCTGCACCAGGCACTGCTTTAACCCTCTCCAAGGCCCCAGCGGCTGCTTCCCCCGCGATTGCTTTGGGTTGATTTTTGTTGCAGATCCTAATGAAGCCCACATCCCTGCCCTCAGGGGACATAAGGGCTCTGTAGTCTGATCAGAGTGCTCTGCAGAGGAGGGTGTGAGTGATGTTACAGCTGCCTGTGCTCTGTGAGGGGAGAGGGAAGCACTGTCTGCTGATGGCAAGCTTGGGCAGGGCTTGTAGCTGACCTCCTGCCAGCAGCCACTGGCCACCGAGTGGCCATTTCTAAGCAGGTCTGTAGGCAGCAACCTTTTCTTGCTCCCATTTGCTCCTTACCATGTCTCAGCACCTCAAGGTCAGGCGTAACTCGAAACACGCAGCGTGAAAGCCTTGGCGAGCATGCAGTTATACTCTGTCAGCGTAACGAAAGCCCTCCACGGATCTGAGCCATCAGAGCACTCTGAATTACCAGGAGATACCTTCATTTTCCAGTATTGCTGCCTGTTGCTTCTGCCTAGCCCTGTCCAGACTCCAGTGTTGCAGATGGATGGTTCGTAGTGGGCAGAGCCGCAGTCAGGCAGCGCCAGAGAAACAGCGTAGCTAGTTTTTATTTGCAGTCACACCAGGGCTGTATCATTTTAAGAGGAATTATGCAATCTTGAATTCTGCTTTGGCACACTCTTTTACCATAGAAGAACATTTATCAGTGCCTACAGAGCAATATCATATTTTTAATGTTTTCCAGTTGAAAAATGTTGTTTTTCTAAATTGTTGTGTTTTCCTATCCAGTACTACAATAAAACAAAATGATAAAAGAATTCTGTGTCCCAGAGGGTAGGGGCAGTGTTATGTGCTGTTCCATTTACATAGGCAGCATCAATTTGTTGTTCACTGAGGCTGTAAATCTGTTTTATACTAACTAACTATGCTTTCTATGTTCTGCTAACCTTGTCATGACTCCTTTGTGGTTTTATTTTCAGCTTCCCAATACTTTGAATCCCTTCTTTTTTTAAATAGTGTTTTAAATTTGCTTTTAAGTCATTTTAAAGAGGAATAAATAAACAGAAACTTCTCCCCTTTGTCATCTTCCAATTTGTCATGTGCCTAGTTGGGAATGTTGTTGGCTTGTCATTTTGATTTACTTCATTAAAAACAAACAAACAAGCAATTTGAGGCTCTGCTTTGAGGTAAGGACTATTTGAAATCCCACTGCATGTTGTTTCTCCTCACCACAGCTTCCTTGAAGGCCTCCTGGAATCTCCTGCGCTTCCCGGAAGGATATTTCATTACACTGGTGCTGTGGGAGGCCCTTTTCGATCAGCACTTCCATTCCTTTCCTCCTTTCTCGAGGGAAGCGTAGGCTGATGGCGGAGGTCTCGCAGACAATCGTACTGCTAGTTAAAATGGTACTCTAGTGTAGACGGACTCCCAAGATCTGGTATCAAGCTTCTAGATACCAAGCCACAGAGCTGGCAAGTCAGATTCGGTGATCAGCTAGCAGACAAAAAGTGCATACCAATTCACTCCAGATTTAATCTGGTGGAATTCAAGGTTAGCACTGGAGGAAGGCCAGTGGATTTACAAGGAGCCAAAGACAGAATCGGAGACCTAAGCCTGAGTACAGTACAACTTCTCGTGCTCGTAACTCACCAGTAGTTCATAACTGAGCTTTTAGCCTGCAATATCAAGCTGTAGGTTTATTAAAGCTTAAGTGAAGAAATACTGGGTTTTACTGTAAGAGCACTGATGCTGCATCTCTATCTAGCATATTCATCTATAAAGTAGTGGTCTTAATAAATACATTAAATTATGTATGTACAGTGGTTTAATTTTTGTCATTCAGCAAGGCACATCCTGCACGTGAGGAAATCGTTGCGGTGTTTGGTAGGGAGCGTGCCTGCCCTCTCTCATCCACCGTGTGCAGCCCTCAGGAGGACTGGTGAGGTCAAGACACGCAAGCAGATGCCATTACCATTTCCTGCCCCCTCTAACAGCTTCTGGCTCTCTGAAAGGATGGTTGCTCTGCTCCGTTCCAGCTGGTGAGGGCTGTTGTCGAAGGACAAACTCTATGCTGCAACTGCGCTGTTACGACGAGCGCTGCTTGAATGAACAGGAGCGCATACAATCGATAGCACCTTTTTTTCTGTTCTTTTCTGCGTTTGAAGCAGGGCTCTGCATGCAGGCCAGGAGAGGAAGAGCGGCCGCTGCCGCAAGCAAAGCCAGCCGCCACCAGCAGGTTGGTGCTAGTGCGAGGCATAAAGCCATCGATTCCGAGGAAGGCCCCAGCCATTTCCTCTGGCTGCTGGACCAGATGTGCTGCATTAACGCTAACCCAATAACACCCTGAGCGTGGTCGAGCGCTGAAGCCTTCCTGGGTGAATGCAAGGTCTAGCCCCATTCAAACCGGTTTCTGTGTCTGCTTTCAGCCTACAGCGCGTTTTATCTGATAAGTGCGCTTGAGGCCAGGCCACTGCAGCTCAGGCTGGAAAGAAAAATACATTTCTCATGCTGCTCATGCTCCTCTCCCCAAAGGTCGGAGGAGCCCGGTGCCTCTCCCAGCTGTGCGGGAGCTGCCTCTGCCCCCACTCCCATTGCGGGGCAGGGAAACGGCGGTAGCGTGGCGTCCTCCCTGGCCCAGCGGAGAGCAGGCCAGAGCAGGTCAGCCAAGCTGCTGGTGGAGGGGAAGATCGCTGTCAACACTGGAAAACTGGAATGTTTTAATCTTTTCCACTAAGCTCCTGAAAATCTGCTTCCTCCATCAGGGGATCCCTGTCCGTCCAACTCTTCCTGTGTTGCTGCCTCCTTCAAACAGAGTCAGATTAGGCAGACTGCTGCTCTGTGAGATTCCAGGGATCTGAAGATCCCCTGGAGGAAGGGCGGAAAAGTAACATCGCCTCCTCCCTGAGACATCTAAGGAGCCCTGCCTCAGTGGTGCTTGCAGCGCTGGGGCATGCTGTGAGGAAGTTTGGCAGGGCCGGGACGGGGTGGGGGAAGCGGCCAGCTGTGCTTGGGTCTCTGTCTCCCGCTGCGGCCCTGTGGGAGGAGAGAGAAAATTGTCTCAGGAATCAAAGGCATGACAAAACCTTCATGGAAATGGAAAGTTTTAGGAGCGGGTGGAAGGACGTGAGGCCTGCCGGCAGTGGGGCAAGCCAGCGGGCTGTCCCCTGCGCTCCCCTGGCTGGGCTGTGGAGGAGACTGTGTTGGACTTGATGATCTTAAAGGTCTTTTCCAGCCAAAGTGATTCTACGATTCTACGAGAGGCGGCAGCATCCCTGCTCCTCTGCCCTGGCGTGTGTCGGCATTAACAAGGGGGGCTGTGGGCTCCGTCCCTTGGAGGGGGCAGGGGTGGTGGTGGGGCAGTGCTGCAAAAAAATGGCTCTGGGCTGCTCCAGGGCCAGTGTTGCTGTGTGCCTTTGGAAGCCCTGGGCAAGGTAACCGCGCCCCTGGCTGGTTTGCAGGAGGCCTTTGGACTATTAATATGAGCGTGGGCAGCCAAGGATCCCTCGGCATCACGGTACGCTCCGGTTTAAAGTGTATTGACCGTGAGTCAACAGAGCCTCTTCTCCAGGAGCGCGTGAGCTGGGGCTGAAGAGTAGCTCCTGTCTGCTGAGCTGCTTCCAGAATCATGATCAATATTTATATAAAAGTCCAAAGAGATCATCACTCATACAGTCTTGATGGGAGGCGTAGCCAGATGCTTGAAGCTGTTGAAGAGGTGATTGCACAGAGAGTCACGGAGAGGCCGCTGCCTAAAAGGAGCAGCAGCCCAAAGTGTGGGGAGCGATGTCTGACTGCTGGTGCTCCTGGAAAGCTGCCTACCTGCCCGCCTGCCCGCCCGCCTGCCCGCCCGCCTGCCTGCTGGCTCCCTCCTAGCAGAGAGCAGAGCACCGGCAGCGCCGGGCTGTCCGGGACTACAACCCCGTCACTCGCAATGGCAGAGCTATTTCTCTCTCTCAAAGTTACCCAGGGACATCTGGTCTTTTGCCTGTTTGGGTTACCTAAATGAGCGGCCAGAAGGTGGTTTCTTATGTACCAGCATTAATTAGATGGGAGAGAGAGAATGAGCCTAATCTATATTTAAACAAAAATTGGATTTTGGATGTGCCTGCTCTATCATTAAAAAACATATTAAGGACAGTAAGTGGTCGTGCAACCATCCTGGAAGCAGCAGACAGAGAGTCTCTGAACAAAATACTTTAAATATAATAGGTATTTTTGCTTAAATTATGTTTCTGACCTAAATCTAATTTAATTTACATCCCTTTGAACAGTTTGATGCTAATGAACCAGCCGGGGATGGCAGAGAGGAGGCTGAGCCAGCCGCATCGGAAGCGACTCGGCTCCACTGCAGTGCGTTAGAGACCCTGCCTGCGCTTCGCCCCGGCTGCACGCAGCGACGAATGCGCAAATCCTGCCGAGAGCTGGCCGCAGCAGCAGGAGGAAACCTCAGGCTGCTCAGCCGGAGAAACAGGCAGGGATCCAGCCTGAAAAGTAAGGCTGATCAAATATTGTTCCACGAGCATTAACGTCTGTATATATAAAAAAAAAAGTACGTCTGGCAACAAGGAAAAATCACATTTCGTACAGATGTGATTAAAGCCCTGGCATACTGCTGCTGCTTATTTTTCACCTGGAATCCATACTGCCAGCCTCTGCCATCCCATCACTTGCTGGAAGAAGGAGGGTGAGCAGTGGTAGTTTTGCAGTGGGCTAAAATTGTGCGTAGAGCTGAGAAGCCTGGCTCAGTTCCACCTGGTAAAGGGATCCTCCTATTCTTAAACATTTCTTTGTTTCTGTGCTTCTGACACATGGAAATCTGCCTGATCCAATGCCAAATTCTCCAGGCACTGCTAGCAGAGTCCATGCTTTTCCTATGTCCTCTTAACATACATTGAGGGGGAAGAAGGAGCACAGTGTGCCGAGCACTATTCAATGGTTGCTACCAGCTGAACTGGGTATGTTTAGGTTGCAGCGTCTGAACCAACCCTGTCCCATATGGGGGAAGAATAGGTTGGGTCATTTTGGTCACATTATCCATACCTGCTCTTTGCAAAGGTGCTGGTTGTTCTTCTGCCAATCAGCGCCGATGGGCTCTCATAAACTCAACCCCTCTGCGATCACATGCAGGTGTCCCGTTAAAACGAAGTTTCAGTCCTTCTTTACCACCACCACCACCACCACAAGCAGCTCTGGCTTGTGCCACATCCATTCTCGAGGCACGTGGCACTGTCACGATCAGGTTCACCATGCAGGTCTTGGCCATGACTGCCTCTGGCTGTACCACATCCCAGCAGAGAGGCTTAATGAAGGGTGGGGTAGGTCTATGCCTTCTCCAGAAATGAGGCTTTGGCTGGGCTCGGGGGCAACGCCTACCAGCCCCTCTAATTTCTTACAGTGGAGAGGGGAGTGGCATCAGCCCCAGGCTGGTCATTCCCTTACGCACAATCTTTGCTGCTTGAACTAGAAGTCATTTGGTAGGACTGGTTTTTTTAACCCTTTTTCTTTTTGACCCTTGGCAACATTTTGAGTTGCTGAATTTCTCATGATGTTTCCCTGCTGCTTCTAACAAAAAAGTTTCTCTTTTTTTTTTAAATGCAAATGAGGCTGTAAAGTCTTTTTAAGGAGACGTATCTGCTCTCCCTGCGGTGTCACTGCAATTATTCTTCCTTTGCCATACAATGCTTTCACCGCAATTATTCTTCCTTTGCCATACAATGCTTTCTTCCAAGAAGTGATTTCAACATCTCTCAGCGCTTCTGGTGATGACAGGAGATGAAAACTATCCCCACTGCAACAGGGAAATGGGGTTAAGGGAAATACGGCCTTTAGAAAATGACACATCTTGAGAGAAATTTCACCTTCGCGCACCCTCTCAGGCCACACGGGTGCCATATCCAAGTAAAGAAAAATACAATACTCTGAAGAGGGCCTTGGCTCATGGTGCATTTATCCTGGTGTATTCCCTTGCCTCAGAGCCCATTAGGAAGGGTAATATTCTCCGAGTGTGCCAACCTCTTGGATGTTACACAAAGGCAGCAGGAAGGTCGCAAGTTAGCAATCAACTTCAGCAGGAGCTGCAGATCCGTTTGAACGATCTGACTCCTACTTTCACCCTGCTGGAAGGTTTGGTGCGAGAATACCTCGTGGCAATGAGTCACAAAAATGAGTTCGGTGTCACATTATAAAGTACCTCTTCCTTCCAGTGCTTCATCTGAGCATACTGGTATGTCTGTGTGTGAAAAACAAGTACCCAAAGTCATGTAGGGGGCTGCTGAGCGCTCCTGAAACATGTCTCCCTTTGGGAATGTTAACAGATGAGGAATCTTGTATGGTTTAGGTAGGAGCTACTGCCAAGAGCAGCAAATAATGGTTGAAGTTTTTGTTGCCTAGACAGTCACGTCATTGCAGCCTGTCTGAAGACCAGAACAAAGGACCTTATCTCCATAGACATCAGGGGTGGATTCTTCCAGTTGGACAGGTGTAAAAATGCTACATTTTCAGCCCTTTTAATGTTGTGGATTTGAGGGGTTTTTTAACTCTTTGCACTTCTTGCACCTCATGCAGCAGGCAGTAGCATCTTTGGTGCACCAGTGGACCAGGTGCTCCCATGAACTAAAGACCTCTGGCTTGGCACGGTAGTAACGAGCTCCTTGTGGGATTGCTAATTCACATGCTAATGGAGTCTGCCCCAGGAAGGGCCTGGGTGAAGCCCCTAGAAATACTGAAAACCAGCCAAATGAATACTGTGCATGGAAGCACATTTGTTCAGGTGGCCAAAACCAACAGGAGATGAATGCTCCCTGTTTGCAGAAAGTGTCTAGCACACTTCAAGTCCGCAGTGGACATAAAAACTGCTTCATGTCTATCTCAGTAATAAAAAGAGCATCAACACTAGAAGTCCATGTTGGAAGGGAAATAAATCTAGCATTACTAAGGTTTTATTTATAATGTTTGTTGAGTAGAAAGGGGCAAGGAAAGAGGACCTTTCTCTGTCCTATAGGAAACACCCTTTGGCACTCGGGGATGTAACAACGAATTAGAAATTGGAACCGCTCTGACCCCACGGCTGCTGAAGGATTGCTCTGACTGGGAAATCCAGCATTTTTTAGTGCTAGAAGGAGCCAAACGTTCAGTGAGACCAGTGCAGTCTGTGCCATAGCAGCGAGAGCTGCAGAAGCACAGAGAGCTGCTGTGATTCAGATACTCGTGTTCCTCCTCTCTGGTTTTTACAGGAGCCGTGGCCATGCTGCAGGATTCATGGAGCATGTTAGCAAAAAGACCCATATGCGGAGTGAGGTCTGCTGGAGATGGTTACTCTTGTTCCTTCCTGGCCTGGCCACTTCCCCCTCCCTTCCCCCAGCCCTTCCCTTGTATTTTGAAAAGGGAAAATATGAAAAAATGAATTTGCCCTTTAAACTGGGAGAATGAAACAGATGATACTCAGGCCTATAGCTTAAGGGCAAGGAATCAAGGAGAACAGATGGTTGCAGGTGACTCTTGGTCCATCTTGCTGATAACTTCCTCACACCAAGGGCTGTAACTATACAAAAATCACAGAATCACAGAATGGCTGAGGTTGGAAGGGACCTCGAGGTCTTCTGGTCCAACCCGCCTGCTCAGGTAGGGCCACCTCAAGCAGGCTGCATCCAGGACCATGTCCAGATGGCTTTTGAGTATCTCCAAGGATGGAGACTCCACAGCATCCCTGGGCAACCTGTGCCAGTGCTCGATCACCCTCACAGTAGAAATGTGTTTCCTGATGTTCAGGTCTCTTGTGTTCCAGTTTGTGCCCACTGCCTCTTGTCCTGTCACTGAAGAAGACCCTGGCCCCAATCTCTTTACGCCCTCCCTCCAGGTATTTATATACATGAATAAGATCCCCCCGAGCCTTCTCTGCTCCAGGCTGAACAGCCCCAGCTTCTTCAGCCTCTCCTCATAGGAGAGATGCTCCAGGCCCTTCATCATCTTTGTGGCCCTTCATTGGACTCTCTCCAGTATGTTCATCTCTCTCTTGTACTGGAGAGCCCAGAACTGGACGCAGGATTCCAAGTGTGGCCTCACCAGTGCTGAATAAAAGGGAAGGATCACCTCCCTTGGCCTGCTGGTAATACTTTACCTAATGCAGCCCAGGACACCATGTGTCTTCCTTGCAGCACAGGCACACTGATGGCTCACTTACAACTTGGCATCCACCAGGACCCCTCAGATCCTTTTCTGCCAAGCTGCTTTCCATCTGGGTGGCCCTAGCATGTAGTAGCTCACGGGCTTGTTTGCCCCCAGGTGCAGGGCTGCACTTCCCCTTGTCGAACCCCATGAGGTCCCTATCAGCCCATTTCTCCAGCTTGTTGAGGTCCCTCTGGGTGGTAGCACAACCCTCTGGTGTATCAGTCTCTCTTCACAGTTTGGTGTCATCAGCAAACTTGCTGAGGGTACACTCTGCCCTGTTGCCCAGATCATTAAGATGTTGAACAGGTTTGGACCTGGCATTGACCCCTGGGGTACACCACTAGTTACTGGCCTCCCACTAGACTTCGTGCCACTGGTCACCACGCTCTGGGCCTGGCCCTTCAGCCAATTTTCAGCCCACCTCGCTGTCTGTTCATTCGGCCTGTACTTCATCAGCTTATCTATGAGGATCTTATGGGAGACGGTGTCAAAGCCTTTCTTCATGAAGTCCAGGCAGATGATACCCACTGCTCTCCCCTCATCTACCAGGCCAGTCACTTCATTGCAGAGGGTTATCAAGTTGGTCCAGCATGACTTCCCCTTGGTGAATCCATGCTGGCTACTCCTGATGATATGGATGTCTGCGTGGAGCAAGAGGTTTGCTCCCAGCTCTGCCCCCTTGCTGCCTGGTGGTGTGGCCCATGAAGCTTCCCTCTCTGTGATGAGTGGAGAATCTTACCCTGGTGCAGGCACAGGGGAGTAAGAGCTGCATTGCCGGAGTTGGGGTGGTCTCCCCACTTCAATCCGTCCTGAGGGGACAGGGTAGGGGGGTCCCATGCGCATTTCCGAGGCACTGCACAACTGCCGGGTAAACACTGCCCATGGAATTGGAGAGGAAGGTGGAGAAGTATCAGGAGAGCAATAAGCAGGGCACTTATCTCCTCCTTAATCACAGCCCAGCCTGCAGGAGGTCTGCAGGGAGAGCTAATGGATTAAATACAGGTATTAAATGAAATCTTAGAAACATTTCCCTCACCTGGCAGGACCAAGGAGCTGGCGATACGAGGGAGCACTCCCAGTCCGTCTGGGCTGTAAGAGGCGGCCAAAGGAGCGAGGGCTGTGGTTGCCCATCGTCAGCCGCCGGATTTAATAACCTGGGTTAGCTCTGTTGGTGCCAAGGCCAACCCTGAAATTCCCTGAGTATGTCCTTCAGCAATTCCAGATGGACTCAACAGGGTGCTCCTTCTCAAGTTGCTTGTAGCCTGGGAAGGAGGTCGGTTTGTGTTTTATTTTGCCATGGGTACTTGCTGCAGTGCTTGGCCACCTCCAGGGCCAGGGCTGGGCCCCAGGCACGAGGCACATGGGGAAAAAGCCGCAGCCCTTTCGCAGCCAAAGACTACAGCAGCATCCTAAGAGATGCCTTGATCAGTTATTGATACCAACTGCAAAAAATCATGCAGGGGTGTCCTTAAAATGGTTGTTTGGGTCTCTGGGTGCCCTTTAATCAGAAGGAAGTCTCCAAAATGCATGGCTGAAGATGAGGAGGGATCTCTGTCTTGGTGCCGTGAGTGGATGGAAGCTCACCAGGAAGGTTTCAGTGAGTAAAAGCAAGGTTCACAAGTAGGAAGTGGAGGTGGAACAACGTATTGTTAACTGTATACCTTTGTGCAATGGGTTTAAACGCTGGCTATGTTCCCGGGGATGACCATAGGGTCTCACCTTGGGTGGTGCTTTCAGCAAGGATGCAGTAAGCTTTCCTCCTCCTTCCTCTCCTCGTCCTTAAAAACTTTAGGAAAAAGCAGTGCTTTTCATCATTTCAGGGATTTATCCAGAATGTGTGAACTATCCCTGCGCCTCAGCTGACTGCACTGCGGCTGGGTACGAGGGGTTATCTGCTTTCTCTGGTGCTACGTGGATGGGACGGTTGGAACCCCTTTACGGCCGGGTGGTTTGCAAGTGTCTGTGGAGAGGGCAGCTCTGCCCACGGCTGAAACTAGCACTGTGAGCTCATCTCCAAAAATTAAGCTTCAAGGGCTGCGGGCAAAGTTAACACGACTGTTGGGAAAAAGCAAATCACGTTAATAAATGGTATCAGAATTCAAAGTATTTTCTCTATATACAGCTAAATGAATGTAATACACTTCTTAGGGACAAATCAACAGCAATTGGGCTAATCAAATTGATGTTTAAAATAATCCAACACAGCAGAACATCCCATTTTGCTAAGTAACAACGCCAGTCATTTTATTCAGTCACTTTCGGAGCATAAAGAGAATCCTTCATCTTTGAAGTCAGGGACATTATTAGTTTCTCCATCTCCATCTCCATCTCCCACAGTTTGAATGTATATGAACTTTTGAAGAGTATTAGGTACAAAAAAATATTACCATGCCATTCCAGCACCTGATGCACCAGAGATGTAAATTTAAGAATGTAGCCAAAGCGACTACCTGAGCTACAGCTTCCCAGGGACATCAGGTCTCCTCTCTCTTTCCTCACTCTGGCCCCTGGAAGGTGGATACATGCAATCAACTCTGTGCTCTCCAAAATCCTGGAGATCATCCAAGGGCTGGGCTGCTCAGGTGAGCAGAAAAACCTTGATAACATGGAATATAATGGAGAGCGAAGGGGCCACGGGGGCTCTGCAGAGAGGGCATGGAGACCTGGGAATATTTCTTCCCTGTTCATTTGTTCCCACTGGCTCCTGCACTCCATAATTCCCTGTTAGCACGGGCCTGTCCCAGTGCTACCACACAGCACTGCTCCCAGGGCGTGAGGCAGTGGGGCACGGAGACACACAGGTTGCTCTGGAGTAGCCGGAGTGCCATGAAACCAGGTGCCTTTGGAGTCCCTCTGGCTTTACACAGGGAACTGTTCCACGAAGCATCCTCATGTGCGTCCTGTGCAGAGCTCACTGGCCCCACGGCTTAATCACTGTGGCTCCATGCTCTGCAAAATCTGCCACAGTGCTCCTGGAGCGCAGCTGGTAATAGCAGCAATAGCTGGGCTTGCAGAGTGGTGCATCCAAGCCACGACAGGACCACGGACTTGAAATGATGTTACAGGAGCCCTGTCCCCTCTTCCCCTTCTCCTCTCTAATAAAGGCATCCTGGCAAGCATCGCGTTTTTCAAGAAGGCTCATAGCCAGTCGCCCCGGCTTTGGCTTCACGCGGGCCTGGAAAAGAAAAGGCGGCCTCTTCCTCTGCCCCCATGAATTCCCCCGTTAATCAGATCACAATGAAAGGGAAGCGGCAGTGTAATTTAATTGTCCCCCGAGCACGGCGAGGTGGAGAGGGATGCTGGCGAGGAGGAGTCCTGCCCGTGAGACAGCTTCTTTATTCCCCTGTGTTTCACTTCAGAGGGTTAGGGGTCTCAGCATCAGTGTCCTCCCTCCAGGTCCCTTCTCGTGCTGACTGGGAGTGAATGGCCAAAGCTTGCCGTGCTGCAGCTTCCCCCCATCAGGAGAAGGAGAAAATCCAGACATCCTCACGCTGCACTGGATGTAGGGGTGGGGGATGGGGATTAATTAGGGAATTGTTGCGCAGTTCTCTGAAATATAAAGTGCTCCCTTGCTGTGGCTGTCAGGCAGCCCCTGCAACTTGGCAGAGCACTGCTGGGACCCCGTCCTGTCTCCAGTGAGTGGGAGTCGGGGGAGAGGAGGGATGGGGAGCGGAGAGATCTGTGCAAGGAGTATTTCCTGCAATGAATTGAGCTCATGAGCATAAAGAGCAGGGGCAGCAGCCAGCGTCACCACAGCCAATGCAGGTTGTGAAACTCAGGCTCTGAAGCTCAATTTAAAAGCACTGGAGGTGCAGGCACACAAGCAGCCCGCCTTGGGTAGGAAGGCACCTCCCATGAAGCGAGCACCAGCACCTCTGTGTAACTGTGCCTTTGCCCCCAGGCAAACCCAGGGTAACATGGATTACAGTACAATTTTTCCACCAGGGCTTGCAGCTTTGCTGGGATACCTGCTTTCCTACACAAGGTAGGGGGAAGCAGATGGACTCTGCTCCAGCTGACGCATGGGACCGTGTTTGCTCTCTCGCTTTTCCTTGAGCTTTTCCCTGATGATGGTGTTGGCTCTTTTCTTTCCCTTAACTTCTTTGCATCCCACTAAAGCTTTCGCCAGTTTCTAATTCTTCAGGAAATAGTCGCTAACAACTGGGAAATTACATTAAAGTAATGTTTTGCTGGGGAGCTACTAGCTGGTACAGTGGGAAAGCTCAAGAAAGATGTTGAGCTGGAGTCAAGGGGTACTGGGACTTCATTTCCACCTTGATCTCAGGTGAACTTATTCTCAGAGACTCTGACACGTGTGAGCTCATGGATGATGGAGAGGTCAGCGGCAGGGGCTTCCTGCACGGAGGTGGAGGCCGCCACACAGCTCTCCTTGCCCAAATGGCTGGAATGACATGGGGGAGGAGACCGGGGCAACCTTCAGCCTCCCTGCAGGAGGTGTGACAAGGGGCTCAGCCCTATATTCAGCAGTGATCCACTGGAAACGAAGCCAAGGCAGCAGGTGACACATCTGGGGAACAGGGCTGGCAGGGGGAGTCCTGGTCAACATACTGGAAAACCCACATGGATAGATGGGACCAACCCACCCTGCCTTGAGCCATGAAGGAAGGGAGGATAAGCAGTGGTGGTCTGCCATAACACTGTCAGCCTGTCACGGAGATACCAAAGTCTCCTTCCACTCAGAGTTGGCCTGACTGTCGTCCAGGGTCTTGTGCCATCGCTGTAGGTGCTGGATTTCCCATCTCGCCTTGCAGGGAGAAGCACTCCCTGCTCTTGCTTCTCCTCTGCAACCTTCCTCTTCTCTGGATGTGTGTGTGGGGGGGGGTGTCCCCAGCTGGCTGCTGCAAGGGGGTCATGTCATCATCCTGCAACCAGGTGAGAAAGAGAGTTAAAGCGATGCTGTGGTTTGGGTAGCTGCCAGAAACAGTCCCACCAGAGAGAGGTTTCAGGGAGAAATCAGGGGCTACTGGCCCATCCTCAGCTCTCTGGGAGATGCCAGAGGAAGGGCAGTGGCTGCTCATAAGAGGCAGCTCACCTGGTACAGGAAGGAGGCTTAAGTACGTGCCAGCACTGAGAAAATGCTGTGGCGGCTCTGCAGGGAGGGATGCGTTGCTGTGCCTGGATGCCTGCTGTACAGCCTCCTGCAGAAAAGGGCTGGAGCTAGAAGGAGCCCGGGACCTGGCTGCCACAACCCCAAGCAATGTATGCGGCTAACAGCTCCTAGAGTTTTGATCCACAAACTTGCTACTGCAATCCCGAGCTCCATTCCTCATCTTTCACCTCCTCCCAACTCCTTTGCATAACCAGGTATTTATTCCCCTCTTGCTGGTTGCCCAGCATCTATTTCCTCACCTCTTCTCGAGTTCATCCCATCATCTTGCTCAGTCTGCCCATGCTACTTTCAGTCCTAGCCTTCCTTCCTCCAGCGACGCCTCACCTCTCACTGCAGTGGCAGGGGGTGGAAAGCTGCAGCCTGGATACTTGTGATGAATTGGAAGCAACTGAAAGCAGCGTCACTCTAATTGCTGCCATTGCCAGACCTGTCACTAAAAGGGGTCTGCTGTTGATTTACAGGTAACCTGAATTTAAATAGTCAGATGCACAAGGTGCAGCACTCGTGGGAACCTCTCACTGGCCCTTCGACTGCTGCTGGACACTAGAGACCATCAGCTGTATGAGGTGGTAGCCACAATTACAAGCATGTACATTTTCATGGTTTGGGTTGTTCTGCGCTCTCTGCCCTGAAATTCCCAAGTTGGTCTTCATTTCCTCTTCCATATCAAGACCGAAAGGTCTTGCTGGTAAAATATTCCTCTTTCTTCACTTTAAAAAGTCTGGAGTAGAAGGTGTACATGCTTCTGACTTCCCTTCCAGGTGTCTTGCGATTTAATTAATCCCAAGTCACATTTGAATATCTTCTGAGATGGAGGCATGATACTAATCGGCTTTCATAGGAAAAGGCATATGAAGATAATTGCTTCTGTGTCTCTTAATATGGGAAGAATGTCAATCGGATGGAGAGTCACTTCCTTACACATTTCTGATGAATTACTGTTTTCATTTAATCCTATTAAATGATGATGTAAGTTGATGTGCTTTTGAGAATTTTGGCCCCTGAATTACTGCTGGATCAGATATAACTGCTGGCGGGCATTCAGCCTACTGCAGGTTGCCTGGCTCTGCAACATCAAGCTGAGATGGACTGCTAAAGATCTCCCACGTGAAGAGTGGCCCTCACCTGCCTGGATTAGGCTGTACTTCTGACCAAAAGTGGTAGGACAGGCTTTGCAGGAACATGGCCATTCTGAAGTCCTGCCAGAAGTAAACAGGAGCGAGGATGTACCTGGTTCATCAAGTGACTTCACCTGCTGGGGGACTGAGCCCCCGTTCCCAGCCCTGTGTCTCCTCAGTAGCTGTGTGCTCGTGGCCTCCAGGTCCCCTGCTCCTTGCCAGCTCTTCTGGAGTAATTTTTTTCTGGTTTGGAGCTTAATATTCATCTTCCAGTCACCTCTACTAACTGGTTAATACCCAACCTGTGTCTAAATCAGATTCCAAGTTCAAACACAGTCATCACCAAGGACACGGCTGCTGAACAGGCAGAATAAGAAAGAGATGCAAACCAGAAGGGCAGGCAAACATGCTCAGACTTCGACACCTGAGATGTTTATAACCCAGACTATTTACAGTGAGGTGTCAAACATCATTTGAAGATGAACAAATAGTCTTGCAACTAAACAAGCAGCAGCTAAAAACATGCGTGAGAGGCCTCTGAGCCGGTCGCTTGAAGGATGGCTTAGAAAGGGTGGCATAAGTCTGACAAACCCGGTCCCTTCACTTCCCATGTCGTAAGGAACTGCAATATCAGACAACCTAAAATATGCAGCCTGATTTCTTTTCTGATGCACACAAGACTGAATCCCCTTGCCTCTCTTCCACCTGACCTGCAGAACGTCCTGGTCTGTCACTGCTTCTGACAGATTTTTCTTCTAAGTGAGCTTTGTAGAGAACTTGCCACGCAGAAGTCCCTGCTGGGAAAAGCTAGGTATTGACAGCAATCACCACAACCTTGAAAGCTGAAGGAGTGGCTCTTT
Source organism: Gorsachius magnificus (assembly GCA_034008185.1). Lineage (NCBI taxonomy): Eukaryota > Metazoa > Chordata > Aves > Pelecaniformes > Ardeidae > Gorsachius > Gorsachius magnificus. The sequence continues at coordinate 130,206,437 of CM067081.1, forward strand.
ATATCCTACACACAGAGGATGTCTTTGAGTAGACGAAACTGAAAATACCGTGTCTCGTTTTGTTTGCGCTCACAGCACTATTTACTAGTGCTGTGCGAATGGTAAATCCCAGGAAAAACACTCTCAAGCTGAAGGTGAGGCTGTAAGTACGTGTTCCTGTGTTTGTGCCTATACAGATTTATAGAGAGAGACTATTAAATCACTTGTACCAGAAACAAATGCATGGTTTGCCTCTAAGATGTTCTCCTCCACATGAGAGAAGAGGTGTGGAATACAGTGCCCTTATGTGAGGTTGCCTTAGCTCACGTATTTATGTACAACTAAGTTAACTCAAGGCTTACCTGATTTTAAACCTTGTAGGAAGCTGTCAGGCACAATACTACGACTTTGTAACTGTGACTTGATAGCAGTGGAATTTATGTGCCGCCTTGAGTCAAAGTAATTTTACTGGGATTTGATGCTAAAATGTATAGTGTTTCTGGTAAGAGAGATTCATCTGCTCTGCATTGAATTTTTAATTTCTTGTCCTCATTTCTTGATTTACAGGCAACCTCGGAAGGTGGTCAGAGCATTTCTGTTTGGTGGCCCCCTCTGCCTGCAAAGTCTGAAGGTGGAGGTGGGGAGTAGAAGTGAGCCTGCGATCATGGTCTTGGCAACGTAGCACAAACTCACAGCCTGAGTACTAGAGCAGCAGCAGGAGGCAAGTGTGTCCAATTCCTTTACTGGATGTGATTTCCATGCTCATCAGGTAGTGAAAACCGGAATAAATAGAATTAATGAGCTCTTGGGACTGTTGCAGACAGTGTCAGTAGAAGTTCTTATGCAGCAGCTGCACTTTCCTGCTCTAAGTGCTCTTAAAGAAGTCACCAAGTGTGCAAAGAAGGGAAATCCCATCTTTGGGATAGAAGGCATCCCACACTTTCTCCAACCACCTCCTATACCAAATGCTCAAAATGAATGAAGGATGAGATTGGAATCAAAGGTAAGAAGAGAAGTTCAGCTCTCCCACTGGAGAGAGGATGCTCTGGAAAAGTCTCTGCTGAGCCTGGTGCTGCCCCATGAAGACTGAACAAAATCCAGAAGTGATCGTAAAGGGACACAGAAGGCTGGCAATTACCTGGCAAGGAGCAAGGTGCAGAGGAGGACCCTGTAATAGCCGGGTATGCCCGTATCTTGGAATATGGGCTGCCATCCTCCCAGTTATGTCATCCTCAAAGGGACTATAGGGTGACAAACCCACAAGACAACCATCACTTCAGTGTCTTGTATCCCTTATTCTCATGCAGGGACCTTCCCAGTCTGTTTGCAGCCTCCAAAATCAGGACATTGAGGGGAGTTGTATGTGCTGAGGTCACACACGCCCCCCCCCCCCCCCCCCCCCCTTCCTTGCTGAGAAGCAGTGGTGGAATTTGAGGGACCCAGACCTGGGAGCTCAGCAGCACTGCCAGGTCCTGGAGTTAGACAGGGGGAAGACAGGGAACGGTCCCCCTATGAGGAGACACTAAAAAGATTAAGACTGTTTCCCAGAAAAAGAAGATGATGAAGCCCCCAGAAGAAGCATTATTCACTCCCTTACATGACTTCACCGGATGCCTCTCGTTCCTGGGTCACTGGGCAGCATCTTTGCGACCAAGGGCTTTTTGCACAACATGTAGAACTGCACTGTGGAACTAATCACCATGGGATGTTGTGAGGACAGAAACCATAAACATATTCAGAGAGACTTGAAAAAAAATGAGCAGATGAAGTCTGGTGTTAGACAAGATGTAATATCTGATAAAGCAATGGGCTATTTAGGAATGTCTCCTTCTCCCGGCCCTGGTTTTTCACTCCCTCCTAAGCTTCTTCCACTGATGAGACCAGCAGCTGGTCCCAGTGGTCTCTTTCTCTCACATAATATTTTTTAATTTTTTAAGTTTAAAATGAGGAGACACGAGGCTCTATTCTTTCCAGTCTTGTCTTCCTGGGAGCTAGTAAGATCCTTCGTGAGGTAGCTTTGAGCACTGGGCTGCTCCTGGGACTGTGGACCAGAACTTAAAACAAGGTCTGTTTTTTCCTCAGTGTAAAGGGGGGTATTTTCCTCTGCCAGTTACTGAGCGTTTGTAACTCAGATACCACAATGCCCCTCTCATCAAGAGCCAAGATGTCGGTCTCATCCTGCAAATTCGAACCCTAATTCTGGAAGGACCTGCTACTGAGATGACAGATACTTAATTTATTTCCCTTAAAGATTCAGTCTTCATAGTGAAAGAAGGAGCTGGGAAAAAAAAAAGAAAATTTTAATTAATGTTACTGATGGCTTATGGAAGAAATGCACTAAGAAACACCTTTGGTGTGAGACTGATATTAAACTAATTTAAAAATTACTTTTCCTCCTTTGAAAGCAAAAATAATTAACTCTGAAGTCCTGGCAATATAATACCAGCTGATAGTGCATATATTTAGTACTTTAGTTGTCCAGTTCTGAGAGATGCTGGGGCATACGGTTTATAACAAGTATATTATCTCCACATCAAAGAGGTTTTTTTTTCATTTTAGAGAGAGTTCACGGTCACGGAAAAGTCAAGCTCTGCACAAGCCATAATTAGCAGCAAGGATGACTACTGGGCAAAACAAACATTTGGAAACGGACAGATGCTTGTTTCCCTGGATGTTTGGGAACAGATTTGGGGGAGTTGCATTTGCTGAGATTAATCCCACATTCTTGTCCTGGTGTCAAAGACTCCTGGAGGGAACACTGAGCAAATGTGACTATTTTCCCTGATCAAAAATCATTAGAAGCATAACCTCACTGTGCTTTGGTTGTTTTGTCAGTCACCTCCAGGCTTCAGGGCTTTAGCATATTCTGAGCTAAAGCTTCTCGCTCTTCAATGCTTTAGGAAGACTCGCTGCATCTCTTATACAATTGATTGTTCCAAGCCAGGTGAAAATGGAGTTTAACTGTGTGACTATGCAGCAGAGGCAAGCTGTATACCATGCCGTATACCATGCTGTATACCATCCCAGAACAAAGGCTTGGTGAGATGCACAGATCTGCTCACTACAATGGGAAGAAAACAGCTTCCAGCCCCTGCTCTGTGCTGATAAAGCCACGACTTCCCAAATTGCAGAGATGGGAAACGAGGCTGGGCTTAGCTAACAGAAGCCACACGGGCTAAGAAAAAGCATAGCTCGATAAGTAAAGTTCACAGACTCACAAACTAATTGAAGTCGTGAAGGTGCTCCAGAGGCCACCTAGTCCAAACCCCCACTCAAAGCAGGCCCAATTAAAGCAGGTTATTTATGACTTTGTCCAGCTGAGCTCTGAATATCTCCAAGAAGGGAGATTTCATAACTTCTCTGGGCACCATTTCAATCTTTGGTGACCCTTATGATAAAGAAGCTTTTCCCATACCATGTACGAATTTCTCACGTTCCACCCTGCGCCTCTTCTCCCACTACAGCGTATTTCTGAGAAAAGTCTGGCTTCATCTTCTCCGTGCCTTCCCATTGCAGACAGCAGTAAGATCTCCCCATACCTTCTCATCTTATGGCTGAACAAACCCAGTTCTCGCAGCCTCTCCCCATATGCAGTATGCTGTTCTTCCCTGACCATCTTAGCGACCCCTCGCTGAACTCTGTATTAATATCTTTCTTTACTGGGGAGCCCCAAAATGGACTCAGTATTCCAGATGTATTTTTAGAATGGGTGGACAAAAATGATTCTGCAACTGCAAACCCCAAATTTAGTGTCAGCAACATGCCCACCATCTCAGGATAAGAAGTTTCCATCTTCCTTGCTGGCAACACAGGCCCATAACCAGGCTGGGGATTTTGTGCAGAATGTGGTGGGTATTTCAGCAGGATTGCTGCAAAAAACCTGCCAAGTTTCAGCAGGTTATTTAAAATAAAAATAGGTGTAGGTGTCAGATCAGCCTTCAGTCCAAACTGTCACAGGTCCAGGCTCTGAATATCCTTTGAAATGCAAGTGTTCCTGCATGCTGTAGCAAAGGCAGCAGTTGAGTGCAAAGTTCAGATGCGCCCTGGTTGTGAGTGGTCCTGGCAGCGCAGGAGAACAGCCCGCTCCCTTCCCACGGGATGGCCATGGTGGCAGCAGATGACGGGGTGGGAGGAGAAGCGGGTATGGGACTCTGCAACAACACTCAAGGTAGGAAGGGGTTGTCGAGGAAAAGCTACCTGGTGAAATGGCATCAAATAAGAGCTCAAAGAGTATAAATGCACAACCTTTGATGCTCCATGGCTTTTGCAGTCGGAGGGAGAAGGCATGGGGATGCACCTGGGAAGCTGGGAGCTGCACGGGATCTGTTTTTTCTCTGGGCTGGTCTTTTGCTCGGCAGTTATGGAAGTTCTGCAGATCCCTTCTCTAGCGCCGAGTGGGTGGGTGGGTGGGGAGGGAGGATGGAGCTAACGTGGTGGGTTTTAAGAAGCATCTGCTTGGAGGCAGAAAGCAGCGCCGAAGGAAAAGCAAGGGACTGTGGAGCCCTCCCTCCCACTTGCCGTGCCACCGTGCTGCTGTTACTGGCAGGCGGCAGGGTGATGCCTTCACATGGCTAGAAACAGCTTAAATATTGTTAAACAGCTTAAAATTCTCAAGGAGATTGGGATTAAAGTACAGACTTTCAGTACTTTTGCTATTTATATTTGTGACTGATGGTTTTTTTCCCCTCTGTTATCAGGCTGGGACTTTCTGTATATTTCTGCAACAAATCACTCACCCTAATTATTGTGCCATTTAGAAAAAAAAAAAAAGGGCTGGCAGTGAGAGAAGGTTTGGCTATATTATGCACGTATATATACATACTGCATTTTATTCTAATGGACTGTTCGAGGCATGTGAGAGGCCCAGGTCACCTGGAGACAGATGCAAATGTAGAGCAAATGTAGAGCCTGTTGTTAAAGCCAAGTCCCTGTGTCCAGAAGGCTGAGTTATTGGGAGCGATTCCCATCCCATTGCTCATAACACATGCACGTAGGATGCTTCTCTTCACAGCCATCTCTTGTCCTCCAGTATTCATTCACTCAGAGTCACAGCTCTGCTATTTTGCTATGTCAGAAATCCTCCTGAGGAGTTATTTCCAATGCATGTGAGCGGATTTTACTTTAACTTTTGTTTTTAGAAGCAAACAGGCAATTGCCTCAAAAGAGGAGAATCAATAAACCTCACAAAACTCACACAGACCTCAGATAACTCATTAACGTTAAAAGACTTTCCGCACCATGGCTGCCAGCGTTGCTAAAATGTCACCTGTTATTTCTACCACCGCAGCCAAACGTTTCATTTATGGCTGTAAACGAGCAGCAAGCTTGATGAACAAATGAAGACACCGAGTCCCATCCCATGCAACCCAGTTGCTGCCCTTGGGTGTTGCACTGCCAGCCTGCAGCCAAGCATGGGGAGACCTGGGCTGTATTTGCTGCAGGGCTTGTGTTTCACGGGGGCTTTCACGTTTCATCAAGTTTGGTGCTAATTGAAAAGCGCTTACTCCTGTCTAACTCATGTGCTTCGTGCTGCCTTGTGTGGATTTCGTAGGGAGGAATAGCCAACGACGCCACTGCTAACGAAGAATTGAAGTTCAAACATAACATAGTCATTCACCTTAGGTCATGTATGAAAAATGCCTTTGCCTGTCTGGAGCTGTTGTATTTAGCACACGGGGGATTTTTCTGATGCTCCTGAAGCTAAGCTGCCAGCAGGTTATAAACCCAAAGGGATTCAATTAGAGCCTGTCTATTCTTCATTAGGGGTGTCCAGGCTTCCTCGCCCTGCAAGCCACGTATCAACCCCCATGTACAGCGAGAAGCCCTGCACTGCTCTACCTGAAACTGCTGAGGAGATCCCTGGGAGCTGCTCCCAGGTGAGAAATGATGCCCATTTGCATACCTCACTTCACCTCCCGGCCCCCCACCGGCACTTCCAGGCTGGGAGGTGGTTGTTGGGTCCCAGTCTACTGGGGGCTGGTGGACCTGGCAGCCCTCCCCTGTATCTGAGGCTTCGGTGAACAACAAGGTCCCAACAAACAGAGGAGCTGGACGCTACAGGTTTGGAGCCGGTGCTAGTGCAACAGCCTCGTACTTGCTGGGGATGATAGATAGATTTTCTTTCAGAAAGGGTTAAAGACGAGTCACTCGGAGAACTGGTGGCTCCCTCATGGAAATGCTGACAAACTCCACCGTGTGCAGACAGATCACTTCCGAGCCTGCAATAGTCAATTTGGTGCTTTCCCAAGACAATTTCCAGAGGTCAGCCACAGTCAAATAATTGTTACAAGGGAAAATGTTAGCATGAAAATAAGAATATTATTTCTGAGAAAACCTAATTAGATTCCCCCAAACCCACAACCTATAATTCTGAGAGAGGCCTCTTGATTTCAAGTCCATCTTAGTAAAGACGAGAAGTGAAAGTGGCAACCAACAATGATCATTACAAACCTTATTATATATAACAAATGTGAATAACAGAAAGCCTGATAGCTGTGCAAACAAGTCACCATCTAGGAAAGAGACAGCTGATGGAGGAAGATAAAACATTAATGAAAAAATCCTGTGTTTAAGGATTAAGGGCAAGAAGGCATTATTTAAGTATACCGAGACCTAATGAAATCCTTGCTATACTATGCAGGAGAACAGGATTCAGAGACCTGTTGGATCATCAAATCCTCCTGCTATCTGTAGTGCCATATCAAATAATCCTCTTCATTAAAATAGTGATATTAAAGTAGTTCTTTTTGTCCCCAGATCCCAAGGGGGGTGGGGTTGGGGGGGCAGGGGGAGTGTAGAAACCATTTTAGTACCTAATAATTGGGTTGGTTATAACCTCCTTGTCATTTCATACTTAAATTTGTTTGTTGGCATTTCATACCCAATTTTTCTGACAAAAACCATCGCTCATTGAGTTCAGTAACTTCTCTTCCCTTTTTGGTCCCTGTAGGTCCAGTGCTAAGGAAGGCAGAGCTGCCAATCGTGATAGACAAAAAGAAGAAATATTCATTGAATATTTATGTTCTGTATTTGAAAAGAAATGGGATGTGCTTATTTCTCAGGAAGGAAGAAACACTTTCTATCTCATCAGTAGCAACGGAGGACATCAAATAGCAACCATTATAGCAATGTATGGTAGCAGTACCAGAAAATTTGCGACCAAGAGTATTGAAAGAAGTGTCTGAGGAGCTTCCTGCATCACTGGCAGTGATTTGTAAAAAGTACTGAAAGACAAGGGAAGCTACAAAGGACCAGAAACGTGCTGAAGTTACACTCTTGATTCAACAGCATGAACCAGGGCTGTCCTCAGAAATCATGACATCCTGGGAACTGCTCCCCTGCATGTACAGAAGACTTAGTTGTACGACTGTCTGGTCTCTCCTGCAATAGACTGAGCACCTGTGCAGCTGGTACAGCGTGCCCGGTGCCACACTGATCACGTGCTAGCCAGCAACATGCCAGCCCCTTCAAACTGTGAGTCTGTACGTAAAAATGGTGTTGTGATGACCAGGATTTCTCAATCCCTATTAGTCTGACACCAGTCCCATGCAAAATTATGGCTATGCAGCTATGGGAGGTGAATAAAGCATTAATGAATGGTAGCACAGTCAATGCCAGCCAATGCCAAAATCTATTTTCTTAAAAGCAATCAATGAAACCTCTTATAAAAATGAGATTTCATATTTATCTGATTAAAGTTATATTTAGCTGGAAATCAGAGCTGTCTATCTGACAGTTTCATGTGTCCTTCTGATTTAAAAAAAAAAAAAAAGGCAATAAAAAAAAATCAGTGTAGCCTGTACTATTCTGGTGAGATTAAAGACTGGTTCATAGATGTCCAAATAATTGTCAAAGAGGAACAGCTCAGTAAGTAGTTTTCACAGGAGCCTCAAGTTCAGGCCAGGGAAGATCAAGAGCTGACTTTGCTTGTGATCTATAAATACAGGCAGGGGCAACAATTTCTGGCAGCAGATAGCTCTATCATCTATCTAAGATAGAGTTGTAAAACAGTGCAGCTAAGACCGATGCTACACAAGTTCCAGGTAGGAAGAAAAGATTTTGAACAGGGAGCAGCTGACCATTAGACCAGCTCACAAGGCAAACAGTGGGTTCACCACTCTCTGAAACCTTTGATCACTGTTCTGCCCAGGCAGACTCTCTGCAGGCAGCCCCTTCCGAGAGCTGGTGGCCAGAGCCAGGCAGCAGGTCTGACTCAGGGGAACAATGTGTGCCTTACCATTTTGGGAAGGGGCACGGGTGTCTTTCCACCTTAATTACTTCAATTTAATTCCACAGTGCGCAGTCGCGGTCTCAGTAGACACCATGGAATGTGCATCCTTTCGAGCTCCCCATCTGGAGAGAGCCCTTCCTTTCCCAGAGGCCCGCAGGAAGAGCATTGCACGGCCAGGAGGTATTTCAGAGTACCCATCACTGCGTCTAAGCTTTGCCTCTCTATCTTTTTCTTGGTGTTGTGCAGGGTGCCAGGAAACCCAGGGGGCAGATATAACAACAAGCATTCATGATACCCCCTGCGATAGCAACCATCCGACTGTTGCCTGTGTGCGCTGTTTTCAAACGGTTGCCTGGGCTACTTTTCAAGCAGCTGCTTGTGAACATTGCAGATACACATTTGAATTTCATTATCTGATCTGTTGCACAGGAATCACTTGGCTAGATAGCCAAGCTCCTATCACATTACTTCCGGCACTGCATTTTCTGTGAAGTTACCTTGGGAAGACAGGCATCTGCATAACCAGCTTCCTAAAGCATCGAATCTCAGTAAAGGACCTCTTCTGGGGCAATCTGAAAAGCATGAAATGATGCATCAAGGGGTTTCAACTAGCTGACAGGCTTGGCTGACCAGCACACCTGAACAAGAACGAATGCTTTCCTTCCTGGTAGGAAGATCATCTTGGCCCTGCCAAAGACACCAATGCCATCTGGGATCTCACTGCACCGCATGGTTGCTGCTTAGTGGATAAGCGGGACTCTGCTGTTAAACCAAAAAGAGGCACAAAGGGTAAACTTGGGGTAGTTGTGGTCATGGTATCATCTCAGGCTCTTTTCCATAAGCCAGTGGTGAAGAAGCATCAGATCAGACCTGTGGAGCGAAACAGTTGGTGTTTGGGGTGGGGGGCAGGATGCTGGTTCAGACCAGCTTCGGACCCAAGGACTGAATCACCGTCAGCAGCTGGAGTGTGCTAGGAATGTTTCTGGAGCATGTCTTTGGCTTCCATTTCACATGAAAAGAACCTGCTCGTGTGCTCCAAGGCTGCTCCACTCTGCAAGGCAGAGCAGGAGGTGGGGGACAACTGGGAAAGTCTCATCAAAAGCGCTCGCCTAATCCAAACTAAAATGCTGATGTTGAAACACCTACAGATGCTCACACTGCAGTATGCAGGAGACTAATGGAGATGAGTATTTAGGGTTATCAAACTGTGATAAAAATTGCTACCTTTGGCACATCTTTTTCTTATAGGGAAGTTGCTTAGCAGGGAAAGCTCTTTTTTTCCTTCAAGTCATCGTAGACGGTCATCCAACTTCGTGAAGGTGCCAGACTCTCACGTCTGCTGTTAAAGTGCTGGAACTTCTGTTCATAATCACACCATGGCTGCTAATGACATGGGAAGGACAAGCTTGCTCATTCTCTTTTTTTCCTCACTTAAATGGGTAGCTTGAACAAATATATATATACTACATGGCTTCTTCATATGTCGTTAGAAGGAAATATAAATGCCATGAGTACATTCTTTCTTGTATAGCTGACCCTCTCTGAAAATGCTCAATCTTAGCATATAGAAGCGTCTGCTTTTAATGCAAAATCAGTGTTGGGCATATTCTGCAGAATCGAATCAAAGCCCCTTGAAACTTCTTTTATCTTTGACAGGGCTCTGAACAGACTCACAGAGCTGTTTCCCACAATGTGAAGCGGACTGGCTTAGATGTACTAGGATAGTAGGTTTTTCTAAAATTTCCACAAAATTAAGGCATACAGAGTGAGAGACAGACAGCACATAAGAGAGATCTACCTACCTGTCCTACATATTTCAGCAAAGCAAATCAAAACATCTGTCAAGACATACAGGGTTGAGTCTACAAAGCTCTAAGCACTCTTTGAGGTGATGAAAGCTCTTACCTCTCATTGACCTCTTTGGAGAATCAAGCACAGTAAGTATCAAATCCCAAGGTTTAGTGAGGTGGGAAGTCTTTTTTTTTCTACTCTTTTTCCTCTGGACATCAATGGCTTTGTTTTGCTTTCCTCTGTTCTGGTTTTCTGAGCAGTGTGTTGCAGGCAGTGAAGGAGAATAACTGCATGCCCAGACATTTTCAGCTGGCTTATGACACGGCATGAATATGCTGTAATGGCAGGACTTTGTATTTATCTTCAGAATTTCATTTCAATACTTGTTCTTTATCTGACCATCTCTTCTAATATTCACTGGATACGAGGAAATGACATCGCAACAGCCACTGATAGGTTACTGGCAAAGTAGTGATGATCAAAAGGATGACACGCTTCTCTTCACATGTATGAAAAGACATTTTAGTTTTTCAGAAGCAGCCCTGAAAAATCTACAACCCAATTAAGGTCTAAACTGTGTGGCTTGCAAGGTGCAGGGAAATGGTTGCAAGTCCCCTCTGCAGAGACTGCTCGAGAAATGGCAGCGATGGGTGCTCTAACAGTAGCAGAGGGAGAAAACATCATGAATACGAATGGGATGGGAATTAGCGATACCATCATCGCCCATCTGTGTGAGCTTGTCTGTGGCTGTAGGGACTGTAAAAAGTTCCTAGTTTTTCCTGATGCCTCTGAGCATGGACTGCCACTAACCATATATGTGCGTGCCAGGTAGCATGACTACATCCCCTTGCTGTAGCTGGCTCCTCACGTGCTGTGCGGTACACAGCAAAAATTTGATCCCTCTTGCCACTAGGTGGTTTCTTCCTTACCTAACATCAGCTAGCAGCTTCACGGACCCTCTCTTCTAGTGGGTCAGTCAAAAGCGCCTCTCTTACCCTCTGTCTTTTTCTAATCTCATCTGAAAACATCATTGGTTTTCCTTTCCTGCGGTCTCTTAACATGCTTTTTTTTTTTTTTTTTGTAGACCACTATTTATTATTTAAAGCAGTGCCTGTATTATTTAACTCACTGAGTATTCTTGGGATATGGTTTCCGTGAAAGCGGCTGTGCAGCATCACCGTGCTGGACTGTGAAATAACAACGTTGAGGATTCCTCCCTTCTCTGTTGGAACACCTTTCTACTGCCAAACTGTTCACAGTTTTAGAAACACCACATCTAGTTATTCCCAGGTCTTTTTGAAGTCCATAAATATATACAGACATGCATACATAGGAGTCTGTGTGTACACTTCCATGTGTCTATGGTACGTGTCAGGAGGATGTGATAACCTGCCAGATAATCTGTAGAGCCTTTACTCAGCTGCAGCTTTCTGTACCCTGTGCTGTTCATCACACATCCTTGGCTGCTCCACCGGCACACCAGGCTATTTCCTAAAGAGCTTTTGTTTGCAGAGCTGTGTCTCAGGTCCCAGCCATGGCTTTTCTCCCTTCCACACCCAAACTGGCCACTTGCTCCTGCGGATTAAGCTATGGGTTTATGATAGCACGCATGTGCAAAGGATGAAACAAACTGGCTAGCCATTTCACAAACCCTGACTCTCTCCTGCAGCCCAACAGGAATTTGTTTTTCTTTATTTTGTGCAGAGAACATCTCTGTTATTTCTACGTGCTGACTGTTCTTTCTGCTGATCCACCATGGGACTGTTTAGTGACTCCAGCTGAATTTTCGGTCTCAGGGATCAAGGGCTGTTGTGTAAATTATTTATTTTTTGCCTGTGATTTGTTAGTCTTTCTCCAACTTCTTTCCATGCCACTCCTCTTCCTCTCATTCAGCCATAGGTTTGCAGAGCCTTGGGCTATGCATGCTCTGCGGATCTGTTTTAGTTCTCTGTCAATTACTCCTCCTTGTTTACGGTAACGGCTCATATCACATTTTATTACTGTGGCTCATGTGCCTTTCACATCATTGCTTTCGAAACACTAAATTTATTCTGAAATGCATCTGGTTTTTAGTCTAGCTCCTCACTGTTTCCTAAACCCAGGGGGATTTTCTTCTTGGGTTTGCATCTTTTTTGCTGGCTGCAGCTGTGTCCGTGTCCCAGGATTATTGCCCAAGTTTCTGTGAGAAACATGGAAATTTTTTTCCTTCTCTTCTCTGACTTCCAAGCCTTTTAGCCGCCTCTGTCCCTACCTTCTCTCCCTTCTGAGCCATAAGTGCTGTGCTCCCTTGCTGGCCATTGTGTCAAACACAAAGACGAAATGACGGGGGTGTATGAAAGCGCTTGCCGACACTTCAATATTATCTTCTCCTGCAGGATATCACAGTTAACCCTGTGTCTCCATTGCCCTTTAAAACCACCTTATTTTCATTTTGAGAGAACTCAGAACTGGCAGCAGCATGGGATTAATATCTCAGCTGCTGCTGTGCACAGGCAGAGAGCCAGCGTCCTCTCCCATCCCGTTGCCGAAGTGTCTCGCACTTGGCCACCTGTATTGCCGCATGATTAAGGGCAGCGCTGAGCTATTTACCCCTCTTGCAGTTCCTCCAAGTCAGTATCCCCTCCCGTCAGGGCCCGATTTCACCTGTGAAGCTGAATTGTCTAGAGGGCACGTGTGATAATTTTAGAGGAGATCCTGCTACCCTCTTACCAGACACAGGGAAGCTCCTGTTTCTGCTTGGCGCTTTTTAAAAACCCGCTATAGCTGGTGGGGAGGAGGAATGGGAGTAATGTACTGTGTTTATAATGTAAATGGGATTTAAGACTTCCCCAGTCGCTTATACTTTTGCCAACTCCAAACGATAAAAAAGCATGCGTCAGGTCTCAAAACACAAGATTGTCTTTAAAATTCATGACATTTAAGAATATAAATTTTGAATGTTTATTCACCCTCCGCATTCTGGGCCTGGAAGCGTATTTAATAGAACCTTCCTTTTTCTTTAAGAAAGGAAGCTTCTACCTCAGATGCTGGAGCATGGAAAACGTGAACTGCCCAGAGAGGTTATAGCTCAGGAACAAGCTCAATGCTTCAGTGACTTTGGAAAAACAGAATTTTACTATTCCAGGGTTTAGGTTCTTGGGAAAAGGACAGAGAAAAAAGGATAGGCCTGGATGGAAGAAGTAGGAGAAACCCCCAGACGAGTTTGTTGCTGAGAAGAGAGGGTGGCTACTTCTACCTCCAAGACTTGCTGTCCCTCACCAATTCCAAAGACTCGGGCTCTTCTTTCAGCAGCACCATGTAACTTGGCTTTCCACAGCTTAGGCGAAGCAGGCTGAAAAAAAAAAGATTATTTTCCTATCCCCAAGAGTCTGTTTTCTTAGGTGACAATTTCTTCTCTACCTCTAGATCCCCCTCCATCCTTTCTCCTGGCACAAGTCTCTCTGGAAAAGTATTTTAAGGATATCAGGCTATGTGGTGCCTCCGTAAGGCAGGGGGGACTGCCAGACCCACCTTTTTCCTGTGAGTGGCAAAAAAAACTAGGAGAAATTTCAGGAGCATTTCACCCAAAGTGTGGATATCTGGCTACCGCAAGAAGAGAAAGCATCTCAGAGAAGTGAGGGCTCCACTGAGTGCAATCACAAGGTAGAAGGTTGGGAAATAGAGGTGTTTTAAAACCTCCTTTGTGTTCCTGAAGCTGGAGGGAAAATCTTCATATTTTCCTGTTGCTGTGCAAAACAGACAATTAGACACAGACAATGAGACAGAAGTGCCACCGCTCAGGTGGTCTTAAGTAGGGGGCAAAGGAAAACTCTGGGTAGGAGCTTGTAACTGTGATGAATCCTCTGCACCAGAGAAGGTTAATAGATATTATCTGCTAACAGCAGATAAGACATCTCAAAAGGAAGAGTCTGTGACACAGAGCAACAGATCTGCAGACCACTTTCAGCTATACTGAAACAACCGATGGGGTCAGACCAGTACAACCCAAGTTTCCCACCTTAATTGGCATAAGGCAACTGTTGTATCGCCTCTGCTGCTGTATAGCTCCACCAAAAGCATGATGTTGGCCTGCGACTTGGGTTGTAAGGATTTCTAGTGCTCCGTAGGATCTCACCAGTTGTCAGTGTCTTACAGAGCTGAGAAAGCTGACTCCGAGGGGCTGTCATACTATATGTGCCAGTGTGGCCACTCTAAGGCAGGTGTTACAGATTTCAGTCGCAGCTTGCAGCTCTCAGTGAACTTGGAACAGTCCTATATCCCTTCTGTGCCCCAGTTTGCCTTTTTGAAGAGGTAGCAATAATGATATTCTCTTATAACAGAGGGGCTGTTGAGAACATACTAGTTCATGTTAATAAAGCAGTTGGATACCCTTCATTTACTACTGGAAAGACACGCAACGTATATTGGTTTATTGTAGTTATATGAAGATTGAGATGCTTAACTATTGTCCACTGAAAAGCCCTACCTTTAGAAAGCCTTACCTAATAGCAGGTAGGAAGCAACAAGACAAATCACAAAATAAATCTATGAAGCAACCATTTGAACATGAAGACACAGAAAACTCGAATATAGATTACTACTGAATGTAAGCTGGGTAACCAGCTGAAAAATCACAACTGCTGACAATTACTTATGAGCATTCCTGAAAGGGAAGTGTGACCCTAAACGATATCTGTTGGCAAAGAGTATAAAACAACTTTTCCTTTCAAGAAAAGAGATGTCTTCCTCTCTGTGCAGGTAATGGAGGAAAAGGGAACTAGAACACAAAGAACACTACATCAATAGCTAACAAATAGGTAGAGGAATTAATAAAGTGGTTGTTGTGTAAGCAGCTACAGCAAAATAAGGTGATAAATATCAGGCAACTGGGGCTTATAGTGCATCTGGCAAACCAACTTAATTATATTCTTTGACAGGATAACAAGCCTAGTGGACAAAAAATACTCCACGGTAGCTTTTTGTATAGTTCCCTGAGTTATCCTTATATGTGGATTACTGAAATCTGAATGGTACTTCTCAAACTCCAGCTCTTCCAGAGTGTGCCAAATGCAGGGAAGCGTGTCACGCCATGCAGTGTTTTGCAGCCAACACACAGTCATTTTAAACTACACAACTGTTTTAAGGATGTTTTAAGGTTTTTAACCAAATTACGAAAGCTGCTGAATGAAAAGTGGATTGCACCATAGCCTTTTTCATAAAAAGGCTTTGAAACTTAAATTTCAAATTCTCAAAACCACAGCTATGCAGATGTTTTGCTATTAGAGCAGCCTGTAGAGGTGATGCACATAATCTTGGTTTGTCTTGCTATCAGATGGTAGTCGGCAGTTTGTTGGTGGTGGAAAAATTGTTGGAGCTGCAAACAGACACCCTCTTCCAAACCCATCAAGAAGGCTACTGCCCAAAGGTGCATACTTCCCTCCTCCTCGCTGCCCATGATGCCAGTTGCCTGCCTGATCTTTCATGCTGGGAGGTGCTATTGTTTGCGCATCCTTACTTGTTTCAGCCAGTGTGGGAGGAGGTCTTTCCCTGGCCGCCTCTATAATACACTTTCAGGCAACTAGCAAGGGGACTAGGAGAGGTGTAGAATGGTGTGAATCTAAGTCATGCCATGCCATGCCAGACTCTCTCTGAAGAGGTTACAGAGCTCTGTTTGAAACACTACCCATGGTCAGTACATTGGCTTTACTACAGTAAATGGTATTTGTTCCCTATGTCCTGGTTTTGGGTCTATAAACACCACGGGATCTGGTGGTTAAAAATTGCACAGCTAACACAAGGACTTACTTAGCTAAAAACATGAACCAGGTGTGGCATGAATGACATGGATCAGATCTGATAACACAGAGGTACTAGAAAATTCATGAACCTCACTGTGGTCTTGCTACTGGAGGAGGACAAAGAGCCACCTTCTCAGGAGAGGTCACGCAAGAACAAAGTTTGGTCCATTTCTCCTGAGAAGGTATGGAGATAGACAGATAGATGGAGATAGAACTCTCCTACTGGTTTCTGCTCTCAGTTGCACACTATATGACGTTGTACTCTATGAGTCCTCTCTTATCTTTAGGTTGAATGACAAGGAAACAAGAAAAGCTATTTCTTTGGGAGATGACAACAGAGTGTCCACTAGAGGAATGTCAAGTGGGGTGCAAAACTGATGATACGTCTGCCTTGTACAAAGCCTGGTGAAAAATAGCCAAACACCCAGGATTAGTGGTGGAAGATTAAGCAAGGAGGTCTCTTGTCACGCCCAAGCAACCCCTCTTATCTTGAGAACAGACTGCGCAGAGCCTAACCAGACCTGCAGGATAGAAAGATGGAAGCACGTACTTAACTCCAGAGGGTGAGAATATACAAAGTGTGAGCTAGAGGAATGAGCTGAAATCAATAAATTGAAGTTCAACCCCAATTAATATAAAAGAAGGGATGAATAAACATGAGTACAGAGAAATGGAGAGATCACAGAAAACAGTCGTAGGGTTAATGAGAACGTAGTCAAGGGGGAATTGCTAGTTGTGGCTGGAACAAATGTACAAAATGCTGTATCAAATGGATATTGGGATTAATAGGTGTCATGACTTTAAGCAAGTAACAGCCAGAGAGTATCGAAGCGTGTTTTGGTCAGCACAATTCAAAAAATATCTAAGTGAAACAGATAAAAATTAGAATCAGGGAATCTGGGCTCATTTTATTTGCAAAAAAAACCCGCTCCAACACTCACTGTAAGGTTTTCTTAATGCTGATATGAGTAAGTCTCCTAACTATGATGCCTAGAGGAATAGGACTTTGGTTCCCTCCATGAGGGAAAATGGAATCAGCCATATCTAATTAGCCACATTTGCAGGAATTACAATTTTGTTTACTCATGGCTTCACATACCGTGTTCTTTTGCTTTATTTATGAACAGAACAACCCCTAACTAATAATATGTTACTGCTGTGACTGTGCCCATTGAAAGCGACAGGGAACGTATGTACAGGCTTTAGAGAGGGTGAAGCACAGCTATGCAATAACTTTCTGGATTTGGGACGGGGATGCAAAAGTCTTAAGAAAGGGAAAAGAGCTCTGCCTACAAGCCTCTAAATCACTCTCAGGAAGCCCACACTTTCCAGACTCAGACCAGGCCCTGGGATGATCCTTGCACCTCCCAAGGCTGGTCTGGTGATGGTAAGGTGACTTCACAGCAAAGACCAAGTCAAACCATTTGCAAAGGTGCACAGGTGACATGTGTGATACCTGACTGAACCAGCACTGGTCATGAGAGTTCAACTTTTTAGACAGGTCTTGACAAACTCAGAAGTAGGGCAGATCAAACCAAAAGCTATGAGCCACACCAGAAAGCACAGATTTATCTGAATTAGAGAAGGCAGAGAAAGGTCTGTGCATCCCCGATACCTGTAACTGTGAGTAAGCAGCAATAACTGTCTCCGTTCTTCCATTTATACAGCAGTAACTGCCATACAATGTCGAGATATCCACTCCAGTTTTAGATTAGGGTGGAGGTGAGCATGGGCTACCACCTTGCCAAGAAACAAAATGGGATGGCAGAGGAAAGAAAAAATCCCAAGGGACAAATAAGTTAAATAAGTTTAAAGTTAAACATAACCAGGACACCTTACAGGTAAGGATAAACACTGTAAACATGAAGGTGAAATTTTCATCTTTAATTATTTTAAAATTAGCTTGTTACATTGGTCATTGAAGAAAAACCTTCCGAACGCAAGCTAAACACAAACCACTGGCTTCTCATTCTGAAACAGATCTAACAGCAACAGCCCAAAGCAAAGTTGACTCTGGAAACTAATTCTAATTTGGCTCTGCTTAACTTCAGCTCTTGGGAACTTTTTAACTCTTTCACTGATGGTAGTTACTGGAGAAATATCCAGTTACCATAGCTACATCTACACTGCTAAAGGCCATCCACCCCAAGAGATGCTTGCCCTGATTTCCAAGCCAAGTCATGAAGTGGAGCAGTCCCCCTGGACAGGGCTAGTTCCCTCTAAAGAATGTCCCCGTGCTTCTGCCTCGTGCTTGCTCTGGGCATCCTCTGAATTCCCCACGGAGCTCCCGTGGCCCTGAGACACAACTCTTTCTGGTGTTTTTCTTTCTCTCTCAGTTCAATGTGTGTTAAAACGAAAGACCTGCACTGCAGCCCCACCTGTTTTTAAGTGGGTACATGCCATACAGGCTGGTGGAGGTATTTCATTCTCCAGTCCCCGCTCTGTTGGCCTAGATAGTGACTCACCTGACATGTTTCAGATCGCCTTCTTTTGAGGAGAGGAGGTGTGATACAGGTTCCACAGCTGTGCAGAAGATGAGAGTCTGCTATGCTTGCAAGACAGGTCTTAATTACTAAGTGCAAATTGTTATTTGGTGTTAAAGTGCTGGGAGAAGATAAATGAAAGCAGAGGAAATTTTCAGTAGCTGCTGAAAAGGACCTACAACACCCAGACACAAGGAGATATCTCATTAATTACTTGCTTTAGTCCCCTTTGGGCTCGGAAGACAGCAGCAGAATTACTTTTGTTTGTAGCTGTGGGTTCTATTTTGACTGAGATACGTGTATTCTATTTATACCTTAATGTTTTTTTGATGTGTTTCTTTTTGGTATGGGAATTAATTGCCTATGATTTACCTAGAGCCTGTACTTCAACCCATGTGTCAATCAATACTTGTTTCATAGCAGCTCAAAGACAGCAGCAGAAATAAGGACTACTAAGAACAGAGAAATCTTCCAAGATAGACCGAGCCATTCAGGACTACAGCTGTTAAATGCCAGCAGAAGCAGGTATGTGATATTCAGCATTTAAATTCTACCCAAAAAAATACACTGAAGTAGCAGTAGCTGTCGCTGGCCTGAATTCCAGAGAAAATCTCTCCTAGAGACCAGCTTTGTCATTCTGTTTCACTCATCCAATATTTTCTACTGCCAATCTTGAAGAAATCTCAGAGAAAAATAATAGGAATAATAGAAATTATTGAGGGGCTAAGTTACTAAGAACTAGTAAAGTAAACCAGTATCTTTTCCACAGGTAAAGCATAGCTACTTCAGACTGGCGAGGGGCCCTGACCTGCGATGTCACCTCCTAACCCCAGTCCAAACGCGTGGCCAGAGCTGTCAGGTGGTGCTTATGAGAGTAGGACAGCTGTGAAAGTTTGACCTTATGTCTGAGTTTCCTGAAATTTGAAAGATACTGTGGGCCTAGGGACTTGCTTCAGGGCTGCTCCTTGCTTAGTGGAGTTTTTGACTCTCTTAAAAATCACCCACATCCATACCTGTTTGCCAGGGAGGGAGGGTCAGGAGGGAGCATGAGTAATTGCAGCCATTCTTGAGCTAAGATCCAGAATACAGGTCTGCCTGTGCTGTCCTTCTTGCTCCTTCCCACCTTGTCCCCAAAAATAACAGAACACGTGAAGAAGTATTTGGTCACCTCTCCATCGTGCTTTGTCACTGCTACCCATGATCTTGGCAGTTTATATTTATCCAGGGAGAGAGGAGGCGAAACAAAAAAACAGAAGGAAAGATGGAGGAGTGGATGAGAAAATAACAATTTCTGAAACTGTAAAACCTGGCAAGCTTTGGTTTTATGGCATCATGGTAGATGACTGCACAATGAAGAGCTGGCTTCTGTTGTTAGCAATGCTATCAGCAATTTCCCATCCAGCTGGGAAAGATTTTTTGTTAATACACATCATGATTTTAATAGCATGTGTGTAGGTGGTAAAGAATTGGATTTTTTAAACTTTATAATCAAGGTGAGAGGAGGCAGGCATAGTACATGAGAGAAACATGCAGTGTCAAAATCATCTATTATCCCCCAGGTCACACTGGCAGATCCTTCCCACCTCCCACCTACTGACTGGTCTTGAAGTTGAGAACTGCACCCTGCTCTGAGCACTTGGTTTATTGATTTATTTATTGTAAAAGCTGAGCTAAAGGTGGAGAAGAAGTACCGCTGAGTATATCTGTGATTGCTCACACTTTGTATCCAAAAAATGTCTACATGCAGACCTCAATGTAAACTGGGCCTACGGAAGGGAATCTAAACAGTGTCTGCTTAGCACAAGATGAAAAGGAACGTGCAAAAAGGCAAAACCCATCAAAGACAGGGCAATTAATAGTTTTAATGTTAATACATGTAAATGCAGTAGAAAACTGGAGCTTCACACTCTGGTAACTTGGGTTTAAAGCACAGCCCGCTTCATCTTCACCAGAATGTTTTTACTCTAGCCCAGTGACAGAACACTGGCTCCAGTGCTGCTTTTCGTTGCACTTTTGTTGCCCAGTGGCTGCTGAAAGGGGCTACCCCCCTTGCCCCAGCCACGCGCTCCTGCTACTTCCCTCCCATTAGCTCTAAGCTCTAGAGGTTGCGCAACTGTGGGTTGAGCCGAGTGAACAAGCTGGTTCGTCAGAAAACTGACACAGCCAAAAAAGCAAACAGTTTCAGCGAGTTGAGCTGAGTTGTGACCTTGGAAGTTCTGGTACAAGGGATGGAGCGCGAGGCAAGGGAGAGATGATAGAGAAGAAATACCGCTGAGTTTTTTCCCGATTCTCTCCCCCATCCCACTGAAAGGAGGTGGGGAGGGGGAGTGAACGAACGGCTGTGTGGTTTTCAGCTGCCTGTTGGGTTAAACCACAACACTGGTGTAATGTCAGATTAAGTCAGGCCAGGACTGTCCTACTGCCATCAACACAAAGCCCAGCTGAATGGCCATCCATTACTCAACTTAGAGACACTCAGAGCAGTAGGCTGGGTTTTTTAATTCCTCTTTATAAAGTAAGGGGAAGATTGATTGAAAACTCAGCTGGTGGGCCTGGTGCCACTCCCATAATTAATACAAAAAAAATAGGCCCTGTGCTAAGTTTGCTGGCCCACAGGTGTGCTAAGGACTCCCCTGCACTCACCACAGGGAAGGACAGAGATCCATCCATCCTGCTGACTGTCCACTGAATGGAGCTCTGTCTCCAAGGGCGGCACGGCATCCTGGTCCCTGTGGTCTGCACCAGCCGTATTTGGTTAGGATGACATAAACTTTCCAACCCCTCCAATGCGGCTCCTATGTCTAAAGTATTTTGCGGTGGTTCCATAGCCTTGGCCCTAAAACATTTTTCCCTCTGCAGGCTCCCTATAATTTCATCCACAAACACAGATTCAACCACCATCATTATATTGACAAACACAGTACTGACTGGTGTCACGTCTCCTGTCCAAACTAACATCTCAGCTTTTGTCTGACATAATTTTGGGGCTAGCTAGCCGTCAACTTAAATCCAGTATGGCCAAAACAGAAAGCTGGTTTTGTTTTTTCTCCTCCTGTTTTTGACCCCTTCTGTTTTTTTCCCCTCCTTCTCTATTACTCCCTCTTCTCTTCCCAAATCAATGTTGAAAACTTCTGTGCCCTCCTCCTGACATTGGTATCTATTCTGAATCATCTTTCTCCCACCCAGGTTCTGTTTAAGTCTTGCTGGCTCCAATTATGTATTATTCTAAAATCCAGCCTGTCCTGTTCATTGACCCAACTGCCTCTCTCATATGCTATCGGTTTATCATCTCCTGCTTCTAGTAAGGCAGTGAGAACAGAGATTTTTCTATTTCTGGATATTGCATTATTACCATGCTAATACCCTTCTACTTACCAGCCAGAGGAGGTTGCATGGCAAAAGAAGAAAGTGAGGGCCAAACAAGATGTTTCAAAAAACATTTGTGATGCAGCCAGAAAAAAGCACAAGAGCACCTTGGTTCATGAATTCTGTATCTGTGAATTACACCGGGCAAAAACTGCGACTCGGTATGTTTTTATACTTTAGTTGTCAAAGCTTATTTAAAATTAATACAAGTAATATTTTTATCTCAGCATGATAGCAAGGGGGTCATAAATATGGTGTTTTGTACTCAAAAGTGATTTTAATGTAGTATCAAAAAGACTGTGATATAGGGCCTTACCTATCTCCTGGTATTTTATGTGTAATTGTTCCCAGAAGTTGGAAAAACTTCAAAATCAAGTTGAGGTCACTTTAATTCAGCTACCCTTCTTGAGGTAAAAGAGTATCTGAATAAAATATAATGACCCCTCTCTTCCAGGAACAATTTTGTGAGGTAGGATTCTCCCAGAGCTCAGCGAACAGTCTTAGGGGATTGCCTTGCTGGATGAGTCCAGTGTGGAGGCTGTGTGAGCAAATGCCTTAGAGGAAGCTAGAACAGAACAGCTGCTTAAGAAGATTAATGACTGGATTCCTTAAAAGCTACTTATGGGAGAGGTGATCTCTTATGTGTGAGCCAAAGACAGTTAATTAAAATGGGTCAATTAGCCTGTCAAATACAACATGTCAAATACAACAGAAAAACCTTAAAACGTTGAGGGTTTTGTCCTAAGGATGCAACACAGAGTGAATTTAACCACAAGTCCCTAGAAAGAGAAGACAAACCCACCTAGACAGAATTGGTTTTGGTGAGCCTACACTGAATGCAGTGATCAAAATACTAAGTCAGTCAGTTATATGATATATTTTAAAGAATAGATTGATGACAACTGGAAACCTTCTTTGTTCTATCAGTCACTTGAAATGCATTTCCTTCCAAATATGTCTAGAATCTGCACAAACATCAATGTATGTAAATTCTGAGATGAAAGCAATAATCCATCCTGGTAGGAAAGCATAATTCATTTCTAGTATGAATGCCAATCATCTTCCACAGGTTATATTGCTGAACCATATACATATATACCATAGGAAGTGTACGTGCACCTGATCAAAAATGAACATTTCAGAAGGCACACAATCCGTAAAAAGTCTGGGGATGTTAATGCTCAAAATGAGTGAGAACTTTGGGTTTACAACTTGTCTGTGTTTACAACTTGTCTGTAAGCACACAGCAGATGCAAAGGAGAGCTGGGATGCTGTATTCACATTAACAAAGAATCCAAAGTTTAGGAAAAGGTCAGAATCTGTACCGTCTGGGGGACAAGAGTAAGGAGCCTTTGATGAATCATCTGAACTGCTAGTCCAAGCACCAGTGTGCAAACTCAAACACTGAATAAATTAGTACTTGTACCTGTTATACCTATTCACCTTCAAACCTGCCAACAGGTGAAACAAATGACTAAAATATGTGACGAATGAAAGGTAGTGTACTTAGGTTTTGGTGGATGATCTTTAATAACTGCCAGATTCTTAATGTTATCCTTTAGACCAGAATTTATAGTTTGATTTACTTTACAGAAGAGAGAAAATAATTCTCAAAAATACAGAAAACTGAATTCTGTTAGGAAGAAACTATCAAAATGCTCCATATGATTTATCAGTTTGAACACTTCCCTAACGCTGGAGCCAAAAATTAAATGTGACTTTCCTTGTGGATAGAGATGAGAATGATGTGACGTACATAAGTGGGCTACACAATTACTTGCTAGTCACTTAGCAGAACAATAGAGAGAAAGATTTTTGAATTCTTTCCCTGGGTTTGGGCAATAAAGCATGGCTTTAAGACACAGATGGGATAAGCAAGCACTATCAGTCCAGTGTATCCCACCTAGAAGGCAGTGGCTCTGCCTGAGAGAGACTTGAAGTTGAAAGGTGGGAGCATGGTCTCTACCAGATACTTCAGAAAGTTCCTCCTGCAGCTTCTTGGGAAACTCATTTGGTTCAGTGGTCATCACACAAAGCTTGTGACGTAAGACAGCTGCATTTAATTCTCCACTGACAAAGGCATCAAATTGGCCAAGGTTAGGATAGACTTCCACTGATAGAGTCTGGCCAATATTAAGCTCTCCCTCACGCACAGACTTGCTAACCCACTAACTGTAATCCCCCAGCCCAAACAAGTGTCCATAGCTCCTGCCCACACCTGAGAACCTGATTCACATCAGGTTCAGAGGTGGAGCTTGGTGGCCACCTCTGTCCCTTTCCTGCCGGGAGCATGGGATTTTCCCTGTGCTTCCATTCTGCAAGGGGGCTGCACCTCCCAGGACCTGTGCCACAGCCCCCTGCTTCTGCTTCCTGGGCTCTGCTTCTCCTTTCCATCACTCAGACTGAGCGGCCCTTGCAGGCATCCCTAAATGTCAGTTCATCCAGACCCTTTGTGTTCAGATTCGGTCACTCAGTTGTGTGGTCTAAAGATACTTGGTATATATGGTAGGCTGATCAGAAGCCATGGGAACAGAAACAACACGATCACCATAAGCAGGTGAGAACAGATATCCTTTCCTACAGCACAAATTAAAAGCCTTGCTTAGTAAGAAGAAATGGAAACAGCCACCAGTGTGGTGAGATGAGGAATCGGAGCATCCTGGCTCTTCATTTTCCCTTAGAGGAGAATATTCTCTGGTCAGCTCTTGTTTAAGATGCCTTATTTTGGAGTACAGTGGACCAGGGAGCCTGGCACAACGGCTGCAGACTGTCCCTCAAAATGTGATGAACCTGAGTTCTCTGTTGTTTTTTTTTAAATGAAAAAAGTGAAACTGCAGTTGAACAGACCTGAGTTACTGGCAAATCCTTTATAAAGGCGAGGAGTGGAGGTCAGTGACAGACATTTTGGGCTAGTTTGAGTCGATGGGAAGGTTGAATAAGTACGTCAGGTTTAGAAGATGGTTCTAGTACGAATAAAATGCAAGCAACATTTTGAAAAAATAATTCGGATATTTTCAAAGCAAACATTTCTTATTTTAATTCACATTTAGAAACATATTACAGTGTGTTTACAAATATTTTAACACTGTTTTGAGCTTCTGAACTGGAAAACAAATTATTCCTATCACCCTAAATAAAATATGTTGATTATAACACCAGGAAAATTCTGCAGTTTCTGACTGACAGTATAGGAAGTTGAATAGACTTCAGCAGTTTGGAATAGAAGTAAAAAAGGAAAGCCTGCATATGTATTTTCAAGAACTTGCTCTCCAAGGTGACCCTGCTGTCAACCTGGCTTGGATTTTTGGGGAACACCATGTAATAATTCTCCTTCAAGGAAGGATCACAAAAGAAAAGGGTAAGCTGAGATAGTAGCTCTGTGAAGCCAGCTGCAAATACAGCTTCAGTTCCCCTGCTGACATGTTAGAGAATGTAACAAACAGGTTTATTTCCAAATTGCTCTCTAGAGATGTTAGATCTCTTTGTAACAGTGATTATGGGCCACTACCCACAGCCAATTCACTATAGGCAACAACTCTGATATTCATTTTTTTGTACCTGCAGCACAGGTGGGCCAAAATGCATTGCCTGCCTCAATGGTAATCTAGAAGAAAACAGCTCTTATCATACATGTCCTGTCTAAAAACTTCCTTGGGCGATGGGTAGTTGTTACTAGCACCGTTTGTGGTCAGGAGATCCTGGACCTGAGAGAAGATGAGTTAGAGGAATCTGTCACTTCAGTCCTTGTAAATTTTAGAAAACAGCAATGGTGGGTTTGGATCCACTGAGACTGAAGCTATACAAGCAGAAAGGCCTGGGCTGAAGAGTAAAGCTCAAATGTGGCCCGAGTTGGACAGTGGGCATTCTCATTTCCCTCATCACTTGAAAAAATGGACATTTATAGGACTACACACGGCACACAAATTGCAGAGGGACAGGCCTTCTGTTCAGCATTGTGTTGCAGATCAGCACTGCACTAACGTCTCAGCTGGAAAAGCACTCTGCAAATATCCACTACCTGAAGGATGCAGATGGGACAGCAAGGATTCAAAGCCCCTGAGACAACTCAATCCAATCCAATACAGGCACTACATACCAAATTCCTATTTGATATATCACGTTGGCACAAAGAAAATCCCCGACTGAGAGACAGAACAAGGGCTGAGGAATAATACAGCTGTCATTCCTGGCATGAAGAAACATTTTTTTTAACTTCTAGGACTGATTGGATTTTTACTGCTAACATTTCTGCCAGACTTCCTTTCAATGAAGCATCAAGACTAGGATGGAATATTTCATCTGATGCTTGCAGAGGAGACGGAACGGTCCGATCTGCCTTCAATTTGTTCTTAAATTAAGATTAAAGGGAAAAAAGGCATGATGGAGGGAGGGGGAAAGGAAGGCATAAGAGCCGTTGCAGTGATCAAATTCACCCACGGGCTAGCTCAGCCTGATGTAATCCTTAGACAGCTGATTAGGAGGCTTTTGCAGTCCTTCTGCAATAAAGGACCAAGGCAGGGCTGTGGTCAGCATGTGGCCCTGGTTTGGGGCGATGATGCTATAGGGTATTAGCTAGCTTTTCTTCATAGACTTCATTAAAGGGTTGAAAGTCACACTGCAGGTAGCATTTCTTCCTTGGAGTCTTCTGATGAGGCTGTTTATTTTGAAGTATTGCTTAGGCTAGAAGAGACAAGCGTATTGGTCTTGCAGGTCAATAGTAATGTATTTACAGAACATCTCAACTGTTAAAAATGAAAGATGCAGACATAAAACTGAATGTTTTTAATGACAGAAGGACTGAAATACTGGAACATGGGCTCCATTTTCCCTTTGCTCTTCGCCTTTTCTCTCTCTGTCTTCATCTTTCCAACTCTTCTTTTATGGAAATATCTATACTAAATTTAAGACCACCTATATGAATTGCCAGTTACCTGCAGGTCTACATTTTACTATGAAGACTTTTTTTGCACAGAGACAAAGGATGTGATATCTGATGGTTTGTGAACTGACACATTATATTTTTGGTTCGTATGATTCATCGAACTACTTTGAGCAAAGGGACCTTTTTAACCTATAATTTAAACCAAAGGATATTGAAGGGCAGCTGAAATTTTCCCCAGCTAAAAAAAAATCCCCCAAAATGCAAACTGTGCCGATGGCTTTTCTGTAGAGCATGTGTAGACTCATTAAATGTATTTTTTTTTCTTTCTAAGTCCTTATGCTCTTATTTTATAGTCTCTTGTAAGAGGAATATGAATTCAAAGATTAGGTTTCAAACTTGCAAGACTGTGTGGGTTGGAAAGCAACCAAGACAAGTAGCCCAGTCCTAATTGAGACCTTTGTTAGTGCAGAATCCAGCAAAATGAACTAACAATTTAGAATACATTAGCTGTCACTTCAAATGCCACTGATAATTTGCAAAAAACTCGGAGCAATAACGGGAAAAAGCAGGAAACATCAAATTTGTAGCAAAGCTGACAACAAAAAGAATATTCACAGTGAATTACAGTCTTCCTGATTTGCTAAATCTCTTACTGATTCTGCTTTAATAAAGGATCTTTTTCTCTCAGAGGATTTAAATACAGTAGATTATCTAACATGCTCAACTATGCATTATGTTTTTTATCTGAAGGCTTATCCTTCATGACTTGGAAATCTGTGATCTCTTGGTACTGTGTTCGGGACAGTGATTGGTCAGTTTGGTCATCTAGCTATATATTACCTGGACAGATACACATTTGGTCAAGAACCTCTAACCTTTCTTTCTACTGAGAACTATCACATTGTCATAGCTTTTTTTGAAAGCTGTTCTGAGAACTAGTAACAACTGACTTTGAAAAGGCATCAGTTCCTGCTGTTTGGCAGCTACAGGAGAAGATGAAAATGTTCAGAATGGAAAAAGCATCAATGAAAATATTTTGCAAAAATTTCAGAGAAGGTACATATTGATCAAAAGTCAGACATATGTTTGCTGGAAATTAAAACTTCAGGGTAAGAAAATAGTAACTTTGTTTTCTGACAATCTGTGCCAGTTACTAAAAATATTTTAATGAACCATTACACCTTTAGATATATTGGATGTGCACAGGCTGGATTGCAAACCTGGGTCATTAGAAGTTCAAGTAGCTGGCTCACAGCAGGACCTGGGAAAGCCAGACAGTTTTGTCTAATCCTTACTGAAGGGGTAAGAGGGGAAAGAGGTAGCTAAGCTATGTGACAGCAAGTGATCTATAAAATAAAGTGTTAAGAAAAGGGCTTAAGAGGAAGAGCTAGAAAACTGTGCATGGAATACAATGCAAGCTGGCTGCAGAGAGAAGACCAAAAAGCCAGCCTGAGAATTACAATAAAGGCTGATAAGAAATCTGTGTCAAGAAGGTATATGGCATATATTAACTACCCTAGTATTTACCCAGCCTCTTAGACCAGTTTTGTGTCCCAGGCAAGGCCCCACACTATGATAACTAGAACTCAAGCTATCTTGGTTAGACATGCCAGAGCTTTGCATATTTGCTATAGTAAAGAAAGAACAAATAACTGCTGTGCAGATAATAATCACTGAGGTTTTAACTCTTTTGTGGCTTCTGTTACAGCCTGTACCCCACAATCTGTTAGAAAAAGACCCCTGCTTCCAGACCAACCAAATGTAGGTTGAGTCCCACCTTAGCCTAGGGAGGACCCCCTGCAAGAAATACATTGCTCTACTGCAACAGTACAGTCTGTAAAAACTAGTCAAAATTTTACGCCCCCAACTTCTGCTTAGGTGGCTTGTGATAGTTCTTCACTGAGATATGGAGCCCTTCCTGGGTAGGGCATGTATTTAAAACAGCTCAACAGGCTACCATCACGATGAAATTATATTGTATGCCTGAGCTGAACTAAGTTTAACAAAAGGGAGACTACCCTCATTTTTCTGTGCAGGTCTATAGCTCTATCTGTCTTGGCGCTGGCTCTGGTGCTTGTCTGACCCTGCACAGAGCTAATCCAGCTCATTAACCCAAAAGAAAACTATTGACTTTCCTAGCAAATTAATTTATTGCTGAAGGGGCAAAAACCCTAAGGGCTCAAGTGGATGCAGGACCTTCCCTTTCAACAGCAACGAGAATGGATCACCTCAAGCTGTAAGAGGTAACTATACCCATGCGCTAACTTATACTTGTACTTGGCCCACCGGGCAAAATGGTGTTCTTATTATAAAAATACATTCTCAGTTTTGTACAGACACATCCCACCTTGTCACAGCTTCTTCATTAAAAATCTGGTCTCCAAGCATGCGTAAAAGATCTGAATTTTTATGGTAAATATTTCTATCCTCTACTTGTGAAGAAAAAAAGGCATAATGTATTAATATTACATGAGATTGACGAATTATTTTTCTATCCACTGGCACCTATGGAGGATGAAAATGGCACTGCTTTTTTTCAGTCAGCAGTCTATGTGGCACCTGAGTATCCAAAGATCCTAAAATAGTAGGAGACTTCCAACCTTCTAATGTTAATTTTTAACAGCTCTCCCTACAGCTACAAATTCGAAGGGCCAAAAGATACCTCATGTTATTCCAAGAATCAAGCAGAATAACCCAGGTAATCATAGACCTGGCATCCTCAGTAATCCTAGACAAAACAGTGATGTTATGTGAATTAAAGCAGTTGTGCTATGTGATTCAATCAATAAGGAGTTAAAGGGTAGGAATGTAATGAAAGCAAGTCCACATGGCTTTATGGAAACAGGTCTTGACAAGCAGGCCTGACTTCACTTTTTGATGAGATTACAGGTTTGTTTGATCAAGGTAGCCACATGGATGTGATAGACTTGGACCTTCCTAATGAATTTGATTTAGTACTGCTTGACATTTTGATTAAAACATTAGCATTACATAGCCTTAATAAAACACATTAAATAGATTAAGATCTGGCTAATTGATAGAGTTCAGCAAGCTGTTCTAACCAGATACTCAGCACTGACTGGGGATATTTTTAGTGGGGCTCTGCAGGCAGGAACACGATGCTTGCTGCCATTTGATGTTCTGGAATTACACAGAAACATGGATAAAATTGGCAAATGTCCTGAAGTCTAATGAAGAATGGGCAGCTACGGAAAGTCACAGTTTTGCCTGCATTGGCATAAATGTGTTTCTGGTATTTGATTACGTCTTTTCTCTTCAGTTCTGCACAAGCACAGAGGTTCTCTTGCAGGGTATGGTTGCAAGGCAGTGGTCTTGTCAGCTGCTGATGGGCATACAATGATTTCTCTCAAGAGTCATTGATTTTAATAGTTTTACTAATTCATGTATTATTAAAAGGAGTAATGTGAATAATTTTAAAAGTGTAAACTGTGAAACCAGGAGCCACCTATGAATGATCTTTAAAAGGCAAAGAAGCCTTATTGCACACGTCCACATGTTTTTATTTAAACTAGCACCAATATAAGCCTGAGATGAAAACATGTTTGCAGCTTTACAAAGTCAGGAAATTCTAGCCCATTGGCTGAAGCAGAATTTGCTATCAAAAAACAAAACAAGAAAGCCAGATGAGGTAAGCAAGAATAGCCCGAAGAGAATTGAGCAGAACATTAATGATCAGTCATATACAACACATATACAATCTCTACTACTATCACTTTCTAGTCAGCTGATCTAAGCATATCTTTCCTGGTTCTCCATTTTCTTGGTCAGCTCTTGAATCAGACTGAGACTGGAAAATGCTAAATTAATATTAGTCTCCTTTGCCAGGTTTGATTCTGACCAATCTTTTTGGTATTACTACATGCTTACCTAAGCAAAAATAAAAATGAGAGTTCATACTAATTTTGATAGTGTACACTGTCAAAGATGCTCTTTCTCAGCAAAATCTTGCTAGCAAACAGTTATCCTTTTAACATCTGGTTTCTGTTTGACCTTTCAGAACAAGATGACTGATAAGATACTATACAGAAGAAAACACTGAAGAATATACTCTCTCCCCTTACTATCTAAAATACAGATTCAGATACATATCTCCCACAGTGCATTGAGATGCCTTATTTCATTTGTTATATATCACTTTAACATCTAAAATCTTTCCACATCTTCATCATTTTACAAGCTTTTCATTAAAACTAGTTAACAGTTGGACTTGATGATCTTAAAGGTCTTTTCCAACCTAGATGATTCTATGATTCTATGAAAACTATGCAACCTCAGAAGTGTCCTACTAAACATCAATACCATCTAAACATAGTGCAAACCAGCAACTGAACACCTCAGCTGTCTACTGGTTTTTTCCCTCCACTAAACAAAAAGCAAATGTCTTTTTTTCTGTGTCAAAACCAAATTGTTCCTTTTTTTCCCCCTTTTCTTTTTTTAACAACAAAACTCCTCACCAGCTAGGTCATTCAGTGGGAGTCCTTCCTGCGCATGTCATCATCATTATTGAGTTTTCCTATATCCTGCATTGTCCTGTCTCACTCTGCACCACCCCACAACTCTCATTTCCATCGCTCGGTCTCTGCTTCTGGATTTGTGCCCAGCTTAGACCAAAATTTTCAAGAGGGACCTACCTGTCTTACATTCACGAGTAGTGAACCAAAGTATTCTTCTCAGTTGGTGTTTTTAAACAGGACTGCTCAATGTTTTGTTGGGCAGTATCCATTTTGTTCTTTTTTTCCCTACAAGTCGGTTTTCCTAACAGCACACTGGCAGTGTGAGGATTCTTGCCCTTTCGGATACTCTGAGGTAGTATCTAATCATCAATACCCAGCTCTTCATACTGATTCCCTGAAAGACAAATGTTGTTGACATTCCAAAAATGTATGCATCTTATTCTGATTCCAAAGGCTTTTTATCGTTCTTCTAATATTGGTCCTTCCTTTTCTTCACTTAAAACTAACCATCTTATCTTTGTCCTCCCTAGAACTGTGGGACTATTACGTTATCAGATTTTCTTCCTCTAGCACTCCCTGACTCCCAGTCTATTCTTTTTCACAAGTCTGTCCATGACATTTTCTTCATCCTAATTATTTAATTTTTAGCCTTATCTTTCCCTTTCCTATTTACAATTCATGTAGTTATTTTTCTTTTGGGTTTTGTTAGCTTTTTCTTTTCATTTGCATTGTCTGTGGTGAACATAGTGTCAGTAGGACATGGCATTCTTCAAATAGCTTCAATTGAGTTTTGATTTTTCCATATTCTCCAAAACCCTGCACTTACATCTTTACAGATTTGCTTACTCAGTTCCATCTTCTTTTTCATTTTTGACTTCTAGCCTTGTCCTCATATATTTTGTTTCCCATACAAAGTTATGTTCCTTTTTTTCTGGCTACAGAAACCTATCAACCTTTCCAGTTTCATCACCAATGTATCCTTTATTTTTCATGAGGACGTAAGTGAAACTACAATTATTCTTTGAACTTCACTGGAATCTTTTTATTGTTCAGATGGGGAGCACCTGTGAGCACACAGGGATGATCTGAAGTAAAAAAAGAAAAAAAAAAAAAGTAGGGAGCTTAGTGTAAGAACCTGAAATAAACACATACTACCTTGCTTCACAGAACTGTAGTATTTCCAAAAGACAGAATGGGTATCAGAGTGAGTATCAGAACTATAGTAAGTGCTCCTGAAGAAGCTGCAAAATGAGGTGACCAAGGTGCATGGCTTCTATGATTTTATCATACAAGAAGAGGTGCTATATACTTAGTACCATACAGAACTAGTTTGTTCCTTCCACTATTTTATGCAGTTCCCACCTTCCAACTATCTTGAGAGTGCCGTGCCACGAGTCACTTTCAGTAGTGACTTTCTCATTTGTTTCTGACCTGAATAACCTTTTTGTAAGAGTCTTGCATACAGCGTAACGCTTCTCGTTCCGCATCGCACTTCGGAGGCCGGAGATGACACCCCATGCCGCGTGCTTCCAAGGCTCAGGAGCACGCCTCGGAGAATCGCCAACCATCCACGCAAGCGCATGCAA
Organism: Gorsachius magnificus; assembly: GCA_034008185.1. Taxonomy (NCBI): domain Eukaryota; kingdom Metazoa; phylum Chordata; class Aves; order Pelecaniformes; family Ardeidae; genus Gorsachius; species Gorsachius magnificus. The sequence continues at coordinate 130,239,006 of CM067081.1, forward strand.
GGGCAGCGGTGAGTTGTTTCATTCCTCTCGGGAAGGAAAAGGGGATTTGTAACCGACGTGCCAGGCAGCATCGGTTGAGATGGGCTGGACACCGACCGTTCTTGCGCCCCGGCGGGAAACGGAGGCTCCCCCTTGCTCAGGGCCTCGCTCTGCCACCGCCGGGACCCGGCATTTTGGGTTTGGTTGGCCTGAAGCCGAGAAACCGGCTGCAGCTCTCTCCCCCGACACAAGAACTCAAGCGGGCTCTGTCCCCCTCCGGCTCCCCCGCCGCGGGGAGCTCTTGGCCCTCGGAGCGGCCGCAGCGATGCGCACCCACCGCGCCGGAGGCCGCTCCCGCTCCCGCCGCATTGGGGCGTGGCCGGCGGGGGAGACAGCCCCGCCCCCGCGCTGCCCGCAGGTTCCCCGCGACGAGCCTGGCCACGCCCCCGGACCCCACACAGCCGGCGGGGCGTCGCGGAGGGAAGGCGCCTCGCAGCTCCGGAGGTGGGGGAGGGAAAACTCGCGGTGCGGCCTTCCCCATTGGTGGGAGCGCGTGCCCATCTTTGCGGCGTCCCAATCAGATGCCGCGGATGACAGCGGCGGTCAGCCCTGCTGTCCCTACCGTAGCAAGCGTCGGCCTGAGGCCCGGCCTGGAGCCGACCGACCGCCGAACCGTTGAGAGCAGTCCCCGCCCTCCTCCCCTCTCCACCATTCACATTCACCCAACTTGCCCTCAGCAGCCAATCGAAAAGCTGCCGCTGCTGTCAATCACCAACCTTTGCCCCGCTCTCCCTCCCTCCCGCTCTCTCCCTCAGCGGAGCCGTGGGCGCGCGCGCCGGGGAGGGGTGCAGGCCGGCGCCCGGTCGCGCGCTGGTGCGGCGGGCGGGACGGGGCGGGGCGGGGCGGGCGGGCGTGAGGGGGAGGAGGAGGAGGAGGAGGAGAAGGGGGAGGAGGAGGAGGAGGAGCTGCGGCTGCCGCCACCGCCGGCGGAGGTTTCAGTACCTCGGAGAAGGGCTGCGAGCGCGCCGGGCGGGAGCCGCCGCAGCTGCCTGGCACCGCAGCCGCCCCCGCCGCCGCCGCCCTCTCCTCTCCTGCCCCGCGGCTTCGCGCCGCGCCAGGCACAGGCGCCCGCGGGGAGCGCTAGGAACCGTCGCCTCAGGGCGAGCGGCCGCGTCAGGCGCGTCTTCCCCGGTTACCCCCCCCGGGCGCCGAGGGAGCCCGGTCCCCCTGGAGCGGCCCCGGGGGCACGGCGACGGCGAGGCCGGTGCCGGGACGGGCGGGAGGGCCGAGGGGTTCCGTCACCTTAGGGACGGGACAGGCGGTCAGCCCGGGACGGCCGGGCTGGCTGAGGGGGTCGCTCGTTCCCGTCTCTCGGTCCTCACAGAGCGGCGGCCGGGGCGGCGCGGGTGAGTGGCGAGGAAAGTGAAGAGGCTCCCACCCCCGTGGCGGGGCGGCCGCGCACCCTCCTGGCCGGGAGCCCGGCGGGGAGCGGAGGGTGTAGGGCAGCAGCGGCTGCCGGCGCTTGCTGGGGTGGGCAGGTGACTGGAGAGCAGAGGGGGAGAGCGGTGGCGGCGGGGAGAGGGAATCCGCTCCCCCGAAACCCGGAAGGCAAAGGTACCCCCGACTGAACGGGGTTTTGAGGGGAAGAGGAAACTGAATGTAGCTGAATTTTTGTGGTTTTGTTAAAATAATCAAGTTCCGAAGGCAAATCTTAGGCAGAAAAGATAGAGAGATGGAGCCTGCTGTTTTGGATGTCAGCTTGAATTTTTTATTTACTTTTCGGTTTTAACCACTGCTAAATGTGGATTTTGTGAGAGAACCCGATGGCAGTTTTTCCATTGTTCCTTGTTTGAACGTAAATCTTAGTTTTGCTGCTGGGGGAACTTTTTGGTGGTTTTTTTTTTGTTTGTTTGTTTGTTTTTAAAAGGATCTTTCCAGGTAGCTATTACGTCTGACAAAATGAAGCCTTTGTATTTTTCAATCAATTACACATAATATTGACATTCTGTTTGGTACAAGGGACTAAAGTGCTGCCTCACTTAGAGGACCATTAAAGACTTTTTCTTTAGCTACATGTAGCTGAATGTGTTACGACACATCCTTTCTCCCCCCCCAATTCTTCCGAAAGTTTTTTCCAAAATGAAGAAATTTAATTTTCGCAAAGTTTTGGATGGTTTAACTGCCTCATCCCCTGGTGGAAGCAGTGGTGGTGGAAGTGGGGCTGGTGGTGGCTCTGTGCACCCAGGAGGAACTGCAGGAGCTGCAGGGACTCCCAGAGATGAGATCCAGGAGACGCTCACTTCAGATTATTTTCAAATTTGTAAGGTAAGGGCTATACACTTGTGTTTTTTTTAAACTATGGAAATAATAAAAGCTATGGGGGGGGGGGGGGGGGGCAGTAGTAGGATACCAATAAGCCTTTTACTTGAGAGCTGCAGTGGTTGTATAAGGACTTTGGAATGAAAAGACAGAGATCTCGTTAACGCTTTTTTCTTCCTGCTGCAGAGTTGGGGTGGTCAGAAAATTCATAAAAATCTTGATTTTGGCCTTCAGGGCCAAATTGTAAGTTCACACTTGGACTCCAAACTAGTAACAAGATTGTGGGCAGGAAAGCAAATAATTGGTGCTAGTACAGATTACATTTATGAGCCATTAGAAATTCAAAATTGTATACATCTACTTCCACTCCTTACTCTTCCCATCCTCTCCCTTTCCTTCCCTTTTTTAAGGAAAAGGCACAAGCTAGAAATAAAAAGACAGTGCAGTGATTACTGAACCTAGCACTTCAGTTATTTGTGAAGGATTGGATGTTGATTCGGGGTGGGTTTTTAGCATTAGTACTGAAGATTATGATTACGTGACAATAAACTTGGTGGGACAGCATAAATACCAAAAGTTGCCAAATTTGTTTGGCATCGGTTTTTATGTGTTGATTAGGTCCTTAAGAGGGAATTTTCTTTGAGTAGAAAGCATGAGATATCCCTGTGTGTTTTATGTTTTGTATCTGTTTTCTGCAACAGAGCTTTCAGTAGTGTTCTTAAATGCACAAGTAAAATCAGTACAAACTCTTTGATACTTCTGACCAACACTGGAATATGAAAATCGTACTTTTGTAACAAAGATCAAAAATGAAAGGAGAGATTATATTATGATCCTCTGCTGTTATCTTTAACTTTGATAGTAATTCTGTTGGCTTTACTAGAAGTTTTGTTTGCTTATTTGTTTTGCTTAGAATCTTCAAATCCAGGATTTTAGTTAGTGCAGTTTATGTTATTCAGAGCAAATTAACTTCACCTGTTAAGTATACTTTCCTTGTATTAACCAGATACCAATTGATTTGAAATGTAGGTTATAGCAAACTCTAGCACATTCTCATTTCTTGTTGTGTTTTGGGAAGAAATACAAACAAACAAGATGATCCTATAAGACAGTTTGTGTGCAGATCTGGTCCCTGTGAAACACACAGCTTTCCTGATCTCAGATATCATGATTCTAATTCTATTTGGTTTTCAGCTACAGCTAGTGTCAAAGCTCTTACAGAGTTCAGGGGAAGAAGGATGAGCCCCCGTGACTTAAAAGAGTCAGAGACCTTTGGAATAGGTTCTACATAATTCTAACTTCTGGAGATTTTATAGTCCTTCGCCATCCTGAACCAAAACAGGTTCAGGCCTTTTGAGTCAAATTATTCTGTAGTTTTAATAGAGTGTCAGTGATCAGTGCATTAGAATTGTACCTGTTTCCCAGGGTTGAATTTGGCTCCTTTTGCTTATGTACACAGTAACTTAGCATTTTGTGAAGCTCCAGGTATTCAGTACAGTGATGTCCCATTTCTGTCACTTGAGTAAAAAGATAATGCAAATAATCGAGATACATTAAAATATCATTAGAAGGTCTTGACATTCTCAGACTTCCAAGTAAGGCTAAAACTCAACATGGTTCTTCGTGTTTAAGTCATTTGATAGGGCCAAAGATCTGTATTTAGTATAAATTTTTATTTTGTATGGTATATTTGCAAAAATAGGCAACATAAGATGAAAAGAAAGTAATTTTCTGCCTAATCTCCATTACTTCCCTTCTTTGGCTTGATAAATCCTGAAGACAGTCGGTGTTATATTCTGATAAATCTACTTGGAATTATATCTGATAGTTATACTTGGAAATAGATCTACTTGGTGTATAGGAATATGTCATTCTGATAAGATTTCAGTAGGCAATATTTGCCTGTCTTAGCTCTCAGGTTAAAATGTTCTCAACAAAGTAAATGTTTGTATAGGAAGGCTTTTGGTTGCTTGCAGCAGCACTTGCTTATGAATGCATGGTACTGCAGAAGTCTACTCTGTAGTACACAAAATACCAGCTTCTTTTTTTCAAGAAACAAAAGTATGCTAAAAGCAAACTTCCAAAATACTCGATGATTATGTGCTCATAAAATACCGCAATTTTATTCAACACGCTCTACTTAATCAGCTCTGTTACAGTTTAGTAATATTACAAGCATGTTTGAGTGAACCAACAAAACCCCCCAGGCCCCAGTCCTGCATTATGTACTGTGCAAGCGTACCGAAGGCAGTGGGACTTGACGCAGGCGCAGCTTTCATCCTGCATGCTTCAGGGTGCAGGATCTGAGCCATAATTTGTACCTCAACAACTGGAATTAAATTAAAAATACAGCAAGACACATATAATCCAAGCTTTGTCTTTCCCAAGCTTTTGTTGTGTAGAGCTTCTGGTATTTCAGTTGTGTATTTTCATGTTAAGTTACATAGGCTGCATATTTAAGGATCCATGATCTGTGATCCTGCCGTGCACAGAACTGAGTAAAGCTAGTGGCAGTTTTGGTTTGTTATGATCTGCAGGATCGAGGCAGATGGGCTCACAGACTAAGTAGCACCCCAAACTGTTTTTCCTTTCTTTGCTGATTATAAAATCTTCATTTAGATATGAAACATAAAAGCTGACTCATACTTTAGAATCAAAGAGCCTTACTCTGCAGTTTTTATTTAAATAAATTGCCTTTCTGAAGTTTGTGGGAGGTCTGCTTGGCTAAAAACACAGATCCAATCCTCTACCAGAACACTTTTTATTGGTAATGCACCTGATTTCAGAGAGTAACACACTTTCTCTCCATGTTGTGACATTTTTAGGATCCTTATTACCACCGTATCTTTTTGAGATATAGATTAGAACTTAATAGAAGTAAACGGAATATTTCATTTTACACTGAGATGTTCACAATGAGTTACTTTTGGCATTTATATTTAAATCATTAATGTAATTTTCTGTATTGAAAGATTAAATATGAAATGTTCTTGGAACTGTTACATATGAAATAGCTATGGCCTTTATTAAGCATGATAAATTTATATGTTGGTAGCTGTACTAATGAATCAGTGGCACTCTTTTCATGTATTCAAGTATTCATGTAATGTGAAGTTTTGTCAGAACTGTATTTTGTGACAATGGGAAGCTGGTATATAGTTTGTTATATCTAGGGCTGCTTTTGGGATTTGGGTATTCGAGTGGAAATCATGAAAATATCGATTATAGTTCACATTAATTGAATTGTGTGGGTGAGTTAGCAGCATAATGCCAAAAATGAGGCACGATACAGTAGAATATGTTAATGAAGTCTATACTCATTTTAATGGGCATAGACCTAGTTTCCTCGGTTTTGCTCCTTTATGCTTTCCCTCCATATATATGTGGTTTTTCTGGCAAGGATTTTTTAGGCTTGCCTATGTTTGTCCATAGCATATAGAAACTAAAATACAGCAGTGGGGAGAGATCTCCTATTAATATAGGAAGTGAGAAGATCACAGTTAGGATGTTGTAAATCATTTGAGTAGAACTTTGAGCAGAAAGAACATAAAAGGAGAAAACAGTGATTGTATTACTTTTGCAGAAGTAATTTTTGATTGTTAGAGGATGACGCAGTTGGGAAAAACTGAGTAAGAATGAAGATGTACATTTTTTGAACATAGCGTGGATATTCTTCGTGAAAATAAATCTCCCATAGAGAACTACTTGAGCTTTTCTTAAAGAACAATCATAGGGTTGAATTTGTAGAGCATAATATTAATATTATGCAGAAAATGTTTGAAATCAAGACCTCAGTTAAGAACATAGTAACAGTTGCACTTTACTAGATGTACAATCAGTCTAGTCCAGTATGTTTTCTTTAGCTGTAGGCAGCAACCGGACACCCTACAAAAGGTTCAAGAACTGCCAAATTAATCTTCTTACAGAATTATTCCCCAAATGCTGATGGTTATGGACTTCCTTCAAACCCCAAAGCATTAAATTTGTATTCTCTCCAAAAATGGTCTTCAGTGTTATTACTGGGTAGTCTTGCTGCCTAATAAACATCCCTTTGAATCTTGCTGTATTATGTATATTGATAGTATAGTCATAGTTTCAGTATGCACATTACCCAGTCTTTATACAGCACCCATGAAAGCCAGAATGGTTTTGCATTGTTGTTGAAACTGGTATGGAAGCCTATGGCTGATTACAATTGTGCCTTCCTAACCCTACTTATCTTTGAAAAAAAACAGGGCCTCAAGATGCATCCAATCAGTAGCTGATTTAAATACCTTAATTATCTGGATTTCCTATAAGGTGATCTGAAATTTTAATTCCCAGAGTTTATAGATGGTAGTAATTTATTTTTCAACCTATAAAGATGAACATTCAGTCCCTCTGACAGCAGTCAAGTAGCCACTTTAACTGCCAATGCAACTTGAAGCTCCAGTTCAATCATAATAGAGAGAAGATGAATTTTGGAACAGCAGTTTAAGAACAATTCTGCAGTAGCTCATACTTCTGGTTTTGGTTATGAAGAATAAAAGAAAATCTTTGTTATAAGCTATCCATGGTGCTTTAGTTAGCTTGACCTGTTAATCTGAGTAGTTTCCTTAGTAAGGTCATTAGGTTTATAGTAGTATAACTGGACTCTTCTTGTTTTGTTGGTTTGGTGTTTTTTTCAGAAAGATAGGAATTTGTATCACTATGATTGTTAATCAGCTATTAATTCTAAATGCATTAATGCAGACCCTTCATGGCCAACACATGCAATTGCAGCTTCAAAACCATTTTAAGACTTTTAAGGTTGCAAACCAAAGCACTTGAAAGTTCCAAATTTCTTAAATTCAGTTTTCTTGCGCACACAATGTTTAACTACATGATCCCATATTTCTTCTGTAGGTCTAATTTAGTAAAACGGATAGTGTTTGCTCAATGGAAAGGACTTCAATATTTCTTATGCTTTCTCAGAGCATACCTGAATATTAAGTTCCCCGTGGACTTTGTAGCAGAAGTGCTCACCACTGTAGTTTTGAAAGCTTTACAAACATTAATGAATTGACCTTCATAATATTTCTGTGAGATGGAGATGTTACTATTCCTGCTGTACAGATGAGGAACCGAGGCACAGAAATTCCCAAATGCCAGATTGTTTAGTGTCCTCTGTTTTGAGTTTCCAGCTTGACCTGCATTGAATCTGATTCTTTTAGGTTATTTAATGTTTTTATACCACTTATGTCTTCCCATTATGCCTCCCATTGTTTTCACATTCTGTTGCAAGTATTGTGCACACCTATAGAGTAGTCTTTAGGCTAGTTATTCATACTGTCAATTTATATGTCCACCTTAGACAGTTAGAATGGCTCCGAATTTCCTTCCTGTCTCAAATGACTACAGGTGGAATTCTGGCTCCACATTGGGCCTGTGAATTGTACCTAAGATGTATGAATATCATCAACCTCCATTATCTCAAATTGGTCAATCACATAATGGAAACATGATTAGCAGCCACATGTGAAAAGCTTAATACATGGCCCTTGGTTTGATCATTTATAAAACTAAGTGATTACAGCATTGACAGAATTTCCTTTCTGCTGTTTTCTATCTGAATAGAAAAATTTGCACTTGTAAGATTGCCTTGCACCTTCCTATTTTGTACCAAATAGACAAGTTTGGCAGACAACAGCTCTTTAATTGTTTACTTTTGGTTGTCCATAGGATAGACCAAACTGTACTGTATATGGAGTGAGGCAAAAGTTCTACAGCAGAAAAAGATAATTTGATTAATCCCTACAAGAGGGGAAAAAATTCATGTTGAATAGATTATTTTAGTTCATGTATGTTCTAATATTTCTGCTTTTTATGGTTGACCTTGGATTTTTAGCTATGTAAGAATGATAGAATATCCTGAGTTGGAAGCGACCCAGGGAATCACTGAGTTCAACTCCTGACTCCATACAGGGCAATCTAAAAGTTAAAATATTTACTGTAATTTTGTGTGCTATTTCAAGTGGGATTTTGGTTGATTTTGTTTTGCATGTGGGGTTTTGTTTTTTTTTTTTAATCCAAGGATTCATTAATTTCAATCATGTAGGGTCCTTGGATAAAGAATTGAAATTCAGGTCATACTTTTTTCTCGCAAGAAAGAGAGAATGTCCCTCCTCACTGAAAGTATATATTAAGGATAGCTTAATATTCTCCTGTTCAGGAGTCACTTTTTCACAGGCACTTGTTCAGAGATCAGACCATCATAACAGAACTCCAGTCTTCCTTCCCTGAGTTGATGATGGGACTGGGAGATCCCTGGATATCCTGGAAATGGTGAAAAAAAACATGGAACATACCGAAGAACATAGTGCCTTCACATTTACATAGCACAGCCTGACCCCTACAATCTGGTGTGGTAATAACATCTCTCATTCTGCGAGAACCATACTGAGTTTCTACCTGGGACACAGGGCTTTTCTCACAAAGTTAATTCTCATCCCCAAGTTTTCTCTTTTTGTCTCTCCTTTATTTTGTGTTCCATCATTTTTATCCTCTTAGCTGTTATTCCCTGCTAGTGGGTAATGGAGACACTGGATATGCTGTACCTCATCAGTGGGCCACCAGTTAGTGAATGAAAAATTTTCTCACTGTTTGTAGTGGGAAAACAATTTTGAATCTCTTCTGGGAGAATGGAGGAAATTCAGCATGGTTGGCCCATATCTCAGGGATTGTTCTGATCATAGAGCTGTTGTGTGAAACATTGGTTGTATAAGCAAATTTTTTCTACTTATTTCTGAAAGAAAAACACTTAAAGAAAGTTTTTTAAAGAAATGATTGAGAAATTACTTAGAGGTTCATGGATAAAAATATGAAGTAATGGGAGACTTTTTTTTTTCTCCAAGTAGAAATACATATACTACGTAAAACATGCAGCTTGTCCTCAGCAGAGGTGGACTAAATCTAAGACAGACCCCATTCTCACTTGGTTAGTTTAGATTAATCTCCTTTAATATCTGACTCTTATTCTGAGACATCTGATACTCCCTGGTGTATGGTATATGCCCAAATCCCTTTTTGAGGTCTGTGTGAAAACACTGTGAAAAGTTAGTATTAGTACATTCACGGTAGAAAATTGAACTAATATACCCTAAGCTACATGAATGTACTGGTCTATTGGCTATTCTAAGAAAAAGTGTTTATAAAAGCAGCTGATAGGGATATATTAATTTGTCACAATGTATGTTAGAATCATTATAGGGGAAAGTTAGAGGATTGTGTGATTAGAAGTATAAGTAATGTGCATCTGCGGAAAGGAGAGAAAGCAATATTGTTAGGCACAGATGGCTGGTAAATATGTTCAAATGTAATAAGATGTTATCTTTGTGCAGTGCTGTGTCCATTCCTAACAGATCACCAGCAAAGACTATGAATAGCAGAAAATACTAGAGACAATCTGTCGCTTGTAGCTAGGGTCAAAGTCTGATAGGTACACTTTTTATGGTTCCTTTGAAGTTAAGCTGTATACAGTACTGAAAAAAAAAAAAAGACCCCTAATATTTAAGGCTTTGAATTGATGAATTCATGTACTCAAAAGTAGCCTTACTGAATTCAGTGGTATATGTGCAGATACAGGTGTATATGGTAGCACATCTTTTTGCAGACTTTGAATCCAATCAAAAATAATTCCTTATATTTCATTAAAAAAATCCTCTGCATAAGAATGCTGTGAGGTTAAACACTCAGAAGTCAGGTCCCTTGTTCAGCTAGTATTCAGTTACGTCTATATGTGTGGCAGTCTGGTCATTATTGCATCTTTTTATTTTCTTGAAGTGTCTGCCTATATTTTGTTCCTGTCCTCCATCACATTTGGTTTGAACAGTACACAACATATGGGAAGGATGGATGCTATTCTGTGTGTGTTCTTTGCAGCAGTTCCTGTGAGAGAATCTCTGCATCATCTTCTGGACATCCCAAAAAGTCATATGAAGTAATGAATGCTCATCTCTGCTTCATTCATCCCATTCCATCCATTGTATCCCATAAGGATGGATATGTGGTTTCAGTTACACCTGTCCAACATCAGTTGTACTACAGATACATTCCACTGTAGCTGTGGATAAAAGTTAAGTGTAGTGGATCCAAAGGACCCTAGTTTATTCATTGGTTATCCCTACATAAGTTTTTCAGTGCTCACTGAATGAGGCAAAGGCAGGAAAACAGGCATGTGGTATGTAAACAGTATGATCTTTGGATCTAGTGTCTTCATTTGCGTCTGTGAGCTGTGCCCTTGGTAACATTATGGGCAATGCAGCGGGGGACAGTAATGTGCAAGATCTGCTGGATTTCACTTTTTGCTGTTAGCAAAAAGCTGCAACAAAATATCTCCGTTTAATTTGAAATATATCTTCACCATATGTGAGATGAGAGGCTAGCCAATATCTCCAGATTAAATTCTCAATTCAACATCAGAAAAAAAAGTCCTCAAATTTCATACAACGTGCATACAGAAAGGTAGGAGAATATTAATTATGAATTAGTAATAAACAGTAAACAATGTTGTAAATGCTAGTAATGAAATCTGGTAATAGCTTTTGTATACAGGAATGTCAAATTATGCTGTGAAATAAAAGATTTCCACAGGAATATACCAATAATACAGCAAAGTAGGGTTTTAACACAGTGTCTCTATAGCTTTAAAAAAAAGAACCAAACCCAAACCTTCAAGAACTTTATCATAGTAGCAAAATTTTCTTCTATTGTAGTAGCATGGAATTTTCTTGCAAAAATGTCTTAATTCCCCAATATGGCTGATGGTTTTTTTTAATTTAAAATATTCTGAAAGCAGCAAATGAAACATCTACTTCAGAACTGTAACCACAATCAGCCATAACAGATCAAGACATCATCAGCCTAAAGTAGCAAGTTCCAGAAAATCCAAAAATGGGAAGACATGCAAGATAATTATAGCTATGTCTGGTGTAACTTCAATAAAACCAGATCTTTTTTAATTTCTCATTAAAGTTATGAAATTATGTTATTCTCTGCATCCACAGTCATAGTGAAGACAAAAATATTTTCCTTTAAGGGCTATCAGATATGTTGAATGATTTTGTGGTTCTTGTAAATACTCATAAAACAGATCTCCATCAGACAGATGATATTCTGAACCAAACTATTTCAAGTTCTAGAGTAATATGGTTAAATGATGCAACAACAACAACAACAAAATCAATATGAACTACTATATGAATTACTTTGACTATAATGATTTCCCATTAGGACAGAAGTCTTGCCTAAGTAGGTAGGCCAAATTGAGCTTTGAAATCAGTGTTTTAGGGTTGGGGGGTTTTTATTATTTGACATTAAAGCAAAGGCCAAATATAGTTTCATTGGAGTCTGTGGCATTTTTTCATAGGTTGATGCCCTGCTTCTTCTTACCTTTTTAAATGTCAAGAGTGAGAAGTCCATTCTAGTATATTTACTGAACAATGGATGCAATTCCTTAATTGCGTTCTCCATTCTCCTCTCTTTGTATATTTGTCTTTTTTTTTTTTAAACTTGTTAGAATTCTTTTTAGAAAGAATGGGAAGGGAAGAGGTGAAATCATTTTGCATACACTGTCTTCTCTGAAACTTACGATTTCTCAAAAGGGGATAATACCTACCTTGGGATGATTATATTAGTGTATTACCTCGTAACTTATTTTATTAACTTACTCTGTAAGTCAGTGCTGTGGTAGATGTGGCAAGATGGTGTAGTTGTCAAGCGGTTGCTTGGCCATGGCAATGCTGATTTAAATAGATCAAACAAGTAAGGCTAAAATCCAACCACTCTGCTTTGAGCAGGGGGGGTTGGACTAGACAGACTGCGGAGTTCCCTTCCAACCTCACCTGTCCTGTGAACTGGGAATAATGCAGTTTGGGGATCAATGTCATTTTATTTATTTGTGGATTTTTCTGTCTGAATTATATTAATTTTCTATTTTTGATACACTGCAGTATATTTCAAAGAACAAGCATGAAGAAGAGAATGCTTTTTGAAATTCGGAAGGCCTTATTTTTTCCCCTGTGGTTCATTTAACTTGGCTATTTGTATCAATATGAATCATATGCAAATAGGACCATCTTTATTTGGTAGTCTTTAACATCGAGTTTGTAGAAGTGAAAATGACAGTGGAAAAACACATCTCTGAAGTTTCTGCAGAATTTTTTTTCATGAAAAGAGGCACTTTAGTGAGGACTGCAGGATTTCTTCTTCATTTTAGTTATTTTTTTAAACTAATTATCTGGAAGATGCCTTTGGATGTGCTTTCTTTTTCAGGGCCAAGCAATATGAGGAAACTGAAAAATTATGTAATGTTTCAAGCATGTTTCAAAAAACAGTCAGATGGTCTGCACACAGACTTCTAAAAAATAGTAGAGTGAAAACAGTACATATTAAAAATATAGACTTGATACTGATTTTTGCAACCTTATGTTTTAATTTTTTTAGAGTACATTAGGCTGCTTTCAAAGGAAAAAAGGTTTCGTATGTTCATAGTACAAAAATATGTAATATACAAGTCAGTTAATTTCAAATACTCTAATATAGCTCTCTGATTTTTTTCATATAAATACAAATATCAGTGTATAAAATTTGTGAAACTAAACCATTAAAATTTCAGGTTGTTTTTGAAGTTTACTTTATGTCCAGGACAGATATTTTCTCAAAATTCTACCATAGCTTTATTAGGTGACCTTTTATAACAAAGCTAAATTAAAAACTAAAAGACAAAACAAATTTGCCTGTTGCTGCAAGTATTATTCTTCTATGTCAAAAGTTGTCTATGTAAAGATTATGAAACTTTTTTACAAATCCAATTGTTTCCTATGCATATCTTTTCTTCTTGCCCCCATATTCCCTATTTCAGTAACACTTCTAACACCTTTTTCACTTGTGTACCCCCATTTTCCATGTTTTTTCTCTAATGTGTTTTTCTCCACCAATACCGATCTCCTTTTTCTCCCTCTCTCAGACGCACTGCTGCTGGTGAAAATAATAAGCTCATAAGAAATACCTTGCCCAGGCAAACCAATGGTCCGTATCACCCAGCAGTCAGTGTCTGACAGTGGCAATGGAATATGTCATTTAAGGAGAGTAGTAAGTTAGATCACTTTCTGCAGTCCGTTCCCTTTCTAATTTCCCATCATCCACCATCACTGGATTGGAGATGTCTGAGAGGGTATCCTTAGCCAGTATTTTCAGAATCTGTTTATCAATAATGTCCATGAATTTGTCTAATGCCTCTTGGAACCTGCTGATACTGTCAGCCTTCACAACATTCTATGGTGGCAAGTTTCAGAAGTTCATTACCTGTTGTGTAAAGAAATATTTTCTTTTTTTTCTGTTTTAAACTAATCTTTCACTTGTTTTGAGCAGCGATGTGGTTTTGCCGAATAGCAGTTCCGCATTTAGCTTACACACTCTCTTGATTCTGTAAATCTCAGTCATATCCCCCCACAGCCTTCTCTTCTCCAAACTGAACTTGCAGCACTTCTAGTCTTTCCCCATAAGGCTTGTGTCTATCACCTTGAGCATTAGTTGCCTTCCCTGTGTCAGCTCTGACTTGATTACATCTTCAGATGTGGAGACTAGAGCTGTGTACAGTACTCAAGTAATAGTCTCACGGAAGTTTTATGTAGCAGCAAAATTATGCCCTCTGTGTTATTTTCTATATTATTCCTGGTGATGTCTAACATCACTTGGCTTTTTGCGTTGCTGCTGCACATTAAACCAAAGACTTCAGAGGAATGCCAACCATACCCACAAAATTACTTTCCTGAGTTATAAATGCTAGGTCCAAATTCAGCATTGTGTAAGCCTAGTTAAAATTCTTTTTTTTTCCTCTAGGCGCCTTATCTTATGTCTATCCACACTGAAGCTCACTAATCACCTTCTTGCCCACTTTTTCAGGCTAATGATATCTTTCAGGAGTTGATCACCATTGGTACTGAATTTCACTGTCCAAAGGAGATGTCGGTATTCACTGCCTTTTATAGATCATTAAAGATGATGAATAAAATTGGTCCAAGCACCCATCTGTGGAGTACTCTAGTTCTGAGTTTTCTCCATGGTAGAAATCCATTGAACCCTATCCTTTGTTTCCTGTTATCTCGCCAGCTTTCAGTCCCCAAAAAATCTTCTCTTCAGTCCCCTGACAACTTTGTTTCTTTAACATTGCTGTGGAATGTTATGGGAGGGCTTTTGGAAAACTTCCGTATATTCATATCCCCTTTATTTAAATACATGCTGACAGCTTCATAGAATTAGAGAAAACTAGGTAGACAGGATTTCCCACTGTAGAAACTCTGCTGGCTTCTGCAGATGATCTTTATCCATGTGCTCAGTTAGTCTTTATTTTACCATTTTGCCTGCGGTAGAAATCAGCCTTCCCAGTCTGTAGCTCCAGAGTCCCTTCTGTAGATGGCTTTTTCCATTGTTTCTAGCTTTACACAGAGTAAAAGAACTATCTATTGGTATCTTTATCTAAGAAAAAGGAAAAATAGGTAGTTTTTAGAACATCCTGTGAACATGCTCAGAAGCCCCGGCTCCTAATGTAGGGTAAGAGCTAAATGGAATCCATGGCTTGGGTTTGAAATTTTGGAAAGTTTTAGCTAAGCTGGGATTTTTACAAAGAAATATTCCTTTGAAAAATAAAAATTTAACTAATAAAAAATGTATCCCTCCTGTATCGTTTTCTTAGGTTGGAAGCCTACTTATATCTTGTTCTCTTTCCATCTTTCCTGAGCCGGGTGCAGTCTTACTGATCAGAGATTCCAGGCACAGAAGCCTATAAATGAGGGATGTCATGGTCTTATAGCGATATAATCCATGGCAGCTCATCTTTATGAGCACCCATTTTCCCCACTACAACCTTGGTGAAAGCTGTAATCACTGATATTTTTTAATTTCCTACATAGCTGAGTAAGAGGCTGTACATAGTTCAATTTTAACAAATAAACATTTTCTCAAAAATTATTTACCTAAGTAAATTGATTTTGCTGTCAGATGTTACACAAAGCAGGGTATCTTTAAAATATTAGTAGAAAAATTACAAATTTTGTGTTTGTGCAATTTAGCAGGAACAGTTTTGACTATAAAACCTATTACTTAATTGATACAGTGTAAAACTGAGTTTAGTCCTGTGTTTTCTGGAGTTTAGAGAATATAAAAATCACTTTGAAAAAATGGCATCTTTGCAGTCTAATATAAACTACTATATAACAGAAGTTAAGAAAAAGTCTTATGCTGAAAAAATGCATTATACACCATGTGAACAATTATACTGGATATTACATATTATTAATAGTGTGATTTTTTTTTTCAGCTAATATATCACGGTATCTTAGACAGTAAGAGATTGTCATTAGGTTCTGTACAGCATATTAAAATGTTCATTGGTAGAATTCTGGCAAGCCCAGATAATCAATTTCCTATATTCATTTAGGTAAATTGGTTGTGCAAAGATTACTTTAATGATATATACATGCAATTCACCATAAGAATATTAACTTAAAATAATTTAAAAGAGAATTTAAAGGGGAATAACAAAGCTGAACAAAGATTTATGCTGAAATTGTAGCTGCATTTGTAATTGTTCTGTTTCAAATAAATTATTTCAAACATTGCGCATAAACTGTATGTCCTAGGGAGCACAGACTGCCTCTAGAGACATCATGCCAAAAAAGGAGACATAAAAGAAACTGGATAATGTGGAGAAAAGCAGTCCTGGCTCCATCTGCTGTCTGCTTTCTCTCTCTCTCTCTCTCTTTCTCTCTCTTTTTTTTGGCACCTTCTTTCTTAGGGCATTCAGGGTTGCTAGGTCCTATATTTCTTTGAACACAGACTGGTCTTTTACGATACTTCTTTTCTGCTTTTGCCTGCTATTGAGAGAGTTTAATTTTGAAAAAAAAATCTACTTTTTTTTGCATTTTCTGCTCACCATTCATAGTTTTGGTCTCTGTTGCTCCTACTAGACACAACTCAAATTAAGTTGGAACATGGTTTTTTTATCACCCTAGGATCAAGTTAATTTTGTGGTCTTCCCCTCTTCTTCACCTGTATTAGTAAGTGCTGTAAGGAAGCCCAGGCACAGTTATAGAATCATTACTCATTCTTACACATATGCTCACACTAGCTTTATCAATGCGTAATTGAAAAATCTACTTCAAGTGCTAGCTTTTCATGTTGATTTTTCTCCCGGTCCTTGGAAACAAAAGGGTTGTTGGACTAAGGCTGAGGAGAAGAGCGTGGGGGTCTGAAGCGTTACAGCTTCTCCCCGTTCTTCAGTCAAATAAACTTGATCTTCAGAATCGCTTCTGAAGCTGCTCTAATTCATGCCAAAATCTCAGTCATAAAGACATTATTTTTCTGCCCTAACTGTGCACAGTATAGCTTGGCTCTCCTTCCAAATAGCTTTTGTCCTTTATTTAGTCCTAATAAATACAAATATTTAACTTGAAAATTGTCATTTACTTAGAGGTTCGATAGATTTCAACAATTTTTTTTTTATTCTACAAATGGTAGAATTTTGCATTCACAAGAACTTCCTGATTGGGATTAGTGTAAATACTCAAATTTGGAAAATGGCTGCAAACCAGAAATAACACTTTTGAGTCAATCCTAGAGTTCAAGAATTTTTACTGAGCTATGATCCTGAGAAGATGTACATCACTGTGATTCTAAAACACAGTTCTGTCTCAATAACAGGACCCAATTAAAATTTCCAAATGAAAAGTCTGACTGTAGATTGCAGAAATACTGAAAATACAAAGCAGATACTAAATAGATTGGCAGGAATGCAAATAAGTCTTTAAAAATATTGGTCTTTACATTCTTAGATCTAAAAAATAGGCGTGAAAGCTCCGCTCAGCTAAATGACAGAAAAACTTACTGTAACTGGAATTGCTAGAAATTCAAACTTTATTATAGGGAGTATTTCTAAAAATTAATAATAAAAAAGATAATTTGTAAAATACATGTTTTTTCAGACAGGGAAGAACATTTATTCACAAGAATACATAAAGCTCAAATATAATAGAACATTAGTAATGCAGTTAGGCCAAACATTCAAAACACTACAAAATACTACAATTCATAATTCCTGATGTTTTTGTGACATGAGAGTTAAAACCATATTTGTAGTATGTAAGTCTAGTTCCAGCTTAGATGTCAGAATAAATAATTTTATATTTGCATAATCCTACCACCTGAGAAAATGTTAAAAAAAAAAAAAGAAACCAGAAATGTGGAGATCTTTGATAAATGTCTACATTAACATAAAAAGTGAGTTACTTTTCTATAGCTTACTGAAGTAGCATATGTTTCTGGATTTTTGCAGTCTAGAAACTAATACTTGGACATTCTTTCAAAAGACATCCCTTATCAGCAATAATTAAGATGTGAGATGAGTAAGATTTTTTTTTTTTTAAGGAAGTGGTTATTTTCTGAAAAACATATATTTGGTTGTTCCCAAACTACTTGTGAATATCAGTTCAAGTGTTTCCAGCTGTAATGGAAGAGTTGGAGTGATACAGCTGTTGAAATCATCAGCTGCCTTTTACTCAACAGGTCAGCAATTAAGGAATCCCTTTTGTTGAAGTTGTTCCATAGGGACTGCTGAATGCTTTAGCAGACACAGTTCATGAACAAGATAATGTCAAAGAAGAAAAATATGTCTTAAAAAGTTAAATTTCATTCAGTTCAAAGCACTTCCTCTCCAATCCCAACCATATACTAAAAAAAGAGTCAATCCTAGAGTTCAATATTATATTAAATATTATAAAATATTATTTTTATACTAAAATATTATTTATTATTCAATTTTAGGTAAGCAGTCACACACAAAATTAATTTACAGTCCATTTTTATGTGTAATTGTATGGTCTAGCCTAGTTATTTTCAATTTTTTTCTTATGTTAAAGTTCTTCCTCATCAGGTTGTTCCTCATAAGAATCAGGCAGGTCATAGTGGTCATAACCTCCAGGTTAAGATAACTTAAAATATTATTTGAGGCAGTCTTCAAATTCAAGGATGTGTTGCATTGTGCTCAGTTCATTTATTCCCCAAGGTATGTCTGCAAGAATTAGAATTAAAAGCATAGTATTATAAATAAAGTTTAAGAAAGGATGAGTGGTTCAGTTGCTTGTTTTGAGATTTCTTCTCTGGCATCTTTGGTTTTTTTAAATTGATATTAAGGATTTTTACCTTGTAGACTCAATTCAGTTTATCGGTTTATCAGATCTCTTCCTCTGGACATGTTCCATTTCTTTCTGTTGAGGCTGAGGTTATTTGTGACGGTGTTTTAAAAAGCATTTGATATGTCTTTTATTTTATTTCTTTTTATTTTTACAGTACAGCTGCCTTGGTTATGTTTCAGTGTAGTATACTGTATAAGCAATATATACCAGCTGTATATTGGCATATACTTTGCAGTCATCTTTGTTATCTTCTTTGTTACAACAAAACCATTTAAAATATTACTGAGTAAAGAGCATATCTAGAAATTGGCATGAGTGAAATTCACCTCTGTATTTAAAATACTGTATCTTTTTAAATACTTTCCTTGAAAGGTATTGCAAATACTACAACATATAGCAAAATATAGATTCTCTTCCTATACGCATAACATAAAACATGCATGATGTTATCTGTGGTTACAGTTCAATCACTTTGCTCATTTGTTCTGTTTCAGACGGTTCGTCATGGTTTTCCGTATCTACCTACTGCCTTAGCTTTTGACCCAGTTCAGAAAATTCTGGCAATTGGAACAAGAACAGGAGCTATCCGAATGTATCCTTTCTCATTCAGAATTTACACCGTTTCTATGTATTTGTAATACAGTGATGTGAATCATCTTCTACAAGCATTCAGGTAAGGTTACAGTTTAAGTTGTTACGTTCTACTTCATTTTGCTTTACTTAGATGGACTGGAAAAGGATGTGCTGTTGAGGAATTACCATTAGGTCTTTAAGGTGTCCAAAGAAAAAAATTTTATTGCAGTTTTGGCTTAATTGGTTAATATAAAGCAGAATTAATTTTTGGTTTTCAGCATGAAAAGTAGACACTTTTCACTATGTAAAGGTAGACTACAAAGTGGTAATGAGTAAGTTGTGAATGTTGTGCTAGCAATAAATAAATTCATTGCTGCAATGCAGCTAGCCAACTGTAGATATATTCACTGTAGATATCTATGTATGAGATATAGACTCTTCCAAGTGAATGCTGGGAAATAAGTGATTTTAGGGCAGAATTCATTTCTTGCTGGAGGAGATGATGAAACACTCTAAAAGTGTCTGTTTCTCTACATTAATTACAAAAGTACATCAGCACCAGCATTTTATGTATATTTTTATACAGTCGGAATTTCAAGTTAGAAGTCTACACAGAATAAATTGAATATAAATGTAATAAAAATTTGAAAACTTTAAAAAAAATCTGAGAATATTTAAATGTGATTTTAAAATTTCATAATTTTCTTAGTTTGTCATGGTTCATATGTATTCCAATTTGGTGAAAATGCATATAAAGTAAGGAAAAAAAGAAGAAAGAATATTACAGGAAGGTTTAAAAGTTACAGCATAGGGAAGTAATAAACCAATATTTTTTACAATTTTTTTGTAGCTAAATAAATTCTGGGTTTAAAGTAGGGGACAACACTGTATAAAATGCCAATCTAATATTTTTCTGGTTCTTTTGCTACTGTTGTTCCCAAGGTAACCATAAACCTAATGAACCCAAAGGCAGGTTACAGAGTAAAGAAAAACTTCCTCCTGAAGAACCAGTCTGTGCTTCATGTAACATGACTAGAACTTTGTTTCCTCCATTTTTGGGTGCTCTTGTTCTGAACAATTGCATTTTCATAAGCCACATTTTCTGTCTGATCCAGACCTTCTCACAAGACACAACTAAACCTCTAGATCTGCATCAAATTTTGCTTTGATAGTTCTACTCTTAGTATTTACCTATGTGAAGTAGACCGAATATATTCTGTTCAGTTACAAAGAGCAAAATCCCTTGGAATTTGTGCACTTCTTGGAAAGTGCAAGTCTAGTAGTCATGCTTTCTCCTTTTGGGAGGTATGCAAGGTTAGAAAGCAGGAGTTTTGTCTCTGAAAACTTCATCGATATCTTCTATGAGTGGGGGTACTGGAAATTTCATTGGGTTATGTAGATGTAGGAAGAAGACCTTGCAGAAGATTGACTCCTGAGCCCACCTCTTCTTTCCATCTCAGCAACCTGGCTTTTGTAGGAGCAGTGCTGTTACTGGCTAGGTATCCTATACCTGTATAAATCCCTCCTTTGAGAAAAATGCAGGTACAGAGCCTGAATTAATACAGATTCATGTAGAATTAAGTTAAACTTGCATGTCCCCTGCCACAGAAATGGAACATGCAGTAGAAAATTAGCTATATCCCTAACCTTACATAAAACTCTCTATATATCTTCTACGGAAATGGATTATAAGGGGTAAGAGGAAGAAGGGAGAAGAATGTTTTTCAAAGCACCCTTCTCTTTAATATCTCTTCTCCAGTTTTCCTAGCAAACCCCTACCTCATTTATAGAAAATTTTCTAACAGTATCTAACAAGAGCATCAAGATTAACAGGGAATTTGATTATTTTTTTTATTTTCAAGAGATGTCATCTCACAACAGAAATGCTTCTCGGCTTAGGCACACAGAGCCTGGTTTGCTTAATTGAGCACTGAGTTAATGGAAGCTTTGCTTTCAAGGCAGAGGGTGCCATAAAAGGAATTATTTATTCTTTTTAAATAAGGCTTCTCCACTTGGCTCTCAAAGGCTCACAGAACATATTACATAAAAAGCCTAGTTGTGGACTAATAACTGTGCATTTGTACACAAGGCTGAACAGTAATCAGTTGAAATAGGGCCTGGGACCACAGACGGAACACCACTCATTTAAGCCAGTGTTGCTGCAACCATTCGTAATTGTTGAAATTGGGCAATAAAATTCAAGTCAAGATTAACAGATTCAGTATTAAATCTGAAAATAAGATTCATAATGGAGTTTTTTTAAGCAAGCTGAAAAACGTCTAGATTTTAATGGTTCTGAGTCTTCCACAGTGTCCTGTAAAAATACTTTTTAATGGAGCTGCACAATTTCATTCTGCCATGAATGTGTTAGGTAACAAAAAGAGAGAATTCGTTCCACACATGCATGGTGTTTGGCTGGTGCTTCTAAACAGTGCTGTGGATGGAGTGAAGGGACAGGCTATTTCGCTTTCATCAGGAAAATGCACCCATTTATTTATTTATTTATTTATTTATTGGTAGCACCAAAAGGGCCTAGTTTGGATCAGACTCTGTTGTGCTGGGCAATGCAAAGGCACAGCAAGGCAGAATTTATGTTTAGTATTCATGTAATGATGAGAACAAGTTTTCCTGTGACCAGTGTAAGTCACATAATAGTATTGTTGTTTCCATGTCTTTCTAAAGATTCACAAAGTATTGGTATTTCTATTGGTCACAAGTTAACAGGTCTCAAAAGGCAAGCTGTTTCCAAAGAAAATGAAGCGTGTACCTCTGTGTTGCGAATTAATGTTTAACATCACGCCTTCAGGTGATCATTTCAGATGATCCAGCAGCAGTACTGAAATTGACTATGCTAAATTGGCCTGAAATAGAGTATATTATTCATAAGTTGCCACTGGAGTACAGAGATAAATGAAAGTTCATTTTGGTATGACAGTCAATTTGTCTTCTCCTAGATTTCTTTTCAGGCTGCTTTAGATGCAACTGCTATAGCTTCTATAGCAATGGGAATTGCTGTTGCTATGCTCTACTGATCCTAGCAGTCTCTGTAGGATTCTCAAGGAACTTCAAACAACAATGTGGGTTTTGCCTACACTGATGACTGCTGGGTACTGGATCCTCATAGAGACAGCTATGCTCCAGCCCACAGAATGAGAGTGAGCTGCAAATCATCGATGAAAGAGTATCAACACAAGCTAACAAAATATGCAAATAAAGGGCAAAAAGCCCACTCTTGAAACAATTTCTATGCAATCTGGTCATTCTTTTCCTTTGTCCTAAACACAGCAAATTTTATTTCCCCTCTGAGGACTTCTTTTCCTATTTGAAGCCTGTTCTCAGCTCCCTTACCTTTGATCGTTGCTCAGATCATTGCTTGATACCACTCTACCTGGACTATCCTTGCTTCAGGCAAACACATTCAGATGAAGAGTGGCTATGAAATTTAATTCCTTTTCTTATCGTCTCCATATCCTTCTTCTCTAGTCCCAGTCTGGAGAACCTTCTGACATCGCACACAATAAAATGAAGTGCGCAGTCTCTGGTTACTATCAGAGAATGTTCTGTATCGCTATACAAGGGGGCAAGAGATTAAGAGACTTGATCAGACTTTAGTCTCTTCCTCATTTCAGAGGAAAAAGATAAGTCTGGGAGTTTGTCACATTCTCGATCTATTTGAATAAATTATTAGCAATGAATATTCCATTATTGGATCTGAAGCGGCAGCATGTTGCTCTCAGATTTCAGGATGCATATTTCTATATTGTCATTTATTCAGTTCACAAATGCTTGTTAAAATTCATTATTGGTGCTTTGGAGTCACTGAGACCTTTCCTTTGGAATTCTTCCATCACATCAAAGTTGTGCTTAGCCAGTATAACCACCTATTTCAAACATGCAGAGTAGAGCATCTACGTATTTTTGTATTGAGCTGCTGACTTGGTGGTCAGCTGCAGTAAGAAATTCTGAAAGACGCTCTTCTATAGCTATTATCATCTTTGCTTATTAAGAAGTGAGAAAGTTTGTCTTAAATCCAGTGCAAAGAAAACAACTTACTGGGTCCAGAATGGCCTCCACACCACTGAAAGCTTATCCATCATCAAACAGGCTTAAATTAGTAATACGTCTTTTGACATGTTTGTTGTTGTCATTAATATTCTTTAGACTTATGGGCTTCATGTTGCCATGAATGCCATAGGGCATGCAAATCTTCATTTTCACTGTTTGTTGCTTGAGCAAAAAAGTGAGCCATCTACAGCACATGCAAGGCCTTTCCAATAGGCATACCTGCTTGCTGTATTCCGATGTTATCAGACAATATGGTAGCCATTTTACAACTAAGCAAACACAATTATTCTGGCTCTCTAGCACGACAGTGGAAGTGTTGCTCTGCCCCCATGTTTTGCTTAGATGCACGGTCCTGACGCTTTCCTTGTGCTGACTCCAGTGTTCATCAGATATTTCTGTAAGCGATCAAATTCACTAACCTGGCAAAATACTAGTTCTTTTTTGCTGTGTTACTTTTTTGCCAGATTAGTGAGCTGAGTTATCTGGTGCTTACCTCTGGTGCTAGTCAAAATGATGCATAAGGAAGCTGGAAGGAGTGCATAGTTGAGACTGGATACAGAGGGAGATAAAGGAGAAACGGAAATTTTGGCAGTAAGGAGCAGGTTATTAGCCTGACTTGTCTTACTATGTGAAATTGCATCACAGAAATCCAGCTGTGGCAGAATGCAGTTGTCTATGAACTTTGCTACAAAATGCAGAAATAGCCTTTCAATTTTGAGTGGTATAGAAGATAACTAATCTATTGCTTACATTTAAAAAAGTCTTCATCTAAAGCCATTTGCAAATCACAAAAATTCTACAGGCTCTGCTCAAGAAAGATTCTGCTTTTAGATCATATTTGGAATAATTTTTCTGGCCTGTTTTATGTGTTTCTTCCCATGCTTTGATAGAAAGGGTGATTTTTTAATATCAAGCACACTACAGCAATTCTTATTTTAATAAGTACATTTGGCTTCAAGAAGACCAACAGCATCCAGGCATGTATCAGAAATAGTGTGGCCATCTGGACTAGGGAAGCGTTTGTCCCCCTGTACTTGGCAGTGGTGAGGCCACACCTCAAATACGGTGCCAGTTTTGTGCCCCTCACTACAAGAAAAACATTGAGGTGCTGGAGCATGTCCGAACAGGGGCAAAAAAGCTGTTGAAGGGTCTGAAGCACAAGTCTGATGAGGAGCGGCTGAGGGAACTGGGGTTGTTTAGCCTGGAGAAAAGGAGGCTCAGGGGAGACCTTACGCTCTCTACAGCTACCTGAAAGGAGGTCATAGCAAGGTGGGTGTTGGTTTCTTCTCCCAAGTAACACGCAATAGGATGAGTGGAAATGGCCTCAAGTTATGCCAGGGGAGGTTTAGATTGGATATTAGGAAAATTTCTTCGCTGAAAGTGTTGTCAAGCCTTGGAACAGGCTGCCCAGGGAAGTGTTGAGTCCCCATCCCTGGAGGTATTTAGAAGACTGGGTAGATGTGGTGCTTACAGACATGGTTTAGTGGTGGACTTGGTAGTGATAAGTTAGTGGTTGGACTCTGTGATCTTAAAGGTCTTTTCCAAGCTAAATGATTCTATGATTCTATAAGATTATCTCAGTTGTTTCTATGAAACAGCCAATAATCATATATTTGATTACACAGTTACTATCCCAAGTAAAGGGGGAGATGAAATCTAAACCTAAGATAGCCCTACTGAACAGCGTGGATCCTCAGCAGCTGATGCACACAGAGAGACCATATTACCAGGAGGTAAAACGGAGGCTGTTTGTGTGCTCTAGAAAAAAATCAGGCACAGAAAACAAATAGCACTAATTACATCATTGCCTGCAGAGTTCTGAGGAGGCATGGAATTTTACAGTAGTTATAGGAAGTGTGGTAAATAATGTTTGACATCAAGTTGCATGTACTTTAAAAGAAAAGAAGAAAATATAACTCAAGGTTTTGGTCTGTGAGAAGGATGGTGTAACATCTAAATATAAAGTGTGACAGATATACTCTCCTTGGAACTGCTATCTCTTAATCTAAACAAGGTTTCGGTGGATCTTTATCCTTAAAATAAGCCAACTGTGTTCCATGCTGTTTACTCTATTTGATTTATTGGGCAGATGGAATGGGGGAAGCACAGGCAAGATCATAAAACCAAAGTTCTGTTATTTGACTTGGAAGAATCATTGATGCATTTCTTCTTTATCTCATTGTGGAATATATTTGGGATTTTTCCAGAGCACTTGAGTGATTCAGGAACACAAACCTCACTGAGAGTCAGTACTCCTAACATAAGTTAGGAATCAGGGAATCAACACATACATACATGTATTTTTATATGCATAGATGCCTAAATAGGTTATTACAGAAATGAATTTATTGACCATCTACAAGAAAGAAATTATTATAAAAGATGAAAAAATAATCAAATTTACCTGAATGATAAATCTGACAGAACCAGAGTTTGGGGAATTTTAAATCTATACTGAAATTACTATGCATCTGGTTATGTGTGCACTCATACATGTACATATATTAGGTCTCTGCATATATGCATAAATTGGGTCCATTGGTCTCCCAAGCCTCTTTCATGCTTTTTAGGTAAGCAGGTTAAATATGTTACAGTTAAACGTACTGAGCTTCCTTCACTTTCAATTGGTGTTTATCCAGGAGGTAAAAATGGAATCTGACATCTGCAAACAAATCTACTAACAAAAAATAGGTTTTCATGTATTTGGAGATGCACATAAAAATGGTATACAGGTGGATGGATCTGGTAGCATTTTAATCAGAGCTGATGACTGCATTTATGATCACTATGAAAAAAAAATGCTTTCTGGCTGTTCATTTCAAGAATTTTATTGAGTTTAATAATAAAAAAAACCCCTTACTGTGATATTGAAATGATGACTAGTGGTGATAGTCAACCATTTAAAAGAAGTGATGTGTCTTAATTAGACTTTGTGTGAGCTTTAGAGCTTTCCCTACCTTTTTTGTTCAAAACTTTGTCATCAACAGAAGTATTGACATGCATAGGAAGCCATGTGTCAATTTGCCCTCCTTTCCAGTCTGCTAATTATGTTCTGTAGACAAATATCCATGACCTATATTTGGCAAACATCCTTTAAAACACAGAAATTTGTGGCCATACTATGCACTTAATTATTTATTTTGACTTTTCTTCTTTTGCTTTTATCTAGTGAATACTGTTCATGGGAGAGAGTAATATTTCTCCAAATAACTTAGGAAAACACTGTCTGGCAAAAAAGCAAACCCAAAGTACTTAGGTACATACATACACTGGGATTCTTTGTGTGTTGTGAAGAGAGACCTGGTTTTATCTAGTTACAGGCACTCATTCATTTCAAATTCTTGATTTCTTCCTAAAGTTAGGTGCCTTTCTTGCACATATGTTCTTTATGGAGGGAGGCCATGGACAAAATGGAGCTGTGGAGGGTTGAATGCCTGTTATGAGGTAGAAAGGCTACAATGATTGTGAATAATTGTCACTGCATGGGGATTACCAATGTAGAAGATCTTTGGAAGTTTCTGGAACCAGAGAGATCCAGCTGTGAGGATCTTCTGCAGCAAGGAACATGAACCACGTGTTGGTGGTTCAGTATGAGATGGGACAGACATAGTTGCACACTATTTCAACCAAAAGCTTGGGTATAAGCGTAGGACAAATGTGTAGTTTTTCCTGAGGTATGAAAAATGGGGAGATGGACAAAACAGAAGATATGATGTCATTCAGGAGAGGGAGAGGGAAAGGTTTCCTTGAAGACCCTCATCTGGTTTCCTTGATGAGGTTCTTTTCCCTCATCCACAGCAAGCTCAGTCCCTCTTTCCCTAAATGTGACTTAGTTTTGCTCCAATTCTCATAGTTCCTATGTTTCTATTCCTCAGTTCTGAAGTGTTTTTTCTTAGTGGCAGCAAACAAGCAATATTCTTTCAGTCTCCACCTTTCTCCTGACCTGTGCAAAGCAGCCTCTGAATGACATACTTTTCTAAGGAAACAGTTCAAGTCAAGAACAAAGGTGTTTCCTGAGTGCTTCAGATGTAGCATTCAAAGCCACACATGAGTGCAGAAGGAAGAATCAAAAAAGACTATCACTGGAGAAACCAAGCTTGTAAAAAAGAGATTGTGGATCAAGAGCTATCAGAAAGTGAATAGCTGAAGCAGCCAAGTCTTAGGGGGTATCAAAGAATGTAACCATATCATCAATCTCCTCCTTCAGAGGCAGCACAGGGAGGGGAAATGACCTAGAAATTTTGGGAGCCTATTGCTTTTTAGTGTTGGTGTGAAGGAGATCAAAGGTAGTTTAGAAATTTGTATGTAGAAGTCCTCATCACCTAAGCACATTTCTACTAACCCACCCAATCTCCTTCTGGACACACAGTAAGTTCATAGCCCTCCTCAAGAAGCTTGCAAAGTAGCAGGTACATGAGCACCATCCTCAGTGCCTGGATCGCTTGCAGAATGTGGGAGGTAGTGCTTCAGAAAGAACTGGTCTTTACTATTGCTGTCTGAATAGAAAGGCTGCCCTAAGTCCTTGCAAAGGTTTTACGAGGGACAGCAGGCACCTATGATTTGGAGAGAACTGGGGACATTAACCTCCAGTCTCTCACACAATCCCTTTCACTCTGACAAGCACTTTTGACTTCATGCTTACATGCCCAGCCAAAGGGCCAGTCAAACCAGAAATGAGCTCCATCATTGTCAAGGTATATTCTCATGACCCAGCAGCATGGAGATTATGCAACATCTATTCTGGTGTGTTCAAGCCCCAAACAGTTTTAAAGATCCTGTATCTGATGGCAAATAAAGCATTAGTCTTCATCAGCTCTTAGGCCAGAGTTAGGTAAGGCAGACATGAGTTCTGGTGAAGCCTGTTAAGATGCTTATAGGTCTACAATGGTGGGCCTCCAAGGCTTGCATAGCATGAGGTGGTAGTTCATGAGGTTTGGGTAGTTATAGCAACCCTGAGTTGTGCATTAGATGAAAATGTGGATTCCCTGAACTGGCTCTCTCCTTTGCAGTTCAGGAACCCACAGAGATCAAAGACTTGGATGATTTTGTCGGTATCTCCTGCTATTACTATTTGAAGGAAGATAGTTTGAAGGATGGTATCTGAGGCAATCGATCACCACTGGTGTACTTACTCTTTGTAAACTGGTTACTAACTAAAACTTAAGAGTTGGAGTTGCAAGGCTCTGCTGGCTGATTGACACTCTTGAAAACAGTTCCAAAACTACATGAAAGGATGATGAAGTCATGGTACTAGCTTACAGCAGAGGGGCTCTGCAATTCTGCTCCACATCTGAAAGTTCTGCATTAACTGCTGATCATTTCTCATCCAGAGGATAATTCTGTCCCACAAATTCAAGCTCATTTTCTGGGACCAGAACCTCCAGTCAGTCATTCATGAAGCAATCGTGGTGGTGAGGACTCCCAAAAAATCATTCTGCCTATCTTCTTCCACAGAAAAGGAGGTCCAGTAGGAGGGTCTCATTAAAATGTACTTCCAACATAGCTTCTGCAGTTGCAGGTTTAAATTCCATTCCTCTTTTGAAGCACCTCACAGAGTATATCAATGGTGGCAAGACACCCATGCTCTTCTGCTGAAGAATGTACCTTTCAAATTTTTGCTCTAGCCCCACAGTGTAAGGGAATGCAAATTATGACTGTGCCAGGCTTCTGAATGATTTCGGTGTTGTTACAGTGATGTCCTGGGTACCTCTTCTGATTTCATGTTAATATGCAAAGATCTGTTCAATAAAACCATCCGTAATAACTACTTTAAAGACTAACTGTAACAAACAGACTGCACATTATGTAAAGAATGGTCTGTCTGCCATTGTGCTATTATTGTACTAAAATACTTGTAAGCTAAGGTGGACTTAGCAAGCCAACTCGCAGTGATGCTGGGCTTTGATAAAAGAGGAGTGCCTTTATATTCTGTCCTTCTTACTGTATGAATGTTTGCTTTATAGGCATGCTGCATTGGTATTACATCCCAGGTTTTGAGGTTACAGTGTCTTTCCTTGATTGTTTCTTGTGGTGGGTTGACCCAGCCAGCAGCTAAGCAGCACACAGCGACTCACTCACTCACCCCATCAGGATGGGGGAGAGAATTGGAAAAGCAAAAGTAAGAAAACTCATGAGTTCGGATACAGACAGTTTGAGAAGTGAAGCAAAGCTGTGCCCTCAAGCAAAGCAAACCAAGGAATTCGTTCACTACTTCCCATCTGCATGCAGATATCCAGCCACTTCCTAGAAAGCAGGGCCTCAGCAGGTAGAACTGTTAGTTACTTGGGAAGACAAATGCTGTATTCCTGCTTCCTCCCCCTTTCCCTGAGCATTGTGCTGAGCATGATGTTGTGTGGTATGGAGTATCTCTCTGGTCACTTTGGGTCAGCTGTCCTGGCTCTGTCTCCCCCCCCGTCCTCTTGCGTATCCCAGCCTACTCACTACAGGGGCAGAGTGAATAAAACAGAAAAACTCGATGATGTGCAAGCACTGCTCCACAATAGCCAAAACTCTGGTGTGTTACCGACACTGTTTCAGTCACATATCCAAAACACAACACCATACAGGCTGCCATGAAGAAAATTAGCTCCATCCCAGCGAGACTCTGTACTCTTCTCAAAAATTCTGCAGTACTGTTTATTTGAGCAGTTGTGGTTTCCAAACAATGATAACTGGAAATCTAGTGATCTTAATGTGCTTTCATTGTAAAACTGCTGACTTGAGCCAAAGCAGGATTTCACAATCTTCTCCCTAATTATTGATAATGACTGTGAACTAGTAAACAGTATCTGGGTTTTTTTCATTTTACTAAATAGATATTAGCAAGTCTCTGGGTACATTTACATGTTGCTATTCAAAATTAACTCTAAAAACACAGATAATGTAAGGAAATATTGGAATTTGATGCTTTTCTACTATGGTTGATTTCTGGTTTTGTGATTGCTACAAGAAAACTAAAGCCCTAGTCACCCATTACATTGCTAGATTTTAAGCAGCTACAGCAGGTGCATTTTAAATGCTAAGACTTTTAGAGGAGTTTGAGTTTCTGTTTTGTTATTTAGCTGTATTTTCTGCAATGCAAAATTGATAGGTCTATGACATTTTATTTACATAGTTGAACTGCTTCAGTAAATAAATAAGGATTGGCTGAATTATTCGCTCTGATCTGAGACACAGCAATTTCAAATGCACTGTGCTTTTTTATGAGATGAATCAATGTGTACTAATATTTGAGTAAATTCATGTAGTAGGCATGCACGTGAATAACTTTACTCAACTATGTAGTCTCTTGGAAGCCTATGATTAGAATTTACAACCTAATCTTTCAAAAGAATTATCTTTAATTTTTTTTTCCTTATTATTTGCACGTTCTAAGTTCATAAGTTCAAATAATTTCTTGATTTCAGTTGTGGATAGATGTTTGCCCCAGTTCCTGTTAGATTATAACAGTAGTACTTTCTTTTTCATAGCAGTTTTATTAATTTTAGTTTGTGGAGTTTGTGAGATTTCACTTTAAGTTAAATTTCACTTTAAGTTAAATGCTTAGAGCAAAGGAGTAGCTAACACATCAATGCTTTATCTGTTGAGGAACTTGATTTAAAATAGGTGATTTGGTTAGGGGAAGTGTCCTATATTCCTTCTACATACATGCTAATCAGTAGATTATTTGCATAGCTTTTTGTCTTATTAGCCAAATTCATGAGAGAGACATCAATTTGAAACCCAAGAATGCACTTTTTTAGATAAAAATTAAATTAAAACTTAACTTTGAATTTGGCAATTTTTTAACAGAAAATTGAGTGGTAGAGTGAAAAGTGTTTAGGTGCCATTCATGAAACCAAGCAAGCAAGGTCATTTTTATTTCCCTGGTAGTGTATTGATAAGAGGCTCCTAGAAGTTAGGATTAACTTCACGGTGATGCAGAGAAGAGATTCTTTATCTATGTTTTATTCCACTGCGGAGAGTAACCTAATCGCCAGTACATAAATAGGTCATAAGTAGCACTGTCTGTCTTTCCTGGTTTTTGAGAGTTATCCAACAGATATGAATTGAGCAACTAAACTTCTAATAAATTATAAGTTATACATGTCAACATTCTTTCCTCAGTATTTTCAAGCCAAAATGATTTGACAAATTCACCACTCTTTCATATTTTCATTTTATCCTTTTATTCCTTGTCCTCTACAAGGTTTGAGCAATTTCTCATGTTACTTATTCATTAAGACTGCAGAATATTTTCTTTGCTTTATGTTATATATGTTATATGTTATAGACTACTTGTTTGTTTTCTGATTTCGGTTTAGTGAGGTGGTTTATCTTCTTCTCATTCAAGCTGTGAGAGATTTTGTTTATTTACTCCCTGACAGCACCAAGTCATCCAATTTATGTGTTAAGAAATCATGTGAGCACTTGAGAGATATGAGTATACACTCTTAGCGATACATCTGCTTACATGGAAAATTAAAAAGTTCAGAGTGGGAATTTTATAAAACTGCTATATGGAGATAACAGCACTTGGAGCCTTAAGACCTGGTTGAGTACATTGCTTTAGTCAGAAGAACAGCCCCATTGCAATCTGTAATATCAAAAAACACACTGGAGTGCCTAAGCAAGATTTAAGTGGAATTCAGGCATCTGAAACTGAAGCTGAACTTCTGAAAATCTCTGCTTGGTTTTCTAACCTGGGAAATGCCCAGTCTCTTCAGATGCTTTATGTGTTGTTTGTGTAGTACCTTAGTTTTTTAAGAGGGTCAAGTAGCTCAGCATCTGTCTCATGATAGAGCACTAATGTGATTAGTCATTTAGACACTTCTCCAGCAACCTCTCTTAAAGGATTAAGATCTGGCAGACCTTCTCAGAGCAAGTGTACAAGATCAGACTGAACATAAAATGCAGCAGTGGATGCTACCTTGAAGAGTTTGTGCTCATCTGCATCCACTGACTTGTACTGCGGTTATACTGACTTGAGATATGGGAGTGGCAGTTCAATTTTCTCAGCAACAAGTTTAAACCTACACATCCCGTTACACATGACAACATTTTTACTACCAGACCAGGTATACCTGTGAGGTATTTTTCACCTTAAAGTGTACCACTTTGCAGGAGAAGCAAGCACAACCATGTCTTTATAGGTTAATGATTTAGTCACGTAATTTAAAGTAGGAATCTTGCACTCCAGTCTGTGCTCAAGGACTGTTTGTAAATTTTATTTTCAACAGTGATTAGATGCAATAATTATAACATCTAAAGTTATTCTCATTTTTGTAGATCATGTTGTCTTAGCAAGACAGATTGAATATCTAATTCATAATAGCTTCATGTGTCACATGAAGTTTTTCAGAAAATAATACTTTACACTGGAAGATCAAATGGTACCCGATAGATTTAGTAGTGCCAAAGTAGCTCTTAAATTCACGCTGCCTTTCTGGTCCAGTAGCTCCAAGTTTCAATTACATATTTCTCATTTTTGCTTTCTCCTCTTCTTTCTTAGTAGGGAGTAGAAAGAACAAATATTCTCTGTAGTTCCAGCATTGATTAGAAGGGAAAGTTTGTCAGTATGCCATGAAGCTATGAATGGCTGTTATGAATTAAGTTAAGCCTGGTATCAGAGACATAGAAGACTGAGTTTAATCTGCCCATGTTGCTGCTTGTGAAATAAGTATCCTGGATGATACCAAAAAAGCTTACCTAAACTAGATAGTTTGAGAATTTGATACTAAGTATTTTCAAGCTGCTTGGGAGCAGCAGACTTGTGCAAGTACCTTTCATTAAAAAAAAAATAATAGAAAAACCTTTTGGTTCTCACTTAGAAACGTTCTTAAAAGCATATTTAGAAAATTTCTTATCAAGCAATTACGAGAGCAACAGCACTATCAAGTGTTACTTAAGTGAGTATTTTTATACCGTCCATAGGAGTGATGCTATCTTGTTTTTTTAGTTCTAGTTGATCTATGGTTATGTAATCATAGTACATATGCCCTGGAGCCTTGTTCTTACTGCTTATTGCAATTATTATTCAGACATGATTCTGGAAATTTAGGCAGGGTATTTTTAACATCAGAATCTTGTAAAATTATCTTTTAAAGAGAGATTGAGCTGTGAATCTTCCTGTCAGCTTCAAGCTCATTAAGTGTATAGGATCTCTCATGGGGCTTTTTTATTGCAACAATTGTATTCATCAACAATCTGTATACAGTTAGTTATAGGGATTCACAGATCTCTTCCTAGAATTCCTTCTGTAAGTGTAGATTCTCCTGATATGCATAAGCAACTATAGTTATTTTTTGTTCTGGTGGAAATTCTGTTGAATTTGTTAACATTGCACATGGCCATCATCTTGCTTTTTCACCAAATTTGTTTAGGTTTGTTTAAAAATCTTTGCTAAACTTCCAAAACCAAATGACCTGGTCACATGTTTAACTCTGTAGGTCTTTAACAGATAAAGAAATATATCAAACTTTATCAGATTGTGACTTCAGCCTAAGTGCCATTGCTTTTGGCAACAGTGTCTTCAGATTGTCAAAATCACTATTGAAAATGGACTGTGCTCCCCTGTCTCCCACCCATTTTTTAAATGCTTTTCAATTTCTTGAAGATCCTACTAGGAATTTTTGAAGTCTGTTAGAATTCAGTTTTTCAGTTTGTTGACAGTTAGTTATATGCCTTTATTTCCTACCATAATTTTTAATCAGTGGAGGTATTTTCTCTAATTCTTTTTCTCTTCGGTTTCTGCATTGTTTTCTGGGTAAGGACACTATCTGCAGCCTTTTAACAACTGTGGAAATTGTTCTGCAGTTTCATGACCTTTTACAAGGCCAAGCAGTACCAAGAGATCAGTATCACATGAACTATTTGGGAGGAATTATTGTTATTTTTTTAGGAAATAATGATTAGACTAAATTCTTTATTGTTGTATTTCTTATTTTAATTTAAACAAGTTTGCTGAGATTTGCTGATTTGTAATTTGCCAGATCATCTCTAGTATGTATTATCTTCCATGCTGTTTTGGGGGATTTTTCACTAGCATCCATTCTGCTTCATGACTATGCGCCTTCCAAAACATAATGTAAATATCACATAAACCTATTAGTCATTTACTTAGCACGTTGTCTGTTGGTTTCTGAACCTATGTTCCTGATATCCTCATCTCTAATAGTATTACCTAACACAGAACAAAAAAGGAGTGTACATAAAGGATCCTTTGCCAAGGACAACACTCTGTTAAAAGCTGAATCAAAGAAAAAATTAAGTTTTTTAATATTCTTGTTTGATTGCTTCCTTTAGCCCTGGGTAACCCAGGAGATTCCTCAGGTTTTGTTGTAGTTACTGTTCTGTAAGCTCGCCATTTCCAATGTGATCAAAACATTTCACATTTGTTTTTTTCTTTTACCTCTCTTAATACTCTGAACACTAGTGTAAACCTAGAACAACTCTTCTGAGTTGAACGTAGTTATTCCAGATGGATATTGTACTTTCCACCTCTACATAGCTTGACTGCATTTTCCCCCAGGTTTTATTCTCCTCATTAAAATAAAATAAAATGTTTGAACAGGAACATCTATTTGCTTTTTAGGATAATGGAAAAAGAGTTGTATTAGAAATTGGGTTTGCATGAAGAAGTTTGGACTGTTAGCCCAGGTGCTGTTCTTACAATCATAAAATCTTTATTGTAATTATTTTCTTCTACCTTCTGCAGGAAAAATGGCATCTGTATTGGTTCCATTGTATTTAATAGGTAATATAGCCTTTACCTAAAGTGAATTTGGGCTTCCAGGGGCTTTTAAAACTACGAAGATCTCTCATTAACCAATGCCTATGGGTGTAACAGCAAGCAAAGTGCAGGGAATCATATAGTCCTGCTGGATCTTAGTCAGTTTTTTTTAAAAAGGATGTTTAAACACTTGAGAAGCATCTCATGTGAAGGAGGACAGACTTCATTAGGTTTTAGTGCTTCCATTTTGCATTTGCAGGTTTGCACTGGCTTTCAAATAGAATGGTTCTAAATCAATATTTTATAATCTGTGCCAATATGAATTAAAACTGTAAAAAGCAACACTATAGAATTGGGAAAAAGCAATATCTCTTAGGGAGACCTTTAATCACCAAGTATCAAACCGATCAAAATGGCTATCAGTGGAGCTATCCCGGTTGTACTGATGAGGAAACTGAGGCACTGAATGGTAAAGTGATTTGATCCAGTCTTTATCGAGAGATGGGTAAAGAGCATAGATTCTTTGATTTCTAGGCTGGCACTTGAGCCACAAGCGATTTAATTCAATGGCATCTAGTCTGAAAGCTTGTGTGCATGTTTCTGATGATAGTCTTAAGTGTTTGTCTTCCAGATCATAAAGAATTCAGGACTGATTCCCGTATTCTTTTGCATTGTGTTGCTGTAATAGTAACATAACATGTGCTAAGGATAAGTCAAGTACATCCTATACCTTATTTTCCCCATATACTTCATTATTTCTGAGACTTCATCCACAGGTTTTAGATTACATATTACAGTCATTGGATGGCATATGTAGCATACGTGGAAAGTATTATCAGAGTCAGGTTTTGAGGACTCTGATGGCATACACAGGCATTTGTTTAGTGTTCTGCTACATGCAGAAATGCTGTATAAAATCATGGGATAAATAGATTCAGTGTGCACATTCCTCAAATGTAAGAAGAGGTTGTAAAATTTTCATTGCCCAAATGTGCGTCACTGTGTGTTATTTTAATTCCTATCTGAAGTGAGGAAAAAGGAAACAGTACACACACAAAGAGAAAAGAAGATATTCTTGGCAGTTGTATACTCCCAGATTGCATTTGCATTTGCGAGGCGGAGGTCGCAGATCTGGGAAAATGCTGTGTAATGTGGCCACCTGTCAGGAAAATTATCACCTGTCTCCAATCTTGGTCTTAGTTGTTCAGAACATTAACAGAACAGAAAAATAGTGGGATCCCTGTAAATGAAAGCAGTTGATGGGTTGATCTTTTTCAATAAGGTTACAAACTGTTTATTACCCAGGCAATAAAAGGCTGAATAAATTGTTTGTACTGTGTATCAGAATATCAAAGTCTCAGGCAGACAGAACTGGCTCTTAATATCTATCTGTATGTTAGGTTTTAGGTTCTATAAAAACCTCTGTTTAAATTTCTCTTTTATCTTACTAACACTCCTTTCAGTCACAGTGGCAAATTTTAATCACTGTTGCTTATGGTTCAAGCAACCACCAACCTTATCATCCATACTGTAGAATCCCATTGTTTGTTTCTCTTACCGCCTTTCCCCCAAACAGGGAACAGCTCCAGGCTCTCCTTTGTCACTTCTTCCCTGTCTTTTCCCTCTGAAGGATGAGGCAGGGTTAACCATTGAACATTCACTGCAATGATGAATGCATATCTCAGCCTCCAGAAGCACATTTCTACTGATACCATAGCCAGTCTAGAGTCCTCAAGCTACTTGGTGTGAATCACATCTTAAAGGAATAACTTTCACAGGCAGGTCCTCTTCCTCTTGTCTCCAACTGTGTTTTGTTACTAATTTCAATCACTTGGGCAACATCGCCTGCCACTAAATCACATAAAGCTACCAGGTACTCCACATCTTACAACACTAAAATGCTTCTTCTATTCTGCTGCACTCTCCTGTTCTGCAAAACTTTAGGAAACCAGTAGGTGTTTTTCTGTAGCTCTGCACATATAATGTTTGTCATACCTCCTGGACTGGAAGCCTCGTATTGTCTGGCTATTGTGCGGAGATCTAACAAGGGAAGGTAATCAGGAGAAAGGGAAGCTGATACATCATCTCAGGGTGAGGACACAGTCTTCCCAAAGTCTTCTGCTGTAGAATACTAGTCCTGCTATTACAGGAAAATCTAATATTCAGTTCTAGCATTTTCAGACTAGTTATTCTTCGTATAATGTGGTATCTCTGCTATTTCACAAATGTGCAGCCACTTTCCTGCATCCTCTCAGTATCAGCAGATACCTACATTAAAGCTGCCTTAGCAAGCCCAGGAGTCCTTTACTCCTACCTGCCTAGCACTCCCCTGCTTGTTACTATTCCTCTGCAAGTTTCTCAGCTCTGATAATTGCCTTTCATTCTACGGTTTTGCAGAAGTTCTCAATATACCCAGTGAGACTTACACCATTTGTTCATCTGCAAGAACTGCCAGGTTTTGCACAGAGCTGTGACCTTCCCTTGCTACTGTTTGCAGCAGGATATATCGACCATATACTCTGGTATTTGTAGCTGAACACAAAGTAGTTGCAAGTATACAAAATAACTCAATAAATAATTTGTGTTAAATATAGAACTTGAAGACTTGGCAGTCGTAAAGTAAGGGGACAATTTCTTCTTCTACTTGCAATTGAAGAATATTCCAGTGACAGCTATAGCAATTTCTAACAATGGAACATCAAAATAAAAAAAGTACCGTTTTTAGCTTCTTTTAATGAAAATGGATCAGTTGAAAGGAGGAGAATAAATATCAACTGACTTGGACAGTTCTCTGAATTCATCAGCAAGTCTTCAGAGATTGTTCGAATACTCTTGCACTTTCAAGTATGTTTTTTTCCAGTCTTTATAAAAACTTTGAAACTTCTTGGAGCATAGCATCACTGCAGGCTACATCAGCTGTGGAAATGCCTAAACTAGGTGCTTGGACTACTCTTGTGGTAGGAAAGAACTCAATGAATGAACTTACATTCTGTCTGGGAATGTGAGTACCTGTTGGGAGGTCAGCCCATACTGATCGTCGTGCTGCTGCATAACATTATTACAATAATTGAGCTTTGTGAGCTCATTGTGAATTACCTGCCTGAGTTGTAGTCACATCTTCGCCAACTGTACGATTGTCTTTTTGTAACTAGAGGCTGTACTCTTTTCATACTTTACAGTAACTCATAAATGTTTGACAGCTTTTGAGCAATTAGTGCTGCTTCTGCTCTAGAAGTTATGAATTTGTAATGTGCAATGACTTTCATAATGTGTCACCTTAATTGATTTCAGTCAGTTTGGCAAAGAAAAGCAGAAAACATGTAAGATTGCAGTTTTCTAGTTGCATGAATGATGTGCAATATGAGTTCTAATCTATTTTCATGAGAAAAAATAAAAATGGCTTATTCCACTCTATTCTCAGCCTGGAAATATGCTGACGCATCTAATGCATCATAAGAAGTACTTTACATGTGAGTTACCTTGGTTAGCGGCTCACTGGGTCCCCACACTTGTGCTTCCTATTTATGAAGTGACTTTACGCTTGAATGCAGTTTGTTTCGTAATGCCTAAAGACAGATAATCCTTTACAGCTATTAAAATGTGAAAAAATCTGTTGGGATAGAAATTTCTTTTTCTACAAGTGGGGTTTTTTTCCTTCAAAGACTTAGTCATTGTGTATTTCTTATTCATCCCTTGTGCATGACCTATCAGACTGAAGTGGCTTGTGGAGAGGAAAAGCAGTCCCAAGACAAAATACTATGAGCAGCACTAGGAGGATTTTGATGCAGATTTATTTTTGAAAATCCACATCAAAAAGCCATTTAAGGGAATGAATTCTTGACTTGTGACCATGGACAAACATTTTTTCAGAACAAGTTGGAAAGTACATCTACTTGTTTATCTGTAATCATTCTCGTCTCAGAATGTGATCATATGTACTTGATATATTTCTTGGAAATCTTGAAGATTCATGCCTTAGTGAGTTCTTAGGCTGCAGCTGAGGTTGATTATTTGACCTTCCTAGAGAAGGTCACCTGCCAAGGCTAGGAGCCACCTGGGTAGCTGGAAATGGTGAGCTGTGCTCCATACATGCGCTGGATAAGGAGGTACTAAGGAAGAGTGGTGCTGCAGTTCCTGGGACTGTCCTTTCCACCACCGCTTCCTCTCATTAGATCCTCTCCATTTGCCTCTTTTTATCCTCCCCCCTTGCCCATGTGTGGTGGGGGGAAGATTGAGAGGGGGTCTCTTACTAGCACCTCCAGAGGGAGGGTCAGAAAAAAGCACTGAAAACATGAAATTGTTTCACTTTAGTAAGAGAATATGCAGATCCAGTTCTTTTGTCCTATAATTGGGTTTTTCTTACACCACCTATCTCAGAATTCAGGATCACAATAACTCAAGATAAGCAATTTTGAAATGTAATCCAGAGCATACTGTACCACAGTGAATATTCAAATTTAAAAATGTTTTCCTAGATATCTACTTGATACGCCTGATACAAATTTGGAATTCCAATTGCTTGGATTAACTTAAACTGAAAGTTGCAGAACAAAAGAAAACCTTGCAGGAAAAAATGTGTTCTCCTGTTTTTGCTGCTTTAATGTATTTAGAGCCAACTCACACATTAAATAAAGTTGCTTTTGATTTAAACACTTCAGGATATTTTTTCTTTTTCAAGATTCTTCAGCCATTATAATTTTGTCTGACTGGCTATATATTTGCATAACGCTTCAGGTCTCTCTCCATCATCCATTAGCTCAGTGAAAGCTTTGCTTGAAGTTCTAATCACATTACTAGTTAGTTTTATTCTATTGGTAGGGTGAATGACTGGAAACCTCTCTTTGTTGAAACTATTCACCAAAAAACTTTTTTCTGTGCTGATGCAAATAGTGCAAGGAATAACAAAAAATAAAAAGTTGTTCTTCTTTTTTCATACTCTCCCTTTAGACAAGGTATTAATTCACAGTCTTTTCCTTTGTAAAATACCATTAAAAATAGGAAATAAGTTTAATATAGAATTACTTGCTTACTTTTTGCTTTTTAATATACACCAATATTAAGTATGACAGTTTCACTTTTGATTGTCACGTAGTAATTTAGTACTACTGTCATTCCAGAATCTACAGAAATAAATTTAAATTAGAAACAAAAATGCCAAAGAGAAGTTAAATATACTAAAGAAAGTCGTGGGAAAACCCACTAAAGAATTGTAGGCTGTAACAATATTTTAGAACCTGGATGCCTTCTGTTAGGTTTCTAGTCTATCTAGGCAGATAAGAATGGGTTGATTTTTTTCTGAAGTAACAAGCCAACAAATGCAATGTAATTTAATTTAATAAGATTTTTTCTTATAAAGAACACACAGAAAAATCAAGCATTTTCTCTCTTTTTTTTTAACCTATTTTTGGTTTTGAGGAGTTCGGGACTAAAAAATGAAAAAGGTGGAATATAATATTTAACATTGTGTTAAAGGGTGCAGCTGCACAATTGATTTAAACTAATCTGCGTGTATTCATACTCTGAGGATTGGTTCCATTCAGTACCCTTCACCACCAACCAGCATTCCCATCCCTTCCTCTCGCTGCCTGGTGAGCCAGATCTGGGAACTGGGAAATACAATCTGCAGGGAAGGAGCTGTTTTGTCTTTTGTTGTGGAGCTGCTTTGCAGCACAGACGGTTCCCTGTTGTGCTTGTGTAGCAGTGGAATGAGCCATACTGTCAGCACAAGGAAGATCGGACTGTTCAGCCAAGGGCAGCAATGAGAAAGTCAGGAGCATCACTTCTGTTGATAGTGTGGATGCGTGTCTGCATGTCTCCATGAGTTACCTACTTATTTAGTTTTAAATGATACCATATTGTAAGCTTTAATTTTCCCATTCACATGTTATGGGAGAATATGACTGTGCCCTTCCTAACTTTGGCAGTTATTTATATAAATATTTTAAATCACATTTTTGCTTTATATTGTTTTAATCCTGCCAAGTGATCCAAAAACTCCAATGTAACTCTTAATCCATAATTTTAATATTTGCCCGAGTCTCTAATTTCCATGATTCTCTCCTTTTATCCTTTCATTTCCCAGTACTGTGAGGAATTGTCATGGACATTGTACCATCAACATTTTGCAGTCTACTATCAGAAGTGAACTACTTTTGACATCATTCCTTAATCAGTTAAAAGCAGGTTCCCATAGGGCAACTATTGCATTTGTACAAATTGTTTACAGCTTCCGTGTGGTCAATGATAATAACAGTAGAAAAAAGGTCCTGGGAAGTAAGCCGTGCAAAGATTTGCTCTTTAATATTGACAACATATTGGCTGCTGCATGATCTTCATGAAAGCTAGAAATATAAAGTGCAGTTCTTTATAAAAAATCACCATCAGTGGCTGAGACAGATGCTCTTTAGAATGAAATTTAATGATATGTGGCATTCAAGTAGTCAAAATGTTTTTTCACATGTCAACATATTCCTTATCTTATTCTATTTAGCTTATTTTGTCTGATCTTATTGTATTACTAACTGATAGCTTGTCATGGAAAAGTGAAGAGTGTTATGACTCTGTCTTTGCTCCATCCCTTTTTTTTTTTTCTTTTGCTGTTCTCTATCTCTAAGTGAACACTTTCCTCTTGCAAGCATGATTTTATGCATAACAATCTGTTCTTCATTGAGTGGCTGAGTTTTAAAATGTTTTATAACATACAGATACCACTCTTCGAGCTTCTGTTCCTTTTATTTCCATGTTGCAGTTTCATTATTGCTGATAGAAATCTTTTATAGAGTTCTCAATCAAAGTATTTTTTAGTAGATATAAAAGCAGTCGTGTTACATCAGTCAGGTATAATTTTACAGTTTAACAAAGATTAGAAGTCAAACAATAAGCATATAACAGTTGTGCAATATACATGTGCATTATACAAAACAATGCACATGTAAAAAATACACGTGGAAGGGAGCAAATACTATGAGACCTTTAACTTCCAGCTTGGCTTAAATTCAAAAATGCTGTATGTTGATGCAATATTCAACTCTCGTTTCTTAAGCGCTAAAAGGTTGCTGAAATGAAATAGTTGAAAGGTATTAAATTACCTATGTTATGCTTCTATTTTATGCTTCAAGTGACTGTTCCAGGGAGCTTGCTGAGTACATACTCAGAATGTAGGATGTGTGTAGCTAAGGCAGCCGTTTCCAGTTGCACAAGCAGAAAAGACCTCAGCCAATTTGTATGCTGGATGTTGCCCTCTAGACTGTAAAGATAGAAGAGGTATATGGGGATGAATCAGAACACGTTCAGGATAGACGTCTGTCATACTTCAGGATTTTCCTGGAGCCAGGGAAAGTTTTTACCATCTGTATTTATTTCCAAAAAGCTTAGGCAAGCTACATAGTTCCCCCACTGACCTTTTGCAGTCTTGGAAAAGGATTCCACAGCCCTTAGGTTCTTAAAAAGTTCTTTTAACATTCATACAAGCAAATTCTCCAGGATTAGTTTGGGATTTTTTTAACCTCTAGAGGCAGAGCATTCTTAGCTTGCCATTTTTT
This sequence comes from Gorsachius magnificus, assembly GCA_034008185.1. Lineage (NCBI taxonomy): Eukaryota > Metazoa > Chordata > Aves > Pelecaniformes > Ardeidae > Gorsachius > Gorsachius magnificus. The sequence goes on from CM067081.1 coordinate 130,281,401, forward strand.
TACCATAGTTTGTCTTGCTTTTCATCACTCTACAGGCTTTAATAATAAAGATTTTAGTTAGCTGGACTTAAGTTCAGGATTTTATGACTAAGAATGTATTTTGTGCCGGATTATTTGTTGTCTTTTTTCCCAATCACTATTTATGACAGAATCTCTTCACCAGTTTAGAATTTTCACTACCTAAGGTTTTTTTCATTTTTTTTTCTTTTAGTTGTGAGTAGTGGTGACTCAGAGGATGTATGGGCAGTGCAAAAACATGTCCATCTGAGGGCATGCTTGCTGAACTCCAAGTGTCACCGAAATCGGGAAGAATGAACCTTGTAACACCAATGTAGTGTTAAAAGGCAGGCATTCTTTATTCACTGTGCTGGATGCATGGGGGATCGCTCCACCTAACGTGCATACCTTCAAGCGGCAACTTGTCCCATTTGTCTGTAGCAAAGTGTTACATATGCATGAAGTCTCCCAACATGCCTATACATATGCACAACCTGTCCCCGCTTTGTATTAAAATTAGCTTCAGGAGGTCATTTCCATAAGTCCCTCCCAACTGCGCTTGCTCAGTGCCTCCTTGTGGTGGTCGTCAGGGGTCGTGGGGATGAAGGCTGATGGCTCCTCTTCGTCACCGCTAGTAACCCCTTGTTCTTGCGCAGACTCAGTTGCTCCTTGGCTCTTGTCCAAACTGCAGAGTCGGTGTAAACCAGTTCTTAAGGTAAACTCCTGGTTCTTATCAAAAACTGTCCTTCGTAAGGAGCCACAAATCTTCCTGCATCAATTAGTTCTCATTCCTTCTAGTCTAGCAACCTTGACAAACCGTTATTATCCTTCTGCTCCATCCCCTCCCGATTCTTCCCACCCTTTACTAGGGTTCTAAATTTACTAAGTAACTATACTACTGACTTTAGCAAAACATCCAAACTAGACACTACTGACTTTAGCAAAGCATCAGCAAACTAGACAATAAGGCCTAAATCTTATGCATGTAAGCTGCTTACATCTGGGGGTCTTTTGACCTTTAAGGTATCACAAGGAATGGAGTATCTTGCCTTGAAACTACCCAGGTCTTTCTATTTCCTGAGACGTCACCCAGCATAACACTTGACTGGGGTCCACTGTGGGCCTAAGAATTTTTCTTTTGTCTTTTCTTTTCACTTCAAAGCCTCTGAAATAATATGAGGGCTGTGTTTCAGCCCTACAGCACAGTGTTTTTATAACACAAGACAAAGGATCTGACTTACAAGCTCCAGAACATGGTAGGAATGCATGCAGTGGTATTTGAAAATGAAAAACCTTTGGGGATAGAGCTGAAAGACTGCATAGGGCAGAAGAAGCCAAGCCAGGCATGGCCTTTACACATTGTCTATGGAGAGTGCTCCTTGGAATATTCCTCCCTCTGAACCACTCCCTGGTTAGGTCTCGGAGTGAGCTAAATGCATCTTTTCAAAACAGAGCCTGGGAGCTAAGTAACAATTATGTCACATGGACAGTCAGGGAATATGCTCCTAGCTTTGCCTCTGGGTATTATTTTACTTAACAGAATAAATGCAGTAATCTGCCTTCCAAGTGTGCCTTACATTCCACATTCATCTCTTGCATTTATATTTCCTTGGATTTAAACACTAGACACAAATGCATTTGGTGACAGCTGTCAGAATCAGGCAATCTGGCTACTTAAAGGTACCTACCTAATTAATCAGGAGTTATGTCACTTATGGCAAAGTCACTGAGGTATTTTCCTGGGACCAGGCACCTTAGTCATAAACTGTGTTCCTCTGGCTTATCAGCCAGCTGCTGTTGTCCAGCATTAATTGTTTTATTTTACAGTCATTGAACTACTAAAGCCACCAATACATTTATTTTAAATCTTATACAACATATCTGTTATGCATACATTTCATGATCTGTGATACCCTTCCTATCTTCCCGTGTTGTCAGTGAAATATCATATCAATAAATGAACATATGATATTTATTTATTTATTATTACCTTATCAGTAAGACATAAGACTTGATGTGAAGACATAAAATGTGCAATTCACTCTTTTCACTGGTCTCCTATATGACCCTCATTAGTTAAAAAATAACAATTTTATTCCATAGTTCCAATTTGCTTCTTTTTCAAATTAAGCTTTCAGGAATTGCTTCATATTATGGCTTTCTCAGATTAAAAAGCTCTTCAGTAGTAATTTATTTTCTTCTTGAAGCAGATTTATAGACAATGAGCGAATCATCTCAGTCTTCTTTTTGATAAACTGTAGCGATAGCTTATACAGTCTCTTTGTCTTTGATTCTTTTCTGTCCATTTTCCCTTTTTGTCTGTGAATATCACAATACTCCATTAGCCCTTTCAACTGTCTCTAATTTCGTTGTCACATATCCAAAGGCCATGGTAGCATTTGGTTTTAGAAACAGTTGCTTGTGTGTTGAGATTCCTGAATCGTACTTAGTCACTACTTTTCAAGATTCGGTCCTCCGTTTTGTTTGCCTGGGCCACAGGCTCTGGAATTCAGCAGGGCTGACTTTCCTCCTTTTTGTTTTTCCTTAGAAAATACCTTTTGTGTTACTTTCAGATTTTACCAACACTGGTTTAACTTTCAAGCCACTAATGAAATGTATGAATAACCTTGACCTACTCAGCAACTCTTTGGAGCCTTACTAGAAGCGTCATCACTCTGATGATGGAAAGGACCTCATGAAATTGTCTGGTACCTTTGTTTCTGGCATGTTAGCAATGTATATTAATAAAGGCATTTTGGGACCACCCAATGATCTCTGAGGAATGGACTTTGGCACCCTTGCCTTACATCTGATTAGGAAGGTCATCCTCACTGGTTAAAAGATTTGCTGTGTTAGCAGTCTGTATTATGGTTTATGTATGTTTCTCAATACCTGCTGGTGATACACACTACATCCACTGTAAAGGACTCTCAATTCTGCAGTGTGTTCCACATCTTGGTTTGGAAGGTTCATCCAGTAGTCATTCATTTTTATCTATAATCTATACCCCCAAAAACTTATTTATCTGATGAAATACTATTGGCTAGTTTTCCATAAGCAAAAATGCAGAGAAACCTCTAGAAGGAAACAAATAATTTGATCATAGGTGTTTTCTGTTTGAGGAAGTGACTTCACATTTACATAGCTTCCATGTCAAAGTTTTGCATGACAGCAGGATCTGTGGTTTGGGAAGAGGAAAGAGCCAATAGGAAGCATGTCTTTCTCTGTGTCAAGTAAGAGAATGATGCCGTCTTCATGCAAGGCCCTTGTCTGAATGTGACTTTATAAGGCAGTTCTGCAGCTCAGTTTAAGAAGGGAGAATGTACAGTCTGCACGGTTGAACAGTGCTTAGTGTTGACATTTTTAAAGCAATATTCAGTCTCTTTCTAACTCACATACGCCTGTTGAAACAGAATCACAATAATGCAAGAAAAAGATAACAAAAACCTGTGACCTGTCTTATGTGAAAGATAAAATTATCTCATTGTAATAATCCCCTTTTGCCTTAAAAGGTCATTATGAATCACTTTCTTTTTAATGTAATCATTAACAAATCATCACACATGGAATCAGGAAGGCTATTCCATTTTCCAATAATTTGTTCATTTGCCTTTTGAAGATATTCCAAAGATCCTGCTAGCAAATAATTTGATTAGGTGAAACTATTTCCTTTGCTGTTTCCGAGCAAGATATTATCAAATTTAATAGCACCAAAAATATACTCCGTAACTTGATTTATAAATTGCCACAGTCCAAAATGAAGCTGGATTATTTTTACTCCTAGTTCCAGAATGGCTTTTTGAGATTCTGTTTAGACCTTTTCTTTTTCTGTAGCCCAGAAAGTTCAGTGTTTAAAACTTGTATCATTCCTTGAAGTTCCTCAATTTTAAGAGTGAACTCTATCGCATGATTGCTGAATGCAAACTTGCAGGCAAGCTGCAATAAATCAGTGCATCACTCAGAATTATACTGACTCAAGGGAACATTTAAAGGTTCTCTCAGTGAGTTTATGTACAATGAATTGACCATTGTTCATAAATCTGTTACCTAACGGCGATAGTATATCCAGTAAACTACTTATTTTAAATTAGAGAGACTGGAAAAATAATTTTTGTTATAATAAGAAGCAAATATAACTCAGGAAGTCATGTGTTTAAAATAAAAGATTGTCATGCTTATATCTGCCATTATAATTTTAATTCTTTCTCTTGGAATTACTCTAGAGGTGATATTTAATTACCTGAATACACAATATTTTTTTCACAGCATCCTTAACACCATTTAAGTTAGCTGATGGATTATGTTTGGGATAAGCTATGCATCCAGTAGTTTTATGAACATTATTTGGTTGCTTGCCTCTATCATAGTTATTTTCCTGTGTTCAAATGTTGCAAAGAATACACTGGTGGGATATTTTTGCATTTCTTTTTAGAGCATTCCTTGCGGTTAGCACAAGCTTGCTGCTACTGTAATGCTACTACATGGCTTCCAAGGCATGGGATGTGGCATGCATTTGGTCTACTTGCAGCCTAAAAAAACCTTGGATGAATTACTGCAGTTTTCTGTCTGGGTAGACTTAACTAGCAGTACCTTCTGGCTGATGTTTGGACATCTTAAAAGAGGAGACAAGAAGGGCATTGGTGACACCTGTTGAAGAATAAAGAGTGAATCAGTCAGCTCACGTTCAGACCAGCATCTGGACAGTAGCCTCCTACCCACTAGGGACCAAAGAAAGCTGCTAGGTTTCACTTACCGTCGTGTACCCATCGTGACCCAGTTTGATCTCCCCAGCAGTTATACTCTGTGAAGCCAGCAGAGGGAACGAGGTGAGAATTTATGCAGAGAAGGAGAACCTACATCAGTAGCCACGCACAGCTGTAAAAGAATCTCTGACCCAGACTCTTGACAGCATTATTTTGGGAGAGTGGTAGTTTTAATTACCCCTGAGTTCTTGTCCTGTTCTGTTTGCCTTTTTAATTCAATAGACATTTGTTTGCTTGAATCTCTCTGATTCCCACTTCCCAACCCTGCCACCCCCAATGTTTCCCCCTCACTGTTTCTGGCCAGGACATTGCAGTAATGTATTTCCAGTGGTTTTAGTAAGAACTCTTATGATATCTTCAGACTCCTAATATTGCCAGTTAAATAAGTATGACGGCTGTGTATAATCTAGTCACTGGAGCTCTTTTTTTAACTCCTGGGAGAAAATAGGTGAAAAAAATGGCTGATGCGCTGAGGGTGTGTATACTTTGAGGCGTATTCCAAGAAGCTCTGTTAGCACAGCTCCTGCATGGACCACCTTGTCCAGGAGCTAAGGGGAAAGCTCTATCAAGGCTTGTATATAAATGAACATTCTTGACTCAAGCATCCTCGAATATCGATGATTGTAAGGATATGACATATGGCATCATGTGCCTGCGTATCCTCCAAACTATTCCATGCAGAACCACTATAAAATCAAACTTCTGCATTTTTCATTTCAAAAGATATAGTTACATGTGCAAAAGGAAACCTGTTATAATATTCTATAACGATAACCTTAACATTTAGGTGCCCATTTATTGAAAGCAATATCCTAAAAGAATGAGAGGGGGGAAAAAAACAACATTCAAATGGAAACAATAGCGGAATAGAACTAGCTGAGCTATTTAGAAGTAGCTTCACCTCATTGGAGTGTGAGGATAAATCATATTTTGGAAAGGTATGTGGATGAAATTTAAAATGTATATTCTCAGTTTTACAAAATGTAGAGGTAGCGCATGTGTTATCTCACTGGTCTTTCTCCTCAAAGCAGCAAGATGAGAAAGGGCAATGACAGTTCCAAAGATAGGCAACATGATTAAAAAACACTGACTAATGCTTTATACAAATGCAGAAATGGCAAATGGGCATTTTGTCTGCAGTGTGCTGCCTGAATTATTAAATAGCTGAGGAATGAAAATGAGCAGAATTTTGGCAGGCTTCTTAAAAAGCTCATGCAGAGTTTGCGTTTTCCTTAATTGCTGCTCTTTCTAGGGGAAAAATGCGTAGATTTTATTAGTTTGTTTCATCTATTTAGGTTAACTCATTGATATTATTAGAATGAGTTCTCAAAACACAACATTTCAGGAATCCCAAAATCTGTAGAACAGTCTGCCCTCTGCTGCTTTCCTTAATAAACCAGAAGTCAAGATGGCCTGTATTCTCATCTCCTTTCTTCCTTTGATTTGTTCTTATAATTTCCTTACACTTCACAGTCCTAATTTTTGTTGACCAAATTTAATTATCCTGTCTCAAAGGTAGGATTGATGAGGCTTAAAATTTCTGCAATAGTGTTGTAATGCTGAATTGTTGAACACATCAGCAACAGAAATGGGTCTATAGACAGTGTTTCCGCTTATGTTCAGGTACTCACATCCCCGTGGTGAGTACACAGCAGATGCTCTCGCCGGTGCTAACGTTACACACAAGTGGTCTGCTGCAGTTAGCAGGACAAAACAGGTAACTGTTACTGTTGGAGAAAAAGACATGGTAACATGGAAAAGGAAGATCCTTTCTAACGTTCCAGAACTGTGAAAGTCTAGAAAATTAAGCTGCTGCTTTTGAATAGTTTCTTTTTTTCTGTACTGCTTCAAGTGGAAAAAAAAGTGGAAAGCAGACAGATTTCCAAAGAAAATAAGTAGCAGGAACTTACATTTTTTATCACTTAGAGGTTTTATAAGTAGGTACTGTAAGGAAGTCAAAGAATTCAAATTAATGATTATTGGACATCAATTAGAGCAGTGCAGGAGAAGAGGATGGACTAGATGACTTTTTTAAAGTCTCTTGATCTGTCTTCTCTGAGTTCTACAAGGTTTTTTAATGTTAGAAAGAATATCTTGGCTGCATACAATTTGAAAAATTGCATAAAATATATTCTCCTACAACGTTGTATGTAAATATGTACTACTTTTCTATGATGTGTAGCCATTTATGATAAAAATCTTACTTTATCTATGTGTGTAGTTTTGCTACTTTAATACATTAATTAGTTGGTACATACTTGAATGCATTTTTCTCTCCTACGACCACAGTGTATGCAATTAGACATTAGAAACTTATGACTAGCATCAATGCAGTCAGTGTTGTGCATAATATCTTTGCTTTCCCAGTTAAAAAAAAATAAATTGTTCTATTTCCAAGCTTTGGACATTTTACTTAAATAAGACTTTGACACATATTTTCTGTGTGCATTAAATGATGACCGAATAACAAATGTGGTTTAGGATTAACTTCAGGGAAATTGGATTCCTCTTACCTTCCATGCACTCAGTTTTTTAATTTTACAAACTATGAAAGTTATAACAGTGTGTCATTTAGAGATTATTTGGTCTATAAGTGATTACTGCTGCAAACCCTGAGTACACACAGTTTCTGCGTACAGAAATTCTTAGATCTGTAGACAAAAGAAACTGAGCTTGCTTAGCTCTAAAAAATCAGATTACTTTTAAAATTGTCTAGGTACATAACTTGACGTGTATCATCTTAGGCTCATAATTTGAGAGTTGGGGCAATTCTTGCTTTCTAGGCTTACCAAAGGACAGAAAATAAATGCTTCAGCAAGGATTAGTTCATGCTGATACTATTGATGTGGTTCCTCTTGTGACCAAAGGTCATGCTGACTGCTAAAAAGAGAAAGTGGTTGAGCAAAAGGCCACTGGCTTAGAGCGAGGTTGCTATTAGAGGCGGCTAGGTGAATATTATCCTTTCAGCTGTAAGCTGAGCTGGGGTTTCTGTAGAAATTGTTGCTTCTGTTTTATTTCACTGAGTTCAAGAGGCCAGTTCTGAGTGCTGAACCAAATAATATGAATAACGTAAGGTGTAGTTAAGAGAAGTACAGATTTCTAGTATAGTAGTCATATTCTGTCAGTTGAATTTATATATATATATGTATGTGTATATATATTTGTGTGTGTATATATATACCTATATGTCTGTAATTCCCCAATTTTTTGTTTTATTGAAAGGATTTGGCAGCAATTGAAAATGGATTAGGGAGATATAAAGTGAGATCACCTTCCTTCAAAGTTTGTATTAGTTTATGGTGTGGGATCTGAAAACCAGAACCAGGGCAGTATTTATTTTGTCTGTTTTCTCCAGGTTATCTATACAGCTTAGATTTTCATAGTTATTGCCTCAGGTTAGTTTCTATCTCCACATGTTGCAAGGGAAAAGAAAAAGATGAATAGACAATGTTTTCTAGATTCTGATAAATGAAGTATTGTGCATCCATGGGTTCCTTAGAAGTCTTTTGACTTCCTTTGTCTTCTTTTATGATTTTCTACTGTCTTCTCTTTATAATTCCATCTTGTTTTCAAGGTCTCAAGGATGTAAATGGAAGGATTTTCACTGTAAAATTCTTCTATATGCTAGCAACATATATGTACCTACCTGTCTGACATGGAGGTTCAGTAGTTCAGAAATAGAATTTCATAAGCTGGATATTGTTGGTCCCTGACTGTTCTCCAGGTTGGAGTATCTTCCTTTCTTTTTTCTAGGTTCTTTGGTCAGCATTCTGGTCACTGTGCTTTTAACTGGTTCAGGCAAATGTAAACTGATTACTTAGAGTGCTGCAGCCTACTTTCATGTTATTCCTGATCTTTCTGATTTTTGGCTTGCTTTTTTAAGGAAGTTTCTTTCATTTTCTCAGCATTTTGTGCAGTCCAGCTTTTACCAGAATTTACATTATTGGTTTCCCCACCCATTACTGAGTTTGTAGCTTGTAATGGGAGGTGACCGTATCAGCACTGTAGAGTCAGTTTTGTAATATGGATTCTGCTAGTTAAATACTGAGTCTCCAGAGCTTTAAGAGTGGTCTCTGAAAAATCCAGTGACTACTGCATCTGCAGAGTGGAGAAGCAGCACTGAAAACTTACTGCAGGGTGAGTCAGATGAAACACAATGAAAGAACATTTTAGGGATTTCTGCATTTCTCCCAGTTGTTGGGAGTGACATTGACATTTTTCAAGGTAAACTTTGTGTCTCTGGAGATTGTCTATACAAGCATTATGCATCATGCAGCCTCACTTAAACTCTGTGAAAGCTTTAAATGCTCCATGGTCTTCATTTGTCCTCTACAAAAGAATAAATTTCACTGTGACTGAGGCAGTCTTTACTTGTTGAGCAGACATTGACTGTGTGCCAACTGCAGCATTGAACAAATTGAGTTTGGTTTGCTTACCTGGAGATATTTTTTCCAGGCTGGATAGCTTTTAGTTTTGTTTTCTAGAACTGTAGAAGAAATATCTTCTGAACAGCAATCCATGAGAAAATGAAATGGGGAGGTGTGGGGTCTAGGGTTCACTACCTGTTAGGAGGAGCAAGTAAGCATATGAGGTCTTGGCTTGTCAGCTCTGTTTGCATGCGACTCATATAGGGGGGAGTCATGGTGCTGGACCTCTTGTTTGCGAACAGTGAAGGACTTGTGGGTGATGTGATGGTTGGCACGGTGATCATCAAATGGTAGTTTTAGATTCTCAGAGAAGTAAGGAGGGGGATCAGCAGAACTGCTACCTTGGATTTCTGGAGGGCAGACTTCGGCCTGTTTAGGAGACTGGTTGAGTCCCTTGGGAGGCAGTCTTGAAGGGCAAAGGAGTCCAGGAAGGCTGGACATTCTTGAAGAAGGAAATCACTTGCTGGGACGTCCAATCTAAACCTTCTTAGGTTATTAGGAAAAATTTCTTCACTGAAAGGGTTGTTAAGCATTGGAATGGGCTGCCCAGGGAAGTGGTTGAGTCCCCATCCCTGGAGGTATTTAAAAGACAGGTAGACAAGGTGCTTAGGGACATGGTTTAGTGGTGGGATGGCAGGGTTAGGTTAGCAGTTGGACTTTATGATCTTAAAGGTCTTTTCCAACCTAAACGATTCTATGATTCTATAAATAGGATGAAGTGAAAGATATTTTTCATTAACAAAGATATCTGTGTAGTTCACAGATTTTTTTTTTTTTAAAAAAAAATCCATTTATATATAACACTGTTTTTACTCTTCTGAAAAGATAACCCCCTCATATGCATTAGTTGTGATTTTTGCAGCTGGGTTAAGAAATTATTGTTATCAGCAGAATTCTGTCAGACTTTAGCCTAGAGCTGTGGAAAGATACTACAGATCGAGTATTTCATAGTTAGCAGGGCTAATGTCTTTAGGGAGGCTAGGCCTAAGGTGAAACTAGACTGTTTTCTTTTCTTCTCTCATTATGTGACCTTACTTTGTTCTGTGGGCTGCAAATGTCTGAATACTGTTTTCTCTCTTCTGCAGTCTTTCCATTTCCCATTTAGGGATCCATGGGAGTTTTCACACAGTGTAAGAATAACTTCTGTTTAATTATCACTTTTTCATTCTGAAGAAATAAGCATAGTGAACTATTTTACTGAAACTCTGAAATAAAAAGGAATTACAAGTTGATAGTGAAAGATAAATTACAGCCTTTGCTATTTTAATAAGTAGTATTTATTCAGTTACAGAACCACATGAATATTTTCTGTGATTATATAAATAACAAGATAACCCACATTTTAAAGTACAAATAGCAGTAGTAACAACCATGTAAAATTTATAACTAATTAACTTATAAATTATTACTGTAGACTGAACTATGAAAGATCACAACTGATACATAGCAATAAACAACCACTGTATTTTCCTTTTATAGATTTACATATCTTTTAGCAAAATAGTCTTGAATTTTTGAAATACTGCTGGTTTTACACCTTGTTTATGTAACATACTATATATAGGTTTCATGTCTCAGACCTTGTTCTACTGATTTTGGGTACCTCACAGGTACCTCAAAGGGAAGGAGACTTTAGCCTTTTATAGGAATCTGGCCACAAATCATTTGTCACTGAAGACTGGAGGTTCTAACATATATACACATTATACACACATGCGTATGTATTTTATTTATATGCATGTGTTTTATTTATATATCTGTGTGTGTATATATATATAATCTCTAATGACCAATAGTGTTCTGCATATAGAATAAGACATGGTTTGATAGATTGAAAGCTATAGGTACATAAGGACAATTCAATTTAATTCTGCAGAATTTGATGAAATCTCTTGTTTTACCTTCAGATACATAATTTATGAAGGGTAGAAGATAACTTTCTGGAGAAAACTCAGCCAGTTGAAACCAAAACCTCAAAATACGGAGGTCAGAAAAAAATCCTAGTTTTTAGTAATACAGAATAACTATCTGAGGTGTTCTTTGAGGATAAGTGTATTTAGTCAATCTGATTCTTTCTGAGTCTGTGAAATAAAATATAGATACCAAAATAGTATGTTAACAATGTATAGCAAGCTTTTACACATATTTATATATCCCAAATATTGTAGTGCTAGAACTATGTACAGCTGTCTGCAGAGCTTTACTGCATCACCTTTTATTAAAGCGAACCAAAAATAATAAATTGCTCTATAGCGGATGCATTTTTTAAAATAGCTTATTAATCATGGAAATAGTGCGATACCATATGATGTGACAATAAAAATAGCTGTTGGAAACACTTACTGTATGACATAATTGAAAATATAAAAAATATCCCATATGCTTCCCCAAGTTTTTTCCAGATCCCAAATCACAAAAATTATGAATTTCTATGAAGTCCTGTATGTGTTTTGGATAACAGTAGATGTTGAGCCCCCCCTAGATACAGACGTGTAGTGTGTGAGATAAGTATATCCAGCCACCAGGCACAGGATGGGCATCGTGTGGTCTTCCTCCTTGTGGGAGCACATTAGTCATTGACAAATTTGCTAAGAACAGTGTAGGTGAGTTCTGTTCCCCATATTGCTTCTATTAATGGCAGCTTCTATTCAGTGTGCAAAATGTGCTGAGACCCCGTACAGGTTCAAGAGAAATAAGCTCATGAAGACTTAGTCTGTATCAGCAGGTCAGAATTTGGAGCAGGGTTTTTTGTCACAAAAGGTCCTTCTGCTTCTCTTTTATAGCCTCATGGGGAAAGTACTGGCTGACAGAAACATTGCAATATGTTGTAGCAATAGGCAGGTCATCTAGCTGCAACAGGAGGTGAAGTGCACGTGAACTTGCAGTACTTGGAACTGTACTACCCCCAAACTACTTGGCTCAAATTTTAGAGCATTGTGGGAGCACAGTTCAACAGAGGCCTCTTGGAGTAAAGCAGCAATGCCACAGCCCTTTAGTTGGTTGGCTTAGCTTCCTCCGCAGAATACTCTAGTTAGCTCACTCTTTTGATTCCACTGCACTAGCAATGTCTAAGAGACATCTTTTTATTCCTAAGACAACAGAGGTAATTATAACAGATGGCATTGCTTCTGCTTGCTTGGTTGTGTTTTGGTAAAGAGTTGTATTGGACAGCCAAAAGAGAGGTCTTCCATTTATCTTGTGGTGGAGATGACACCAGATTCCATCTACCTTCCTTGCTGGCTGCATCCCTGGGAGGAAGGTTGAGTCCTCTCAGCCAGGGGAAGTTCCCAGCTGCGGGGAAGAAGAGTAGGGAGTGGGAGGCAGCATTGTCAGGAGCTTGGTGCGCAGGTGGCTCTGATGGATGACAAAGAAGAGATCTTTAGTAGGTGCCAAAGAGGGACTGCACAGGGTTAATGTGCCTACTTTGCAAATGTACGGTGTGGAGGTTTCTTCTCATTAACTTGTATTTGGAGCTACCTCACTCCCAACAGGTCTGAGTTTTCTTCCTTTCCCTTGTTTTGGTTTGTGCCCTGAGAAGAGCTAATGTCAGCAATTCTGAACCCTTGTGGAGCTCTGTGGGTTGCCTGCTTGGGAGGAAATGAGTAGGTGGTTCTGCTGTAACGTGTAGTCATGGCAGGGCCAAGGGGCAGCACTTCTCCTGTGTTCAGGATGGGAAATTTGCAGGAAGAGCAGAGGCAAGGCTACATTGTCTTCTCTCCCTCCACGCTGGATAAATGTCTGAAGCAGTGCTTTGTCCTTTCCACAAATGCAAGCCTTTCTTTTCTGCAGTCTTAGGGTAGCTTTGCATGATTTAATAGATCTTCTTTTCCTACTCAGTGACTACCTCCTTCTGTTCCCTTATCTTCTTGCTAAAGGCAAATGTGGCCTGAAGGATCAGAAGAACTCCTGCTCTTCCTTATCTTTCATGATTACAGAATTGTCTTCAGGCTTGTCCTGAGTTCCCTCCAGTTTCAGACTTTTAAACAAATTAGTCTCTTAGTCTAGCACTATTTGTCACCAAGAAGAGTTTTCAGATTGTGTCAATTTCTGTTTCAGTGACCTTTTTATTATGCACACCTGGAACAGAGTCTGTATCAGATTCTGTGTCAGGCATCAGAGCTTGGAGAACTAATTTAAGTGTGAGGAGGCAGGCTTTCCTACCTATGTCATTTCAAATGTACTTTTTCATAAGTTATTACAAGGACTAGTTATTGGGTTAAGAGTGTTTCACTCTGAAAAGGGGATCTTTCTTGATCACCACACTTTTTTTTTTTTTAAAAAAAAAAAGCAGCCAATTGAAATGTATATTAAGAAAAACGTTTTTTCAGTCTCTTCTGAATGCTGTGTTTGTGCTGGTCAACAATCAACTGACATTAACTTTCAGAATACATACATGCTTTCATGCTATCTGAGGGGTGATTATAATTAGAAGGTCTACAGAAAATACTCTAATTTCAAAATATCAAGTAGATCTTGTATGTTGTTGCTTACCTGACATGATCTGTGTTATTTTTTGCCCACCTGAAATTTTCCTCAGATTTTTTTTTAATAATGCAGCTTATATAGTTAGAGAATCAAAACCATCTTGTGTAAGTCCAAGAAATTATTTCTCTGCTATTTATGTTATCTTAATTTGTTAGTGAAAGCCAGGGAATTAGCAGAACTAGGTGAGAACTCTGTGTCTAATGAAAAATCACTCACAGTTGTTAGTGGTTACTAATGCCTCATATCTTGAAAAATCATGATGTTCTGCTTGGGAGATACTTATTTTTTATTCTATAGCAAAATGTTTCTTTTTAAAGGTTTATGTGCTTTCTTTGGAAAAAAAAGGAGTTTTATATAGTTCTCTAATGATACAATAATAATTTGTGCAATTCTTTCTCAGTAATGAAATAAAAAAAAGGGAACTTCTAAACTGCAATCACATTCATGAACTACATAAAGATTAACCCTCAAAATGAGAGGTGCTACTAGAGTTGAGGAAAACATTCCTCAACTTCTTCTTGGTGCTCGACTACACTATAAGGCTAAATGTGTTTTCATTAATGAGTTTTCAGATTAGCCAAGCTTTTTAGGTTGAATACGATACCTTGCATGATGCCATCAAACAATTTAGGAGAAATCTGTAGCTAATAGAGTAATGCTATAGCTAATGAACATGCACTGAGAACCTGCTTTAGGACTGGGTAAATGTTTTTCGTTACCTTCAGTCTAGAGATGATACTGTGATTCTTCTCTAGTTAGAAGTCCAGTTTTGATGGTAGAAGTCCGACTGCTGAGATAACTGCTATTTTGAGCCACAGAGTGTACAAGAGTAACCTGTAATTTAGAAAGGTCTACCTGTCTTTTAAATCACATGATGTTTTAGAATCCAGGGCAGGGGAGAGGAGGAAGAGGCAGCAAAATAATTAACATTGAGAAATCTGTTACTTGGACAGGAATGTTCCCAAAGTGTCCTAAAAATTTATTTGGCAGTCTCTTTCTCCCTGCTGCATAATAGCAGAGACTTTGATTATACCAACTAGTTACAGACCATTACTTTTCTGGCAGTCTTCCTGGTTTGGAAGCACACAAGTCTGATTATAGGTGGCAGCTCAAACCATCCCAGAAGCTCCAGTACTTCTGTGAGTAGCAGCAGCTGTTGTTTACATACTGAAGACTTCATACCTGCTATACCATGTCACAGCTCAGTCAAAGATTAGACTGAAAAGAAGGTGCAAAGAGACTTTTTCTGATCTGGGGCATACTCACTGCCCCTGGACTTAATGATGACAATATTGGGAGATCTCTCTTAAGAGGCTGCAGAAAAAGGCCAGTAGATTACTTCATCTTCAGAGGCAAGGCTGCTTTCTCATGAAGCAGTTGGTAATTTAGATAAAGATAGAATTAATAAATTTATTTCCCAGGAAGAAGCAGAATGCATGCCTCATTTTCTTGAGAAGTGAATACATAGTATACCTCTTCATTTATGATTCTGTACCTTAATGTAAGGGTTATTATTAGAGAATTGGTTAATTGCCTTACCAACAGGAGTGTCTGTTACTGGTACTGAAGTTTAACAGTTCACTGCTACATTACTAGTTTAATTCTGCATTGGTGGTTGAGATATTGCTTGTAGTGGAAATATAAATTACCAGTCTGTGAAATCTAGGTAAGGGCTATGTAATGAGAAGGCAGTGCTTATTATGTAAGCTTTCACCATTTTCTCTCTCTTTTGCTTGCTTTGTCTTTTTGCTTTTGTGAATGTGAAAGACAACTGTAGAAATCTTGATAGATTTACCAGGGATGTACAAAAATGATTTGGCTGGAAGAAGTATATTATAATGAGAGAATTGAGGATCTTGGTCTGGTTTAGTTTATTAAGAAGAAGACTGAATGATGGTTTTACTGCTTTGTATATGTCCTTTCATAGCAATAAAATGAGTACTTAAAAGGTTTTCTAAGCTAAAAAAGAAATATATTACTGGCCTGAAATTCAAGTCTGACAAATTGCCTTAATATTTTTAGCAATAAGTGTAGTTAGTCTTTGAAATGAATTACCAAGGGAAGTCACAGGATCTTTATTTCTTGAAATCTTAAAGTTTATTGCCTTTCTGGAAGACAGGTTTCTTTTAAAAAAACAGTATTGTGTTTGTTGAGGTAATACAAGAGGTTGGACTAGATCTTTTCATGCTCCAACAACCAATAAAATCTACTTTTTCTTCATTAACTGTCAGAGAATTTTAGTCCTAAAAATTTAATATCAGCTAGAGTAATTTTTTTTTTACTTTGTTTAGGTTTTTTTTTCTTCTTACAGTTTGTTTTAATGCTAATCCAGCAATTCTAGTATCATTTGTAAAATTGAAGCTGAAAACAGAAGAGAGCTAGCGATGAAAGGACATTGTAGCAAGAGATTTGGTTGGATAATCAGTAGTTGACTACTTGTACCTTTTATAATAACATGATGTATTACGCAGTGATCTGAAATAAATGCAGTGCTAGAAAAAGTGAGAGAATCTTGGCAAATTAAGTATGAATCTGGTTCAAGTTTCATAATCTGTCTGGCAAAAAAAAAGTCAAAACATACCTAAATTAATGCAGGACACTTTGACATGCAAAGTGCCTGTGTGCAGAGCTTGGAATTTGTAGTATCTGACTCAAACAAGGCTTAAACCAAAGGAGGATCTGCCCTGATTTATGCTTTGCCACCTGTGTTTCTACCAGGCCTTTCCTAGTAAACAATTACAGTAGCTTTGCACTTCAGCATTTCCTTCGTTTGATGAATTTCTTCTCTTCAGCAGGCTGCAGAGCAGTGAAACCAGGGTCCAACTGTGGCACCTGCATTGTGCTAGAGGAACGGTATTGCTGGGGATATTGTGGGACAAACATCACCAGCATCTGAATATTTTGTATCCAAAGATAATGTCTGTTACGAGAAGCAGGGTTTTAAAAACATTGCAGTAGAGTGCATTAAAGCTGGTGTCATTCTCCTGGCCTGTGTGATAGGTAAGGTAAGATGCATAATGCATTGGTCATCCACAAGCATGAATATCTTGAAGTTGACAGAAATTTAGAGTATTACCTGTATTGCTTAAAAATAATCCCTCCCCAAAACCACAAGGAACAGCAACAACAAAAAAAACCTTTCCCCATGAATCTCTAGGTATCAAAAGCTATTTTCCTCTTTCAGCCACTGTAGGCTATAGTAGTAAAGGGGCAGAATAGCCAGAATAGAGGAAATATGAAATCTAGCATTGTAAATTAATGTCTTACCACATTTTTATTTCTGGATGCTATTCATTAACAAAGGAATATAGCAGGGAAATAATGTGCAACATGTATATTCAATGAACAGAAGAAGTGCTTATACTTTTCAGATGAAACAAAATCACTGCAGTAGTTGGAGTCAGCAGGTAGTTTGTATGTACACTCAATGCAGAGTTGTAATTTGGAAGAAATGAAAGAAAATTATAAGTATTTACTGTCATGAGGTAGTAAAGGAAAAGAATAGCTTGACTTGTAACCCTTGATTCTAACGTGCTGTGGATAGCTGGTGCAAAGATTAATCCTCCTAAAGCTGGTAAAAAATCTTTTCTATTGTCTACAGTAAGCTCAACTTTAAATTTTGAGACTTTAATGTTTTACTGATTTGCAAATCAAAAATGTATGAAATCTATAATATATATTTGAGTTATTAGGTAGATAAACCATTCAGAGACTTTAATTGCTATTTGATAAATATTGTTGAATATATTCTTTTTTGATGTCAGAGGGACCACTTAATATTGATACTATCACTGTCATTTTACAGTACCATTAATAATGTCTGTCAGATGATTAGTGTGCAACGAATATGAATGCTGAAGATTCTAATAGGCTGTAGGAAAGATAAATGTCTTTGTGAATGGGATTTAAAACCTTTTTTGGAGTGCATGCCTCAGTTTTTAAAAAAATAATCATAATTTTGTTATGGGAACATAGAAATCATGTTGAGCAACCAATGCCATCTAACTCTTATCTAGTCAGGGAAATGCAGATCATAGTCCTAGGAAAATCTTTACTGTGATAAATTTACAGTTATCCTTGACAGGATCAGCATGGGAAATGTTTGTTTATAGGCTAGAGCTAGGGCTTCTCCTCAACAGTTGATTGTTTTAAAACAAACAAAATTGAAATCAAGCCACAAGAAAAATGGGACACTGAGTTGGATAGCAAAGGTCTAGTTTAGGAATCAACCTCTTTAATAGAGCTGAACTCATTGGAAAATCTGAATCTAGAAACGAATGTTTCACTGTGGAGTAAAAGAGCAGAGAACT
Organism: Gorsachius magnificus; assembly: GCA_034008185.1. Taxonomy (NCBI): domain Eukaryota; kingdom Metazoa; phylum Chordata; class Aves; order Pelecaniformes; family Ardeidae; genus Gorsachius; species Gorsachius magnificus. Next base: position 130,299,383 of record CM067081.1, read on the forward strand.
TTTTGTGAGTTTTTCATGGTCTTGTTGAAAAATGAGTATAGATATTGAATATACGTATTCTACATAATCATAGCTTAACTTGCAGGAAAGTAGCTGTTGTAGACACCTAGCAGTTTCAAGTTCTGGTGCCTGTCTTTGGCAGAGTGGAGGGGGGAGACCCAGTAAGAATAATCACTTGCCTTTAAACATGGTCAGTTTGACATCATCCCTTTCATCGGCATTTCTTCTCTTTCCATTTACTTACTGATCAGTATTTCATGCTACAGATTCAGTGCTATGATGTAGAATATGTAAACTATATAACTTTATCCAGGCTATGGCCTTACATTTTTATCACATATTAGGAAATGAGTATATCTCCTCTTTAGGAGAGATCCATCAGCAAATTTGGACAAGAAAGCCTCCAAGCATTGTCAGTAGCTGTGAGTACATCTTGTCAATGCTTGTTCTAATACATCAGTATTCTCAGAAGACTTTCTTGTACAGCTCCTGCTTTATCTATACAGATACTGGCATTTCCCTGTGCAAACCTAAACTCTGAATCTGTTTACCTACTCTTTGAAGATTCCACGTCCTTCCAAAGTATAAAAATCACATGAGAAGTCTGTGTTGAAGAGAATTGGGGGGTTTATTTTTGGTTAGGGTTTTTCTTTTTTTTTTTCCTTTTTTGTCTGGAGTATGTCAGAAAGTAAACTTTTTGTTCCACTGCCACTCCTTAGTTTTTATACACTTTTTGCATTACAAAGTTTTGATTATCCTGTGCTGAGTCAGTGACTTTCTGGTAGGAATGATCTCATTTTTCTGCCTCTTGCAAGCACTGATCAGCTATATCCTTCTTTCCTTGCTATCTTCAAATGTCCCCCCTTTCTTTTAAACATTTCTCTCTATACCAGTGTGTTTGCATGTGTGTGCATGTGTGCTTGCCTTTTCCAGTCTGACTAAGTTTTTTGAGCTGATTTAGCAAATATATTGTGGTCCTGTCCCACAAAGACTTCCCTAACAAATATATTTTCCTTTGGAAAGTTGATAGACTCTTGAGCTTCACGTTTTGGAAATCTCCTGCTCGTTTTGGTAAGTTAAGCCATGGGGCAGAAGGCAACAACTGAAAGTGGATAGTCCAATTTACAAATTTAGAATCACCCCAGTGTTTTCCTAGACAGACATCCTAAGCAATGTGAAGCTTATATGCATTGAAGTGAAATGGAGGTAAATATCTCTCTTCCCCTAGATTTTGCTCCATATCAACCTTTTGTTGATATATTTTGTTGAAATATTTGTATTATTTTATCTACCTTAAAATTAATCTAGATGCTAGTTTTTATGCTGAAGTTGAAACAACAGTGCTAGGAAAAACAAAACATTTTTCCCATTTAGATCAGTAAATTTGCATTAGTCAAAAAGCAAATCGGGAATGTAGAGGTGTGGAAACAGTGTCTGTGCAGAGGTGCTCTTCTATATTTTAATCTGCTTTTCAAGTGTTGCAGACAATATAGGATTAAAGAAAAGCAATTTTTGTGGTTATTGTTTGTGGAGTGGGATGGTATGGAATAAATACATCTTTTGTTATTGAATGTTCCGTAATGCTTGTTAGGGTTTAATAAAATGAAAGCTAACAGCACATCTCCATGTTTGATCTCCCAAAGAAGATCTCAGTTTTGACTTTCACATTAGTGAGAGTCGAAGGCTTTAACTAGTCAGTGGTCACCCTTCCTCATACTATCTACAGTTCATGTACTAAAAATTCAGTATGGCTATGCAAGTAATATCTCCAACTTCTGAAAATCAATGTCGGGAGAAGCTCACACAATTGATGTGTGTGTACACTGTCAGGCTGGATTTCTCCCTGTTTTGCTCCAGGTTTCTCTTCGCTTCTGCTCACGCTACATGTGTGATAGATTGCTGTTAGGATTCTGTTTAGGCTGCAAAAGCTGTCTCTCCCTAGATGAAACCTAGCTTAATAATTAAAATTAATATGGGGACTTCTCCAGTAGGCAGTATGGATGGCCTACACCATGTCTTGCTTCCTCTGCCCAGTTTGTTTCCCTGCAGGCTTCCTCCTCACAACATACTGCAGAAACACAAATTAGATGGGCTTAAGGCATTTTTCTTCATCGTTTTGAGTAGAGGAGACCAGGGCCCTGGTGGTGTTTCATATTGTGCCACACTGGATCTGCAGCTATTACTGCAGATCTTCTTCCATAAGGAGATGACAAAACCTGTAGATCTTGCCAACGATGATAGCGGTGGTAAACCAGGGCTGGGCTGATAGTCATCCAGCCTCAACAGCCTTTGCTGGCTCTCTTCATCCTGTAGAGAGGGATTTGGATTATTGGAAGCCACCACCCCCACTAGCACCATCTCGCTGTCAGTTACCTGGCAGAGCCTCAGGATGAGAGCTGTGCTTCAGCTATGGCAGTGTTTCAGTTCTCTCAAATTCTGCAAAGAATAATCCCTTGGAGGGAGGCAGAGCTCTCAGTCTTTTTAATTTGGATTGCCAAGGAAGTGTAAAAGTAGTTTTGATCCCTTTTGATTCTTGTCCAACAAGATCTAGAATTGGGTTATTCTGAAACTAATACTGTATTAGTCTGGTAAGTTCTGAAACTGTCTTTCTTCACTGAAACATACGGACTTTCAGTAATTGGCATGGAAAAACTGGGATCCTGACAGATTTCTGCTATGTCCTGTTTTATTCCCAGAAGTAATCATTCTTTTCTTAAAATGCTAATGCTCTTTGGAAGTTAGTCAGTATTCACCAACTCTGCTTTCAATCCTTTATTCATGTTTTAACCCATGTTAACTAATGATTATATATTTTAATGCAAATAAAACATAAATGCTTAATACAGCTGGCATCAAACGTGACCGAAGTTTGTATAACACAATCTACAAGTGTCTGTTTAAAGTGGCAAGATCACAGTTCATACTCTTTTACACCAAAAGGGCTTCCTGAAATACATTTTAACCAACTGCTGGTTACCTATTTCATGTAAATTGAATGGAAGGGCTGATTAACTGTCATCTATAGTGTACTTTATTTCAAAATCTGATAGAATAATTGTGTGGCTCAGGAGGATTATGAGAGTGGTGAAATGTAGATAACATTTAACCTGTATCTTGCACTAGAAAACAAGTAATGTCTCTTCCATGTAATTTATTGCTGAAAACTTTTCTTAAAAACACATGAGTTTTACAATACTAGAAGAAAAAACTGTTTAAGATTGCCTGTCTGATAGTTGGAATGCCTTTAACATAGGCACATTTATAGTATCATTTATATTAAACTAATCCTAAGAAAAAAACCCGACCAGATAGTTCACTGAAATTTTGTCAAACTCTAAATTAAATTTTCTTCAGTTCTTAATTTTTTCAAATTTTTTTCTTCAAACTTGAATAGCTTCATTGTCACTTTTGACTTCTATTCATAGCTTGTGAGTTCCTGTGTGTTTTACATGTCTATTCTTGCTTAACAAATGGAATTCTAGATGAACATCTTTCTTTATTAAGTGTCAAAAATAAGTATATTGACTTGCAAAATTGCTGAGTATTAATATAGCTTAACTGAATTTTATAGAAATGTCATTTATCTGGTTTTCTGGGGCAGGAATGAAATTACTGCCTAATTTAACATATTGAACCTCCTTTTAATAAGTTTTTGAATGTGAAGTATTTTCTGTGCTGTACCAGAGACCTCCTGATATCATCCAATACTAAACAGATGATAATAGAGCTGATGCAGTTGCTGAATTTGAGAAATTGCTCATAAACTGGCTAACAAGCTGTGAGCAGTTTCCTGTTAAGTAATAAAATTATTTAATATTTTAGGCAGCACTGCTCTGCCTAAAAAGAATGTCTTGTATGACCTCAGCATCTGTATTATCTTGTGGTTGGATAAATACTGAGATATTTGAATGAAAGTCTTTTAAAGTAAGTATTTCTTTTGGCATATTGATGTTATTGAGCACGTTCCTTGGAACAATGGAAATGTTCAAGCAATCAGGCGAATGAACCTCTAAACCTCTAAGCCTGAGTCAAGATCAGGTACTGCCTTTCTCAATGCACTGCTACCTGGGTATTGGTGCAATTTTTTCTGACTAAAGTGCCCTTGCATAATTTATCTCTCTAAGGGTATACATAATTATACTTAGATCTCTCAGTTAAACAAAAGTATTCTGTGATGTTATGCATGGAAATTTTCTGACATATTACTGAATAAGACTAAAAATGTATTATCACTGGGCATTATCAAACAGTCCACTTTTACTTCAGTGCCTCAGGATTATATTTGCACAGTATACATTGCTGCTTATTCCAGTATAATCAGAAAACTTAACAGAATGATGATTTAATTTGATTTATAAAGTGGAGTTGTTACAATAAATATGTGAATCAGAATACAAGCTCTTCTAACAACCTGTTATTGGACAATCACCTCAGTTTCATAACCAATTAACTGTCTTGATAGGTAGTGGTCTGGAGATTTTCAGGGACTAAATTTTTTAAAAATAATTCTGGGATTTCTTTTTGTTGTTGTTTTAGCAGGTTGACTTATTAGGCTCTGCACACCATTATGAATTTAACTTTCAAAGAAAACAGGTTGATTATAGAAAGCATTTATTTTGTGCTTGAAGGACTTCCTTTTGAATGACTTGTTAAGATTCTCATATTTTTTCAGAGAAGTATGGAATTATCTCACCATTTCAGTAGAAGTTTTTAATGATTTGTTTCAGTTCTACGTTGATTAGTTGATAAGCCTAAGCAAAGTAAGTTTGGGGGGAATTTAGCACCTAATAAAAGTAAAATCCAGGACATTCTTATTGCAGTACTGAGCACAAAATTGCCTATGTTAAGTAGTCATATATGTGCTCCTGATTGCTTCTGCTTTGACCAGATTGGGAGTAAGACAGCAGTGTGTACAGCAGAGCTCGTCTTAAAACTCCATAATTCCTCATGAAACACAAAACTATAGTTGTGTGGAACTCATTGCTGTGAAGTACCTGGCATGAAGAATTAGTCAGAACTAATCAGGGCAACTGTTAATTATTCTAACACCACTGAGCAAAGGTTTTCTTCCCCCTATCTGTATTAGCCAAAAAAGATAGTGAAACATTTTAGTAAGAAGAGAACATTATTTACTTGTCTGTTCTCATCTCCTACAGACTACAGAATTGGCCATAGGACCTTTGTCATCTTCTATTCCAGTGGTTGGGTCTGGAAGTAGCATTTGGGAAAACATGCAGTCTTGTTTTAAAGATTTCCAGTAATGGCTAATTACTGTCTCTGTTTAAAAGAGAAAGTGCAATGTGTATTCTCAAGCTCTGTCATGACATGGATGAAGGATTAATATATTATTTTAGTTATATAACTTGTCCATAGCAACTACAGGAGGAATTAATATTTGGGAAAATGTCTTTTTATTTTTAGGTATTTAGTTTGACAGGTCTTTTGGCCTTTTTTAAAAAGACTTTTTATGTGATCACTTTTCATTCCATCTTCTGTTGTCACCAGTTTTTCTTTATAACTGGCAGCTATGAAGAAAATCAGTACCTTGTGATCACTGTTACAAATTGCTAAAAATTCAACAGCCACTTAAAGAAATCTGTGCTGTAGGAAAATATGAGAAGACTTAAGTTTTGATCTTATGTAGAGTCTATATAGGTAGTCTTCCATTTTTCGCTTGAAGAGCACAAACAGAACTTCCTAAAACCTTCTCTAAACCTGCTATCAACAAATTCAGTGGTAGAGCCTACAAGCAGGGATAACACAAATACTAACACAGCCTTAGTGCTTAACTTTTAAATGCAGTGAGTTTTGGTATAAAATCATTGTAGATGGTTGCATTTATTATCAGTAACTGCATCTGTAGTAACGTGCATGTGTTCTGGGTGTTCTGAGTGTACAGATATACATGGAGCAAATACTGTGTTAAATATTAATAACTGAAGGCTGAGAAAAAAGAAATTAAAAATGACTGAGTTAAAGCTACCTGTATGGTTTCTTTTGTAAGAGAAAATATGTTAGACTACCATCTGTGCCCAGTGCATACAGATGGCTAGCAAATGGTATAATTTGCGTAGTCCTCTTAAAAGGCAGTAAACTGCATAAAATGCAGTTGTGTTACTGTTTTTTTAATCTATATCTCTATATGTTGTTGTGCAGGCTCTTGGTTATGCTAAAGTGACTTTCTGACTTTAGGATGGCCCTCTCATTTGTGCCTCAATTTAGTTTTCCATAACCTCCAGTGTGTTAGGACAAGACTATTATTCTCTCCCAGCTTATTCTCTCTGTAGCTCTTTACCAGCTGTGTTTGTAAACAAGCTTTACAGATATGCTTCTCCTTCTATTCTTATAGTTGTCATGCTTTTGACTAAACTTGTGTCTCTATTTGTAAATTTCTCTCAAACAACACCTCCTGTGAATATAATCAATACACTCTTCACTCACTTCTACAGATTTCAGTTTTCACTTGTTGTTGCCTTTCTTGGTTTTATCTATATGTATCAGTGAGCTTGCTGATGTTTATGACTACCGGGAAAAAAAGAGGAAGCCCACTGTAAATGCAGACTCTTAACGTTGTTTGTTACTACTGCAAGAAGTACGACCTCAAAATATAGAGCCTTCAGGGTGGCTGACTGGCAATGTAGAGCTTTTACAAACTATTAACTAAATAGCTCCTTTTTTGGAGGTGAATTTAGAGCTAGGTAGTTTCTGTTAATTACTATATATGTGTGTGTTTATATATATATATGCACACACAAATGGAAATTGAAAAATATTAATATTCCACAAATGGAGTATGAAATTATTCACCTACATGTTTTTTGCAAAACGCTGTTAGAGTAATTACTTCTGAGTATCTGCTTTTCACAATTTGCTATTTCAGATTTAGGGTTGATTGAGTTAAATCACATGGTGACTCTTTGTATTCTGTTTCTGGAACATGTGATTCCCAAAATGACAAAGATTTTGGAAAGTATTCTCACAAAGAGATGAAAATATATAGCCCTATGAGTGTTGGTAATGCTTGTGGTATCTGTAGATATTTTGGGAAACAAAATAGCTTCTAAATTCATAGGAATCAAAAAATTGTGAATAGTGTTGATGTGAATTTGCATTTTAGTTGAATAAATGGTCATAATTTTCATAGCATTCATTCAGCTATCCAACTGTAGTCTATATATATAGACTTGCCATTAAAAACAAGCTATCTGTAAGCTTTAATCTGGAAGAAATCAAAGTTGCCAAAAGCAAATTTTTCAGCCTGCATATATCATAATGGATATTTAACTGTTCCTGAGATTGACTCATGTAATTTGCATGCATGAACAGAGAAATATATGTCAAGAAAAATAAACAAGACAAAGGTCATTGTAGACCAAAAGCTCTCACTTATTGGTGCCAAAAAAAATTTGTCTGTATTTATAAAACACATTATGTTTATCATCCTGAGAGAGCAGCCAAGTACAGCAGTATTTCACCTTTTCATAGTGGAGGGGAAAAAAGAGCTCATATTTAAACAGCTGAATGAACTCAAGACATCATAATGAAGCTCATTGTAAAACTGAATCCTTCTATGTTTAATGGAGCAGTGTCCAGTGAATCCACAGCAAATAGAAGACCATAAAGCTAGGATTAGGTTGCATGTTCTTTTTAAGGATTTTGAAGAGCTCAACTGCATGCAGTTAACAGAATGGAACTTGGTAGAGGGGCACTTATTTTTTGCAAAGCAATGGATAAGTCTCAAAAAACATAAACAATATGATTTCCCGATTTCCCTAACGTAATTAAGAGGTGTCACACACACATGTATTAAAAAACTATATTGAATTTAAGGAATCATAAAATGCCATATATACTTTTACATTATATTAAAGAAACCATTACCAAGGTGATGTGTGGCTCTGTTTTGGATACTTGAGAGAAGTTGAGAACAGATTCTAAAACATGTAGAAAAAGCCGTAAGGTCTGTTCAAGACCTAACAAAACTCTTGTGTGATGTGAAAATTAAAGAGTTTGGGGGGGAAGGGGGGTGTTTATTTATGCAGAAGTTGGATAAGATACAGCTTGATCACAGTTTCAAAGCAGGAAATTTCTGCTAATAGAAAATTGTGTAATTTAGCATAGAAAGGCACAATGAGATCCAAAGGCTTGAAACTGAAGCTAAATGTGTTGATTCTACATAGAATGACATCCTTAATAGTGAAGATAACTAAACACTGCAGCAATATACTTCAGAAATCATAGTTTCTCTGCTGTTTGAAATGTTTAAATGAAGATAAAATATCCCGTGGAAAGAGAAAAAAATCTCAGTTTGAAGCCCATTCGAAGTACAAAAGCTAGGGACTGTGGCATTTATTTGTACCAGAGTATGCACTCTCCTTAGTAGACAGAAAATTAATGTATGTGAGACTTACAGAAATTCCATGAAGGAACTGTAAACTATGTATTCCAGGATCTGAAAGTAGCTGTGTCTGGAACTTCAAATCTAGGTGATGAAGATGATGTTTTCATAATTTTTATATTTTGACAAATTCCGTGCTGTGACACAGAAACAACTGACTAACCTGGTTGTTTTAGTTGGTTAGTGGTGTGGTTGAATCCTTCAAGCATTCTATTACTTAATTATCTGTTTAAATACGTTGGTGCTTTCTAAACTGATAAATCAGTCAACTGAGTGGAATAGGTCTTCTGCAAGAAAAAGCTGTCCTATATTCCAGCTACACGCTAAATCAATTTTACAGTTGGTTTATATAATGGAGTAACACCAGCCCACAAGCATCTGCTCTTAGGGTGCTGCATATTCCTGCTCAAACACATACCAGTCAGTGTAGATCAGATGACAGGACTCCTTTGAGAAGCAATGCTACTTCTGCAGCACCCCACAATTCCCAAATGTTTTAAAGGGGAGGCTATAAATGGGTGTTGCCCATTTCTATCTTTGTCTCTTAATAAAAGAGTGGATGTGAGACCATGGTTTCTGCTTAATAATTACAACCCCTTACTTCAGTGTTCATTTCTGCACGTAGATGGTTCTTAGTCATAGAAGAAGTTATTTAAGTAGTTGAAAAAATTAGAGTTTCTTATTTACATAGCTTGGTGTCATTTTCTTCTGTGGAAGAGTTTTGATTTTGAAAAAAGTGCCATATTTAATTTAACAGTTTTTACTTGACAGGGGATATTTGTTAGTTGCTTGGCATGCCTTGGCAGGAGGTCCTTTATGATACCATGTCTTCAGTTCCTCTGCCTTACAAGGAGGAATGAATCAGACTGCAGTCCTTGCTGTTGCAAAAAGATTTAATCTGAAAATACTTGGATCTGACACTTACTAAAGAATCACCCATCTTAATGAAGAAAAACATGTCTTACCTCCGGACGTTCTGGTCCTAAGAAGTTAAATACCTGCTGCAGGTAACAGTGGTCCCAACTCCAGGAGTCAGTTCTAAAGTACTTTTGGTTCTCAGCGAACACACAAGACTTTCAAGTCTTTGGATTCCATTAGTACTAACCTCTGAGAAGAATGAGAGTCATCAGACCCGTATGTACGCTATATTAAAAATAAGTTATGGAATAAGAAAGCTATGGGATGCTGTGGAAAGTTCAGTCATAGATCATGCTTATGAGAAGCTTTGCCCATTGTATGTCATTATTCACTGGTAACTTTTGTTTCCAGTAAAACATATCCACATATGCATGTGCTCTGACATCAGACATTCAAGATACAGTGAGTATGGATATGACATGAGAATATCAAATAAATAATAACAGATCTTTATACAAGTGACCAAAAGGATTTGGAGAGAAAATGTGAATCAGGTTGCAATATTGGGAAATGGAAATTTTCTTCAACTTGTGATGGAATGGCCGAAGACATGAGAGTGTAAATTCTTTGTTAATAATGAGTTATGCTGTCATGGAAGACTGCATCTTGGAAGCTGAATTCAAGTACTTTAAATTAGGTGTCCTAACTGATTTATTTTTTTTCCCAAAATAGTGATAAGCTTTAGAATAACAGGATGTTGAAATACTCTATGAAAAACTGTTGCATACAAGTGAATACAGAGCAAAATACCCTATTTCACACATAGAGATCTTAAAACCAGGATTAAATGTTGTTTTCAGAAAGAACATTCTCTTAGAATGTTATTACTGTCACACTTTCGCTGCTTGATGCACATAATTCTGATTCTACTTGTTTCACTCTGGATCCCAACAGACATCCAGACTTAGTTTTCATCTTTTTCCCTTTTATGTATAAATTAGGATAATCTGGCATGTCTATGAAGGCCCCTGGGAAGTCCAGCCTTCTGATAAGAGAGAGAAGGTAGTGACAGGCTTTTATCCTTGAAACCCATGATATCTACTTCGAGGTATTCAGATGTGTATTTATTAGTCCTCCCTTTTAATATGTTCACAGATACTCCCCTCTCCCTGATAGCAGTCATTATTTAATAAAAAAGCAAAAGTGAAAGAATAAATTTGGTCCAAAGCCGGTACTATAGCTACTTCTGCTGCATGTCCTGATAGAGTACACTGGTATGAAACGATTTGATGAGTTAAGGTTGTACTTCATGCTTGGCAGCAAAGCACAGAAGTTGCAGAAGATGGGCTAAAGTGCCAAGAACATGTGCCAAGTCATCAAATCTCTTCAGCTCCTTCTGCTGGAAGAACCTCACCACAGCTCCCAGAATGTTTGAAAACCACCATCAGCCAGTGATAATGCTGCTATTTAAGCATCAGTCCTTACTTCAGGGCAATTGGCCAGATTGAAGCAGACGGCACAATTTCTCTCTTATTTTAGTAATCTGTCAAGTATTACAGGGCGAACACTTATGCAAATGAATGTGAATTATTGGATAGTGCTTGCTTTGTTTGGGATACACCAAATGAAGTAATCAACTTTGTTAGGATGTTTCCTAGAAAACTGACTTAGCATGATACTGATGCTGGAGGGTGACAGCCACTTAATCAGGGCAATACTAGTGTAATTTTCATTAAGGACAATCATTAGCTAGTGCCATGTATTTATACTGAATATAAAGCTCAGGTTAAAGGGAAAACACTTATCTGTTAAAACTTCCACTCAGTTTGAGATGGCCAGTGGGTGGATTGGTTGGTTGCTTGCTTTTGGCGCTAGTCTTGCTTCCCCTCTCCTTACAACAAGTAGTGGGGAACGATATAAAAAGAGGGCCACAGGGCAGTCATTCAAAATGGATCAAAGGATTACCATCAACCCTTAAAACGTATCCTAGACTACCATGTATCTTTAATGTCCATTTTAAATAGGTTGTTTAAATTATGCACAATTTTTTTATTATTTTATTGGTTATGATTGTATTCAGGACTACAGTTTGGGAACAAGTGGCAGAGTTACTTAGTTTTTTTCTCTACCTTGCTATCCTATAATGTAGCTATGTTTTATATACAGCTTTTCATCTGTAGAGACCAGTACACTGAGATCACTGTCAAAGGAGATACTGTCTTATTTTGTAAACCCCTATCTCCATCTTAAAAATAGGAAAATGAAGGCACAGGGAAGAATAGATACCTTTTTGCCCTAAGGTCATCCAGGAGACCAGTTGGCAAAGTCAAGAGTAGTGGTCAGGTCTCTCAGGGTCGGTGGCCTCCATTAAACTGCTTGTTTAACAATTGGAAAGGTAATTAACTTAATACTATAAAGTTTTAACCCTCAAATTTGCTAATCTATGGACTTTACTTCCCTGGGGCCAATTTCAGAACAGTTAACTCCAAGACTCTTCACCTGTGAAAGGGGAAGTGAAGACTTTGACATTTGTCTGTAGTATAGGCGGACAGTTGGCATTTTTGTTCAGGATTTTACAATATGCTAATATGATCATATGTAACAAGTAGATAGGGCTTTATGTTGCAAAATCTTGTTTCTGATCATAATCTTGATGTTTTGAATACATACGGAGGTGTTTCACCTGTTTCATACAACATGGTTGTTAATAATATATTTCATATTCCTCTCTTGTTTTACCCTTTGTCTTCAGTAATTTTCTGGAACAGCGGTTTCTTGCTAAAGTCTCTGACTCAGATGGGAAAGGTCATCATCTAAGTTAGCAAGATGGCAATTAAGCATGCAGAGAAAAAGGCCTGAAGAGAACAGGTATAAAGACAGGTATAAAGCTACATTCATGATGTATCTAGACAACAAGGTATTGCTGCAAAGCAGTGTGCCGATGTTGATTCCAAGTGAACTAGCTGGGTTGACAGAAGCAGTGGTAACTGTGGTTTCACTCAGGCTGGGGACTGGGCTAGGGACTGTAGTTCATAGCTAGACTTGGGTAACTCTGTATGGCATTGCATTGTACTTGTGTTGATGAGACAGAGAGCAATAGTTACATGTGAGCTTTTACGTAAGTGTGAAATGACTCACTCTGAAAAGCATTTTCTTAGGTTGAAAAAAGAAAGCCTGCTACAGAACTCTGTTACTAACCTTAGTCCTAAATTATTAATTTTATAATGTCTTGATAAGCACAAAAATCTGATACATTCATGTGTTATATGAACCAATAATGTGTAAAAAGAAATTGAAGATGCACCCAGCTGAATTTTTGTGTTAATTCATGTACTTTATTTCACAGGCAAAAAAACCCAGACAAGAACAGATCACTCACAATTGCACATGCTTCAGCTTGATGATGTTGGTGCTTTAATTAAAACAGTGGAAAGTCAGCATGAATTCTTTTGTTTTACAGAAAGCAAGAAGAATTAAGGTTAATTAGGTTAATTAGAGTTTAATTGGTAGTTCTTCCCCCCCCCCCTTCTGATGATAACAGGAATGTTAGATTCCTTGACTTTGATGGCAACAGATTGGGCAGGCCTGGTGTTGATTGCTACTGCCAACATGAAAGTGATGCTGCAGTCCTGCAGCTCCAGTTCTTAATCAATGAGGTAAGGACATATTTACTCAGATTCTTCTGTATAAATTTAGTTGAATAAGTCAATTCGTGTGTTGTAATTGAGTGATATAACTTTTCACATTTATGAATTGTGCCAATAAGTAAATGGCCTACATCCTGAGGACATTCACCATACAGGTTTTTAGAAGACTATTTATGGGACTGCACGCAGGGAAAGGTATTACCTTCATAAACTACTGAACAAAAGGCAGTCAACATATGACCGTGTGCAGGTAGATGTAAAATCCATTAAGTTACTAAATATGCTGCACAGTCCTCTTTCAAATAGATATTAATAAATGAGCTAAATCTTTCTATGGAAAGATATTGATTGTTATTGGCTGAAAGCTCAATAGTTGGGGATATGCTACTACTTGAAGCAAGGAAAAGCAGTTGCAGGGGTCATCAATCAAACCACCATGCTTGGTCTTTGTAAATGGTTTGTCAAAATCAAGTTTAGACAACATGAAGGAACAGTGACAGGTTATAGCTCGCTCTATGCAGAAGATCTCTGGAGATGGTAATAGGCAAGAAGACTTTCTGGACCATATAAACCTGTTATTTTTCTAGAATCTCATAACTTGGCCAAATATAAGATAGTTGTAGTTCAGTTTTAATTAATTTTCTCCCATGATGTAAAGAAATGCTTTTGAGCATTTGAGCATTGAGTTTCAAGTCCTCTTTCTAAGCATGGAGATCTGAGAGCTTCTCAAGCAAAGGGTTTTAGTTTTGTGGGTTTTTAAACCTGGGAAATACTAATTTTTTTTTCTGCACCTGTTTGGAGAAAGTACCTTAGCCACAAAAACTGAGGAGGGAGAAATGAAGCTTTAGAAACAATCAGTCCAGTGGAATTCTTTAGAGGAAGGCAGGGATGAAAACAGGGAGGCCAAGGTTTGAATCACTGTTCTTTCTTTTCATTAGGTGACCAGCAGAACCCCTTCTACATAGGATTAATTTGATTTCTGTGGTGGAGATTCTCTCTGACATTGGTCCAAACTCTTTGGGAGATGAGAATTAAAGCATGGATTACAATGTATTAGAGAAGTCTCACCTTCATATATTTCATTTGCACATGTCAACATTGAAAAGAACAGTTGCTAGGATTAGGAAGGATATCCAAGATGCAAAGAGAGAAGTCATCGGTCAATCATAGTTGGTATGAACTGATCTTTCAGTTACATCCTCGCACCTTCCTCAAAATAAAGCATTACCTTCTGTTTGGGCAGTATCTGGTTCTCCTCTGCCATAGTAATATACAGGGATAGATCCTTTGTACTAGACCTGATCTGAGGTGTAAATGCAGTAAACCACTGCAGCAGCAGCAGTAGAGGGCTTCCTCTGCAGTCCATATTCTCATGGCATCACTGTTCCATGGTGAGGAGAAATATAGTAGGAAGGAGGTAGAGTAAATTCACTTCAAGCTAGTGAACTTCAAGCAGACAGAGGTCTGGACTTTAGAAAATGTCTATTTTTGGTGCACCAGAAGCAGAACCAGTCTTCAGAGTATTTCTGATCTATAAAGATTCTGTCCTTTCATCTACATCTCCTAGTTCTTCCTAGGTCCTCTCCCCTTGCTACCTGTCCCTACTTTCTTATCTGTGTCTTATTTTCACAGGTTCGGTTTTGAATTTCATGTTGTTGATATGACTACTAAACTGTGCTTGGCACTGTCACTTGTGTGTATGTGTGTGCACTTTTTCCTTTAGATATATCCTTCATGCTCACCTTTTTAAGTAAGTGTTGTCTGTCCTCATTTTCATTAATCTCTATGCTTATATGGAAACACATGAGAGTTCACATGTATAACTGTACAAAGCTTTAATTTGCATTTTAAATTGATGGAATTTTAATTTAACTTTGGCTGATCTTGTAGTAATTTAAAATACTTATATTTATCATATCAGTTCAAATTGACTATTATTTATGGTGGAATATACTCTAAAAGAAAGCAATCATTTTTCATAAGCTATAATTTTCTACAGATAGATCATTAACAGTGAGGGTCACGTAAGAGTAAGACACAATCTTCAGAAAAGTAATATGTTGTGCTGTATTTTGTGTCTGCTCTAGGGTGCTTTGGTCAGTGCAAGTGCAGATGATGCACTTCATTTGTGGAATCTCCGACAGAAGCGACCGGCTATCCTACATTCTCTGAAATTTAACAGAGAAAGGTAAGACTATCTGACACAAAACAATCTCATTTAAAAAAAAAAAAACAACCAAAAAACAAACAACAAATTTAATTTCTGGATTTCTAATAATACATACTTATTAGTTTGCCTTTCTAAAGGGCAATATAGTTTTGTCTTGCAATTTTTTCTTCCATTGTTTGAGTCTTATTTCCACAGAACAAAAACTTCACTTTTGCCTTCTGCAGCCTTCTCAGAACTAGAAAAATTTTGTCAGCTTTTTGTGAAAATGTTTTTCATTTTCCCTTCTATTTTCATAAACTGGTGTGAACAGGAGTGTGTTTGTTTTTCTTAAGACCAGACAGAAGCACTGTGATCCTTTAGGCTGATCTGTTGTTCAGTACTAGCCAGAGTACGCTGTATCAGGGAAATAATTCTTTTCTCTACCTTGAAAGGGTTTTATTTTTGTAAAATACTGGAAGTTTAGCAGAAATAAATTGTGAATTTGGGAAACTATGGTAAATGTCAAATGAATCAGAGACTGTTTTACTAAATTTTACTTTATCAGTACCAAATTGTAAAAATCCCTACCGAAAATAGATTAAATGAATGGTGGTGATATTCAAACTCAAAGAGAAGCTGACCACTTTAATTTAGTCACCCAAATAAAACCTGCTACAATATTACGGTGCTTGAATGCTACACTTTAATTAATATGAAGAAAAAATTCTGTGTTTCTGAGGGAATGAAGGTGCGGACTCCAGAGTAAGTGTGCAGGTAGAATTGGAATCGGAATCCGTTTATTGTGATCACACAGGATATATATATGTCTTCTAGGCAGACAGTACACGCTACACGAGGCTAACACGAATACCTAACTAGATTCTAATTGGTTTTCTTGGTCCTGTCCACGCGCTGGCCATGCAAGTCTCTATTGGTCTCTTCAGCTCCTGGAGCCTCTTCTTATCAGCTCTACATTCCTCTTTGCTGGCTTGTTTATCACTCTGTCCTTGGCTTGTCCTTTTCATGACCTCTAGTGTACTGCTGTATTAAACAGCTCCACATCATCCCTGAACAAGTCACCTACATGTTTCTATTAAGGAATTAGGTCCATAGTCAGAAGAACAAGGTTCAGTGCATAAATGAAGCAGTTAGTTTTTTGTGAGTCCTTGAGCAATACCGTTATTCTGTACACCATATTTGGGATGGATTTTTTTGACATTTGAAAACATAAGTATAATACATACTATGGTTTTGACTGGAAGTTTTAAGAGATATTGAAATTCTCTTAGTGTATACATTCAGTGTTTCTTGAAGTGCAGCAACTTCTTTTAGGTATTTATATATTTGCTTGTGCAGTGGGCAAAGATACCGGTACTTTACCAGAGCTGTGAAGTAAACAGGCTTATCAAAGCTTTAGCTGCCACAAATCTGAAAATTACTATGGAAATAGACTTTTTCTTTGTTGTTTCTTATTCAGATACATACCATGTTTGCACTTAAATGTCACTGAGTTGCAAGGGGTTTTTTGTGGAAAGTACTACGTAATGATTTAGAAAAATATGCATCCTAATTCCAAAGAGTTTATAACCTATAGCAAAAGTGTATCAAGTGGTTTGGGACTGTATGAGGGAAGATGAAAAAGAAAAATTATATGTACATTTGCTAGCTGCTTCTGGACAGTAAGTCATAATTTTACATATGCTGAAATATTTGAATCTTGGTATTCTCATCAGGTAGGTACATTATACACAATTTGTCAGTGATAAATCTAAATATTGTAGAAGTTATTCCAGTACATCTTGGTCTAGCTCTACCAGCCAGCAACCTTCCATACAACCTAAGGAATCAATACTTAAAATAATGCAGTGTCTGTTTACCTGTTTCTGACAGCCTAAAATATTGGGCAAAATATTTGGAAACAAGTTATTTGGAATACTGGAAACCTTTGCATAAAAACAAATTTTGTGTAATGACATTTTTGAAAAGAGTTTTCTAAAGGTTCTGAGGATGTAGTTATTTGTTACAAATGCATGGCTAGTTATACTGCCTTTTATCAAAGTCTAGTAAGTTGTGAGTAAAAAAAAAGCTATTAGTTCTTTTATGCATATTTTAAGTAACTGATACAATCACTGCCATTTAAGTAATTTTTATTAGCATATCAAAGGCTATGAGGCAAATATCCTGATACACTGCTATATAATATTGTCAAAGAAGTAATTCCAGTTTTAAATTTAAAAAGAGTTTTCAATAAGTATGAAGAAATAACTGTAGGCAGTTCTTTTCTTCTCAGGGTTCTCTAGCACTACCCTAAGTTTTGGGGTTTTTGTATTCAAGTACTTGGCTCCAGAATGAAACCTCTTCATTTTTATTGTATTTTCTTTTAACATACATATCAGTTAATTTCAAATCATCTAACTTTCAATTTTCTAAGCTTGATTACACATTTAGTATGTAAAATTCAACATAAGCCTCTAGGCAAGTAGCAAAAAAGCAAGGCTAAAACCCTCATTAACCCTTTCATTAATTTGGAACATTTCTCTGTATATATGCCTAACAGAGTCAAGTCTAAAAGAGAGCTTCCTTTTTTTTTTTTTTTTGAATATATTTTTTATCTTCGAGCACAGAAGTTGTGAATTATGTGATGCTCAGAGAAACAGCAAATAATGGTTGCCTTAGCTAGAAGAAATTTATGGCAAAATGGGTGTAAGGGGAATTTGGGAGGTTGATAAAGCAATAAGATTAAAATTGATTTTCTTCAAGAAATTCAAAGGTCTGTCTTCCAAAAATTAATGTCTTCTTCACTGTTGGAACAGTTAAAAAAAATTATTTTCATCCTCTCCTCTCCTCTTGCAAGAGGAGGTTAAGGGGAGGCAAGATTCATACTGAAGAGAGAAAGATTCTTTCTTTTGTTTTGTTTTATGTTTGTGACCCAATGAATGAGCTCATTTAGATGTTTCTTAAATGGGGAGAAATGCTTGTTGACAGAGAACAGGTTTTAAAATACTGATGCATGTTTTCAGAAAACAGAAGGAAAGTGTTTAGACAGTCAAAGGCTAGTTCTTAAAAAAAAAAAAAATAAATATTTAGTTTCATTTTAGATTCAGACAGCTTTTACAGAGCCAAACACATAATTATGCAGGTGCAGTTTACCTATGAAAACGGAGCATGATGATGCTTCAGATTTTCTTATTTGCATGTCTCTCTTGAGGATTTATAAAAATTCTAATTTTATTTGTACAGTGTATTTGTCTCTTTGATATGCTGTTTGGTTTATTTTTTTTTCTGAACAATTCGCAGATTTACTTCATGAAGTGATGCAATATAATGCAGTTTTACTTAAAATTCTGATGTTTTATCTGCTTGTGATGAGGAAGAACATTGTATTAGTCCAGATTCTTGATTAATTTTACTTCAATTAATTCACTTTCATGTAGAATCAGATTACTCTGAATTTTTAAATATGAGTCATGCAGCTGTTGGATTCTGTTAGATGGATGAATGCTACTTAAGTCTTTGGCTGTTAACTCAGTGCACCAGTCTTCATATTGTTAAGCTGTTTCATTTGCAGTTTGCTTCTGTTTCTTGGCATTAAAGAATGCAGAATAATGGACTAAAATCTGCTCTTAGCAGTGTTTATGTATATATTTATATAACTACTTGAGTCAAATTTCCCTGAGGGTATACATGTATTCCCTCCCACAAAAGTAAAAGACATGTTCTTTTCTTCAGATGTTGGTAACAACATAGATGTAAAGAACTCTTAAATACAAACACAAATCTTGTTTGTAAATAGGTTTGAAGCACACTGGTTATCTTTCACTTATCAGGTAACATTCAGTATTAAGACAATGAATGGTTTACGAACAATACTTCACTAACAAAATGCACGTCTGTAGTCATAGTTTGCAACCTCTCCAGATTTATTTTTTTCTTCTTCTGACCTATTGTTAAACTAATTTGCCATATGGTATGTTCTTGGTGACAAGCTATCTCCTAGAACATTGTAGCATGGGTCAAATAATTCTGGAATATGCTGATGCAACATTAACTTGTCTCTGATAATTCCCTGCTCCTTTACTAAGTGTCTCTTTGGAGCAAGTGTAAAAGGAACATTGAAGAATGAGACATAATGGCAAACTGATATTTTTGTTCTACAGTGTAATGCCCAGGACTTTTTAGCAAATTACATGTTTTTGCCCTGTATCAAAATATGATGTTATCATCTTCATTTTCTGTTTTCATAATTGGAATGTAATACAATGCATTAAGAACCTTCAAGAAAATATAAGCATAAGCAATGTGTTTCTGTGCTTGGCCCCATACCAAGAGCTCTAATGATAACACAGTTACTCAAAGACATGTTTGACAGTAGCATATGGTTGATAATATATGATTTGCTGTTCCATTTACAAATGGGAAGCGCAGGTAAAATTTTTAACCCCCGGAAACACGCCATAAGAATCTCTTCAGTACCTTTGAAGGATAACATTATGGTGATGTTCTTTATGTTAGTCCCTCCTTTTCCTTCTTAGATGCCATGATTCATCTTCAGTAGACATTTAGGGCAAAATAAATGACTCAGCTACTGGAACTCAATGCTATCTCTGTCTGCTGCAAAGAACATTAGGATCAAGCTAAACCACTGAAGCTGAGCTAGTTCAGTGGTGTTGACTGACATGGGGGATAGCCCTCCTCTTTTTCTTCTTTTAGCTGGTGCTGACTGGTGTGTTACAAGTGAGCCAACAGCACTACAACAGTTTATCCACTGACGTATTCTCAGCATACGTGAACAGAATCTACAAGCTCTGTTGGGTCTTTAAATCCATCTGCATGCACTGTGCGCCGATGCCATAACTGTACCATAAGTGCCTTCTGCAGGGGCATCACCAGGTGACAAAATCTCTGTAACTGGCTTTGGGGCTCTGATCTGTAACACTTTCTTCAGTGTTAAGGATATTCTGGCACAGAGGAAGAGGAGCCTTTTGAGCCAGTGACCTTTAGAGCAATGATCTCAGTTAGCTATGACTTACTGTTAATTAGAAAGTTGTCTCTTACATCTGAAATTTTACAGTATTTGAACAAGGTGATTGAGAATGTTACTGCAATGCTCAGAAACAAAGAGAAGAAAAGGGTATTTTTGGATCTGGTGACTTTCCTTTTGTGTGTTGGTCTATATTCTTTCCTGAGAGCAGCTGTATCTTTGTCTATCTGTCTTGCTGTATCTTTGCAGGATTTGGTGTCCTGTGTTGTTAAGAGTTTACCTCATCAAAATGACAGCAAGAGGCTGTTGAATGAATGCTGGTGGCTGGCTGTGTAGTCTCAGCAGTACCTGTATCCATTTACTTGAGTGTTAGGGACTTGTGAGTTACTAAACTTAGGTTATCCATCCCATTGGCTGTTCAAGGAACTGAATTCCTGTGATGGCTTGCCAGCTCATAAACGAGCCTCCTGGTTAATATTATATAACTGCAAATTCTGTATTGTTTATGTACTTCCAAATTAGTCAGAGGTCTGTCATGCACAAAAGTAGTTAACAGGCTCAGTGCAGTTGTACAGCCGTGCTATGCAACAAAACAGATTCTGATTACATGGTGCGGTGCAGCATTTAGCTGTTCAAAAGAACACGGAATTCAAATACAAAGCAATATTTCACCATACAATTCTGTCTACCTTTTACAGTGAGAGACAATTTGTGAAAAGGATTTAAACTGTCTCAGGTTGATGATGGAAAAACCTGAGGAAAGCAAAAGAAGCTATGCTGTTGATTGGCATTCACTTCCACATCTTGAAGTTTTTACAAAACTTCCTTGTGCGGATTCTTTTTTTGTTGTCTTATGAAGTGTGTATTGCCAAGTGTGAAGACAGTACACACCTCAAACACATAAGATAAATACTAAATGTGTCTTGCATCAGCATTTATCACTTTTGACAGAATGATGCTTAGGGATTTCAATAACCAATGAAAGTTGTTTGCATGCAATTATTGCGCTTGGCAAGGTTCCTGAAGCTCATAAAGAACACCTCTGGTCTGTAGGGCTGTGCCTTAATACTGCAGGGCAGGAAAGTGAACTTTGTCAAATGTCACTTTAGAAAGACAAAAGACTGGATACAAAGTTTCTCCAGTGAGACTGACCCAAATCATCTTTATGTAGTTACCACACACCTCTGCCTGTTAAAAAAAATTAAAAAAATTACAACATTACATTCTTTTTTTCAGGTCTTGCATCATGTTATGGAAAATTTCGTAGTACACGTGACCTGTAGGATCAGTGAGAGCCATAAGCTCATTCTGGAAAGGGGGTATGCATCCTAGTTGAAATGATGAATGTCTTGGTCATAAAAAGAAGTCTAGCACAAGAATTTGGGTTTTTTCTTTAACATGCATTAGCTGAACAATCAACAAAGAACAAAAATACAAAACATAGATTAGATTGTTGATACCAAGAGTCAGCAGTATTGATTTGGTAGATTTATGAGATTATGCATTCTACTAAAGTAGAATGAAAATTCACACAATCCCTGAGATTTTCTTTTTAATAGATCTTAAATATGTGTGCCTTCTAATGGATTGGGGCTGAAGGGACGTCCTCAGTCTAGCTCCCTGCAGCTGCAGACCAGACAACTCGTATACCTCCTTTTATGCAATGAACAAGCTGACTATGTTTTGCATCAAGAGATGCTGGTCCCATATGATCCCAGTAAGAAAGGCACGCAGACTCTCTAAGGTGTCATTCAAAATGCTATTTGTTAGAGCTCACACTATAAGAAATGAGAGAATAGTATAGATAATCTTACATCCATGTATAGGCCGGGAACCCCGAGTTGTCCATCATCAAACAGGCCTCCAATCAGCAGGCTATGCAGACCCCATCCATAGATAGGGTTATCCCCTTTTCGTCATTGAAGTTATTATAGGATTTTGTTATAAGAAAACAGCTGTATTCATTATGCGTACTATCAAACAGACAGGACGTGCACACTAAAGCTTCCTGCTGCACTGTTAGATAAAGGCAAGGCCACACAGGTGGTGCAGTCACCAAGTGGGAGCTGCCTGCAGCTTCCCCTGTTAGAAGGAGCTGGGGGTGTGTATCCTGCGGCCAAGAGCTATGTGCAGCGCAACACAGCCTGAAGGCCACGCCATATGCATGGCCCAGCACAGCACGGCTTGCCCCTACCCAGGCTAACTACTGTGTGGATCATCAGCTCTTCCATATGCAACTGTCTCCCAGTCAGGGTCATGACTCTATTATACAACTATTCAAGCTTAAGTCCACTGCTCCTTCTATTAGAGAGAATTGCTCCATGCTCATTTCATCCTTCTGATGGCAAGAAACCTTCCGGCTTCAAGACTAAATTTATTTTCATGGCCCTTTTATTCCCATTTATTATAATATTCTGGTACCCACAGTCATGCATTTTAAATATTTTGTCTCTCTTCTTTACAGTTACACAGCCCATTCAGATCCATTCACAACCTGCTTTTTTTCTTTCTTTCTTCACTACAAAAATCAAGATTCTGTGTTTTCCTTTATAGATTTGCGTCTGCATTCCATTTTCTTTTCTCTGGCCTTTCTTCTCATATCAGTTCTCACTGAGCTGATGATTAGGTAAGGAAACGTATTCTACATACGGTCCCATCTGTGCTGTGGACATTGACATTACCACTTTCTTTTGTAATCTCTGCAGGAATATGTTTACTGATGCATACCATAATAACATCTTCCTTTTACATGGCTTCATCTTATCAGTGCTTGTGGTCTTGCTGTGATTGAGTAATACACCCATTACATTTTTTCACTGATGCTAGCAGGGAATGTGCTGCTTTTTTCAGCGCAATGCTTGAAGAGTGGAAGCAAAGCAAGACAAGCAAAATTGAAATTATCTTTTTCCATCACTTCTGTATCATGAGTTCCAACTGTAAAGTGGAAGTTCTTAGTCTTTGAAGTTTGACGCCTTGCCATTTGCATTTTAAATTTCATTGCATTTCTTGTATTCTGCTTGTGCAGATTGTCCTTTCTCTGTCACATTGTGTCCCTAAGAGGTTTTGTTAGTATTAGTACCAAGATCACTTACGAAATTATAAGATCAGCTGTAAAACTAATACTTGAGAATCCCTCAAATAGTCAGTAAAAGATTTCCTGTTTCAAAACAGCAAATACAGTTACTGTGTTACATTGGTTACATACATATCTTCAGTTTAAAAGCATGTATCCAGAACTTAAGAAAACACATGATGAATAATTTGGCAAATGTTTTTGTATTTCGTGTTTCTCAATCAATTACAAATCAATTTGCATTTTCCTCACATTGGTGCATTAAAAGCAGGTTAACAGAAAATGGCTGATAAGCTATATATGAATTATGAAAGATGCTTGCAACCAATCACTTCTACTTTCCCACTATTGCTAAAACTGTACCAGATAGCCTCTACTTCCCCCAATCCACCCCTGAGCTGTTCATTTGACTCACTATTTATTTAAAGCTTTTTACATAAATTATTTTGGCAAATACATAAAAGAGTCTTCGGATTTGATCTGAGACTGTGGAAAGTATATCAAGTGAAGTTTTCTAAACATGAATTTTCTCAACTCTGAAACACCAAGATCACTGTTTCTAGCTGGTAGCAGGCCAAATGTTGTAGCTACACAGAGAGCATAATTAAAATGTTTGAAAAGTGAAATTTACTTGTAACAGTTAATGAAATAACTTAATAAATTTGCTATATGTATATGCAAGTGTATGAATGCATGTGTGTGTGTGTGTGTGTGTACATGTGCATACAGATACACAAATATATAAAATCATCATGACCCATAGAACTGCTGGAGAAAACTGCGTAGCTAGCACAATTACCTGAGGACTTGACAACAGTACAGGGACTAGAGGGCCCTCCGGCCTGCCAAACCCTCTTTTCCAAATTACCTCTTGCTCTGTGTCACTCTGGCTGTACTTCCTTCTATTATTTCTATGAGAAAACATGTATCTCTTCAAAATTCCATTTTGCAAAACATCTTTGTGAAGTTTTGGTTTACTTCAATAGGGAAGAAAAACATGTTCTGAATTATTTAATTTTTATATGTCACCTGGCCGCCTCTGATTGTCTGCCTAACTTGTGTGGTGCTGTCTTAGAAAAAAAAATCCTTTAGCTCTTAGCAGTAGACATAATGTTGCTATATGCTGTAAAACTTCAGCTCATACACTAAGTAGTGTGCTTGTTGTTTCTAATGCTTTATAGAAAATAAAGGATGTTTGTCAGTAGACTTTTGCTTTTTTGAGAAAACACAGGGTAACATGTTATGTTGTTTTCACATAGCAGCTGTGTTGCCAAACTGCTCTAAGGCCAGGCTTGGATAGCAAAATATAAAGTATGTGCACAGAGCCATACATTGAGCAACTGCATTTTGTGGCCTTAGTCATAACAAATGACAAGTCCAATACTGTAATACAAAAACGCATCATCTACTTCAAATCATACATACTCATATTAGACATGAGCTAAAAAAGATGTTTTTTAAAATTTAAACAAGTTCAGAGAGCATAAACAGTCTACAAATCAGTGGAAATTTTCAGCTTGCTGCAGTTATAGTATAGTTACAGGAATTCTATGGTTTTGTTTTTTGAAGTTTTCGAACTTGAGGTTTGAGACATCTTTCATAGTCCTGTTCAGATCTATTCTTTGACCTTTGTTACATTAGATTTCCAGTCATCTATTAAAGCAGTGAGGAATATGCGCCCATTCTGTTGCAGTAAGTCATTTGGTTCTTGGAAACGACGCCACCCCTTTCCTGCCCAGGCACATGGCAGTTTCAAGCAGAATCCAATGCAATGATTTAGGATACTTTTCCTTCTGTCACAACAAACTCTGGGCATTATTCCAGTAAATCAGAAATAGAGCTAGTAATGTCAGTGTTGAGATTATCTCATTAAACAGTACATGAGCAGGAAGAGAAGAGAGACCACAGATTGCAGAAAAACAAGGACTGTTAATCACAGAGTCCCTGTCTGCTGAAGCATAACAAATGAGAACAGCTGGTCTCCAATAAGTCTACATGATTTTAATTGATGGAAGATGTTTAGAAAAAAAGTACATATACATAGAAAAAGTATACACATGTAAAAATGCAATTTTATTTTTTTTACTTTTAAGTCTATTTCAGTGTTATCCTGGTAGTAGAGTCATTCAAAATAGCTTGATCGATATTGATATAAAAGAAGTTTTAAACTCATTATAGTAAGAATGAATGTATGATATAAACACAGATTTGTGTGTGTTGCAGCAAATGGGATGAAATAATAGCATTTCTTTAGTTTGCTTTTCTAACAGCTGTGTAAAGCTAAGCTGTTTAGCAAAAGACAAGTTTCAAACTTTCATCTTTGAGCTAAGTCCCAATTTACTTTTTTGAAACTATGAGACTGGGAAGAAAAATTGTGGGTTTGAATTATTGCTTCGGTGTTGGGTGAAAGGATGAGAGAAACTCTACCCTTAGGGTTTTTTTTTTTAATGCAGCTGCTACAAAATCAATGAAAGAAATAAATCAAAAACTTTCTTTTTTGAGAACATCATCTCTCTCTTCCATCCTTTGTTTTTTGGCTTTCTTTTATTGCAAAGAAACTCAGTGGCTACTATTGTGGTCTGTATTGCCTATCACTGTCACTATGCTTGGTATTACAACTTTTACTTAACCTTCAAAGAAATTAATGGAGAACAAATGAAGTACTACAAATAAGAAATAGTGATTTCACAAGCCAATAGACAAGAGAAAAACCATGTATGTTGTCTTTCCTCTAAAGATGAAAGCAGGAGTCTGTTTGCCAACCCTGTTTCATTAATTTGTTCACTTCACTGATTTTGTGGAACTTTTCTTCTCATTTTTGTTTTCTGATGACCTTGAGTTGGCATCAGAAACAAATTGGAAGCCAATGGAAAGTATGCTGGTTTCTTCCAGCATCTTTTTCTATTTAAGGAAGCAAGTTTACATATAATTTCCTTGTCTTTTTTCCTTATGTCCAAGCCTCCATGTTACACCTGTTCAATCTACTGCATTACTTTTGTGATGTAAACATTAAAGGTCTGGGGAGGGAAAGTATGCCACCACCATTGGCAGTGATCCTGTTCCCACATGCAAGACATCCCAATGAATTTACAGTCAAAACCATAAAAGGCAGTTGACAAAAGAGGGCATCTCTTTGCTCTGTATTTGTCCAAGAGGAAGGAAAGTAATTTTCTGTCATCCTGAAGATTAAACGAATTATTAGCAGCAGAGGCTACAAAAGTTGTCATCCGCTTGCACACTGGGGTTTCAAGAGTGATAATTAAGTTGTTCTGGAGCTCCAGTAATGCCAGTTAACATGATGCAGTGCTGCTGCAAAGGCAGATAGCCATTGAGTTACCAAGGGTGTGGATTTAAATGTGTGTATCTTGTATTATACGAAGTTATAGTGCAGCTGTCTTTTTGTATGTATTATGGCATGCTGAACAGGCCAGGATGATCTTTTATGGAGTTGTAAGAAGTTTAGTGATAAGAAGAAAAACTGGTAAATACCAAAGGACCTTGTTGCATGCTGTATTCTTTGACTGTCCTTGTAAAGTGCTCATGATATCCTTGTTTTTATCTAAATACATAAATTCAGTCTGTATTCAAGGGACATCTCAAGGTTTACTAATCTAATAAAATGTAATGCATCTAATATGTTTTTGAACATGCTTTTTCTGATTTGTTCTAGGTTCGTTTGAGATAACTGCTTTAGCAGGAGGGTTGGACTAGATGATCTCCCGAGGTCCCTTCCAACCCTTGCCATTCTGTGATTCTGTGGAAATAATTTATGTTAAGACATAATATTACGAGTTATGTATATGTTATTTATAACACATTTATGTTATAAATGCTTATGTAGTTGTTACACTAACATCTTATGCCAAGTATTTATGGAATGCTGTAAACTATTAATTACAGTAATGATTGCAAATTAATTTGAAATAGTAAACTCATAATTCAAGAATGGGCCTAAATTTACACTTACAGGGTTATTTCACCTGCCCAGAAGTTTTGCACAGGAACTCCTAGCTTTTGAAGAAAAAGAGGAACAGCTTGCTTTTACTCTTGATTGTTTTAGTAGGAAAGAAGGAAAATGAGGAACCAAATATACTACCAATAGTGCTTTGTTTTGCACTTTATATGTTAGTTTTTAACACTTTAAAGGATTAATAATCAGTCCCAATTTCTAAAAATCAGGATGCTTCAGAATGTGCCAATAGATCAAAAGGAAAAAGAAACCCAGCTAGGGACAAAACCAAAACATCTTGAGAAAGAAATAGTTTTTTAACTGCATTTCTTAAAATTTCTTTTTTTTTTTTCCTGCTTCTTGTATTCCTCTTTCTTATTCTTGTAGCTTGTTTAAGTATAATATTTCAGGTAATATGCATGTATCTTAAACACTTTGAAAGCAGCCACAGGCCACCTGCCAATTGACACATCTAAATAATTTGCAGAATAGCTGCGTAAGCTTTTTTGCTGTGTCAAAATAAATAACTGTATAAGGTATCTATCAGGACTATTTAAGCCTATTTACCTAAAATGAAACTGTAAAGTCAAAATGTTTTTCTAACTTTTTTTGCAAATAAAATTTATAGAAATGGGGGGTGGGGGGGTGGTACGGGTCGTGTCTGTTAATTATATACAGCACATTCACAAAGAGCTAGAAGAACACTTTGCTTAGGATATACTTATATTGAAATTATAGTTTAGAGATGGAACCTTGATTTGTTGTACCTCGGCATTTGTAGGGAATCTTCCATCATTGAAATTCTTTAAATCAAGACAGGTATTTTTTAGTAAATTGTTCTAGTTCAAGTGATAATTAATTTGAAGAAATCCTGTGGCTGTGTTAAGCAGAAGAGAGGACCCCCATTATATTACAATCCACAGGTCACATTATTGCTGTTGTACAAATAATGACTGTAACGAATACTTGTAGCTAAAGCAATATAAAATAAAGACAAATAAAACTGTTCTGTGAACTGATTAGGTAAGGTGAATAATCTGAGATACTGAACTTGAAAGAGACGTTGGCAAACAAACAGGTGTATAGCACTAGAAAAGTAACTGTTACCACTGCTTTGAATCCATATTTCATTCATGTTCCTTTGTAAGGAACATGTATTGAATTGCCTCACGTAAAGCAATTAATTTTACTGTCTCTCTCTTTAAAACATTGATTGCTACAGACTACTTAAAGAGAACTGAGCTTAAATAATGTCTTCAAGTGGTCCTACTGTTTGCAAGCATTGATAGTTCAGTCAGGAAATAGGCACAGTAGCATGTGAGCTAAACGATGACTTGTTTCACAGTGTTTAATTGTAAATAGTTTATGACTTTCATTAATAACCTAGAATGTATTGCTAGAGATGATTCACTGAGTAGTTATAAACAGAATAGGCACATTCAGCTCCTGACTAATTTGATGGAAAAATAGTACTAAGTTCTAATTATTACACTCTTCGTTAGATATTCTTCACCTACCCTGTTCTGTCATAAACTTTAATTGTAGTGTATGCGCTATAGTTTTAAAACAGCAAAGAATATTTGAGCCGTCTGTATAACACTCAGCTGGAAAAAATCCAGAGATGGAAATGTTCATGCAGTATTTGGATAATATATTTTACCCTAATATTCCTCTTATGTTCAGATATCCCTAAATAACAAACACACCAATGCCTTTGTTATGCTGTCACCAGGATCCAATGCATTTTACGTACAATATGTTTTCAGCTCCACTTCTATATAAGTAATTCAAATGTAAGATAAGAAGGACCAAGTGATTTTAATTCGAAGTGTTGACTGATGATGCTAGCAGAAAACATATGTGAAACAGATTTTTTTCTTAATCTAAATTAAAACTAAACCACACTTAAAAAACAAGTGGGCCACAAGATTCCATCTCAAAGGCATATTTGGTTCATTCAGTGTCTGTTAGGATCTACGTGTGGGGGGGGGCTACTGTAAGTTTCTGAAGCTATCTTGTGTGGTATGTGGAGAACCTAGTTTGAATAGAAGGTTTCATGTTGTGATATGTTGTCACCAAGACCCTGAAAGGAAAAACTGTTCAGATGTATTGAACTGCTATATATTTCATTTGAGTCTTAGTCATGCCAGTTAGTAATTTAAAGTATTATTTCCTCTACTCTTATATCAGCCCAAGAGACTGTGCATACACTTCAAGTAAATTAAACTAAAAGTTTAAGTTAAACATTGGAAATCCTGATAATGGAGTTCATCTTGGATTTCTGCCCTCCTAGGACTTCCTGATATATAATCACTCAAACAGTCCATGTTGCAGGGGAAACACGGTTATGGTTACTATGCACAGACCCAGCTCACAACCGTGCGGGGAACTGCACAGTCATTTGCTGCAACCATATCACATGATATGAACGGCAGACTGCATGGTTTGCTGCTGTTGTGCATGTCTTCTACATGACTTACATAGCTGATGAGTTCCAAATTTATATATAGTCCAGGGAGAAGACTAAATACTTCCAGAGGCCAAAGAGCTCATAATTTACATCTTTTGCGTGATGTGCTGGAGACAACTCCTTTTCTTCATTGTCTATAGCTTTAGCCTGTGCTTCTATTTTGGCACTTCAGGTCAGCTACAAATTACTTTACTTGAATATCTGTCTAGATGTTCCTGTGTGCATTTCATGACTTATAGCAATAAATTCAGCTATAACATTCCCTTGTGAAATCACAGAAAAGTAACCTGACGCTTTCTGAGAATACTGGCTAGCCAGAAGCTCCCTCAGAAAGGCCAGCCTGCTTTCAACCACTGGAGGAGGAGGGGCACTAGATGACTCTGGTCTTCTTTCCGTGTCACTGATGACTTTTCATATTACTTTTGTTCAAAAATACCAAAAGGTTAAAGAAGCAGGGAGGGGAAAATACAAATTCAGTTGCAGTTTTGATGTCAAGGAATGACCAATTAAATAATTAAATTGGAAAAACTGTTCATCATTTTAACAAAAATGCAATTTATTCTCCCCCCCTTCCATGGCTCTCCCTACCCTCCACCAGGAATAGTGTTCCAGGAAAATTTTTCATACTAAAAATAGAAAAACAAAAACAACAAAGCAGAGGCAGAAGGAAATGTTCTCAAAATTATCTTTTATTTTTCTTAGAATAATATGATTAGTACAATAAAGATGGTTTTAAGCCTTCCAAGAATTTTTACTAGTATTTCAGAGAATGTAGCAATCTAAATTATTTTAACATTGTAGTAGTCTACTAATATGCAATGATTTTTTTTTTTTTTTTTTGGTCAGAGTTGTTAGACTGTAGAGCGCTGTGATTTTCTGGAAAATATACCTTTTCAAGATTTGCTAGTCAGAATATATTCCTTTCTAAAATGAGGTTCAATGTTTTGACAATGGCTCTTCAAGTTATTCCATTATCTCTCTTATACTGCTTACATAATTTTAGAAACATTTTCAGGAGCTTTGCTAAAGAGTTTTTGCTTAATAAATTCTGATTTAGGTGTTTTATTTGGCACCTACTGATTTTTTTTTTAAATTAGATTTTATATCCTGTTTTGTGCTGTTGATACAATGTTCCAGACCATTTTGGCAGCATAGGAACACCTTTTTTGGTATCAGTCCATGTTTTTTCACTAGTTCTTATAACAATCAGTGAGAATCATATTGTGGTTAGCTGCTAAGAATGTATAATATCCACATTTCTGGCTGACTCTGTAAATGATCAACGCTGAGCAAATTTTCAGGTCTTTGTATAATTGGGTTCCATGTTATCTCAATCAGATTGACAATCTGATTAAATTTTGGCAGAAGGACTTCATACTGGCATAAATCACTACAACCCCTACCTACTTGAGAAGAAAAATAGCCTTTCTTTCTGGATAATTGACTGTTTTTTCTAAAGGCATCAAAGGACATCTTAATTTGTTTGTGGGATACATGACTAATGGAAGGATACCTTTCATCCACAATGAAAACTACAGTAGGAGACTTCATTGTTTTCTCTTGAAGAAATCATTATATAATTTCAGTGCTTACTGAAACTGAAGATGTTCTTTAAAAATCTGAGTCTTGCTTCAAAGCTTTCAAGGCTCAAAGACATGTTAATATTTTCTGTAAAAATGAAAAGTCAATAATACATAAAGCAGTCAGCATTTAATTTACATACTGTAAAAGAAAGCTACTTCAGAGCAGCACATACTTTTCTGAGAATATGAAAATCATATGGCTTTGTTTGGCAAAGCCTAACAATGTATTGTATTAAAATGCCTAATAATCTCTATGCTCTAATAGGTTTGATACATAGCTGGATTGTCTTTAAGGAAATAACATTTTCTTATAAGTTCACATATCATAAAAGGTGGTATTTGATAATGTGTAAAAACAGTTTGGGTAAACAATTAAGACTCACGGTGTAGTTTTCATTGTGGAAAAAAGAACGTGCAGAATACTTTCTTATCTGGCTGTCTCATAAATCTATCAAGACAAAATGAAATTATTTAAGAGGAAATAGCTGAGCTTAAGGAAACAGTAACATTTGTGGTAATTTTCTTCATTCTTTGGCAACACCTAATTCTCTTCTGGTCCTTCATACTGTATATCCAGATGTAGTAGCTACTGGTGTCTGGGATTTCAGATAGGTCAGTAGGAAAATAAGTCTAGTAACTGATGGCCAGTGGTTAGTACTTTAGTCTAATTTTTCTTTTACCGTAGGACCTTGCTCTTGGAACATTATGTTCCTGAAATTTTAAACCCAAGGCGGGCAAATGGAGGACATGCAGTAGCTGTGAAATCCATTTAGTCTGATGGTTGTTGTGGCACTACACACTAGAGATCATAACCTAGAAGCAAATGTCAAAAAAAGCAGACCAAAGCAGCCTCATAGTGTGTCTGAGGTGATTTTGAGACTTTATTCAGTATTGGATCCAGTCTTGTGCTTTGGAGACCAAGTTTTCCACAGTACACCACCGTACTGGCTTGTGAATGGATTCATCATAGTACTGAAAATGAATGCGGTCCTACGTGGACTTGAACCTGCTTAGTCTGATGATACAACAGCAAGAATTTGGAGTAGCAGCATTCAAGTCAACTAGGGTTCACTTTGTAATTCATGAGTTATTTGTCAGCCACCAGACAGATACATTTTCAACACTTTCAAAGTCACAAGTATTTTCTCTCCCTGTAATTTAACAGTTTACTACAAACAAGTGCTGAATGAACATCAGTGTGAAGTGGTTAAGAGGATTTATCAACCAGGGACTAGGGAGGTTGTGCATGGGCTTGGATCTAACAGAGCATATCTATGTTTTGGAGTGCAAGCAAGAAAGGTAGAGCTAGTACAGAAATGCAAGAAATAAAAAAAATTTGGACTAAATATGAATCTAACCAGAAGTGTAGCAAATGGTGTGTCTGAAGAGAAAGCAAAATAAATGGAGTTGTTTAGTTTAAGGAGAAGAATCAGGAAAAATGTGAAAACCATCTTCACATTTGTAAAACTACAAAGTGAAAAGGGCAAATTATTCTTTGCATCTGTTATGAACAGAACAATAAAACTTAACAGCTTTAACTCCAGCGAGGAATGTGTAGGAGGCATATACCTTCTGCAATTTTTTCTGTCAGATATTTGTCGATCTGACTGCACCCACAGTATAAGTACTAAGTTGCTGCTGGAAGGCATTTTCAGTTATGCATAGTAAACTGTAATTCCCATTCTCAAAGCAATTCTCTTGAAAAATTTTCCACTAAAGGCAGTGGAATTATTGCCAAAATTAGACAACTAACAGTAAAATTTAACCTTTTACAGATGGATAGCACAAAGCCTATATCATACTTAAGTCTCACTAGAATCAACAAAACAAGGTTTCTGTGAAGGGTAAGCCTTATTCTGGATTCATGATTCAGTGATAATTTTCCCCATAAATTAGAATGCGAAGGCTGCATATTTCAGCTCTGTTCAATCCAGTGTGATAAATAAGGCCAAAAAAAATCTGCTCACTTGAATGCATTCAACGTTAATATTCTGATACATGATTAGGTACTTGGAAAACTGCAGAACTATCCAAATATTGCATAGAATCTGTTTGGAATAGTCTTGTTCGCTGAGAGTACCTTACAAAGAACAATTACAGAAAGTGCATGAAATTTGTATGAATATTAAACAATTCCTTTAATTCAACAGGTGGCAAATGTTGTACTCAGAGGACTTTACGTGACTGAGAGGGCCAAATTACTGGACGATAGCCAGCACCCCTCTCACTCCTTTATAATTAATCCACAAAGATTTCTGCACCATAAAAACTAAAAAATTGAAAAATATGTATGTTTTTAAATACTGTTTAAACATTTGTGGGGGAGGAAAGTGTTAAGGGTAAAAATTATTGCATAGCTGCTAAATCAAGTTTGTATAAAAAAGCTAGAAATAGCCTGCTTGTGGAGCTGAATGATAAATATAATAACGTATGGCATACCAAGCAAAATACTTGTTTTTTGTCAAAATTTCTGAGGCAATACCATAAGATCAGATTTCAGTTTCTCGAGGTAGCACGCATTCCATTATATTTTAGCAGCAAATTTTTATTTCTTACAGATTTACTTTTGCTTGAACGCATGTAATATCTATATAATAACTATAATATCAAAGAATCCTGAATCTCCTCATTCATCATCTGTGAAAACTTTTATATATTATCATGAGAAACTGTTGTGACATCTTTCCAAGCTAATACAACACTGGTTCATCACCCTGTAAGAATGATATGAGTGTAGGATTCAGTGTGTCTATGATATAATACATAACTGCATTTGATAATGCTCTTATCTAGTGCCCTACACTCCCAGGTAGCCAATAAAGTTAATGTTTTCTTGTGGGAATGATGGCATTATGCTTCTGTTGTACAAAACATTAATCCTGCTGATGTCCTTTAACTTCTGGGTTTTGAACTGGAAAAATTGCTCATTCTAAGAGAAATAAGAAAGCCTAACATGAGAGTCTTGGATACTATCATAGTGCAATTTACATACTCATGGAGATAGCATGACTTAGTTCAGAGCTCTGTTTTTTCCTGCCCTTAATATAGGTAGGCAGGATGGCCCTGTTTTGTTTCATGTTCTCTATATACTCTTTCTGGAGATGACCCCCAAAACCTGCACATAATGCTATGCCTCCTGGGCAGGCTTTTCTCAAGCTATAAGATTGAAAGAACGATTATTTCATCTTCAAAAGTGTTAAAAATGTTGTCGATATGATATTTAGTAACTTTTTTTTTGTTTCTCCTTTCCAGGATTACTTACTGCCATTTACCTTTCCAGAGTAAATGGCTTTATGTTGGAACAGAGAGAGGAAATACACACATTGTAAATATTGAGTCCTTCATTCTTTCTGGATATGTTATCATGTGGAACAAGGCAATAGAACTGTAAGTGCAGACTTTTTTGCATTTGTGTCTGTGGTCATTTTCGTAGCTGTCTTAAGATTAATTTTTAAGAATCATTTCTTTTTACAATCATTAATAAATCCTTTGAAAACTTTTTTTCTGTAGTGAATGCCTGTGCAGTATTAACTTTTGTTACAGGACATTAGGAATTAAGATTTAATTAGAAATTAGGATTTATGATAGAGACCATGCAATTATATTTTATATTAAAAAAAAAGTTATTTGACAATCTGTTTAACTATGAAGTTCTTAATTATTTTCTTTCTCACTTTGTTTTGGTGATGTTAACGTTAATTAGAGGGTTTTTTGATTACTGTATTTTAAAATGTTTATATATACTATATACTGAGTAGATGACACCTTTGAGGTTTTGAGAACAACACATTTTTCTTTCGCGTGCATTTGGCATTTTCTTTCCTCCAGACATTGGGATGTTTCTATTCTGTATAGAAATAAATTTGAAATTTTTTTATGAAAAGGAAGTCTTCCACCAGGTTTCACTTCCTAATTCTTTCTAAATTCTTCTGGTTAAATCTTTTTAGTAGCTACAACATGCCTTTTTCGTGAGAACAGATTAGAATGATGCCTGTCTTCAATGAAAAGTATGTGGGAAATAAGGGCTGCTGACTAAGAAGCTTCACCACTGAGTTGTTGAGATAGGCTAGATACTGATACTGTGCAAGAAGCTACCTCTCTAGAACCTTTTAGTAAACAAACAGCCTCTCCTAACTATCTTTGTATTACCTATGAAGGATTATACCTAGATTTTCCTAAATTTTGCTTCCCTAAGTTGTGAAAGGTAATGACAACATAATACAGATAGGCCTTGCCACCTCAAGCACTTGGAGATGCTGCATGGTTACCATAATAGATTCTTCTTTTAAAAAGCTAGTTTGCCATGTACTGTTTTGGTGACAATTGAGCACAGGTATTCATTCCTTACTGCTTCCAGTTTTATCAATCTTACAAGTATAACTTGATCCCTGTAAATGGTGTGCTAGTCTAGGAAGGCTGTAACCTCTCCGTTCAATCTCGTCGTGTACTTCTTGATATGGAATGAAGGAAGTTGTCCTTGTATGTGTTACATGGGTAGACAGGGGATCCTGCTGTGTGTCTCTAGATTAATTTCTCTATATTAGAGTAAGAGGCTGGTGGGGATAATGGTGATGTTTGCCACAGCAGCCACCTTCTACAGATGCTATAGCATTGCTGAAGTTGAAACTAGGTGACTTTTCTCAGTAAAGTAATTTGAATTCTCTCTGGAATATGACATAAGATAACAACAAACTACGATGTCCCCTCCAGTACTATTGCTTTCTTGCAGGAAAAATGTAACTTAGATTAGCTTTTAAAGGGAATGTTATTAACTCAAAGTGTACTTCATGAGGATGGGCTTATGGTAGTTGACTTTCCTTTAGAATTATACTGAGATATATTCTTGAGAGAATATATCACAGATATGTTCTTATTTGATTATATTTTTTAATCTTCACATTATTTTCACACAATCTTCACATAATTTTCACATTTTAGCATTATAGAATCATATAATGGTTCATGTTGGAAGGCCCCTCTGGAATTTTCTAGACCAACTTCCTACTCACAGTAAAATCAGGTTTTTCATGGCTTTATAGGTTCATAGGGCCTGTTCATGTTCAGTTCTTTCAAAGATTAAAGAAAATAGGAAAACATAGGTATGTAAAAATTCAGGAACAATTTCAGCGTTACCACAAATTATGTAAGAGGTAATAGTGCTCATAACATTGGTTTTCATTCTGAGATAGATGATATCATTTCAGAGTGTGGGATTAGTTTGAAGATGTTACTATTCTCTATAAAGCTTGGAAGGAGAGGGTTTACCTTCTGTGCAAGCATATTTGTGTCAAACTTATTGGCAAGGAAAGCTAGTAAAAGTGATTGTTCTGCTGTTATATTCAAGTCCTCCGTTTAGATGGAGGGTTTATAAATAGAATTTCAAGTGTGTCAGATTTATGTGTCACTCTTCCCTCTTTGTGCAACTCTGATCTGGTTTCTAAATTGCAGACTACGTCTACCAACATAACTTGACTTCTTTTCAAAATGCCTCCTAATTTTTTTCACTGACTTGCCCACTTCTAATGAACTCTCCATGAGTTTTCATAATGTGGATTTAATTCAGTTGTCATTAAAATTTCGAGACTTTACAGTGAAAACAGATAGGAGATTGAACTGGTTACGTTTTTTTAAAACCTGAAATGCTTCGACTTTGGAATGTTAAACTATGTATTACCATACCTAAGTCAATGTAAAGCCAGATTACAGCTCATTTTGTGAGAGTACAAATAGAAAAAACAACCCAACACACACCCACCCAAGCTGAAATTCTAGTTCTCTTAGTTTTTCAGAACATGGTTGAAGATGACCTCCATATACATTGCTAACACTATGGCCAAGGTAACCTGAAGAGGTCAGAATACCTATGTTGTCATTTGACCCTTTGGAAAACACCTACAAGTTGTATTCTAGACTTTCATCATGGAATGAGTTTGATGCTCTAAAGGTCATGATGACGTTGCTCAGTAAATAATAGAATAAATGCTATTGCATAGGTAAAAAAAATACAGAGCATAGAAGACATATTCCAACAATTAATTTTAATTTCTTCATGGATTTACCAAGGTTTCAACCCCACCAAGAGTTTCATCACACTTCTTCAGATTAATTCATTCCAGAGAACATAACTCTGATCTTCAGAGGAAAAAAATGTTGTCGGTTAGTGAGACCCATCAAATGACTGCAAGAATATTTTTCTAACAGCACTTCTGTTGCAGAGAAAGACTGAAGTGAAGAGGCTTAGTAGTTTAAAGAGTTGAAGGAGAAACAGGTTTGGATGTAACATTTTTGAGTTTGTATATGATGCAAGAAGTCCTATCACCTTGTCCTGCATGTCTACTTTGGCTTACAAAGTTGGCTTTTGGGTTGATTTTTGGTATGGGTTTTTTTTCTTGAAAGCTTGTTACCATTTTTTATTTTGTTGCATACCTTTGTATCAAAATATACTGAAAGATCTATAGAGCACTGTATTTTGGAGTGATAGTGGTTTTCTCATTATGACCTGTTCAGAAGCATCTAGTAAAGATATATGTCAAAAAGATGGTTGCAATACTTATTTTATCATAGGGACTATTATGTTCTCACACAGGAGAGATCATCCAGCTTGCTTAAACAGTATCTAATATTACTGAGAAATTAAGACCTGAATAGACAAATAACGCAAAGGAAACATGAAATTTTTTGCTTGAGATGATTTTCATAAGGCATAACTGATTCTAGAAGTTACAGGAAAAATTCCTTTATAAATCATGTCCAAGTTTCAGTGAACCTGGCCTTGTCCAGAGCTGAGAAACAACATTAGAATATGGGGAGTTTTAGAAATATTTTCTCTAGCAATTCTTGTCTCAGCCATTTCTATCATCTCATGCATTGTCACTACCTCAGACCACAGGGAAGCATCTTTTCAGCTAAGAATGAAGAATAACTTAAAACTTTTTCACTTGTCATTTCTCTGTCATGTAGCAGAGTCAGTCCTTTGCCAGAGATGTTTAGGGCTCATGATACTGTTTGGTTTTCTACTCTCTATTAAGCAAACAGTTTCTCTCTTTTCCTTCAAAATATTTGGAAACAGGTCTGGAAGAGAAAAATTGTCAATGAGCCCAGCATGTGTCCATTTACTCTGACTACAGTGAGATTAATTTTCTCAGCCTGCAGGACCATACATTTTGGAAAGTCATCTGGTGTTGGGAAGGGAAGGAAGATCTTGATATGAGTCCACTAAACTCCAAAAGTAATAGATCTGCATTGTAAGCCCCCTTCCCAAGCATGTAGATTCCAGTGTTTGAACACCCCACTAACTAATGAATAAATAACTGAAATTTGTCAAAATTTATGGGATTTGGAATATCAAATAATTGGGGAAATTGGAACTCAGTTATGACAGAGCCATAACTTGGTCTCTCCTTGGTCTTTTTAGCCCTTTCCTTGCCCAGCCCCATTTCCTAGATATGGCTCAGAGCCAGCAGTGCCACAGTGGTGAAGAAAAGCAGCGCACAGGAGGAGAAGCAGAAGCCTAGGAGTAACTGCTACACTGCTACCCTCTCTGTGCTCAGACCCAAATAGAAATGGTTCCTACTATAAAGGAGGTGCAAGTTGCAAGGCATCCTTCTTCCAGACATTTTAGAAATTGTGTCTAAGACTGAGTTGCATCTTGAGGTTGAACTGATTGCTACTTACTCCAATTCCCAGCTTTGATCCACAGTATGTGAATGATGTATCTAATTTACTCATTCTTTTCAATTTCTCCATGACTATACCAAAGAAAAGAAAGTCTTAAAATTTCTGGTGTGCTGCACATTTGTGGAAAGCAGAACTGGGGAAGATGTCTGACTACTGGCACTACAGAATTATCTGCTTATGCATGTGGTTTTCTCAGCACTGTCACATTCAGTCATCTCCAACTGTGTAACAATGACTAATATAAATGTTTTCCTTTTTTTTTTTTCCCCTCTCCTGACTCCTTTTACCACTTTGTACCACCAGATTTTCATTCTTCTCAGAAATCATTACAGTGCTTCTGTAATTGTGCAGGCTAATTTTTTCAAAGGGAAAATCGTTTTATCTTGATTTGATCCTATTATGTCATACATTACTTTTACCTGCTTCAAAGATTGTTTTGGTATTTGAAGTTCTTACATCAATATGTAAGTCACACTGTTTCTTAGAGTGCATAAAACTTCCCAGAATGATGGAGGAATACATCATCTATGTATTTTCCACATTTTCCTGGGTCCAAATTACAACATTGCTGAAGACTTCTTTTTGAGCTTTCTGATTTTAGAATAAAATAATTAAATAAAAGCTTCCATCCTGAAAAGTTTTTTGAAGACTCCTGTTTTACAGTGACTGGTTTCTTCATTTCAGTCCTGTTCTTCTGAGTAAGAGTCAAGTCTTACAGCATATCAGCTCTCTCATCTTACAAAATGAACATGCACCAAATAAATTAATACCTGCTATTGTCAAGAATAACTTATGATGAAGTGCACAACAGCTCAAAGTATTACCAGTTTCTTAGCAAACTTCTAGTTCTGTACAGCTGTCATGGGAACCCTTTGTTCCATTTTTCAATGCTTCTGCAGTCTGTATTTTGTGGGCTTTAAGGTCAGCAAAGGCTATGAAATGTTGCAATCTTTTGTATCATTAGCTCATACTTCTTGCTCAGTTGAAGGTAGCTTTTGCTTCAGGAATTTTTTACTGCAAATCATTGCTGGTATTTTTTGGACTTGACCTTTTTTTTTTTCTTTCTGTCGTGTATGGACTTGGCTTTGTCTTTTATCCTCTTCATGTCTTCTTGGAGCTTTTATTTTCTCAGTCATTCTCAGCTGTACCCCAGCTAGTATTTGGGAACAAAGAATTCTCTGCTCAAATATTTCACTTATGCCTTATTTTTCCCTTTCTCAAGGGATAGGATCTAGTTATTTTTTACACGGCCTCCTAAAGCCAGCTTGAAGGAATGCCTATACACAAGTATCTGGCATCAACAGTAGTGTATTTTATTCATGATAGCTTCAAATGTGGTTGGTTTCCCAGCACCTCTTCATCTTTTCCAGGAGTTGTCAGATCTCTGCTTTTGCTTTTAATGTAATTCAGCAGTGTTTTTCTTTCTTTGTGGCTGTTCCACAATGACAGCATACAACTTTCCAGTCTCCTTGACAACTCTCCTCTACTGTAATAGCAATAAGGGGAAACAAAACATTTTATATATACAAAGGTACATGAGGCAAAATGCTTTTGTGTGTA
Source organism: Gorsachius magnificus (assembly GCA_034008185.1). NCBI lineage: Eukaryota > Metazoa > Chordata > Aves > Pelecaniformes > Ardeidae > Gorsachius > Gorsachius magnificus. The sequence goes on from CM067081.1 coordinate 130,339,728, forward strand.
GACATTTCCATATGCAGTGTAATTTACTGTATAAAAGTAGTAATTACTGTATCTGATAGTGTTTCATGAGTTCTGTAAACTAATATTATTGATATAATATAGTTAACTAAATAATTGCTTCATTCGATTCTACTTATAGTGCAGTCATGATGTCTACCCTTAGAAGAAATTGACTGTGGAGCCTAATGCCTGGCACTCCTTTTATAAGGGCTCCAAAAATCATTGCTATTATTGCTATATGTACCTGCTTTCCTTGAGGAAACAGAAAGATGCAAGAAGTATGGCACTGATCTGCCTTTGGCAGACTATTCCTGGTCTTAGTGTAGCACAAAGGACTATCTTTGGGTTCCTAGCCACAGTCCTGCACTAGGAAAGAGATAACATCACTTTAGGAGAAGCCAGCAAGATGTATTGCCAGAGAAGATTTGTCATGTCTCTCCTTCTGTATCCAGCCATAGGGCGGGTTCAGAGCAACAAGCGGAAGACCGTGTAGAATGGAGGAAGTTGTGACCCTTTCACACACAGTTTTCTTCCCTGCTCCATCTGAACCGGTGTTATTTTGTATACCTTCTCCCAAACATCTCCCCCAAGATGGCACTGTGAGTGTCCCATCCCAAACCAAACCAAAAGCTTTGTGCTGCGCCTTGTGAATATTCCATGTTGTTTAGTCCAAAGAGGAATCAGTTTTGATGCAAATACTTTGCTTGATATGTATAAAAACCCAATGTTTCTTGGAGCCCCGGAAAGGCAGTGCAGGAGGGACAGCCAGGGAGTAGGCTCTATAATTTCAAAATGCTTCAGGAACATCTGTTGTCATCACCCCAGAAACTGTGCGTGATCTTATTTGCGGTGGCACATCTGAAATGAGTTTTAGGATATACAATTGTTTGAAAAAGATCCTTTCTCATTTCCTGACACAGTGTTTCGACAACCAAACTTCACAGAATCTCTTCTTCTTACCTATGTATAATCAAAGCTGGCAGCTGTTAAGCAATCAAGGTATTTGTGGGTGGGCCTTGGCTGATTGCAAGACCCTCACCCAGCTGCTCTCTCACTCCCTGTCCTGCTAAGGACAGGGAAAGAAAATAAGATGGAAAAACTCATGGGTCAAGATAAAGACAGGGAGATGACTTACCAGTTACTCTAAATGGGCAAAAGAGACCTGATCTGGAGAAAATTAATATCATTTATTGCCAGTTAAAATAGAGTAGAATGGCGAGAAACAAAGACAAAAACTAAAACACCTTATCCCCAACCCCCATTTTTCCTAGGCTCAACTTCAGTCCTTCATACCCAACTCCTCTACCTCCTCCCCCTCCTCCACCCTGAGCAGCACCAGGGGTTGGGGAATGGTGGTTGTGGTTGGTCCATTACAGCTCCTCTCTGCTGCTCCTTCCTCTTCACACTTTTCCCCTGCTCTAGCACAGGTCCTTACACAGGCTGCAGTCCTTCAGGATAAACCTGCTCCAGTGTGGGCTCTCCACAGGCTGCAGGGCAAATATCTGCTCTGGCATGATTCAGTCCATGAGCAGCAGGGGAATCTCTGCTCTGATGCTTGGAACTCCTCCTGCCCTCCTCCTTTGCTGACCTTGGTGCTTGCAGGGCTATTTCTCACACTTTTGTCCTCACTACCTGTGCAGTGTTTTTTGCCCTCACTACCTGTGCAGTGTTTTTTGCCCTTTCTTAAATTTGTTTTCCCTGAGGCACCACCATCTTGGCTGAGGGACTCAGCTGTGCCCTGTGGTGGGTCGGTTGGAGCCGGCTGTGTATGGCACGGGGCAGCCCCAGCCTCTCCTCACAGAGACCCCTCTGTATCTCCCCACTGCCAACACCTTGACATCTACATCCAATATCTGACATAAAAGAGCTAAGAAGAGTGGAACCAAAGGCTGGTGGTGTACATGTGTTAGCAAAACAAAAAGGTTCATTGAGTCTTTTGGTAGAGTGACGTACCGACAGACTGAAATAATAAAATTGAAGAAAATGGGAGAAACCTGACAAGTCAGTTGTAATACAAAACAACTAAACTACTAAAAATACTGAAGAGTAAGATAATGTAAATATTAAGAGAATACTTATATGAAATATAGAGGAAAGAATGAGGAAAAATAAAATCTCATACATTTAGTGCAGACTGCTGTGGTTGGTATCAACTTTGCCAATAATGTATATGAAACTCTTACTCAAAAAAACTAAAGAAATAGCTAGGAAACTAATAATAAAAAGATGATACTCCTAAAGGAAACAAAAAGTGCCTAATATCCTGAAAAGCAAAAAGAAATTTTATTACGGTGCTTCGGAGTGCAAGCCTCCCAGGATGCTTCAACTATCGTTTACAATAGATTCAAGACAGAGAAATGGAGGAGGTAGGAAAATGTACTGTATTAGTGAAGGCGACTCTTTTTAGCTGAGGTCTTAGCTTGGAAATCTGAGGCTACACCCCTGCAAGAATATAAGATAAAAATAAGACTGGTAGTAAAAGGCAGTTTTATATCATTTACAGAGGAACAACTAGTTTGTGTGACAATGGAAGTATAATTAGCCTGAAGTTAGATGTAATGTAGAGTAACTACAGCACATGTATGAGTTTGCTCCTACCCACAGATAAATTAATACTTTCTCTGGTAAGCAATCGCATATATAATTATAAAATAAAATGGTGGTTGCACAGATTTATTTAAATTGTTCTTGACTTTTAAAATTGTAGGTACAAGGAGCAGTTTAGACAGGATCAACCTTTAGTTTAGAAAGACAGTATGCTCTTTCCCTTTCTCCCTCCATTTGCCCCGATCTTGCCACTATTCCTGGTCAAATACCAACACTGGTATGGCCAAACAACCCAGCCTGCATACTGCTTGATTCAGAGGGCTGGGATAACTAGCCAAAACCAGTATGCCTTGTCAGCCTGCGTGTTCTCCTTCCCCCCTTTTGTCTGTTGCCAGCTTAGTCATGCCTGATGTTTGCTTGGCTCTTCTTCCTCTTCTGTCATCTGTCAGTGGTTCTTATCTGGCTGAAAAGTAAAATTTCTTACGCTGCCTCTTCTCTTCACAGTTCTTCGTCTTATTTTTATTCTTTCTCCTTTGCCCGTCAGGGCGTAGGCTGCATGTACCCCAAACAGACCTAGTTCTTTCCATCAACATACTCTGACCAGTTCAGATAGGTGAACCTATGTCAGAAACAAAGTTCAAAGCAGCCTGGAATGTCCCAAGATGTCATATGCACTCCCTGAGGACAGGTGTACAAGACGTGTGTGGGTCTAAGCACTGCTTGCAAATATCCTCATCTCACCCCTCAGTTCCCTATCGCTGCCTACCTACCCTGCCTGCTCCAAGGTCCGGTGTTGTGGAAATTATTTTTTTATTCCAGTACAGGTTACTCAGAGACAGAAGCTCAGCCAAAGGGTCCCCTCTGGGGAGTTGACTTGGATAGGATTGACAGCCAGATCTCCTGCTAACAGCATCTCTGCAAAAATTGTTGCATGTCATGTCTCAAGCCAAATGGGTACTTGCTGCTGGCACCATTAAAGACAGTCTGTATAGAATTTTATTGTATAAACCGGCTGTCCACTGCTTTCCTGCTGATCTCACTTCTGTGCTGGGGTATGTTGAAAAATGCTCTTGCAGAAGCCTTGCTCATCGAGACCTCACATAGAAAAGTAATATGCTGCAGGTGTCTGTACAAGCATGATCTACCAAAGCTGAAGATGGTGGCATGGGATCATCTCATGGAGAAGGTTCACCAAGGAAGGGGCTTGCCACATGGCCACTAGCTTTGTGTGTGCAGCTAGCGTAATGTTAAAATATATGTGAAGGGGTAGGGTATAGTCTTGTAAGGCTGTCTGGCCTTTAGGTGATTGGAAGTTTTCTGTCTCTTCAGCCTGGAATAGTTTGGAAGGTCTAAGGATGTCTGGAGTAATTTTTCATTGTCTTTAGCTCGGAGGTAAATATCAGACAAGGTCTTTGTCACCCTGCTTTAGCCCAGCTTTGGTGCATGACCAAATAGCTGAAATATTTAAAACATTCTACAGGCAAAAAATAGGGACCAGAGGAAAGTGTGCATGCTTTCAAGAGTGTCGGAGCGTACTGTTTTGGGAAGGGGGAGTCTATGAGGATCTGGATTACTCCACAGTAATGTCTCAGTTGCCTGGGAATTTTTGCATACAACTCTCAATCTTGATTTGGAGTCTGACCTGGTAGAAGAAAGAGGCCAGTTTTGCTATAGTGCAGTATTTGAGCCAAAGGAAGAGGAGCACTGTTTATTTAGGAAAAGCCTTTGAGCAGTTGGCTGGAGAACCTTGTTTTAGTTTGTTTCTTTAATTCTCTTGCAGATTGTTTTTCAACTTGGAGCCTAGGTAGTTTTAGATATGGCTTCCAGATAAATTCTTAGCTTTATGGGCCCTGTCTGCCATATTTCTTTTCTGGGTGACCTTTGGTAAAACAAGACCAGCCATGCAAGTCTAGATCCTAAGCTGAACTCCAAGGGACATGTGCCCTGACCCCAGAACCTAGATGGAAGAAAGGTCCTGTTCTGTATAGGCATTCAAAGCTTTGTGGACTGGTGCTTGTCTTCTTGCTCTGTATGACTGCCAGGGCCTAAAGGTCTGGTTAGAAAAGATGACAGTTGAAAAATCTTCATCTGTCCACTCAGTCAGTCTCCTATGATTTGCATTTGCTGTCAGCAATAGCTTAAGCAGCAGTCTCTGTATTAAATTGCATACTACGTTGTTGGTACATGTTACAAAGAGAAGGGACAGCAAGAACAATAAGTAATACTTACAGAGGCTTATGAAGACTCACGGGATGAGTCTTATGGCTGAAGAGCCTCACTGAATGTGCATTGTGGTATATGTAACTGTATTAGTTAGTCTGAAGATGTCATAAGGCTTTATAGAATAGACAAAGGCAAGATGCTCCATTTCTGAAACGCCACTGCAGTAATGCTAAGAAGCTACCTGATAAGGCAGTGTAGGTGAGATTACTGAAGCCCTGCTGTTAATGAGATTGGAACTTGGTGAGGCTTGTTATCAGTAGTTGAAATTAATCCAGTGAAGACTTCACAAATCCTTGTCAGATTAGCCTTGAAATTGAGCAAGTGAGGAGGGAGGGCAGAAAGAGAAGGAGTCGACAACACAAAAGGCAAAAAGGCCTTAGAAATTAAAGGAAAAACTACTGTAATAGAAGAAATAGTGAGGTTTTAAAAAATAGAAGAAAGGATTCATCAACAGTGGAGAATCTGCCTATAACAGCAAAAAGGAAATAGAGGAGAACATGAAAAGATATGGATAACTTTCAGATAGTTATCTTCCCCTGTTGGGATTTTTAGAATGACTTTTAAACCATTGGAGGTACATGTTAACACACCTAGAGATTAAGGTAAGCATTTAGCTCTTCATACAAAAAACATTCACAGATTTGAATTGATTTTTGTCTTGCAGATCCACAAAGACTCACCCTGGGCCAGTTGTACATTTAAGTGACAGCCCAAGAGATGAGGGAAAAGTGAGTACAACTAATGGTATAAAACATTGCAACATTTCATAGCCATTATTTGCCTTGATAGCTTTTGTTTTGCTTACTCACTAATTTTATCGTCTGCTTTCTTTATGTATTTGCAAGATTAAATAAATTGATTAAATAAACTTGAGGTTTGCTTAAGTAAGAATTGACTAAAAACTGTATCATTACTTCAGTATTTGGATAAACATGCTGTTATGAAGGCATTATAGTAAATTTTCATAAGATAATAAGTCTTTTCTTATACAAGTATAATGATAGTAACCCACGCTTGGAACTTGCTGCTGCTTGTGAACAGAGTTGAGAATAGCAAAGAGCTGTCAACGAGTGGAAGCAAAACATATAGTCAGAGCATTAGGAACGTGACTGATACCATCAGGAGGCAAAATCTGAGTTGGATTTATTTGTGTGCTAGCTTTTCCAAAATGAAATTTGGTTGCCAGAATACCAGTTTTATTAGAGCTTTTTTATTTACACATTGCTACTGAAATTTTGAGCATTTTGCCTGTGTGGAAGGGGTATTTAACTATCATTTTTGATCACTTTCAGTGTGTATTTATAAAGGACTGAACCTTTATCTATTTGACAGTGTGCCTCATGTAACAACTGATGGTTATTGGAAACTAGAACAGTTTGAATTTCTGATGCTGATATATGGGGGACGTTATGCTGAACCTAATATGGGTACCTAGAAAAGCACTGGTAACTACATCTGAATTTCATTTGTATTATCTGTGCTTGGACTTACCCATATTGCAGGGTGAACTATGTGCAAGTGACACATCTGCCAAGTTGGGTAGTATCTCTAAGCCTTTTTGGAAGAATCATAATAGATCAAGCCATTTAGAATACAGCAAATAAAGTAAGAAATGCTATGAAGTGTAGTGTTTTAGCCTCAGACCAAAAGCCACGAAGAAATGCTATTTAACTACGTATGGCAAAACACCCGATAAAAATAAAGGTTTATTGATGAGGCATAACTCTTGTTCACTGACCTGACAGAAGCTGTTGATGACCTACCTAAAGCACACAGTGCAGGGAAAAAGGATGTGATACTAAAAGAAAAAATGGTCTTGTGAGTGAACATCTCTTACAGGAATGTCATGGACTGTGTCCAAACAGAAACCTAAAATATTTTTACTTCAGTAGAAAGAGAGAAGATGAAAAGGTCTCAGAAAAGGAAGTTAGAGGAGAATTCACTTGGAAAAACAATTTCTTGCTGCTCAGAGGGCAAATTGGAGACATCTAGGCACTGATGAAGTACTAGCATACTAACAACAGCAGCAACAGCAAAATCAGATGGTTCCCTATAGAAAACAAACATTGGAAATGTATGGGGTGAAAGAGTAGAAAATCTAAAGCATACTGAAACCATCCCAGTGCAGCTGTTGATATCACTGATAGATTGAGAGTAGTGTAAAGAACAAATTGGTGCTAACAAAATACTTGCAGATTTGCAGAATGTGGAATTGATAGCATTTGATGTTTATGGGAAGATATCAGTAAAAGGTACACACAGATGTAAGAGAAGATCCAAGCACTAAATCAAAAGACATAACTCCAGATCAAAAAATCCAAGAGTAGAGCAAAAAAATTAAACTAAATTTTTCAACTAAGTCTCATTAAACTTTGGTTGAAAGAATGAAGAATAAATCAATCTTTCTTCAGATTGGGGGAAAAAAAAACCTTCTGGGATTTTGCTGTTCAGCATAATCATAAACAAACTAGAAAAGAGAGTAAGCAGTGATGTGATGAGGTTTGTTGGACTTTAGGAACTCAGCAGTAAAATGGCAGGGTTTTATAAGTATTCAGTGTAAATGATGGGAAGTGATATGTGTAGGGGAAAATATTTCTGACTTTACATATAAAAAATGGGTCTGAGCTGATCATTACTGTTTGGTATCAAGAGCTTAGAGTGATGATTGATAGTTCAATGAAAATGTCAGCTCAGTGCTCAGTAGTGACCAATAAAGAAAATGAAAATGAGGCATTATCTGGAGAAGAATAGAGAACAAAAAAGGGTTATTGCATAAATGCATGGTTCATTTGCCTGCTGAATACTGAGTATAATTTTTGTGCTTCTATCTCAGAAAAAACATAATTGCGCTAAAAGAAATTCAGAGAAGGGGCAAGGTTTTCTGTAAGTCAGACAGGACAATTCATTGTGGAAAAGAGTTGATTGTGATTCCGAATTTGAAAATCACAATCGTTATGAAGAGGGTAGAAACAGTTCATAGTCTCTTTCAATACAAAACCTGAAAGAATATCAAATGAAGCTGACAAAAGTCAGATTACAAACAAGCCAATTAAGTATTTCTTCAAATGTGCAATAGGTAGAAGCTATACATTTTTTTGCAAGTGGGCCTGTTGGTGCTGAAAATGTATATTGGTCACAAGGGAGACTAGAAAAGTTAACAGAAGAGAAATCAATTTGAGGGTTACTGAAGAGGTTTGCTGAATTTTCCTAAGAGGTTATTAAAGATGAGGTTAAACAGAGTCATGTCTAGTTGAGAAGCTGGCTATCTTTGAGTGAGAAAATTACTTAGGCTGAGAGAATATGTGAGAGTACGATAAGCACTTGCCTTCCTCACATATTGTTCTTAGGTATTTGCTCTTGGCCATTTAAGTACGAGATACTGTGATAGGTAGACCTTTTGTTTAATTTAGTAGAGCTGTTCTTGGGTAATAGAGCTGTTCCAAGACACTTCTACATACTCCGCTTAGTTCCTCAGCTTCAAGTTAACCAAAGACCACCAAGAGGTGTCAGTGGGAGAAATCAGACTCCTCACATCACTTCATGGGGGGGTAGCAGATGAAAGTGTTCTTTACCTATGCTTCAGGAATTAAATAGTGGGTACAAATCAGTCATAATCATTGCTCAAAATACAGATATTCTTGTACTCTACAAGTATAAGGGTATTGTACTCTATAAGGATCCAATGGTATATCCTTCTCTGGGATATCACAAAGTCGTTCACAGATCTAGGTGCGTTTCGCTGAAATAAAGAAGTGGCATTCTCCTATGGGCACTGAGTGGTTGAGCGTCCTACAGCACAGATAAAATTTTCCAAATCTAGGACAATCATAAGATCTCTATTTGAAAGCCAGGAAAATTTGTGCGCTGACTTTATATTCATCTTTTAAAAATTCTTTAAATTCCTAAAAGTACCAGTATATATCAGTGACTGATGATTGGTTTTTCTGTGCCAGAATAGTGAATGTAATTCCAGAAGACTTCTGCCATGCAAAATTTTTCCAGAGTGCCCTCCAGGCAAACTATCAAGGCAGACTTTGGAGACAGTCTTTTTTATGGACTTAGCAAGCTGTGGGTGGAAGACAGATGACAAAGAGAATTTGGGCATTTAATGTGTCACTTAAGAACAATTTGGGGACCTAGTGATTAAGTCCATGAAATATAACTGTGTCTGCCAAATCAATGAATAAGTGTACATTAGGAACAGACTGAAGTGCACAGATGTTTGTAAGTGGCAGATCTGTAGCAAACATGATTTTTCTTGCTGACACAGGAGAAGACATTAACTGCAATGATCTGCAGTTTCCCAGCAACTGAAGAAAGCTTAATAGGAAAAGGTTTAATGTTATTAACTATTAGCTGGTGGACTAAACTTCCTATCTATGAGTCTGTGTTCTGAGATCTAATAACATCTAAATACAGTGTGCATTTGGCAGGCTTGGTTTTTTTCCTCCCAGCTGTTTTGTGCTACCAGGACAAGTAAGGGGCCTGGCTGGCATGTACCAGGATGCAATTAGCTGATTGTAAAGGAGAAATTTTCCTAAAACACTAAAGCATTTAATGAAGAAGGATTTGTTCAGTCAAAAGGTGGAGCAACTCCACTAGACCAGGAAAATCTTGCCAGGATTCCTCCTTCCTTCAAATTCTGTCCATCCTTCTGCATGATTCTTAACCTAATTAAGCATGGGTAATTAAATAAGGTGCCAGGAAACACATGTTGGAGAGAAATCTTTGGGGTTTTACTTCCTCGAATCTTTTTATACATATTTTTCTTCTTTGTCTATGTTTTCTCCTTCAATTGTATTTATGGATGTTCTATTTTTTACCTCATTGAATATTATAGACATAGAATTTGTCCTATAGATATCTCAGGTGCTTACCATGGCCAAGAGGAGTGTGAATATTGGAGCTTCATATGGTTCAGACAGGTCAGAGTTCAGAGCATCATAAATACACTGGCAATGAGACTAATCACATTCACCCAGTTGGAATTCTGACTTTAGTGTCATACCACAGTACTAGTAGTTTAGCAGCATGGCTAACATCTGAGCAAAGAGAGGGAGATTCATGGCTGTGTGGCAAATCTGTTTATCTTTCAACTTCTTCCCTGAAATCACAGCATTTTGTATCTTGCAATTCTGTGCTGTTGTGCGTTAAGCGTTTCAGTAATAGATCAGGTGAAATGTTGTCTCTGATAGGAGGTATTTAACCTTTTAGTAATTACTGGGAGCATGAAATCTTTGCAAAAGAGAGTGATAAAAATCAGAAGACAAACCTGCTTCACCAGGGAGAAAGGCTTATTATGAAACAGGGTCACATGCTAAATGCTTTTCTATTCCTTCGGTTTCATGAATATATTTGTACAAAAGCTGAGGTGAAAAGAATACTGCTAGATACGAACTGAACTCAACTGGTTTGGTACCCAGCTGTAATGCACTGGTGCAAGTGCTTGTTATGATGAGAGTAAAGAAGGCACTCTGACTTCATAACATATTGATGAAAATACCGTTTATTGGAGTTAATACAGAAAGGAAGAATAAGATAATCTTACATTCCTTCAGATGGTGGGAACCCCAAGTTGTGCAGATGGACCTCCAGTAAGGGCACAGCACGCTGTGCTGGTCCCCTCTCTGAAGAGGTTTGCCAGCATTTTGATCTTTAAAGATCTCAAAATTTGTTGGGTTTTTTTTTTTTAATCTATTCATTTCCACTGTCAAGCAAAAGGATATTCACATGAGAATGTAACGCCTTACATTAAGGGAAAGGACATAAAGGTGCTGTATTTGCCCTTACCAAGTGGGAGCTGCCTACAGGCTTCTTTATAATTAGCCAGCTAAGTTTACTTTGTAGTCAAGGAATATGTGCAGCACAACACAGGCCTGAAAGCCAAGTGCTACGTGCAGCACAACATAGCACAGCACAGGCCTGCACCTACTCAGGTTAACTGCTATGTGGATCACTAACTCCCAAATATACAATTGTCTTCCATTTAAGATCGCTACAGTAACAGCAAAAGCAGTCGCAGTAAGACACTTCTTTGTTCACTCTCTCAATGGCAATCTATTATCCCAGACTAACATATGGCATCCTGACACAAGTGCTATCCAATTGGCTGCGTGCTTTCTGAACAGGATGTCTTTTCACATTTACTCTGCCACAGAATCCCATATGGACCCGTCCAGAGCAAAAATGATAAATATTCTGGAATTTCTCCAGGACAGTTTGAATTTTTTTTCAGGAGCATAATTCTTATGTAATCAGGTATTGTTCATATTCAGGTATTAAATATATTAACTATAAATCATTCCCAGATAAGGTAATACATCTTCACGTAATGAATATTCTCCTGGCAATAAAAAGAATTCTATCTTAGTAGGACTGAGAGTATTCCCAGACACTTTTATAGCAGTATTGACGTATCAATTATATTTAACTTGGAAACAAAGTGATGTTTTGTTTAGCAGTCCAGCCAAGTTTCATTTTTATGACTTACACAAGCTAAAGTAAGTGATAGCAAAGATGCTGGCAAGGTTTCATAGACTAAGAGATAGTCTTATCATAGAATCATAGAATGTTTTGGGTTGGAAGGGACCCCTAGAGGTCATCTAGTCCAACCCCCCTGCAGTGAGCAGGGACACCACTAACTAGATCAGGTTGCTCAGAGCCCCATCCAACCTGGCCTTGAATGTTTCCAGGCATGGGGCCTCCACCACCTCTCTGGACAACCTGTTCCAGTGCTTTACCACCCTCATTGTAAAGAATTTCTTCCTTATATCTAGTCTAAACCTACCCTGGTTTAGTTTAAAACCATTTCCCCTTGTCCTGACACAGCTGGCCCCACTAAAAAGATTTCCCCCATCTTTCCTATAGGCCCCCTTTAGGTACTGAAAGGCCGTAATCAGGTCTCCCCACAGCCTTTTCTTCTCCAGGCTGAACAAGCCCAACTCTCTCAGCCTGTCCTCATAGGAGAGATGCTCCAGCCCTCAGATAATTTTTCTAGCCCTCCTCTGGACCTGCTCCAACACTTCCATGTCCTTCTTGTGCTGAGGGCTCCAGAGCTGGACGCAGTACTCCAGGTGAGGTCTCACCAGAGCAGAGTAGAGGGATAGAATCACCTCCCTCAACCTGCTGGTCACACTTCTCCTGATGCAGCCCAGGGTACGGTTGGCCTTCTGGGCTACCAGCGCACATTGACGGCTCATGTCCAGCTTTTCATCCACCAGTACCCCCAAGTCCCTCTCAGCAGGGCTGCTCTCGATCCTTTCTTCCCCCAGCCTGTATTGATACTGGGGGTTACCCGACCCAGGTGCATGACCTTGCACTTGGCCTTGTTGAACCTCATGAGGTTCACACAGGCCCACCTCTCCAGCCTGTCCAGGTCTCTCTGGATGACATCCCGTCCTTCTGGTGTGTCAACCGCACCACTCAGTTTGGTGTCATCCGCAAACTTGCTGAGGGTGCACTCGATCTCACTGTCTAAGTCATTGATGAATATATTAAACAGCACCGGTCCCAGTACGGACCCTTGAGGGACAGCACTTGTCACCAGTCTCCATACGGACACCGAGCCATTGACCACTACCCTCTGGGTGCGACCATCCAGCCAGTTCCTTATCCACCGAACAGTCCACCCATCAAATCCATAGCTCTCCAATTTAGAGAGAAGGATGTTGTGGGGGACAGTGTCAAAGGCTTTGCAGAAGTCCAGATAGATGGCGTCCATTGGTTTTCCCTTGTCCACTGATGCTGTCACACCATCATAGAAAGACACTAGGTTCGTCAGGCAGGACTTGCCCTTGGTGAAGCCATGCTGGCTATCTCGAATTATCTCCCTGGCCTCCATGTGCCTTAGCATAGCTTCTAGGAGGATCTGTTCCATGATCTTCCCAGGGACAGAGGTGAGGCTGGCAGGCTGGTAGTTCCCAGGGTCTTCCTTTCTACCCTTTTTGAAAATGGGCACTATGTTTCCCTTCTTCCAGTCACCAGGGACTTCACCTGACTGCCATGACTTTTCAAGTATCATGGAGAGTGGCTTGGCGACTACATCGGCCAATTCCCTCAGGACTCTGGGATGCATCTCATCAGGTCCCATGGACTTACGTGCATTCAGGTTCCTCAGGTGGTCACAAACCTGATCTTCTCCTACAGCAGGAGGGGTTTTACCCTCCCCCTCATGCCATCCATCAACTTGGGAGGGGTGAGGAGAGAGGTTGCCAGTGAAGACTGAGGCAAAAAAGGTGTTGAGTACCTCAGCCTTCTCCTCATCTGCTGTTACCAGCTTGCCGGTCTCACTCATCAGCGGGGGTACGCTTTCTTTAACCATCCTTTTCCGGCTGATATACCTGTAGAAACCCTTCTTGTTATTCTTTGCATCCCTAGCCAAGTTTAGCTCCAGCTGAGCCTTGGCCTTCCTGACCCCATTCCTACACAACTGGACCACATCCCTATACTCTTCCCAGGGTGCCTGTCCCTGCTTCCACTGCCTGTGCAGTTCCCTCTTCTCCTTAGTTTGACCAGCATCTCTCGTCTCAGCCATGCTGGTCTCTTCCCTTCTTTGCCCGATTTCTTACACCTAGGGATCAAGAGCTCTTGTGCTTCATTCTTGAATTAAATTCTTAATATAGAAACTGTAAATTCTTCCCTGCATTCTGTGATCCATGTGTTTATGGACAAAGAACAACTGCAGTTACCACTGTCAGTTGTATAAAATATTCTATAGTAGAAATGTGTGAGGTTGCCAGTTTGGTCATTCCCAGTCTTCGTGTCTAGGATAGATTCTTAGGAAGACAGGCTCTATGGGAAGCAGTTTCCAGGGCACCCAGGTAGGCTAGAATTCACATCATCCACATCTGAAATTAATTGTGTTCAAATGAAGAGTACTCAGTACAGTGCCAGATCAATAATTCAGTTACTTTCAATAGAGACAAGGAGAAAGGATTGTGTTCATTCTTATTTTTTCTCCTGAGCATTGTTTTTCTTCTATTTCATCTTTTGACAAATCTTCTTTGCTGGTAATTCTCAGGAGTGCATGATGATATGACATACCAGTTCTAGAAGAAGTAAAAATTGGCATACCAGTTAATTTGTTTTAAATTTCTAGGAAAGCAAGCAATTTATTTTCTGCAGGGGGAGTTCTTCAAAATGTTTTAAAGCAATAGAAAGCAGAAATTAAAGGAATATAAATAGCTGAATGAGAGTTTAATCTGGTGACTCTTTCATTTCAAGTTATTGAAGTGATCTCTTAGGTGTCAAACAGTTTTCCTTCCAACCAGGGACAAGGAAGGTAAGAGCTGACATGAACATGCTATGGTCTTTTTTTCTCAGCAGATATACAATTTTGGAGACTGTCCAGGCACATAATCTTGCACAAAAAAAAAAAAACACAAACAAAAAAACAAAGGTGTATAAAGCACATTTTTTTCTTCCATATCAGATGTTAAATTGTCAGTAATGAGAAGTTAAAAAAAAAAGATAGTTTGAAAGCAGGATATTATGTGTAGAGCAAACTACAATCTTGCACATCAGTTTGGCGTTTCTTTTTATAGTGCTTATTTATTTTTTTAAAACTCCTTAAAACTTTTAAGTTCTTAAATATTTATTTATACCTTTTGAATCTGAAACTATAATTGTGTTTGTTTCCCTCATCCAGCTATTGATAGGCTATGAAAATGGGACTGTCGTACTCTGGGACTTAAGATCTAAAAGAGCTGATTTGAGAGCTTATTATGATGAGGTAAGCAATTTCCATTAATTCAGAAGAACTGTTATTCAGCAGTTTGTCGTATGTCCTATCAAGCACATGGATATTTGTCTTAAGGCATTGCTTGCTCTGGAAATACTGTTTGTGCTATGCTTTTGAACAAGTTATTGACGATAGAAATACTGATGCATTAGGCGCTTGTGAGCTCTTGTGAGTGTACTGTGACACGAAGTCTCTTCCCCTTGATTCTGACAAGTTCATCAGCTTCTGTGTGGGGATCCTCCATTGAACAGAGTGTAGTAATGAGCTGACCTGAGATACAGCTACATTAGGAATTATATAATTATCATTGCTGAGTATTACTAGAACATTAATTAGAATGAAAGGCAAATTACTTTGTAGGGCTATTGGTATTACCTAGTACTCAAGATCTGATTAAGAGGTTTTCAAAATTATATTCTCATAATATTATCAGACAGTTGTCTCTTGCCGCTTGTAAGCAGATTGTATCAACCATAGACGCAGTTCTTGTATCAATAAACAGTCTGTTTCAAAAAAGTAGATATATTCCTAGTTATTATGATTTTAGTACTAGCCCTAGGGAAAAACATGCTTTGTTCTGCCAGCCCTTCTGTAAAGTTCACCGTGGATTAATGTGAATGCAACTACAACTGAAGGTAGAGAAGGACGTTTTCTTTAAAGTGATCCAGGCAGTAATTGGTTTCCTGTAGTTCTCTTTGCTTTGTCATCTTGCCACCTTATTACATGTGTAAATTACACATTTATTTTCACTGTAAGAAATAATCTGAATATATCTGAATCCTGTACTCTTTCAGGCCTGTTTCCACATTAACACTACACTGAGCTTCAAGGTTAAGATTCTGAGCATCCATATAGCAAACGCTCTCAAGGACAGGGTAATTGAGAGTTTAAACAGGCCAGCACTTAAGCCTCAAGACATGCCCACTAAATTGTCTCTAAGTGACAGTCTGCCTGTGCATACGCTTGTGAAATTGCACCTGTTCTGTTACTTAAGGCTGGACAACTCTTTCCTTTTACAGTCTCCTGGGGGGGTCTGTTCACTCACTGTCCTCTCTAGAATGACACTATATAAAACAGGATCTTAATAATACTGGGTTTGGTTTGGGTTTTTTTCTTGTTGAGACAGCGTGGTTGGGTGTTGAAAAATTCTCATACAATTTAGTTGTTCTACGTTTTTCAGTACTGTCCTCAGGAACTTTTTTTGGCCTTTATATCAGTCATGTGCTTTCCTCCTCAGTGGTTACTTGCTGTGTCATTACTCCACTTTGTGCAACTTGTGATGGCTTGCTGTCATCTACTGAAATAGCTGCAAGATTCTTATTTTGTCTTTAAAAGGGTTGTGTGACTAACCATTGTACTTTATTCCAGACTTTCAGGCTCCAGATTGATAACATTCCAGATCTGCTAGGATTCCCCTAGGGAGCCCCTAAAAAGAGTTCCTTTTTGAATCTTGGATTATATAGCTTTCATGAGTCACGAATTATTAGTTTGGCATGTGTATTTGGCACCAACCCAAGTTTTCAAACCTAAGCCACCTCTTACAGATTGGTCACCGAAGATCACAGTCCAGAAAACAATGTTGCTGCTCCTCTTCACCATTCCATCTAGTCTGATGCAAGGCCTCTGTGGCCCGTGACATCTGACCAATCTATGGGTATCGTTGTTCTGGTGCTGAGCCAGCCAGTTGCAATTGTAGGGTATCTGTGAGGTCTCAGATAAATTACTGTAAATGTTCTGTATCTTCATTGAATACTGAAGCGCCTCTTTGAATGAGGTCTGAATGAGATTAATCCAGACTCATTTTTCTTACTATCATTATGCTTCCTTTAGCACCAGTTTTGAAACTAATGTAGTCACCCTATTTGATGGTGAAAGAACTGGAAATCTCATCTAACTCACCACTTCCTCTTCTGGCATCTGTAAGGACTGTTGGATGGCACAATCTTTCCTGGCTTATCAGCAGAGCAGATACTTCTGTTTAGTATCAAAAGTTCCCCTGGCACCAGGCTTCTCGATTAGCACTTGGTGTGTACTGTAAGAAGCAGCTTATTTTCCTGTCTTTGATGGACTGTAAGCGTTTACCACTGAGGCAAGTCCTTTCTTCTCTGTAATCTTCTTCAGATAGATGTCCAACTTGGTAATGTCACTCAAAATAAATGTCAGCATTCTCAAGACTCCATCTGAATACTCATCCTTTCACAGAATCAAGCCTCAACTGGATTTCTCCTGTGTTACACTTGACAGCATTGGATTTACCTCTTCCCAGACTGGCTGTTGAGAAGGAGGCTCTCTTGTTATTCAGATCTGTAGAACCTCTCACTGTGCAGCACAGGAGTGAGAAGTTAGCTGCAGATATTTTTTTATACAGAAGAGGCAAGGAGGCTGGTAACTGAATATCTGTCTACAAATCTAAATATTCTTCCTTTTTAAGTTGAAGATAGGGACCATATCTGCTGACATTCAATTGTTATAGAGAGGACTAGTTTCATACCTCATGTTTAAAGATATTTCTTTTCATACAGTCACAAGAAATGCTTTCATTTCATTATCAGTGAGAACCATTATTAAAAGGCTCTTCCATTCAATTTTTTCACTATGTTGAGCACTGTTTTTTTAATTGAGGTCTCAGAAGTAGTGGACACTCAGCTCAGAGGGAATAGGTCCTCTTTATTTGCACATTTGAACAGTTGGCTAACAAAAGGATCATCAAGAGGTAATGGTTCTCGGTCCACTCAGACATCACCACTGTGAAATCTTGCCTATCCTTTCTGGGCTGCATGGCATTGTCATAGCAGCATGATGCTTCACATCACGTGAGGCTTGCAGACATCAATATGAGACATATGTTGCAGACACCTCAGAATATGGGTAATCTGATGACAGGGAATCACAGAATCACAGAATGTCAAGGGTTGGAAGAGACCTCGGGAGATCATCTAGTCCAACCCCCCTGCTAAAGCAGGGTCACCCAGAGCAGGTTGCACAGGACATCGTCCAGGCGGGCTTTGAATATCTCCAGAGAAGGAGACTCCACAAGCCCCCTGGGCAGCCTGTTCCAGTGCTCTGTCACCCTCAAAGTAAAGAAGTTCTTCCTCATATTCAACTGAAACCTCTTATGTTTCAGTTTGTGCCCATTGCCCCTTGTCCTGTCGCTGGGCACCCCTGAGAAGAGTCTGGCTCTGTCCTTGTGACATCCACCCTTGAGATATTTGTACATGTTCATTAGATCCCCTCTCAGGCTTCTCTTCTTCAGGCTGAACAAGCCCAACTCCCTCAGCCTTTCCTCATAGGGGAGATGCTCCAGTCCCCTAATCATCCTAGTTGCTCTCCTCTGGACTCTTTCTAGGAGTTCCTCATCTTTCTTGAATCAGGGAGCCCAGAACTGGACACAGTACTCCAGGTGGGGTCTCACCGGGGCAGAGTAGAGGGGGAGGATAACATCCCTCAACCTGCTGGCCACAGTCCTCTTAGTGCAGGATACCATTGGCCTTCTTGGCAACAAGGGCACACTGCTGGCTCATGGTGAGCTTGTCATCCACCAGGACTTCCAGGTCCCTCTCGGCAGAGCTGCTTTCCAGCAGGTCATCCCCCAGCCTGTACTGGTGCATGGGGTTCAACACCCCCAGGTGCAGCACTCAACACTTGCCCTTGTTGAACTTCATCATGTTCCTCTCTACCCAACTATCCAGCCTGTCCAGGTCCTGCTGAATGGCAGCACAGCCTTCAGGCCTATCAGCCACTCCTCCCAGTTTTGTGTCATCAGCAAACTTGCTGAGGGTACACTCTGTCCCCTCATCCAGGTCATTGATGAACAAGTTGAACAAGACCGGGCCAAGTACTGAGCCCTGGGGAACTCCACTAGCTACCGGCCTCCAACTAGACTCTGCCCCGCCGATCAGAACCCTCTGAGCCCTGTTGTTCAGCCAGTTCCCAATCCACCTCACTGTCTACTCATCCAACCCACACTTCCTGAGCTTCCCTATGAGGATGTTATGGGAGACAGTGTCAAAAGCCTTGCTGAAGTCAAGGTAGACAACATCTGCTACTCTCCCCTCATCTACCCAGCTGGTCATGCCATCGTAGAAGGGAGGTGAGTTGTTTCCAGTCCTTGCAGAATTATGCCCTTTCATTTTCCTTGTCATCCAGATTAATGTTCACAGATCTGCAATTGCAGCATTTACAGCTGCATTCCTTACTCCATCTTTGTCATGCTATACTTCATGGCATGAATGCTGGGAACTTTTCACAAATAAAGCATGTCTGCTCTTTTCAAATGAGAGAGCTGCTCACCAAAGACAGAAAAGGCTGTAGAAGTTGCATTATCTGGAACTTCTCTGCTTGTAAGCCTGTATCTTCCCTTTAAAGCTTCTCCCTGATTCTTGTGCTTTACTCACTGGACCAAAAGGTATTCCTGTCTCTCTTTTAGCCCTGCTGATGACCAGTTAGAGGCTGCCTCAGTTCATCAACTCCTGATAGGAGGAGTTTCTATGTTTTCTCCACCACTGTGTCAAAGCTTCTCAAGAGACTAAAATGTTCTTGCTTTTGAAACACCTGGTCCCAGAGTGGAGCTTGAACCTGCTGCTAAAGAATCTTGCATCTGCTCTTCAAGACGTCAGCTGCAAATTTGTTTCTTTGTGTGATGAGAATTGTCATCATCTCAGTGGTGATATGTATGAGATATTCAGGCCTTTTCAATTAATGCTCCTATATTATGCCCTTTATAAAAGGCTTTCTTTGCAAACCCTTTTATAAATTCCTTCCAAAGTTTATTTCCATTGATTGTTATAAAAAGAGAGCACATAAACAAGACAGATCCTTCAAAGGATTCTCAAGTTATCATTGATAGTTGGCAGACCCAGAAAACCAGCCATCTTCATACACAAGCTGTTTAAAAGTTTGGCAGGTTGTGTCAACACACATTCAGAGCTTCCTGAAGCATAGTCATCATCTTTTATTAGAACACATCTCCAAAAATGAAGCTGCAGAGTTCACAGAGACATTTGCCAAATGACATCTCCCTACCTTTATCAAGCACTAGGCTGTTATGGAAGTATGAAATTGGATGTGGCCCTTGCTGTAGTGGTCCTGCAGTACTACTAACACAAAGGATTCTTAAGATTCAAGCAGTAGGATGAGCATGCTGCTTGTTAAAAATATGGTTAGAAGAGGTCCTAGAGTCCCCATGAGTGCTTCTCAGTGGAGGACGTTTGCGGTTGGGAAAGGACTGAAATGGTGTTGGACATGCTTAATTATAGTACATGCTGAGTATGACAGAAGAGGGAATATGTATGCAACCACTGTGGGTACTGCAGAAGGAGAAATGTACCCAATCTGGAGTGATATGCTTTATGTGCATACACTGTGTGAACATTCACATGAGTCACCCACCATGATGGACTCCTGCTCTACACAAATAATTGCTCCTTTTTTGTCTGGATGCTAACGAAGTGGATCAGAATGCTAGACACATTCTAGCAGAGGGAAAATTAGGGACTTACTCAGTACCACCTTTCAGCATCAGTCGTGACTCCCAGCTGAGACCTTTGAAAGCAATCCTAAGTATTTCTTGCCTGTTTTGGGGCAAAGTCTAACAGGTGAGTTTGAGTTGCCACTATGCCAACTGTCTGTTACAGGAGCATTCCGCCTCAGCTCCCCTCAGCAGGAGGTTTGTGCTGGCAGGTGGCACCTAGCAGCTGAGAGGCAGTTTAACAAGCAGCTTGGTACAATTTTCAGCTGCTAGTTACTAGCTCCTGCTCAGACACAGTTAGCGACTGTAACCATGTGAAATGTTTCTATGTGTGATAACACATCAAAAGCAGATTCAAATCTGGCATGATAGCAAGCATGAATGAGCTCATGTCAGAATTAATTTGCACAAGGACAGACGTGCCTTTAGTCTGGTGAAGCAGCGCTCCCCACAGACCTAAGGTTCTCACTACCTGAGGGCAACAGCATTGGACTCTGTATGAACCATCTTTCTGTGTTGTCTTTTCTTGCTTCAGTTACAGTTTGGTATCTTCTGGGTCTTTAAGAGGAATTGTGTGCCAACCCCCCTCTGGTAGGTAGAAGTTTGACACCCCCAATGTCACTTGAAGATAAATATCTAGAGTTCACTTTGTTCAGCTCCATTTGTTGAGTCTTTATTGGCATGACTAGCTTACTAGTCTGTTAGCAAAGCATTCATATACAAAGCATGTCCGATTCCTGCTAAAACATCTGGGTCTTCTTAATGCAAAGGCTCCTTTGTGGCTATGCTGTCCAGACTCGGGAGCTGAGTAAAGTTTTCGGAAAGGGTCACTGCCTTTTCGTTGGTTTCTTCTGATATTCCCTCCAGACCATCAGGCATTACCAACCATAACAATATACTTATTAAAAGAGGAAGACCAACAGGGAGTTTTGAATAGTGACCTGTAGCACTTAGGTTTAAGTAAAATTGATAAGAATATCTCCAGTGCTGACTTATGAATACCCAGGCATGATTTTAAAGTGATTTGAATAAATCAGGTAAATGGCCATATGCAATTGTAAGTGCATGCAAGGCCTTACCATTGCCTGGGTTTCAAAAATAGAATTTTATTAAACTGCATACAAAAATAGGTGTCTCTTATTTACATTTACATAAAAAACATACTGTGCTTTTTTACTATTTGGCAGCTAACATTCCTGGAAAGGAAATGAATTCAAGGGAAAATTCTGAGTTTGTGCTTCTGAGGGGATTGTGTGAGAAACTGTGGTATACAATGAAGCAATACTTTGTTTTGCCAGAAAATGGCTTTTGTTAGTTTCCAGCACGTACCAGAGAAAATGAAGGACTTGCACCATTATCCTTTCAGCTAGTTTGATGTAATTATGGATATTTTCAGTCAGTTCCACTAATTATGCACAAAATACTAAGAGTGGTCTATTCATTTTTGAAGTGTTGCTTTTTGGCATACATAACATTCATTATGTGGTACTTGCATTGTGTACATAGGAGTGTGATATTCCTTTTCTCTGAAGCTCTATCTGTTCCAAAAGTATCTTACATCAGTGTTTTGCTAATTTCCTATATCAGTGAAACAACCCTGGTCTCTCTAGTGGTTTTTCTTTTTATATTAAACGTCCCAGATTTCTGCGTACTTGCTCTGCAACTTAAGGGGGGGGGCTGGGTGGGAGAGGGGGAGGAACATTATTCAAGAACAGAGTATTATTTTTACTTTTCCTAAATAGTCCTCTGGGGAAGACAGCATGTGTTTTATGTTACCTGTAAAACTCGTCACACAGAATTCCCTGTATGTTTGCCAGATGAGATACTTCTAAGGACAGCTATCAGACATATTACGATTGCACTGCATGTCTCTTGTTCGTATTTTTTTTTGTTCGAACAGTACAGGCTTTCTTACATTTCTGTGTTAAAATAGCATTTATAATGAATTCTTTTGCCTGACTAGCAGTAGATTACAGCCATTGGTTTACTAAAAAGCGCTGGTAATGGACTTTAGACAAACAAGAACCATCCAACTGTTGATATACCACTAGATTAATATAATCCAAAGTCATACATTAAAATATTATTAGTGTAAACACTGTATTCCATTTCAGTCTCAAGTTGTTCTTTCATTTCTGTAGGCTATTCATTCTGTTGCTTGGCATCATGAAGGGAAACAGTTCATGTGCAGTCACTCTGATGGGAGCTTGACCCTATGGAATCTGAAAAGTCCTAACAGACCATTCCAGACCACAATTCCACATGGTAATTTTGATAGTTAAAATGCGTAACTAAGAAGCAATACAATGTTCTCCATGCTGTTTGCTAATATCTATGTTTATTTCACTTTTTGTTGTAGCCCAGATCCAGAGTTGCTTCTTGCATAAATATCTTAATCTGCAAAGTACCTGAATTTTATAAACTTTTTTTTAATTGGTCCATAAATATTTAACACTATAATTGTATCATATGTGATTTTCACACTTCTTCCTTTTGTATTTTGTACTTACGTGCTCATGTATGCAATTTTCACAAGAAGTAATAAATTTTGTACAGGGCAGTGTGTTGCTTGTATTAGAGACGGTACAAGGCTTCCCAAGTCACTGTAATGAAGAATTCAAAGGAGCCATATTAAGAAATGGCTGTGTCTTTTATGCCTTGGACTTTATATGCCATTGCTTCCTATAAATAAGGATGAACGATATTAACTCTACTGCAAATCAGTACATTACCAAGGAAGCCTGACTGGGTGGAGAAGGGAGAAAGAAGGGGAAGGAAAGATCTATGTAGCCTAGAAAAGTGTTAGCATTTTCTTAAATTTCCTAATTCCTTTTATTTTATCATTTTTAGTCATAGAATTGTACTTTATGCCAGATGGGACGTCCAAGAGGTCATCTAGTCTAACCCTCAACTCAAAACAGGCCTGATGAGATCAGTTAGCTCAGGGCAGTATCCAGTTGACACTGGACACTTGAACACTTCCAATGACAAATTGCACAGCCTCTCTGGGCAACGTCTTCCGGTATTTGATGACCATCACGGTACAATTTTTTTTGCTAATATCTAACCAGATTTTCCCATTTCACAACTTGAGTCCTCTGCCTCCCATCATGTCACTGTGCACCTCTGAGAACAGTCTGGCTCCATCTACACTGTATCCTCCAATCAGGTTGTTGTCGAAAGCAAGCATAGGCTTTCCAAAGTAACAAAACCAAAATTGGTATTTTTTTGATTCACAAGTGACTTTTCTCTGACTGAGCCATAATTAAGTGAGAACCCATTTAATTTTATCACTCAACTAGTTACACTCCAGAACATGTAACGTTTTGTCAGGAACGAAAAGGAATGGAGTCAATCTAAGGAAAAAATTAAGCTGTCTATGGTCATAATGTCTTCAGAAAAAAGGTATACGTTTGCTCAAATTCATTAATTATTAGTTGTGTCATCCTTCTCAGTAATCTGCATGGTTTTTAGATGTCTTTGAAGTGTGGTGTATGGTCCTTTAGATGTATGTGGGAGTAAAACCACAAAGCCTTAATAAATGTTAATTTAGACCAATGCAAATTTTATGGAAATAGGAGTTAATACTCATCATCTTCTGTAGCTTTAAAGTTTGTTGTGGTTTAACCCAGCAGGCAGCTAAACACCACACAGCCATTCACTCACTGCCCCTCCCCCCCTCAGTGGGATGGGAGAGAGAACCAGGGGGAATAAAAAACTAAAATTTGTGGGTTGAGATAAAGACAGTTTAATAGGACAGGAAAGGAAGGGGAATTAATAATAATAATAATAATAATAATAAAAGAATATGCAAAACAAGTGATGCACAGTGCAGTTGCTCACCACCCACTGACCAACGCCCAGCCAGTTCACATGCACTGGTCGCCACCCCTGGGCCAACTCCCCCCAGTTTACATACTGAGCATAATGTGATGTGGTCTGGAATACCCCTTTGGCCAGTTGGGGTCAGCTGTTCCAGCTCTGCCCCCTGCCAGCTTCTCGCTGGCAGGGCATGAGAAGCTGAAAAGTCCTCAATAATCTAAGGACTACTTAGCAACAACTAAAATGTCAGTGTGTTATCGACATTTTTCACATACTAAATCCAAACCACAGCACTATGCCAGCTACTACGAAAAACAGCCCAAACCTCTATCCCAGCTGAAACCAGGACAAGTTCTATTCTCTTACTGCTTATACAGTTGCTTCAATGTGTATATGTTTGAGTTTGATAGTTCAATTACCATGATTTTTATCAATAAACATTGAAAACAATACAGTTTTCATCCTCTTTGTTTCCTTAGGAAAAATTCAAAGAGATGGAAAAAAACCTGAGTCCTGCAAACCAATTCTTAAAGTAGAGTACAAGACCTGTAAAAACAGGTAAGTTTTTAATTCTGTAATTAACTCAATGGTACTTTCCTGAGTTAAAGTCCTTTTAGAATCTTTCCCTCTTTCTTTTTGCAAAGCTATTTATTATTATTTAAAGGTATTATACCTATAATGTAAACTTGTATGTACTATGTAAACTTATAATTACTATTTTGGGTTTTTTAATACAGTGAACCATTTGTGATATTTTCTGGTGGATTGTCATATGATAAGGCTTGCCGAAGACCAAGTTTAACAATCATGCATGGGAAAGCAATTACAGTTCTTGAAATGGATCACCCTATAGTTGATTTTTTAACTCTTTGTGAAACCCCATATCCAAATGGTGAGTTTATTAAACAAAACACAGTTATGGAAAATATAAATGAAGTGATCTTCTCTCATAACTTAATTCCATTCCAGGGACTTCCGTTCTCAACAGTTGTCTCCATCTCAAGAAAAACACATCTCTGAAAGTAACTGGAACTTGTTTGCATTCTCAGTATAGGAAGCAAGCAATGAGTGGGTAATAAAGCATGCATAAATCGCCAGACACAGGCTTGAAACACATTGGCTAGTGTGAGAAAATATTGCTATTAATCAAACATATGTGTTTCTATTTCTGACATTTTTCATGAAGTTGAAAATCTACAGATTGCTAAATTTTTGAAGATTAAGCTATCACTTATCTGCAAAAAAGTTCTTACACTTCAGCCTGAATTGAACTGTTTAATAGTGGTTTGCTGCATTTTGTGGGGCTGCCATATTCTGAAGTACACTCACAAGAAAACTCTAGCAAGTAAATTAAGAAAAGCTGTAAGACAAAAAGAAACTAAGTTAGCATTTTAAGCCCTCAAGCAGAAAAGTAAAATAGATCTTATATCAAGGTAAATCAAATGCATATTAAATACACTTAGTAAAGATAAAGTGTGTATTTCTTTCAATATAATGCAAAACTTTAATTTTCAGTAATCAAAGTTAGTTTGGCCCTTCATTTAACTGTGTCAAATACAGTGACGCTTCCCAGTACTAAGATTTTTCAGGCCCTTCCCCTGCTCATGCACTAATATTTAAAAGTTTTGGTTTAACCTGTGTTATTCATAGCTTTATATAAAAGTAGGCCACAAATAATGTGCATTCATAACTGGCCTGAAAGGAAGGTAAATCAGTTGCTGTCAATTTACTCAGCCTTTTGGCATCAGCCATCTGAAAAACGTACTCTGACTTGCACATGCTGGAATGGTTTGCTGCTGTTAAAAAGAGTCATAATTTCACATTTATGTTTTTTAAAATAACTTTTATCCTATGTAAACTAATTCACCCTATGAATCAAGGGAAACATTTCTTTGTCATTTTAATTGTTTACTTTTGATAAACTAAAAAAAGCATTAAATAAAAAACCAAATTATATAATCTCCTGAAAAGTGTACAGGAGGAAGGAGCGTGTCAGTATCTGAATTAAACACAGCAGACTTACAGGATTCCTTTGGAATATTCCTTTAGAATCACTTTGGAAATGAGAGCATTGTGTATCATCAAGTGGACTGGACCAGCTGTTCATGATCTGGTTTTGAAGAACATTTGTACACAGTAAAGTATTACTACTGGACAGCAAAATTACATTTTCTGTATAATAATTGGATTCAGCAATGCAGTGATACACACAACTTATTCATATTCTATTTCTTTACTTTCAATATACCATCATGCTGGCATACTAGAATATGCCATTTCTATTTCTGCTACATATGTTGATCAGCAATAGTGCCCAAAAGTAATTTCTCAGTTCCTGTCTGGCCCTAGTTTGCAGATATATCTAGTTTGTGAATATGTCTAGGATTTGTACCTCAAAACTTTTGTTTAATATACTGTGAATGCTTAGAGAACATAAATACAACTTGCTTGCTTAAAATGACTAATAGGAGAACTCCATGTCTTTTATACTTGATTCCTCGCTTTACAGAATTTCAAGAACCCTATGCTGTAGTTGTGCTTTTGGAGAAAGATCTCATTGTTGTTGACCTGACACAAAGCAAGTAAGTATGAAGTCTTATATGAAGTTATTTGTATACCTTCCTGTCCAGTGAATGATGATAGAAATACGAATGTTATCATGCAATGTCATTCTACTATCCAAAGTTACTCACTCTTGGTAATAATGCACTCTATTTGTTTACCTCCACCTTAAGAGCTAAGGTCAGCAAATCAACAGGAACTTATGATAATAATTATGAGCTGAATGTGTGTTTTGGAAACCAGATTCAACTACTGCTTATATGCATGCCTAAGTTGACTAGACTTCACAGGGACTACCACTTAAGTATTTACTTAAGTATCTTAATAAATAATGGCATTGATTTATAGTAGATCTATGGGATTATTTCATGATCCAGTTACTGGTTTAAAAGACAAATGGTTCTTTCACATCATAATCAATGTTCATATCAAAGAGGAACTGTGTATCATGTAATGCAGAATCCAATTCTTACATATTTTGTTCTGCCTCCAACACTACCGGTAATGTACATGCACATTCACACTGGTATAACTAGGAACAGATTTTGCCCTTAATGTCTTGAAGCATTTTAAGTGACTCATCAAGTGATCTCACTTACTTTCAAGAACAATTCAAAGCATCTCAGCAATATAAAATGGATGTAACTGAAATCAGAACCAAATTTCCTACATTTTTTAATTGTGAATAACACTGTGTAATATGACAGAAGTGAGGCCTTCCTTCTTATCAGACCATCCAAACTGATTAAAGTGAGAAGTAAATTGAGATCTACTTAATCTGTTGTTACAATTGTTCATTGTAGAATCAGTAGTCTAGCACCCAGTAAGCTAAGCTGCTCAATATAAAATCCACAGTTGTATAAATAGTTCTTAGGTCATAGTATATATCATATCCATGAACCTGAAGCTTCTAGAAAATGTGTCACTTTGGTATAAATAAGATTTTGAGATGGTGGGAAAAATTAGTTCCTAATCATTCTCACAAGTAGCCCTATTAGCCTTAGGAACTATTCACATGAATCAATATTTATATTACAAGAGGATATTTGTCACAGCAGTGGAATTTTTATATCTTTATTTGAATAACTAGGCATTATTATTGGCATTAAAACCAATACATTTGTTTGAATAAATAAAGAAAATGTACTTTATTAGTAATGATTTTACTTAGATTGTTATACACTTTAATATAAGAATATGTTTTCTTCTATGGCTCAGTGTGTCACAGTGCTTCTAATAAATTGTCTTCCTTAACTAGTTTTCCAATCTTTGAAAATCCATATCCTATTGACATTCATGAGTCACCTGTTACCTGCACAGAATATTTTGCGGACTGTCCTCCAGATTTGATTCCTGTACTCTATTCTGTAGGAGCAAAACATAAAAAGCAAGGATACAGCAACAAGGTAAACAAAACCAGTATTTTTTTAAACAAAGAAAGCAGATGTACAACCTATGTTTTTATAACATCTTACCAAATTCTTTTCATTTTACTTCTTTAATAATTGCTTTCAAGTTGGTTCGACCAGCAGCTTATACAGCCTGGTATTTGTCCCTCAGAAACCCTGTCACTTAAGCACAACAATTAATAACCGTTATATAGGTTTTAATCATTCAGCTGCTGGAGTTGTGCCAGATCAGGCTGAGTTAAAGGAAAACCATTAGTGTACAATTCAAATTTGTGTAGATACGTTATCTCTATCAAAGAAAAAAGTGAAAACGTTATAACTGAAAGAAGTTAACAGAAGAGCTTCAGTGAAAGTTGAGGGTTGACAGCAGAGTAAAGTCTGTGAGACTTTTATTAAATAGGGGTATTAGTAATTATTTTACTGAGCTACTGAAGTCTTAACATAATGCTTTTAGATATAGAACAAGCTGCAGAAATAAAAAGAGGAAATGCAATTATTTTATAAATTTAAGTATTAATCTGGTTTGTTTTTACTGGAACTAATCCATTATAATAAATAAATTAGAAAAAAATAATGGGTAGACAAATCAGACATCATCAGTTTACTATTCATATTAACAGAAGTATTCTCCACTAGTAAACAGAAGGCAGAGAAGAGATAATGATTTCATCTGTTCTGTAAAATGCTTAGATGTTTGTTTCTGGCCAGCTTCTTTAGTAGTCTTCATCCTCAAAATAGATTCTCAGTCTATTCAGTGTCCTATAGAAACTCCCAAGAGTCAAGCAACCTGACAAGTAGCAGAACTGTTTGTTACTCTTTCCTCTAGTTCCTATTTTGGATTGTTGAGAGTTAGCTGTGCAGAAATATTTTAAAAACATAGAACTTGATAGCATAAAAATGGTATTAAGTTTCAAAAGCCCCAATTGATACTTTAAAAATGTTAATAAGCTTTAAAAGCCTTGAATACTACACAGTTTTGATCCTTTTATGAGTTGCGATACTTTTTGTAGAAAGGTGTTGCCTACTCCTGAATTTAAAAAGTAACCAAGCAAGATTCATCAGAATTAGTTGTGATCTCTCTACTCTTGTTTGTTTAGGAGTGGCCTATCAGTGGTGGAGCATGGAACCTTGGAGCTCAGACATATCCTGAAATCATTATTACAGGGTGAGAATGAAGCTCAGGATTGGTACTTTTAAAATTTTAATGTCTACAGCTTCTGATTGTGGGTTAGCTAGAGATAAGAGTTGACCATTCACAGACTATGCATATACTGGACTCTTCATTAGAGGTACATTGCTTTTTCCCTTGTGCAGAGTCACCACAGAAATTCCCATTTGCTGTAGAAAATAGAACTTTGTACTCAGGGATGAACTACTGTTAAGAATTACCATTTGAGACCCCAGTGCTAGACAGCAAGTCTATATACTTGTGAAGGTGGGTCTTTGGAAAGGAGAATCTATTGCAAGAGAATATTTTGTCCTTGAAGGGCATAGAGAATAGCTTTAAAAAGGGGAGCAGCAGTTCTTCTATAGCTGCTGTCCTTTGGCCTTCTGGGAACTTTGTATGTGGGGTCAGTTTGGGAACTCATTTTAATACCCCAGCGTTAGTGAGGGTGTGGTGCACTGGGGTGAATTTCACCTTGTGAGTGGAGAGAGAGCCCTACAGCGAAAAGGCACAGAAAGGCTTAGATTGCAGTAGAAGCCCCATGAGCAATGCCTGATGGATTTTCAAGGGGCCATGCTGTAAAGCAGAAGTTACTCAGCTATGATGCACTCTGTGTTTCCCTCTGGTCTCAGCCATGCTGATGATAGCAATATATTTGGTAGATTGTTATTATCAATGATACTTAACACCTGTTTTTAAAAATAAGATTATGATGTGTGCAATAGTACCAATAAGGTGATGAAGGGATTATTCTCATTTTAAACGGAAATGTCTCCTTTCTCCAGCTTTACTTCGGGAATGATTTTATTTTTAAAAAAAGAACACAGCTGTAAGGTATTAGGCAAAATGAAGTTACCTGCTCTCTTTTCAAAGTTTGTTATACATGGCATTTTTAGAGTGCATGCCGGCCCACTCCAAAGCCAAAAGTGCTGTAACTTAAAGTTGTCATTAGTAGAGGAATTAATTTCTTGCTGTTGAGATCTTAAGATTCACTGGGGGCCTAGTTCTCTGTAGGAAATGCACTAAAAAGTATTTTATTAACCTAATCAAACTAATAACAAAATATTTTCTTATAGTTAGTATATATATCCTTACATACGGCCAGTAAGGTATGAAGAGTTACCACATGAGCAAAATACAGGTTTTTTGCTTATATTTATCACTCACTGAAAGTAGAAGATGTTTTAGATTTGCATCTTGGTTTAATATATTTAATTTATTTCTTTTTAAGCCATGCAGATGGATCAGTAAAGTTTTGGGATGCCTCTGCCAGTAAGTTTCTAACGTTTGCTTTTATATAATGCTGATAAATCACACATGCACACACATATATAAAACATTATATTTAACAGTATGAGTAGTAATACCTGGGATGATATAATTAAGAAAAATGAGGTGAAATTAAGCAAATTTTTATTAAATTAGGAAAAAAAAACACTGCTAATGAGACATGTTAAAGAAAAAAGAGTGAAAGTCTGTAAGAGGAATAAAAGCTTCAGATCCAACATACCAGAACCTGTGAAGGTTGAAGTGGTGGTAAAAAATCCCCAGGGAATTATCTTGCTGTGTGTATAAAAGAGTGGGCTCAGTTAGGTCTAATACTCAGTTCCAGTTTTCTCCTCTATTCTGAGTACAATATAGTCTTTTTTACAGCTAAGTAAAAATTAAATATTAAAATACAATAATACATCTTAATACATGTCTAATCTGGTGAGGGTAGAGAAGACCTAAATCTTTTCTTGTGCAGTCTCAAGTTCCAGGACATAATTGGGAGCATTTCCATTCATCCTAGCAGGAAAAAGCTTCAGAAAATTCTGGTTCCATACATTCTAGCTATAACGACACATATCAAAACCCAGCATTTTCCCTTACAGAAAATACAGATGGTACTTACTAGCAAAATATATGTATTAAAAACGTACACTTTTGTTGAAAGCTAAAATATTCTGCTTCAAATAATGTGACTGTGCTTCACAAAAGTTGCAGTAGAGCTGCCTTGTATTCTGTTTCTTCTGTGGTGCAGAGATGTCTGGGTAGAATATGTCTTTATGAGGTCTCTTAAAGAACAGAAAGTGTGAAAGAAACTTCTGTATGAAATGTTAAGCATAGAGAGATTTAATTTAACCCTAATAACCAGTCTGTAATGGTCACCAGGAATATGGAGTATGAGCTACTTAAACTACCTGTTACTTCCATATTGTGCCACAGAATTGCAATGATTAATAGTGCTACCATTTCCAGCCAAATAAGGGGAATGTTTACAAGATTTTAATGTCAGCTAAACCTGATGACTTTGTCAGGTAGTTCTCTTTTTGCCTAATACCAAATACTTTCACTCATCAGGATGGACAGGGAGAAAATGAGGATTTCCAAACCATTTCCCAAAGGAATTTTACAAGGATGTAAACTGAACATGACTAGGAGTTGGTTTATTATATAATTTGTCTATTTGGAAATGGAAGAAGAACAGATACATGCTGCTTAGAGTTTACATCTTCCAGCATTTTCAAGTTATGGTGAACACCAAAAAGAAAAAAATTCTAGTCAGGTCAACAGGAGTTTATCTGCAAAGACAGAAGTTTGAGAGTGCTTTAATATGAACAAAAACAGGATAATGACTTTTTTTTTAGAGAAGTAGGGTGAGGCATTAGGCCTTGTCTTGCGCTTATTTCATTACATACTTATGCTCCTGACAAGAATGTGCAAACACAGGCAATAAAATTAGGGTGAAGCAATAAAGGCTGTTGCAAGACCCCAAAGCGTTTACTTGTATACACTGTACAGGAATCAGTGTGCTAGTCATTTCTTCTATAGTTCTGGCAGGAACGGGGAAAGGAAAAAAATTCTCATGGGGAATATAAACATAAGCCACTAATCAATATGTACATGCTGCAGTAGGATTTTTTCTTAGAGGTAAAAGCTTAGGTGATCATGAATATTCGCAATCCCTTCAAAAGTAATGGTACTTTCAGTCCATCTCTGATGTCCTGGTCTTAGTCCTGCTTTTCAGGGTATGTACTGCATTACTGGTACCGTACTTGGTACTTTTTATGTACAAGGTTTTAATTATTACAAATTTTTATTATTTACAAGGTCTTAACTTTTTTAATAGAATTCAAATTTAATTTGAGATTTCATAGCAAACATAATATCCTACTCATATTTGAAGGCACAAAATACTTTGCTTTCAGACATATTTTAACTGTGTAATTTTGTATCTGAAAGCACAGATTTGTGGGAGACAGGGAATTGCTAAGCCACTGAAGCAGTTTTCCAAATCTATCTTTGCACAAAAGCCATTGCTGTTTCTTGTTTGCCCTTGTGCAGCTGGTACCTAGTAATTCACAGAAGCATAGAGAGTCTCTATGTGCCCTACGATTCGGTAGTTCTTCCAGTCCTAGTATGCATGGACCCATGATTTGAAGAGCCACTCTGGATTTGCTACCGGGATTAAGGGCGTCCTGAGGCCTCTTCTACCACCACAGAAGGCAGGAAGAATTAAGTATTCATTACAGAAGCACTTGCTGTAATTTGTGAAAATTTGGTTAGCCTTTTATATCCTAAAACTTTTAAAAATATAAAAAATGTTATACACTAATACTACTGGAATATGTCTGCACTGCAAAATGAAAATGTCATTTTGCTGCATTCATCATCCACTTACATAACTAAAGCACCGTTCTTCCATCTTTTTGTTGCTCTTGTTACACAAGCTAGCTAGACTGATCTACCACAATTACATTAATATATGTAACAGCTTTGCCTTTATGGATATACACTTCTTTATAGGTGCTGGGCCTGACTGACTTTTTCTGACCTTATGCAGTTATTAATTAATGCCACTGATAAATTAATGTGAAAGTAGTAAAAACCAGGGAGGAATGTCAATAAAATAAAATGGGGTTAATTATAATCCCTCCTTTATCTCCAGAATTCACTGCAGTGGAGTTCTAGTCTTGACAAAGGCTGCTGAATATAGTTATATATACAGCTGTAAATAGAGATATACTTATTAGTCAAGAAATTTAAAACATTTTAGAACTCCTGTCCATTCACAAAGTCTTCATGTTGCCCAGGCCACCAGAATACTTTCCTAATGTTTTCTCTTGAAGTGCCATACAGTCTTTACATTCTAGCAAGACAATAACCTCAGACAAATTAAATCTTAGTTTCACATCTCATTAGGAAAATAGCATTATCAGATCCTCTGTAGAGCATTGTGTATAAGCCTAATTATAGACATAATAGTTAACAGACACCTTTGACATCCTGTCCCAGAAAGTACCAAGAAGTATTTCACAGACAATACCGTTCTGGAAATATTAAATACATATGCTACCAGTACTGTGTACCAGAATAATATCTGTATTGTATAATACCCACCTTCTCCTCTTAGGCCTTCATAACATTCTTTGTTATGCCACAACTGAAAAGAAAATGGCAACTGAGGAATTTTATAACTGATTTGCTTCATGTTAGTCAGTATTCTTTATATGTTTTAATATATTCTAGTTACGCTACAGATGTTGTACAAATTAAAAACATCAAAGGTCTTTGAAAAACAGAAACTGGGAGAAGGAAAAGCAACAGCTGAGATTGTAGAAGAAGATCCTTTTGCCATTCAGATGATGTACTGGTGTCCTGAAAGCCGAATTTTCTGTGTGTCAGGAGTATCTGCATATGTGGTTGTTTACAGGTTCAGCAAACATGAAGTAAATACTGAAATTGCAGTAAGTCCTTCAGAATTTTACTCTCTTATAAAATAACATAATTTCTAAATCAAATTGCCTTGCTGTGTCTGTGCTTATATACTTGAATAAAATTAATATTGAGCTGTATAAATATAGGTTATGGGACACTCCTTTTTAAACCTTTTGAGTTTTTTGGGCCAACTCTCCACTTTTTTGCTCTAATAGTAACATATAGTACAGATTTCAGATATAGTTTGTTTTTAAGACTTTATGATACAGTAAATCTCTGTTGTACTTACCTGCTCTAAAAATACTGGCTACTGTGTGTTTTTATCACATGATGTACATTGTGTAAATACATAATAATGGTCTTTTAACTCAAGTATTTAATCTCTTTAATTTATGTTCATAGTGTTTGTACCACAAGGGGAATGAAAATTATCACTAGCTTGAACAAAATAGAGTTGATTTTTTTATGGCTAATGCTAACTTTGTTTCCCTAAAATGGACACTATATGAAATGCCAGATTATTTATGGCTAAGCACTTGATATTTTCCTAAGCTTTCTGTTGCTCTGTCCTGTCAAATACTCCTTTTCCTGTCTTCATGTCTTAACCAGTCACCTTATTTCATGTAGAATCATACAGTTCATGTTCTTTTAACTGCTTGGCAGTCACCTTGTCCTTATCATCGTTGTGCAGCAAGTCTGACTTTGGTTTAAACCTTGCATTTTTGCACAGGAGCCACAACACTGCTAACAGTGTGGCTGAACAGCATTTATAATGTAAAATATTCTTACTTAAGCCTAAGAAGTTTAACAGGAGGCTACTCTAAAGGCAAAGCCAAACAAAACATGACTGCCTCTCCTTCAGGCTTGCCATTCTCTGGTTTGCAACTCCAGACACTCTCTTGTCAGAAAGTATTTCTTTGCGTCTGCCAGCTCTCAACAAACTCCAGGGGCTGACCCGAAATTTCCCTTTCATTTTCCACCTTCCCTGATCACAGTTCTTTTCCTTTTCACACTATTTTAATGTATTTTAGAAAGTCTATAGTTCTAGCCTGGCAAAAACATGTGTCATTTTTGGACTGTAGCCGTGTGCCATCTGGTAAGGAAATTCATTACCTATAGCTGTTCTGTTGTTTTCCTCTCATTTTTTTCCCCCAGAGGCAATTATTAAGCTAGCTGAACGTATCCTTTCAGGAAAGTTTTAAAACTAATGAACAGTAATTTCATGTTATTGACCAGCTCATGTATAACACTGCTAAAATTACTACATGTCAGTATTCTTACATTGTTCCATAGCAAATGCACCTTATCTTTTATTACCTATCATTTAATTTCTTTATTTTCATGTCATTTACTTTTGTGGCAGAATTGCATCTGAACTGGTATTTTCTAAGTGTAATAATATGATAATATGTGCAATTTAACAGTTTCTCAGATTTCATCTGTAATTAAGAAGCATTTATATAAGGAATTGCTCTCTGAAGAGTTGCTTTAATATTATCTAATCTTGGTGGCATAGTCACTGAGTTCTCCTGGGTTTTGTGCATCCTTGGGCCTCATCTCTTGTTTTCCACATTTTTGCTGCAAGCATTCAAGTCTTCACTCTTAAATGGGGGTGTGTGTGTGTGTGTGATTAATAAAAAATATGGGAGTCTCTGTTGGAATAGGTACCTGACTTTGGGCTGTCTGTCTTTCTCTATACTGAGACTGAGCTGGTCAGTCTCAGGATTTCTTTTCCACCTGAGGTGAGCCCAAGGTCTAGTAGTTATTGTCTTCCCTTCTCTAGCAGCCAGCCTGAACTCACCTTGAGTTCAATTGGCAAATCCCAGCATTTTAAGGACCCTGTGTTGGTTTGACTGCCTGATGTCAGTCTTGTAAAGTTATAGCTGTGGTAAATGGGAAGTATGGAGGCTACTCAATGATTTCTCCATGGAGCAGGGAAGTCTGCTGCTGAATATGCCTTAGAGGCATAGGCTGTGCCTGGGATTTCCTCAACAGAAGTATTATTTGCATCATTCCATATCAGATTCTGGAGACAAGTAGTATGCATGAGACAAATTCTGCTTCGTATCCAACCTTGGAGTCATTGACATGCAGTTATGTAAAACCATTTGCTGCTGTCGTTGTTGCTTTCTCATCTGAATCTACTCCTTCCTGTCTCAAAAGGATATCTAGGTATCTATGAAACATGATCACTTTCTCAGTGATCAGTCTTTCCTCAATGAAGCTCCTCTTCAAAGCTCTTGAGAAGAACTGTAGAAAAAAAGTTTACATGAGTTTGAATGTAGAAGGGAGAACCAATTAACCTACTGATGGGGTCCACCAAAAAGAGCCTTACTGTGCATCAGAATAAATTGGTGCAACAGATCTGTACCCCTTTCAAGGTCCAGTCAAAGCAGGGACCAAAATGTAAAAAAAACTCAGTTGTGTTACTAGCCCAAATGTTTCTTTCTCGCTGCAAATGGACGATAGCTAGAATTTTTAAAAAAATTAATTTTAGTAGAAAAAGGAAGACACAAAGAAAAACACTCAAAGAAGAATGATGCACTTCTAACATGGCAAGCAGAAGAACATACTCTTCAACAGTTACTCCCGTCCTGCATGAAGATAAAACAGCATTATAAATTGTTTCGAGTCAGCAGCAATTACTTCCAGGAGATTAGATTTTCCTGAATTCAATATTTCACTCATTAGTCTCTGAAGGCAAATGTTGTCCATAGGCTGCTTAGCTGATTCAGGCAAAAAATATCCATGGATTTTGCAGGGAGAAAACAAAAACAAAATTTTGAAAAAGGACCCTTTCTCTTCTGATTGAGCAGAATCACTTCTTTCTGAAATCTGATGTGTTTTAACACAATGGTTGAGAATAGGAGAGTCTTCAGTACAGATCTTTATCTCCCAATTCTCATAAAACTTAGGTATTTTCTTAATACTGTCATCTCTATTCTGGTACAGATGATGTCTCAAAGAGAGATCACTAAGACAGAGTTTGCAGAGTCTGAATCTGCAATTGCTTCTGATCGCTTCAAGGTACCAGCACTGAAATTACTATTCAGCTATCCCAAGACCTTATCTCTTTGAGGGCTGTACCTTGTTTTTTATTCTTTTCAAAATAGGGATCCCCTTGGACAACTCGTTAGGTAGAAAGAGTAGCCCAATATTTACTGTGATTCTTCGAGATCATTACTTACATCCATTTGAGCTCCCTGTCTAGTTTCCCCTGTGTTTTGGAGTCCTTCAGTTAAGGTTTCCTGAATTAGTGGAAAGAACTGAAAGGTGTTTGGGCCTGGTTGGTCTCCTTTTCCCTATCTAGAGAGACCTGAAGGAAAGCAGAAGGTAACTCTTTTGAACTTTGCTTTCTGGAATCTGACAAACTCGTGTTCAGTCTAAGGAATACAGAACTCTGTGCTGTTATCTCTAATTTCCTATGGCCAAATGAAGTTCATTCATCAGTACTACCCACACTCAGGCTTCTGCATACTGGCTAAAACCTGTCTTGTAGAGATTCTGTTGTACTAGCAATAAGAAGGCACAGTTGATGATCATTCTTTTAATGAATTTGCTTAGGAAAAAGATAACAGACAATAGGCAGAAAATTTTCATGACATTTATCCCGAATTATGCGTTCTTATGCCAAAATATTATTTATTTGGGGGTGAGTGATTAAATTCTCTTTTTATAATAAAAGCTGGAAAGTTGTATTCTTGCTTTTCACTTACAATAAAAGGCTTAAATCAAAGTTAACACTGGAAGAATATACCTATGTATTTCTCCATCAGCAAAGGATAGATGACTAGTTCCTAGCTGATGTTGCTCTTAGGCTGTATAAATAACAAATGACAGTATTCTTTGCCTGCAAATGGTAATGACAAATGGGGGGGGGATTTTTTAAAAAAAGGCTTACTGATATTTATTTGAAAGTAACGGAATTTTCAGCAGGTTGCTTTATTAAATTGTAATTTAGCTTTTTATTTATTTAAGTCATTAGAGGTACGACTTCAATATGAAGTAGAAGATATCATTACTCCTGAACCGGAAATAATTCCTCCATTTCCAGATGCCTCCTCCCAGCTTCCTTCTTTAAAGAGCCTTTCAGGCAGTACCAACACTGTAGCATGTGAAGGGACGATGAAGGATAGTATCCCATGTCTTAGGTAAGTCTATGCCATTGTTCAAAGATATATCTTTCTAAAAAGCATTCCTCTCTGTTGTATTAACAATCAGTTAACTGTCAAGAAAAAGAGGTTAAAGTTTTTAATGTTCTTAATGTATGCAACACAAAATGAGAAGGAACCAGCATATGGGACACACAAAAGACTTAAGGCAAAATAATTAACAAGGTATCTTAAAAGGATATAAATAAGTATGGAGAAGATGAACTGTTACAATAAAGGTTTGACTGTAATTTTCCAGTATGATCTAGGAGTAAATCTTCATCTCATACCCACAGTTTTGAGTGCAATACAAGCACCACAGAATAAATTAAGGAATTTCTGAGGAATGGGGTTTTTTTGAAGTTCACAAAGAGACTTCCATAAAGCAGATGTGCAAAGCTTTCCATCCTTGATTAGTTAGTATAACACTAAAATCTTTCTTTGTGAAAGAAATATATGCATTTTATGGTGTGTAAGGGAAGGAAACTGTGTTCATACTCATGAAACAATCTTTAAAATATACAAGTACGAAACAGTTGTGCTGTGTGGAAGTGTATTTATGTTTAATCTTTAGGAAGAAGCAAATTGTTGTCTGCTAGAGTACACGTTGCCACTCTTTGGAATAGATTAATATGTTCTTACTAATAAGGCAGATAAATTATGGTTTGAATATTTTCAAAACAGAATTCCATACAAAACACCATAAACCTTAATTTCCCAGCAACAATAGTGCACTGCTGATAACAATTACTCTCATTTTAGTGAA
Source organism: Gorsachius magnificus (assembly GCA_034008185.1). NCBI lineage: Eukaryota > Metazoa > Chordata > Aves > Pelecaniformes > Ardeidae > Gorsachius > Gorsachius magnificus. The sequence continues at coordinate 130,378,280 of CM067081.1, forward strand.
TTAATTATTATTTCAGTCTAATTATTATTAAATATTTTAAATGTCTCAATTATTTCAAAAGGAGTTTAAATGAATGTTTCCTGACTTTGCAGATACTTTGGGTTGTGGAGCTCCTGAAAATAGCATTAGCATTTAAAAGAGATATCATTACATTGTTCTTGCAAAATTAACAGTATTTTTTGGCATCATCTTCATTTGTCCACCTCATTCAGTTAGGCAGTTGAACCTCAGACCTCAGTTAGTCATTAACATAAACCATGAAAATCAATAGCAGAGGCAGAGAAGCTATTAAAAAAATCTCAATTTGAAATCTGTTTATGCCATTGAAATCAGCAAGAATGCAATCGATTATTTCAGTGGCTAAAATTTTCCCTTAAGGGATTCTTATGTGATTTGGTCTGGGGAGGCAAGGAATTGTTGATCTTGGAGGAAGAAGAGTTGTAATGAACCAGTAGAGGTTCTGTTGGTTAGTTTTAGGAGTTTGCTTAACTCCATATAATCTCACATTAAGCTGGCTAACTGGTTTTTGTCCCATTTTACACAAAGTAAATGTGAACTTTTTTTGACTGAGAAGTGATTTTTCAAAGTCAAAGTAATTATACTACTAGAACTGCTGACATACTCCCTCTTACATTTATATAAAAGTATACTGTGTACACTCTCATCCCTTTCAGTAGGGAAAGGCATATAAATATCCCCACTTTTCCCCAAACCCTAACCAGGTCCACATTCCTTTTCTGTCAAAAAACTTCTGTTCTAAGCAGAATCATGATGATAAGATGAAAGCAGTGCTGGAAACGCAGAAAACCCAGTAGAGACCTGGATGATACTGTTGATTTTGTATGTAAGTCATTCAGGAGGGCAGCAGTACTGAATCTAAGATACAGTGATAATAACATAAAGCTGCAGCCACCTACACATGGAGGGTCAGTGCACAATTTGAACTATATTGATAATACACATAGAATTTTATACACAGACTAGCTTTTAATCTTGGCTCCATTGTGTTTACTTTCATATCTGCTTTTCAACCATGTTCTAGCAAATGGGTGGCACTCCACACTACATAATTTTTGCTAATCAGAAGTCAGAATGACTGAATGTGTTTGTGTCTACAAATAGGTACTAGAAAGCAAGTGATTGAAGGGGCTGAAGTAATGAAAACTTGGCATTTATCTGAAATCAAAAGTAAATGTTACCAAGAGAGGCAAGCAACAGTGTGGAACAAATATTGTTCTTGCTTATTTCAGATTTTATAATCAAATATGCAGATTAATAACACAAGAAACTGATGTATTTGTGATTATCCAGATAAATATTTTTGGTGTAAACACTGTCATCAAAAGCTGTACCCAGAATGTAAGTCTTTGTTCCCAGACTTTTAATATCATCCCAAAATTAGGTCAACCATGGGTTTTGACAGTAGCTCCAAGTAGCTCCAAAATGGTTAAGAGCTGTCTGTAATAATCTCATAAAGCTCTCCTTCCTCTCCTGATTCTTAGTCTTTCTTTGGGTATTATTTTTCACAGGGATAGAGGATTATATGTGATAGACCGCCCTATTATAACTGTGTGCAGAGGGGTGCAATGTAAGCAGTCTCACCATTCACAGCTACAGTAAAAAATGCACTGGATAGCGGGCTTTACGTATAAATTACTACCTACAGTGTGAATGTACTAATGAATAACATGAATACCTCAAAGTATTGCTGTAATTGCGTAATACCTTCTTTCAATGTATCATCAAGTTAAGTTCTACCAGTCAAGAACACTCATAAAGCAGTCATATGGAAGCTTTCAGTTTTTACACCCCCTCTTAATATGTACATCTTCACTGCCTGCTTTGCAAGTCACTGAATCTGCCATAACAGAATATGAAGAGGTGTTAATAATTATATCAGATTATATGTAGGAATCATTCATTCATTAAGACCCCATCACATATTAGGTGATTATACTCCTAAGAAGAAAACAGGACTTGTTTGCACTAGATGGGCAAATAGAATTGTCAAGTCCCTAAGTTTTGAATATGCAATGGTGAGGACTACGTACAGAAAGGTACATCTTCTCATTTTCTCTTGCCTCTTTGCATTTTTCTGGCGAGCTTTACTTCAGAGCAAGAAAGTTCCAAAAATACAGAAATCTCCTGTTTCAAAGTTTCAGAAGAAAGTATTGTAGGTTTTCCATTCAAGTTGATTATTCATGATGATTTTTTAATTGTGCATTATATAACATAAGAAAATATTCTGAAAAATTACAATCAAAGCAAAATTATTAAGCAAAAATTATTTTTATTGACCCCCACCTACATCTTCTCCAGAAGTTCTCTTGTAGGGAATGTTGAAGTTTTCAGATTTGTTTCTACAACAGAAATGAAAGTGAAAACCTGGAATTCCACCAAAATATCCTTGTTCTGATTGGAATGCCTAGTCTCAATGTGACGGGTATACGCACCGTATGCTGCAAGTGCTGGTACTGCTCTGGGCTTATTTAAGGGATTGTGCTTCACTAGTATTTTCTCAAAGGAAACAGTTGTTATTCATGGCCCAGTCTGTTTGTTTGTTCTTATTTTTTACTTCTTCTTCTTAGTGTTAAGACTCGACCTGTGCGAATGCCTCCTGGATACCAAGCAGATCTTGTTATTCAGTTGGTGTGGGTGGATGGGGAGCCTCCACAACAGATTACCAGTCTTGCTGTAAACTCTGCTTATGGACTGTAAGTAATGCAAAATTAAGGTTGCATTGATTTATTGTTTATTACACTAAACTAAGTATTTTCCAATTGTACTTTGAAGTTTCCCGCAGAAAATTAAAGTCAGAGTAAAAATAATCAAAGGGTGCTATAACCCAGATTCTTGGGGAAAAATTATTTGAACTCATATTAAGATTGTAATTTGAGATGTTAAACTGCCATTCTTGCCCATATTTTTACTATTCCTATTTAAAAGACTGAATCTTTTCACATCATCCTTTCCATCATTTCAAGTAAAATCTAATTACCTTTCAAAACTGTAATTTTTAAAGTTGTTTTGAAAGGATCACAAAGGTGAAATACATTTCATAGAAAATGGCGATGTGATTAAGTGTTAAATGTCATTTATCATGACATCATATTTTAGTTGGAAATAGTCTTCTGAGAACAGCAGATCTAATGTGCTAATCTCTGTTTGAGACAGAACCAGCGAGCTGCAGTTGAAAATTGAATAAGGAACATTCAAATGCTAAATTCTGTATGCAAGTGAGCCTATCTGTGTGTATTTTTTTCCTCAGATTCAATTTATTTGCCAGTTTTTAATGTTTTCTCTCACTGAGAATCGTCCAGATACGTTAAAATGCTTTTCCCTGTAGCAGGTGTTAATCCAAAAAAAACTATAGGCTGCAGTGGGTGTTAGGTGTCTGACTCCTGCTGATTCTCAGTAAGTCACTTGACTCTCTTGAGAGATTTTGGAAATGTTATGCAGAGCCTTTACATTCATGCAAAAATATTGTCATTTGGGGGATGTTTTGTCAAGTTTTTGACCTGAATTTCCAGTTTCCTACTCATGAACTCTAGAAGTTTCTTTTGTTTTACCATACCTAGATGCATTTGTCACTTGTGCAAATTTTTGAGTTTTGCCTAATTTACTCCCTTGCACATCTTGGGCCTCAAGGCAGCGTATGACTTCAGGAGTAATCACACCATTCTCTCACTTGTAAACTACTCTGACAGGTTGCAGATCTTCTAGTATTCACAGTAGTTTCCTAAACTGTTTTTTCTTGGTAATTTTTTTTTAGGTATAAGAAATACTATATCCATGCTTGTTTGTGAACTTTGAGAAGTTTAGAAAGATGCAGACTAAGAAGTGATGATCTGTTTTGTGGATTTGCTGACCACAGAGTGAATGATGACTAGCTCTTCTTGTTTTCCAAAATTAATAAAGCTTAGGTTAATAATTTTCAAAATGCATTTGGCTATAATTTTTATTGCCTAAAGTATTAACAGATGAGATTGACACTCAACATTTTTATTCCCTTATTTTTCTTTTCCACCTAGAACACAGGAATTTATGGACACAAGAATTGCTGTCGCACTTTATACTAGTAATCTTTTTTACTTCGAAATCCTTTCTCTGACACTGCCTGTTAACATATGTTTTAAATCAAAATACAAGAATGAAAAAAAAATAGCAAAAGAATTTTTTACCCTTCTTTATCAGTCAATTTCTGTCAAGAAACATGAAGACATATAAAACTTTGCACAGAATGGTCTTCTGGCAAATGTGACAGATAGAGTTCCTTTTTGTCCTAAAAAAAAATTATTTTGTTCTTCTATTAAGCAAAACAGGCTATAGTAATTTCTGAAACAGATATTACTTTACATTCATAAAACATGGAGTTTATTTCTCTTTCCCATAAGCAAAAATACTGCCAAATAAAAGTGTATTTATACACATTTTAAGCTGGCATGTATTAGTAGCTGCTTTAAGCTACAGATCAGTGAAGAGTCTATGGGGAAAAAAGACTATGTTCATAGTATTTCCATATATGCTGTACTAAAGTAGATGTTAAGTCGAGGGTAGAAAACATGGTGTAGTAAAAACTGGTAGAATTTTTGCGGCTGTTGTAGATGCTGCCTTAATTTGCCAGTTTGACAAATAAGAAAAACTCATCTCACGTTCATCCTTTACCTTTTCTATTTGCTATTTGGAACCCTCTTTTTTATAATGGAAGCAGCAGAAGAAAAGGTGCAACAGAGTAAAACGTTCTGTCATCTACCCTGCTTCCTCTTTCTCCATCTTCTTACTTCTCTCTTTCCCTATTTTTTTCCACACACAAATTCATATATCTGCTTTAAGATATTTTGGAGCTATATTTAGAAAAGTCAGGCGGAGGTGAGTGCACAGCTGGCTTTTACTGTGAATGGAGTGCTTAAATATCTTGCAGGGCTTTGAACTGACCACTTTAGTCACTTTTCATATAAAATGATGGAACTTGATCACAGATTATTCCTAATCTCATTGAGCATGGTTTGGGATTTTGAGTTTCCTACTGGCTGTACTTGTAAGCCTTCAAATCTGGAAGTTAAAATTGCAGTCCAATAGAAAAGGAGAGACTTCTGTAGAATAGACATCAGTATATAATGTTCCTGCTTAAATGAAGTTTCCAACAATGCAGAGCAAGAGCTTGGCATGGGTCCTGTGGATAGTCATATGCTCTGTGAATTTATTTTGCTATTAAATCTTAAATAGGTTTAATGCTTTAGTGAGATTTTAACTGCTGAGGTGTATGGGTTTCCATATGCTATGGTTAACTTTAGGCTTTCTCCCAGGTCTTACATATAAACATTTTTAGTGTCTTTTTGTTTTCTTCCTTTTTCTTAGATAGACATATTGTCTAATTCCCTGCCACAATCTCCACCCCTTCCAAGTTTGGGAAAAAGCACGAACAGAAAGCATTTGTATGGGAGAAGAGAAGGTGCTGCTGGTCCAGCATAACTTCTTCCCTCATTCTGAAACTGGTGTCAGAAGGGAATCAGCAGTAGCAATAGAGAAGAATTGGGGCAGAATGCTTCTAAAGGGAGTTTCTAGGCAGCAAAAGAACTAAGTTGTTCCATCTCTTTTTCCTTAGGTCAAGACTGCAGTCCAGATCTTAGGCAATCTCACACCAGTTGAGAGATCTTGCCCATGTTTCAAAGCACCATCAAAATGTCAGTTATGGAAGCATTTCAGGGGGGTAGAAACTGATTCAGCAGGAATCTATAATGTAGCCAAGCTGACAGACTTGGAAAGAAATTTTACAAATGTCTTTCAGATTTGGGTATCTCCACAATACAGCTTAATATATTTCATTTATCATTTATATTTTAATTTTTTTAAAATTGTGAATTTATTTATATTTATCTTTTAATTTATATTTGTGGGTTTTATGTATGTATAACCACCTTTTAAGATCTATGTCCAGATTTGTAGTCTTAATTTACATCAGTATTACTAGAATTATATTTAGACATTACTGCAATGCATTTGGCATAGAAAGTTAATTAAAGTGGGCAGTCTGCTTTCTGGAATGCCAATTACTGTGTTTCAGGACACAATTTTATGAATTCAGGATTACAAATCTAAAAGAATTATAAAAAGTAAACCTTGAGTAGTTTCGGAAGGAAATGTTTATGCAGAGTTCCTAGTAATAAATAATAATAATTGTTTGTACCACTTGATTACGTGTTGCTAATACCTTTGAGGAATATTTCTTTTCTCAGAGTGGCATTTGGAAACTGCAATGGTTTGGCTGTTGTGGACTTTATGCAGAAGACAGTACTGCTGAGCATGGGGACCCTTGACCTATATGGATCAAGTGATCCATACCAGCGTCAACCCCGTTCACCTCGCAAAAGCAAGCAGTTTGCTGCAGGTAGGAAATAAATTATTGCGATTATGAGCCTGACATGTTCTTTGGATTTTTTGCCTGTGGCTTTTTATAGTGCTTTTGAAATGCATGACTATTTGCCAGCCAATGGAGTTTCTGTAACTTGGCAAAGGAAATCTGACATGTTTTAGGTACTGACACTTTCTTGGAAACAAAATGTTTTACAAAGTTTATTCTTTTGGGATGGAGGTCAGCAAGTAATTCCCTTAGCTGAGTCTTTAAAAAAATTGTAAAGAGCAGAGCAGTAAACTGTTTCTCTGGCCATCACTTGAAGAATAGTCTGTATGCTATTTTCTTTCTGGTTTCAGTAAGTTCATACCAATAGGTAAGACTTCAATTTAAACTTAATTGTATCTTCTGCCAAGTGCTATTTATTGTTATTTGCATAGGCAGCTCTTGATATAAACTTACTAAATCCAGCTGTACCCCATTTTAAAATTTGATGCCCAGAGGATCACATTTGTAAGTCATAGCTATTATTATGCATTGTGTGTTAGAAATATTAGTCCATCAATGCAGCTAATTTTCACTTTTTTGGTTATCTAAAAAATTTCCTTGTATGAGAAAAAAAGAATATTTTCTGTTTCAAGTTTTTTTGCTCTACATATTCCATAGTAACATACTAGAGTCAGACACAATTATGAAATGTGTTTTACATATCTGTGAAGTTTAAAAATTAGATTTAAAATTCTTTTTGAAAATGTTGAGTTTTAAGTCTAGCCATGAAATTATAGAAGCAGCAGATTATAGTGGGTTTATGACATCAGCATTTTCATTAGCAGACCCTGCACTAAATCATCAAATCCTATTTCTCCATAGAATCAATGGCAACTTTTTTTTTTAATTTGGAATATGTTTGTACTCCAAACAGAAAGTAAAATTTAGAGAATAAAATGTAAGTCTTCAGGCCTACTTCTGTTCCTGAAAGACCATTTATCTCACTTTCTAGGCATTTAATCATGGCAAGCTTAGCTCTCATCTGTGCCAAGTGTTAAAGATGTAAATTTGGCACAGCTGAGGAGAGACGAGACAAGCAGCTTTAAGCTACATTCAGCTTCTCTGCCTGGTTCAGCTAGCCTCATGACAGCTCCCAAAGTAATTTGAGCAGCTAGCCATAAGCAACATGCTGCAGAGCCCTGTACATAAAGGGGGAGGATAGCTGATGTAGAAATAGCTATCTATTATCAGCACTGTACTACATAGGATTTTTATGTGTCAGTGACAGTCTTCACTAGTCCTTTAAGGCAATGTTCCAGCTATGCAGTGTAGCTAGAATGGAGCCCACTGGGGATAAGTGACTGCTAAGAAGGAATATGCGCTTCTAGATTGCTCATGGAAACTATGCATCTAAAAAAGCCTCAGCTGCTTTCTCACCATCCATCCCACATCCTTTACTTTTTTATTATTTTTGTTGTTATATCTCCTAATTGGAAGGTAAGCATCTGCTGAAATTTCTTCACCTTGGCTGTTCTAGATGCTGGTTATGATACCACTTCCTTTCACTTTAGACTGTTTTTTCTCTCTTTCCTCTGCCTGCTGCTGATGCTGGTGTACTGGCATGTTCCAAAGACAACTTTTGCATGCGTGGCCTGTCTAACTTTTATCCAGATTTAACGAAACGGATCCGTACTTCCTATCAGAGTAAGTTCTATAAAGGTTAGGCAAATAGCTTGATCATGATTGGACTATGCCTGACTTAAACCCATGTGTTTGTGCTTTGTAATGTGTTTTTTTTAAACACATTCAGCATGCATGCAAACTTATTACATTTTGTGATGTCAACCATGTTTAATTTTAACAATTATCTTTATTATACAGATATTTCAGATCTGTTTTCTTCTTCCAAAAGAGTCAAAGAGAAAACTTCAGTGACTTATACAGGGCAGATTGGGCTTTAGAAATTATTTTTCAACAATGTTACATTCTTGATGACAGTATCTTTCTTTGGTTTTATATTCATTTCAGTGTACACCTACTTATATGAAGCATTTCTTGTTCTGCAATGGCACGCCTAGTTGTAGTTATTAATTAATTCTTCCCTATTTTCAGAACAGCAATGTGGTTTAAAAGAGTGCTGACTGGTTTGGGTGCTGGGAAATTTAAAATTTTAATCTTGGTTTGGTACTTGAATATTTGGCTTTGGGGAACCATCCCATGTCTCTGATCTTTAATGGGGAATGTAAAGTGGGTATAAAAATACATGCATCAAAGAGAGCTATGAAAATTAATGTTTTTAATATCTTTAAATTTTGAATTATAGTGATACTCAATTTAAATATTAGTATTCATCACTGCAGAATGCGATGAACAAAGCTATAATTAATTTTGCAAAAATGACTGTTCAACAGATGAGCTGTGTGTATCTTAATTAACTGTAGTGCTTATATGTAATTAGGTCTCCAGGATGCCTCTTATTCATCTTTTTAAAGTAGTTTTCACAGAACAACTGAATAGGCTGTTTTACATTAAATACTCAGTATAGGCAAGATAAAGGGGTGGCAGTTGTTTTATCATCTCACATAAATAACAAGTTGTGTAGCTATTGAAATACATTTGTACACTTGCACAAGAAATTCTATTCTGTCTCTCTAGACTGATTACTCAACAACTGATTACTATGATTTTATTTCATAATATTTCATAAAAGGTGGCCTGTTCAGCTGAAAGACTAGTCCAGTTACAAATCCAGGAGTCCATAAAAAGGTTTTGTGTATAATGTCTTAAAGTTTATTAGTCTGGTATGGCCAAATTCAAGTCTGCAACAAAGAACCTAAGGGACAAACAGCAGTCAAAGGTTTGGTGGGCTTTCCCCACTAAAAAATTAATAAATTCTAAGACTAGAAATGACCAACACTTTAATTCAAAATTACAAATGCAGACCATGGAGTTTCTCATAGCTGAAAAAGTATTATCTTGTTTCTATCTTCAACCCAACATCACAAAAATCTGCAAAATCTTTTCTGTATACATCATAACTGAAGAGTATGAGTCTGACTCTTGTACAAGATCATTAACAGCTTCATTTCTTTCCTCAAAAATTATTTGGTTGTTGCTTTTGTCATTTGATACTTACACAGAAGTATGTGCTGTATGATCTGAAAGATGCACCAGGCAATAAGATAAAGAAGAGGGCAGGAATGTGTCATAGACTGTAAAATATCTTGCAAACTCATTCTGAAGTTATGCTTTGTTATATATCTTATCTGAGATATGAGTTTTAAGAGGGGTATTGAGAATGGATTTAGGATTTTGCTTACAAGTTTATGTCTTCTCATAAGGGATGATGATGGGAAAAGAAAAAGAAATTATTTTTGGAAATTGTGCAGTTGAAGCTGATATTATTAAGGCAAAAGCAGGAGCATTCATGTGGTAACATAAGCATTAGGTCTAAAGTTTTGCGTGGTACATAAATGAAAATGGAAGTTAATGGGAAGACATATCAGGAGTTGATTCAATTAAGTAATGAACCAGGAAGATAATTTCTTGAGGATCAGTTTGAGAGAATAAGGCTTGCAGGCATTGAAGCCAAAGAAGGGATTATCAATGAGTGAGATATTTAAACTTTTGTTGGTCATTTTGAAGGTGATTTGCAGGAAGAAGCAGTCTAGTTTAGTATCCAGCCTGAATCTGACAGTTAGTGTTGTGTTCCAAGGATGAAACTAATATTACGGATTAGAGTATCAGGGAAGACAGTGGTGCTGTTAGCTGTGTGGAAGTAGCGAAGAGAAGACTTCAGCAAAAAAAAAAAAAAAAAAACCAACCAGAGTTCATCATGGCAATGTTAAGTTCATGTCTGGACACTTGTGAGTAAATTTTAGAAAGGCAGGATTACTACTCTAATTTAGTTGGAAGGAATCCAAGTTAGAGATGTGTATTTATGAATCATTAGAGTAAAAAAGATATTTATTGCCCTGTTTATAGGTGAGAATCTCCTCAAATACTGGGACAGAGAGTTAAAGGAAGTGTTGATGTTTCAATCTGGGGTGCCTTGCAACTGAAGAGAGAAGGGGAAAAAAAATATCAAACAGGGAAAAGAAGCAATATGTTGGAGAAGAGAGGTTTTCCAAAGGAAAGACATAATCAACAATGTCAAGGGTATCCAATATGCAAAGCACATTCATGGAATAATTGTTTTGAATTTTAGCCAATAAATCTATAGACAGCTTGATAAGAGTAATGTATGCACGTGTAAGCTAGACTCAAAAGCATCTAGAGTGGACTTAGAGCATTAAGACAGCACATTCTCTGGTTTGGGAGGTGAAAGTGGAAAGGGAGAAGCAAGAAGGGAAGAAATTAGAAGGAGAAATGTAATCAGTTCTAGGCATGCATAATGGGAGAGATTGAAATATAGTTGTCGCATCAGAGGAAGTAATTTGAGAAAAATAAGAGGCTAAGATGAGGGTGAGGGCAGAGCTGGAGGTAGCTTTCTGGTGTCAGTGACCCGTTCCATTTGCTATAACATCTGCTGGCAGCCACCTTCCTCTGTAGCAAGAATATGTGCCAAGCCAAATAAAATAAACTGTCTCTGCAGTGGTGCAAAACTGTGGTGGTGTTCGTTTGGGTTTGTTTGGTTTGGGTTTTTTTTTCTTCAGTTGAACTCAAGCTGTACATGTTATTACCTAGTGGTAGATAACATACATTCAAATATTAAACCAAGTACAGTTGCTGCATCTATAGAGATAGTGTTTGCAGCAGAATATAAAAATACCAAATTGCAAAAGCAATTTGCATCTCCTACTAGAAATTCATACCATCTGTTGGGTAAAACAAGAAAATAAATAGTCTTTATGAAGCATCCAAAAAGTCAGCAAGTTCAAGGGGGTTTGATCTATTGGAAAATAGGTTTCAGAATCAAGACTTTCCAGTGAGAACCCCTTGTTCCTCCTTTAGGCCAGTCCCTTGAGAGGATGTGAGTGAAAGTAACCTTGGTCTGACAGCAGGACACAAAAAACTGTGTGTTATGAGTCATTACATATCAGTAATTGACAGTTTAAATCACACCTGACAACACAGTAGAAGCTAATATAGGTTGAGTTTTAAGTCAACAGCTATATTCTGAACTAAATCTCACTTCCAAAGAATGCATCATATTTAAACATAGATGGTATGTTTAAATATGAAGAAAATATAGTATGGTAGTTCAGGGTGAAGGTGATGGATTAAGATAACACTGAGCTTACTTATTGGCTTGTGAATATTTATCATAATTTATTTATAATTCATTTATTTATAAGCAAAGATGTGATGGCTTTGGGAGCTTTTAAGTAAATGATCAGTCTGAATCATTTAATCATAGAGACAGAAATTTAAAATTTCAAAAATAATTTTAAGTTTAATTATGAGTTCATAGAAGTTGTTACTCCATACTAGACAGTACACTTTAATAAAGAGGAAATGGGAATCACAGTGAACTTTGAAAAGCATCCATGGGACATGTCTTTAAAAGTGCTTTAATGCCTTATGTGATATATCTACATCTTGCACTATTTTCATGTGTTTATAATTTGTTCAAATCAAAGCCAATTTCTCTATAGTATCGGTGGGTACATCTTCTCACAGGTGATTGTTTACATTGCCAATCTCAGTTATTTGCATTTAGTTTTGCTCTTATGTTCTCCTAGTTCTACCTGGACTCAAAACTTGCTGGCACGGTTGGTTTTTTTAGGGGGCTTTTTTGGCTAAAAATAGATAAAATATCTTGGGACACAGATTGGGCCTACAGAACTTCAAAATGAAAAGTGAAAATATTTTTGTAATCTAACTTCAGTAGCTGTTGTAGTCTCTCAAACATTCAAGGGAAGCTGATTTGCATGGAAATACTTATAAGTGATAAAATTATTGAAAAGGTTTAGCTTGGTTTTCTTAAAAAGGAAATGACAGTATAAAGTAAGTAGTAGCAGAAAGAAAAGCTTGAGAGCTCCCTTTCTTATTTCAAAGGGAAACAAAAGACAACATTTAATGGAACCGAAGATAACACATAAATTTGACAAATGTGTGTTTATTCCTTTCAGTGAATTGTGATTGTGCAATTCATTGTCGTATAGCATCTTTGGGATTTAGAATATAGTGAGATTAAGAGAGACTTTGGGTACATGGATGGATAATGAGAAGAACTCATTATTGTATTTCTAGGGAAGAAAGATTTATGGCAGGAAAAAATCTTCGAGTGGCAGTGCTTAAGCAAATCTAAGTGTCTGAGATTAAGACAGTGCTCTTGTGCAGGGCACATGGTACCACTTACACTTAACATGGGGACTTACTGCACTTTTTCTTTTTTTTTTTCTTTTTTTAAAGCATCTGTTGGTGGTCATTGTTAGAGGTGATAGTGGCTTGACAACAAGTCTAGATTTGTAGAGAAGTTCACACGGTCACCGCTTTTTAAATACCGTAACATGAAATGTATCTTTCCTGTTGTAAGTTTGTAAAACTTGCCAAACATTAAGAGCTTGTGGTAGTCTCACAGTGGTAGCTCTTGGGTTTTCAGAACAGTGGTGCTATTTGGTGCATTTCCTACTGAAGTCAGTGGCACCATAATTTATGTTGAGCTGTACTACTGTTTCTGTGAACTCACCAAAAAAACCCCCAGAAACTCTATTTAGAAGCATTTGACATTGTAGCTATCACCAATAGTAACTATACAAGATTTAGAAGAATTTCATTAATTACAGCATTGTAACCATAGTGTTAAAATTTTAATATCTCCCATACTGCATTTGTAAAAGAACCAGTTTAATATTTCTTTTTATTTATCCAAGGCCTCTGATGCTATGCAAATGTGCCAAATTCGCTCCCACTGTACCTTGCAGACAGTTCTGCAGAAAAAATCAATTATATCCCAAATCACTAGGTACATACATAAACCCCAGAGTCAGGTAGAAATAAGATTTGCTGTAAGAAAGCTATAGATAGAGAGCCTCCCTAAATGGTTGCAGTTCCTGAATTCTGTTGTAATGTTGAAAGTGACTGGACTCACAATTGATTAGAATATAAAATTCTCTCACAGATTCTAAGTTGAATCAAAGAAAATTTCAAGTATGTTTCTCAGAAAAAAAATCTTTGGTTTTCAACATTAGTATCTGGATTGTGATCTTTTGTTGTTTAAAAGTCAGGAGCAGATATGTCATTACTACTGACTTAACAGGCCAAATCAAAGCCGTTGTTTTATCAAAGCGCTCTCCTAGCACTCATGCAGGTTTGTTAGTGGTAGGAGCTTTTTGTTCTACTTGTTGGGGCTCTGGATTGTCCCCATTTCTCAGAGCAGTTCAAAATTACATTGTAATAAAAATATCAGTACCTACATTAAGATCCCACTGTTTTTAATACAAAAAGAACAGCACTGGTGACCAAGTGGTAGCAGATTTTTTTTTTTTTTTTTTTAAACGAGAGTCTCCTTGAATTTTAGAGATGAGGGTCTCTGAGCCTGAGGATCCAGGAGCCATATTAATTAAAACGTATCACGTTGCAGGAGGCGTGGTGCCAGATTAAAGCATTGAAAGGTCGCGATAGGATGTTTGACTTCCAGGATACAACATATGCAGAGTGTATGTAAACACGGTATCAGTGCAACAGCAACGTACATCTGAATGTGGGCTAACGTTCACCAGGCTCTACGACCCGCGTGCTGTGAGCCCGCATTGCTCGCAGATGGATGTCTGGTGCCGGGCTGCCTGCCAGTCCCAAGTAGCCTATGGCACAAAGTGTCAGAGCTCCCTATAACATCTGTGAAACACTTGATATAGGCTATAGGGTACCATGGGATACCTGCAAAAGGAACATGTGAATAGGTACAGCCATGCCTGGTTCACCTGCTCAACAGTTAGCCCCCATGGTAAAGGATAGCATGAGCTCAGACCTTCTCTCCCTGGCATGCCAAAAGGCATGTTTAAACTTGTACGTGCAACCTGTGCCAAAGATGGATCTTCGTTTGATCACAGAAACAAGCCCAAGCTTAAGCAGGATAAACTAAGATTACTTGTTGCTTTCTTCCATGGTAGGCTGCTACAAATGAGTGCCTCACAAATATTTATAAGCAATATATAAAATATCTTGTCCAAAAATTGTGTTCTATTCAGACAGCGTTATCATCGCCTCTGTGTCCTTTAAAACAAGCTATCTTATGTGAATTAATATAAAAGTTCCTAATATTGCATAGTAGTGGTGATATTTTCGTACTTGCTTTCTTCTTTCATCGGTACTGTCTCTTTTTTTCTTTCTTTTTTTAATCTCTTCTCCCCCTGTTTTAAGGTTTCCTTCCTGCATTCTGCAGCAGTTGAAAGCATAGAGTGATTTCCAGATCAGTTTGACAGGGATGAATGAGTTTGATTCATATCACGGACATTTCAATTTTAAACTATATTTACTTGTTTTTTCTTGTTAGGTACAGTCACTCTTTGTCTACCCTGAGGCACTCAGAAAACAAATCTGAGTTAACAAGAGGTGTGATTCTTAAAGCAGACCTAAATTTCTGCAGTGACAGCCTGATAACTGCAGTTATCTGAAATAGATATTTCCCTCGCATTTCACACCATTCCTTTCTCCAAATTGACTCTAAAGTGCAGAATATCATCAACGAAGAAAGTTGAAGCATGCCCTGTTAGATTGTAACTTAACTTTTTAACTCCGTTTTTTCAGGCCTGACTGAACTCAGTGACAGTCCAGTTTCCCTGGAGCTAGAGCGTTGCAAGTCTCCCACTTCAGGTAAAGGTGATTGGCTTCTCTTCCTGCAGTCTGTATAAGCCATTCATGTCATGCATCACTGTGTTTCATTAATCCCTAAGAAGCGAAGTGCATAGTTTACAATTCCAGAGAGAAGAAATTACTGGAGGAGTGCTTATTACCTAGCACAATAAAATCCTAAGTCTGTTTACTTAAAGAAAAATTAAATGTACGTGGTGCATCTTGAGGCGCAGAGTATGAAAACATTTGAATTAACAACATCATGCAGGTATATTCCTATATCCTCCTATTAGAGGCTTGTTTCTCTGTTTTCTTACAAGGCTTTCTGACTACTATTTTTTTTTTCAGTAGGGAGTCCGTACATATATATATAATGCATATGAGCACATAGAGAAATTATTTGAAAAACAGCAATATGGAGATGGTATATTTTAACCATTACAACCCACCGGTGTCTAAATTATGTAATTTACAATGAAAGCATAGCCTCAAATAAAAATCCATGCTTATCAACCACTTTGACCCAGCAGTGGAACCTTGGCCATTTCAAAATTTATAAATGTTTCCTATTTTACCCATAGTCCTTCAGAAGGTGGAGTTCACCTCATTCCCACTACTTTTCTGCAAGTGCGTAGTCTACACTGATCTCTTTAATGCAAGTTCACTGTCTTAAAGATCGTTGCTTAGAGCTGTTTTCTAGTAGCTAATTTCTACATGTGATGGAAAATAAGGTGCTGTAGCAGTGATACATTCATTTTGCTTCTGGTATGCATATGGTACTTCTCTTCCTTATAGTTTGGTAAGTATTGATAGATACTCTTTTTTTTCCTTAGTTATGGTAATAAATTCCCACAAATATGCTATTCAAATCCTCTGCTATTATTTCACATATTTTACTTTACTATAACAGGACACATTAATCTTGAATGGAGGCCACTAATTAGTAATTTTAAAAAAGCTGAAACTAATAAAAGTGTTTCCCTGCACATCAAGAACTAAAACAAAATAGCTGTTTTGAAATATGTATTTTCTTGTACAATTTCAACCCAAATTCTGTAGACATGGGAATATCAAAGTGAAATAGGCTATAATAATATTGGTATAGTACTAGGAATTCAGACTCTTGAGCTGGGCCTCCGAAACTCATGATATAAGCTTTAAAATAAAACATTTGATAAGTGGGTGTGATTAGACTATTTATTGCGTGGCTCACTGGGATTCATCTTTTCAATCTTCTATCCAGAAACGAGCTATAAACTCTCTTTCTTTTTACTGAAAACTAAGAGATCACTGACTTGGTAAACATACGTGCATATGCTTAGTTTTAGAATGGTGAGTGACTCATCAATTCAAATAATTTTGCTTTGGCATACCTGCTCTAAAACTGGGCAAAATCCAGTCTAATCATCTAACTGACCTCAAAATTGTGACCTCCAAGAACTTGGGAGCAGAACTACCTTGTGCTTATCAGCACAGCCTCACAGCTACATCAGCCTTTGCGCTGGCTAACATTTCTTTCGTGTAGAACACAACTGATTGATCTGCATAGTTACAGATTCATCAGGCAGGGTCCTTCTACTTCCAGTCTTGGCTTTGGTCTATTTAAAGTTCATGGTACACAGGCTCCATAATGGAATTGTGCTGTACTCTGTAAAGTCCCATGATACCTGTGTTAGTAAAACCAGTGACCACATTCCTCTGCTGAAGACAGGCTAAGACTTCATCCTTCAGAAATTTAGCAGAAACAGAAAGATCATTTGGCTGCTGAGTCAAGTGATTCAGGTTGCTGCCCAACAAAGGTCCTACTGGGTACGACTACATCACGACCTGATGAGGTTGCAAAGACAGAAGGAATGGAATTTGGTTCATTATGGTTGCCAGACCACACCAGCATCAGTTCCTCACCTGGCAGTGAGTATGCACAATGCATACACAAAGTGCAAACTGCTGAGCAACTTCACCCTCACTTCCATCAGGAGGGGAATGATCTGATGAACATCTTTGATGTGCTCACATGCATACTTTGAGACTCCAAGACAATGCCTGGGAAGAAACCCTCCAGCACACTAATTGCCAATGTAGATGCAAACAGTTTTACATCTAAGAGAGCCATTAGTAACTTGGTCAGATTTCAGTTCCATCCAGGCCCATAAGAACAGTGTTGATAAAGGCTTCCTGGAGAATTTGAAAAATCTTCTGCCTTCTCATCTCCTGGTCTGATTCTGAACGCTGTTTAGCCTGCCCGAACCATCTCTGTTACCCTGGAAAATGTATTTCACCTGTAACGTTCTACTGCCTGTCAGTGATTTAACCTCTGACTAAACTTCTGCAGAGCCAGCTTAGGTCAACTCAATAATTCAGCTTTGCTGTTTCTCTTCTCCCCTGCTCCAAATCAGAATTAGGCATTAGGCATTGATATGAGTGTTGGAGCACTGAGCAAGAGACTCAGTGCTGAATAATACACCTTATTTTACACACAGGACTGGTTTCTAATTCAATACAAATCCAACTTCTTCTACGAAGCAGTATTTTAAATGTGTTTCACAAGGCTGTCTTTTCAGGTGCTCCTCCTGTACTATTTACTAAAGCATGGCTTTGCAGACAATGTAATTGAAAAATTGGATACCTGTTCTGAACGCCTTTCAGACTAGCACATGAAATTAAACCACTTGATGAAAAATTTTCTGAAATTTACAGTGCCACATGGGGGGTTCAGCAAGTGAAGAAATACCAACCTTGCATTTTAAGAATGGTAGGCAGATGAGAGGAATAATCTTCCTTAGCCACTGGTATCTTAATTAAATTAGTATTTAAATATTATACTGATGCATTACTAATACTGTACAGGAAGACAAAAAGTTAATAAAGCCATTTGAAAGATTCTGTTTATTTGCGAATATCTGAGTGGTAGCGGTTTCCACTGTAAATAAAATGTATTCCAGACATAGCTATATATATGGAATAACTGGTAAAAAAATTTAGAACAAAAAAACTTTAAAAATAAAACCCCAAACCACTTACCTATATAAAGCTTTAAAAAACCCCAGGTCATAAAAAAGTGATGCAGCATGGATTTTTCAGTACCATCAGAGTATCTTATTCTTACTCAGGCATGCCTTGTTCTTTCAATGGAGAAAGTCAAACTGCATTTTGATTGTTGTTTGTGATTTGGAGGTCAACAGTTAGGGCTTTGTACTACATTCACTGTACAATGGCATGCGAGAGCTCAGTAGCTCTAAAACAAAATAAAAACCTCTGAGGCCTTGTTAAGTACCCATATGTAAATGGTGCTACATCCAGTGCTGGAGTTAATTACTATATAATGTATTACAGAACAGTACCCGTTCCAGCAAAGTTTACCTTTATTTTTATCATCTCATTAGGAAAATATATTCAGGGGCTCCTAGGAATATTTTATATATAATATACATAATTATGTATGTCTCTTACTGCTTTAGCCTTTTAGGTGCAGCTTCATCTTGAAGCACGTAGTTGAGAATACACTGCGAGCACAAGAAAATGCATCTTTGAGAGGTCATCTAACTTTGTTGTGTAATATGCAATGAACAGTTTAGACTTCTTTCAAAGACCAGCAGGAAAGAATTTCTTCGGTCCATATATAGAAGAGTGGTTTCTCAAATGTGTGTTCTAAAATGAAAGTGTATTTGTGTTTTTTCTTAAGAAATCACCTTCAATTTGGGGGCTCACATCCAAAATGCTTTTAAGACTATATTGCTTAGACAAGGCTACGTAAAGATTTCCACAATTGATTCCCATGAGCTTTGGAACGGGTCCCTAATGGCAAGATTGTGAGTTTTTATGCGTACTATGATTTCCAAGTGCTGCTATCCTGATTCATTCCACTAGTTAAATCTGCTGGGATTAGGCCCATGCCATGCCAAGCTTCCACTTTCCTACATGAAATGTTTTTAAATAGCTTTGTTTCAAGAAGAAAATTATTAAATTTCTAAGAGTTGCTCTTTTTTAACTCATGGGTAAATGCAGAGTAGCTGAAGAGATTTAACTCTGTTTAAAAATTATATTCTCATGGAAAACAAGCAAGAAAGTAAATGTTTCAAAACATTTTGTGTGCATGGAAAATGTAGAATGCAATTTATTTTGAAACTTCATTATTAATAACACTGCCAGCATAACCATTTCTACTTATTTATATTACTTTACTAGGTAGAAGGCAAATTAATCATTAAAGAGGGGTTAGCTCCTGCACTGTGAGTACAAGGTGCATTTTATTACTTTTTCCAGTATGTGAGGGGGTTTCTGATCGATGAATGCTTGCTTAAGACCTTGAGAAGGGATGTGTGTGTAGGGATTAGCAAGCAACGAGGAGCAGTATGAGCTGGCAGAGGGATTGAAATGGGGAGCTGGGTTTGGGCCGTGGTGTTTGGCTCAGGGCGAGCTCAAGGGTAGCCCCCACACAGCCCGTGGTGCATGGCTCAGGGTGCAAGGGGGCCTGAGCTCACCAACAGGGGCCAGCAGCTCCTGTGGACCGGGGAGACAGGAGCTAAGCAAGGAAGCAGGGTCAAGCACAGCCTGGTGATCGCCAGGCAGGTCCAGGGACAGGGGAGGATGTCTGTCCATGAGTCCAGGTCTGCATCAGCAGGGCCATGGCCAGGCACAGGAGTGGCAGCAGTGTGGCAGGAGCTGCAGCTCAGGGCAGAGTGAGAGTTAGGTTCAGCCTGAGAGCAGCTTCCACGGGAAAGTGACCCCCAGTAGCCAAACCCCCAGGACCTTATTGTGTACCTTGTCCAACTGGGTAGCTAAATACTAGGCTCTTAAATCCATGTTTTAGCAGCGGGGAACTGGGACTGATATTCCGAAGTGTTACGCAGGCAGAAGCTCCCTAATAGGAAAAGAGCTGTATGAAGTCATCTTCATTTTCAATAATATTAAATTCTCTGACTACAGTTGTGCTGTAATAGCTGAGAGAAATGCACCACCAAATGTCACAGCTGTGAGCACACATTTGTTTGTTGGTTGTGCCTTGGTGTTTTCATTGAAAGACTGATAGAAAACATATGGCTACCAGATAGGACATTGTCAGGTCAGGAGACCTGGGTGCTCAGCTTAGCTAGCTGCCAGGCTGTCTGTGCCTCTTTCTCATCCCACAGTGGGGTAACTTGGCTGTTTACACATCATGCTCTTTTGGGCAGGGGCTGTCTTGCCTTGCACTGTGGCATCACAATTTCTGCTGGATGCCTCCAGCATGAATGCAAACAAATAATGGTAACAAACAACTCTGCTAGCTTCTTGAACCTTTATACTCTTACTTCATTCTTAAATTAAACTGGGTTTCGAAAGCTCTTTCTCAGCGATACAGGTTTACATGCATAATCCTCCTTTATAATAAGTGTAGAGATAATGAAATATACATGATTTAGGTACTAAACATAGGCTACATAATAATATACACATTCTGATTAGTTTAACAGTAAAAATTTAGTTTTACCCAAAAAAAAAGTAATATGCACAGCTTTAATCATAGTAAAGCATGAAAGCAACCAGCTCCTCCTTTTGTTTTTACCCTCAGAGATGAGGTCTATAGACCGTGGTCCATGCTGTGTCCTAGTACAATCATGTCCTACACCAAAAATTTCCAAATTTGTTGGTAGAGATGGTCGTAGGAGTAACTCCTGGCTTCCTCAACTGCAATTCCTTCATTTCCTCATGGTGTGTGCCACCTTTGTCCTTTAGCCTCCTACTCGCCATGTCCTCTACTCTATCCCTGTACCTACAAACCAGCTAATCAACTGTATACTCCTCTTCTTTCCAATCCTCAGTCCCTTCAGCATCCTGAGACCATTAGATTGCAGCCTTCAGTATAGTATGCCTGTTTTGTCTGTGCGCAGCTGTGGCAGCTCCCAAATCAAGCCTGTTCAGAGTTCTTCAGAGGAATCAGAAAGTGCATACTTTGCATGTGCTGTATAAGCCTGCACACAAATAGTTGGGAGCTATTTCTGCAGCCTTGCAGTTCAGAAACATATACCACAATTTGGGAACAGCTGTGGCATATAACGCAAGACATGTAATTCCTGTTATATAGAAACACCTGTAACATAGAAATAGAAGAGGTTAAACCACCAATTTGCAAAGCTTAATGCCTCCATGATGACAGCACTAATGAAGCTCCTTGGTGTTAAATGCAGCTTGGTTTTATAGCTCTAAAATATCCTAATCTAGATCCTAGTCTGTTAGTAAAGTGTCCTACAGTCTTCCTTAGGAATTGGTGATCCTTTTTCAGAGGGCTGGTTGAGCCAGATGTTGTCCTTTCCTTTGAAGGAGATTATATCACAAGTGATGCTTCTTTCTCTTTCTCTGTAGCAAAGCACTGATGTTCTGGAGCAGTGTCCTCCATTCACAGTGGGAAAGAGTGTAAGACAGCTGCTCGGATAAATGGAATGTTTTTTAAAGGCTGCTCTGAAAATCAAGATGCCCTTTGTGTGAGTGCCTAAAATGGATGTAGGAACCTGACACTTGGTATCCAAATTAGACCATTTTCATGTAGTAGTGTTAATGATGTATATTTTGATGTTGGGTTGTTCTGAAGAGATATCTTTGCCTTGTCCCAAAGTATCCAGTTAAAGTGACAGCTAGAAATGGGTTATTGGGAGGGCTATGCCGGTTCTACTGATACCAAAATGTTACTCAAGGGCCTGAAGGGCTTCCCTACTCTTCCTTGAAGAAATAAAAACATCTAACATAAGTGCCAGCTGCTATTTTCTTCTGCCACGTTGCAGGCTTTGTAGTTTATGATACTACAAAAGAATGCAATTGAATTTCTTTTTTAGGGGCTCTGTGTCTTGAAATGATAAGTGGCTGTTCTGGGCATCCTTCTGACCTAAAAGCTTATTAAACAGAAATTACAAAGGACTTGTTCCTTATCTTCACATGTCCCACTGTTACTTACCATGTGGGACTTTCTTTAGAGGTATAATAGTTAGTTGACAAATACTTCATGGTTCACTTCTAGTAATGGACAGTATGGGTAAGGGGTAAAAGCCAGAAAATAATGTGGAAAAAATACTGAATTAATACAAAATGAAAGAACCATATTGGAAATTAGTCTTCTGAATAATTAATAAAATATTTCTTAAGGCATTATTCTAATAAATTTAATGCCGTTTTGACTGCTACAAGACATGCTTCATTTCAGTTCTCTGGTGTTCATTGTTTAAAAATGTGCTCATGTGTGAGGAAATGAAAACATGTTTGAACAGAAGCAAAATCATAGTTTTGTTGCATAATTGGAACACAACAGATAATTAAATCTTCAGTAAACTGAGTGCAATATTTTGATGTCTAGATAACACCACATTATATCCTGAAGCTGGTGTATTTCGTTTCTGTGCAATCTGTCTTCCTTTCCGTAACACTACAATGGTGTGTTCTGTCTCCATTACCTGTACAATATGCCCTCTCTTTTTCAAATGGTACCTTGAGGTATGATGTCATCAGAACTCATAATGTCATTGCACCCTCTTATTAAATTGATTTCCAGGTGTTTAAATATTTGTGATATGCTGTGTAACCAGCATTTGCAATATTTGCCTTAATCTCACATGTGCTTTTTTTTGATCATTCCTGTCATCGCAAGGTAAGATATTGCAGCACACAGCCAAAGCTGTGTAAAGCACCATTCACTTCTTGAGAGCTGGAGTAATGTTTTTTCCAGTGCTTCTTTGTTCAGTTACATTTATTTTGCTGAATGGTGTACATGAAAATATTTAAACCATAATTCTGCCTTTGTATGTTGATTTAAAAAAAGTGCTACAAATTTGCAACATGGTATTAACCAGAAGATGGCATGTTGTTTTCCCTCGCTCCTTTTTCTTTCTTACTTATTAACAACTGCCTTTCTCCTTTTTCTGTTGTTTCAGTTAAAGGATCAAGAAAGTTAAGTCTGCCAACAGATCTTAAGACTGATCTTGGTACGGTAGGCAAAAGCCAACAGCTTTAAACTTCCTTACATTCATTGGCAAAACATTTTACAGCTGATTCATGAGATAACACAATAACCTTGGAGGCTTTGTCTGAAAAAGCTTTCTAAAAAACACCTGTTAACCCATACAGTTCTGTTGGCAGCTCTCAGCATTTTGCTCGTTTAATATTTTTTTATTTCATGTAGACATATTTTGCCTGTCATTACACACTATGTGTGTAATATTTTATTATGAGAAGGCTCCAGAACTTTTTACACACTTGAGCCATTATAACTGGTTGTCAGTGATGTTTATCTCTGCCTATAACACCCAGTGCATGCACTAGTCTACTTCCTTTATTTAATGTATGAATTCCATGCCACAACAGTGATAAGATGGTTGATCATCTATATTTTATGGTGTCTTTGAACTTCGGAGAAGTCAGATCAGAAATCCATCATTTGTGTCTCAGTCCTTTCCTTGAGACTTACCTCAGCCAACTGTTAAGTACACAGTTTGCTGTAACCTTTTTCTCAATTCTTCTTTAATATGTCAGTGGAAATGCATAGTGAGAGCAGAAATTTCACCTCAAAAAACCTAAAATGAAAGTTCAACAACTTGCATAAATTAAAAATGTGTAGGGCGGATCATGCCCTCTTAAATATCCACATAAAGGGGATTGCTTCTGGCATTTGGGTTGGAATGTGTGGTTTACACAAAGATTTTTGTAATTGTCTTTAAATACTCTCAGTCTCAAGGAGTCCTTTCTAGTTTTGCTCTCATGGGAAATTTCTCGTGTAAGATGACTGAAAAAGCTGTGTAGCCATGCCTCATTACTTTTGAGTGTCTTTTTAGAGATAGAAATTAAAGTTGGATCACATCCTTGCATAATGTAGATGAACTTAATTTCTGTCACTAGGAATCATGTGCATGTATTAACCAGTGTAGCACTGTTCCCCAAGGCAAAAGTTAGGGGAATAAATGTGTCTTCCACATTATAAATGACTGAGGAACTTGGAAAATTGCTAATAGCTCCTGATAAAGATTAAGTAAACAAATGTTGAAAAATCATTCGGAAATTCAATTTAGATTGTGCAGATTTCAGTGTACTGAGTGATTTAATTGAAATGAGTTACTCCATCATTAACAGTGATGTTTGAGAAACTAGGAATGTAGGAATACACAAAACCAAAAATTTTGAGTGGAAAAATTGTAATACTCATAATACTCCAAAAAGGTAAAAGGAGTGATGTAGGCAGCTGTAGACCTGTAAAATTAATATTTATCACTAAATAAATGGGCAGCTATTAAGAGGGAAGGTGAATACTTGGAGTATCAAGTAGCCATAGGGTAGGACCTAAGGCTAAACCGTATTCTACAGATCAGACTTCTTTTTGTTAGTATTATTAAATATATATATAAAATATATATATAAATATATATATATATATAAAAAAATATATATAATCTTGAAGGACACATAGCATGAAATACATTTAGATCCTGAATCATAACACAAGAAAAAGATAAATTTGATGTGTAATAGACTGGATTTATAGGGTTTTAGAAAAGCAAGAAACAAATCAATGTAACTAAAGTGGTGAGGGCTTTACTGTATAATATAAAAAAGTTGCATATCAAAAAAAACCTGCCTTACCATCAGCTTTCCTGTAATCATGCTGGGAGCTGGACAATATTGTAAGCATTGCCTAGAATACATTAACAAATTGAAGGCAGATTTATGTTTAAAAAAAAAAAATCCAAAACCCAACAACAACAGAAAAAAAACCACAAAACCCCAAGGACTGGTGAGCCGGACAGCTGTGTACAAAAGGAAAGCTATAAAAGTTAAACAAATTCAACCTAAGAGCATAGGAGGCATGGTGATCCATCTTAAATGTACGATATATGCAGGGAAGTTTGAAGATTAATGGAATGCGTAATCCTGTCTGTGATTTTAATTTCAGAACAGTCATGTTTCTACCATTCCTCTATTTACCTGTACTCATTATTTTTTAATGATGTAGAACAAGTTAAGTATAAGCTAAAAGTAAGTCTAAGAAGGTCTGTTTCAACATCTTGTAGAAACTAGTGGAACGCTAATTAATTTAATTAATACATTTAATTAATCTCAAAAACTTCATATGCACCGAAAGGTATTATCAAATTGTCACTTAAGCATTCTGTTTGTTTTTACTGCCATTGGGTACTCTGTACTCATATTACCAAGAAGCCCGGTGGATTGGAAAGGATAAAGCATGTGGAAGCAGCATTCAGTGTATAAGCTGGCAGCTACTCATGGCTAATCAACTGCAGAGGAAGGTCTAAAAAAAAAAAAAAAAAAAAAACTGAAACAAAACAAAAAAACTTGTTTCGGTTCTCCTTCATGACTGTCATAGAAGGGCAGAAGATTCCTGTTAATTATTCTGGCCAATAAAACCGTGCTGAATTATAGATTGCTTAGTTTACAGCAGTCTGGAAAAGGCCTCTCTTTCTCAATGTAAGGAGCTACATGTAAATGAGAATTCCTGGAAAAGGTGAAGAATAATGTCTGCATTTCATCTACTTCTGCTCCAAAATGTCTTGGATACACTGGCAGAGCTCTTAGAGATTACGTATCTGCTGTTTGGCTGTTGCCTGAGATTGTACCCATGGTCTTAATATTCAGGGGATAACAATACTCTCTGGCCCATGCTTCTTTTGAAGATATTCAGGTCACCACTTTCAAATGATAAGATATTGTACCTCCATCCCATCAGCTCTGGCTCATAGCTTTTCACAGACTGCTGATGCATCACCTACTCTCAGCAACCGACTGCAGCTAATTGGGAAATACATTAGCGTTTGGCAGCTTACAGTTCTGCTCCTTTCTTAGGATCTGGCTCGTGTAACGTCCTTGCTTTCACTTTGCTTCGAATTGCAATAGTAGAGGTTAAGTAGAAGTTAAATCTGTTTCACGTGGAGGTGCTGCCAGTACTGAGAATTGCC
Source organism: Gorsachius magnificus (assembly GCA_034008185.1). Taxonomy (NCBI): domain Eukaryota; kingdom Metazoa; phylum Chordata; class Aves; order Pelecaniformes; family Ardeidae; genus Gorsachius; species Gorsachius magnificus. The sequence continues at coordinate 130,404,284 of CM067081.1, forward strand.
TGGGGAGTAGTTTGCTAGCATTTAAGGGAATAATGTGTGATCTGATGACTGAGGGTGTTCTAGTCAGAATTTTCATGACTGAAAGGTACTTTGGGACTCCATTTTGACCCTTGTATGACCAACAATTTAGTTGACCTAAGCATCTTTTTATTTTGCTGTAGTGATTATCTACCCTTGCTGAAGAACTTGTCACCTGTGGATGCCATACATCCACACAGAAATGTGAGAATATGCCATGTGGGGGGATACATTTAAACTTTTTGATAGTTTTAGCTACTGCAGATCATAGTAAGCCATGTTTATTTGAGTTGGCCAGAAGGAAGACGTAACGCTGCATATACTGTACAGTTTCCCTATTACCCCTCAGAGGCAGCTCTGAATGATAGTGTCTCTACTTTTGAATCTAATACTGTTTCCCAAAGCTTTTTTGAAAAGATCATCTACATTTCCATGCGCTGTCACAGTGAAATGAATTATGGGGATAATCCTAATCTAATTTAATCAAGTGGAGAATCTGGGATATATCCAGACATACAAATGCTTTCATATGAGAGTTTTCCAACTTTGCTTCACCAGCCACTTTAAACATCAGCTTGTATTTTTCTTTTAGGAAGTATTTCTGCTCACCGCATTAAAAGCTTTCAAAGTTTCCAGGTGATCACAAGGAGCTAGACAGAAGTCCTAACTAAAGATGGAGATACTCAATAACTGCTAATTTTTACTCAATTCCTATGAACTGAAGGTTTTACTGTATGAATTTATGCTATCACCTATATTTTGATAGCCAAAGAACAAAATAAAATGCAAATATAGCCAGACATCTTTTGTTTCCTCTTGCTAAGCTGTGATTTTCAAAAGATTAATATAACTTCCTATGCTTTCTGGAGATATTTATAAGCAGTGAATGAATTCTTTACCAGGCCAGAGTTAATGTCTCCCATTTTATGCAGCAGTGAAAAACTAGACAAAGTACCAAATAACCTCACTTTTTTCCATGATTTGAGAAATGTCTTCTGATGCAGAGGCCCAAAAAACTTTAATTCTGTAAGCTGGCTTCATAAAACAGTTGTAAGGGTCAGACAAAGGAGCTTTGGTTGTAACTCTGTATTCCATTTTGTACAAGGTTTGTGGAATCTGATTTTTCTTTCCTTAAAGATTTATACAGGTCATAACAGAATTATAAGATGAAAACATCCACCATTCGATGCCTTTGTAGTTCGCTGCAAGGGAAGTGTCACTTACTGGATGTTCCCAAGCCTGTGAAACAGTACTCAGATATCACAAAGAAGACCTCATTTTTATTTGAAGGTTGAGCAGTGGGGTTACAGCAATTCTTGCTTTACCCTTTTGAAGTAGTTTACAGCAGACATTAGGCACTGGCACAATTTTGAAGCTTTTAATCTGTTTTTGCTTACTGCTGCATTGGACAAACTGGTAGATTTTAAGTGGAGCATTCTGGACTAGTTTTTCTGGCTCTGAATCTGTAATTCTGTTTACAATGCCAAAGAACATTTCAGAAAATTTGAAATTATATGAGTTGCTTTCCTCGTTGGTCTGACATTTTTAGAAAAGGCAATTGAGACATCCAACTTTAACAACACTTATTTTTAATTACTTGGCAATATACATTGAAAATGGTATGTATTTTTACATGTAAGGGATTTTATGGACTGTCCAGTGTGTGTCTCCTTCCAGAAGGGTAATTTCTGTTCACTTTTCAGTCTGAAAATATCAGCTGAATCAAGGAGTTATCTGACCTCTGCTTGTGATTAGAATCATAGCATAATTAAGGTTGGAAGGGACCTGTAGAGGTTGTCTAGGCCATCAACCTGCTCAAGCAGGTCTAGTTAGATCAGGTGGGTCAGGGCAGTGTCCAGCTGAGTCTTGAATGCCTCCAGGGACAGGGAGTCCACAACCTCTCTGGGTGACCTCTTCCAATAGTTCATTATCCACACAGGAAAAAAGTTTTTCCTAATATACATAACCAGAATTTCCCGTGTTCCAAGTTGGGTCCTTTGCCTTTCATCCAATCACTGTGCTTCTCTGAGAAGTGTCTGGCTCTGTCTTCTCCATATACTCAGATCAGGTAGTTGCAGACAGCAGTAAGGTCTCCCCTGAAGTCTTCTCTTCCTGAGGCTGAAACACCCCCCCCCAAGTTCTCAGCCTCTCCTCTTACATCATGTGTGTCAATTTCCTTACCAGCTTGGTGGACCCCTGCTGAACTCATATGACAATATCTTACTTGTAACGGGGAGCCCAAAACTGAGCACAGGACTTGAGATGCAGTCTGACAAGCACCAAATAGAGGGGATTACATCCCTCAAGCTGCTGGCTATGCTCTCGCTGATTCAGCAGAGGATGTAGTTTGCCTTTTTTGCTGCAAGTTTGATCACTATTAGGATGAAAAACATTGTTTTTCAGTGTTTGGCCTCTCTGCAATTTTACATTTTCAGGTTTGGATTTTGATATTCTGTAGCTAGGACCCTAGTAGACAAAAGTCTCTTTCACCTGCTGAAGGTTGGGTGTATTGCAGCACCGGTTTCTTCCTTAATTAAATAAGAGAAGGTTTGTGGTCAAACATTTGTAAAAGAGAGCCTATGTTAATGGATATATTAGGACTCTGCCGGTCCAAATAACCAGAATAAAAAAAAGGGCACAACAAGAGCTGATCAGCAAGTTAACACTGTCAACTATTACAGCATAATAGGCATGTGCTGTGTGGCTATATTTCAAACGCAGAAAGGGGCTGTGTTCAGGCTTCTAATGCTTCCAGATTAAAAAAACAAACAAACAAACAAACAAACAAAACCTGATACTGATCTATATGGGAGATTTAACAAGCAAGTAGTTTAAAGGAAAGGTAAGTGCTTAAAATTATCAAAATGATACCATAAGTAAAATGTTGATAACTGATACAGGCAAATGTAGTCCCGAAGGAAAGGCAGTAAGATTTGTTAGATGAAACAACAAAACAAGTAGCAAAGCTCATCATACATTTAAGAGTTGATAAAAACAAAATAATATGCAACTGTTAGGCTCACAATGTAATAGATATTAACTGTTCCTAAGTTCTCTATTTTTACTTAAAGAAGAGTTCCTTACTGAGCACTCTCAAAGGTAAGTAATTTTCCACTCCTTTCAAGCAATGCAAACACATATGTAGTGGTATTCCATCCTGTGGTCTCTGTACACCTCTCAGGTTGTAATACCCTCCAGCAGTTAAAATCCAGGGCTACACGTAGATTTATGAGACCTGCCTGGATGCAGAGCTCCTCTGTAGTAAGTAAATTGGGTTGGGGTTGAGCTCTCACTCAGACTGTCATCTGTGGGCATGAGAGAGAAGGTCCTATCACCTTGTTTGGACTTAAAACAACACTCAAGGTCATGGTGACTGACCTGTGCGTACAAGCAGAAGAATATTTAGAAAGTAATAATATTCCATGTATAATTATTTTGAGAACAAAGTGATAACAAAAGAAGGATAAATAAGAACTCTAAATCAGAAGTTATCAACTATAAAATTTGGTTCTGCAATTTAAAATAAGAATGAAGAGTTGTTACTAGTTTGTTTATTACAATAACCTGTATGAAATCTGTCAAAAATCTACAATGCATAATGTTAACAAGTTTGGAAAAGCTTGAATTTTTTAGAATTGTTTGATTGCTGCATAAAAATTATGTGTAAACTTAATTATTTTTGGAATGCCTTATTTGACTATGCCTGTGCCTTTTTCTGTTGAGTATTTTCATGCAAATTGTATTAGCATCTATGGAGTGGTGCTAGCTCAATTATTTCAGACATTCGTACCTCTAGTTAAAAACAATGATTTTTTTTTTAAATTAGGGGAAGAATCATAGAATCTCTGGAAGCATCTGGTTAGAATAGACTAAAACTACCTTTGTTGTAATTATCTTACATTTTGTTCATTCATTTCAGATGGCAAGGTGGAGTTTTGTTTAGGAAGTTCCCAGCTCTTATGTGTCACGCTTTCTTTTTGCATTTTCAAGTTGAAAAAATGTTTCCAGTCCAACCTTTTTGAAGAATTTTTAATTTTAAAAAACAGAGAATTAAACCCAGATTTTTCCATCTTGAAAATGCAGGTGCAATGCTACTAATAAGGGCTACTTAGGACTAGTTGTTGCTGTCCTAGGTGGTCTTGTGGTTCATCCACCCTACTTGCGTGTTTCAATGTTGTCCTCTGTGCAGCTCAGGATGTATCAGGTTTCATGCTTCTGTTTCAGAATTAAATCAAGTTTTCCGTCTGTGTTTTCCTGTTTATTGCACAAAGCATAGCAACAATTTATGTTATATTATTCTCTTGAGGCACACTGAGTGCTGTGTAATTTTTGAGACAGTCAGTCCAGTAGTGTGGTGTTATATGATTGCTAGAAATTCAGCAGAAGAATCTGAGGAGCAGTGTTACATCCAAGTAGTCCAAAACTTTCCCACTGTTCTCGGGGGAAAAAAGCTAGATTTATTTTTAGTTTTGCACTGCCAGATTTGGTTTTTCAGATATGATAATGCAGAGGTGATCTTATGACATAGGGTAATATATTAGTGTTCTTCATTTGGATAGTGTTTATTTTGTATTTTGGTTTGATTGTTTGTAATTGCAGGCAAAAATACTAGTTTTAAAAAGGGCTCTGTCAGTCACACTTAACATTTTCAACCACTTTACGGTATTTTTTTTCCCGAAAAAATAAATCTGTTCACCCTGCTTTTAAAAAAATGATGATATCTTGGATCAAGTGCAGGATAGGAGTTCATTACCGTAATAAGCATACCATTATATTACACAGGCAGTATATTACAATGACAGCATGTTATACTCTTAGCATGGACCTAAATGTACTAGCAGTATGTCAATAGGGAAATTCATCCTTCCTCTTCGAACTGATGAAGACATGATGGCAAATACACAATTTTGCTGGGGGCCCACCTGTACTAGCCTCTTTGGCTAGGGCTCACACCTCCTCCCCTGCCAGGTTGACAGAACCGCACCAAGAGACAGTTGTTATCCTGACTTTGTAATGTATTTTCTCTTAAGATGATTTGTTAAAAGTCTAAGGTGTCAGTTTATATTCTCACTAATGAGTGATCATGCTATGTTTATCCAAATTTTGGTTGTTTTACATGCAAACCTGAGACTGTTCTTCAGGCTGTTTGTACAGTTATGAGATCTCTTTTTTCTTGATTTGAATATGTATCTCTTTGAGTGTAAAGAAAAAAGGTTAGTCACACCCATAATTATTACTCAAAGTCTAATTTATTGATAATACACAATAATCCCCCAGTGCAAACAGATGGATTTTTTCCTCCCTTTAACAGTAGAGATTGAATTCCTCAATGTTTGTTGAGATTCTCCGGGACTCATTTTTTCTGGTTCTTTCTGCTCCGTATTAAAGCATCTTTTGATTACTTCCTAACAATTTAGGATGATATTATAATTCTTCCAATTAGTCATATTTAAATTCCTTTGTTCTCAACCTCTCTCAGATCATTAGTTAAGAACTGGTTCTCAGCTAGTTTTTCTGTGTGAATTTATCCCTTTTTTAGAACTGAAAAAAATGGTTGATCCTTTTTTTTTTTTTATTTGTTACCTCTAGCATAACACAACTTTCCAGGCAGCAGTTGCAAATGCATGTTTCTCCTTTTGTACTGACATTTCTAATACATTTTAACAAAGCTTTTCACTGGTAAATTGTTCGTTCCTTTTGCAGAGGTCGCCAAGTAGTTTAAAACAGTTGTATGATAAGGCAAGTTGTGTAACATATACATGTTACTGCGTGTAAACTAAAATCACCATGTCTATATATAATATGCTTCCTGTCTGTGTAATACTCCTCAAAAAAATTAGATTAAATCTGAGGCTTTCTAGCAGGCTTGCTGCTGTCACATTGCACATTGCATCTGTCAGAAGGCATCTCTCAGTAGTTTCGCAAGTTCCCAGTGCTAATGTTACTTCTTCAGTTTGTCTTAATCTCATCTTTTCACTGGTATTTTTTGTGACACAGAATCACAGAATGGCAAGGGTTGGAAGGGGCCTTGGGATATCATCTAGTCCAACCCCCCTGCTAAAGCAAGTTCACCTAGAGCAGGTTGAACAAGACATCATCCAAGCGGGCTTTGAATATCTCCAGAGGAGACTCCACAACCCCCCTGGTCAGCCTGTTCCAGTGCTCTGTCACCCTCAAAGTAAAGAAGTTCTCCCACATTCCATCCAGCACAGTTCTGTTTCTTTTTTTAAGCAGTTTTTGGGGTGCACACTGCACTGAATGATGCTACTGTTTGGTAACAGGGATAGCTAAAGCATTTTTCATTCGTAGGGGTAACACCATGAGACCAGATGAAGAAAAAACAACCAGGACTGCACTGTAAGAGCAGCACATGGAGAACATTAGAGAATTTTATGTCCTGCACTTCTCTTTTATATATTTTAATACATCTTAGATACAATTTGTTACTCTCTGCTTTATTAAATCAGTGCAGTTAAATCAGTATAAAATGGGCTAATGTATTGTAGCATGGGGTAATCTGCTGTGATTACTTCCAATGGCTTGCGTGAGCCTCGCATTTTTATATTAATGAACAGAATAGCTACAAACTGAGCCCTGGCTATTTAGTTCACTATCCGCAATCAGGAGAAAAGGCTGCGGCTCTGGCAGAGTGGAATGGCTGTTGCACGATCTGGAGACTGCTCCAAGGATAAGCTCCGCCAAGCCAGGATGCCCAAAAGTCGTGCATTGGTAACTCTGGTACTTGCTGCTGGAATCCAGGAGCACTGGGGAGTGTAATGCAAATTCCCTTGACCTCATGGGCAGCGGCACCCATGGGAAGGGATAGGAGGCAATGGCAAATGCGGTGGTGGAAAAGGGTAGAAAAGAGAGGGGGCTTTTTGTGTTCTTTCTCCCCAGGCACCTATTCTCTGCCTTCTCCAGAAGAAGAGTGAGTTAGGAGCTGTTGTGCTATTGCATCAACAGCACAGAGTAATCCATGCACTGCTTCTTGAGTACCAATGTTAAAGTCTCTGATATCAACTGGTGCTCAGTATCAACTAACATTTCTGACATGAGAAAAGCCCCAGTGACCACATGGCAAAAGCAGTAAGGCAGCAAGGAAAAAAGTTAGAATGTTCTTCCTTACACATCGAACAAAGCTGGGAAAAGCCAGGTTTTTGCAAGACTTCTTACCTGTTCTTTGGGGTGATTGGAAGACCTCTGTCATGGCAAAGGAGGATCAGGTGTCTCGGGTCTCAGAGGGCTAGAAAATCGTTGCAGTCATTTTGGCATGAGCATTCTTGCCTTAGAAAGTACACCATAGGAAACTAGTATTGGGTTTTTCTTATCACTTTTCTTGCATGCTTCATTTTTTTCAGACAATGCAGTAAGGATCCCTTTCTTAGATAGTACATAGCCTTTCTTTAGGAATGTTTTGTATCACTGAGCTTATACCATAAAAAATGTGAGAAATTAATTTTTAAATACACACATAGGATTTTCTAATAGATTTGGGTGGTCTTTATCTGCTTGATTCTTATCAGCTTCTCAGCAAAAATGTCACAGCCGTACTTCCCATAATTAGATTGCTCTTTGTACAATGTCTTTTTGTTTTTACTAAGGTTTGAAAAGCTGCATTGCTCCTTGCTGTTTAAATTTAAAAAAACATCATATCTAATCAGAAGAACAGAACAGTGTTAAAATATAGAAAAGTGTGTAGCTGATCACTAAAATCCCTCTTCCAGTCATTGCTGTAGCACTCGCTAACATTTCACCAACTTCAGTACTTGAAGGATTAGGCCTGATTTTTTTTTTTATTTACACAGGAACTGGCTTCACTTATTCGGAAAGGCATTGCCAAAACAACTAAAGGGATTTAGGTGCCCAGATCCTACTGGTTGGTTTTGTTTAATTTGGGCTTTGAAGGTAACTGAGACAAGCAGTCATAATAAGAGAAACATAGCAGCATTTGTCTTAAAATTGGGCACAGTGAATAGGGGTTTAGATGAATGTGCCCATTCTGTACAGTGTTCAGGGAATGGGACTCACAAATGTTGTCGATGTTTCTATAGAATATGATGCTTTTTTACTCTGTTATGTTCCTCACCACTTCCTAGGATCCCCCTGGAGATAATTAGATATCATGCTGAAAATCCTTCACAGAAACTGAATTTTGAAGAAAGGAAACAGCTGGATGAGGATGTCTCTGTTGCTGAGGCTGAACAGTTCAGCCTGTGCCCTTGAACGAGGCCCCCAGTCTCAGAGGACTTTCTACTGAACCATATGAATAGTTGCAGCATATTTTGGAAAATTCCCTAACTATAAGTTGAATGAATCATCCACATCAGCTTTATATCTGCTGTTAGCTCAGTTAATAGCCATATATTAAGAAACATGTTAAGAATCACGAAAGTTGTGTCTCCTACAGAGCCGTCTCATTATGCAGTACAGATACTAAATTGGTTTCTGAGCTATAATTCTGAACAATTCTTTCCAATTTTGTTCATTAGGACTGAACTGCTTTCACACGCAAAGGACATGACTTACACACTAGAAGACTACATATAATAGCACACTATATGCTGTATTCAGTACAGAAGCTGTTTTATCATCTGAATGTAGAAATAGCTTTTCATGGTGTACAGTGGAGCTATCATGGCATGGTAACCAAGAAATAAATTTATCTTGGTATATTAACATTCATCTTTTCTTTGGATACAATACAAATCAAAGAGGGTTAACCGAATATAATAGTTATATACACAATCTTAAAGACTAATCTAATTCTCAGATATAAATAACCCGACATTTAAAATGAAAGGAGAAACTCCAAGCTTGTCCTTACCTATAGTATTGAGCTTCAATAGTTTTGAATAGAAATATTCAGTGTGCTCACATATGTCCAAGGGTTTTTTTATGCTTATTACCTGCTGTTTACTTAAGTTGTAATTACCTGCTGACCAAGAATAATTCAATTATGCCTGGGTGTGTGTCCTTTCATATGTTGAGGGGAAAATTGTGTTCAGTAATTCTTCTCATGTTGCCTTACCCAACATGAGAGGAAGAAAAACATCACGTGAATGTTTTATAGTCCAGTCCAACCGACTTTGAACTCTGATCTAAGCCTTGATCAGTGGATGCTGTGGGTTAAAGACCTGTTGCCAGTAGCAAAGAACAGACCAGTGTAGGCAGAGTTTGCCGCAGCCACGTTTTGTTTCTCACCTCCTCAGACAGCAGCGTGTGCTGTGCTGATCGACCATGGCCTCTAGCAGGGGTCCAAGGGCTCAGCCTCGTATCCTTTAGATCTGTAGCAGACAAATCAATTGTTCGGCAGTCAGTTCCCTTAGCGGTAAAATAAATCTATGTGGTATATAAAGAATAAAATACTTAGCAATATTTTGGCTAGTTTTATCATTATCCCAAATAGTGGCAGTTAGATGCCTGTTTCATGCAGCTTCAAGTCAGGTAGGGAAGATGTCTAGTGCTAAATTCTATCCTGTAGTAAATTACACTTGCAGATCTTTATGAGAGTAGAAAGGAAAGATAGTTTTCAAATTTATTTGATATCTGTTAGGAGACACAGGGTCAGGGATGACAGTGTCACCAGCAGTATCTTGATAAATTGCATGCTTGCGTAGATCAACAAAATGCTGTGGGATCTGCAGCTGTAAGAACATGTACCAGTTTTATGTCCCTTGTTTTTTTCAAAGTATACCTTAAAGATATGGTGAGTTATTCTTACGTATACATGTGCTGGGTTGATAAAACAAATAAGTAGTTATTCTTGGACAATTTGATTTAACCCATTCTTAGATATCAGAAAATACATCTCTCCTCCATTCTGAATTTCGGGAGCTGGCGCTTTACCTAGCACTCTTTGCGTTCACTTTCCAGATCATGTGAATGGTCACTGTACGAGTCCAACGTCCCAGAGCTGCAGTTCAGGAAAACGACTTTCCAGCGCAGACGTCTCAAAAGCAAACCGCCGAGGGCCTGGGAGGCCCCCCTTCAGAAAAGCGCAGTCTGCAGCCTGCATGGAGATTTCTCTCCCAGTCACCACAGAAGGTGGGTGGCAATTAATATTTTGCTAGGTATTCGTGAATTTCTCACCGGGTGCGAAAGCAAATAAGTTTAGCATGATCCTTGTCCTAGTCATTGCCCTGAACCGCTGTCTTCATCTGACTGTTTAGAATTAGAACCACCCCCGTGTGTTAGTGTTGTTACTAACAAGCCTGCTCCTGAGCTCTGTGCTGCCTAGGGATGTGGTACGCTGAACGTCGCCGAACTCTTACAGCCATCCCCCTCGCCTGTATGGATCGGGTGCTTTGTTCCGGAAAAGCGATTGCTCATAGCAGCTTATGTACAGCTATTGTGACAGCTAGTAGTGCGAACATTTTAAACTCTCGTCGTCTCTACTTATCAAGTCTAAAAATGAGTAAGATATTTTTAGAATGCGAGATCAGGCTTTGCACATACATATTTATTTATTGGTACTGAAGACTTTATAAAATTCCACAATCCCTGGCCACCATTTACGGTAAAATTATAACCTATAATCTAATCAATTTTCTCTATTTAAAATAAGTTTCTTGCTTTAAATGCTTGAAAAAAGTCTTCAGATCTTGATCTACCTGAGTGCAGAGTCTTGATGAAACTGGGAGAAACAAAGTGAACCACTCATGGCAATGCATTGTGCTTAAAACTTAGAATAAGCCCATTTTAATTTCAGCAGTGCCAGCTATTTCACTGCAGATCATTTAAGCAGAAGCATTCAGCTCATGTGTTCTCCTTCAATTTTGATAGTGTTCCCACTCAGCTGGTGGTGTTCTTGACCCTTGTCTCCCAGGCTTCCAGCTCCCCCGCCTTCCTGCAATAGAACAATGCATTCTTTGTGCAGAAAAGCTTCAGAAAAACCAGAGCAATAAAATAAATTGTAGTGTTGGATGTATTCTGTTTTAGTAATAGGTAACAATAATATTTAAACAACAGAAAGGATAGGGTTTAATATTTTAATAATAAAATAATTAATTTTAAAAATTAACTCTTTTAAAAATCCAGGGTTTAATTTTAATCAAGTTGCAGAATAATTTGCTAAGCGCCTAAGAGATAATAATCTGCTGTGGCTATTGTCCAGGCTGTAGCATGGCCCAAACCCCCCATGATGCTCTAAGTATTAGGCAGTTGACAACACCATAACCCTAGCCCTCTGTCTTGCAAGAAGCATTTGTATCCTAACTTGCCCATCTGCAAAGGTGTCTGCAGCACAGAAGGTCTTTACAGCTGGAACCAGTGCTCTCTAATTTTGCTGATTGTTAATGGAGACAGAGCAAGGGAAATTAGATCACTTGGAGTGTCTAATTTTGTGGGGTTTAATGCAAATTAATGCAAACACCTTTGTTACTAATGGCAAATTGCTAGAAACTTTGATTTTTTTTTTCTTTATGGTAACATAAAATAGCAAATTCTTTTTCAGCCTTTCCTCTGACTACTGTGGGGGTCACGCAACTGAAAAATAGTGTCTACTTGTGTGAGCCCCTGTAAGAAAACATCCTAATTTGGCACAGAGGGTTCCAAAATTATATTTTTGACTGAAATGAAGCTGGTATCCTGAAGTCTGTTGCAGTGTCCTCTAGCAGCTCCTTCCATTTGATTTAAGAACAGCATTTACCTACTTTTATCCATGCGATGCAGAGCAAAGCATGGTAGGAGGCTCTCTGCAAAATGGCTGCACTCACTGAAGTTGTTAGAATCTTCCAGCTGTGTCACTAGGTCTCTGGTAGAAGTCACCTCCCATCGCCAGAGGTTATCACACCAGAACAGATGCTGGTGGAAGAGGGATCCTTTGAGTTTTCCCTTTCTGCTCAAGTACAGAAACATTTAGCTTAAACAGCTTTCTATATTGGGTTACATTATCCAACTCCCTTTGTACTAAAGCGAATGAGAAGTGCCCACGTGATCTGTTTTTCTGACTTCACTAGCCAAGTATTAACCTTCTGCAGAGGAACAGGGTCAAAAACTTGGGAGTAGTGACTTTTCAACTGATGCTGCTGCTTCTTTAGTGACCATCCAACCGTCTCTCCTCTAGGAGAGTATCATGGACTCTTCAAAGATTTAAGTCATAGGCTGAACAGCAAAAATCTTAAATCGCATTGTAGGCTTCCTATAACATATGACAAAGTGTAATCTTCAGCAATCAGATATAAGAAGTAATCCTCTTTAAATAATAAACCTGCTATAAATTTCAGTTTTAACTTGCATTGATTAATGGCTCCTTTGTGAATATTGTGCTAAAGCAGATTTACAGAGCTCTGAGGTGTTTATAAATTCCTGTGCATAAGGGCAGTTTTCATTTGCATAATCACCATTTTTTCCTCCACATAAGTTATTGATGATGATCATAACATAACCCTTTAATCTACTTCTATGCGCCACACAAATATGGTAAGTACCATTGTCATATAATAGCTCGTGGTGGAAAATGTATCACCGCCACAGTAGTTTCTATTGCTGTGTGGTTTTCTTCATCCTATGTAGTACCAAACTCTTCTGGAATTCTTGTATGCAAATACTGCTGCAATAGTATCAGCACTACGTGTACATAACCAGGCCATGGTACTACCTAATTCCTTTACACTTCTTGTTTTCTTTTCCCCTCCCACCCTCCCAGAATAAGTAGGGGCACTGGCATGCAGAACCTACAACCCACTAAGGTCCCACTGATCCTTGTGTACAAAACATTTAGTAACACAGTGATACTTTTTGATGGCATGACGATGCTTTCTGCTTATCTGTATCATGAAAGATTCAGTTTCTGTTGTTCATGACTAATTATAATACCTATCAAGTTTAATATTAAAGTATATCTCTTCCTAGAGATAGTAATTTAAATTCCTTTCAGGGATGTGGAATAAATTAAAGTGGCATAAAAAAAATCCGTATTTAAAAGTATCAGTGGTGTCACTTAAATGGTATTACAGCTCTTAGTAAGGTCAGTGAAGTGACTTCTGCAAGAAAGAGCCTTTAGAGTAATTTATATTAACATGCAATATGATGAAACATGGTTTGGGTTTGTCCTTGGGTGTGTGGGTTTGTGTACAAGTCACCTTTCACCAGGTCTATAGACTAAAATAATTTTCTGATTATTTATATTCTCTCATTAAAACAAAGCCATCTGTCCAACTCATCTAAACTATTTTTTCGATGCCTGTGGTATCAGTCTTTTGACTTCTAGCTCTACTAGCTGATCTGTCCGGAATGACTGACATTCAGCAGTTCTTCATGCATCTTGAATTTGTAGACATACTGCTTTGGCAAGCGGTTTGATTTATTTTCAAAGGTTTTTATACTGAATAATGTGGCAGAAGGTGGTATGATTCTTGAAAGATTCTCAGACTGGGGGTAAGGAAGAGGGTGAGGGAGAAGAAAGATGAGAAGTTAAAAGATTTGAGAAATAATATACGGAGAATAAGCATTCTCTCCAAATTGTGGAACTGGCTCTGATCAAAACCTCCTGGTTGGGCTGTTCCAAAATAAAATGAAAAAAATCCTTTCTGTGGTAAAAATTTATTGGCTACTTAGGAGTATATGCTGCAATAAACAATAGATGTATTCAAAAGAAATAATTTTTTTATATATATATTCTCATGTGGTGAATCAAGATACATATTTTATGTCCTCGATAGAGAGGTAGTATTTCAGGTTAGTATTTGGCAGGATTTTATTATTCTGCCTGAGTAGAATTTTGATTAGAGATTGCTATCTCAGTAGTGTTAAGCACTTTTAATACATTTTAAAAAAAAAAAAGCCTTTGTGTGTGGGTAGGTGGCTTTTCTTAAGCCTGTCTCTGAGGCACTGATAACACTTGGAGATTTTTTAATAACGCTTCCAGTTCCTGCTCTTTTCAACCTTTTCTAATTGATTTGATCAAAAAGATAATACATTTCGGTGCCTAATCATAAGGTATCTATTAGAATAATAAAACAGTCTTTCCCTCTCATACTGGATTTCAAAATTTACTTATTTAAATCTGATCTTTTGATACAATAGGAACTGTATTTCCAGCATTTTCATCAAGTGCAACTTTCACACAATAAATTCTTCTGACTTCATTCCTGTTAGCTGATTGTCAAGATTTTGCTGACTCTTACCTCTTTATATGTGCAGAAGCATTTTTGAAGAACATCTTTGCAATGATGAATCATAGGAAGAAAATGAAGGGAGGGGGCTGTGTCTTGTTTTCTGCTGGTCAAAATATTGCAAAGTGTTCCATTTCATAAAGTGCTGATATTTCTTCTGCACTCATAGAAGAATAATTCAAAAGCCAAGTAACTAGCAGTCTATGCTTGCATGGTTACTGTTACTGCTTAAACCTATGTCTTTCCCAGAATCCTCATCTAACATGGAAAAACTTTAAAAGCTCTAAAGCTTTTAAACTCAAGTAGATTTTTATTCCAAGCTAAAGATTACAGCTATTTCAGTTTCAAGGCCTGATATTTTTTCCCCAAAAGCCACTAGTATCTAGATCAAATAGCTTGGTATGGTTATATTTTTTTGTCAATAATTAGCCCGACATTTAATACAGCACTTCTCAAATACCATTTATGGTATTTAAAATGTTACATATTGTCCTGCAGTGTCTTCTGTTTTCATAAATGCCGTGTTCTCACAGCTATACTAATAAATTCTGTAGTTGCTCAATATTCTATATCTAATTTTAGCAAGAAATTAGAATTCTACAAGTTCTTAATAGCATATTATTGATTCTAAATAATCTTGTTTTCACATACTTTTGAGTAAGCTGTTTCTTCCTTGCAACAATATAAGAGTTTACTTGCATTATAAAAAAACCCACAAATATAGGAAATTCCATTGTTGAACTTCTAAATTCTAAACTTCTTCTAGTCCTTTTTGACCAGACATTTTTGAGATTTTAGGACTTAATGATTACATTTTTTGATAAGGCCTTTTTGCACAGGGTATAAACTACATTTTTTATTAAAGTTGACATTGTGCTTTTAAATATCAACAGCAAGAAAAAAATATAGATGAATGCAAATTATCCTTACTCAAGAAAATCCGAACCAGTCCATCTCGGTCTAAGAGCTAATACTGCATGGTTGTTAATCCTGTTAAAGCCCCCTTTCCATCTAGAACAGGAGAGATCCCAGCCTGATCAAGAATTTCAGTGTAGATGAATAGGCCCAAAACATCTGATCTTTTTCTGCACAGCAAAAGCAAAATCTGTATTTCAATCTATTTTTTAATTGTAATTTTAAGTTAAAGAAAACATTGAATTAAAGAAAACAGTGACATTAGAGAATAAAAATAAAATTGCTGTGGGAGGGAACTCAGTGTGGTTATACTTGTGTAGCTGGTGGGTATACGGATGTGTGCACAGACACATATGCTGGCCCACAGTCCTCTTCACTTTAATAAATTATGACTAACTCTGAGAAGTCTTTCAGATTTGGTACTTCTTGGTTATTGCTTTTTTCAAACATTTTGCTTTTTTAAGCCACGTTGCATTCTCCAAAAGGTTCTCTCTGCCATGACTTGCTAGTTGCCATCAAGAGAGTGTGTTGGCAGGCTCTGCCAGTTTTTTTCCTCCTTGCCTGCATTCACACAGAAATTGGAACATTCTGTATATGTATGCCCATATGTGGTTATATCATACGTCTTAGGAAGAAAGTAAAGGCACAGTGGAGTTTTTCCTTTGAAATGTTGTGTTTGGAAATCGTATTTTCTCCCACCAGCAGTGATAGAAAACTGTCTGTCGTCTTTTTATTATTTTTATTTCCCATTACATAGTTTTTAACTGGTCCAGTTTAATCACCCTTGACCAGAAAGGCCATTTAGATGTTAGTGCTACAAATTTGCCCCTGAACAAGGAATCCTAACAAGGATTTGCTGTGCATTATAATTTTCTGAAAATGCTCAGAGCAGAATCTTTGCATTTGCTTTAGCTTTTCTTTAAAATAATTCAGTTTCAGCATTTACCTCAGCTTTTGGATTAACTCTTTTGATTATACGTAGTTAAAATTCAATATAGAGCACTTGAATTGAAATGTCACTGTGAGCTGGCAAAGCGAACCACTCAAGAATATTTGGTCGTTATCTTTAATAACCTTATAAAAAATTCTATGGCAAGTACAACACAGTTTCCATTTTAATAGATCCAGTATACTTTTATGCTTGATGTTTTTCTTGTGCACATGCATCTAGAATGACTAAAACTGTTCGGGGGATAAGTTGTTTTGTCTCTTCTGTGATTGTGTCCCATTTGTTTTGGAAATGGGTAGTTTTTCATATATACTATAAACTTTACAATTATTTTATTATTCAAAAGTATTTGTGAGGATCACCATATGAAGCTTTGTAGACAGCCTGGCAAAGGCTTTCGGATTTTTTTCCAGCTGGATTTTGGTTTAGGTTTGGGGGTTCTAGGGTGCCAAGTTTTTTGAGGCTTTTGGTTTGGCTTTTAGATTCAGCAAATTTTACAGTAATTTTCTCTGTATGTATGTCAGCCTGTTACTTTGGCCTATTGTTTCGATAACAAGGTTTCCAAAGTCTTGGGATTGATCTGTACCTTAGTCACTATTAGCCTGTAAATATGTGTGTGAAGCCATAGAGAAGGGCTGACGTTTGCTCTCGTAGGTGCAGTATGCTGTAGTCAGGGTCTTGGAAATATGATACAGAGTGTTTATCTTGAAAAAGTCCACAGCCTGAGGAACCAGGCACAGCTGATGTCGTGCTGGGTATTGCAGTATTTCCTATGTAACTTCTATACAATTTATATCAGTTTTTCTCTTGTCAGTTACGGCTATACTGTCATGCTGTCCGCAGCAGTGCTGTATGCATAGCGCGTAGGATTTTTTTGGGCTGGATGAGTGAATGTGACCATTAGGTCTCCTTCCCATGTGGCAAGGCCGGAGGGGAGGGGGGCGGAGAAGAGGGAGATTTCTGTTTTTATCATTGGCTCCTTTTTTCTTGGGTCTATTGGGTCTGAAGCCCACATGTGGATGTGAGCTAAGTGATGATGGCCTCTAAGACAATCGCTGCAGTGAAAAAGAGAAACAACCCGGTTCCTTGATCTAGAAAAATATTGAAGAAAAAGCACCATACGATTCAAATGCATGGCAGGGTACTGCAGAGAGGAAGGGAATAATCTGTTGTCCATGTCCGCTGAGAAAAGGACAGGATGTAATGGACATAAATTACTAAGGCAGAGGCACAACTTCAGGGAGACAGTAGGGGATTCATTTTGATCACAAGGGTAGTTAACCGCAGAAATGGTTATTGCATCTCTGGCAGGTTTTCAGAACAGCTCATACTCTCTGCCGCATTCCCTTTACCATGGCTCTCCATATTGCAGAGTGGATGATTTCTCATAAACTTCCTTGCCCAAGCAGCCAGACAAGCTGACACTTACCTGATCCACTGGCCATGTTACAGCACTCATGAGACCACACTTCATGAGACCCCTAAGTGCTGTGGCTTTTCACAGCTAAGCTTTCATAGCAGATGGAAAAGCCCTTGGCTTGAATTTTTTTTTTTAATTTATTTCTCAGTGAGGGGATTATGGTGTTGGTTCTGCTTATAAACCATTTTGATTTTGTTAGCATTTTAAGTTACTTTACGTCATTGTAACTAGTAACAGTAAGAATAGTATAATAAGAAATAATTGAGACACACCATGGTAAGCCACAGTCTCCACTAACTGCTCAGTTTGTCACCACATTTCTTGTCTGTGCAGAATGTTGAATAGAGGACCTGTTCTATATCTACAAACTCTGTTCCTTACCGCAGAAAGCTTTATTCAAATAAAAAAAGTTATTAGGAAGCTGAAATTATTTTTCCTCTATTGAGCAAAATCACAGCACTTCTGGTTTAATGGGCACTGGAAACTCAAAGATTTGTGAACAGCAAATTCTGTATGGCTGTAAGAAAATGTTTGGCACCAAAAAAGCAAGTGTTCCAAGCAAGGATATGCCGGTATCTTCTGTAAGGTTTTCATATCTGTTTCAAACAGTTTGAACACTGAACTGATACATAGATTATTCAGGGGGGGATATAGTCATTTCCAGAAGTGACTTGTCCATAGTGCTAAGTTCTTTTTCATTTATGGTGGAGATGAGAGTGTGTGTGCTTGTTTTTTACTGTAGATAAAATAAACCAAAACTCTTTTCCTGCTTCCTCTTAGAAAGGAGACGTAGAGAGATTTTAAAGGTGAGCCAGGGGCAAAGCCCAGTCTGCCTGTGATACAGACACATCAAAAATAATGGCAACTGGTCCTGAGACTAAAGGGGACAACTCAGCCCACCTACCTCAATCCATCCCTTTAGGACGCAGTCTGAGAGAGAGTGCTTCTGAGAGTGGATGTCCTAACCAAATAGATGGGGCATGCCACTTGCCCAGAAAGTCTGGTAGAGGACATGCTTAAAAAGTAGGTTGTTATGGCAAGAGGAAGGCCAGTTTCTAGACCTTAGCAATGATGTTCAAGCTCCCCAGAACATGTTCATATTTTATATGAGGTGCAGAGTAAATAAAAAATAGGACCAGAAGGGCCAGAAACCTTAGGCTCAGCCTCTCAACTGAGCATAGCCACCAGGGGCTCAGCTTCCAGGGAAGACATGTTCCTCATTATACTTTGCAGCCACGGATGCAGAAGGCATGGGTAGATGGAGTCGGTCCTCTTAGACTGACTTGTGCCTACAGCTTATGGCCTTCACTTTCTGCTGAGTGCTACAATTGCCAGATTGCAAAAAGCTGGTGGAGCTGTTGTCATTTAGACTGAATCGTAATCTTTATCGGATCTAACCACTGGTTTCCCTCAGAGGTTTAAGTGGGTGTCTGCTTAAATCTGGTCACGACAATGCCCTATGTCCCTGGAAAAAGCAGTGGGGGGAGGTTGTCTGAAGACTGAGGTGCCTTGTGAAAGAGCATGTCTAATGGCCAGGAAAGGCCTGGGAAGGAATGGAGAAGAGCCTTGCATTGGATGCATGTGAGCTGCTTGTGCCTAAATTCCAACTCTGTTGGGCTAGATAGAGGTCAAGTTTGGTTTTTCCTTGGAGTACCTTTTCTGTCAGGTTCTAGTAGGATGTTAGGATTCACTTACGGGAATCTGGAAATTGTCCTTGTTTTTAAAACAACCAGCTAAATGAAAATTTTGTTCTTCCTGCATTCACTGAATGTCTAGTCAGTTTTAACGTAAATGATGATTTGATTCTGAGTTAAGCTAATCTCACACTGTACTGTAGGCATGTTGAATTTGGAGGGGGTGTTTTGCACTGCATGCTCAACCAGCATTTTTCTGCTCGCTAGCCATCACTTCAGATCAACATAATTTTTTTTCTACATCTGAAATAATTTTTGAAATGTTTTTGGAAGTGGAACACACTTCTGTGGCGGAATGGAATAGGTGGTGGGCTGTTGTGTATAGGGAGCTAGGGAATATTCTGAGATGGCTCAAGTTATGTGATCATAGCTGTTCCAAGGCGTTTTCTTAAAGCAAAGCTTTTCTAACTACACTTCAATTACACAAGCAGGCGCTCTGTCAGAGGGGAGAAAAAGTGTCGTTTCACATGCTTTCACTTGCTTCGTTATAACATTAACTTTGGTTTTGACTTTGTTATTGAGTGAACCCAAGGTTTTTCTTCTACAATGCCTTTTGGCTCCTCCTTATTCTTGGGTACTTCCACATATGAAAGTGATGCAGCATACCATTCTGTCCCAAACCATCAATGTTACGAAAGACGCTTCAGCAGAATGGATATTTGAGGCTGGGATTTAAGTTCTAGAGAATTGTGATGTCTTTGATTAATAAACATGTGTCCAAATTTACAACCTATGTCCAAATTGAGCTCTTAGCGATCTGAATTTGAAGACAGTTTGCTTGTGTAAGCAAAAGGAAGCGATTCATACAATTGATTATGGCAGTTTGATAGATTACTTACTGCAAAGATATCTTGCATTTTTATCTTTCTATAAAAATGCTTATTTCTACTTCATTTTTAATATGAAGCGTAGTTCTTCCCTAACAGTTCCCTTCTGTTTTTAAAAAGGTGCTGAACTACAACCTAAGCCTGAACTTTTCCATAGTCTGGAAATATCCAAGTCTGGCGACCTGAATCTATGTTCTCTTTCAGGCCTTTATTTGCCATCATTTACATCAGTCTTGTACCAGTATAATTCTACAAAGCCGCCCAGGTTACACTGCTATAACTGCAGCAACTTGAGGACAATGCATTTCAGAACTTTTGCTGGGGAGGGCCAAGCGTCCCACAGGTGTGAGCTCCTTGTAAGCGCAGACGTACCCACCCGGCTTCAAATGCTCTTCAGGCAGTATATTCACAGGCTTTTCAACATAGTTTTAGGGCAACTTATTTGAGGTGACCCAGCAGGAAATCATTCACAGTAAAATCTCAGATTGTTACTGCGTTGTTTGTGCTTAAGATGGCTTCCGCTGCTTTCTAGTGAATTGCTTTACGTGGAATGCAGCTTTAGAGTGGTGCTATTAAAATGTGTTTGAAGGTGTTTTTAGCCAAGTAAACGTGCAGTGTTCTTAAATGTGTGGAAACCCTGCAGTGTTACTTCCTGCCCCTTTCTCCTCTGTGTTGCTGAAGCATTGCCATCAGTAATATAGTTTGGTCTCTGTCTCTCCGTGATGTTACTGTGTGCAAATTCATGTCTGAAGTATAATTCCTTTACTGTATACTTACACTGGCATTCAGAGCTTTGCATGTTTTCCTGACCATCTAATTTTAAAAGTGACAGATTTCTCTTAAAATTTTAAGATTATGATCCTTAAACTGGCAAATGTTTTAATAATTTCATTAGCTTCTGTTAGGTCTGATACTTGGGATTAAAACTTTTAGAAATCTCCAAGTGAGGAGAATGTAAATCATTTAACTTTGTTTCCAGAATATAGTAATTTCCATAGCAAAAGAAGTTGATTTTTGTATGTTTTATAAGCAGACCAATTACTCTGTGTGTTAAAACCAGGAAGGGACCTATAAATAGCATCCAAGACACTGACAGTCAGTTGTAAATCTCTCCAGTAACAAATGTAAACATTTGCAGTGAAAATGTTGATCTTTGTCACCGGTAGTTTTCTTTCATTCCTCATAACAAGTGATACTTTTACTTTAATGATTCCTAACTTTAGGAAGAAAATGGCTTTGTGCCTCTGTGTTAGTGCTAAATCCATTAGAGTAATCACGATGACAGTTTCTTGGAAGAGATATGAGGATGTGTTCCCCTTACAAAGCCTTTGCTGCAGCTGAGAATAGAGAAGTCAGAGCATACTGCTGAAGATGCACAAGTCAGTGACATAAATATTTTCATTAGTATCCTCCCTCTTTTTTTTTTCTTAATTCCATGGGAAAGTAAGGAAATTCTAGTTTTGTTTCCACTGAACAAAAGGAAGTTAAAAAAAAGTAAAAATCTCTGCAAGTGCTCGCCTTTAGGTGACAGTTGAAATACATGGAATCATTTACTCAAATTATCTTTTTTAATTCTCAGAAACCCCCCAAACCCTAAATTAAATCTTTCCTAGACACCGGTGCACTGCAGCAGGACAGCTCTGTCGTGCAAGAAAAAGAGCTAGGATGGTAACTGCTCAGGGCTGCTTTCGTATAAATGTCATGATGACGGTTGGCTCAATTGTTCTTGTCCTTTTGCAATGCATGCGATTTTGTGGCAGTAGGTTACATTTCCAGACGGGCAATGCTTCAGCAATTACATGGAATCAGTACATTCTCACACGACGAGCGTCACTGTACTGCTCACACATGGATGAACAAAGGTAAGACTCAGAAACACTGGCTTCGTTTTTATCCTAGCATGTGAGTTGAAGTGTCCTGTGCGTTTCTGTCAGTGAGGTGGGTAGCAAGTTAGAGGCTTTGCGGTTGCTTTTAAATCAGAAGCCTTCTATTTCTATGCTGCTGCTTATAGCTGGAATTTAACAACCAGTCCAGTGTGACGGAGGAAGTTGAGTGTCCATCCGCATCTCACTAACCCAAACCATGCACAGGACAGGGCTAAATGAAAACATTTTGAAGAAAGCAGGACTGCTTTTAGGAGAGCAGTGGTATTTACGTTGTGTGGCCTTAATCCATGGAATGCAGCTTTCTGAAATGCACTGGCTGCAGATAATAATACTTTTGCTCAGAGCTGCTCAGCGTTGAACAGCATCTCCCAAATGATAGTCACTCGTTAGCTCTCATGGGGACACTGGACCCCTCTGATGGTGCTCTCAGCTCCTCTGCTGCTAGCTGCAGGAACAGCCTGCAGACGTATTTGGAAAAAAAAAAAGAAGAGCCGAGAAATCCAGGTCTGCAAGAGGAAGAGGAGGAAAAGGACATGGTTGCCTCCGAGAGACGGCTGGGTGAGGGGCAGAGGGATCCTGGGAATTGGATATGTGCCTCTCACAGAAAAGGCAATGCTGGACTCCCTCAAAGCAGGAGGCAGTTTAGAGGCAGGAGCACATTTATGAGAAAGTGTCATACAGCAGGATGTCCTGCAGGGCAGGAGGGGAGGGAAAGAGAACTGAGGAGCAGAAACGTATCTCCCTTCACAGATGAATGTCCTGTCCCCTTACTAAAGCAGGGAGTCTAAATAAACTTTGCCTGACCTAGGTTACAGGTAGTTCCTGGAAGCAGTCCTGGTTCGGACTTGTGCAGAGGGATGTGGTAGCTGACATTCTTGCTATACCCGTCACGCGGTGCGAGAAAAGGAAAATACAAGAGAAAACCCAGAATATGGTGGTTAGGTTAAGGATTGCTACAAGTTGGCAGCGTTCATACAGGAGCACTTTTAGAAGATGGGACATCGTTTTAAAACATAGCAATCATGTGAGGAAAGGATATGGCAAGTATTTTAAATTTCCGAAAGAAAATGCTTTTATGTTTCTCTAGGATATAATGGAGTGGTTTCTAAATAGAGAATTGGGTGTATAATCTCTTTGAGAAAGGAGTCCCGGGGAATAGGCCTAAACTAAATTTTATCCCAAAGTCTAGGAAGAGGAAAGATTTCTACCTTGCTTTAGAGCTAGCCAATAAAGTCACACAGTGATTGCAGCCTATCATAGGTTTTGGTTTGCTGTTCAGATACGTTTAATGACATCAAATTTTGACATGTGTTATGCTGGTCTTTAGAATTTCAGTTTGAGCAGTGTATTTAATAGAAAATGGCACAGTATGTTCCCAAAAGTGTCCCAAAGATTATATCTGTTAGTGTCAGTTCTGTGAAGATGTATTAGTTAACTGTACTGCACAGGAGCGAGGAACATTTCTTGTTAATTTAGGGAGGGAGAAAGCTTGATGACACATGCAAATGGCACATCATATATTTTAAGTTCCGTGTATGTCGCCTACACTAACTGCATTTGTCCTTTCAACATCTTTCTCAGATTGAGCACCACCATATTTGAATTTTATGTGACTGTGATATTAATACACCTGTTAAAGAGAAAGTGAATTATATAATAACATTTTTTAAAAATCAGGTACCCTCTGCGGAAAGAAAAAAAAAAAAAAAATATATATATATATATATATATATGTGTGGAGCCCTGTAGATCTCCGCCTCGAAATGGCTGTCTTCCCCTTCTTTACCCGGCAGCTGTCACTGTGCTTAGGAAGGAGCTGGGCCAACCAGCCCACTGCAGAAGTACAAAGTGCTTGGGATTATGGGAGACACTGGTTCTCAAGGCCTTAGAAGCTGTGTTTGCACACTAATGAACAACCCCAGTTTTATGGAGATAGATTTATCAGTACTGAGCCAGACCTAGAGAGCTACAGCAGTGCCTACGTGAAGAAGGTGAAGAGGAAAAGGCTGGGCTTGGAAGTCAAGTAGACGTTACATTTCTATTCCATGAGAATGGGACTCAAGTGCCAGGGACGGCTGTCCTGTGAAGCTCCTGTTTGACAAGTGAGGGATGCCCTGGAAGAATAGAAGCCGGGCCAAGGGCGAAAGAGCAGCAGGAGAGTCTGCCCCCATCCCTGCGTGCCAACATTTAAGGTAGCATATGTAGTAAAGCTTTTTATGGTTCCAGCAGTGCTTTGCTGTGGTTCTCTCCGCTCTTGCCCAGGCAGTTGCTGTGAAGAGGGTAATTTCAGCAGCTTACCCTGAGTCGCCTGGGTAGGGGAATGCGATGCTGCAATCCACTGTCTGAGGAAGAGATTCACCAGCAAAACTGCTGCTTCGGGTGGAGAGCGGGAACCATACCTACAATATGAGGCTTAGCCCAGTTTTAAGTGGGAGTACGTGAGAAAGCCCTTTTCCAATTTTATTGTTCAACCATGGAAGAAAGCGTTCCTCTTTTTAGACGTTTCTACTGGCTCTGAAGAGACAGCTCTCTCTTCCGAGCTGTAAGAAGAGTAATTTCATACCAGCCACAGATCTACTTCATAGGTTCAGAAGTGAGCCTTTTATTTCAGGTCCAATAGCTTTCAACTTTTTGTCCATCTCCAGAACCTCCTGGTCCTCTAGTTGTTACTGCTGCAGAAGAGCATGTGAGGTTTCCAATGATCTAGCCCTATCTTTGACACCGGGCTGGTAGGCAGCAACACTGGCACAAATAATTTTGCAAAGACTGTGCTAGCAGCCAACCCTGCTCTCTTCTTCCTCCTGGCTCCTTTACTCCTCAGTAACTTTTTAGCCTCAGTGTGCTTTGTAGCCTCCAGTGTGTTGCCACCGACAGTTCCTGCTTAACGCCAGGGGCTCCCTTGCGCGGCTGCTTCCTGCCTGGCACTGGGCGAAGCAAAGCAGCGATCCTTAGCCCCGCAGCAGTCGGACCCTGTTCGTTCTTATTTCTCTCTGAAAAGCTCAGAGAGCATCTCCGTACCTGCGCATTTGGAGTGAGGACGATACAGCTCCGTCTCCAGCTGCCGCTCACTGATGAACTCGCCGTGCAGTCGTTGCCAAGGGCGCAGAGCAGGTTTCTCCCTTTGCTCCCTGGGAAGCCCAGGGTTGATTTCTACCCTGAGACGTTTTGGATGCTGGGATCAGTTTAGCAATGGGTGTCTTTCCCCCAGAGAGTGGTTATTAATAGCTTGACAATAAACGATGGCTGTGAACGCAGCGCTAGGACGTCCTGGCGATGGGAAACAAGACCCAGGCAAAGGACACGTGCTCTGAAGCTGGTAATGGCATTCTCCCTTCATGTCCTGCAGCAACAAGATACATGGATTAATTTTAAATGCATTGGTAACATATGGGTCTGAAATTATTTCGTGCTATTTAGAACAAGTCCTTTGAGCTGGGGCTGCTGTAAATTCTAATTAGTCTATGCTAATCTCCATAATAAGCAGCTATTTCTAATGCAGATCTAACTGATGAGGTTTGACAGCATTTTCCACACTTATTTATACACTGGCAGCAAGCTGGTATCGTGTCAGTATCAGAACGTTTGCTCAGGTTACAAAAACTGTATTTTCTGTACTCTGCAGGGAGTTTGTATTTGCTGCAGGCTTGAGCCTGGTCTCGGATTGCCAACTTACGCCTGTTTGCTTGTATTTATTTATGCAGAAAATAGGGAAAACTCCTTCAGCCGTTCCCGAAGCTCCAGCGTGTCCAGTATCGACAGGGACTCGAAGGAGGCAATCACGGCTTTGTACTTCATGGAGTCCTTTGCCCGAAAGAATGACTCCGCTGTCTCCCCCTGTCTCTGGGTTGGAACGGGCCTCGGTATGGTCTTAATCCTCTCCCTTAATCTGCCTGCTAGTGACGATTTACGGCAGTCAGAGCCAGTCATGGTGTCACCAAGTGGTAAGAGTGCAACTCTTTTCCTGTTTATTATCTGTCTTGGTACAACAGGGGGAATAACTGCATGATTTTGTACGGCCTTTGGGGCAGAAATTTCTCAATACGTGTATCAAGCAGTGGTCACTCGCTATCTAGAGGGCACATGGGTAAAGAAAGGTGCTCGTGAGGGACCCGCAGCTTCACGAACTGAGTCACTTTGGTTGTGTTGCTCCTGAGGATGACCTCGTGTCGTGGGCAACGTTACATGTTTCCTGTGAGGGAAGGGAAATTAGCAGAGGTCCTTCATATCATGAAATTACAGTCCCGTGTGCAGCTCTGATGCAATCCTATCTGGGATGCTGTGAACAGTTTGGCTGCCTTTTACTGTCAGAAAGCTGCAGAGAAGCAGAAGGTGGTTCAGGAAAGGAAACAGAAATGTTGGCAGGTTGGTGTACCAGGAGAGATCCTTGGCTGGGTGAGTGGCAGATGGTGTAGCAGAGAGAACGGGGGGCTGAGAGAGGTCAGGTCTGAGGAGAGGCGGTATGCACTTAGGATGTTTAAAGTAAAATTATGACAAAAAATCAGAGGGTGCACGGGAACAGAAGTTTCCCACCCCCGGTTTGTTTAGAAAAACAATGCTGGAAGGTCACCAGAGTAAGAAGACCGATTTTTACTCCTGGGGAATAGATACCCTACTGGTATAATGTAGAGATAAACAGCAGCCTGTATTTATGGTTCTTCTAATAGCATGTACGATATAGATTATTTGGTATAGGCTGCCTGAGACCTTTTCAGCACTGGCAGCCTGTTTGTTCGCTTTCTTGTGTGGTCAGGAAGAACCGAGCAAGGATGACTTGTCGCCTTAGCTAGATTAACCTGTTTGCTCTGTTTACAAAAGCTGAATGTCAGCCGAATGTGCGCGCGTTCGCAGTACTGACCACCAGTTTAACTGCGGTGCCGGTGCCAGTGAGAGGAAATTATATTTTGCAGGCACCGTTCTGACACTGAAGGGAGCCGTGCTGACCTTCGCGTGCTTGGACTGCATGGGGACGTTGACACATCCACCGTATGAAGTATGGAGGGACCCACACAGTGCTGATGATGGTGAAAAAACAAGAAAAAGGAAACTTGTCATGCATTCCCCTTCCTCCTCCCAGGATATGGGTGATCATCAATTTGCAGTCATTTGTTCAGAAAAACAAGCCAAAGTCTTCTCATTGCCTTCCCAAACATGTCTTTATGTCCACAACATCACCGAAACGTCCTTTTTATTGCGAGCAGATGTGGTCACCCTCTGTAACAGCGTCTGTCTGGCGTGCTTTTGTGCCAATGGGCACATCATGACACTGAGGTACTTATCTAACTAATCTCGTGGCAAAACTAAGCAAAGAGGTGGCACAGTGCCGTCACATCCCACTTGGGTTTGCTCCAGGGTGGCTGATGCTCGGCCTTAACTCCCTGGTGGGTGCATTTAATGCCCTGCCTTGCCCGCTGCCATTCCCTTGGGTCTGTCTCCGCGTGGGGCATAGCAAAGCAAACACCTTTATTCCATCGTAATCCCCCGCCCGTGACAATTGATGGCTCTTGATTTTTGACTGGCATAAAGGAAAACCCTGATATTTTGCTCGGTTATGGTATGTCAGGTATAGAGGAGTATAGAAAAAGTCAGGCATAGAAAGGGTACTGTTTATCCAGTGTGAAGTAGCAAGTCCCACTCCCGCATTTCGGAAGATTTTCACCTCGGAGCACCCGGTTCCTCATCAGCTCCACCATTGAGCTGACTGTGCAGTAGCCCTGCAGTCGCGCCCTCGCCTTGCCACACCCCCTTTCCCCAGCCAGGCCATTTAAATTTTGCAAAGTGCTGTCCAAAATGGTGAACCAGGAGAAGCTGGAGGACAGCAAAGGCCGTGCTGGAGCCTTTGTCCATAGGGTGCAAGCAGGGCCCTGCCATGCCATTTCTGGCAGCTGCCCGTGCGATAACCGGGGGCGGGCCTTGCCCTGCGATCAGCCCAGCCACATGTGGCATGAGCCGTGCTGTGTCCCATGCACATCCCAAATCCGGGCAGCAGCAGAAGCCCAAGGGTTATCGCGGCAAGGCCGCTGGAACTTCTCCATGTGGGGAAACCTGATGGGATGACAGGAAGGGCAGCGTGTTTATGGCAGCATTTTCCAGCTTAGAGCTGTACTTTGCAACTATTCCAGTTAGGAAAAGCATGAACTTAAATGTTGGTTTAAAATGCAGCGACCGAGCGGCCGTGCCGTGTGTGGCAGCTGGCGACTAACGGCAGCGTCTGCTTCTCTTCAGCTTGCCCAGCCTTCGCCCGCTGCTGGACATCAACTATTTGCCTGTAACAGACATGAGGATAGCGCGGACCTTTTGTTTCACTAACGAAGGGCAAGCTTTGTACCTCAGCTCTCCCACAGAGATCCAGCGCCTGACGTACAGCCAGGAGATGTGTGACAACCTGCAGGTAGAGCTCGAGCCCTTGTTTTTGGCGCCTTTGTGCTTGTGTCAGACGTAAACTGCCGCGTTTACTGGTAGATTTTCGTATTTGAAGCGAAGGCTGTGCTGCGGGAGCAGTTCCTCTCCACTTGCCCTGGTTGAATGATGCCAAAGCAGCAGAGAGAGGTCGGCAGCTCTGTCGCTGTTTAGACCTTTTCATGCCGCTGTCACCTTGCTCTTGTGCCCCTAACGGCTGGTCCCAGCCGGCAGCCTGCCCACACGTGATTGCAGTCTCTGCTGGCTCCGTACAGGGGCAGATTGGTGCCCACGTGGGACGCTTCACAGCCTGCTTCTCTCAGAGTCCGACCCTGCGAAAGACCAACTGTTAAAAATGACTGAAGGGGAAGCCACAAATGGATAGCAGCTACAGCATTTGGTACCAGCGTGTGTCCAGCCACACGGCAACTGCCTCCGTGAAAAGATTAATTCCGTCCCGTATTTTTATCATTTTTTATTTTAACTCTAGAAATATCTTAATACCTGCAGCTTTCAGTAGACAGCTGGGAGCATGAGACAAAGCAAGTGTGGTTAGTATCAAAAAAGTAT
The DNA here is from genome assembly GCA_034008185.1 of Gorsachius magnificus. Lineage (NCBI taxonomy): Eukaryota > Metazoa > Chordata > Aves > Pelecaniformes > Ardeidae > Gorsachius > Gorsachius magnificus. The sequence goes on from CM067081.1 coordinate 130,433,073, forward strand.
GCTCTATTTTAATCTAATTTTTAATTATTTACCATTATTTTTACTACAATAATTGGTGCCCCCCCCCCTTCTTCCACGTGAGGAAAGCATCTCCCATTGCACATCAAAATACAGTAGCTATCGAAATGGTCTAATTAAAAGAATTTATTTGGAGAAAAAGGTCTTTACAATGTTAGATTTGGGTTGGTGTTTTGTTTTTTTTTACAATGAAAATGCAAATTAAGATGTCATTTACTGAAGAGGAGGAATTGTAAGAGGTTACAGGGAGAAACATGAGTAATAAAAGGGAAAAAAAAAAAAAAAAGAAGAGGAATAAGTTCTAGGTTATATAATTAGCAGTGAACTAGGATAGAAATATGAAAGAAACGGTCCTGCCAGCACTCATTATGCTCTAGGGAATAACATGTGCCGAGCTGCTCAGCTCACATCACAGTACTGTCTGTCTCAAGCCCGAAAAAGCACTGTGAGGAGCGAGCACTGCACACACGCTTTTGCGCATCGGAGAAGAGATTATTTTGCAAGGAACCAATTTTAAAGTGATCAAAAGGTTTGATCAATGTATCTTAGAATATGGACCTAGGGGCTGTTAGAAGCTAGATTTTTTTTTTCTTTTTTTATTAACCCAGATGATAGCTTCATATGACAACCAAGCACAGGGAAACACAGCCCTTGCTTCGCCATACTGCCAGACTGTGGCTGCTTGCATCTTGGCTTTTATGCAAAGAGGAGAGCAAAAAGCTTGCACAGTCATTATATGCGTACAAAACCCAGACGACCCAGGATCACCTGTTCTCCTAGGAAAACAAAGCCAGGCTGCACATGCGAGCCTCCACTTCGTCTCGAAGGAAGGGCTGCAGTAATTTTTCTCCCCAGCGCAGGTGACGGTGCAGAGGAGCCGTAAGCGCGCGTCACAGCGCTGCCCGAGCACGCAGCCTCCCGGGAGCCCAGGGTTTTGTGCGACACAGCGGCCGTGTCCGCCTGCCGAGGCTTGGATGAGCAAACACAGAGCTGAGCACCAGGGCAGCAACCGCTCTGGGTGCACGCAGCCTCACCGGTTTCAAACACCGAAGGGCCTGCGCGCTTGCTTTATCTGGTTTATTCTGGAAAGCCCACTTTTCCTTGTACTGCTGCGAATAAATCTGAGCCTAAGAGGTGTTTGGGTCGACTGCTCCAAGATGTGGCACCATGACAGCGCCCTCGGGCTTACTTGGCATTACTGATGGCACTGCCAACATGCACAGGAACAGGGGCGGGGGTAGGTTGTATGGAAGGTGATGGGGGTTTGTTAAAAAAAACCAAAATAAACAAAACCAAAACACTCCCAAACAAACCAGACAACCCAAACCAACAACGAATCACCGAACTCTCCGAAATGCTAGTAAGCACTGAACTCAGGTACGCCATAAAGAGCAAACTGAGACCACCTGCCCTGCTCGCCTGGATAATCGCTAAAGCAAAACACACAATTCACAACAAATTGTTAATTCAATGACAGTGTCGCCTCTGCTGTTTCTAAGCAAAATGTGACCTTATCGCTCACTGGTATTTTCACTCTGTAGTGCTTACAATTATTTTTTTTTTTCTCTGTGGTAATGAACATAAGACTGGGCAGTGGCAAACCAAGTCCCTCTGAAAGCCTGAGGGAACACAGTTACCCCAAGTATTTGCCTGTCATGAAACACAGATGTTAAGTATTCAACACTGCTCACACAACAAACTCTCTTAAAACTAGCTGATTGGAGCCAGTGCATGTGGCTCGTTAATGCAAATAAAGAAAACACCAAGAACTGTTTGCACCTCACTAATTTTTCACATGGACTTTTGTCTGACTTCTTTGCTAGGACATGCTTGGGGATTTGTTTACTCCTGTGGAAACACCAGAAGCCCAAAACAGAGGCTTTCTCAAAGGACTTTTTGGAGGAAGTGGACAAGCTTTTGACAGAGAAGAGCTTTGTAAGTAATTTATTGGAGCTGATTGGTTTGGGGGGGGGTTTTCTCTCCCTCCCTCCCCCAAAATTAATTCACAGAATCCCCTTCCCTTGTTATCTAGGAATGGAGGGGTACACAAGATTTAGATCACTTAGGGGGGAAAAAAAAAAAAAAAAGAAAAGCTGACATCATGAAGAAAGGGAAGGGTCCTCAGCTGCATTCCCATGATTCCTCCACCTTGGCAGCTTCTTTTCAGCAATGGGGGTGGGCCGTGACTGCACTTGTAGATGTGCCAGTGCACAGAGCAACGTCGTCCCCATGTGCATGTCAAATGGCATCACCACTGTGAGGCTGCAGCTCAAGGACAAGATGCACGTCCAGAGCCATGGCTGGGAACTCATTCCTGTCCGTTTGTCCACTTCTCCTTTGCAGTTGGGGAGGCCACGGCAGGAAAGGCCTCTCGCAGTCTTGCCCAGCACATCCCTGGATCGGGTGGAATCGAAGGTGTGAGAGGAGCCGCAGGAGGCGTCATTGGGGACTTGACGCGTGCACGCATCGCCCTTGACGAGAGAGGCCAGAAACTGGGAGAGCTGGATGAAAGGACTGCGAGCATGATGGCCAGCGCAGAGGCATTTTCCAAACATGCACACGAGGTAGGGGCCCCAGCACCACACACCCAGAACTAGGGACCACCAACCCTGCAGCTGAGCCTTCGCTTCCCTTTGGGAAAGTCAAGTGCCATTCTCCCCATTCGCCCAGACACGTTGGATTAGCTGTACTCACGTTAATTGGCACGCTGGTTTTTCCTGCTCCCAAGCAATGAGAATGCCGAAAATAAAACTTCCCTTGCACACCCCTTCCTTTCCTGCTTTTATAAATGAGCATCCCTTGTTAGCTGCTGAATTTAGAACAGGGCACTTCTCATCTCTCGCCTTTCTCACTAATTCTTTATGATTTTTCTTCTTTTTTAAGCCACATAGTGCAGCACATCTATGCAGTAGGGCAGAAAAAAGGTAGGTGGATGTGTGCAGAGGACCCTTTATTGATCTCATTGGGAAGACAAGGAGAACGTTTCTAGTACAACGCTGTGGTACAGTTAGCTGGACGGGGGCTTGCCTAGAACAGACAGCTTCTGTGCTCAGAGCTGGAAGTGGAAAGCTCTTCCATCCCACGCTGGTAAGGCTGGGAATCAACTCAAGTGATTTTCCTTGAAGATAAAACAACATGAAAGAATACTTCCCCAAACACCTGTTTTCCATTTAACATGCATCACATCTCTGGACAAGACCTTTACATTTTTATTGGCATTTGTAAGTGTGAGGCAAAAATACACAGAAAGAACGTGCCCTGAAATGCAAAAAAATTGTATTTTTGGGGCATATCAATCATCTGCTATGCTCCACAGATGACAAGCTTCCTTCTGTAGGAGTAAAAAGCAAGTTCCTGGTTATCCCCATACCTCTGTACTTTTTGCGGAAGAAAAGTAGTTAAAGCTCCTCAGGAAAAAATCTTTTTCATGAACAGCAATAGCAGGTAACTATTTCTTTTTTTTTAAATGTAACAATTATGAAATTAAATACAAGGTCTGACAGGGTCTCCCTACCTGATAACACTGTTAGCAAAGTACTGCACTGCTCTTCCTTTTTTCACTTACAGAGTTTGTGACAGCTACTGGGCCTAGGACACGTGTGATACCTTGTATGCAGAGCGGTGGTTTATATCCCTTTGTTTGCTTTCCCGTTTCTGCAGGTGATGCTGAAATACAAGGACAAAAAGTGGTACCAGTTTTAGACTTTCAAAGAAGCTGCTTGTGGCTTTATTAAGAACACTGTTCAGGGGAGCAACGTTCATTCCCAAATCTACCACCAGTCACTGGCCAGAGACAGGTTTTTTTTTCTCCTAGAAGACGTTTTCGTGTTACTATTATTGGATTCATCACAGTGGGAGTCAAGGAGAAATTGTGAGATGGAAGCTAGAATCATGTGGGGCTTACTCCAACAGCTGGCTCAGGCGGGAGCCAATTTTATTTTCCAAAAGGAACTCAACCATCACTGTGGCATGTAGTTTTTCAGAAGCTGTAGGTATGAACTGTGGGGAGTGGCGTCTGGTTAAAAATATACTGTACAAACTCGAATGTTAATGCACTTATAAAACCTTGCATGACTAATTGACATCCTAAAAAAAAAAAAAAACACCACAAAAAAAAGAGAAAAAGAAAGCATGTTGTGACCGAAGAAAAATGGGATTTATTTCTATTTAGAAAAAAAAAAAAAAAAAACAAACTTTCAATGGCAAAAATCTTTATTTTTTAAAAATGACATTACAAAAAGCCAGTACATTTCAAGCATGTTTGCTACCGTTCTCAACATAAAAATGAGTTGAGCTGCATTTTCTTACCTGCTATTTATTTCCCTTGAAAAACCTTGCTTGAAATTAGTGCTGTTTCACTCTTACCAGCATAATAAGTACCTTCAAAATCCTATGCCCAAAACTTACAGATTTTACAAGTAGCTGGACAGGCACTACCTGAAATGTCATTAAAACATGAGCATAGGTGGTTTATTTGCAATTCAGAGCACGTGACATGTCATCCTTATCTCTACTTTTTAAAATGTGCTCTAGATTCGGCTCCATTGTCCTTGAAGGGGGCTGTGGCGTTTTTTTCATCCCCGCGGTGTCTGTGTCACTTGGTTGCCTTATGTCTCAGTAGCAGGAACAGAAAACCAGCTTCGGAAATCGCTTCTTCAAGTCAGGAAGGGCAAGGTGGGGAACTGCAGGGCTACAGGTTGCGGAGCCCCACCAAAAGTTCTGCTCACAGCAGCTGCTTAAGCAGCTTGCAGAGCAGCCATTTTTCTTCAGTGGTTGGTTGAAATTATGCGAAGGAACCTGCACAGAACCACCCCCCCCACACCTCAAGCCGGGGAGAGAGGTCACAGGAGCAAGACTAAACGACGAGCCAGGGGAGGAGCATGCAAAGCAGTTGGCAACGTGAGGCACTGAATTGGCACACATATTAAAATGACGGCCCGGGTGACGTGGCAAGTGATTTTCTGTTCACACTGCTGAAGGTAACCTGCTTCTGCTGCCAAGCGGCTTGTTGGGTTTCTACAGTGAACTCTGCAGAAAACTCTCCAACCTGCAGCTGCAGAGGAGGGCAGTGAGCAGAGTCTGCCCTGGTGAACAGAATCCCCATCCGTGAGCGTGCTGCAGGCACGGTAGCCTGCAGGAGCCTCACTGCCCCACAGGTCGACGGGTAAGTAAGTTAGAAATTTTTCCCAGACTGGCTTGGAAAGAAGGCACTGAAGGCTTGTTTTCACGTGCCTGGACATAGTTTCAAATTAGAAAAGGAAAGTGAGGAAAAGGTGGAAAAGCAGCATTTAAAAATTTTCTATATGAGGCAAGTGATATCCTCTGTCCCTTCAAGGAGCCCCGACAGACACTGGTGCAGACAGGCAGCGTCCCCCTCCTAAGATCTTAACCTCACTGGCGTTTATATCGTCCCAGTGGTCAGATGATCTCTCTCAAAGATGCCTTTCCCATGTCCTTCCTTTCCTTACAATAAAATGGAGCCCAGGAAATGGTACAGCCCAGAAGCCTGGCTTCAGTGTTGTCCCAGCTGCGCAAGTGAAAGGCTTGGAACAGATTTGAGGTGTTAAGGTTTAAATCCACATTGTAGCCCAACAGGAATTTTGTGCGTTACAGGGTTTTTACATTTCCCTGCGGGCAAAATCAAAACGCCGCCCTGACAGGCCTAGCTCCACTGGGAGCGAGACACGCGTGCCTCTCTGCCGCAGGAGAAACCGCACTGCGACTGCGAGAAATGTAGAAGGTTACTGGGAAACAGGTCAAAGCCCGAGCAACGCCTCGCTTTCTGCTGAGAGTTAAGGAATTGGAGTTGTCTGTGACGTGAGTGGATGTGTGTGTGTGTGTGTGAGGAAACAGCAAACTCGCCCCTCTGAAGCCCGTATGAACCGGATTGGGGAATCCCTTCCGGCAGCTGGGTCACAGACCCAGGCGCTTGGCATGTGTGAGGAAGCATCGCTGTAACCAGGCACCTAGAATGAGAAATAGATGAGCCCGACGTTACAGCCATTCTACCTTCTGCTCCATAGTTTCCACCACGGCCTGGGGGAACGCAGGCAGCCTTGAAGAGCGCAGCCAGGGTGAGCAGGAGCTGTAAAAATTTAAGAGCAACTTCTAATAGCTGATCACTAGAGCACGCCCAGAGAGCAAAGCGTCTTCAACAAGTCTTTTACACAACACCTGACTGGCCTTGGCTGCCAACAGTCTCCTGCTTAACAGCGGGGTGGGGGGGAAACCCCCCCCAAAACCTGCCAGTAGATGCCATTTGCATTTTTATGCAACAGAGAAATGAGAACCTAGCATCCCTCAAACTTACCATTTTTAATAGTTAAACTTCTAAGCAACTTTTCTCTCGTACTCCCCATCAGGTCACAGCTGTATCTTGCTTTCCACTCTCACATATTTTCCATATTTCCAGGCAGTTACAAATTACTATTTCTGTTTAGTTCGCCACTTGTGACTATAATTATCAATTTTCTTGTAGTCTGTAGAGATCTAAAAAGTTGTATATGTTTGTATATAGAACATTCTATATATATAAATATATATATGTAATGTATATGTTGTATAAGTTTGTTAGTGCACACTGTTAAATGCTTTCTATCAAGATTTACCATGTACGTGTGGGGGGGGAAAAAAAAAAAAAACAAAACACACCAAAACAACCAAACCTTCACTTAAAAACTTCAATGAGGGAGGACGAACTCTTGCCTGGCGGATTTATTGTGAAATGAGGGGGAGTGTGGGATTTTTGAAAGGCCTGACCTGGACGCTACTCAGGGCTGTGGGTGCAAGGGATAAAGCTGCAGCGTTCCGAGTGACAAAAGCGCAGCATCTGGCCTGACCCGCTGCCGCTGGATGTTGAAATCCTGTGCTTTCACCTTTCCTACTCAGCGCCGCCTCAAGCGAAATCCTACAAGTAAGAGGTACCCTCAACACCACAATCCTCAGTTACAATAGACGGGATTGGCTGGAAATATTTGCTCAATTCAAAACGCTTTTTTGTTCACGTGGGTACCCCGGTGTTCCCTCACACTCTTCTCTACAGGAGCACGCTCTCACGACATGTCCAAAACCAGGCACGCAGGCCTCCCAGCAGCGCGCGCACCCCCCTCCGGGTTTGCCCAGGTGTGTCTCATCCTGTGCCTGCGGCTAGAGGCAGCCGGAGCGCGCAGAGAAAACACACGAGATGAGCTTATTTATAGGTTTTCAGAGTTGGCAAGCCTTCAGTGAAATACGAGCTATTTTACTTACAATAAAATAAAATAAAATCCATTCCGAGAGTTTTAACTTAAGCTTCAAATCTTCAATTGAAAGCCAAGATAAAGGAAAATTTGAGAATCAGGTTTTGGTTTATATAATTACCTGTTTTCTAAATTACTTTTTTTTTTTTTTTTTTTTTACACAGCGCTACAGTTCAGCTATTCCCATTAATTAGACATTCCCTGTAGTGCCAGGATAGGGCTTCTTACACAAACACTGAACAGAAATACTCTATTAAAGATTTACCGCACGTGATGGATAAAACTGTCTCATATAGAAATTCTCTAAAACAGTTCACGCATCCCTTTTACAGCAGCCCTTTCACACCACGCTGCGTGCACTGTAACACAGATACGCATGCAAAAATTTTTTTTTTCATTATGCAATCTAGAGAACTGACGAAACCATTGCAGCTTACATTAGAGCCCTGTTCAACCTTGGGACTCCTCCCTTCATAACAGAGGCAGAAAAGCCAGACTTCATTTAATTACGCCCCTCAAATACCTCCCCCCCATCATTTTCAAGAGCCTAAAGGTGAATTCAAGCACAGCCTATTTCAGTCTTGAATGTTTTTTTTTGCCTTGGTACGGTCTCAGTAAGAACACACTCTCTCTCATTAAGGACCTACGTGTGGCCATTTGTAGTCGACTCGTCATCTTGGGTGTATAAGCAATAGTCACGTAAATGAGTGTTTCCATTCATGTGTTTCGTTTCGTGATTAAATCAACAAATCAAACATTGTACTTTTTTTAAATAGCAACCAGGATTCGGCAAATGTGGGCAGAACGCGCGTGGGGTTCGCTGCACGAGCCGTCGCCCGCCTCGCAGAACGAAGGCTGATCTGGGGTGAACCACACGCTCCTGCGCTAACCATGTCCTGTTTCCACAGGTATCCTAAAGCAGCGTCACAAAAGGGAAGCTAAGGCATATTTAACTGAGGCTGTTTCGAGTCCCCAGTAACAACCAAAAAAAAAAAAAAAAAAAAAATTAAAAAGAGGGAAAGAAAATAAAGGAAGGAATTGATATCAGTTGGTGTAGATCTCTTTCTTTTTTCTTTTTTTTTCCAACCTCTGTGCCTAGATTCTTTATAATTCTCCATAGCACTTCAGAGGTGCATGGTTTATAAAAAGTCTTTGGTTGGAGTTTATACCACTCACTTGCTCAGGAACAGGGAAAATGCAGCCAAGGCTGTTGCTGGGGTGGGGGAGGCCACTTCCCCTCCTCCAGCAGCTCAGGCAGGGACAAATCCTGGACCCCAGCTTTAAAGTGTCACCGCTTTACTGCGGGGAGCTCGCGTGGTGCTCGTGATCGCAATACCAGTCCCCAGGAACAGTGGCCTCGCCACCCCAGACTTCTCAGCTGACCGAGAGCACCCTCCACGCCACGTCCACTTCAGGTTAAGAGCAGCCACCTACAAGCTGAAGTCTCAGAAGGGCAGAAACGTGCTCGCATTTACGAGCGCTTACCAACAACGTGATTGAGCTGCTCTGCCAGGAGAGGCTTCAGAATGTCAGCCACAGCTACTGAGCTTCCAGCTTCCTCTCCAGGCATGGATTTGTAGGAAAAAAACAGCAGGGAAAAACTCAACTCTCTTCGTGAAGAAATGTGAGTGGCATGGGAGGAAGGCAAAAAGGACCCAACCAGATCAGGTGAGGCGTGTGCCATCATTTGTCACCTGCCTCTCTCCCACCACTGCCCAGCTACAAGGAAGCGCACGGAGCACTTTCAGTAGGCAGGGATAGAAGGAAACCTGCAGCAGAAAGGCCAAGGCAAAACCAGCTCATGGTCTGCACGTGAGGAAAAGGACCGAGTAGCTGGATCAAACATCAATGGCAGGGGTTCCTGCTATCAAGTCCAGGCAAGCTCTGCCCCACACCAGTAGCAGGCTGAAATTAAATTTGAGTCATTTTGACCAGAAAGGAGATACAAGCCAAAGGGAACAAGGCTGCTCGGCAGCCAAAGGGGACAGGCTCTCCCTGCAAGGAGCTGGGTCACGCAGGTTCACGGGATGTGAAGCCCAGGCGTTCCTGGTGACTGCAGCTATCTGTCAGGGCCGGGTCCCAACCCAATTTCTTCTGGCAGCCAGACACCCACCTGCTGGCACAGCAGCCAGGCAACGGCAGTGCAGGGCACAAGGCAGGACCCAGGCTGCAGTTGCAGTTCCATGTACCCCGAGTGACAAGGCTGCTGCAACAAACTTAACTCCTACAACTTCCACAGCGTTCACCCGTCATCGTCATCTTGGGCTGCCAGACCACGCGCGTTACTGCACATGCTGTGCCAGCGCCAGGTAACGGAAGGCAGGAGTGGCCTGCAAAGAGAGAGACAGGCAAAGAGGCTGAGGAACAGAGAGTGACCACAATCAGATGCATCTCATCCTGTCTACAAGAAGAAAGAGAGGAACCTGCACTCGGTTATCAGGTCCAGTTTCCAACTAAACACAGGCCTCACTCAGCCTGTGGGGGGAGGTGGGGGGAGAGGGGCCCACAGGCAAAAATAAGTAACACGAGCAGCCAAGCCCCTCCTGTCAGCTTCAGAAAACAGCAGGCACCCTCTTCTGCGCAGTTCTAAGCAGTGCCCCTGCTTACCTGACCAAAGTCCTCTCCTGCTTCCCCTGCTTAGTCTCACTAAAAGTCTCATCAGAATTAAGGAATGTCACTAGCAGCAATCAGCCAGCGGCTGGGAGCCAGCTCTAATATCATGACTCAAACGCAGCCACTGCCTCGCTTACCGAGCAGTGGCCACCTTTTATCTTTTCATTTGCTCCAAATTACTGCTTAATTAAAATGAGCTCGTTGAGTTTGTTGAGCAAAATAAGTTTAGTTCTGTGTCAATCACCTTATTGATTAGCATCACCCCCATCTAGAGAGCTTGTTGGGGAACAGGCGCAAGATCCATCCTTCCGAAAATCTACAGGCAGTATGCGGGAGGGAAATCGTGTCACATGCCAAAGAACAAGCAACTCAAATTACAGCGGCTCCGGTGAGGCCTGCGATACCGCGCAGGTGTGTCGCCGCGTGGCGCCCAGGGACAGGAAATCATTAGGCCATGTGAGCTGATAACGAGTCCAACCCAGCGCCCTCACAGGCAGAGCGCACAAATGGTCAGACGCCAGGGTGCCGAGGCTCAGATCTGTTAATAACAAAAGCTTTAATAAGCTAAGAAAAGAAACGACTGTCTGTCAGCCGAATGCTGCGGATAAAGAGCTCGGCCGTCAGGTGACAGCCGTGGTAGGAAACCACAGCGCAGAGCAGACAAGGAAGGAAGAATAAAAGTCTCAACGTAGAGTGGAATCCAAAACAGGAAAGAAGGGCAGGTCGGTGCCGAGAAGGGCAGTCGAGGCATCGTGGCCCGGGGCTTTGGCTCAGCACCATGTGCCTGTTTTGCTGCACAACAGGCAGGCGGCGGATCAGAGCCCAGGATGCGGCCTTTTGTGCGCGGGCCCCATGAACGTCTTTTAAAACTCACTGTGTTCTTGAATCCTCAGTGCCAGGTACTTCTGATGTCAGGATAACAGTGACGCCAAAAGCGCCGCGTTCAAAGTTAACAAGCTCGAGCGTGCTGTCGGGCTGTTGAAAGCCGAGTACGCATCCTCTCAGATCAGGCTATAAAGGCAACTTCAAAAGTACGCTTCTTAGAAAGGATCCGGCAAAAGTTCAGAAATGAAAGAATAATTAGGGGCTTGGAAATTTCTCACAGGAGGCAAGAATGGAAAGACAGAGCTGTTTACATTAGGGAAGAACGGCAGAAGAAAAGACATGATAAAATAATTAGAGGCATAAAAGGAGATGACGGGAGGTACCTGTCCTCCCTCTCTCGTAACATAAAAGGGCCGCACGATGCGATAACAGAATTCAAGGTCAGGCATTGGATGACGTTAACAACAGCAGCTGAACTTGTATAACCATTGCAACCATCTGGAAGGGAAACAAGACCATGTGATGGGAGGTTTAGCCAGGCCAGAAGGTATTAGCCAGCAGAGTAACACCAAACTGTGGCAGACTAATCCCCTGCGAGCTCCTTCCTTGCCCCCTTTTTGAAGCATCTGATCCCGGCAGCTGGACCGCGTCAGTCGCGGGACCAGCTCAGCCTGACAAGCCCAAACTCCCAGAAGAACCTTCTGCCTGATCACAGGGATGGAGTCAAAGACGCTGCGGCAAAGCAGGGGGGAAATGTGAGCAGTTTTTAGCGAGGCTACCAACAGGCAGGGTATGAGGGCTTCCCTGGGCCTCTGCATGAAAAGTGACGCCTCTCCCTAATGCACCAGACCCCAAACACCAAGCAAGGCTGTCACTTCAGCTGCCCAGACAGAGATTTTATTTTTTTTTTCTTCACAAAAAATACGAATCGCTGTTAAGCTTTTAGCCGAAAAATTGAGTTTCATTCTTCAAAAAGGAATGGTTTTGCTGGTGATTTTGTGTTAACTGTAAGAGAGTCCAAACACTCCCTCTCAAGGCCAGTTTGCAGGGTAGCAGCAGGATGAATTACGACAGTCACCAAAACGCTTTCCTGAAAGGCAGAGGCCAACCAAGCACCGCTTCCACTCACTGTGAACGCTGCACAGCTGCTCAGTGAGACGTCCAGCCACTTCGGCACCTGCCCATCATCAGCAGAATTCCCTACAAAACGATCCTAGCGGAGGACTGTAAAATTCAACGTCAAGTGCAAAACACAATGGCTTTTTTTTTTCTTCCTATGCACAGTTACACAGAAGAACTGCCAAATTATCTTTGTGCCGTCTTTTAATGAGATAATCCAGCTCACTTCGTATGTAATAAATTCATTAGGCTTTGGGGCTTTTGCTTTAAATTACAAGATCAAGCATATTTTAACAGAATTCATTTAAATATTGTGCTTTTAGCAATTAAGAATTTCACAGTTCTGTAAACGTGCTTCACCGCGCTGTCTGACCTTTGAAGGGTTTAGCTTGGTGAATTCATACCAGCTTCCACCACGCATGTCAGAAGGCAGTTTGCAACGTCGCCTGTAAAATACAGGACGTCGGCTGTGTAAAATACACAATACAGGAGGAGCTGTCGCTGCCCGCGAGTACGCTGGCCCGTGCCCTGCCCAGTCCATGGCGCCTTCCACCTCACCAACAGGCGAAAGCTGCGTTTCAAGTCAGATCTCTAGGTCCTGCAGGTCTCCCCAGCTAGGTCCAATTTTCACTTTAACATTCAGTTTTACCGAGAGTTTGATGGCATTTTCCATCTCGTGCTTGACGATCTGAGCGACCTACAAGAAAAGGCAAAACATGGGATGTACACGTAACTTCAGTGCTCTGTTTTTCTGTCAATAGCTGGGGGGGTCAGACACCTGGAGTCCTCTCCTGCCTTGATCTGCGCTGACTCACCACTGACGGGAATGCAACCGACCATTCTAATCCTGATTAGGGTTTATGAATGGAGAAACTGTATAAAGCCAGTAACATTTTATGCAGCACAGAGCTGTGAGTGGTTCCGCACCATTTAAGACCACTTAGAAAAGAGGCATGATTAAGTTTCCATTAAACTCTTGAGAGTCCTGCAGAGCCTCCTCTTTCACCCCAGCTGCATAATCCTAGAGCGTTTCGTGGAGCCTGTTCGGTAAACTTCAATGCACTGAAAGGAAGACACAAACCAAATACACCAAAGAACTGTGTTCCTCCTCATTGTGTCAGCACAAGGGGTGCCCTGTGAAACACAAACCTCTGGGAAAGCAGATCACATTCCATGCAGGTGCTAGAAATACCGCCCAGGTTCTCCCTTGCTATTTTGTTCAGGCAACTCCAACATTTGCTGCCCTCCAAAGGTATTTCTAAGAAAACACTCATTTAAGTACACAGTTAGGGGACCAGAAGATACAATCCAAAAAGTCACAGGCAAAAGCAAGAGACTGGATTTTTTTTCCTGGCCCTAAATACCTGCTCTGGATAAAAGGACTCTCTTTCCTACCCCAAGACCCATGTGGAGTCCAGCCTGTCCTGACTGTTTATTTGAAATGAATCTTTCAATCCACACCCATCCCACAAACCGTTCCCACAGCAGAATGAAAAGAGGCTTTGAAACTATTGTGGTCCCCTGTCTCAGCTGGAGGCCACCATGTCAGCACAGGAACTATTCTACCTGGCAGGAGGCTGGAGCAAGGTGGGTGTCTGTCTCTTATCCCAAGGAACAAGCGATAGGATGAGAGGAAACGGCCTCAAGTTGCATCAGGAGAGGTTTTGATTGGATATTACGAAAAATTTCTTTACTGAAAGAGTGGCCAAACATTGGAACAGGCTGCCCAGAGAGGTAGTGGAGTCAGCATTGCTGGAGGTCTTCAAAAAACATGTAGATGTGGCAATTCGGGACATGGTTTAGTAGGCGTGGTGGTGTTGGGTTGACGGTTGGACTTGATGATCCTGGAGGTCTTTTCCAACCTTAATGATTCCATGATTCTATGATTCTATTCAAGCTTTCTGGCCCTTCTATGCATTTTTGTAATTCCCTCACAGATACCCACAGTAGAAATTCCTCCACAGTTTTCACTGGGGAATGGAGGAGGAGAATTGAGGAGATCAGAGCACAAGAGTTTATGACAGCATTAAGAACTAAGGGGGAGATTTGTCTTCCAAAACCCTACGCCCTTACACACCACATTTCAAAATGATCTTGATAACCTAGAAAAATGCTTTGAAATAGGATGTAATTCAGCACAGACAAGTACAGAGTAGAAATAAGCAGGATAGAGAACTAGAATAGAAATAATCTACTGTTCAAAAATAGGATGAAAAATAACTGCCTGGGCAGGAAAAAAAATGGGGTTATCAGAGATTAAAAACTGAACAGAGCTTAAGCAAGGCACACTGTTGTGAGAAAGAAAGCAAATGCAATTCTGGAACATAAAGAAAATGTTGCTTCTGTGACACACAGGTCAGTTTGCCACTCTGTTCAAACCACTGCAGCCTTAATCAAGTTTGGGGCCCAGTATTTCAAAAGGAACATTGAACCCACACAGAGGGAGATTCTCTGAGAACGCTCACAGGTCCAGCACACACCACCAAGCGAGGAGCGTCAGATGAGGGCTGCCGCGTCTAGAACAAGGGACAGCAGCTGCAAGGGAGACACAAAAACCTGTGTGAGGTTCCCGAGGAAGCTGATGGCTAAGACGGGACATGTGCCAATGCCCTGACCTGGGGGGCTTTGGGCTCTGAATTTCCTTAACGTACATTAAGCAAATAGCACCATTGGAGGGTTCCCAATGGTCAGCTAAAAGACACTTAGAGGAATACTGGCCATCTTAGAAAGATAAATGCTGGGACCAAGCAAGCAGTTTAAAGGCATCTAGCCTTTCATTCCTAATCTAGTCCATACCTTTATGTTCCTACCTGACTCCTCGTTGCAGGGGTCAGCTCAACAGACAGAAGGTCAAGCCTCCTTCTACCATCTTTGGCAATATTATCATGCTCTTGCTATGGTGATAAGCTCTGAAAGCTCCCTACCTTCACTTTGACATTCTGCACAGAGTAGAAAAGCCCTGATGCCCCAGGCATTTTACACCTTTAGCACAAGAAAAAACAGGTATTACCCCAATGTGGTCTTTTAAGAGAGGCACAATGAAAACAGAACGATCACTAGCATTGTTTCTCTTACAAACCATACTGTGACTGGAACACAAATTCCTAGATATATGGAAAGATGTTTTTAGTTTTCTTTTGTGCACTTTAGCAGCTGAAAATGAGCCGGAGCCAGCATCAAGCATGTGACCGAACTAACTTGTCAGAATAAAAATTGCTGTTGCAGCTGAGAAATACATGGTTTACAGTATAATAAAGCTTTAGTGCCAGCAAGATTAAAAAAAGTCACCAATACAGAAACTGAGAAATGCTCACTTTTTTTTTTTTTTTTTACTAAGAGGTATATTGCAGTTCAAAAGGACTAATTAATTCAGGCCCTGCTTTAAGTGGGGGCTTAAGAGGTAGAGGCTTCAAGAGATCCTTTCCAACCCAGATCTTTCCACTGCAGGATAATTCTAATGGTGCATCTGAAAGGACAGCAGGCAGTATTACCACAAAAAAAGATCCTTTCTGGCCCTAAAAACAATTAATCAAAGGGGTAAGAAGTATACCCTGTTGTCTCAGCTAGACAGAAATCCTTGAAAAGCAAACAAATCCAGCACATACAAGGCAAGTCTGAGTGTAGGAAACATCTTGCGTACATACGCTGTTTTAAGTGACTGCCCAAAAAAATCTATGGACAGAAATATATCTGAAGGAAGTTAGAAAAGCTGGTAATAATTGCCCTCAAAGTTGAGACTGTTAATGAAAAAATACAATAAATAATAAGCAAATCCACTCACTTAGCCACAGTTTTTCTGGGGACACCGTGATAACTTGGAGTCAGTATCTAAAGGCGTAAAAGCCTATACTCAGGGGATTTGTTTTCAACAGAAAGAAAAATAGGAGCCTTTTCACCCCTGAAACAGCCTGCCTGGACTGAAGCAGCAGATGCCTGAACAGAGCTGACAAAATTAATAGAAGCTTGAGCCGAGATTCAAGAGAAAAATATTAAACATTCTGTTATTGATGAAATACAAAAAAAAAAAAAGTGCTCAGGCCAGTCAGTACTGCTGAAAGCTCTCTCGGTCTAGGAGTTACTGCTTGCCATCAGGAAATGGCCTTTTGTCACTGAAGATCTGTATGCGCAGAATAGAAGTGGGAGAAAGACATCCCCAAGCTACGGAAGCGTGCACTGGGAGCCTTTCCTGAGTTTGTCCTCAGGACTTGGACAACACCGAGCTGCCACCATACAGCTGAAATGCTTGCTACTGGACGCTGTCACACAGATGCCACTATGCCCAGGCACAGGACACGTGCACATGGCAGGTACCTTCTGTCCACACGGCACATTTCATAGATCTACCGTGCTGCTAACCAGCACCGTAACACTCCTGCCAGAAAGAGGTAGCTAGGGAACGAGGAAACAAGTACCAAAAGCACAGAATCCTCCTTTCCCTCCGCAGAGTACAAACTACAGCTGTGACAATACATGTTCTGACTTAGGCACCCGAAGAGACGGGTGTGAACAAGGAGGCCAAAATACCTCCAAATGAGGAAAAACTTCCCCCTATACCTGTCAACAATATTAAGCTACTTCACTCATCAAGTCTTGCAGAGAAGTTGTACAAACTGCTGTTACAAGCAGCAAAGCACACTTTGGGAAAACGAACCTCAGCCATGGGGATGGCTTGAGTCTGAAAATAAAGGGATCGAGGATACAAACATCATTTTCATCCAGTTTAAAACTGTTTTCACAGACACCTTTTAGCACACGGCGAGAGAGGATCCAGGGAAGAAAAGCTGAGCCCCTAGAAGGAAGGTTTGTTTGAAACATCGTGATGCAGTAGGTAGCTGAAAAAGCAACTGTACGGCTGTACCTGAATGACATCGTCCTCCGCAACTTCATAGAGGAGCTCATCATGGAGTTGGAGGATAAAGAAACCTCCGCTGATGGGATGTAACATCCCTCTGCTGCTCTTCCTCGCTAGCCTTCCTACACAGGTGAAGAGCACAGTTTGTTAGATACCATGATGTGAATGCATGTTTCCTGTAATTAAAAAACCCTCACACATTCCTAATGCTGACAAAAAGAACATGAGGAACTTTAAAATTAAAAAGCCCATGTCTACGGAGAAAACCACAAAACATTACTATTCTATCAATATTTGTACAGCTACTGAAAGAAAAATGTTAATGAAAAGCATTTTAGATACAAACATTTCAGCCTTACATTATAAACATATGAATCAGAACAGAAACAAGAGACAGTTGCGCCTCCTGAACCATCTGTTTTAAAAGTAAATTTTAAACAAAATCATGTCAAGTTTAATCAGAAGTTGGTTTACAACATTCTCTCTGGCAATGAATTAGGGTTCTGCTTTTCTTCCAAGATCATTGTAATGGCTAGGCTAAAAAGGCAGTAAGCGTCCTCCCAAATGCAGTTCTCTGAAACTGTAGCTACTACTCCCGATAAAAACAAACAAACAAACAAACCACAAAAAAGGAAAGGAAAAAAAGAGCAGTTTTTGAATAAACAAGTAAGCAGCTGACAAAAACAGGATCCTGGTAGGCCTTGCCTGACAAAAATAGAACAGAACAAACAGTTCCATGGTAAAAGCTTATATAAAAAAAAAAAAAAAACAAAAAACAAAAAACAAGAAAAAACCCCACATAACCCCAAAACCACAACCTCACAGATGCAGACTCAAGTTATTTATTTCTCAGGTTAACTAACAGGAGGACTCCAGTTCACAGCTACAGGAAGGGTTTCACAGCATCATCAGTTCCTCACACAAGCCTCACACAGAAGCAGCAATGTTAAAGAAGCCACATGACGCAGGATGCTTCTCTGATGGCACAGGCATTTATAACTCAATGAGAGAGAATTCCTTCCAGTTCTTGAAACAGCTAGCATCAGAAGAGCAAGAACTGTCACAAATGCATCTACTGGCCTTCCTACCATTATATTGGCCAAAGGTCAGTAGCTGCTGCTCCTGGAGGGGGTGGGAAGTTCTGCCAAGCACACGGCTTCTACTCAGCAGACCTCCGAATCTTGTCTCTCCAAAATAAGACTCCCTGACATATTTTTAGAGGTTCAGCAATTAATTATTTAGTTTTCCTTCTCAGTCCTACAAATCAGACTCTTCATATTAGGACAGCTTCATGTTTCAGGTTGAAGCATGAGAACTATCAAAGAAATATAGCACTCCATCCCTTAAGTTGTCTTTCTAAAAATATATGACTGATGAACAAAACACTGTCTACTTTATGCTAAAAAACAGCCTTCATAGCACTCCTCTGAGAATGAGGACCCCAGCACAGCTTTGCTGTCTGCAGCCAGAAGAAATTTATGCTGCTAAGTGCTTCATACAATACTCCTGTCAAGCCTCTGTACATCAAATTCCAGTCAACAAATTCCAGACTTAATTCTAACCAAAGTAATGTATTTTTGGAACTAGAAGTTGTTCCACTCTATCTTTTTGCTGCCTTCAAAGCCAGTGTATCTTCTCAGTTTCTCCTTCTTACTTTTGAACAATTCTGTGGTGGGACCATAGACCGTATCACATACAAACTCCCACTGCCAACTTCTGCAAGATCTCCTTTCAGGCAGTTGGGGTTTCTGACCCAATCACAGCAGATGCTTTAGTTTGTGTGTTGAGCAGACATTCTTCCCCCCTTCCTTATGACGTTTTTGCCCATTAAACACAGACTTAACTGCTGTCAGGAAAGAAAATGTCTCCCACCCCTAGCCCAAAGGCCCTAACTTCTTTTGCAGGCTTTTTGTTTGTTTGTTTGTTTGCTTTTTAAATTAGTAACACTGAAAGTTTTGCTCTAGTGTGCAAGGAAGAGGTGTGCATACCAGTCTTATCTCTCCGGAAGGAGCTCTCCAGATGTCCGTGGGACTTGATCACAGAGGAGAAAGCTTCCAGGCGCCTCTGAATGTTCACAGTGGCTGTTTTGACAATGTCTGCAGCAGATCCCTGAACAGTTGTGTTCACGGCCTGCCGCTCTGCCTAAACAGAGACAGTTGCTCTCAAAACCCACCCAAAAAAGTAAACCAAATCCAGCACGCCATATGTACTTCATTAAAAGTAATAAATACATGGCCAAATACAGGCATAGTAAATCCTCCAGATAAAAGAGGGTTTTTTATCCACCTGGAAGAAAGAGACATTGTAGACTAGCTTCAAACACAAAATTTCTCCAGATGGCTGAGAAAAGCAGGATTTCCACAAATTTAAAATTAATTAATATCGAGGGTGATAACCTGAAAGAGTCACAAGCCACATGAGGGAGAAGCATATACACAGTGGTAACAGTGTCATGAGGAGCAGAAAAACCTCACAGTTAATCCAGGTATCATGAGACACTTCTGCCTGTCTTCAAAACCATCAGGAATGGGTAACTAAAAGCACGAAGCTGAACTTCATGGACTAACAATCTGGTCTACTGCCAGAGCATTACAGCTCTGCAAAATCACACCAGACCACGCTATGACACAATGACTTTTTTTTTTCCACACAAGCAACCTCTCTACTAATCACCTCCTCAGACAAGAAAACTGTATTCAAAAGGTTCTTCTCTCTTTGATTAGAGCTGAAAGGTGTGCAAAAAGTTATGAGGAAGCTGAAGTGAAAGTGAAGAAAATTCATTAACTGGTCTTTAATATGATTTTAAAGGTGAACAGAAGGTGCATCTACAAAGCTTCATGCTGAAGTATCCTTCAGATTAAATAGCCAAATCATCTCAAAAAGTTTTTTGAAAGTCTCCTTGTTTCCCTTTCAACTACTTGGAGTACAAACTCGCGGACCCCCTCCCTCTTCCACTTTAGTCTTTAATTCCACACGACCTGATCCAGCTTCCTACGGAGAAGTGTAATGCTTCCTCCCACAGAAATGTGCCATCATCTCCCCAGGGAGTCAATGCACTCTTACTGAAGTAAAGTCTATGACAGATGTGTCCAAAACAACCTTGGAAAAAAAATAATGCCAGTGCAAAGGCGTGTATTAAGTAAACATTTATCTAACAAGTTTGAGCAATTTTCCTTTGAGGGGAAATAAGAAAAGGAACAAATGCCCAGAAATGCAGGACTTAAATGCCCTTTCTTGTTCGAGTGCTCACAGCATATAACATACAAATACTGCTGAGTGGGAGCAATTTGGCCTGAAGAGTTAAAGCACATCACTGTGTGGAGGCTTTTTAAAATCATGTCCACTTATTCCAATAAATTACTCCAGTTCCAACATGGGAGTTCTGAAGTGAGGTTAGCACAGTGATGACAGCTGTGCACCCAGTCACAGAAGACTTACATCAAGCAGACCATGGCAAAAGCTCTGTTATTCAGAAAACTGAGGGAACAATGAACTAAGTGAGAAGTGGAAGGTCATGACCAAGATGGTTCATAGACCCTCTAAAACCTCAGATACAGATATGCAAAGAAATCTAATATTAACAACAAAAAAAAAGAAACTGCAGTCAGCATACATGAGCTTTACTGTAGGGATTTGGATCTTTGATGGCTGGCAGGTATCTCCGTCTTCCCAGGATGGTCTGCACAAACCCATCTCTCCTGCAGCTCCTCACTGTCTCCCTCAAGAATTTTTGAATCCCTGTGAAAGGAAAGAGAAAGTTTTCCCTAATACAGCTGATGTTGCATGTTGACTTCTCACTGGGGTCACTGCAAGCAGTCTGGAACACCCAAGCAGCATAAAAGTAATTCTTTAAATTTCCTAGGCCCTGTCAGTGTACAAGGACACATCATCACTCATTCAGCCTATTCGCAGCTCTGCTGGGAAACCTATTAAGACTTCTGAAACTGAAGAGAGTGAGTAGTGTCAGGATATCTGGCTGTGCACAAGGAGGTAGGAAGCCCATTCTGCACAGTGCCCAGGCACAGAGGATCATACATGTATTATTGATAAAGGAGAGGTCAGGACCCAGACCAGCACTGGCAAGACAAGTAGTAGGAAGGGAGTAAGTTGAAAGCAGAAGTCAGAGCCCTTGATGCCTCAGGCTGCCTGACTTCAGACTGTGTCATTTCAGATTCTAGGATGAAAGAAACTCACCCATCTGCACTTTGCAAGGGGAAGAGTGAATCCACCGAGGGTGTTAAAAAGAAACTTAGGTCAAAGAAAGGTGAGATGGGGAAAAGTCCCTTTCACTGCAAGTTCAGGTAACAACTGCACTAAAGTGGAAAAAGTTAACTTCAGATAGTTTCTTTCCAAGGTTTACAAAATATAAAACATAAAAGGAGCTATTCAGGATCAAGACTGACAGCATTAGTCAATTCATTAGGTATATGATTTAGCACGTCAGCTTGGCAATACATATAAGTAAAAATTCATAAGAAGTGAAGTTACAAGATAAGGTAGATTGCAGAGCTTTGTATGCATGCATGTGTACCAAGAGGGAGGAAGCAGGAAGTAATTTCTAATGGTCATGAAGGAGACACTATCCAGAAATAACTGGAGACTAAACAGACTCTTAATAGGGCAGCATTTCTGAGCATCTGTCTCCTAAAGAAACCAACCCTGAATCTTCAGAACGTAATTTGCTAGCTCATTTCCAAGTTTTACGAGCAGAGCTAGCTGTCTTTCATCCCATTTTCCCTCCATTCATTTTCTGATTGCATCTCTACTCTTTCTACATCTTTCCTAAAAATTAACACACTTCTTAGAAATGCAACAATGTCTTTTTACAAAATACGGGAAAGCTGCTCTGAGCAGCTGGATAAAAATGTAAGGGTTATACGCAAAACAGTTTAAAAGTCAATGAAAGCAGAAGACAAGAACAGAAGAGAGAAATGGTTATATCTAAAAATTATAAGAAGAGTGGTCTAAAGTTGTATTGCATATCCTTTAAAGCTATGTGTTTTAATAAGAAAAAGTGTTTCTTATTCAGAAAGTTAAGAGCTTTAAAATTAATCCCCAGGGTTTATTAATTAATTAAAAAAACAAAAAAAAAATTAATGTAATAAACAAACAAGGTCCTAAAAAATAATAAAACCAGAGTATAGAGTAAAATATTATGGAGTGTCAAACTGCTGTGTTGATGCACTGGCCTTTTTCAAAATGAAAAGCTTTTGCAAAAAAGATTGGAGTAGTAAAGGGCTGAGACAAATTTAGGATTTAAAGAGACATGGAGAGAAGGGATTAAAACCAACAACCACCACCACACAGCTCCCAAACAGCCATATCCAAACCTGTGTATCTTGATTTGAAGGATTCAATGTAACTGGCAGCTTCATTTTCATCAATCCCCATCTGCTCGCCTAAAGATTTTGCTCCTATTCCATAGATAATTCCATAGCAAATCTGCCAGAGGGCAGTGTGAAGAACCGCAACCATATGGTAAGCCATGCAGAGAAAGCAGAGAAAGAACAAAATGTGATTCACTGGAAGACAAGCATATGGGAACAAGGGAGAGCATTCAAGAAGAGACACTACCTCTGAGTCCGAGCCACTCATGCTGCTTTTCTCCACCCTCATCCCCCCCACCCAGGCAGCTCCAGTTGGAGCGTAGTGGGTGTGGGAGGATGTACAAAGCAAATGCTGAACAATCATGGCCGAATCCAAACAGAAAACCATACTATTGTGACTTCCTGATGTTTTAAACACTGAACCTTCCTGCCCAGAAAGCTGCTGCTAATTTTTTTTTCCTAAAAATTACCTGTTTAGCTTGTTGCCTGGTCCTATCTCCAACAGCTTCAGGATCAATCATTTTCCATTCTGCTGCAATGTTCTTAAAGACATCAATACCCCCGTTCAAGGCTTGAATGAGTCGACAGTCGCAAGACAAATGAGCAAGGATCCTCAGTTCAAGCTGAGAGTAATCAGCAGCCAAGATTAAGCCACCTGAAGTCAGCAAGGTAGCAAAAAATCATTATTTCATAAATGACTCCAACAGCATTCCAAACAACATTCCAGCAAGAAGGACTGAAGCTTTCCTTGCAGCTTCTGCTCTGAAAGTTTTCCACAGACATTTCTATAAAACTTCAATCTCTGTTTTCTTGCGAATACCTTTAGAGGGTGTTTCTGCCACTGCTGACAGCCATGACAATAAATAGTTGAAATTAAATCGGACAAATTCTTGCCTGTTTCCCCAATGCCCGGGCCTGTTTCTTTCCATCCAGCCCCTACATCTCGAATCCATAGAAAACACAGAGCAGTATCTGTCCAGGTGTCTGTACAAAAGTCTAGGACCCAATAGGAATGACTGGCATAGAGATCAGACCAGAAGACTTGTACTGAGCCAGGGCAGGCAACGCGAGAACTGACATTTAGATAGAAATAACACTAGACAGAGTGCAATTTGTGTATTAAGAGCTGCCTAAGTGTAGCTCTTCAAAAAATATGTATTCTTAAAGAGGAAATGAAGGTGTGAACACTTGAATTATAACATTTGAATACTTTCCCCAGTTGAAATGCTCTCCTTCACAGTTTTATGAATAATTTTGAGGGCATGCTAACTGCTGCGTTAGCTTTCCAAGTAGGCTGCTCAGTCAGACATATACTGTTGTCCGTTCTTAACACTTCATTAGATAGAGGATTTTTTGTTAACTATATTCTTAACAATTAGCTGGCACAGAGCAGGATCTGGCTGTTACCTGGGAAGGGAACAAAGGCATGCCTCATGCTAACAGAAAATGGTATTCCTCTTTCTTCAGATCTATCTTCCTTTAGGCCGTTAGGCAAAATACTGCAACGCTTTCTACATCTGTGGAGAGAAAGAATGACTGCTCTTCACTCATTTCTAAAACACTTAAAATATGCATAATCATTTTTGCCACAAAGAATCAGTGAAAACAAGTGAGACAGTAGCCTCTATTCTACTCTTCTGGACAATCCATACCTAAATCTGACCATGGGGGAATTGGACAGAGGCCATATGTACACCTGAAGGGATTTCCTGATTTTTAATAGCTTTAGGGATAAATCTTTCTAGTGCATTCAGGGTTTGGGTCCAGAAATTGCATAAATCCACTCCAAAACAGGTAAGATGAAAGGCCCCAGATCTGTGATGGGTACATTCCAGAACGATAGCAAAGGAGTCCTACAGGAATCCTAAGAAATTCAACATCCCACCCTGAATTGCAAGTCTTCTCTCAACATCATTCTCATATGCAGAATTCCTACACGCGCCCATAACTAGCAGAGACAGGATAGATTTTCACCCACAACATCAGCCTCATGACTGTGCACACACACACACACAAATAAGCCTGTAAAAGTGGAGCCGAAGTTGCAGAAGATGAGCTCATGAAACACTGCACATTTTCTCTCTACAGACTGAGAAAAACACTGCCTCAAAGCAACCAGATTTTCTTTTTCCAGAAGGCCAGAAGTTTACAGTGGCACCAGTTGCTCTGCAACCTCTCAGGGCTTGCTTAGCTCTGCTGTCCCACCACTTGTAGCTGCAGATGGCATTGTATCCATCAGTGCACCCAGCCCGTTGGGTTCTTCCCTGGAAGTGCAGTCAAAGGCCTTTACAAGCCCTTGATGTCTGGGTCAGGGATCTGAGCAATTTC
This sequence comes from Gorsachius magnificus, assembly GCA_034008185.1. Lineage (NCBI taxonomy): Eukaryota > Metazoa > Chordata > Aves > Pelecaniformes > Ardeidae > Gorsachius > Gorsachius magnificus. The sequence continues at coordinate 130,457,393 of CM067081.1, forward strand.
TTTATCAGAATGAAAAGGTATCTCTGAGATCAAGGCTAGTTTCAGCAAAGCAAAGCACAGAAAAAACATCATGCTCTCATCCCTTGTGCACTCCCTTTTCTTCTTATACCTTGTCATTTCAGGGATGGTAGGGATCAAGGAGATGAAAGATAGCACAAAAATCACAGAAATAAATTTTCAAAAGAAATAAAGGTGAGTGACAACATATGGGAACTGTAGAGAATCACACTGTCCAGCAGAAGCTCCCAATTTAGTTGAATGAGTAAAGGCTTTATACCATGATCTAATTTAACTACGCTCCTTTGGTCAGAAGCTTCTTACAACAAGGAGTACTAATTGTTAATTACTAAGATAGAAGATAGTTTGGACCAAAGTTTGGAAGGCCTATCAGACAACAGCTTCTTTTGTGCCAGCAGTCATTTCTGTGCCTTTAGGATTGCCCATCCTCCTAACACAGTGGCTGCTTAGCTAAGGAATGTAGTCTCCAAAGTCAGCCTGAGAAGCTGCCCTCTCTAAGTTCAGCACACACTCCATTATTCTTTTGATGGGCTCCTTCTCTACAGGGAAGATTCTTAAGAACCCATCCCACTCTCCAACTGTCTGGCAAAGCTAGTGCAAGCCTGAGCACTGCCAGAGCTAATTCTCAGAATGACATTTTAGCCTGGAGAAAAGGAAGCTGAGAGGAGACCTTATCGCCCTCTACAACTGCCTGACAGGAGGGTGTAGTGAGGTGAGTGTTGGTTTCTTCTCCCAGGTAACAGGCGATAGGACAAGAGGGAATGGCCTCAAGTTGCACTAGGGCAAGTTTAGGTTGGACATTAGGAAAAATTTTTTCACTGAAAGGGTTGTCAAGCATTGGAACAGGGTGCCCAGGGAAGTGGTCGAGTCCCCATCCCTGGAGATATTTAAAAGATAGGTAGGCACGATGCTTAGGGACATGGTTTAGTGGTGGAATGGCAGGGTTGAGTTAATGGTTGGACTTGGATGATCTTAAAGGTGTTTCCCAACCTAAATGATTCTATGATTCTATGGTTTCTGCCTCCATGGCTAAGCCTGGCTCTTCTCCTCAAGAGAGATGGACAAGATCTTGCTACTTCTGGGCTCTCTTCCCACAACCTACTCAAGGCACAAGGATGTAACATCATGGTGGTAGGAAAAGATAGAAGGGCCAAAAAACTTCTGAAAGTTCTCACATCTTGCTATGGGAAAAAAAAAAAATATAGAAGTCACTCAGGTGACACATGTGGGACAAGAACCTGAATGGAAAGAGAAACTGAAAAGACAGAATACCACAACCAAGTATGAAGCCCCAAACCTCACGAGCTAGCTGCTAAAAGATCCACCTCGATATTTCAACTAGACTTCCACACAACTCTTTAGGCATTGGCATCTAATGCTGCCAAAATAGTGCATTTGGTTAACAGAAACCAGATGTAGAAGTCGTTTTCTGCTACCTGGTAGCTTTTGCAGGATCATTATCACAAATGAACTTATTAACAAAAAAATGAAAAATAGATTCACCGGTGTTCCCTTACAGAGGGAGCTGCACAGCACAGAACAGATGAACTTTATTCTGCTTCTTCCGCAATATCCTAACCTCTTTCAGAGCAGCTCTTAGAAAGTCAAACAAGATCCTAACTTCAGTTTAGTTACTTTTCACACTCAGGCTTTTCCATCCAACAGTTGGGAGCACAATCTTACTGTAGGGTTTCATAAAGAATTTCGAAAAGCAAGTGGCTACATGGAGCCACATACTATTAGTATTATTAGGTCTTTCATGTGTCACTGATTTTTACGTATTTATTCCCCTGAAACTGTAAGAGAAACACTGAGTAACAAGTCACACTGACATGACAGCAGCCACAGGTGAAGTCAGAAAAGAGAAATTTGACAACTCGACCACATTAAGATCAGAAGAGTAGGCAGAAGTTTTGCCAAGATCCTCCTACCTGCTCCCAGAAACAGCATGAGAATTAACATTTCCATGGGCTCGGAAAGGCGGGCTTTCTTCAACCACAGTTGGCATTTCAATCTCAAAATCTCTTGGCACGTTCTGGATGTTTGGCTCTGTGAAGGTTATTCGACCTGAGAAGGAAGACAAGGCAGAACTAGGGGTCCAAAAGGAGTCTCTCTAACTTAGCACAGCTGAACACACATCTGCAACTCCAAACAACAAGGGGCAGGAGGGCAGGACAGGACACAACCACTGAGAAAACTGAAGAAAAGGAAAAATAATTTGGGTTGAATGGGCTTGAGATGGTTCCCCTGCAGCATTTCTGTATCACTGATAAGATACTCCCAAATCAGAACCTCTTTTGGAGTCAAGAGATTTACATGCTAATATGTGCAAGAAATCAATAATACTTCTCGGTGAACACACAAGCTATTTTAATACATCTAGTCTTTTAGGGCAGATTCATGTGAAACAGGTATTTTGGTATTTTCATTTGGTTGAAGTAGAGCACATCCTACCTTTTCCCCATAGAAAAGCTGCCCACACACATATAGAAAAAGAAAAAAAAAATCAGTAAGAAGAAAGGATTTTGCACACATTTCCTTACCTGTAGCTGTGTGAGTCTGTGACACTGGATATATCCTTTCCATTCCCAGTGCAGAATTCAATCGCTTTTCCCTCTGTAGTGGAAACACCACTTTAGTAATGGCATTGTTGATCCTCCTCCATTCCAGTATCAGCCCTGGCAACGGGTGAAGTGTCTTTAATTTCTCCAAAACGTCCTTGTGGGGAGAAAAGAGCACAACTTTCTTAAAAGCTTTATAAATAAATTTTTTGGAGTTCTGCAGGAAAAAGCGACTCCAACCACAGTGAGCTGCCAGTATCACTGCCTTAAAATTAAAGATATCCCCTCCACTTAGACTACCTACACCTGAGCAATCAAAGCACCATGAGACACAGCTGCAGTTTTATTACATACAAGGTAGCAGCAATCACTTGTCTTTGGACTTTTGCATCCTCATCACCACTCAACCAATGAATCACCGAAATTATCAGATAAAGCATCATTTGCCACAGATCCCCTATGTTGTCTCCTCTTGCCCAGCACAAATGCTCCTCCTCCATCTTCTTGCACATTTTTCTCCCTGCTCTCTCCCATCCATACACTAGGAACACATAAAATGAAGCCCCTGACCATGCTCCTTGAAAAACAAAGCTGATCACTAGCAATCAAATCCTTTCCGTTAAATCAGAAATATGAAGGGACTAACAAGAATTTCAAGACAGAGGCGTGCAAACATTTCTCAAAATAACAGTTTTTTGTATGCAGCAGGCAGCTGCAGCCTCATCCCTCCACATCACAACAGGAGGAAATCCTCACTTCGCTTCTTGCTCCCTGCTCTGCCATCACCACCGCACTCACTTCTTCACTGCCATTTGAGTTTCGGAAATCAATACCTGTCTTCCAAGGACTCACTACACTGAACAAGGGGAAACTAAGAAAACAACACAGATTAATGAGTCCTGAAAACAGGGAACATATATATCTGCTAATATCACTTGTCTGCCAAGAGCACCCATTAGCCTGCAGCAGTTGGTATTAATGCAGCACCGCAATATTTATCAACTGGCAAGCATGTCAACAGCCTTCACATATATACAAGCTTTTGATATACTAAATTTGATAAGCCATCAGATCAGCCACTCTCAAGACAGATTCTCCAATGCACAAAATACAGATATGGTAGTACCAGACAGAGAAAATTCTGTATTTAATCACCATGGTATTTAAGTATCTTTCAAGCCGACGTTGAAAAATTCTTCTACTATTGGCTTTACAAAATTATTGTGCTACTTTGGTCTTACACGTGGTTTGGGAAATCAAGTTCTGCCCAATTTATTCTCATTGAAGCCTGCTATTTATAGTCATGTCCTCACTACACTCAGGCTTTAGGAGAGTAGGAGGAGATAACAACTCTGCTAACAGAGAAGACAGAATCCAGTATGAAATTCCAGCGGTAACTGGAGAAGCAAAAGGCAGTTAAAATTTACTTTCACTGAAGTCGGTACACCTAACTCTAGTGTATTCAAGTAGCAGACGTGTGAAGTAAGGAGGAGTTATTTTAACAGTCACTTTCAGACTAGAACCAGACTTTACTGTACCTTGGTCGTACTGAACTGTTTGCTCAACCTAACCCTGTTTCCTTTAGTGGTTGCTCTTCTGGTGTAACCCAGAGTTTTCTTGTTCCCTGGAACTTTCACATCTCCATTTTGTGGCAACTTCAGCTCCAGGAACAAAACCTGAAAGAGGCCAGCATTTTAAATCAGTTTCTGCATGCTACTCCCAGGGGAAAACAAAAAGCGACTGAGCACTTAAACAGCTTGTTCTAACAAAAGGATAGTACAAATGCTTCAGGTAATTCAAAGCTGATTAAAGATCTCTGCTATCAAAGTCATCCCTCCTCATTTTAATTAACTACAAAATGCAATCTAAAAATCTAATTTTCTAAACACTATAAATTTGAGTTCAGAGGTATGTTTTTAGAAAAGGTAATTAACTTCATCCAGTAAGTGAGGTTATTGCTGACAGTCAACTGTAATAAAACACGACGTTAAAATGACTAAAAGCAAGAAGAACATTGGTGAAAAAAAGAAGTGTCAGCAGGGAGCAGGCCTCAGAGCAATATGAATGACATAGGAGGAGGTGGTCACAAATACTTTTATAGAATAGTCAGAATATTAGTTTTTCCAAAAAATTGTCAAGAACTGGAAAATGAGGTATATGCTCGCTTGTTGACAGATACAACACAGCTCTTCATTTTTCATTCTATGTTCCTCTGTAGTGTTATACACTATTGAACAGCTATTCTGTTTCATTTCACAGTTGGCAGTAGGGAACAGAAGCTTTTCTCTCACACATTTACGTAGCACAAAAATTTTACTGACACAAAATTAGAAGGGTAAAGCCCTACTAACCTATTCAAGATACTTGACATGATTCCTAACAAAATTTCCACATGAGAAACAAGCCTCTGTAGTTCAGAGAACAGCATTTCAGCAAAAACTTTCCTTCCCCTTTTCCATAAAGCAGAGTGAAATTGGAGCCTAGTATTATTTCAGGAGTTCTAAATCAGACTGCTGTTACCGAGTAAAACTTCTACATTTGCAACAAAGGGGGACTATTTCTATGGAACTTCTTTTAGTGATGGTTGCAAATGTGTTGCAAATTTTGACTACTTCCATATAAAGTATAGCCTCAGCAAGAAACTGGTATATAGAGAAGAAATAAATGGGAAAAAAGCATACACATCAATTATAAACTATTCCTATGATTCCATGTAACATACATTAAAAAATATATAGTAAAGTTCTTCAGGAATAGAAGTATTGCTAATTTACATAGAAGTCTGTTTCTTAGGCTTTAAAAAAAAAAATCAGTTCTATATAGGTTCTCAAAAAGGTTCGTAAAAACAGACAGTAGTTGATTCCTCACTCATGAACTGGCTTGTAGAGAGGGCTTTAAACTAGGCCTGAAGGGGGGAGGGGATATAAACAGGCTCACTAGAGAGGAGCCGGGGGGGGTCACCCCATTGCTGGGGGTGAAACCGATCGCCCAGCTCAAGTGCATCTACACTAATGCACACAGCATGGGCAACAAACAGGAGGAGCTGGAAACCATTGTACAGCAGGATGGCTATGATGTAGTCGCCATCACAGAAACGTGGTGGGATGCCTCCCATGACTGGAGTGCTGCGATGGATGGCCACAAACTCTTCAGAAGGGACAGGCAAGGAAGGAGAGACAGCGGGGTGGCTATGTATGTTAGGGAGTGTTTTGACTGTACAGAGCTTGACGCTTGTGGTGAGGCAGAATGCTTATGGGTGAGGATGAGGGGGCAGGCCAACAGAAAAGATGTCCTGTTGGGAGTCTGTTACAGACCACCCGACCAGGATGAGGATGTTGACGAAGAATTCTACAAGCAGCTGGCAGGAGTCTCTCAGTCACGAGCTCTTGTTCTTGTGGGGGACTTCAACTTCCCGGACATCTGCTGGAAATACAATACAGCAGAAAGGAAACAGTCCAGAAGGTTCCTGCAGTGTGTGGAAGATAACTTCCTGACACAGCTGGTAAGTGAGCCTACCAGGGGAGGTGCCCTGCTTGACCTCCTGTTCACTAACAGAGAAGGACTGGTGGGAGAGGTGGTGGTCAGAAGTCGTCTAGGCCTTAGTGATCATGAAATGGTAGAGTTTTCAATCTTTGGTGAGGTAAGGAAGGGGGTCAGCAACACTGCCACCATGGATTTCTGGAGGGCAGACTTTGACCTGCTCAGAACGCTGGTTGGGAGAGTCCCCTGGGATGTAGTCCTGAAGGGCAAAGGGGTCCAAGAAGGCTGGGTATTTTTCAAGAAAGAAGTCTTAAAGGCACAGGACCAGGCTGTCCCCATGTGCTGTAAGACAAATCGGCGGGGAAGACGACCGGCCTGGCTGGACAGAGGTCTACTACTGCGACTAAGGGAAAAAAGGAGAGCTTACCAGCTCTGGAAGAAGGGGCAGGCAACCCAAGAAGAGTACAGGGATCTTGCCAGGTCATGCAGAGAGGAAATTAGAAAGGCAAAAGCCCAGCTAGAATTTAACCTGGCCACTGTTGTAAGGGATAATAAGAAAAGTTTTTATAAATATCTTAACAGCAAAAAGAGAGCCAGGGAGAACCTCCATCCTCTAGTGGATGCAAGGGGGAACATTGCCACTAAAGACGAGGAAAAGGCTGAGATACTCAACGCCTTCTTTGCCTCGGTCTTTAATGGCCCGACGAGTTATCCCCAGGGTACCCAGCCTCCCGAGCTGGAAGATGGGGACAATGAGTGGAATGAACCCCCCATAATCCAGGAGGAAGCAGTCTTTGACCTGCTATGCCACCTGGACATCCACAAGTCTATGGGGCCGGATGGGATCCACCCAAGAGTGCTGAAGGAGCTGACAGAGGAGCTTGCCAAGCCACTCTCTATCATTTATCAGCAGTCCTGGAGAACAGGGGAGGTCCCAGATGACTGGAGGTTGACAAATGTGACGCCTCTCTTCAAGAAGGGCCGGAAGGAGGATCCGGGGAACTACAGACCTGTCAGCCTGACCTCAGTACCGGGGAAGATTATGGAGAGGTTCATCTTGAGTGTGCTCACCAGGCACATGGAGGACAATCAGGGGATCAGGTCCAGTCAGCATGGGTTCATGAAAGGCAGGTCTTGCCTAACCAACCTGATTTCCTTCTACAACCAGGTGACCCGCCTGGTAGATGAGGGAAAGGCTGTGGATGTTGTCTACCTGGACTTCAGCAAAGCCTTCGACACAGTCTCCCATAGCATTCTCCTGGAGAAGCTGGCAGTTCATGGCCTAGATGGATGTGCTCTTCACTGGGTTAAAAACTGGCTGGGTGGCCAAGCCCAGAGAGTCATGGTGAATGGAGCTAAATCCAGTTGGCGGCCGGTCACAAGCGGTGTCCCCCAGGGCTCAGTTTTAGGGCTGGTCTTGTTTAATATCTTTATCATTGACCTGGATGAGGGGATTGAGTGTGCCCTCAGTAAAAACTGGGTGGTAGTGTTGATCTGCTTGAGGGGAGGAGGGCTCTGCAGAGAGACCTGGACAGGCTGGATTGATGGGCCGAGGCCAACTGTATGAGGTTCAATAAGGCCAAGTGCCGGGTCCTGCACTTTGGTCACAACAACCCCATGCAGCGCTACAGGCTTGGGGAAGAGTGGCTGGAAAGCTGCCTGGTGGAAAAAGACCTGGGGGTACTGGTTGACAGCTGGCTGGTTGACAGCTGGCTGAATATGAGCCAGCAGTGTGCTCAGGTGGCCAAGAAGGCCAATGGCATCCTGGCCTGTATCAGGAATAGTGTGACCAGCAGGAGTAGGGAAGTGATCGTGCCCCTGTACTCGGTGCTGGTGAGGCCGCACCTCAAATACTGTGCTCAGTTTTGGGCCCCTCACTACAAGAAAGATGTGGCATTGCTGGAACAGGTCCAGAGGAGAGCAACCAAGCTGGTGAGGGGTCTGGAGCACAAGTCATACGAGGAACGGCTGAGGGAACTGGGGTTGTTCAGTCTGGAGAAGAGGAGGCTGAGGGGAGACCTGATCGCCCTCTACAGCTGCCTGACAGGAGGCTGTAGTGAGGTAGTGGTAGGCCTCTTCTCCCTGGTAACAGATGATAGGATGAGGGGGAATGGTTTGAAGCTGTGCCAGGGCAGGTTTAGGCTAGACATTAGGAAAAACTTCTTCACCGAAAGGGTTGTCAGGCTCTGGAACGGGCTGCCCAGGGAGGTGGTAGAGTCCTCATCCCTGGAGGTATTTAAAAGAAGGATAGATGAGGTGCTTAAGGACATGGTTTAGTGGTGGGATGGCAGGGTTAGGTTGGACTCGATGATCTTAAAGGTCTTTTCCAACCAAATTGATTCTATGATTCAAAACTTTTAAAACAGTCTTTCCTCCTCTTTCATGCCTGTATAGGGACAAGTGCAACAATGGAACTTACTCAGTACAACCAGTCACAGACTCAGACTACATGGTATCACAACACAACTCGTGTGCAAGAATACTGGTATTGCAAAATCTCCTCTAGTCCCACACCATTCATCCAAAATATTCCAAAAGCCATTTAACTGGCAGGTCATCTCATGCACCATGAGAAGCCATGGTTCTATACAAACAACATGCTTATTTCCACTTGGGTTTTATTTCCAACATACTTATCTCCACTTCTATCTTCTTTATGGCTGCTGAAGTTAGCAGAAATCAGGATGATCAGTAACAAGTATGAGACACGCAGCATCTTGCAGGCAGCAAGCTCATCATGAGCATAAAGACAAATTAACTCTGAGCAGAGTTCAATTTGCATTTTGTGTTTTCTTCATACGCAGTCTGCCCAAGAAAGTTTTGCCTTAAGTCTAAGCAAAAGCCTCTTGAGGGTAACTTCTGAGAACGTTCTTCCCCTCCCACCCCAGCCCTCACATACCTCTGCAATGTCATCAGGGCTGGTCAAGGAGAAGCTGTGGCCTGCCAGCTGATATGCCTTGGTCTCAATCTCGCTCAGTTTAGCTTGCATGACCTGTTTCTGGGTTTCGTATGCTGCTGTGCTAAAACCAATGCCATTCAGCTCCAGCAGAGCCAAGCAATAGTGGGTGGGCATCTCCACTTTAGAAAATACTTCTGTAGCAAGTAAAAACCCCAAAAAAACCCCTTTATAACATCGAAAACAGATCAACTGCAGATCAACAGATTCATAAAAAAAATTGGGAATCCCCAGTTTTTAAAATCCTCAATGTCCTGACACACTGAAATCTTTTAATATAGTTTTAGTTTAAATACTTTTGTTTCTGGAATATTTAATGGTAAGAAATATCTCATAATAAGAAGTATTCCAGAACTTTTTAATCACAGAAGAATTTAAGAGAATAACAACTTCTGGGAATTTTTTTCTAATACACATCTCTGTATATCAATGTTTTATAAACCACAGGCATGCTTAACGTAAAGCTTTTCGACTTGACACACTTTCATTCCACCACCCCCATCTTTTAAAAATGTTCTAAGGTTTAGTTGTCACAATTATAAATAAACTTCCAATAATAGACTTCAGTGAGACTGGACCTTAATCTTAGGGTTTGGATACAATTTAGGGGAAACTGTCATAAAGCTCAACAATATGTATGTGCTTTTTGAGATTGGTTTGTTTGTTTTTAAAAAGAGGCAAGCACTCAGCAAATATTAGTGCAAATCATTCACTATGGGATCACAAAAGTTTCATGGACACAATGCATACATGGCAAACGATACTACATGGGTAGGCCAAAGAGCAAGAAATCTCCTTCAGAAAACATTTGAGGATTGCTTCTGACAAGGAAATACAAAAGCTTTTGAAAATGTTCATGAGAAACCATAAACAGACCCAAAAGCCCCCTCAGAATGTCCAGGGTACTCACCTGGGAGGTAAAGATCTCCTTGATTCAGAGACTTAAAATAGACTCTGCTATTGCCTTAACCAATAGAACTGGTAGATATTTGGGATTAGAAATTATATTTTAATTTAAAATTTAATTTAATTTTTTGACAAAACAGATGTACTTCCAAGGGAAGTTCCCTCTTTTCTTTTAACAAATCAGCATTTTGCCACAGAAAATGTATTTTGCCACTTAGTTAAGAACTTCCAAATCTCCTCTCTTCACTGATTGTTCAGCCTATGATAACACAGCCACCTTTACTCTCCATCTTTGCCCCCAAGCAGAGGAGGTCTCTTTACCTGTCAGATTTCCCTTCTGTAATTCATTATGGAGTTGGTTCATGACATTGAAGATAAGCACGGACTCTATTGCTGCTCTGTACCGCCCAGAATGATCTCCGCTGGCACTAAGCCCCAGGCTCTGCACCCCTTGGCCGGTGCCTACCCCTTCCAGTAGAGGTAGCTCGTTGGGGAGAAAGTTAGTCACCATGTTGTGAAGTGTACGTTCCTTAGAGCCAGAATCAAGCAGCCAACATGCAACCTTAAAAAAGGGAGACCTCCATGAGACTTTTTTTCCATTTTAGTCATAATACAATGTAAATATTTAACTGAGAGTTAATGCAAGGTTATAGTGCAGATTATTTTTCTTGATTTGGTGGGCAGACTGCAATAATTTGTGGAAAAGTTACATGATTTCAGATAAAACCCTCAAGAGTGTGTAAGTCACTGAAAAGCTTTGTTCTCAAACTTAATTCTGCACATTTGAAAACCTTACCCTCTGCCAACTAAACACATCTCAAACTGTTGTCCTCAGGTTTTTTCATTTATTAAAACGGAACACAAAGGGGATTAAATATGAAAACCAGGATCAAAACATGTCTAATCTGAAAACTGACTTTGTAAAAATCAGAACTTGCTATTGATCTAGAATATTAGTCATGCTGAACTCTCCTATTTTTTGCACATCAGCACTAGTACCAGGAATTCTGCAAGGCAAATTTTATTCTCAGTAAGCCTCATACTTCCCACTGTCTTCAAAGCAATTTTGCTTATAGCTATATTTCAATTTCTTGTGTCAAAATAGGATGAAACACAGGTTTCTGCACTGTCTCTGCCATGCAAACAGAAGGTAAAAACCACATATATATATATATATATATATATATATATATATATATATATATATATAAAGGGGCAGGGCAGGGGAGGTGAGAATGCATGTGTATGTATGACATCGCATCACTAAAATGAACAAATATGAGTATGACTCCATTTAATATATGCAACAGTGCAGGGAAAGGTTCTACTTATATTGCTCTTTAATTTTATCCTAAAGCTATATATCGATATGAAAAGCTAAGTTTGCCCTTGTGTTGAACAGCTTAGCTCCTTACCTGCAGACTTTAATATTGCCACGATGCTGTTCAGGCCAATTTTGATGCAAGGGTTAAAAATCAGCACCAGAAATTTCTATGCATCTAGAGCTTTTCCTAACAAGGACAAGAAGGTGCTTTTACCTCTTTGTGGTGTTTCATTTGAGTTACAAATGATAACTGAACCTTTTGAATTGCATGCAAACTTTGTTTTGAGAAGATAGTGGTAGCAAGCTGGTCCACACACACAGCAGGTAAATCTTTTGCTTACAAAGCCTTCTGCTCTCAGAATAAATAATCTGACCAGAAGCGCTTCTGACATTTTAGTCCCAGGCTTCTTATAGCAAGAAAACAAAAGTTCAGCCCTGTCCACAGGGACAGGGAGAGATTTAAACTCATCCTCCCCACCCAAGCAATCTGGCGTGAAAGATTAGCATGTCAACCTATCACCAAACCTGCTCTGTTTCTTTTGCTGTCACCATGAATGCACTAGCAAAAGAAGTCTCCTCTAAATACTGTTATAGACTTCCCACTGAAAGAAAGCTTTGCTAAATCCCTGACAGGTGTGCATATTCAAAACTAATTAATGGAGGGAAAGCACCAGAAGGTATTCCTGTCTTTCCGCTGGTGTGTTTAAGCTAGTAGTTTTACCCAAGCTAAATTTCTTAATCCTGCAAACCTTTGGGTCCTCAAAACTTCCTTCCAAGGAGATGCCACAAGCCATCACCAGAGTCTTGTAGTGCTGAATGAAGTTGTACATGACAAGTGAGCGCTCCTGCTTGGGCTTCTTCTGCAGGTACAGCTGCAGATGATAGAGTCTCTCTGTTACAGATAGGTTTTTGTCCAAAGGTGGTGGTGCCAAACTCATACTGATTTCTAAGGCAAGAAATACAAGCAAAAAGCATCTTTTTACCCATTGCGTGATAAGAAAGGTAAAAAAATCTTGAATGCAATCACCTAAAGCACAAAAACTACAGTTGGACTGTGAACAAATAACAATAAATCTATACCAATATTATGCATTTTATCAAATCAGACAAGGGTCCCAAAAGCATTATGCTGTGTCTGTATTACTCAACGAAGGAGAGCCAGAAATCAAATCCTAGCCATGAGCCCACGTAGCACAGACTGGGTTATGTTCAACATTCAAGTGTCAGATTTGTTCTGGAGAGCAAAAAATTACAAGAGATTGAAAGAGAATAGCAAGTAAGCTAAAGAAAACATGGGAGTAAGCTAACATGTTAGCAATATGCATGCTCAGAAGTCCAGTGTTTGAGCCAACTACCTGGCTTTATTATATAGCAGCATTGATGTATCCACAGCAACATGTTCAAGGGTGTTCAACACTTAAGACTGCTGAACAATATGGCTAAGTCATTCCATCACACAACTGAGCTGGGCATGGGACACTCAAAAAACACTTCCAATAACCTATCTGCTGAAGGTACTTTCTTGAGATGCAGTATCATGTAACACAGCACAGCCTATCTGCTCACTTACCAGTCTCGTCTTGTATCTGTTGCAAAGAGATATAGTAGGCATCTTTTCCACCCCAACATACTGCCAGTCCAACTACCAAGATGTCTTCAGAGCCTTGGATGGGAAATCCATCATCTTTAACTTGCATCCACTGAGGAGAACTTACTAAAGGAATAATTTTTAAGTTACAATTATAAAATAGCATCCATAAATACAGAAGGGTTTGGATCCTGAAAATGTAAATACATACAGCTGAGCCTAAAGTTCTTAAAAGCAAATATACACTTTCATTTTTATCTATAGGGAGAAAAATCTGTGTTTCTTTTCAAAAAGAAAAAACAAAAACCCTACATGTTTAGAATAGCAAAACAGAAACAACCACCTATATAGCATCCCTGCAAAACTCTGGCCTTTCCTAGCAATCTCTTCAAGAGTTGAGACAGATATGTATTCCCTCCTTTCACTCAGGAAAAACATTTCACATTTGTCTGTCAAAAATATATTTTGATAGTTCAGAAATTTTGTTGTTGTTGTTATGGCAATATGACAGCAAAGAATCTAACTCTGCTTAATCTTCTTATTTTAAAGGAAGAGTATGTTTATACAGCAGCAGCAAACTGCAGCATAGGAACACTTCTGTGGAAAACAATGAAGCAATATTGCAACAATCCCAAGACTGATGTGAGTTTCACACATGCATATATTGAACCAAGTTTACTTTTTAAAAGCTCAAAAATATTTAACTTTGGTTCAGAGGCAATTCCACAAGTAACACTGCTCAATGGAGACACTGAACAATCTGTACAGTTTACTGTTAAACACATTATTCATTTTAAAACATACTAAAACTTGTTTATGACATGGAAAGATACACATGATAAAGGGACTGCGCAACACACATCCATTTCAAAATTAGATACACAATGAAATGTTAAGAATATTTAGATGCTCTCACATACAAACAAGCTGCTAACACTTCATTACTACACCAAAGACCTACCAATTAAATGCTTGACACCAAGTCTCCGTTCTCTACTCAGCTCCTTTGCTTTACTGAGACTGACAATATTCAATTAGTATCAGTAATTTTCCTCCTTTTTTGTCAACTCTTTCCTTCTCCACTCCTGCTTTAAGCTGAAGGTGCCACCCTGCTGTTCACAAAACAACGCACTGGAACACAGAACTGACCTTTTTTGAATTTGCCACCAATTGTTGATTTGGGAGACAAAAGACATTTTGTTCTTTCACATGCCACTGAGATGGAAAATCTGCTTTTCTCCTTCCATTCTGCAACAAAAGTCTGGAAAAGTGCTTTGTCGCTTGCTACATCAATAATACTGAAACTTTCAGCACTTAAGGGAACGAGTGGGAAAACCTCCTGAGATAGCTGCAGTGAAAAGCCTTGGTCAACAGTGGAATCATCTTTTATCTCATCAGTCTCAGTTGGGCCTACGCTCCCAAGATTGACCTGGAGTGGTTTAACTTGCCGCTCTTCATTGCCCTCACTACTCTGCTCTCGCTGAATTGGCTGCCCTTCATTAGTGCAGGCAACTTGTCTCTTCCTTGCAGATTTCACAGAGAGAGAAACAGAACTCTCTGGAAAAAGCTCTTTAGGGGGTGTTGGAGGAATAAACCTGTTACTATCTGGTGGAGGACAGGATGTTCTGTCGCTTCCCTTGAGTGGAAGTGTTATGCAGTCTGTTTTCTGAAGATCCAAGTTTTCCATTTTGTTTTCTTTAACCTTGAAAGAGCTTTTTAAATCTTGGCAAGTGGGCAAAGGCTCTGGCTGACAACAGTCAGATTCAAAAACTGGATCCAGCTCTTGATTAACAACAGGAGCAACTAACTTTCCTTTCAAAGATGAGCTTACTGAAACTGGTTCAACTCCTGAGGGACTAGGCCATTTGTCTAACATATCCTGCAATCCTGGGCTTAGTTCAAATGAGTGTTCAGTCCACACCACTGGATGGGTTTTCTTATCTAAAACTTGCTGGCTTCTCTGTACCTTTTCACCTTGATCTCCTCCTAATTCCTTTGGTCTGGAGTCATTGTTACAAATCACTGGGTTTCTTAATCCTGGCTGACCACAAAATGCAGAAGGAAGGTCTTCCAGAAAAGACGGGGAATTTGCATGATCTAAAACTTCAGCTATTAGATCAGAGAATGCTAAAGACACGTCATTATGCTGCACAAGATCCTCACACTCTTTCTGATTGCCACTGACATCAAATTTATTCTGAACAGGTCTTAGGTTCTGCAAAAGACCATGTGGAGGAAGCAAAGCCTCTTGCTTCTCCACAGGGTCCTTTCTGTCAGCTTCTGTGATGTGAACAGCTGAAAGGTCGCTGATATTACTGAAGCTATCATCAAACAGCAAGCTATCACTCATATTCAGGCTTGTTTCGGGGACAGGGTGGCATTCTACTTGTACAATGTGCTCCCTACCAAAAGGGGAGGTTGCTTTATTAAGGTCTTTAGACACACTCTCCCCTTTCACTGAATTTTGGGTCTGGTAATCTTGTAGAAAACTGTGTAGCTGGGAGTCGGTCACTGAGAAATTGCTTTCTTTAAGGCAAGGTGCAGATTCTATTTCCTTCGCTACAGGCTGTAAATTAAGACCTCCAGACTCCAAAACTTTATTACTGCAGTGCTGAGCTGTGGTTTTTGTAATGTTATTTGTTGTGATAAGACTTGATAAGCCCGGTTTCCTAACTGTTGCAGCCAGCCTTTCATCAGTAGCATTCTTAGTCCGTGAAGTGCTTAGTTTCTTGGAGATTTCCTGCTGTGGTATTGCTGCCAGCTCTGAACCTTGTATTCCCTGCTGTCCTGTGATTCCAGCTGCTCCCTCCTGTTTTATTATCATCTCAGTTTGAGTATCCAACTGGAAGCTGTCTTCAAAATCTCTAGAGTCAGAAAACAGATCAGAGGATGGACCATTCTGAACATCATCTGCATTGCAAACACCTCTGGATTTTACTAGGGAGTTTTTCAGAAAATCCTTAGGATGACTGTTGGCATTCTGCAGTGCTCTAGCTGGTAACAATATTCCATCAGGCTTTTCACTCCCATTTTTGCCACCTTTCTGAATCTTAATATGACAGGATTTATCCTCACCAGGACAAAAACGCATAGGCTTCTGTATCCCACTGCCACTATGGACATGTCCACTTCTAGAGCAGCCAGTGGTTACACTACAGTGATCTGTGTCTAAAGCCATCTGCTGCTTACCAGTCATCACCTCAGCACAGCTAGCATCAGCTTGCATTTTATTAATTTTATTCTGCTTATCATCAGTATTTTTATTTCCCTGTGCCCTAGCACTAGCAGGTGTTGCTAGACTTTCTACAATATTACGTGTCTCCACAATGATGTGTGGAGTACCCTGCAATGTAAGAGGTACCTGAAAACATGCTCTCCCCTTAGGCATGCCTTCATTAGTGGTGGTAGGCCCTGTAAATAATCCTTCTATTTTATCTTTCCTCCCAAGATTAATTCCCCCCATCTGTACAGAATTTGAGACTTTATGAGTTATAGACCCTGTTTCCATAAATTCCATATTATTTTGGTCTGAAAAAAAAGTATCTTTAGAGATGGTGGGGTGGAAAGCAGGTGGCTTTTGTCTGTCTATGCTAAGCGTATTCGAATCTTCAAGAAGTGACCTCTGCAGTTTTGAAGCAGTATTTTTGTTCCTAGTCCGGCTTAAATGCAAGTCCGTACTTTTTACCAATCTAGAGGCTGAAAACTTTGTTCTCAATGTTGGTGTTTTAACTTGTTCAGTAGGGTGTTCTGGAATTGCTCTCCTGGAATCTGTCTTGGTTTTGAACAGAGAAATTTCTTTGTTGTTTTCATTTTCTCTGCACATATTTGGACGTTTTCTAGCACTGTACACAATATCATCATTGCCTTCGTCTGCTCGAGCCTCTCTCCTGCCTGGAACTTCACACTCAAATCTGGAGTTTTCTGTACTACCATTTAGTCGTCTTTTATAACCCTTTTTAATATTTGATAAGTTTCCAGTCTGAGAACCAAGGCCATTACGATGTTGAACTCTGCACCCTTTTTTGTTTAACACCCTAGGAGACTCGGAAGACAGCTCTCCATTTGATCTACGTAGTCTGTCTTCCAGTTCTGATTCACTGCTGATCATACAGGATGTATCAGACTCAAGAAAAGACTCTGGGTTCCACTGCACGCCCATCAGTGCCAAATCCTGCTGGAGAAGTCCCCTGGCTTCCTCCACAATGAGGGAAGCTGCTTCTCTTTCAGTTAAGCCTTTCATTCCAGCCATCCAGAGGCTGCGCACAGTCCGACGCTCCTCTGCTGATTCTTCATCTTCATCCACAGCCCTACGAACACTATGGGAAAGGTAACAGACACGTAAACATTCACGCAGAAAATAACAAACGACACAAGGAGCTGGCACTATTCTGCTCCGCTCCCATTTCAATTAGCTTCACAGCTTCCTAGCTTCACAGAAGCACTATATCCAAAATACAATGGACTTAAAAGGAAATAACTATTTCAGTTTTCTGTATGTGAATTGATGTCGATGAAAGATATTACTGGCTGCACACCCCAGAAACATTCCCAGGTTTCTGTGTCCAAACATGTACCCCAGATGAGTCCCAACTCCCTACTAGAGCAAGACCCAGGTCTGAATCAATCCTCCTGCTTGCATTGTTTTCCAAAGGAAGGAAACTTCAGGAGCATGAACCAGACAGGCATCATGGCACAGTCCAACAGGTACTTGATCAAGGAAGCTCGTGAGTGCATTAACATGAAAATCACAAGATAATCTCAAATTTCAGGTCAACTCATTTGATCACATGGTGGAGCTGCCTTTTAGAGGCAGCAAAAGGTCTCCAGAAAGGTCTCCAAAAGGTCTCCAGAAACAATTCACCCAGGAAAACAGTGCATTGAAAAGAGGAACAAGAAGAAAATTTAGGTCTCACAAATTTATGCTCCAAATAAAAGATGTTCTCTTAATTTCAAAGTAATCATGGAATGACTGTGATCAGTCACGGAGACCTACAAGTTATTTCTAACTAACGTTTAGCACCAAGTCCCAAAAGGTTGCCATATTTAATTACAGGTTTCATCCTGTAATCCTTCACCTTACAAACAAACTCCTTTACTTGTCTTCTGGACTTACTGATTTCTCACCTTTTGAATGGTACTGAGTTCTTCAGAGCAGTTGCCACATCATCAGGACTGGCTTTAGCAAGATCAGCCACTGTGACAAAGCCAGCATTGTAAAGCATCCTAGCACGCTGTGCATTCAGCAGAGACACTCGTACCAGGTCACAAAGCTCCCTATGAACCCCAAAAGTGAGGCGGCTCTGGAACTGAGAGAGCAACAGCTCCATGTTGTGCCAGCCCAGTCGCTTACAGAAAACCGTTACCATTCCTGGAACACAGAAGTTACATCAATGTCTTAACTCCAGCTCCAGTTCTACTAAGCTGGATCCATTTTTTCCCCCCTCATCTGCATAGGCATTCACTTTACATTTCTCACCTTCCCATTACTTACAGAAACTAACTCATGTTTATTATAACTATGATTATAGCTGGTCTCACAGAACTCAATCTAGAATTAACTAGTTTATCGGTGAGGTAGAAATTCTGAATGACAACTGCTTTTCTGAAGATGCTAGTCTTGAAAGTGTGAAGCACATGCATATCCTGTAACAGGATTCCTATGAACCAAACACACTGAAGAAAAGAAGACAGAAAAAACAGTGATGAGAGGCACTAAGAGAAGCCACAGATCTTTGAGGAAAGCCCGTACTGATGTCCCTAAGAACTTGGCCTGCAGAACTTCAGTTACTGAGAGTATCATAGGAGGTAGCAAAGCCTGTGATAAAGGTTACAACTGCAGTCCCTAGCACATGGGAGGAGGGAAAGCGCAGGGAAAAGAGTTTATTACACACATTGCATCTATAGAATATGAAAATAACTGACAGACATGGCATCCCTCATTACTTGTATAGTGATTATAGAATACAACTTTTATCATATCTCTTACCTATATCTCACATTAACAGTTCATTTTACTTCCCAAATTACTTTTGTTCCTGCACTAAGCTACCTGATTGCTGAAAATTATTAATACTGGGAATAGAGAATTATGAAACTGCTACAACAAAAAGTTATTTATACTATCAGAATTAATTTAAACTACTCTGCATCAGTTGGCGTGACCTTTTCATTTTGGGGCTTTGACTCATGCTGCAGCCCACACATTGGGTTTCGCAAATTGAGCTAAAACTGTCTTAAAAATTGAAGACCCACTTATGGAGTAATGGAGGACTTAGGCAATAGAAAAAAAAAAAATCTCAGTCACATGGTGGGCTGTTACTTCTACTCCTACACAGCCCTCTTAAGGAAGTTAAAGGTGACAGGTATGTGACCTCTTCTTATCTAGCGATAAATGACCCAGAAACTACTCGCTCTGTTTTGAAAACTATAAACTTACACTTTCTGGCCAATTAACTTTGCAGCCAGGAGAAAGCCATGCTAAGTCTTAGAGACCCCAAAATTTACGCATGCTGAAAGGTACTCTTCCCTGATAGAACAAAGCTTCAGTATGGACACGTACTTGATTTCCATACTTAGTATTGAAAAAAATATATTCCTGCACAGTACGCAGATGATTTCCACAGACCTCAGTACACTACAGCTCTGCTTGATTCCACTCAGCTGGCCCCCTTCCCACAGCACACTCTGTGGTTCCATCTCAAAGCAGGGGCAACCACAGATTAAGCTATAAAGCTGGAATTGGTTTTACAAGACTGATGGTTGTTAGTACCACACTGTGGCTATCTTATCCCCATATCTGGAAGGAAAGAAAACAGACTACCCTAAGACTCCTGGGGTTTTTTTTTACCCAGACAACTCACCTGCATAGGTGGCAGCAGATTGCTGCAAGGATTGAAGCTGGCCACGACTACAGCCATATTTCTTTGTCATATCCTTCAAGGGAACCTCACTGATTAAATCCACAAGGGCAAGACTGGTGAAAAACCTTTAGAAAAAGTACACATGGAAATAAAATCATCATCCAGGGCACATTAGTGTACATGGCAAAATGCACTGATGCACTGTGATAGCACAGGACAAAACGGTACTACAGCATAGCGCATGAAAGAAACAAGGAAGATGCCTTCCAAAAACTTCAGCAGAGTTCCTGGTCCAGAGCAGACCAGATCCAGGTTCTCTGAGCTATCAGCTCACTGAGCAAGACAGCCAGTTCCTGAAAACAGACACAGAGCCTGTCCCCTTGCATGTTATAGCCTCTAGTCTTTGCACGTTTCACACCCATTTGTGGCTACCTTTTGTGGATGGCCATTTGTCTATGCTGTTTCTCTGTTTTAGCTATGATTTTGCCCTTTACAGAGCGAGCCAGAAAGCCTTCTTCAATCCCCACCAGCTCGGCCACACGTTTCATTGAGGCAGGCAGCTTCTCCCATAAGCAGAAAAACTGGTACCAATCAATTGTGGTCCACTCCTCATACACTGGAGTGACCTAAAGAAAATAAGAGAATGCAAAAATCCATTTCAGAGAAACAAACAGAACAGAGTTCTGGGTAAACAAAAATAAGCCTAGGGAATGTGGTTAGAGCATCCTACGCACTACTCTCAGGCACTGAGTCATAACCGTGTACCCTGAAGAAAGTAAAAGCTCTTCTAACCCAGTTTTTTTATTATCTGTACTGATAAGATCTGACTCATATGGGTACTCTAATGATTAAACATTTTGGAATTTTTGTCAGATTGCTCCCTAAATCCAAGCCACTAGATTTTTAAGATGCATCTTCATTCTCCTTTAACAAAACAAAACTTAATTTTTTTTTAACAAAACGGACAGATACCTATCAGCCTCTTAAAACCACTAGCAACCACATTAACCACTGCTACAGCATTTGATAAAGCAGGACAGAACACAGATTTTGCAAGAACTCAATGAAGCTTTCATTCACCTGGAGTACAAGAAAACTCAGCTTTTATTAACACTAACAAAAAAGCCATCCAGAGCATTTTAGACACTTTTAGACAGAAAAACAATTCTGTTATTGTTCGGTCAGCATAGAGTCAGTTTCAGTATGAAGAGACAAAATGTATTCATACCTATATTGGTATACTGCAAGATTAATTATTTTTAAAATAAGTAACAGTTTTTGGGGAGCATTTAACATATCACAGAATACCAGAAGCCTACGTAGTTGTAAATTATCCATGTCCCCTTCATCTGCTGAGAAGAACAAGAGTTATTAAGGTGGGGGATTGTCTTTTGTTGTTTGGGGTTTTTTTTTTTTCTTTAAAGAAAAGACTTTTCCTAGCCTAGCAAATACTTACTTGTTTTAATCAACTTTCCTAAGGCCTTGGAGATCAGTTTCTCATTTGTACAAGTAAAAGATTCAAGCCTAAGAGAATTAAAAAGCATTATAGCAGACCATTTCCTTGTAGCCCATAAGGAACACACAGAGAACAATTGTTAAAAAAAAAAAAAAAGCCACCAAAAGTAAACAAACCTTCGGCCTTGAAAATGAACAGGCTTGCAAGAAAGTGGTTTAGGCTAGCTTAATGGAAGAGAATCTCAAGAACATTTTGTTCAACAGCATATTTGTTTTAAAATAACATTAGACAAGCTGCTGCAATTAAAAACTACAGGGTAAAAAAAAATATTTCCATTACCGTCTCTACCCCAGAACATGATCAAAATTCATCTTTTTTTTTTTCTGTTTTGGAGATGCAAACAGGGAAAAAATTCACTGGTGTATGACACAAAACAGTCCACTTTGCCTAGTAGAAATAGAACAGAATATAACGTGGTCCTCTAAACCAGAGATATGGGTACATAGGGGACACTAGTAGATGCAAAAACACCCAAACTATCATTATCAGCCAATAACTAGATTAATGAATGCAGCAAGCAGAGACAGGCACCCTCAATCTCTTGCCTCCCCCTGTTCCCTAGCTCAACAACTCCTGTAACTGCAAACATATTCTTCTTGGAGTGAACTATTTTTTTCAGGTATGATGCCCAAAGTTTAACTTTGATTTATTAGCCTGGTAAAGAGAACATACTTTATACATAAGGAGGCTAAAGACAACTGTCAAATTTCGGGTGATAGGCCTCTGGCATGATGGGCCTCTGACAGCCATGACTGATGTTCACTGCAGCTCCATCTTGTTTCCTCACTAATCTTCACAGGTTCGTGGCTTCCTCTCCAAAGGTCTTAAATAGCATTGCTTAGCTTTTTAAGTGTACGTGCACATAAATCTTAACAAACTTTGGGACACCTTCCTCTCAAAAGATCTATCACACTCCTTCCGTTAGCCCTGGCAGCATCACCAGGCAAGGAAACTAAATCAGAGATGAATTTCACTATTATTGAAGTGAAGAAAGGCAGTGTAGTGCTTCGAGGCTTTTTGTAGGCAAAACAGATGCTAAAACCCCAAAAGGTTTCTCAGGCTCCAAAAGTAACCTGAGGTGTAGCCTGCTGATCCCAAACACACAAAACCAATTTGTTTCATCGACTTCAAGTGTCTCAGAAAAATTACCATTATCCTATACCCAAAACTTACAGAGTTCTGAAATCTTTCAAAGTCAGGAATGACAAAAATGGTCCTAGATGGACATGCAGCACCTGCCTACACAATAGACACTGTGCTTTCTCTCCTTCCCTTAGTTTTAGTAGTACAAAATACACAACGCAGAATGAGGAACCTACCAAATAAACAATATGCAGATCATTCTCAAGAACAAAACTTTTCATAGCTCGCTGCAGGTCAGCAAAGATTTCCATAGCTTCAGTTGGTGAAAGAGAAGAGGAAAGAGTAGCTGAGCCAAGATGTGTTGGATGATAAACCTTCGCTGTTTAAAAACAAACAAAGAAACAAAACCAAAAAACACATAAAGAAACATTTAAGCGCAAGTTTCTATCTCATTTTAAGGTTGCAAGGTATTTTATAGATATCAATTCTACTAGCTTTTCCAAACTCCTTTTTCAAGAAAAATAGCACATTTCTCCATTTTGAAGGCAGGAAAATGGAAACAACAGAAGATTTAGATTTGCCTAAGTCTGAACTAGCCTTGTTCAGAGGTCAGATCACAAGCTTGGATCTCTCTTAACTCCTCAGACTAATAGTTATGACAGCCATTTGAACAAAAACCACTGGAATCCAATCTGCTATCCTGCCTAGGAGTTATCATTTTGCATATTTCTTTCTTAGGAACACCAAATATCTCCTATCATCTTTCTTAAAGAGACATAAAAATTAACCCATAACGGGGATTCTTACTACTACTGTAAGAGTCCCAACCTTAGCCATTTTAAGAAAATAGCCAAAATCAGGAAAAAGTGCGACCATGTACACCAAGCAGTTATAGAAGAGACTTGAATTCTCTTAGAATGTACTGGTTCTTCTTCAGAAAGACAAAAATCATAGTCTACAGTTAACATGCACAAATCCTGTAGTAAAAGTATGCCTTGTTTAAAGATATTTGGATAATCTGTAGACTAGGATGCATTAGTCTTAAAGGTGATATGCAGAGAGAGGCCTTCCAAGAACACATGCATGCAAAAAATGTTAAAGAAGGTAAAAAGACACCCTCCGGAAAGCTAAAAAAAAAAAAATCTTGATACACATGATTCTTTAAAATAAACCCAAAACTGCACAGAAGTCCTCATTATAAAGTTACACTGAACACATACCCACCTGCAGAAGATTTACTGATTCAAAACTGCTAACTCCAATCACTGGGAAGAACATCAATTTACCTTTCGCATCACTGCCGGAGTCCAGAACCTGAATGAATTCATTTTCCAGCAGCCAAGCCACACAAGCCTCAATAGGTGCAGGCTGCACGTTGTCTTGTGCTTTCTCATCTCCCCACTTGCTTTCTTTCAAGCTGGATGCAAGAAGAGTGCAAGAAGCGTAGGTCTGCACATCTTCTGGAGTGTTGGCCACTCCCCCCACTATGATCTGTTGAAGAAAACTACTTGTTCATATTGCCAGAGTAGTAGTAGGATGGAACATCAGATCAAAGAGACTGATCCATCAGATATCTAAGTTTTAAAGAACCAGTACAAGAGAGAAACATGAGGCAAAGCAACTGACAACCTTTAAGGCCTTTTCTTGGCAAGAGGTTGGACACCTTAGATAGAAGAGGACTAAGCTACAGGAAAGAATGAATTATAAAATCTTATTTTGATAGCAGGCATACACATAGTAGCAATTTAGATTTGAGACTAGCCCCAGGCATTTTGCTTAGCCAATATTGTGAAATACTTTTAAAACATTAGAACAGAAACTGCAATTTTCTGAAGACAAAAAACAAACCAGGAGGAGGAGATCTCCTAAGGCTCTTCAGCAGACTGAAGTTTTCTCTTAATAAATGTAAATGCCATACCACATCATTGTTTTCCTGAGAGTGATTTTTTTTACCCTTGGATTTTGCTTTTGTTTTGTTTTTCACATAACTGCTTTTTCATTGTAGAGTCATTTCCGTGCATGTCTTCCTTGAGATAGCAAGGTATTTAACTAAAAACTTTTTTTTTCACATTATAAGGCAACACCACCAGAAAGGAACCCCATCTTTTAGATAGCTCTTATGTAGAAAAATGCTTTTAGAAATTCCATTGGTCTGCTAAAAATTCAAAACCTATGGAACCACAACCAAGTATCACAGCGGTTTTCACAAAAGACAGTAGGAGTAGTACAGCAAACAAACTTCATTTAAAAAGTCTAAGCTCAGTTCAAGACCCAAAGCAACTTTGGAAAAGAAGATGAAGTTCACTTATGTGGAATAACACCCTTTTGGTCCTTTTTAGTCCTGCAGGAACCCTACAGAGAAGGGCAGGCTAGAAGGAGTAAATGGGGTACCACACCTGTTTGTTCACCAAAGATGTATTTACAAAACTTCAATCATTCCTGTGCAAAAGAGGTAGATAAGTTGAGCGGGGAAGTAAGGGACCTATAGTGTTCTACAGATGTCATTACAACCTAATTCAGTGTACAAAGCCTCTGGGATCAGTAGTGTACAAGTATTTCCCAGTTAAGACTGACAGGTCACACATGAAGTTTAAGAATTATACTTTTCTATGCCTGCAGTTTGAGTATACCTAAATGCAAAAGCAAAGCTTAGTAACTCTTGTTTGGCTCTGCTCACATCCTGATCTGCAGCAAGCAGAGAGTGAAACATACCAAACAAAATGCTGAATGCTGAAGCAAGCTGGTGGACCAGATTAATTTTCTTCTGAAGCTGTTTGTGTTGACAAGGGAGGAAACACAAGGAAAAGAAAGTGCACAGAAAACATCTGACGGTGTCACAAAAGAAACCATCGTACAATTACAAGAGTGCAAGCACAGTTCTAATTCCTCTCCACGTGTACTGTACCTCAAGGATTGCTCTTTTCATGCTAGAAGCAACACCTTCCCCTTCTCTTCTCAGCAAACAACTGCAAACAGGCTTGAGCGATCCCTGAAGTAGAGCAGTTCCTTTTGATCTTTCTGAGGGCTTGCAAACTAAAATGCTCTCACCTATAGGAAAAGAAAAAAAAAAACCAAACCAAAATCATTAATGACCTTAGTATTGCATCTTAACACCGTAATAGCTGAACATCAAGGACATATTATTGGAATGTAAAACTGTAGGTATTGTTGAAAAAGATAAAAGTATATTCTTAAGAACTAAAAGCTTGGAGCAGGACAAACTTCAAAGTCACATTAGGCTGGTCAGTCTCTTGCCAAAGCAGCTAAGGAGCTTCCACTTTCACTTCTTGTTCTGGAATAGACTGGAACTATAATATACAGTGGCATCAATTTTTCTTCTGCTGAAAAGATTCTCAAAAGCGAGAAGAAAACATAAAAGCTGCACAGCATTTTGACGGTTTGTGTTAAGACAACCAGCTTCCACTCCCAAAATAACACAGATACCAAAGTAATTCAGAAATCCAAAGTTATTAATCTAAGTAACTACGCATTCTCTGAAATTTCCTATATGCATATATACACACACACACAAAATTTTAAGTATCTTAAGAATGGTTTCCACTGAAAGTACATGAAAATATGCCTTACCTTAAAATTCTTTATCAGATATTGTTAAGTTAACCCCTAACTACCAAAATTCTGTGGGAGACGAAAAGGTCCCAAAGCCATGAAACAAAAATAAAAATAATGGGCCAATTCCTTTAATGAGATAATAATATGGACTACCCATGGAAAATGCAGTTGTCACGTAAAGGAGATTTTTTTCAACAAAGCCATTGCAGAGAAACTAGCTCCCTGGGAGACCTAGCTAGTTAGAACCTTTGCCAATTGGCACAGGGTAAGAATTATGGCTAGGACAGGCTTGCCATTGACTAAGAAGAGAGCGTTAGATTTGGATTAGCTGGATAGCAAATATCATGATAGGTTTATAACTTGTTAAGATTTAAATGCATGTAGTCTGGACACCAAGGTAATTTTGGTAGTGAGTATCTTAGTAAGATCCTAGGAATCTTAAGTTATGATAAAACCATAGCTGTGGTAAAGCTACAGTAATTAGCAAATAAAGTAGGTATAAAATAACTAAATGATTACATAAATGAATTACAGGATGAAAAATGTGCTCAGAAGATGTGTGAAACTTTTGACATCTGTTGACCATGTACTTTTGCCAGAGCTGAGAGTACAGAAGATAAACTGCCTATACGCATTGTTTTGTGAAAGCAAAGCTTATTTTGATTTTAGCAATAAAGAATGTTCACTCATTTTGTATTTGGGTTCTGATGTGACCCACAATTCCCTCTGAAAATGTGATAAATCTAACAAAAGATGGGTATCCACTTGGCTCTACATTATCTGATAGTCATTCAAGGCTTGGGGGAAGCCCTTTCACAAGATGCCACTGAGAACTTAAAGCCAGTAACAGCAGCCTAGCAAACAGTGAAAAAAAAAAAGGGAACTAAGCTGTTCTAAGATCCCTTATTGAACATTTCAGATCAGAGGGGAAGTCTACATTAGCATCAGACTAGACAACCACCAGAAGACTCTGGCTACCTAGGCATAAAACTCCATTTAAAAGCAAAAAAGGCCCTATTATATTTCTAGGTTTTGTTCAGCAGTATCGAACAGCTTTACCTACTTCACCTTGGGAACATGACAGTTTTGATGAATGCAAAAATAATCCAATTTAATTTTCTAAAACATTGTTTTTAAATTTCCATCAAATCAGAAAAAAAAAATTAAAAATCAAAACCTGAGACAATTCAACACTATAGTGTTGGAGGAAGGGAGAAGGGAAGGAAATCAACCCAACAGCATTTATGTTCTGTCTGTCAGCTGAATTTCATATCCACATAAGGCATTTTTTCCAGCTGAATTTGCTGTCCTCCAGTCTCCCCACTCTGTGAAAGAGTAGCAGCTGGTAATGTAGCTTTATGTTCACATCCCAAAGACTCTGGAGTGGAAAAAAATGGTACATTAAATCAATTAAAAAAAAAAGGGAATTATGGTACATTCATGAAGCTCATTAAACAGGGGTTAATGTAATTTTACACCTGCCAGCTACACTCAAGTGACAAAGTCTAGAAAATTTCAAAATACAGCATGCAGCTGCCCTTTTCTTTAACACGTAGGGATAGCTCAGAGATAGAGGTCGTAAAATGTTCTGTTGCTATGCTACTCTGGCAAAAATAGAAATAAAATATAAGAAAATGTAAGAATAGTCTGCTTACACAGGGTTCCAGCAGGCAGCAATCAAACCACCAGTACGGCAAATCCCGCTTCTGCTGAACTTATTTTCTATCGCATTTATACTCGTATAATACAATTTTTCCAAATATCATCCATGAAGACAAATTTCCATTGCAAATTAAAATAACAGGCAGGATTATTTTGTTGAACATCAATCAGTGCCGCTGCATGCATGAAGACAACACATTATCTATGAACTACTGTTCGTATTTCCCCGTCTCTCTGTCACATTACTACATTCAAGATCTATAAAAGTCATGGTTAAGTTTAGTGGAAATTTAATAAATCCAAATCAGAACTTCAGACAACAGAAGTTTGTCAAATTATGGTTGTAGACTAAATGCTTTTCTTACATTTTAGGCCTGTCCAATGAGAGTTTACTGTAAATTTTCTCACTGAAACTGTAAACACTTTAGTAAACTGACCATGGATCACAGAACTAAGGCAAATGAACACAGCCTTAGAAGCTAACAAGAATTCAAAGGAGAAAATAGCCCTTTCCTGAAGTAACTGACATGTAAATACCAAAGTAAGTCTCATGCAGTGAAAAGAATCCCCTGGCAATTACATTTTTTACTCCATTAATACCAAACAAATTCATCTTGATTAACTTAATCATACTGAATACCAAAGGAATTCATCATGATTAGTCACTAATTGCAAAGCACTGCCCTGGATTTAATCAGGTTAGCACTGTTCTTAGAGAATGTTAATAAAGCCTCTGCTTACCCTCTGTGTCTACTCCTTTCCTGCCAGCCCTTCCGGCCATCTGCTTGTAAGTGAGAATGTCCAGCAGTTTGCCACCAAACATGGGAGTTCGTATAATTACTCGGCGTGCAGGCAAATTCACTCCAGATGAGAGTGTTGAGGTTGCTGCTAGGACTCTAATCAAGCCCTGGCGAAAGGCTCCTTCAATGATGTCCCGTTCATCAAAAGTAAGACCTGGGGAGAGATGACTTCTAGCGAACCCAGTAATGGCGAAACTGCATTTAAGAGCTAATAATATTACTGTCAAGCAAGGGGAAGAACAAACAAACCTAATGAACATTCGCCATTCAGCATTAGGAACTGGAGTCACACTACCTCAGTTAACTTCTTTCAAACCATAACTGAAACAAAATTTCACCATGAAGTTTTCATTATTCAATGTCAGTAATAGTTATGACCTAGCTTTTCTAAGGTGCATGTATGCATTGTAGCAAGATGAACAACTGTTTACTACATACCTACATGCACTGCAAGTAAGTAAATAAATAAATAAATAAAATCAAAAGAAGAAAACTGGATGTAACAAACACAGTAGAGAATTAGGATTTGGTCATTTCCCATCCTGGAATCTTTCTTCATTTCCATTCTAGGTTACAGGTCTAATATGTATCTTTGCACATTTTCTTGAGGGCTTCAGGCCAATTTTATTCTTGAGAAAGAAATCCACACTCTGTCAGCATTTGGAATTATTCCCCCGACATATTCAATGCCATAGCTACTGTTCTCTCTTCCAGAGTCAGTCCTTTCTCTCAGTGGAGCAATGGGTGACATACACTATTACCTACTTAAGTAAGAAATAAAAGATCTAGCCAGAAGCATTCACAGCATATGCTCCTTTAATTTTTATTTTAATTGATATACACCTTCTATTTCCTCATCTAGTTCAGTATTAAGTTGAGGAAAATTGCTCTGAAATACTCTGACAGCTTTAGGGACAACCTGAAAATGCTTGGGCTGCAAATCAGTTAATTTTTCCACGCATTTCACAAAAAAAAAATTAAGCTGTATTTAAAAAGTTGCTGTTATCCAACACAGAGAGAAGATTTATCATAACAATTAGTGAATTAAAGTCTTCAGCCACAATAAAAGAATTTCATGTTTACCTCTAACTGTGAGATTCTCGAAGCATTTTAATTCAATCATAAACTATAGAAGGCATCAAAAAGCAACTGGTAAATTGCTGGTAACTACAGCAAAAAGAACCCATATGACTTGACCATTACAGAATTCAAGACCAAGATGTTCAGGAATACCTGCATGATGAAATGCCACTCCCCATGGCAAAGTACGTTGGAGTACAGAGTCCAGGCCTGAGATAGAACGCTTTAGCTGATCCAGAACCTCGTTGATCTCTTCTCTGTCCACAACAACTGGGGAAAGGGCTGAGTTTTTTGCAGAACCTTGAGAGAGAAAACATTTTTACAGTTTTTACTAAAATTAATTTTCATTAAAGGCACTGTGCATACTACAGTCTTCTATTAACTACTTTTCTCTTACACTCAGCCTGTTGCAAACTGTAGAATTCCCTGGCAATGATGTCTGCCAGCTTCTCACACCAGTTCTTGGATGGACAGAAAAGCAGGACCGAATGGCCATCACAAACAGTCTCATAACACAGGCTCACAATATGGTCTTCATCTCCCTGAATTGAGACAAAATATTTTCAATGCACTCTCACACTGAATGGGGTTTGTAAGTGCTGTCATTCTTCTGTGTCACAGTAGGAATCTTCTACTTCAAGTCAGAAATAGGAGCAAACAAGGAAGATGGAGCACTGTTATCTTAGTTTCTGTCTTGCTTTAGGAAGTCCAAACACTAGTACGATCACATTGTGAAGGACGACCCTAGACCTACCCATGAATAAATTTAAGGTTTTACATCTTCCTTTCACAAATCTTTCTGAATGAAGGCCACACAGCACAGAGAAAAATCACTGCAACCTCCAGGTTGTGGTTAACAGCAGTGGGGAAGAACTAGGAAGAGCCCAGAGGCAAAACATCCCTCTACAGCAACTAAGGAAGATTTATCAACTAGGATGTCTGAACTAAAAGCATGAGATGTAGTAGTCCGAGCATCCCCAAGAAGATGCACCCAGCAAGCACTGCTGACCAAAGACTGCAAGCATTCTGAGAACAGTGGAAGGCTTTTATGGATACTTGCACAGATGTGCATGCAAAAACCTACCGTTTACAGCTTGCCTTTTTGGTTTTAAGATCCTAAGAGAGTTCCTGCAACTGATACATTTTGCTTGGCTAAGCCAGATTCTCTTCCAGCAAGCAGGCCAAAGGAGGAAGAGAAAAAACGTAGGTGTACAGTGAGAAATAAAAAGCACGCAAATGCAAATGAAAACAGGGGAGCAATGGCTGGAACTGCATATACACATCAAAAGCTCAATAAGGATTCAGCCAAATTCAGCAGAATTGGTGAGGTCGACAAGTTCCCTTTCCTGGTCCAGTTTGAGGCACAGAACAGAAGTCTGAAGGTCCAGTGATCAATTTCAAGCCCAAGAGAATCACCTGGTCTTATAAAATAAGCCAACTCTCTTGAACTGTTGAGTCATAAGCCTAGTTTAGCTATTTCTCTCACTTAATTTAGTACCTATCCAAAGCAACTACTTCAAAAAATATCCAGAAAAGGAGATGTAACATCATATTCTCAATATGAGCACATAAAAACAAGCTTCCAGATATTCTTGTCACAAACATTTCCTTTTGTTTCTAGGATCCTTTTTCTTTGCTGTGCCACCACACTACTGACAACAGAATGTTTGCGCACAACAAGAACTGGATGCAAAACATTCCAAAACATTGCTGCCATTCAGCCCATATCGTCCAACTACTATACGAGTATTGCACAAAGCAGCTGAAAGGACTGGGGAGAGAATTCACCCTTCAAAGACTTCACAGAAAAGTAACTTACAAGTAGGAAGTGCAAATTTCACTTTTCTACCCATTTGGTCCTTCCAAATCATTACAGTATGTTAACTCTTCGCTTTTTACATCCTTTTCAAGCGTGCAAAAGGACTTAAGTACTGAAAACAGATTCAGAAGAATCAGGATGGACATCTGCCTTCTAATCACTGACAAAATTAGATCATTTAGCAGTTTAAGATAAGGAGGTTCAATACCAGATTTTAATGCAAATATATTCTCCCAATGATTAATGCAAATTCCTTGGCCTAATCTGGAAATATTTACCTTCAATTATGAAAGTGAAGTAGATTCCAGGGTGTAAGATAGAGTGGTGGGTAAGGGGAGAATCAAACTCTTTATACCTGTCAAATGCTCAGAAACAAGATAGCTGCAAAGTCAACTTTGTCTTCAAGAACGTCATGAGCATGAGTGTGTTTTGTTTTGTTTATTGTTTAAATCAGTAGAAGACAAAAAAATTTGTCCTTTGTTTGAGTATACAGTCTCTGAAGTAAACAATGAAGTCAGAAATGTCATCTATTTAAAAAAAAAAAAAAAAAAAAGCCAAACATACCAGTAGCTGTCTTTTTAACTTTAGCTGTACAAAACATGTTATCCCAAAGCCACCACTCAGAGTTTTGTTACCTTCAGTTGAAGTTTGGGCTGGAATTCTCGCACTAAATTCATGGAAGAATCATAAATGTTGCTGCCAATTTTCACCCACTCCTGGAGGGGCACAGGGCGAAAATCCGTACAGTATAGCTCTGCATCTAACCATGAGGCTAGAAGTCCCAAATTAGGGAGGGTGGCACTCATGCCTACTATCTGTATCCCACCAAAACCAGAACCGGTCATCTTCGCTTGTCTAGAAGTGGTTAAAAGAAAACAGAAGTTAGTGACAACACAGGCTACTGTTCTGGAAAACAGCATGCAGAAAAACTAACTCAGTCTATTTCGTTCTGTGATCTAAAGTGCAAAGCTTTTTTTTTCCACCTTCTTGAAAAAGAAACAAGCCATACTCCTTTTAGCAAACACAGGTCATGCATTGATAGCAAGATAATTCAACTTTTTATCATTCTGAACTTAAAATTTAAGCCATAGCCTGACCGCATATTTGGAGAAACTGAAAACAAATAAATAAATCAACTATTTCCTCGCCATTAACAAAACATGGAAATAAAGAAATGGCTCAGTTTCCACTGCAGTCTTTCTAAGTTTAAATGCCTTAATTAAAACACTTCCATTTGTTTCAATTTCAGGAGAAAAAATACTAGACTAAGGTATTTCTAGAGCTGGGAATCAAAGCCCTTAGTTCAGCAAAGAAGAAAGCAGCTTCAGTTCTCAAAGTGCTGAACAGCAGCTTCCACTAAAGGCAGTGAGAGGTAATGGACTCTTAAACTTAGACTTGAAAACACAAACCATTAATTTAGATACCCAAATGTATATTTCAATTCAGGCTTTTACATCCACACAGTAGGGTTTTTTTTGTGCTCCTAAGCCTACATTTTAAAACTATTCATTTGCATTGCACTGAGCCATAAATTGAGCCTTTAAAAGAGAAAAAGGTCTGACAAATCAATGTGAGCTCAGAAACAGCCTGAACCTTCCTGGAAGATCCCGATAATCCTGGCAAAGACAACACAGAGAAAACAAGACTACCCAAAAGCTAGAGTAAAAAGCAGCAGTCACTGACAACACAGAAATAAGGAAGATGTGGAGAGGCAAACTCTCTTACCCAAGCTCTTCAAGCATTTGCTAGTACAGCTTCCCTATCTAGGTCGCAGATTTCACCCCTAAAGCAACTTTTGACCTTCAAGGATTAAAAAAATACCAGTTCCACAACACTCTCTTTGACTGTAGAGGAGAAAAATCTGCTGCAGAATTTTGGCTGGGTCTGCAAAAGCCTCATGTAGAAGCAAAAGCATCTACGTTGGCAACAGCCATCAGAGAACATTCTCTTGGTGCAAAGACACAGCCTTACTCTTCAGTGGGACATCCCCCTAACCACTTAAAGAGCTCTTAAAAGCACTGCTCATTCTGATAAAAGCTCAGGCTAGATAGTGTTTAAAGAATTTGGATAAAGAGGCTCCCATTAAATTTAAAAAAAAAAAAAAAAAAAAAAAAAAAAAAAGCACCACAGCCTTGGAAGGATGTTTGAGAGAAAAAGTGGTCTTCAACTCCAGGAATCTCAAGTGGATTTCAAAACAAAAGTAATGGCCACCTCCTTCATGTCAGTAAGTGGTACGGGGAATCCCTGTCAACTTGACCATGACAGAGAGATGAAGGATCTGGGCCCCAGCACCTACATGGTGAAGGCTGAAGTATTGCATCTTCCCAGGAACATCCCTTGATGCATCTTTCCCTTTTTCCCCGACAAATGTTTTCTCCTTCCTGCTCCTTCAACACAAGGGAGGAAAGCAAGAGAGCAGTCCTGCATCTGTGCTGCAGCTACATGATAAGCCAGGGTAAAAGGAGTGGCAAAGCCACTCACGTTGCTCTGAAGTGTACTGGCTCCCAGGACTTATGAGGAGAATACAAGAAAAAGTCAAAGGTGATTAGACCCAGAACATTTTCCCATCCTGATTTCCAGGATCCAGCATACTGGCCAAAATGTCTGGTGGACAGCCAATGTAGAAATGGTAGTTCCCCCAGAACTAAATAGGTAGTCTGTGCTTAGCCCAGCACTAGTACAACTCACAAGACAGGAAGCAGCAGAGAAAACTGGCAAAATCTGGCTTTTGGTGCTAATGCAGCAGTTGATTTTGACTCTTCTCTCAGCACCACCAGTAAGGATTAAGAAGACCTATACAACATCTCCTCCAATTGCCCTTGTCTGTGTTCAGGCACTATGGAGAAGCTAGAGAGGTTGATGCTGGGGATCTAGATACTGAATTCTTAAAAGCCTCT
The DNA here is from genome assembly GCA_034008185.1 of Gorsachius magnificus. NCBI lineage: Eukaryota > Metazoa > Chordata > Aves > Pelecaniformes > Ardeidae > Gorsachius > Gorsachius magnificus. The sequence continues at coordinate 130,491,516 of CM067081.1, forward strand.
AAAGCTGTTCTGAAACATTTAATCTGTTCCCCAGTGTCCAATCAGTTGTGCTAAAAGCAAGAAACCACGCAACCACTAGGCTATCGCATGTGATAAACAAAACCACAGATCACCCCAAGCAGAGCTAACTAAGCAGGATACTGGCACATCCTCTTAAGTCTTCTGATCAATTCACCATTGACAAGTTAACAGAATGCCCACTCTTCCACAATACCTGAATGTTTCAGTTGGATAAATACCCCTTTCCATGAAACACTGAAAAATTAAGCAGGGCAAGTCTGCTAGCAAAAATGTTAAAAGAAGTCCAACGTTTAAAAAAAAAATTAAATAGGCTAAAAAAGTAAATGAAAGCTTCAGCCTTATTTCTTTTCCTGAGAGAATGAATCCCATGGTAGCACACAAATTGAAAACCATGAGGAAAAGAGGTTTTGACTACAACAGCTAGCCCCAAGAGGTGGTATGATGAGACCTTAATAACCAAAATAGTCTAGGTCATCACTCTCATAAAAAACCTGGAGCTAACCCAAATTTCCAGTCACCCAGATAACAAAATATTTAGAGCCATCCATAATTTAGCATTAAAAGACAGATATCCTGGTCTACCCACCGTTTTGCAGCCTTCTCTGTAATATATCTAACTTTGGTCAGAAGGAGTTCCAGCAGATATCCTCGATGAGAGTCTCCCAGCATGTGCAACTCATCCACAACCACTACTCCTGGTAAAGAGAAGCACACAGGTCATATCTGACAAAACTCCAAACTAAGAACAGGTAGCCTCAATCCTTTCATATTCCACATCATGAACTGAAATTAATATTCACAAATCCAGCTGTGCTTACCAACATCACTATGGCTTCCTTCTGTCACTGATTCTTCTAAGAGAGACAAATTATGACCAATGTCATAACATTTCACACACACCCCCAACCTCACACACACAACATCAGCTTTTATAAAAATAAAAATAAATAGGTTGAGTTGTTAGTCTGGCCACCACACAAAACAGTACTGCAGCATCTATACTGTAACCTCTCTGCAAGTAAAAACACCCGGGCTGCAGAATATCTGGAAAGGAACATTCCAGCACCCAAATGAGTTAGTCAAAAGCTTTGTTGACATAACTGTCTTAGTTAAAAACATTGCTCCTTACTAATACAGTAATGTCAGAAAAAAAAACCTAGAGCAGATGTAATTACACTGGCCCAGCCTGCTTCCTATTATTTCTTTTTTCACTAACCAAACCTGAATGAGCTCTATTATTTAGCTTTGGCTTTCTAATGAAAAAATTCTTACGTGACTGCTCTGTTGTCATCCTACCTCCTGCAAATGACTTTTTAGTCTATTAGCCAACTCCATCAAATTTGTAAGATGTGTAGAAACACTGAAAAGGATAACATCTACAAAGCTTTCTGAGTATCAGGCGCTGGAGACAACTGACCAGATTAGGGTCTCCCCTGAGGAAAAAACACAGAGCTACTACAACTCAGCCACCCAGTACACCTCCTGCACACATCCCAACTAGCAGCAGTATGTACCCTTTCTGGCCATCTGACAGGGTCACAGGGACATGGAAGAGGCTGATGGAAGATTAAAAACAAACAAACTAAAAAAAAAAAAAAAAAAAACAGGGGATAGAGGACACCACGTGTCATTAGTTCTGTTGCTGTAGAATTTTTTTTCACCTTTGATGCAGCTATGTAATATCTTCCTGGTGCAGCTAAAATAGGAGGAGCTTAAGGGCAAATGTGACCTTATATTATCTGTTTCAATGCTATTTTTCCTTCTCATTTTTTTTCTCTCCTTCCTACGTATGTTCCTTCTCTCCTCCGTCAGTTTTCTCCCTCCTTTTCTTTCAAGCCACTTAAGTTAGAAAAGAGTGCTGCACTGCTTCATCAGGCTCTTTTACAAACTCTCACCCATCCAGCTCCTCTGTCTTCCTGTACTTCCTCTATTCTGTGCTCGCTTGTAAAAAATGGTAATTCGTTGGTCACCAAATAGATATTTATTCAGAACCAGAAAAAGCTTCTTCCTGCTTCCCCGTACAACAGTCTGCCTCAATTCTCCCAGCAGCTGAGACAGGACAGTGTAATCAGATATCTACCAAAGTAAAATTCAAACAAGTTATCTTTCCAGTCTTTGTGCCAAGCAGCAGCATATTTTGCTTCCTGAAACGAAGCACAGAACACTAGTGGTACCTACAGGCCAAAGCACAGGGCATGCCACTATTTGTTGCATGGGCCATTTGTTCTATACCTTCTGCTGCTACTCAGCTATAATAAATATTCAAGCCCACACTAAACCTGTGTACTGTATTACCCTGGTAGCCTGCAAGCTGGTGAGACCTGACTATCACACCTGCACAGTGCTCTCCTCTATTCAAGCAGTACTCAGAACACACCCACTGGGATAACACGGCAGGAGCAATCAGGCAAACAGTATTTTTCACAAAGCTATCCTCATCTTAAAATGGAATTGCAGCCAAGAAGGACTACAGGTCCCAGCATGCAATGGTATCTTCTACTCAACAACAAGCTCAGGAGCGCAAGTGGGGCCAGAATTTCATCATACTATTGCTACTGAAAATGAGGCTAGCCTCAGTCTCCTCTTTCTGCCTGCAAATTAGGTGCATCCCTAGAAGACTGCTGAAAAAAAAACCTACTCAAAAGTACCCGAGAGCTATCACACATGTTTATTGCAGAATAACTAGGCTGCCTTAAGTCCACATCCTGTTTAAAACTAAAAAGTTCTGAATGACATGCAGGGAGGATTTGATAATTTTTTTTAAATACAATTAAATAGTAATTTTTTAATTTCAAGTTTAAATTAAGAAAAGAAACAATTATCACAACAGCACATTATAAATACATTCACAGCTGATACACTGAGAAGGCAGCAGATTCTTCTCTAATCCGCTTCCTAAAAATGTCTTTAGCATTAGTGTCAAGAGGCTGGAAAACAAGAGGAATATCATCTCCTGTGTACCTGGATGTTAAAAACTGACATATGTTACATAATAATTAGCAACACAAAATTGCTTTTAGCTGCTTCATACAGCAAAGAGAGCTCTTCCAGGCAGAGGATTTGAGTTTCTCTCAACAATTTCCAAAGGCAACGTGAGCTATCAGCAGGGGGTTGACATCAACAAAAGGAACAGCTCAAGCTTGAGATGGAATCCAGCCAGAATTGCAGTCATCACCCAATAACTCCTCTCAAAAGATAAAACACCCTCGTTATGAACTGGTGTAAATTTAGAATTAATTAGAAGACGAGGTACAATCTTGCAGTTTCAGACAAGCTTGCTTCAGGTGACAGTTAAACTGGCATTTTCAGCTCATGCCTGTATTTTGCAGCTTTATGAAAATTTATCTCCAAATAGAAAATTTGACAATTTCTTACTTTAAAGATGATTTTTAAACTCAAATGTAATTTAAAAATTAATTTCAAATAAGCACAGAAGAAAAAAACCACACTTTTACCCTTACTTCGGTTATACAGTTATTGGGCATAAGGAAAAGAAGGTTTCAGCAGAGGTGTTTTCAAATGGTGAAAGAAAAACATCATGCTTTAAGGAGGTATCAGTGTTGAGAACACATATTCAAACTCAAATTTTGTAATCACTTGGCTGGTTATATGACTCTTCTCAGTTACATTTATCTTAGAGAGCACAAGAAAATGTAGGGATGGAATGGAGGTACTGACCAATGGAATTTGGCATATCTCTAGCTTCTGAAAGATGAGATCATTAAACAATACTTTTTAGTCTACTGAGTATGCTTCCAAGGCATCCAAGCCAACATAAATATGGAGATCGTGACCCCACTCTGCCTTATGTTGGCAGTACAGCTTGTACAGTGTGGTGACCTAGGATTAAACTAACCCTATATAAAGCAACCAAAAAAACCCCTAAACTAAGTAGCCACATAGTGAAATTACAAACTGCATGATCATCAGTTCTCTTGCAAGGGAAGGGATGAAGATACACATTCAAGAATTGGGCTGGACAGCAGGAGCCTCAATTTGAATCAGCTTGAAATGCTGCACAACCACAGTCATCCACTCATAGAATCATAGAATCACCTCGGTTGGAAAAGACCTTTAAGATCATCGAGTCCAACCGTTAACCTAGCACTGCCATCCCACCACTAAACCATGTCCCTAAGCACCTCATCTATCCGTCTTTTAAATACCTCCAGGGATGAGGACTCCACCACCTCCCTGGGCAGCCCGTTCCAGAGCCTGACAACCCTCTCGGTGAAGAAGTTTTTCCTAATGTCTAGCCTAAACCTGCCCTGGCACAGCTTCAAACCATTCCCCCTCATCCTATCGTCTGTTACCAGGGAGAAGAGGCCGACCCCCACCTCACTACAGCCTCCTGTCAGGCAGTTGTAGAGGGCCATCAGGTCTCCCCTCAGCCTCCTCTTCTCCAGACTAAACAACCCCAGTTCCCTCAGCTGTTCCTCGTATGACTTGTGCTCCAGACCCCTCACCAGCTTGGTTGCTCTCCTCTGGACCTGTTCCAGCAATGCCACATCTTTCTTGTAGTGAGGGGCCCAAAACTGAACACAGTATTCGAGGTGCGGCCTCACCAGCACCGAGTACAGGGGCACAATCACTTCCCTACTCCTGCTGGTCACACTATTCCTGATACAGGCCAGGATGCCATTGGCCTTCTTGGCCACCTGGGCACACTGCTGGCTCATATTCAGCCGGCTGTCAATCAGTACCCCCAGGTCTTTTTCCACCAGGCAGCTTTCCAGCCACTCTTCCCCAAGCCTGTAGCGCTGCATGGGGTTGTTGTGACCAAAGTGCAGGACCCGGCACTTGGCCTTGTTGAACCTCATACAATTGGCCTCTGCCCATCGATCCAGCCTGTCCAGGTCCCTTTGCAGAGCCCTCCTCCCCTCCAGCAGATCAACACTACCACCCAGTTTGGTGTCATCTGCAAATTTACTGAGGGCACACTCAATCCCCTCATCCAGGTCAATGATAAAGATATTAAACAAGACTGGCCCTAGAACTGAGCCCTGGGGGACACCGCTTGTGACCGGCCGCCAACTGGATTTAGCTCCATTCACCACGACTCTCTGGGCTCGGCCACGCAGCCAGTTTTTAACCCAGTGAAGAGCACATCCATCTAGGTCATGAACTGCCAGCTTCTCCAGGAGAATGCTATGGGAGACTGTGTCGAAGGCTTTGCTGAAGTCCAGGTAGACAACATCCACAGCCTTTCCCTCATCTACCAGGCGGGTCACCTGGTTGTAGAAGGAAATCAGGTTGGTTAGGCAAGACCTGCCTTTCATGAACCCATGCTGACTGGGCCTGATCCCCTGATTGTCCTCCATGTGCCTGGTAAGCACACTCAAGATGAACCTCTCCACAATCTTCCCCGGTACCGAGGTCAGGCTGACAGGTCTGTAGTTCCCCGGATCCTCCTTCCAGCCCTTCTTGAAGATAGGCGTCACATTTGCCAACCTCCAGTCATCTGGGACCTCCCCTGTTCTCCAGGACTGCTGATAAATGATAGAGAGTGGCTTGGCAAGCTCCTCTGTCAGCTCCTTCAGCACTCTTGGGTGGATCCCATCCAGCCCCATAGACTTGTGGATGTCCAGGTGGCATAGCAGGTCAAAGACTGCTTCCTCCTGGATTATGGGGGGTTCATTCCACTCATTGTCCCCATCTTCCAGCTCGGGAGGCTGGGTACCCTGGGGATAACTCGTCGGGCCATTAAAGACTGAGGCAAAGAAGGCGTTGAGTATCTCAGCCTTTTCCTCGTCTTTAGTGGCAATGTTCCCCCTTGCATCCACTAGTGGATGTCATCTTCCAGCCTATTGGCAGCCTAAAGCCTACTGGCAGCATTCATGGTGATCCAGCCTCTATAGATCTAGGTGTGAATGTGTTATCCCATGATCTCACACTCTGACAAAACCTGCAAGGCTTTATTTCCCTTATTCTCTCTTGTGGTATTCTACCACTCTTTTGGTATCCAGTGCTGCAGATGCACATGGAACAGCAGTTTCATAGGCGGAAGTCTCAGAGCAGTCTGATACTCATCTAGTTTTCTTAAAATAGCAACCAGCTATGTTACAGGGCAGAATGAAGATGGGAGGGATTACTGTATAAAACATAAATGGGTTTAGCTTTACTGAGCAGGGAAACAAAGAGAAGAACAAACTTCTGACTGGACTGGGATAACATGGCTCTCTCCAAGCGCACCCTAGAAACACAGGGCTTCTTCAGGTTTTATATCTCCTCTTGAACACTAAATTAATACTACCATTATATAGTGGCAATCAGGGCCACAGTGATCCAGAAGTCGACATTACAAGGACAAAGGGCTTGTAAGTGAACTACAAGAGAGCAATGAATGTCACAGCTCTCCTAGTCACCATGCCTACGCAGAGGAGCTCTATGTATTCATTCCACTTATTTGGACCCAGATGAGCACCAAACACAATTCCTTGTCTTCCTTGAGCTAAGTGAAGCTAAACCATGGATGTCACAACCTCTGTCCCAAACAAACGAACATACATACATACATTGTTGAACTCAAACATATCGCAGACATTTAAATCAATGTCATTAACTAGAAGACAATTTCTAGCTATGAGAATCACTGCTTATTGCTGCTAATCACTGTCCACTGATTTTCATCCATGTCAGACAAACTAAACCTCCAGTTTCTACCTACTCACTCCCCAGCCATTGAGCTACGTAGAACAGTCCTGACTGCGTTCCTAAAACCAAATCAGAGGTGTTCTGAAAGAAGAAAAATTGCTCAGTTTTTTTATATGGCACGTCTGTCACACACAGAACTGAGCAAATACAAAGTATCCCAAGATTTCACATGTACTTGGAGTGTGTAATAAACCTTATCCTCCCAGTGGTCAAGCCTTAGTATTTTACCCAGTGAGTCCATTTTATTTTCTTCTATTAGCCTGTTGATTAGACTGTTGGCTTTCTCAATGGTGCAGACAGCAACATCCAGAGCAGAGAAACATCCAGCAGGAGACATGCTTCCCATATAGCCTTCAACTCTCACATCCACCTCCTGAAACAGGGCCTGTTTTTCAAAGATACAGAATGTCATGCCAAGGTTACAGCTCTGAATTCTGACAATGCCTGCTGAAATCACATAAAAGCCTGCATCCTACAACCGCAATTTCTAACACTTATAATGCAAACTAATCAGATTAAAGCCATAGCTGAGCCAGTTACTGCTACTTTTTTCCCCCCACTGTCGTTTTTTATTTCCAAAGCAGACACCACACAGCACAAAGTGTACATAACTGAGTAAGTTAAACCACAACAGATGGGGACCACTGTTTTGCATGAAAACATTTACTATTAAGAAGGTTAGAGAACACACAGTGCAACAGTTTATAATACCAGTGGGTTACATACAAAGAAGCCTTGCTCCTGAGAAATCTGTGACAAAAGCTGTATGTTTGAGACCCCAAACACAAAGACGTCACATCTCCCAGCTGAAAGTCAAGAAACAACAATTTCTTTTCTTCCAAGGCTTATGACTGCAGTGCCAAAGCTTTGGCACATTACACAGTGCATTAACAAAAGGTACAAGTGTTCAAACCAGATGGGTAGGATACCATACGACTTCAAGTATGTGCAGCTACAGCCAAACCTTAGGCCAGGAGCAGTAGAACACAGCATCAATAATCCTCCAGCTTTACAAGATTAAAGCAAAAGCATGTGTCTATTAGCAATCACTACAAAGTAGCTTTTGCACTCAGTTTGTAACATTTCCTAGCAATTTGCGGGGTTAAGATACCATCCCAGTTTACTAACACACAGAATGTCTTAAATGTCAGAAACTATAACAAAAACGCCTGCTGGTTTTGTGTTTGGTTTTAGTAATTGTTACTTTGACGTATTAGCTAACAGACACAATATTTTATATGAAAGTCTTTCAAGAATTTTTTTTTTTTTTTTAAAAAAAAAAAAAAAAGACTGTTCCCTCTGTAATTTTGTTTTTAAATAGCTGGGGTGAGGAAGCCAAGACATAACCACATTCTGTCAGAACATATTTTTAGCAAATTCAAAGTGAAATCAAAGGCACAAAATTCTGGTGGAATACCCCAAGGAAAGCTAAAATAAAAAGTTCTTTCAGATAATGTCAACACCTTCCCTTTGTAGTTTTTCAGACACAATCTCTAATTAGAAAATTCCTTTAAAGTTTGTATATTATTAAATCTGTGAATAAATGCAAGTAAAAATGCTTTAATAGTCAAAGCTGAAATAAAATGTTTTAATCAACTCCTTAAATTTTTCCAAATTTCCCTTGTCGGCTAAAACTAAATTTTAAATTATCTACAAATCCTTTCTGAAACAACTCTGCGATTTTTTTTCCCTCAAATCCATGCAAAAACGTCTAACTATTTAAAAAATGTGACCCAACAACTACAACCCATAAATTTACCCTCCTTGAATGCTACTTACCTGCAGATAACATTTTTTCTCCTTGGCCACAGAGACAAAGGGAAGGATAAGAAGAGCTTTTTTACGAGTCTCCAGGACTCGCTTCAAAATAAGCAATTCTGCAACAAGAGTCTTTCCAGCACTGGTAGGAGCTGGGGGAAAAAAAATAAAGTTTTTAATTACTTTTAATGTTAAAAAAACATCTAAGGAACAAGCATCATAAAGCTAGCATAGGAAGCAGTTACTGGAGAACTTGGGGCAAGGCTCTTCAGCTGATGCCCCTCTCCCACAGCCACATTTGCAGTTAGCCCCATTAAGGGTCAAGACTGCAAAGTATTTCTCTTCTAGCCTCTTTCATCATGCTACCAAGGCTTGTGCTCTCATCTCTGTTCCAGAAGCAACAGCAGCTTAGAGATAAGCAAGGGGAAAAAAAAAACAACTAAACAAAAAGAGACCACTACAGTCTCTCGGTTGGACAGGAGACCTCAACCACCACCTTACTGACCTAGCCCATAACTGTATTAACCCCTCCTGCTTGGCAAGCATTGCTGTTTGCCATCTATCCACCACAGAAGACTGTGGAGGAGATGCCACATACTGCAGGACAGCCATTACCCAGCAAACAGGCCCAAAGTCTTCTGGAACCAAGTAAATAAAACTCAAATCCAAACCTAATAAAATCACATACCACCCTCTTTTAAGTTCTTCATCCTCCTGGTGCTGTTCTGGGACCTTCTTCCCATGGAGAGTAGACACCCAAGTTGTCATTTCCCACAGATTTCTAGTCCACCGGTCCTACTTCTCCTTCTGCATCACTCCCCACCCCCATACACTAAGTGAAGAGAAACTGAAAAAATTGGCTATTAAATAAAATTTTCAGAAGTATTTCTATCTAACATTTTTTTTATTCTATAAAAAAAAAAAAAAAAGAGTCATCATTAACTGACTCCTAATTATCAGTTTCTAAAGGAACATTAAGAGAGAAAACAGGGAAAAAAAGTCTTTCCTCACAACTAGAAAGGAGTCTATCAAGCCAGGTCTGAGGTACAGCGACGGGACAGATCTTAATGGGGTGTCTCCAGAAAAAAATTGGATCTTGACCTTTTTAATCTGCCAGATCAGCACCCTTCAGCACAAATGTGTTCTTGTAAACGGCACTGGGAAAGTTAGGGGGGACTGTTTTTGTCGGATGTTTGCATACCTGAGTAAACTAAGTTCTTCCCTTCCAGAACTTGACCGAGCATTAGGCATTCTGCTTGCCATTCAAACATCTGTACTACTCCCAGACTGTGGTATTTCTCCAGGACTGCTTTGGGAAGACCCCAGCTTGCAAGGAGCAACTTGTCTGCTTGGTCTTCAGGAACATTTACCCGCTGATGCTGCCCTTTGGGAGGAGAAAATAAAAAAATAAGTCAAGTATCATCCTTGAATCTGAGGTCACTTAGGTTATATACCTAAAGGTCAAAATTCTCTACAAGCTCCTGTATTATGAGAAAAGGCAGTAAGAAACTATCTTCCCTATGGTTTTTTATATTTCCTATGGATGTTTCACCATTCTTATCTCCTGACGTTTTTTCAGTTTTTCCTCCTATAAGGTTTTCCACATTCAGATCGTTTCTTCACCAAACTCTCACTCTGATATTTGCTTTTGAGACACAGCAGCCATTACCAAATACATACTCAAACAGAGTTTCCGCATTGATTAATATAACAGCATTACAATGTGTTTGCCATCTCATCCTTATCCAGACTGTTTCCTTTTTAAATTACTGCTACAGAAGACTTCAGAAATCCTGACAGATTACAGAACTGCCCAGTCTTTTTTCTTGCTTTACGGATGAATTAAAAAAACAACATAAACCAAGCAAGCAGCTCAAGCTCCTCTGCACAATGCGCGCAACTTCAGTTTATCAACACTGATTAGTATCTCTACCACATTGCCAGTTCCCCCAGCTTAATTAAGTTCCTTGCTGTTTACTTCTTGTCTTTATAACCCTAAATAACTTTGTGCTGGCTACAGATATTGCCTTCTCCCTCCCCTCCTCCTTCCTTTTTCCAAATCATTAAGAAAACTCAAACTTTTTGTCCCTTTCCTCGTCTAACGAAAACGGGTTTCTGATCCACAGTAATGCCTCCCCTGAAACCCATGACTATATGGTTCCCATAACAGCATTTTTTGAAAGACCTTGTCAAATCAAGATGAAAAACAAGTAATTGTGTGTACTGACTCTACTGTACCCATTCTTTTACTGGCACATGCAAAAAATTCTAAAATAAATTCCCCGCCATTGTTGACAGCATATAAGGGGAGGCTAGACTGCAAATACTAGCATGCATAAGCAGCCAGTATTTTTATTCTCAATACACTAAAAATTTCAACTGCCTTCTTGAGGCTAACCCCAACCTAGCTGTTAGCGGTGCGTGATCATTCTCCCCCCCCCCAAATATATAAAAAAGCTGATATAGCTTAGCTCTGATAGCTTTGTTTCACTTTGTATAGTCAAAGTGCCATACAAATACTAAACAAGAAGTGGAGCAGCATCGGGAGAGAACAGCAGTACTCCACGAAGCAGAACGGGCTTCCCAAGGGGAATTTAGAGCAGACCAGATTTGTCTATCCTAAAATGTGACTAATATGGCAGAATTAGAAATCAGAAATGCAAAAAGAAAAAAACCCTACATGATGGGATCTCAAGCTTCTTTCCTAATGTTAAAACCAATTAACTACATGTAAAAGTTGGAATGAGTAAAGGATTATGCGATTCTGCTGTTTGAAGGGTATCTGTAGATTAGCACTGAACATGAGTTTGAAAACCTGTGCCTTAGGGGTTCTTAAAGATCTACGTACACAAGTATACCACTGACACTAATCTCTTTTTTAACTACTAGGAAAACACTAAGAAAGGTACACGTTGTTGGTTAAAAGCATTGGGCACTAGATTTTTCTGAAAGAAAACCCTTCCAGAATGTGGGGCCGGCTGGACAGAGGAGTGCAGCTTACTGAACCGTCTCTGAGGAATTGTCCTGTGGAAATACACGCACTGCCTTGCTCAGCTCCATTTGCAGAAGCTGACAAAATTGTATCTTGCAGAACATAATCACATCAGGGAGAAGATAAGACACGACTGGAAAAGAGGCTGACAGACGTAAATGTTTTAGAGAGTTACAGAAAAACTGCAAAAGAGGTGAAGCTACAAGACGTTACACAAACATCTTGATTTCAGATGTTATATACATCTCAGTGCTGTATACATCTTGATTTCTGTCTTGACTCAAGAGCACAATAAGCTGGTAAAATGTATTGCATCTAGAAGCATCACCTTAAGTGGTCCTGGCTGGCAGCAGGACCACTTTATATCACATCTTGCCCCAAGATGTTTATATAACACCAGATGTTTGTATAACACCTTGTATAGACAGGCAAGATGTCGTATTAAAAAAAAACTTGCTACACATCTCTGCATTTGCAGGTATCAGGGCATCAACCAGGACCACTTAAAGTGATGCCTCTTGATGCAATACGCTTTATCAGATTACTGTATTCTTGAATCAATCGAGCAACGTAGGTAAACCTCGCCGCATATACCAAAGAATACAGACTATACTGATTGTTGTATTATGGTAGCACCTAGAGGCCAAGCCAAGAACAAGGCCCGCTGTTAAATGACATGCAGTGAAACGAGCCCGACTCCAGAAGCATGCACAGAACATTATTTTTCTTACCTTCCTCAACTAAACAGCGAATAGGCCGGGAAGATCCTTCGCTTCGTATTTGTACCCTACCACCCTTGTTTAACATCAGCACGTACCTCAGCTGCAGCCGCTGCCCCCGCAAGGGTGAAAGGAACGGGCGAGGCGCCGGTGCTTCCGCCCGAGGGCAACGGCCCCGCACCCTGGGCCGGGAGCGTCCCGGACGGTCCCCGGCGCCTTCCAGCACCGCCCCGGGTCGGCGGGCGGCGCCTCAGCGCCACGTTACCTTACGGGGTCGCGGCAGGCAGAGGCCGTGGCCGCAAGCCCAGCGCGCCCTCGGCAGCCCCGCTCCCCCTCGCCCCAGCACGTCCCGACCCCCCGCGCTGCGTTGCGTTGCGGCACTGCGGAAAGGGAAGGGAGGGCCGCGCTCTCCTCAGCCGGTACCTGGCGAGCCGGTGCCGGGGCTCCCGCTGCCGCTCAGGGAGAGGTCGAGGCCGGGCGGGGGGCTCAGCACCACCCGGCGGGGAGCGGCGGGGCCGAGCGGGGTAGCCCTCCCCGCCCCGCGGGAGGCGGCCGGGCGGCCCGAGCTGCCGCTGCGGCGCCCCGCGGCCGAGGCGGTGGCGACTCCCTCAGGGGGGACGCCGCCATCTTCCCGCCGCGCCATTCAAACCCCGGCACCGCCCCGCGCGGCGGAGCGTGCGCGGCCCGACCCGACCCAGCGCCGCCGCTGGGCCACGCTCCGCCCCCTGGCGGCTGCGGCGGGCGCCGGGGCGGCCGGGTTCGGTGCCCCCGAGGCAGCTTCGCGGGCGGCGGGCGCCGCTACCCGCGGCCTCGCGGAGGGGCGGGAGCGAGGCCGCCTCCGCCTGCCTGAGGCGGGGAGGGTGTTCGCGCAGCAAACGGTACGCCCGAGCTGTCCGGTCAGGCAGCCCGCCCGCCTAACTTAAAACTCCCCCGGGATTGCAACTACACGCCAATCAAAATTTTTAGTTGCTATTCTTTACCAACACGGGGTTAGCTCTCCAAGCGCCATGCTCACCTTAGTCGAAGCATTTGTTTTGAATAAAGTGCCTAGACAACATTTGAACTTCTAAAACAAGCCATCCAAATCACAGACTACTGGTTTTCTTCTACAAAAAGTATCTGGCTTTGTTTAAACAGTGCTCGGGAGCATACGTTATTCGTGTTGTACAGGTGAAAGACAGGTAATTACTGCAGCAACATAATGCAGTCCGCTTCAGCAAAACGAGCATGCCACAAGCACACAGGCTTACCTTGCAGAAAGACAGGCTGAAATGATCAACAGGGAACAGCACAAAGGACAAACAGCCTCTCTTTCTGTTTTTAGAGGCTCAGCTAGCCAAAATAACCTCTTCAGATTCTAAAAGAGTAGGGCTAGTCTCGTCTCTCCCCAGGGACACGAGCATCAGAAGCAGTTCTGTGAAAAACCTGCCATACCCAAAACACACAAGTCTTTGTCCATCACCTACAGAAGTGCTAAGCAGCACGATACGCAACAGTTAACAATAGAGGGGGAAAAACTAAGGCTTTTCTAAGTTGCTTTTAGTTTCAACTTAAGAAAACATACTAATCTTCCCAGAAATCTTGACAACTAAGGCTGAACGCTCAAAGTGGTTCCAGTAGCATAACACACATAGTATTTCCTTCTGTCCACCAGGAGTGCATCTTTTATTTTGGGTAACACACGTACACACGCTCCACTCTCAGAAAAACTTTCTCTCTGTGTTCTGTAGATCTCTACAGAGAAATGGATCACAGCTTGGGAGGCTGACTTCATGTGAAAGAGTACCAGCACTCACGATCTCAAACACATACACACCCCCTCTCTGAGGCACGCAAGACCCATGTCCCTCAGCCTCTCTTCTCGCAGGTCTCTGGCCCTGAAACCCTGGGAAAACAGCTGGTGGTGAAAAGGACCAGGGAGTCAGGTGTGGAAGCGACAGCCTTCTTTCCAGTTGTCTTTCTTCGCAAGGGTCTGAAGCTTCTGCACCCATCTTTGTCCTGCATAAGGAATTTCTGGCCCACAAAGATGAGTATGTGCTCTCATTCCTGTCACTAAAGCAATCTCTTAAGATTGAATGGAGGCAAAATCCTTTAAGAATACTGCTGTCATTTCAGACAATTATATTTGAATTAGCATAAGGAATGGTCTAATGGGACAGTCAGCATAGTTAAATCCTCTTTAAACCAAGCAGCTCAAAAAGCTTGTTTTGTCGTTACAACAAAGTTTACAAAACCAGATGCTAATAGTAGGCTCTTCTGTGTTTCAAAGCCCAAGCACCAGAAAAGTACAACACGCTGATCTTTCTACAGCGATTATTTTAATGAATTGACACTTAGAGGATGTATCCCATCTCACCAAAGGTGAAATGCATTAAAGGGGAGAGGCATACTTAAACCCTTAGTTGAAGACTCCTTGCTGCAGAAAACAATTCCCACAGCAGACTAGTAATTTCCTGCGTTATTATTGAAAAAATATTGTGAAGAAAATACTTCAGTAAAGATTTCTACAATATATAATTCTATTGCACCAGAAAAAAGACCAGAATAAGCACTCTTGATACTTGAAACGCTCACAGCATAGACATGTTTCACTTTAACATGTAGTTTTACAACTGCAGCACAAGATCTACTACTCCACCATCACTTCATGTCCAATGAAGTACACTTCGTGTACTCCTTGCAGCTTTGAAAAAGCTATTTAAAATATTATAGGGGACTTTAATCTCTACTTTATTCATTTACTCTAAGGGAAAAAAAAGGTTTAAAAAATTTAACCATTAAAAATAGTTTACAAAATTTAAGGACTGTCTTACTTTACCAAAGTAGGAAAAAAGGCTAACTAGCAACCAGCCGAAGAATTTGGTTCCGTACATACGTGCACAGCTGGTTCATCAAGTCTCTGTTCTGTCCTTCAACCCAGTGCATTTCTACTAATACATCATTTCCTTCTTTCTTCACATTCATTAAACACTTAAAGAGGAAATATCTACTAGTTTCTTTCGGACATTGTTCTTTTTCAGCTGCCAGATTGCTAGCTTCCTCTGAAGGGCAAGGTTCCTCCTTTGCATTACTGGAACCTTTGCCAAGGGACGTTTCTGCCTGCTTTGCTTCTGTCTCCTCCTCCTTCACGTGCTCTCTGTGTTCTTCTTTGGCAGCAGATTCTTCCGTTAGTTCGTCACCTGCGGTCAAGTGAACATCCTCACCAGGTGCCACAGACCCCGTTTCAGAGACTTCAGTCTTGGGGTTTTCACAGTCCAAATTGTTGCTCACACTCTTCTGACTGTTTTTTTCTTCTTCCCATTGCGTGGAAGTTCTCGTAATTGCCTTACTCTCTCTCGTTTCTTTCTCCTCAGATGAATCCAGGAGTTTTCAATGGCAGTCACAAACAGGCTAACTTCATCCTTTCCACAGGGAACACGTTTATGCTGAACCTATTGCAGAAAACAGCAGAGCTTCACACCATCCTCTCACAGTTATGCTTTCAAGTGGGACGTTGTTTTAACGTATAATACTTAATACTGTACCTTCAGATCAGAGAGAATCTTCTCTACCCAGGCTCTAACCACAGCAATAGCTTCTACAGCATCCCAGCCCATAGCTGCAGCTTTGATGGATAACTCTTTGACTGTAGAAGCCAAGACCATAAACGTAATTGGTTTTCGGGGTTTCTCTAATTTTCTTCTTTTAGAGGGAGGAGACTAGAAGAAAGAAAAATAAAAATTGCAAACCTATGCAGTATTAGTGGGTTGACTTTTGTACTCAGAAGACATGGAGATTAAGAGTATAATGTAAGCCACTAAACAGTCATTGACATGGCCTGAGTTTCACTTCACTCCAAAGAGTTTTAGATTAAAAACAGCCAACAGGATCATGCACTATATGGTAGCCTGATGGACAGAGGGAGTTTATCTTCAGATGTTAGGCAAAAAACTTCACTGGTTCCTTCAAACTACGAGCTCTCTGTGAGCTGAGAAAGTGTGGCTGCTCTTGGGAATAGAGGTCAAATGCTAACACCCACATTTTGATCCACGTTCACCAAAGGTCTACTTGCATCTTCTGTAAGGTTGGTTACTGTCTGTACCTATCTTACGGTATATGTACCTCTGGATCCAAAAAAGCAACTAGCTCACATTAGTTAAGGTAAACAAGCTCCACTTACATTCACGTAGGCAAGTCTGAGCTAGACACGTTCATATCTGTTTGGTTTCAATTTACTGTATAGATTCTGTTACCGAGTTCTCAGAGGGAAACTTAAAGTTCAAATCTAGCCCCAAACTTAGCGTATGTTTAGTACTACTGAATTGCCTTTGAACTGTGTTACAAGCAACCCTTACATTAACTGAAACCCAGAGGAAGTTCCTGCACAGGCTTCTTTTTTCCTCCCTAAGCATAGGTCATTTATTTATCACATGTAACAATTGCTAACAGACTGGTTAAGAAACTGGTCCATACAGCCCAGCATATCCAACATTCCTGTCTGAAAGACAACAGTTTGTTTCACAGCAGCTATAGCTCATTTCACAGCAACTATAGCTCATTATGTCCTTTCTCAAATAAGAGGCACAGACAATCACAAGCAAACCAAAATGAAGCTACTTACAGGTACTTGTACATCATCATAGAAACTCCATGCCAGGGCCCATCTCATGGTGCGTCCTTGGCAGAATTCAGTATGAGTAACTTTAGGAACCTACACAAAGAAGAAATACAAAACTTCATTTCAGATTAATAAACAACATTGGTTTACTGCACATATTTTCAATTTTTTAAAAATTACCAAGTTAGCGTAGAGCTACTTTCTCATGACAGAAATGGAGATTCTTTCTGACATTGCTCATGGATGTCAGGGCCACTTGAAGCTGGTCAGTGCCACTTGAAGCTGGTCAGTGCCAAGCCAGGTACTTATGCTCAGGATTTCCCATCTCTGCCCTGCCATGCCTATGTCCTTTCAGAGCTTCAAGTTCAGCAACACACAAGACCCTTTTTGCGCAGTGATCCAGCACACCTACAGCACACAGCTGCATTCTGATTCTGCAAAAAGCACATCCTTTCTCCTTGTTCAGAACCTGATCCTGTTCCACATTTGAATACCGAACCCATTGCTGTAGCAAAGGAACACAGAACAAAGGCAATGAAGGGCTGGGAAGCCAAGCCACTCACCTGTCGGCAGATGGCAGGAACGGGCCCAGAACACTTCTCTGTCTTTGCCCCAAAAAATCAAGTCTCAACTTACACTGCATTTAAATATAAACCTCAGATCCAATACTAGCATTAACTAGCTTTTCCACACATGGGTGCCATAAGGCATTCATGTACAGTATGGAGAATGCGCTAAATACTAGCAAGGATAGATATCAACCATCTCACCTCACTCTGAATTATCAGGTCCAGAGCATAAGCTCCAGGTCTGCACAGAAGAAGGAAAAAAAAAAAGAAAAAAAATCTTACTTTTGAGAAATGCCTTCAAAAAGAGAGAGGAAAAGGTGTCTCTATGCTAGAACTTTTCCTGCCTTTGGATTCCTAATTCTATCAAAATTTCCAATAAATACAGCAAATGTCAAGACAGTTTGAACAATGAATGGACTTTTTGGAACACTTATGCTGCATCCTAACCCGAACCACAACCCAGCCTGTGCTTCGTTACAATGAACATATTTCCAGCTTTGTTACAACAACAATTACAAACCTGAACAAAATTAAATTGGTTAATTTCAAGAAAAATACAAAAGGAAAACTCAGCTTTTCCATGCAAGGTTCACAAGGATTTCTCTCACTTTACTAAAGACTGAGGTGCAACAGTTCAAGGATAGGGAATAAAGTTGAAATTTGGTGCCTTGTTCAGCATCTGCTTTTGGCATTGAGTTTAAGGATTCTCTGTGGCCTGTAGTTCATCTTTCTGGGAGTTGATTTCAGCATGCATTCTCTCTCTTTCTTTCACCTCTCCACTATGTACAAGGACAGATCTCACAATCACATTCTTTGCATGGAAATTAGAGAAGACTATGATTCCTCTAGAAAGCCATAAAAAAAGTCTTTTGCACAGCCTTCTTGCATGACAATAGTAGCACAAGGTTCGATCTTACTTGGTGCCAGAATTGAACACAAACAAAAAAATGCTGCCATTTAAATAATGGTACAATTTCTTTTATCAACCAAATTGGTAGATTTCACATTAGCTAAGAGGAATGAGAGCTGGAATTTTTTTTTTTTTTTTTTTTTTTTTTTTTTAACAGCCCTGTAAGGCTGTTGCAGAAACCTGTATGTTCTAGAAAGGACAAAGACATGCTTCTACATGTGATAAAGACATAAATCTGGAGATGGTATGTGCTACTTACCTATCAGCTTTGAATCTACAATAATTAAATCCCAACTGCTTTGAGTGCTTGCCTAACAAGGAACTGCAGTTTCTTCTTGTAAATAAAACCTCAGTAAAATCATTCAGTAATAACTACCCACATGCATTGGAACATAGTATATATTGTGTAGAACATATACAGGATATACATGGACTATATACAAACTCACCCCCTGGATTCGAAGTTCCTCTTTCAATGGTGCTAAACTGCATTTCTTCCCCAACATGCAACTGTACCATCTGCAAACAACATATTAACAAAGCGTTTTACAAATGCAGATCAACTGAAAATGGCAACTACCAGAAAGAACTATTGGAAACCTGCAAGAACAGAAATGTAAAAACAAAACAACAAAATAACCACACTCTTAAACAGAGCCTAGGACATAGTACAGCATGAATCGGAACAGAAGGCCCAAAGACACACTGGACAGGAAAATCTTTTAGACTTTTTAGGAAATACATTAAGTCTGTTATTAAAACAGTGTCTAAGCAACCAAGAGTGACTTTAGTTATGTGGAAGTTGTTACCCCTTACAGTATTTTTTTTTTTTTTCAATTTCTCCACTTTCTTTGGAGAACGAATCAGAATAAAAAGGAATATTCAACTACTGACAAGCATTTGTGTCTCAGAAGCAGACCTACTGACTACCACTTCTGTTCATTCGTAATTCTATCACCTAACCCATATTTCATGAGGACACCAACAGGGGAAAAAAAAAAAAAAATTATTTTCCCATTTCTGGTGGAGCTTATCCTTCCACACAGCTCCACATCTTCAGTATTCTCCAAACATTACACCTTTCTTCTTCATCTAAATTGCTATTCAAGCTCTACAACTCCCTCTATTGAAGTATGAAAATTGGATTTCCCAGTTATCGAGGGACAGTTTCCTCAAGACTATGCATCTAAATTGAAGGCAAGCACTTTAAATTGCTCACATATACAAATTAAATATACTGTAAACCAAAAAAAACCCCAAACCCAATAGTATCAATGGTATTAAGGGACAACTATTTAAATTGACTTCCTGCATAATGCAATATACACAACTTCATGCAGCAATACTTAAATTAAACTCCAAAATTTCTAGCAAAACTAAACCACAGATCTTTCCCAAAATTATGAAATACTGAACCTGCAACTCCTAACTGACATAATTCAAGATCATCTCCTGGCCCAAGGGAGTCTCTATCTACTAACAGTTCATTACTCACACCCTTTGGTAGAGTTGCCAAACCTTATCTCTAACAAAATAGGAAACAGTATTTTAAGTAAACTGTTCTTTCTGTTACAGATACTGCAAGGTAGTTTATTCAAAAACATGAACTGAATCATTCCTACCCCCCAAAGACACAGAGCTTATTTTCCCCAATTATGATACACAGTTAGGATGTGGGTATGTTCTATGCCTTACACTATCAATTTATCAGAACAAGAGACACCATCCTCTTTCCTAGTGGAGTGGTACTGCCAAGAGGACCAATGCAGTCCAAAGACTTCTTGCCTTGAGAATAACACCAGTCAGTTCTCTACTACATTTGCCACTTCTTTCAAGGTCATCAAACAGCAACTTATCAAAAGCGAGTTTTCCCTGGATCTACACACACGATGTGGAACCAGAAACCATGCTGCTATTGCATTTCCAGAAGTCTTCACAGATGCATCTCCTACCCCTACCTTATAGAACCAAGTCCTCAACTGTATACACGTGCTTTACGGATCATAGTATTTTACACAGTACACCACATGCTCCCCTGAAAACTACACTGGTGAAATCAAACCACTACATATCAGAAAGAACATGTACAAAGGATAAAAACATCCAGCTGTAAGTGAAAGAAAATTTGAAATATATACACATATACCATCACTTCCTCTCTGGCCTGTCTTCCCTCACCCGTTGTACCACTGACTAAATTCAGAACAACTGTTTCAGCTTATATTTAATTTTGAAAAATCATTGCATTTATTTCAGATACGACTAAGAACATACACACTTAAAAGCTTGTCTACATCACGTAGCCTAAAGTAACATTCTAGCTACAAATTTTAACAGGAATACCAGTCATTTTTCAGTGTCCTTGCTGGCACAAAAAAAAAGACTGCTAAAATTCTTAAAAGTTTAATTCTTATGACTTGTAATCACTTTTGAACATCAAAACCTCTATTTTATCACTCTGATGTACTATCTCCGTGCTATATTTTTATAAGATTTTGGGGGTGACAGAGAAAGGAAGGACATTAAATAAAAAAAAAAAAGAAAAAAAAAAAGAAAACTGAATATATTCTTCATTTTTTCAGGCCCATTAATAGAAAACAAACATTCTAAAGAAAAATTTTTGTATTGGATAGATGAAGATGAAATTATAATGCAGTGCTCTGCCTAGGAGGGTCTAAACAAGAGAAAAAACAAAACCAAAACACTTCTTGAATGTATAAAAGACAGGCTGTATTTTGTTTGCTTAGGGCACTGATGAAGCTGTGGTAATACACACATAATATTTTGGCAGATATATTTTAGAAGGATATTTAAAAAAACAAAACAAACAAACAAAAAAAAAAAACCCCTGAAGGAATCTTCCAGAAGAGCTAGAGGAATAGTGTACAGCACTGGGGGAGGGTAAGTCTGACAGTCAAAAAAAATGAAGATGTGCCATCTGTTTATCACATTCAAAAGAAGATCTCGCTATGGTTTTTGTTGCAGCTTATGTTCACCCAAGACAGCATTCAGTACAACAATGCCCTTTTGTAGGCAGAGCTGCAAGTTACCGAAATGCAGCCAAGAAGAGAGAGAAACTACCTAAACCAGGTAACTAGGCAATGTCATAAATTCTCCCATCCCAGATGCTCTTAAGTATCAATACTGACTGTCTTTAGGAAGTTATGTGTGCTAATTCAGCTGCAAGCAACAAGTGTCACTGGCATATGCTTTTTTTGCCTTCTGCCTTTAATTACCTCCAATGATAAGTTGTAATTGATGCTCAGGAACAATTAATTTTACATAAATTGAAACTAATTACTGATGTGTATGTATCATTAAACAAACCAAACAGATACCACTGGATCACAGCCACCTTCCATATTTAAAATATCATTTTCACATGATTTCTACTGAAGAAGCAGATAAAAGGTGGTTTGTTTGTTTTTTTAACTGGACAGAGCACTTACCTTAACCTCTTTTTAAGTTGTAGACTATCATGAATAATTCTTTTGACAAATTCTAGTTCTCCCCCCTCAGCCATGATTTCTGTGATCCCTCCTGTATTTACAGAACTGGGAGGGGGACGCCGTGGATTTCGAGAATTTACTCCCTGGATAAAAAAGAACATTTAAGATGAACATTTAATGAAATCTTGGACTGCTTTGTACACCGCTTCCTGCCTCAGTCTTTCGTGGGTAGCAAGTGTCACCACCTCCAGTTACACTCCCCCCGTCAGAACCGTGGATAATAGACAAAGATACATTCTAAATAAGCATAACTGAGTGAATTCCCTGCAATCTCAAACTTACCTAAGTTACTTGTCAGACATCAGTATGCTGCTAATATGAAATACATGATTCCAATACATTTAAGACATGCTGGTTACATGTATCCACACAATTATAATCTATAGTGTTTAATTTCAACACTTAAACCTCTTTTCTACTGCCCTGTTTCTGAGTTAAGTTTCTGACTATATTCAGTGGGTATTGTAAGAACTGTTCTGAGCTGTATGATATTGCCTAAATCACTAAGGAAACAAAAAACACAGACAGGCACAATGCCAGAAACTAATTCCTCTGTACCACTGTTATGCAACAGGCACTTGATTTCGGATTTACTAGCTGCCTATTTTCCAAACCAATTCTCTAAGACAGGAAGAACTTGTGAAAAAATTCTATGGGTCATTCTCCACTTTAGGAAGGGTAACAGTTAAGTTTTTCAAAACTCCTTTGGGGCAGAGAATGGGGAGGGAGAAGACTTAAAGGAGATTTCATAGGAATTTGGGATTTTGCACTCAACCTTCCCCAAGGGAAGAGGTTAAGTTGTTGCTACCTTCCCACTCACTGAAGTACATGCAACATTTAGTTTGTTATCTTACCTTCGCTTCCAACTGGTTGGCAAAAAAGGGGGGGTTACACATGCAGAAATCATAAATGATCTCAGATTCTTCTTTCAGTGCATCCATTAGTAGAGTTTTCTGTGGTACCTTAACCACTAACAGAAAACAGGAATTTGGTCAGTAAGTAACTTCATTTTATCTAGCATGCTATTTACATTTCAGTGTTACTTGAAACAATATGTTGTATAAAAACTGTACTTTCTAAACAATACCTTCTACAAAAAAAGTAACAAATATCAGTAAACAAAAAAAGACTTCAGGTTAAGGATTAGCTTGTATGTTTATACACAGGAGTAGAATTACACGAGTCTGTTTAAAACAATAGGAACTGCTTCAGTACTGAGTTTCCTGATGCAACTAAAAATTCACTTTAAGCCCTTCCAAAAATTAACACAAACATCAGTTAACCACCCCACAGGCTCCCCAGAGATAAAATAAATCCCAGTCTAAATAACTTTTTTTCAGATAGGGAACTCTAGAGTTGTACTCAAGAAAATGTACTGTTTGGTCTTTGTAGAGTGTAAAGCTAAGAAAGAGAAAGACTAAAATAAAGCTATCTTCACTGAAGTTACACAGCCCCAAAATTAGCTTTACATCTAATCTTATAATAAAACAGAATTACTGTGTTAACAGTACAATGCATCCTGCACAGGAACTGAAGCCTTATATGATTTAGAAGAATCACAACGGAAGAAAAATATTGTAATTCCTTTCTGGACAAACCTTCTGCTTACTAGGGTCCCCCAATTTATTACCCATCACAAGGATGAAGGCAAACACCTGACTTAGATCTCCACTGTCTTTCCCCAAAGGCTATATAATTCCCTTGGAAATCGTGGTCAAGTCCTGTCACCTATCTTCTGAAGACAGCAGGAACTCCAGCCCAAGGAGCAGGAATTTAAATATGGATGAAGTCCAGTTAAACCATTTATAAAGATTATTACAAGCAGGACTTCTTGCAGACTTTACCAGACCTGCAACTCATGGATAACGCACATAGAACAAAGATATTTAGAATGGAGGCAGAAGGCATGCCTCTCTTCCTAACATTTACTACTACAGCTTATCATCATCCTAAGAATACAAAATTGTTAGGGTAGCAGACAATTACCAAAGTTCAGGTTATATATAGCAAGAATAAGACCTAGAACACCCACTAACTTTAAAGCTGCAGTTCTGTAAGTCACAAGGATTTCCAGTACAGAAATCTATAGTCAAGAGATAAATAAATTTTAAATCCTATGAGAATAGAAGGATAGTTCATTTTAAAAATATATTAGCACATTGTTCCCTGTTTCATAATCCTAAGTTTCTAAACACTCAGCATTTCTCCTAGTATTAAGTTGTTCATATTTACAGTTGCTGACAAAAGTGTGACGCTTTCATATCTCTGTAGATGTCTGTCCCCCTGCTCCCCTTGTAACATTAAAAATGGTAAACTAATAAAATTAGTAATTACTAATTACAACTACACATCACAGTCAAAGCCAAAAGTTCTTTAGACAGGTATTACATCAGTTGGACTGATGTTTTTCAGGTTACAGTCTTCCAAGAAAACACAAAATGTCTCCAGAAGCTGCACAGTGCATACTTCTGGCACTGAGGTGTAACATAGTAGTTGCTGTTGCACACAGAGAAGACATTTACAGAGAGAAGACATTTGACATATCCAGCTCACAGTTATCAGAGTATTCTACTGCCTTTCTTGTCAGCAATACCTTTTCCAATTCTATAAAGGAGGGAAAAGGAAAAAAAAAAGAAAAAACAGTTTTTACAGTAGAGAAGGCAGGCAATGGGGCTAAGATGAGCAGAACTCTGCAAAGAGATTGTTAATCTGAGCAGTAATACATGGTACATACTTTCTAAAATTACTGTGAAGTTACTTAGAAGATGACATCAAAGAACTTGTTAAACGATACAGCACTTAAACCACATTCCACATACATAGCAAGCTGTTTAACTGACAGTATATGATTGTATTTGGAAATAAGAAAGCAAATAAAACAAACGGGAAGCAAACAATATAATAATAATGTCACAGAGCAATCCTAAATTATCTTGCAAGTAGTTTGAAAACTTCCATAATCCAAGTTGTTGAAAATCTCTTAAACTACCACTACATACAAGGTACTGATTTTTTTTAATTTTTTTTTTAATCACCAGCAGACAAATTCTGGCCATTATCCCAATCCAGTAAAACAGACGCACAACTCGGAACACTGTGTAATTTTTTTTAGCATTTACAATCAATCCCGAGGTTTATCAGTTTCTGTTTTGCACATACAGGATCGATTCTCTTTGGAAGAGTTACTGCGGACAGTCTTACACTTTCAACCAAAAAGCATTTTTCCTCTGGGAAGGAAGAAGCTACGATGCAATTAGTAATTCATTGCCACATTACTGCTGTTTTTACTATCACTGAATTATTTTTTTTCCATTCGAGTTGGAAGAGCAAAGGCTATATTCCAACATGATCTCCAAATGAAACTATTTGGCAAAAATTTAAGACAAATTCTTAGAACATGACAAAAATCGTGGTTTGTTTGTGGGGGTTTTGTTTTTTAAAAAAACCAGAGGTACAGAAAGATTTCTAATCTGACTCCAAAATGCCTTGCCAAACAACTTACTAGCTACAGCAGTATACTCAGCTCTAAACAATTCAGGCCCGGGAGTTAAAAAGTGGCAGGGTAGATCGTTCCCAGGCAGCGTCTGGCTACAGGTACCACCAGTGCTACTCCCTCACCTGTGGCTCTGCCCACCAGCAATCAGTCATTTACTCCAGCTTATCACCTTTGGCATGACAGCTTCACATGAGGCGTTTTCCTTTGCCAGAGGTTTTTTCAGTACAGTGAAACACCACCACACCACTAAAAATCCTATGATGGCAGTAGTAACAGAAAACTGTCATTGTCCTCCACATCAAGTTCTGGATCATCAAAACTGACATGGAGGACAGACCAAGACAACAACATTTTGGCAAACAGGATACTTCCAAGACCCAGCAGAAGTAAAGTTTTTATTTCAGAGCTGAATAATGGACCTGCTTCTTAGTGTACCGAGTTCCCTCAGAAAATCTTCCAAGTTCATCCACAGACCCAGTTTGGCATACTGCTACTACCACAAGAACTGTCAGGACCCAATTTAGAAGTGAGGACAAAGGACTCTCTCTGTACAAGATACGTGTATTTGGCAGTGTCGTACAAATTATCTAAGGGGTGCGCTCCAGGTCTCCTAGGAGCAGGAAGAAGCACGAACTCTTACGAAGTACTTCAGTAACAGACAAAAAAATATGGAGGGAGGAAAACACCCCAGGGCGAAGTTTAACTTTCAGATTTTTGTAAGGATGAGCAGTTCTCTATCCACAGATCCCATTCTAGACAAACTGTGACTTCCTGGCTTACGCATATGCAGACCTTAGTAAACACTCTGCTTCAGTAAAAACAATTGAGCAAGTATTTGGCAGGCATTCGGATTCTGATATTCTACTGAACATGGCAAAAATACATCACAACACTTGTACGCTACTAAATAACTTATTACGTCATACCTTTTATAAGATCAGACAAGTTATTCTGTTCCACATTCTTCTTGGCATAATTGAAGCACATATCATCCACTTCTGTTGCAAGAAAATACCAGCCGTTCAAAGTTGCTCCAAGTAATGGGTATATGCAAGATGCCCCTGTCCCTGCAGAAGTGAAAAACCATGAGAAAAGCAAAACAAATTTCTGGTGTTATACGTAGCGTGGCTGTCAATTATGTACTTTTTACAACAAAAAGAACTAATTTCAAGAAAACATTGGTTACTGATCATCTACTACTCCATTCTTTAGTGAACTTTATTTTCTCAATTTGAAATACAGCATTGTCCAATATGCATTTTTAATAATTATTAATGCATTTTTATGCATTTAGAATTTAATAATCTGGAATAAATTTTCTAGTAAATTAGCAAGTTATTCTTAAGCTATTTTCTTCTATATGACAGTGATTAATTTATATAGTGAAAGCCAAATATATTCTGGTTTTACTAAAAATAAACCATCACAAATATATTTTTCTTCTGCATTTTTCTATTTTCTACCACAAATAATTTACTTTGATGCATACAGCAACCATAAAAAAAAAAAAAATTACATTTCTGTTCCATCAGACTGTTTTTCCCTAATGGCCAAAACAACCAAAGAAACAGGGGTGCCAGTTAAGATATCTAAAAAGATGGCCAAACAGATAAAAACTTGGTTACAGAGAGAAACATATGCTAGGGCAAAATTATTCTCTCTCATAATTATGGCATATCTAAGTGATCCAATTACCAATGACAGTCAAATTTAGGATTAACGTGAATGGATACAAGAAAAGGGAAAAATACCTCACCAGCACAAAACTTGAGTTTACAGAGACATGTTGTGAGTCTACTGTTATACTGACTTATTGAAACACAAATAACAATGTCTGTCAGCAAACAAAAGAATGCAGTTGTTTCCAGTACTCCCATAACGTCCCTCTTGGATGACTTAATGCTTTCCCAGAGTTGGAACATCAAAGTTTTTTTCAGTAATACTGTAGATTGTTCAATATTGGAAGGACTTAAAGGTTTTGTCTCTTCTACTGAGGCGCCCACCATAATGAAGTTCACAGAAATTGCTTTTGAAAATGCAACCTAATAGCAAATGCGCAGAAGCTGGCTAACAAGTTTAAAAGTTATTAAAGGAAAGCAGCTGTGTGCACACCATGTGATGATATAAACCTTGTATTCATCACAAATCCAGCTAAAAATGCAAGTCAGTAAATTTCAGGAATTAAAAAATTCCATTTAAAAAAAAAAAAATCATGCTAGCAAACGCCAAGAAAATATTCATATAAAAATTGGCATGGTAACTGAGATTACTGAACCCAAACTTTGAGGAAGTCAGTAACTTTAGCATTTTAATGTCAAGCATTAAAACTTAAGTTAAAAAGGAAATTCCAGCTTCTGTCAATTTCATTATGAGTTTACTTCAGCACAAAAAAAATCTTCAAAAACAAGCCTTTGAAATCATAAAGGAAGATTCCATTGACAAAAATAAAAGAGGTGAACTAAATTCAAATATACGATTGCAGGTACTTTTTAAAAAAATTCACATAGAATCACCAAAAATTTGGAATCCAAACGACAATTTTATTACCTGTATGCTAATATAGTTCCTTGCTCCTACAAAGACTACCTTTTTCATTTCTAATGAAAACCAATTTACATGCATCAGTGTACATCTTATAAATTCACATCTCTACTGAATAACCGTTTATATTAATCTACTGCTTAATCCAGATATTATCCAATAATCCAGATATTGAAACTGAACAAGCTGCAATGCTCCTAGACACACGCACTGGACGATATTGTCCATCTCTGGATGCTTAGTCCAGTTTAAAAAATGTTTTGTTTTGAAGAATATACAGGAAATCTTTGACCATCTACAACTAAAAGACAGCTTTACTAGTATTTGCCTTGGTTTCTAATTAAACCTCTTTTACAATTTAGCTCATGAAAATATCTGCATTTAAATAAATCAATCGAAGTTTAAAAAAAGACAAATCACTCATCTGTCAAATGCACCTGACACCACAGGAAACATTTTGTTAAAAGAAGCTAGAAAATATTGCTATGTAACATAATTCACTAGTTAGAAGATTGGGAAGAAATGCCTTTTTTTTTTTTTTTTTTTTAATTCCTTTAGAGTGACACTTCTGCCTGCGTTACTAGCAGCATAATTTTTGTATACCACACAGTGCTACACTCAAGAGAGTTCAAGGCCACGAAAAGCCAAATAACTGCCCTGCTACAGTCATTCCTGTGTTTGTGCAGAGAATAAGAAACCAAATGAAAATACCAGTGGAGTCAGAGCACCCGTTTCACCATGGCGAGCACAGATTTTTTTTTTTTTTTTTTTTTTTTTGCTTCTCTACGGACACATAACAAATTTTATCAGTTAGTTTCACTGGCAATAAATAACGAGTCGGACGTTTCGCCTTTCCAAGTACCTATGTCAATGCCTCGCCTAAGGACTTGCTTGTCAGCATCCTGGTGACCAATGAGATCCTCCACCCAGTGGATGTAGTTCAGCCTCAAGGGAACGGTAGGAATAAGTCTTTCCACGGGGATGTCAATCGTAAGCCCAAAATCCTCCTTCAGGAGCGTACACGTCAGAGCTCTCACCGCCTCGGGGTCCTTAAAATTCAGGCTGAAAGGTACAAGCAGCGGTTACGGGTGCCAGCGCCCTCTCGCTCGCCGCACCCCGGGCGGGGGGGGGCGGTAGGGGGGAAGCGGGCGGACACCACACGCGCACACACACAGCGCTCGGAAGGCGGCGGAGGCCGCTGCACAGCCCCCGGACACGGCCTTGGCCTGCCTAGCCCGCCCTCACGGCGCGGTCCCCATCCGCCCCCCCCCCCGCCCCGCCCGCCTCCGCCCCCGGCCGCCGCGCGGGCCCTACCTCACCCTGCCGGTGAGGGTGGTCTGCACGTGCTGCTGGAACTCGGGGTACTTGGCGGCCAGGTAGGCGAAGTCGGGCGGTTTGTCCTTGTAGCGGTTGCGGGCGTGCATGGACTTGTTGAGGGCCATGGCGGGCGGTGAGGGAGGATAATCGCCGGCAGCGCGGGGCGGGTTAACGACCTCCCCCCCCCCCCCCCCGCGCCGCCGACCGACCGACCGACCGACCGGAGGCGCGCGGCGCCCGCCCAGCTCCCGGCACGCACCGCGGCCCCTTGGGGCGTACCAAGGCGCAGCGGGCGGCGGGGGGGGGGGACGGGGACCGGACGCCGCCCCCCTCTCACGCTATCGCCCACCGCGATGGAATCGGCCGAATAGGAAAGCGACCAACGTGTTTTACAACCTAAACGTTTTATAGACGGACATCATCGCTTCAGAGTTAAGATACTCAGGGAGTAATAAAGACAAATTAAAAATAAAATTATGTAAACAGCTCAAAGGTCCGTTTTTCAAGGCGGCCGCCTTGTCCAAGCCCGGCAGCGTGAGGAGCCTCTGCGTTCATACATCCACACCCGCTACCTGCCCACGTCACCTTCGTTACCTCAGAGATCTTTAACACTCTCTGAAGCGCCTCAGGAGTCATGGATTTCTATAGAAGCAGCGCATGAAGTCACCGGCAACCGAGCAGGGGCCTGGGGCCTGCTGCTTGCGGCTCACCTTGTACCCATGAATTTCAAAATACCTGGATTTTAAACGATGGATTACACGGTTTGATGTGGGGGGAAAACAACAGTAAAAAGATTTAGATATCATACCTGGGGAAGATTTCTGAGAATTCCCCCCCTTTAAGCACAATTCCATGTCTAGAGCCTGTACTTCTAGTAGTACTGACACTGCTGTGGGCATGTTGATCATAAATTATGAAAGACAAAGTGTATTACAATGAGTTTTGCGCTGTCTCCTTTGGTTTAAAAAAGAAAACCCAGCCTCAGTTGAAATAGTAGGTAGGCATAGCAGAACAAAGCCTCAAATTGGGAATTAAACCCGGCTTCGGCTCCTGGTTTTGACACTGACCGTTGTGAACTTGGGACTCTTTTCACTTCCAAGTTTCAAGTTGTCTCATCAGTAGAGTAGGCACGGTCCTCACTGCCTTAGCACAGTGCTTTGGTTCCTCAGAGAAAAACATGCTTCTGTAAGATTAGTATTAAAGTATAATCTATTATTCTTTTACTTCAAAGGTATTTTCCTCTTTAAAAAGCCAAATACAAATAAAAATGACTCATTGTATGTTGTTTAAAAATTCACTTTAAATATGCTAGCATCCCCTTTGACTCTTGAGTATCTGAAATTTAAATAAAATAAACCGAATTTCATTGCAGTCCTACTTCCTGCCCTCAGCCAGCTTCCTGTGACTTAAGGGCAGCTAAGCTTTACACACAGAAGTCCATAAAACTTGTTTTAAAAAAAAAAAATTTCATCAGACCCTCAACCAACCCTTTCTCTGCTTCCCACCCACAGCCACAGAAGAGAAGTTGATATGGACAAAACCAGATCAGAGGCAGAGGTAAAAATATGGATTTTAATTCAGAGCATTTAGTGTATTTACAATAGAAAGTTTCTCTCTTGTCAGGGGACAAGAGACCAAAAAAAAAAAAAAAATCCATGTTACAAATGTGTGGACAACCTGCACCTGATGCAGGCTAACTGATTTTTGCTACTTCTGCTTCACCCAGGGTAACACCCATGAGAAACTGACGGTGAGAGCCTGGTGATAGCACCCAATGGCTCTCACATCCAAGTAGCAATCACAGAATGCAATCCAGGAAGTAGTGTGAAGTAACTCAACAGCTGCTAAAATATATATATATATGTACACATACACAGTCCCATTTGCACTTAAATCAGATTCAGCGAATCAGTGATAGATAAGTAGGCAGACACAAGCCTAGCGACCCGTGTACAAGCACGGTTTTGCAGAGGTGCTCATGCTACATAGGTACCTTCTCACCCAGCCAGACGTTCACATTCCCTTTCCTCTCTGCGCTTGGACAAACACACAGGCAGGCGTTTTGTTAATGCCATCATACATGGTTTCTAGGTACAGGAAAAAAAACTTGAGAACAAAACACCAACCCTCTCATCTGACTCGCTGGCTCGGGATCCTTATTCCTCTTGAACCTGAGGGAAATGGGGGTCTGGAAATGATAAGGTACTCCCGTTTCTCACAGAGCCACCACTCTGGAATCTCTGTGACTCTTTTGCCACAGCGATGACTAGTTGATACCGAAAGGGGGCAACCCTCTCCTGCTCCCAGAAACAGGCACGTCCTCCCACCACTTCCCTCTAGTCAGATTTAGCAATCAAAGGGCTGCAATGTGAGCCAGTTCAACTGTCTGATCTCACAGAAAAATAGCATTGCAGCAAGTGAACATCCGAACAGCCAGCTTAACCAAGTCACCCTGCAGGTTTACCCACCATGTGGTGGGTGGAGCATCTGTTTCAGCAACAACTTGTCCATGGAGTAGCTGATGCATGAAGTCACTCCACGCTCCTGTTTTCATCTTGGTCAGAGTCCACACACCACTTCATTTATGAGGTGCTTTCCCTCCTTGGGAAAGGAGTTGTTGCAGAGGCCTGTCTTGGTTTAAAGACACTGGACTACACGGTGCTTGAGAAGCAGAGCCTTCCTTCAGCATCATCGGCTGCCGTCTCCAACAAACAAAGTGTTAGAAAGATAGGGAGGTATGGAAAAAGGAAGACAGGAAACGAAGGGAGTTATGATCCTCTCTTAACAGTCATAGTGAGGGCAACTAAAGCAGAAATAGATTAAAGATGGCTGTGGAGGCTGCAAGGTTGCGGAGAGTTCTGGATTAGCAAAGCCTCTTGAATTGCTTCGCTGCAGCCACTCAGCTCCATCTGGTTGAGAACACAGCTGATGTGCTCCACGGTTGCAGCATGGCCCATCTGCAGTTTCCACAGTCTAAGCATTTCATACTGGGCATCTCGTAAGCGCCGATGCTCCATCTCAATTCGCTCTAGATCATAGTCGCTCAGACCCAGACGCCTCACAAACTCTTTCCACCGAGATGGCGGTACGTGATCCACCACAGTGTAAAGGATAGCAGGGTCTGTGAAAAGAGAAGAAATAAAGCGTGAGAACCAGATTCCGCAGCCTCAAGGAGAATGTGAATAATCCAGTGCCTGGATGGTGCCTTGGGACAGTGAATTGCCCCCTCCTGTTCAGGTCTTTTACAGGGTAGTCACACAGACTCATATGGTGTCCAGATTTGCTCTTATCCCTCAAAAAGGAAAGGGAATGCTTCCATATGCTCTTGTGTTAAGG
Source organism: Gorsachius magnificus (assembly GCA_034008185.1). Lineage (NCBI taxonomy): Eukaryota > Metazoa > Chordata > Aves > Pelecaniformes > Ardeidae > Gorsachius > Gorsachius magnificus. Next base: position 130,523,935 of record CM067081.1, read on the forward strand.
TTAGGAGCAGAGCTGAGCACAAACGCTTAGGGCCTTGCTGCCACACGTTCCCGCCAAAAGAATGCTCTGGGTTACCATCCCAGAGGCATTAAGACTGACAGCATGTCACCACATATGACAATCCATTTTGCTAGTAGGGAAAAGGGACAACAGAAAGGCCTTGTGTAAATATTTACAGGCTCTGGGCATGCTTCTGCCTTTGTACTGTGCCATGTGTGAAGTATTCACACACAGGTCATGTGCACCGGGTAAGGTCTGCCCGACATCCTCCTAGCTGCGTCTGTGTAATCAGGTTCTTGTTCACCTGGGGGAGGGAAGGAATGGGCAGTTTCACTTACTGTCTGGAAGCTGTGTCCTTCTGGCAGGTCTGACACAGTCTGGTAACTCATGTGAACTTTGCGGCAGAGGTGCAGGTGGTGGTGTTGCATTCACTGGCAATTCCATTTCCTTCTGGGACTCAGGAAGAAGGATGGAAATTTCACTTCTTTTTACCTCAACCTGAAAGACACATTTTCCTAGTCCAGAATCACTTGCAGCAGCACAATACAACTGTCTCCTCCTAGGAATCACTAGCTTTATATTCTAAAATTTATCCAAGATAGGTGGGGAGCAGGTGCTGAGGTTTTAATTCTTCCTGTATGCCTTGTTTGAGCAGAAGGCACCAAACATTTCTTTCCAGCAGAACCCAAGGAGTTTAACTCTCTTTTGGCATCAAAAAAACAGTAGTCTGGAAAAAGTATTTCTTTGCAAAATCAAGTAAGGATGGAACCTGAAATCACCACCATTCTAGAAGCTCTACATGCCACCTTTCCCATCAGCCTTCTCTATAAGGCTGTGGAAACCCCACCTCAACTATTGTTGGGCCCTCTTAATTGCAGAACAACATTGGACCTGAGAGAACACTGTGAAGCAGCACTGAGAGGCTTGTGGGGTGAAAATCTGAAGTGAAGTAGAATCCTCCAAGCTTGGAGTATATAGGGAGAAAAAGGGATTAAGGACCAGCTATCTGAAAAAAAATGCATCCAGAAAGAAAGGAGCAAAAAGCCAGGAGTTTGAAAAGCATTCTCTAGAAGAGGGGAAGTAAAATATTAATGGCTCCACCCTCTTCAGGAAAAGACTTCTGAATTAAACAGCCCTATTACTCAGCTTGTTTGAAAATACAAGCCCTGAAAACAGCCCATGAGGAAAAATGTTACTCTGGATCCCAGGCTAACATAGTTGAAAGTGGAGGGAAAGCTCTTATATCTATCATCTTGCTCACCTCAGGTACTGGCTCCTTAGTTGTCTGCAGCAAAGAAACTTTAAAGAAAAAAAAAGAAAAAAGGCAAGCAGAAATTATTTTCACTTCCTCTCTTCCCAGAAAAAACAGGAAAGCAGCTATTCACAATCCTGCCCTCAGAAAGATTTTATAGCAAAATGCACATCGCCCAGCAATGAGCTCACATGCACTTACAGTCACAGCTATGGGCATGGATGCAGAGTTGCAAGAACTGCACCAATAAGCTTAGCTGATGAGTTCATGTGTTCCTCTGGCCTTGCAGCAAAGCAAAGTAATGGGATCCCACTTTTTCCTTCCCATGTGTGCACATACATAAACACACAGAGAATAATGTCTATCCCAATTAATATCACTGCATACCCTGCTGTACTCACCAAAGGAGTAGAAAGACGACGCTATCCCATTTTCCTGGACCAGCTTCACTACTTTATTTACAATGTAGAGGACAGAGATGACTCCAAATATTGCAACAATGATGCCAAGGACAAGGCTCCCATCTGGACAAAAGGAAGAGAGCAAATGAGTGAGTGACTGAGAAAAAAGAGGTAAGTGCTAAAGGAAGAACAGCAAGCGAAGACATGGAAATGGTAGGGAGAAAAAGAATAATGGTTTGAGAGAACAGAGAAAATAACACTTGACAAAAGGCATTAACAGAACAAAAGAACTGAAAAGATTATACTGTCTCTCAGTACTCACTCAGCCCAGATGAAGTCGAAGTCGGTGAGGTAGTCACTGGGCTATGACACTGCAGGCATTCTTCTCCAATGCAGCTGAAAGAGCAAATCAGAGAGGTGAGCGTGCATGAAACGTAACACTAGCCATTTGTGACAACGCTAAGTAAAAGACAAGTCAAGCCTGCAAAGCAGAGCAATGGGGTGTGGCTAGCGACTTTGGGTTCTTAGTGGGCTGATGCCTACACACAGAGAAGACCAGGGCTGGCAGAGGGGAAGACCCAATTGCCCCAGAAAGGCAGAATGTTGTGAAGTTATGTCAAGATGGACAGAGCATTGAGAAAAATTTCCTCCCTCTGTGGGGCTTGTGTCTGTTGTCTCTCCGACTCAGTGGAGGGGCACACAGAAAAAAAAAAGCTCACCTGTTGCAAGGCTTGCAAACGTTACTAAGTGTTAGGAAGAATCGAGGCTTACACCTGCAAATTGTGTCTCTGTTCTTTGAACCTGTAGAGAAAAGAAGAAACCGTTGCTGTAATCTGGACAGAGAAGAAAACAAAAGGAGAAAAATCCACTCCAAGATGGGTGGGAGATTATCCCTCTCTGAACCTGGAGAACTGCTACTGAAGAAGAGAAAGAGGATTCTGTCTATGACTGAGGACAGGGTTGGGGGAGGATAAAAATAATAAAAAATAAGGGTACCGCTGTAGGTCAAAGACCTCTGTAGAGGCTTGGAAAGGGACTAAAATTACAGTGCAGCTGAAATTGGTCTAATAGATAATGAAAGTTCCAGTGCAAAAGTGGGAAAAGTCACTCAAGTTCAAGTGTAACAGGAAGGGGAAATCACATTAGTCAGGCAAAGATGAGGGAGAAGTGGTCCCTGAGCAGCTGGGACTGGTGAGGAAGTCAGTTCAGGGCAGGGAGAAATCACTTCAAGCAATGGGACACATATCCGCTCTTCTGATCTGCTATGCTGTGGGTGGAAAGGGTAAGAAATGAAAGAGCTATTGCATCTAAGCAAGTCACAGTATGGAGACTGAGTAAAACAGGTGTGGGGAGGAGCAGACAAGAATAGTGATGAAAGGACATAAAGTTGCATGAGGGGAGGGAAAAAGGTACTAGAAAAAGCAGCATGCGTGCTGTGGCAAGTGAGGGACAGGACTAAAACAGTTCTACATCAGCCAAGAGGGAAGGAAATTGCTCGAGGCCAGCGTACAGTGATTACCCTTGAGGATAGGCATAAGTGTGGAAACTAAGAGAGAAAGATAACCGAGCACCAGAGGGAACGCATTCACCAGTGAGACAGCAAACCTCACACTAGGCAGGGTAAGAGATAGGAAAGGGATCAGGAGAAGCAGAATTCGCAAAGAAGAGGGAATAGCTTTAGGACAAGGTAAGGAACATTTAAGGGACATGAACAGAATTAGACTACAGCACAAAGTGGAGGGCGGCAAGCAGGATTTGGTTAAGATCTCTGATTCCCGACCAGAGATGAGGCAGCTTGGGATACCTAACATGGGTACCTCTCCCAGACACCTGCACCATCCCCAGGTCACGCCCAATGCCACTGGGTACAGTTCAGCATTACCTGAGCAGCTCTTTAGTTTAAAACACTGCACGATACACTGTGGTGGTTCAGCAACCGACTGACAAGCAGATCAGCTGGGTACTGGGAGCAACCAGCGGTATTTTCAGCCATTGTACTCAAAGTGCTTCCAGCAATTGGTGAGGGCAATGCAATGAGCATCAGGAGAGACATCCACACAAAGGCAAAAAAGGAAGGTAAGGGAGAAATCTGCTCTAGAGCATAAAGACCTCGCTTCAGTATGTGCAAGGCAGAGGTACCAAAATTAAGTAGAAAATACCTCCTCACAACAGCCAAAACCGAGAAACCGTTCAAGGACAAAAGGAAGGTAGAAACTGTGGTAGAAAACGGGGATTGATGCCAAGGCAGGCAAAAAAATAGCAGTTTTTCTGGGGAAACGGGGCAGGCAAAACCAACAAGAGTTGTTCGAAAACATGTCAGAAAGTGAACAGAGGGCTGCTGATGTAGCACAGAATGTCCATACTGAAGCTATATCCATGCCATACTCACAGTTGGCAATAACCCCATTGACACACGAGCTGCAGTTCCTACACTGGAAGAGATCAGACTGGCCAATCTGATATTGATTCCTCCGACAGCCACATACGGTATCTTGCTTTGGGGTGCAGGGGGTCTCTACTATCTGCTGGAATTCTGAGGAAAAGAAAAGCGATTATTCCAACCTCTTCCCTCACCTTCATTTGAGAGCACTGTTATGATAACAGGTATTGTAATCCCCCAATCTCCCCAGAAAAAAGCCAAAAAGGCCTGCAAACTGTGTCTCAGACTGTAGTGATTTGGTAACCCTGATTCATGCTGTCCCCAGTCCATTCCCATACACTGTCCTTCTGACCATTCAATAGCTTACTTTTCCAGGCTTTCTCTCTCACCTTGCCATCCCCTCCAGCCCCCCACCTGCCGCTACCACCCAGTTTTCTCAGGTCATGTAGATAACTCACCTGTACGGCAACGTGTACACTGGAAGCATTTAGACATGGTGTTATCAACAGCTGTAAATGTGCCATTAGGACACGGAAGACAGATAGGTGCCTGGTCAGGCCGACTGCAGTCTTTTGCCTTGTAGGTACCTGCAAGAAAATCACTTAATAGAGCTCTGACAGGAAGGCAAACACATTGTCTTAGGGAGAATGGGAGTCACCGATTCCTCAGAAAAACCCTGGAGTCGATGGCATAAGGATTGAGTATGCTTCCTCTCACCAGTGTGAAGGACACTGACAGCCCAAAAAAGAGACAAGAAATAAGAATTTATCTGTGTAGAGATAGGTACCAAGAACAGGGAGCACTGATGTAGCTGTAGGACAAAGATAGTTTGAAAGTGCAGGACAGGGAAATGCCTCTATGGTGAAGGTCACTATTACTGTACTTATTTTACATACCTGCATGGCATCTCATGCAGCAGTGGGTCTCTTTGGGATGTAGGTATTGTCCTAGTTGACACTGCACCTGCCTCTTTTCTCTCCTCAAGGGGCTAGAGAGATCTCTTCCATCCAAAGCTACCCGATGGACTTGCAGCATATATGGTACCGGAGCAATTTCTACAGATTCCTTCGTCAACACACAGACAAATGTTAGGATAACCTGTAAATACAGAGGGAGAGGGAAGAGAGACGGAAAGAATGGAGAGCAACAAGGTGAAAAAACATCATACCCCCTGGCAGACTGCACAGCTGACTTCCACTTACAACTAGATTTTTTTTATAATATCGAGTTCAATTGACTTGACCAATTCTGATATCACGACCCTCCACTGACAAAAGCATGTGGGGAGATTATTCACCAAAAAAAACCCCCAACAAACCTATGCCTGTCATCTGTGTTATTAATATGCCATACAATGGTTTCTATGACAAATTGGTTGTATATAAAGCAAATATTTTTCCTGATGTGCAATTTATAGATGGAATGCCTTGAAAATGCTGCAGCTTGCAAGCAAGTTACTCAAGAGCAAAGGAATGCTTTTATTACGGAAGGCAGTAAGACTGCCCATCTAGAAACAGTTCCAGAGAGACGAATGCATCCAGTACTTACAGTTCTACAGAATAAATAAACCAGATGGGACTTTTGGAATAAGAAGGCAGAGGAGGATCTCACTGCATGCAAAGTACAGAAAAGCTTCCAAAACTCCTCCTGAGCAAGCCGGGCTTAGAAACGTGGGAAAGTTAGGTTTTCAACTTCTCCTGTCAAACGTACATTCTTCCTTTTAAACTGCAGCTGTTAACATTCAGTCTGAACAGTCCGCCACAAAAATGTGCACTTTTTTTCTTTTTAATTCCTTTAAGATATACTTGCTATTTTTCGTTTTAAAGATGGCTGTTGTCAAGAATTTTAACAGAAATATTAAGATTAGCATGACTGCAGTATGACTGTAAGAGAGTGTGAGTGTCTGTACACATACATACACACGAAGGAACAGCAGAACAAAGGGTTAAAAGAACGGCCTGTACCAATAATGAAGAACACCATTCCCTGGACATTGTTTTCAGGACATTGTTCCCAGCAGCGAAATTGAGAAATGTGCTGTTTATGTCACGGCCAAAAGGTCTACACTCTGGTAAGACCACAGCATAGATGACTCATCAGCAAAAGACCCTGCACCAGGAGGATAGCAACGAGATTGCAGCATATCACAAATGCAATACCTCTGCCTGTTGGCCCAACAGAAAAATAGACCCTAGGCATGTATTTCAAACATGCATTCAGACAAAGAAAAAACATACAATAACAAAAAGGTTAAAAAAAAAGAAAAAGCAAACAACAAAAAAAACCCCCAACAAACCAGGAAACAACTTGGCCCAAGATTTATGGAGCCTGAAGTCAGCAAGTTTCTATGGCAAAGGCCCAACCCATACCAGCTGATGGCTCCTGAAGGGTATGATGGACTTGACCAAAAACTAGTTGTAGTGCAATGAAGAACCCCAGCAGCTCGATGAAGACTTGACAGCCAGTGTCCCTTGTCATCTGCATTGCACGCAAGTGATCCTGGCCACACCATCTGGACACACACGTTGGTGCTTCTGAGCATGTTGCAGAGAGAGTGTGCCAATGTCCTCTTATGCATCAGATCACGTGAATGCATGAAAATCAACTAATTTTTTGCAAATAAATACTACCCCACCCCATCCATACAATCTCACACCAAGCTTTACTACACCAACTTCCCTACATTGTAACGTTTTCCCAGCTTGCTTTTCTGAAAGTGGTAAGATGCCTAGCTGTACAGGCACAGCTTTTTGCTTTTTCAGCTAGGAGAGTTATACCAAAAGCAAAGTAAACCAGTAAGGGTAAACCACAATGCTGACACCAGTTTTGTGGTTGCAAGCTTAAGAAACAATATGCAAAATGAGATGACAATGACAGTCCCATGCTGTCCCATTTCTCAAAATTAATGTATTGGGAGAGAAGGCACATACATGAAAGCAACTTAAAACCTCAAGAAGGACAGGACTTTGCAACTCTGACAAAGCAAACCCCCCATTTTTCAGAGAGCTCTGTCATACAAAGACGTGTTCAATAGACCAGATGCTAAAATGGTGAGCAGGAAAAAAAGAACCACATATTTAAATAGCTATCGTTTCAGACTTAATTAGCTGACCGCAGGATAAATGTGAGCACTCCAACTCAGTAAAGAAATAAAACTCATTTCAGCAGCTGATAGTCTTACAAGATTGATTGCTTGCAGGAAAACGGGTAAAAGATCGTTCACACAGATGGTCTGACAGCAGCAATAAATAGTCCTGATTCTCTAGCCAGTGATGAATCCCCTGACATATAGCCAGCCAGTAAGTCAGAGGAAAGCATCAAAGATCAAGCCAAAAACACAGAGAAGATTAGTCAGATACACCTTCAAAAACAAAAGAAAACAGGAAAGGTGTTTTCAATTTTTCAGATTGGGTGAAAGTGTGTCTATAAGCATAATCAAACCAGAGTTAACACATTATAACTGATGAAAATCTGAGGAACAGCGAGTCACAGACCACAGGTGACTCACAAACCAATGACTCGGCCTTCCAGAAAAATCATCCACATGGCAGAAAAAAACCACGACCATCTTAAGCAACTCCCCAAGCCATTCAGCAGTATACTGATTTATACCACTGGCAGACTTCATGAAATTCAGGAAATACATGAAATTAGAATAGAATAGACTACTTCCATTGGAAGGGACCTACAATGATCGTCTAGTCCGACTGCCTGACCACTTCAGGGCTGATCAAAAGTTAAAGCGTGTTATTAAGGGCATTGTCCAAATGCCTCTTAAGCACCGACAGGCTTGGGACATCAACCCCCTCTCTAGGAAGCCTGTCCCAGTGTCTGAACACCCTCTCGGTAAAGACATGCTTCCTAATGTTAAGTCTGAACCTTTGAACCATTCCCACATGTCCTCTGACTGGATCCCAGGGAGGAGAGCTCAGCACCCCCCTCTCCGTGTCCCCTTCTCAGGGAGCTGTAGGGAGCAATGAGGTTGCCCTCGGCATCCTCTTCTCCAAACCAGACAAGCCCAAAGTCCCTACCCGCTCCTCACAGGACAGGCCTCCAGCCCTGCCACCAGCTTTGTTGCCCTCTGGAGGCATCCAAGGACCTTCACCTCCTTCTGAAATGGTGAATGAATGGCCCAGAACTGCACACAGTGCTCAAGGTGAGGCCGCACCAGCGCTGACTACAGCGGGATGATCACCTCTCCTGACCGGCTGGTGGCGAAGCTGTGTTTGGTGCACCCCAGGATGCGGTTTGCCCTCTGGGCTGCCAGGGCACGCTGCTGACTGACATTGAGCCTGATCTCAACCAGCACCCCAGGTCTCTTTCTGCAGGGCTGCTCTCCAGCCGTTCCTCTCCTGACTTATACTTGTGCCCAGCGTCACCCTGTCCCAGGTGCAGAATCCAGCATTTGGACTTGTTAAATTTCATCCCACTGATGATTGCCCAATGCTCCGATCTATCTAGATTCCTCTGCAAGCCTCTCATCCCTCAAGAGAGCCAACAGCACCTCCCACTTTGGTGTCATCAGCAAACTTACTAATGGTGCATTCAACTCCTGAATCCAGATCACTGATAAATATATCAATCAGAACCATCCCTGTCATTGAGCCCTGAGGAACACCACTCGCCAGCCACATGTAGCTCCATTTACCAAGCACTGAAGCCTCAAGGCACTGATAACAGCTCACCAAGGCAAAGTTTAGAGGTCTTCTACAACTGACATAAGATGATTTTCCACCATTAGATTTACAACATACTCTGATTCCACTCAGCAGGAGAACAGAAAGAGTACCTACTAACCAATGCTGCACAGAAAAGTGGACAGCACATATTACCTAAGCCAAATGATAACTCAAACCACCAAACCACATCATGCACACCGGTGATTCACGTTTTTAGTGAGCGGGGACTGCCCAGGGGAAAGAAAAAAAAAAAAAGAAGAGTCAGCAGAAACTCTAGGTTTTACTTCTGAAACTGCTGCAGAAATAAACAAAATACGGCAGATGAAAACCAGAAGGCTGCTTCCTCAAATCATTCCAACCCCTCTGGGTGACAGCTATGTGCCCCACAAATTCTCCCCACACATGATGCAATCCTAGTTCCTTCTCATGTCTCATGCCAGCACTTACTGCCTTACAACTACAGTGAAAAAAAAAATGCTGCACAAGCCCAAAAGCTCTTCTATGCAAAGTTTTGGCAGCCGAGACAGGAGTTAGGAGCCCCTGTACCATCTTCAACCTCAAATATTCTTGAATTACTACCACCACTATAATTCACACCCTTGCTGCTGCTTCTGCCTCATCAGACCATGCACAGAGAACTGCAAGTGAGGCGACATCTCAGAGTAAGGCAAAAAAGAAAGGAATGGCAAAGATAAAAGTGAAGAATGCAGCAAGATGCAAGAAAGATTGGGGTGGCAAGGAATAAGAAGGGACATTTGAGAACACTGTTCTCAAGCCAAGGAGAAAGAAGACAGAGTATCTGAAACTGAGGGACAGCGCAGGGAAGTACCGCGTTATCAGGGCTACCGTATTATCTATCACCTGCCAATGTCCACAAGGTTAGGAAACAACACATTACTCAGCAGGGATGCCACAGCTCTGTATCATGCGCTCTGCCCTTCCTGCGCAGAGCTGCGGCAGCCCTGCTGCTACCTGCAAGGCTCCTCACCCTCAAGGAGAAGGGCGGGGGAAGCAGGTACAGTGGCGCACGGGCATGACGGGACGATGGGAAAGAGAGGATGGAGAGCGTTGTGTTGGGAGCAAGATTCCCCTCTCCTTGAAAGCCAGTGGATGCCTAGAGGTGTCCGGAATGGATCAAGGCTGTGGTCACAGAAAGCAAACTGAGGGGGGGAGAAGAGGATTAGACAGGTGGGAAGTGACCCCCATCCCTACACGCAGCGCCTTGAGACTCCACGCCTGTGCAGGGGAACTGATAGGAATGCAATACTTGCTGGAGCAGTCGCTCGGGTATTTGTACTCCAAACAATTCGAATCGTATTGCCCATCACTAGGCTAATGTTTAAAATAGTTCCAAATTAATAATTTCCAGAGTTGAAGTCTCCTTAACACAAAAGTATAAAGATGAAAATTTCAGAATAAAACAGTTTTATAAATCCAGATGTGCTGTTAAAACCCAGACATTTGGAGGCTTACTCTTCTTTTTGTACACACCCAACTCGTTCATCATGTAATAAAGTGTTTCTCCTCCAACAACTTATTCACTGCTTCTCTCAAAAAGAGACTTCCATTTTGCAAACTCCATTTTTAAACTAAAGAACTACCTGCAAATAGAAGGCATTACAAGTCATTAGAATTTCTCAAATATTTCTTAACAGAAACTTGCTTTTGCTTAAGAGTTCAACATGACACGCACCAATGCACAAGTAATCTACATATCAGTCATCTGTAAACCTTTTTGGTGAGTCATAAAAATTTAGCCAGCTTGGAAGTTTGGAAGAAAACAAAGATCCTGCTCAGAGTAATGAGCTACCAAAGAAATCAGGATGAAAGATTACCCTGATGTTCTTCAACTGCTTCTGCCATTTCTAAAAGCTCTTCAAGGTTTGCATTTTTCAAGTTTGCAATACAAAGACGCATGGGAAACCAGAACTTCTGCTTTACACACTAAGAAATGTATATTAAAGCAACATTTACAGGAAGCTTTCCTCATTGCTCACTAAAACCTGGAAAGGTCAAAAGAAGGATATAAGAGCTATTATTTTAAATAAGCCTCCATTTTATGAAAATCAGATGGAGGAAATGCTGTATTTAGGGCCTTGTAGAAAACCAGGAGACTGGTAATAGCTTTCACGCAATGAAGAAAGGTCTTAAGAAATCTTAATTTAAAAAAAAAAAAAGCCAAACAAACATGTGATTTACCTATAAAGATGATGAACTTCACATCATATAAGGTGTGTGTACATGCAGTATACAAAGTTAGAAGTTTTTATTTCATATTAGCAGAGATAAGGAAAAGAGTGAAAAAGCTGGTAGGTGATCACAACCGTAAGAAAATAACTTTTTAATCTTTCTTTAGAGAGCACAGCAGTGAGCACTACGTCAGAGTCCCAAGCCACAGACACGTGACACCCCCATAGTTCGCCCGCCTGCGTTCAGGGCTGACCTCGCCAGGGCAGCTGTACAGCCTCGCATCAGGGCGACGTCGGAGCAAGAGCTGTGGGAAGGCTCAGCGGGGGCCTCCCTCTTCAATCCCGAGCTGATTTTCAGCTGGGCACGAGCCCTTGGCCCCTGCCCACGCTGTGCCGCAGCAGTCCCCGAGCCCCTTGTCAGTGACTCACTAGCTGGATTTTTTAAAAGTCATGTGCTGAGTCCTATTCATTGGACCTGATATAGTCCTGTTTCTTTTAACAGAGAAATGTAGCGACATTGCTTTGAGATGGGCTTTCGACTGTCAGATTCCCAAAACTGCAGCAGAAAGATCGGAGTTACCAAGGGTTCAAAGGAAGCACTCGGCTATCCGGGGCTAAGGACAGGATCATGGAAGAGACCACAAGACATCTGCCCCAAATAAAAACAAAGCCTCTTTGTGATGACTAAAGAAAATGGGTAAGAAGGAGCTAAATGACAACATTTGGTTTACCCCAAACACTGCTAAAGCAGAAAATGGAATACTTAAAAAGTAAGGGAAAGGCGTCCAAACTGACAATACTGATTACTTGTGAGAACCTAAATTACCACGTAACTGAAATTGGCACAGACCCAGATATCAACATGTTCCATTTTGAATAGAAGACTATCATAAAAAACAGAAATTAAAATTAGATTAATAAGCAGGTAAAAAGTGCAATGAATCTGGCTGGACAAAGCAATCAGAAATGCAATTAAATGCTATGAATTATTAGGAAAAGATTTGAGGACAAAATGGAAAGCGGTGTTATGCCAGTGTATAAATCCATAAGGGCTGAATCCAGACTGCAGCACATAAATTAACCCAGATATGATACAGAGAAAGGTAACAAGGATGATCAGTGGTACAGAATGGCTGCCATAAGGGAAAGAGTTAAAAATACTGGTCCCCGGAAAAAAAGAAAGAACGGAAGGTTCATGGAAAAGGTAAACTCGGATGGCTGTTCTCCATCTCTTTCAACGCAAGACCCAAGAGGCATCACATAAAACAAGCTGGAGACAGGTTCTAAACAAATAGAGGGAGGTACTTTTTTGGCCAACATGCAGCTGAGGTGTGGGACCCCTTACCAGAGAGCTGTGGATGGCAAAAACATGCCTGGGTTCCAGAAGCGATCATCACACCCATCAGCAGAAGAAAAAACACACTCAGGGGTCCAAAATACAAAGACACCATTTCGACTCAGGAATTCCTACAGTCACAGGTCACTGGAAGCCAGGGGAGCCATTTTATTTTTCATTGTTGCGCGCTTGCTCTGCTGTGAAACCCTTGGTAGACTGTTGGCCACTACTGGAAATGGGATGGTAGGCCCAGCAGTTCTTTTTCTTACAGTGCACTTGTGGCTTGGTTTTCAATTTTTATAAAAGGTAGCTTCTGACTTTAAAATTGCAATTTCTCCCTTTACTTTAAAAAAAATGTAACACCCTTGTGGCTTTTGGGTTTTTTCTTCATAAAACCGAACGCCTTCCATAAATAAACTGACTTTTTTTTTTTTTTTTTTTTTTTTTTTTGAATGAGACAGAACGCACACTGGCCTCAAAGACAGCTGCCATTTCTTCCCACTGTGAAAGTTAGGAGCATATGGGGAAAACACAGAGGACCTGGAAATGAGGTTAAGGACACACAAAGAGAGAAAATGCATGGAAACAAGCTACAGGAAATTCTGAAGAATCAGAGGAAACAGAAAAGAATCAGAAATCTAGAAGGGGAGCATCAAGGGAGTAAGAAAGGCCATGAAGGCAAACATTGGATGATGTGGAAAGTAAATGGAAGATGGAAGGGCATGCAACAGAATGAGAACTGTAACACTGAAAAATAAAAAAAAAAGATTCTATGGAAAAGATAAACATTATCTGTAAGAGCAAGTGTGGCATTACTGAGAACTTGAAATGACATGTAATAGGAGGAGAAAAATGTCCTCAAAAAGAAAAGGAAATCCCACTGAAGGGCACTCTTCCTCCAACATAGTATTTAACTGAAGACAACATAATGAATTTGGGGAGTCCAGTTGGGGGTTTTTTTGTGCATTTTATTGCCAGTAATATAAATAATACCACATAACAGTATCTGAATTGCAGCAAAATATGTGCACCTCTATACTTAAGTCACAAATATGCTTTTCCAGGTTTGGAAACTGCTTTGAACTCTATATGTAAGTCACCTCAACAGTTGATGGATCCTACCTAGGTCCTGAGATGGCAAGCGAACCACAGTTAGTCAAGGTGTAGGGTGCTCCTGCTACACAGGTTTAGTTGTATGGTCTTGCCAGTGGTAGCTGTAACTCTGTTACCTGGCTTCCAAAAGCTTCCAAGCGCAAAAAATAAAACTTCTGGAAGCAGATGACTTTAAGTAGGGCAGTCACAACTTTTTGACAGTAAATTAACAGGTAACCCAATATTACAAGCCCAGTGCAGTCAAATGCAAGTGTTTGTTACTAGGATGCTCGGGTATTTAGGGATAAACAGTCTGACCCTGTAAATTATATATCAGAATTTATAGCCACGCCATGATGCCAAGTGACATCACCCTTACTGTCACAGCTTTATCACACATCTGCTGATACCGGACGGCCATCCACCTCTAGCAGTCAGGTTATTCATAAAACTCTCAAATTTCTTTCGCAAGTAACTTTTTCACCCACAAAATTACGACGAACAGCTCAAAAGATCTTGACCCGAAATACCCAAGAAAGCTAAAGAAGATTTACCAGCAAAGGTAAACTCGCTCAAAACAAATCCCGTGGTTTGGGGCCCCACTAATCTTTGCTCAAACGCCCGCAGAGCAGCAAGGAAGCTTTCCTTGCTTTTAATTACAGCAGCGCGCCCATCCCGTCCCGTCCCTGCCGGTACGGCCGCAGGCACCTGGGGCCGACCGCAGAGCGAAGCGGGGCCGGGCGAGGCCGAGGCACCGAGCCCCCCCCCCGGCGACGACGGCGGCGGCGGGAGCGGCGGCCAGCCCGGGCGGCTCCGTGCCCCCGGCAGGCCTCGGCGCCCCGGCTAGCGGCCGCGGCGGGGGCTCCAGGAAATCCCCGCCTTCCCGTCCAGCCGCATTTTCACTGACTCAGGGATAAATCCCGGAAACGGCGGCGGCGGCGAACCCAGCGCCAAGCGGCCGCCCGGGCGGGGGAGAGGAGGAGGGAGGGAGGGAGCGAGCGAGCGAGCACCGCCGGCCTGCCTCACCTCACCTCAGCGGCCCCGCAGCGCCGCTGCCCGGTTACACGGCGGCGACCAGGTGACGGCGGGCCGGCGCGGCTCGGCTTCCCGACCGCCGGTCGCCGCTCCTTGCCGGTCCGGCACCAGCCTTCCCCCCCCCCCCCCCCCCGGCACGGGCTGCCGTGAGGCAAGCCGGAGCCTCGCGCGAAGCGGGCTGCCGGCAGGCCCGGAGCGTGGGGAGCCCTGAGGCGCCGAGAAGGGGCCTAAAAGGCCCGGCGGCGGGGGAGGGCGGCGGGCGGCGCTCTGCAGCCCCGCAACCGGGGGGGGGCCCACAGCCGCCCGCTGTGGGACCGGAGCCGCCGCCGGTGGAGGCGGCGCCTCGCCGGGGCACGGTCCCGTCCCGCGGAGAGCGGCGAAGCCCCCGCCGAGCACCGTCCCCAGCGAGCTGCAGGGCAGCGCCGGGCCGCGCATGGCTCCGCGGCCCGCTACGTCCCCATGGCAGAATCCCCCCGCGTCCAGAAGCCGCCCCCAGCCCCGGCTGGAGCAGCGCGGAGCGAAACTACCCCGTCCCCAGCTTCCTGCGCCGGCGGCACGGGCCGCCGCGGAGAGACTGCCGGCGGCGGCGGCGGCAGCGCTCTCTAAAAATCGGGGTGGACGAGCCGAAGGAGAACAGCCTAACGCGGTTAAAACTACTAGAAAACAGACGGAAAGGGAGCCAAATGAGGTTCGCCGTAATCGAAAAATCTCCTGACCTATGAGTGTTTCTCCTTTCAGCCGAACTTCTAACCATAAGTCCACGGCGTGAAGCTTAACCACGCAGCTGTAAGAAAATAATTCTTTGCGTCTTGACTGCCTTGTCAGCACGGAAATAACTTTAAAGAAAGGTATTTGTCAGCCAAAACCCGCATATTTAAGAGTATATATGCCCATCCTCTACTTCTTCGTTCAGAACGCGCGTTTTCTTGCACACACCCACGAGCCAGCTGCGTCGATAAGCGCAAATGTAACAGCAAAGCGTTATGCAGCGTTCTGCGCGAGCCCCGCTTCATTTAAGGTGTGCTCTTAGCAATAGCATTTAAAGAAAAAAAAAAAATCATAGACGTTAAGGAAAAAGTGGCTAAGCGATAAAGAAACCCCCTTCGTTTGCTGATGGTTAAGACCTTGCCCTCGTGCTGTTTCGGAACTATTGCCGCTCTTGAGACAACGAGCTGCATGCGTTAGTTACCTGGTCTTGGACTCCCTGCCTGCCAAGGGTGACGGGAATTGGCCGTTGGTTACTGCAAGGGGCAAGGCGTCGCGAACGGGAGGGACCCTGCATGGGAACGGCTGCAGCACCGATTTTCCCGCCATCGGTTTGTGACAGTGAATGCCCCCCGCCTTTCCTGCAACCATCTCCATACCAGCGAAAGGCATTCAGTTGAGCTACTAAGCCTTGTTTTGGAAGAACGTGCCCGCTTCACATGCGTTAGGCCCAAAACATGGGTACAATTCACCCTACGCCGCGGCCTTGCATTGCTGCGGACAGGGCCAAACACCTCCACAGACCGCGTCTACTCTCGGAGTTGCTTATCTGCGGTGTGGAAGCCAGCAATGGCACGTGCACAGGACCAAACGACGAGGGCCATGCAGCTGCGTAGCTCCCATCTGCACTCCAGGCTTGGCACGGCTCCAGCAGCAGGTTCTGGGGGGGGGGGGGAGGAAATGGCAGAATAATCGGTCACCGGGCTGCAGCCACCGCCAGGGGTGGGGATGGAAAAGATTGACTGGGTTTTCTCCAGTTCATTTCCTTGCCTTGAACACGGGCAATACAAAATTAGCTCCTAAAGGAAAAATTCTCAGGCGCCGGTGGGTGAGCGCATTCTGTGGAAAGCCCATCTTTAATGGATTGTTTCAGATTAGGCTGAGCGGAGACCTGATCGCCCTCTACAACTGCCTGACAGGAGGCTGTAGTGAGGTGGGGGTCGGACTCCTCTCCCTGGCAACAGACGATAGGACGAGGGGGAATGGCTTGAAGCTGTGCCAGGGCAGGTTTAGGCTAGACATTAGGAAAAACTTCTTCACCAAGAGGGTTGTCAGGCTCTGGAATGGGCTGCCCAGGGAGGTGGTGGAGTCCTCATCCCTGGAGGTCTTTAAAAGACGGATAGATGAGGTGCTTAGGGACATGGTTTAGTGGTGGGATGGCAGTGCTAGGTTAACGGTTGGACTCGATGATCTTAAAGGTCTTTTCCAACCGAAGTGATTCTATGATTCTATGATTTGTTACATACTGTCACAGGAGTGGATGAGGCACGCCCTTCGATCTTCAAGGACCTTCAGCCTTCCAAAAAAAAAAAAAAAAAAAAAAAAAGCAAAAGCATTTCTCTAGAACGCACAAGTGTCAGAGAAAACCCCACAAACCTTCACGTTCGACTATTCCCGCAGCTCGGGGAGGGGAGAGCCACCTCGCAGCTCGCCGCACGTTTGACATTAATGTAAATGTGATGTAAATGTCAAACGCGTCAGCGCGCATCCACTTCCCAGCTTTCGCCAGAACTGGCAAGCCCACACCACCCTCCCTCCCCGCCGGGCCTTCAGCGTTTCCCGGGGCTCCGTGGCGCCAAGGGGACCGAGCCCAGCTCGCACCCCCGGCCTTCCGGCCCCCCCCCGGTTCCCCGCCTCGCCAGCCCCCGGGGGGGGGGGGGGGGGACTGGCCCCCCCGCGCCGGGCCGCTTCCCCGCCACACGGCGCTGAAGCCCCGTTTCTCTGCTTCTCCCTAGGAGCAGCGCTGGCTGGAGGCGGCCCGGGACTTCGCCCGCCGAGCGCTCCCTGCCCGCGGGGGCCGGGGGGGGGGGGGGCGGGGGGGGGGAGGGGGGGGGGAGGGGGGGAGGGGACGGAGGGGAGGGGTCCTCCCTTTGGGCCCGGCGCCCACACTCGCCCTTCGCGCATGCGCGACACCTTCCGGCGTGGACACCCCCCCCCCCCCCCCCCCCCCCCCCCGTCCACTCCGCCGTGCAGGGCGCCACTGCATCTACGGGCCGGTGGAGCAGAGCTGGCGGGGTCCTCCCGGGAGCTCCGCACGGCGGCTGTGGCAGCAGCAGTAGCAGCAGCAGCCGCCGCCGCCGCCGCCGCCAGGCGAGCGCCGCTCGTTCATGTGCGATGCCTGCCCCGGATGCTGGGTGTGGGAGGGATGTTGTCGAAGACGGGTAACCGCATGCGTTTTCTTGGCTTTGCTGCGTCCCGATCGCTCTTGCGGTATGATTAAGCACCGTATCCGCTAGTCTGCGGTAGGTAGAGTGTGTAACCAAAGTAGGGCACCTCGCTGAGACTGAGCTGCTCCTACTGCACGGTGTTTGCATGGCGGCTTCCCGGCTGGATCCTGCTTGCCTGCTCAGGAGGCTGTTTCTCGGCATGGTCCCCGAGGCTGTTGGCCAGCTGAGGTCTGCCGTCGAGCGTGCACATTCACAATGGAGGAGTCTAGGATGGTGTGGTCCGTATTTTATTTGGTAAAAGGCTGTTGGATGCTTGCCATCACGAAAAACAAGCAACTTGCTGAGAGAGCTCATCTGGAGTTATTTGTCTCTTGCTCCAACTTGTGGTGGAGGAATGTCTATTAAAACCTTTGGTACAGCTGGTTTGGGGACAAAGGTCAGCGAATTGATTAAGGACTTGTGGCCTTTAATTTTATACTAATAGTTTATAAATGTAGACGGTAGGTCTTTCACACCAGCTAAACAGATCTCATCTAAGCCATATTTTTTTTCTATAGACTATTTTACAATGTTTAAGCCAGAGTTTGGTTTATAGTCAGGGGAATTCATAGAGAAGAGTTGAAGGTAGTTTATATTTGTCTTGTATGAGGCCAATGGTCTGCTTGTGAGCAGCATACTACATCCACAGCTAGCCATCAAGCTTTGGAGCACCAGAAGAGGGTCCAGTTAGTTCTCTGTACGTGATAACCAGGATCCAGTGTGCTGCTGTAGTTTTGGTTTCTCCCAAAAAGCAGTCATCACGTGATGAAAACATGGGCAGCACTGTGATCTCCTTGTAGATCATAGATATCAGTACTATTCCTGGTGCTGCTCTGTATCTGAGGATGGAACAGTTTGCCTGTGTCCTTTTCAGCTAATCTTTTGTCTTGTTCAGATTCCTGCCAAATACACAAATAAACACCTGCATAAGTTTATCTCTCCCAATTAATTTTCTTATATAAATACTATTTATAGCTGATTCAGACCCATCGCTTGTCTAGACTGGCTTCTGGCTTTGAACCTTTGGTACCGGACTAATCAAGTGAAACTCTTCAAATTCATACTTTCTGAATCTGATTATGTCCTGCTACTGAGCAAGTGGGTGTTGCGAATAGAGCTCCAGTTTCACAACCTAAAATTGTCAGCTAACCTCACTGGAAACAAGTACTGAAATACTCGATGGAGACCAGTTTGTATTCATTCTTTCAGTGTTGATGTTGGCGTGAACAGGGGACTCTTTAATTCTCTAGCATAGAGAGCCAGGACATAAGCAACGATGATGAATGCTGCTGTGATCATATAAACACTGAAAAGGCTTAGAATCTAGTAAGGATGCTGCCGTGTTCTTCCATATTCAGTACAGTGGTCAGCCTAAGCATGGTAGATGCTAAACTGCGGATGGCTTCACGTGTGGTTGATTTAATGTTACATCTCCTTCTCCCCCCTCTCCCCAAAGCCACGAGGGTAGGTAGAAAGATTCAGGGCTAGCTTGGCTGTGTTCTTATAAGTGAAGGCCCAGTCTAAGATTACTGGCTTGCTGTCTCTCAGCTTTGCATCGTGTAAGCTATCCACAGGGGAGAATTTGTTCTAAAACTGTCACAATCTTCATCTGGAAGTTGTTCAACCTTGCTTTTACTACAGTTCAGCACTTTTTAGCACCAGATGATGGAATTAGTCTGTATTTAGCTGTGTTCGTTACTGACATGTAAACCGTGTTGAGCAGTTGTTGGAGTTTTCTCACAGAGTCTCTCATTCAAGCTAAAAATGTCTGAACTAATAACTGTTCTCCCTCTCATCTCCCCTCTTGAAACTTGAAAACATGTTCCATTTTATCAAGTCTCACTTATTTTTTTTCCCCAAGTCTTCCACGCACCTGCTCAGGTGACTATAGTAGCAAAGGGTGTCTGTTTTCAGAGAGGATGCTCGAGCAGAACATGTTGACTGAGCTGAGAGAGATCTTTGGTAAATGCCACTTGAAGGGTTGATTCTTGCCATGTGCTATTGTCAGACCATGTCAATAGCTAAGGCTAGACTTAGCCAATGATTGCTGTAATTCCCAAACTTTGCAGGCTTGAATTTTTTTCTATAGTCTTGCTTCTCTTTTCTTTCCAGTTTCATCTCCATCTCTGACCTACAGCATCAGCAGTGCATGCCATGCTGCAGCCAGCTGACCTGGAGCACTAATGAATTTAAAGAATGGGCTCATCAAGGACAAGGTGCTTTACCCATGCAGAGCGCTTTGCCAAGGACTTACCTGATCTTGGTTGGCTATTTAACAGATGGAAGGCAAGAGGACAAAGAGAAGCTGGTAGATGGTTGCCTATATGTGAAAGACAATACTGGGATAATTCCATGTGAGGTATGTCCTCAGTCTGAGGGATCCTATGTTTATTCCCACTTCTGGGGCAGTGCTGTAGACCACCAGGGGCTTCAGATGGTCTGCCGACATCTGTGGTGAGGGAAATAACACATCTATCTAATAGGCAGGAAAACAGCAAGCTCAGATCCTGGGGAGAGGCGAGAAGATGTCAAATTTATCACTGCTAGGAGAACAAATATTGAATGGCCTGGGAAAAAAAAAAGAGTCAGCATAATGTACTGTTCTGTTAAACTCAACAGTATGAGGTGGCCTGGGAGACCTGGAGGTCATAGCACTGCCCTCTGTTTGTTGAATTCCAACTAGTGGAGCAGAAATAACTTTCTGGAGAGTTGTACTGGGTGTTCAGTGATGCACTGATGACATACTTTCAGGAAGTAATAGCTTGCTTGGCAGTGGTTTTGAATTAAAAGCCTTCTGAAGGTTTTAGAAGGCAAGGGGAGTCTAGATGAGAGGCAACCCCTAGAGTGGTGATGAAAGAGCGCTGAGGTTGTGCTTCCAAGGAGGTGAAGACTAGGAATAAATTGTATTGGTATGAACTTCTAACTGGAAACACAGGGGGAAAAGAAAGCAGGTGAGAATTTTAGAAAAATAGTCTGAAAATAACTAAGCCTTGCAGTGAATTAATTATCACCTTGCTGGGAGGTTGTGACTATAAGCCAGGAAATGCTAGCTATAGAGCTCAGCAAATCTGTTCCAGAGTTGCATCGGGAAGGACGGAAGTTCTCCGTGTGAGATAGGAGGGTGGGCAGAAAACACTGCTCTCATTTAGTAATGAAGCCCAGCAGTAGAACAAGAATTTCTGACGTGTGTGCAAGGGCAAATTAGTAAAGAACATTGTAAGTAGTGCCAAGAAAACATACTGTAATTCATCTCAAGCTTTTATCTCTTTATCTTTTGTCTTAGCTCCTGCGTTTTGAACTTGAGTGGCTGGAGTCACTGTTCCTCTTCCCAAGCTGGTCATATATACCACAGACAGACAAGAGCGCAGCAGGGTATGTGGAAATCCTGATGGATCCATTGCCAGTAAATCTCCCAAAGGAGGTACCTGACATCGTTCCAGTCACCTACTCAGCACCAGCCGCGCCACTGCTTATTTCCAGGTAAACACCTAGCATGCTCAACTCCATGGTAGCACTGTTGCTCTGGTTTGGCAGGTACCATGAAGAGCACTTGGCTTAGGAAAAGCCAAATTCCGTTTCTGCCAAGGTGGAAACATAACATTGAGGGATGGAAGTAAAAGTTATATGATAAAGCCACTTCTCATTAATCAGCTGTTTTCCAGGATTTTACTGGAAGTTTGTATTTTGTATTTTGACAAAATAAGACAAATTTTAATTATTTCCAGATGTATTTTGGTACTACAGAAAGGACATGGGAATAAAGTGATGATTCAACTTTCACTGATGCTAAAATTCACTCTTTGGATTAGCACAACTTCTTTTCTTTTTTACCTAGAGTGAACCAAAAGCTTTAGTTTCCTTTTAGTTTTGTTTTGAACAAGAAAACTATTTCCATATTTCAGTGTATACTATTAGCCTTTTACCATAAAACTCCTCTGCTATTACCTGATATCTGACCAATTTTCCATGCTCCTTCTTTAAAAATGTTACCAATAAAGTCATTAAATGTTGTTCCAGGTACTTGTGTATGTGGATGTCCTGGTATTTCTCTTTTAAAAAGCCATGAAGTTACGTAATTGTTTATATGTTTTAGAATCAAGAATGTATTGTTTATAGACTGAGTGGGATGATTATATTCAAGTCTAGCAGGAGCTGAAATGAAAATGACAAATGAAATGACAATTGTTTGTTTGAAATGAATTTTTTCTTTTTTTTTTTTTAAATGAAAGTTTGAAATGACTAAAGAAATGTCACCTCTCCTCTCATCTGCTTTCAGTTTTGCTGCTCTTTCACCTTCTGCCAAATTTGTTAGGAAGATTCCATTGTTGCTTTCAGGCCTCTTTTCTCTACAGGCTTAGAGCTTCCACAGTGTCACATTCCATGGATCTACAAAACCAAGTTCTGTCTTCTGCTGAAGAATTGCTTGTGACATTTTTTTTTTTTCCCCTCCCCCCTTTTGACCTATAATTAACTTCTTGTTTGTGCTAAACCTTTTTATAATCTGGCAGTTGTCATGGAACACATGAATTTGCTCAACATAACCTTGCTGTCTTCAAATATTAAGGTTTTTTTAAAATGTCAAAGGCATTTAGTACATAAAAGTTAAAGTAAGGATTTTGTAGCCAAATATTATTTTGAAAACCTCTCTGAGAGACGGTCCTTATTACCTTGTTGGATCTTTTATTTCCAGAAAGTGCATGTTGCATATTTATTTATTTTGCTTTTGAGACACTTTTGAATTGTTCTTTCATCTCCGATTTCCTTTGCTTCTTCAATTGCCCTCTAGGAGTCCATGTGAGAAAAGATTAAAGCTCACTGTGGCAGGTGAATTGACCAGACTCGGGCCTCTCCTTTGTATTCGCCACAAAACATTCTTCTTTCTGTTTCTGAAGTGCTTCACCTCAGCTGTTTGGGTCCCTGTGCTGGTGCAGGTAAGTCCTTGGAGTTTCGCTTACAAAGTCACCATTGGTATCTGTGGATGTGCTACCTGATTAATTCTTTGAAGCTTGCCCTTGACTTCCAAGTTTGATTTATTCTTCCTTTTACTAGCGATTCTTTTTTTTTTTTCTTTCATTCTTCTTCATTCCATGCAGCCTAAAATAGTCCTTGTATGTAAGAGGTCTAGTTCTATGCCCTGCAGAAATACAGCCCTCCTCCCTCATGCAGCTGTAGTGTCTCTGAACATCTTTGTAGATACCACCCTTTTGCTAAGAGTGTGAGGCAGCCCTCTTGAAGGAAAAGGTTTTTAGGTTGGGGTTATCAGGAAGAATTTTTTTCCGGTGCAGGAGATGCTGATGTCACTTTTGGTTTCTGTGTTCTAGAAGCCCAACCAACTGGCATGGCATCGTATCCTCCAGTTGGGTCACAGGTACACAATAACAGGCCTGATTAGGTCCAGCCTGAAGAAATCTGGACAAAGGACATTTGTCACCGGTGTTTCTTCCTGCCTTCTGCCCTACTGTGCAGAGCAGGCGAGGGAGCAGCCACTGGACAGTGCTTGGCAAAGAGAATTCACTCAGTCGTCTTCCCTTGAGGCTGCTGAGCAGCTCAGTGATTCCTTGGAGCTGGGAGTTGAAGAGGAAAGGTCAGGATCAACCAAAGATTCCAAGATAATCTCATATGTGGTAAGGATTGATAAGGTTAACCTTCACCCACTCATGCTCTAGGGTTTCAGCTCCTGACCTGCAAGGTCTTACTTTCATCATTAATTTATTTCCCTGTTGCTCAGGCCTATGAATCTATTGTGTTCTGGGACTCTCTACGCTCCTGTAACTTTCTGTTTGCTTTCTATTTAGGGAACTGTCACTAAAATACTCAATATCCAAGCTGGTCTCTTTTTACTGGATGACAAAGTCTGCTTGTGCCTTGCTTACCAGCAGTTGTTGAACTCTGCACGTGGACTCCGACCAGGAGCATGTGTGGAGGTGAGTTGAGACTTGAGGCATAAAGCATTCAGTGGAAAAGACTCAGGCCCTGGGGGCAGCTTGCAAGTATGTGGGTCAACAGAAGACTACGGGGACATTGGAATTATTTCAGCCAGTATCTGGAACAAAATTGGGGATCTTACTGTCTAGGCTTGGCCATGAGAGTCGATATTATCCGATTCTTCCCTCAGCAGTGTCAGGTCCCTCAGGCCCACTGGATTTATAGACAATCCAGTAGATTTAGGATGGATTGATGGTTTTGGGGAGTGGTGGCAGACTAGCATCTCCTCTTTTAAGTTGTGTGTCTGTGTATCTCAGCTCATCGATGTTCACCTCCTGCAGAAGCCTCTGGTATCCTTCCCTTTCATTGTACTTGGTGCTTGCCTGAGCAGCACTGTTGTGCTGAAGAGTTTTTCAAGGCTCAGCACCCCCTATCAGCCACCAGCCTCTTCAGGAAATCTCTACTTACAGCTGCTCTTCCGCTACAATCTTGGCATGCCACTCTACCTCTGGCTGGTGAGCCTCCTGGAGACATTTGAGGAGAGGTGAGGACAGTTCTTCTGAAGTCAAGCTATGCGTAAATGTGCTTTGTAGGCTACTTGGGCATCTTCTAGATCAAGAGTTCACAAAATTACTCTGCTTGGATACTAACAGCAGCAGCAATTGCTTCTGGTTTACTGGCTGAAGTAAGCCATTCATCTAGATTTCACATCATGTCTAGTTGCTTGTACCTTGCAGTTGTGCTTATGAGAAAATCCTGTACATTTTTCAAGTGCATGTGCAGTAAGCCCATTGCTCTTGAGGTCAACTGCGGCACTCCAGAGCATGTGCTCATGTGCTCCTGCCTAGGAAGTTTTGTCCTGAAATACAGAAGCACTGTAGGGATTTGTGCCTGCCAACGTGGTTCACTTGACAAATCAAGGTAGGCACTGAGGCTGGAGCTGGGAACTGTTGCTATAGCCAGATGACAACTCATATAAAGGCTCTCGTGTCCCGGCTGCTCACAGGAGCAGCAGCAGCTGCTCAGCATATCACTTTGAGATATTCTGAGTATTTCCAGTGGTGTGAGCGTTGGTTTGAGAGCCTCTGTCTTAGCAGATTCTCCCACACATACTTATCTCTGGGTCTTCCAGATGGCTTCCTGCTCTCCCTGATGGCTGCACTCTGTTCGCGTGACAGCTGCGGGACAGTTTCATGCGTTTACTTCTGGATTCTGCTAGTGAAAATATTTGTGTTTGTTCTGGAATTGTTATGGTTGATCACTGTAACTGCTGCCTTGGACTTTAAAAACTAAAACGTATATATTTAATCTCTGGCAGTCAAGTACCAGTTTATAAAATGTTAAGTCTTCTGGCACTGCGGAATTTTTCCTGTGCTTTCCAATAAAAGAGCTTCAGTTCTGCTCCGGGAATGGTGCAAGCTATAAGTGTCAATTTTTATTGGCTTTTTCACTTCCTTTAAATGTGATTGCTAAGTCCTGCTACTGCTTGAAAACTGTTCAGTGAGTTAGTTGCTATTTGGGTTTTTTTGACTTCACTTTCTGTTACTAAGTCATATTTTGACTGGCAGTGTGATCGCTTCCAGACATTCAAAAGCAGTGAGCTAAACTTCTAAAAGGAACACAAAGCAAGAGAAATATTAGAATAAGAGCAGTCTGTGTTTGTTTCTGTCTTGTAATTTTTTTAATTTTATTTTTTTGGCATCCTGTAAAAGAAGGCCAAGTATACCTAAAATGAGTAATCCTATCAAGCTTAGCCAAAATGCACAGAGGTCCATTTGTGTGACTTAGAGGGAGGTTATTTTCGGGTGGGGGTTTTTTTGTCCACTTGAGTTTGAGATTTTTGCCAGTCTGTCCATTTCTGTATATTTTTCCTGTTCCTTGTCTGCTTGCCTGATGTAAATCTGCATCACCCTTAAATGTTCCTTTTTTTAATCACTTTATGTCCTTTTTGTGCTCTCCTTAGTTCTTGTCCTACACAGCACATTCACTCATAACAAGCAGAAAGAATCCCTGCATTACATGCAAAACTCACTAAGAAGTAAGGACTGCTAATGCTTCTAACTGTCTTATTTTTTTTTCAGGTTTTCTTGTTTCTTTGGGTGCCGTCGACTGTTGCTTAGCTCCACACGGCGAAACCCTGGAGCTGCTGAGAAGTTCCTTGTCCCCCTTCTGCAAGCTGTGGTGCCAGATAGAGAGGAAGCAAGAGATATTTATAATGAAATCCTAGCAAAAACACACCAGTGTCCCCTGCAGAAGGTGAGTAAATTCTCTCAGAACTGTTTCCTGTTTGTCTGATGGAAAGAAATTCAGCTGGTTCATTCTTTTTCTTTTTTTCTTAGTATTTGACCCTGAACCCCCCGTGCCAGGCCCCATCTCTGTCTGCAGTTTGCCGTGCGGCAGAAAGGAAGAGCTGGGAAGGCTTCAGTCCATCACAGCTGCTTTCCCCCTTGGAGGCACAGCATATGGGCACCCAGGAGCTGAATCGCAGACTGGCCTGGTCCTACTGCACACTCTCAGCAGGAAGTTTTCAGCCCCGACTGGTAAGTTCCTTGTTTGCTTTACTGTCTGCGCCTTGAGAGTTCCCAGTTCTCCTCGTGCCTTCCAGTACCTTATCTGATGCGTGCCTGTTCCCCCCGTTAGGGAATAACACTGCTTTTCTCACCTGTGGTGTGTTGAACACAGTCTGAATTTGGGCTGCTGCGACACACGCTTTGATTTATGGCCTTCAAAGATGCTAAGTGTTTGATGCTCTTTGCAGCTTCCTTTCTGTTGCAGATACTACTGGGTGTGCTGAGAGTCTCCTCCAGGAGCAGTTCCCTCCAGCTGCAGGACAAAAGCAGCACGCTTCCCTGTGTGATATCCCATAAGGATGGCAGCCCCTTTGCACATACAGCTCTCATAGGTGTGTCCCACTAAGCTAAATTTGAGAGTGCTGGGCTTTTGCTGTTCTGCCATCCAGCTCCAAAACAAGGAAGAGGAGACTTGGTATGGAGATGCTGAACTGTCACTGCCTGGCCTCGTGACTTTAAAATGAGGAAATTGAGCTTGCTGGTTTTGTATTCTCTTTTTATTAGCTCAGCTCCTTTCTCTGATGTGTTTGCAGGATCACTCTTGCAGGTGGAAAACTACCAGCTTGTGGTGGAGAGATTTCTTCAGACTGACTTTCCCTCCTGGGAGCAGCTGGCAAATCTGAAGCATGTGAGGGAGAAGAAAACCAGGCAAGTCCCTTTATTCAGTGCCCAATTAAAATAATCACTCTGTAGTTCCACAGGTTTTTTGGACTATGGTAAAGCTGCTTGTCAGCATAGTATTTCAGTGCCAAAGCAACTGTCCTTTGCTATTTGCAGGAAAGGAGATCTTTATCAGCAACAAACCCACCCACCGTCTCTGTTTTGTTCGGAATACACCCAGCCTAGTAGCTGCCCTCTACTTCACCCTTTCCCGCTGCTCCTGCTGAATACCTGCGGGGCACTCACCAGAAGTGCTTCTCCCAGATAACTGCTTGTTTCAGTCAGACCCCTGTCAGGAGTGAAGAGTTTCATTGCTATCATTTGTCGTTTCAGTGTCTATGTGCAGTTCTACTCTGAGGATGTTCAGGTTCTCCATGCTGCTGAAGGACAAATCCAGAAGGGCCTTAGGAGCAGAAACAGCTCCTCTTTGAGGAAGAAAGATGATGGCAGCTTAACATCTGAGCTGGAAACCCCAGAGGCAAAAATGCTGAAATTGGAGGATCCCAAGCCAGATACTCACAGAGATGAGAACTGTCAGAAGGGCCAGAGCAGCAATAGAAGAACCAGCTGTGTATCTCACCTATTCTTAGTTACCCAGAAAGAGGGTCTTATGTTACGCAATTACCAACTACCCAGAGAAGAAGATGGAGAAGGGCAGGAGCTGCAGCGCAATTTCCAAGCCACCGTGCTGTGGCTGGGCAGACCTCAGCTCTGGAGCCACTCCAGAGAAAGTGGCAATCTACCAGAGCTGGAAGACACCAGCTGTGATGGAGAAGAGGGCATGACACAGCAAGAAGTGAGGCAGGAGACAGTTTTAGGGGGGTGGCTTGATAAGGCTGGGAGCTGGCTCCTCAGGGAGCCTGTGTGATAATTAAGGATCTAGATACCTAATCAATGGGACAGTGATTTTTGTCTTGGTTATCCTTGATGGTGCTAACCTTACTTCTCAAGCAAGACATCATCTGGTGGGCTTGCTCTCTTCTTGCTCTATTTTTCATTTTCTGCATTCTTCCTAACATTTCTCATCACCTTCTCTCTCTCTCTCTCTCTCTTCCCCTTCCCTCCCCTGCCAGGTATTACTGCTCTTCATGGGGAAGTCTCTACGATGGTTTCCATTTCTGCACCTGGATGGGCTGTATCGCTTCATTGTGCCCCACTGCTCGGTAAGAGAGGTTGTCTGGCTGTTTCACATTGGAGACATTTACTGAACTGCATGTGGGAGTCGAGGAGTCAGAGGGTGACTAAGCTCTTTTCAAGGCTCGGAATTCCCATCCGTCTTGCCAAGGAACTGCTTCAGTTCTGCGTTTGGTTAAAATTCTCAGAGCTCTGAGTTCAGTGGATTTTTTTTTTTTCTTGAAACCATCATTCTTCAGTAGCCGTTTTTTCCTATATAGCTTTCATCTCCTTCCCTTAATAGTCCTCTTTCTTGCCTTATCACTCTTCTCTCAGGACTTGGAAGTGTTTGACAAGCTCTGTTTTCCACCTGTGCCAGCAAAGTTCCTGAGCAGGTCATCCTGCCCCCGGTACTTGCCTGTCCAAGATACCTGGCACTTACAGCACGAGACATGGATCTCCTGTCTGACTGAGCACCAGGTATGCAGTCTCTTATTGCTCTGCTCTTTCACAGGTGACTTGTACATCTCTCCAGAACTAGCTTAGAAAATTATTGATATGGAACGTCTTCTTGATGAGACCATTCTGCTCTTAAGTTCCATCAGAGGCTGCTTCTGGGCTTCACATTTTCCTGCCTCAGAATTAATCTGGGGAGGAAGCATCAGTTGCTTGACATAGCTGTAAGCATGCAGAGCTTGTCTTCACTGCTCTGGCTGGGGATAGCCATAAACTACAATCCATCTGAGTCCATGTCCCCCCACTTCTAGCTGGCAGCTAGGTCGGCGCTGAGAGGCATGGACCAGAGAATTTCTTCCATTCCAGAAGTACTTAGCAACAGGTATGTTGGTCTGTCCTAAATTAGGTGTGACCGTGCCTCAGGGAGTAGGTCTGCATTTGTCTTTACTGGAGACAGTACTACATTAAACAGCCATGAATTATCCACCCTGGGAGTATGGTTTGGAAATCTTCCTATGTGCAAGTAGTCCAGACTGCCCGCATCCTGTTCATCAAAGTTAAAGGGATTGCAGGAGTTAAAACTGCAGACTGGTGTCCAGACAAAGTTTGAGCTACTGCTGGTGTGGACTAGGTTCTAAAGGTGTCTGTTAAATTCTTGTCAGAAGTGGAAATAGGTGCAGCAGGGAAAATGAGGCTGAATGTGTGAGGGGTTTTGTTGGGTTTTGATTGTTTTAGCGTAACTTGCTCAAACAAATAGTGGGGTTAGAAGCTTTTCTGTTCAAAGCATGTTTAATCTGGGGTGATACACATGCACACTGAAATCTTCACCACTGTCTTATGGTAAACTGAGTTTTTCTTTGGTTGGCTTCTTCTTCTTAAGAAAAACAATTTGGAGTTAAGCAGATAGGAAGGCTGTAACACTCCTCTTTTTCTTCTTCATTGCTGAGCTTGAAGAGGCAGAGAGAGAGTTAAAGGGGCCTCTTGTCCCTGGGTGGGGTACATTGCAGCAAGCTGCCCTCGGTCCAGTAGCTCAGGTGCTCAAGGGTAGGGTCCCCTGAAACCAGGCTCAGGCAACAGCACTCCACTTCACTCTGTCCTCTGTGGCAATCTTGGAGTCAGGCTGCCTTCTGCTCCCTCTGTCTTCAGGAAGGACAGAAATCCCGGTTTGCTTTCAGTTTCACAGGTTCCCTTGTTTCTTTCTCTGGTGAGATAGTGGAGAGGACCTTGTGCGCCTCTCCCAAGATTGAGAAGCCATCTGTGACTCTTGGCCTTCAAAAGCAGAAAGGTAAGATTGTGGCAGCCTGTCAGGTAACAACAGATTGATTCTTGATGCTTTCTGTTTCCAAAGAGACAGTGCACTCAGCTAACTGCGCTCCAGTATCAGAGAATAGTGGAAGTATGCCAAGATGTTGCATCCCATTGTATGTCAGAGGGCTGGGAAACTGTACATTGCATGTGTGTTGGGGATGGGAATGGGAATACTGTACCTGGGAAGTCTGTGAGGTGGAACAGTGATAGCCTTATTGTGATGGGAGGGAAAACACAGGTTTCAGCTTGGTGACAGACCATGCTACCTGCGTGTGAGCTCATGGCGTGTGTCGTTCTGTGTCTCCTCAGGTAGTCTGCTAGCCAGCGATCACAGCGTGAAGCTCAGCGTCTCAGTTGCTCCAGGCTCCCCTGTTGTGGTGGACGTTTACATTGCTGCCACCTACCTGCAACATCTCTGGGGTTTGCTACCCGGAGCCAAGGTCCTCTTCCAGAACTTGGAACGGAAAATTTCCAGGTACCCCAGTCTTCAGAGCCCTGATCTGGGCCCCAGATCTCACTGCTCGTATTGTCTTTGAAACCATCTCTAAATCTTTCCTCTTGTGGACTTTCCTCATCCCTTGCCTATGCCTTCGTGTCTCCCAATCCATCACTACAAATAATTTTTCCTACCACGTTACAGATGGTGACCAGCCCAGCCATGCCAAGAAAACTGCACGGTTTGGTTTCTATTGAGCCCTTTCTGACATCTTCTCTTTCATATTGCAGATTCCATAACATTTATTGCACCTACATTGCCTCCAGTTGTGTAAGCATCCTATCTCTGCCAGCTTCTCACCTATCTTTTCCTTCAAGGTGAGTCCAGGGTCTCTGCCCACTTTACAGTGTCCCAAGTAAGGTTTCTACATTCTAGGTTTCTCACCCTATTTCTCATTCCTATTTCTTCTAGTCCTGCAGGAGAAGCCTCATCCCCCTCACTAGTGTTTCTATCCAATTTGCAACCTCACCTGCAACACCTGCCCCAAGCACGGATTTTATGCCACTTGTCCTGTGTGCTGACTCTGTCCCTGCAGTGGGTTTGCTCACTGTGCAGCAGCATCTTCAAAGAGGTATTCAAGCTTCCACAGAGATAATTTGTGAGGAGCCTTGCAGATTTTCTACTCTGTTGCATCCTCTGCTACCATGTAGAGGAAATAAGAGTTCCTATCCCAATTCCAAAACCTTTTTCCAGTGTGCGAAAACGACTTGCTTACTAGAGAGGGACCAAAATGACAGCTGATTAGAAGTGCACATCTGATATCATCCAGGCTAGCAGCTAGGACTGGGGGTGAAGCAAGGATATTCAGGGGGAGAATCCTACTCTGTTAATGCTCTGCTTTTCCCATGTTCACTGCTGTTGGGGTTCAGCACCTTGCAGCAGGTGATTTTTTTCCCCATACAAACTCTTCCCAAGATGCTCGTTGGAAATGCAGTGAAGTTCTTTAATCCTTTGTGTACTTAGTTAGGGGAGGCTTAAAAGAAGCAGTGGCCCTTCCCCTTCTCTCTTTTACCCACCCGTACACAGCTGTAGCTTTACTCTTCCTTCAGGGGAGGTGCACCCAGCACAGTCCACCATGTCCATCGCACACAGGAGTGAGGCAAGCCAGTGCACGGTAAGCGCTGTAGAAATTGGGTGTGGAAAGAGGTGGGTTGGAGGGAACAAATTACACTACAGAGGGAAGGGGAAAATCAGATCAAGGATGGGATGTGGACAGAATAGCAAAGACAGAGCTGTCACGTCTTCCCAGATGTGAGGAAACCTCCCTGCCTCTTTACTGACATCTGTTGTCTGGGACATGATCCTTGTGAGGGAGCCGGATATTGTCCTGACCTCCCTCCGCATCTTGGTCTGCCTGCTTTTCCACAGGGTGCTGGTGGAGGACGGAACAGGTGAAGCTTTGGTGCTGTGCAGGAACCAGCACGTGGCGGCAATGCTGGGCCTGAGCCTTCTCGAGTGGGAAGCTCTGCAGAACTGTGTGCAGAGCAGGGGCAGAGTGTGCATTCAGCATGGGGAAGCTACTGGCACGGGGGTGAGTGGGTTATTCCAGTAGTGATTGCAGCATGCTGGGCTTGAGCCTCAGCTGTACTGGATTTCCCTTTGCTGTGGGTGTTCCAGTGGCTCCCAGCCTCCCTCTGCACATTCACTGGCAACACAACCTTTCTTTCCTCAGTGCGTAGAGGAACCTGAGGATCTTGTTGCTTGCTACCTAAGGAGCCTGTGCAGGAGTCCTCTTGTCTGTCGCCCTATCCTGCTGGATTTCAGCCTAGATAGGAAGCCCTCCAAGATCCTGCAGTCTGGTAAGCAAGCACTGTTGATGTTGGTAATAGCCTGGGAAGGAAGGGAGGAGCCGTCTCACCAGGCTGAGGAAGGAGAGCTGCCTTCACTGCCCCCAGAGCAAGACCTTTGAAGGATTTCCATGGAATTGTGAATTCTGTAGCATGTAGTTAAGATGTGTCTTAGCAGAACTATGGTTACAAAAATACAGAAATAATGTTATAATAAGTCACTATATACAACAACATTATATCTGAATTTTTCTTCTCTACACAGAAGCATAAAAATAGTATTGAATTGTCCATGTAGTTGTGGTGAACAACTTGGAGCTTCTCCATTTACATTTTATATATAGTTCCAGGAAAATATATCAGCTAAACAACCGTGATAGTAATTGTTCTAACTAGACACTAAGGGTGCGTGGGGGGGTTGTTGTATATGTGTGTGTGAGGTAGTGGTGGTGGGAGAGAACATGTTTTATTATCCCCCTTTTCCCCTCCCATTCCCCAATATTAAGGTACAGGTTTATTTCTGTGGGGTGCCTCTTACACACAAAGCTTTCTGGTTTAGAGCCAGGTTCCCAGTCCTTGGATGGGACAGGGTTCTGGCCAGCCAGAGCTACTGTGCAGACCTCTCAAATCAAGTGGTTTTGACTTTAGACAGGACGGCAGGTAGAGACAAGACTAGGCCTGGAAATCCTCACCACAGCCACAGAATTTAGAGCACTGAAGAGTTTCGAATTCATGGGTGATGATGTCTGAGCTTGTGCTGCCACAACTGTGCAGTTGCTGCGTTAAGGGGACGTTCTTCTTAGCTGCCTGCACTAGTGCTTGAGTACAAGTCCAGGTGCCGCCAGGGTTGATTTGCTAAGCTCACCAAAGGATGCTGTGCTGTGAAGATGCTATCTTCTGGCTAGCATGTAACACTGTCTGTAAGGCCAGGTTGCTGATAGTGAGAAAAGATAGCGAGAAAAGCCCAGTGCATCAGCTCTGTGAGCAGCACGTAGTTCAGTGTTGCACAGTGTAAAATGTCTGTTTCCTCCAAGTTGGAGGGATGCTGGCCAAATGCATTGATCTGCTCACATCCTGGATTCATTAATTGTCCTGTCCTTTGAGGTTTAGCAGATGCCAAGCCAGCTGCTGCCAGGCCTTCCCTCCCCCAGCAACTTCCACAGCTGCATGCTGGAACAGAGCAGGAGCTCTGTACTGAGTTGTTACAAGTTGTATCTTTCCCCTTCAGCTCCACTGCAGCTGAGAAATTTTCAGTGCGGTGAAGTGGAGTTTGTGTCGCAAGTGGGACCCCGGCCGAGCCTGCTGTGCCTGAACGTGGAGGAAGTGGAACAAGAAGCCTTAAGCTGTCTGAACAGCGAGAGGATTAGGAGGACTGGTCACTGCCAAGTGGGAGCCACTGCTTAACACGCCTCCCAATGGGAGGGGAATTATGGAAATTCCTTACTGGGATTGGGAGGTTTTTTTAATCTCTTTGCCAGTGGGAGCATGGGCCCTGTGAGCACAGGGTGAAGGGTGTAATCAAGAAGCTGCTGTGACCTGTGGAATTCCTGAATGGTCGTTCTGGACCATTGCCACCAGCAATACTGGGCTACATTTTGGAAGAGAGACGTTCAATACTTCCGATGTGACAGCCGTTACTTTGGGCCTAGGGCACACAATGTGTGTATTTTATATGGTAGTATCTACTAAATAAAGCTATTAAAATACAGTTTAAATAACACCGTATCTATTTTAGTATTAGGGTTTACCTGCTATATGGGGATTGAGGCAGAATGTGGATCCTTTGGTTTATGAGCCAGAGCCAGGCATTTTGCAGATCATTCACTGTCTTCATGTGAAACCATACAGTTGCCACAAGGGATAATCGTCTTAACCCAATGGAAATTATTAAATTTATGTTCTTAAAGCATTTCCTTCCTCCAAGGAAAGAATGGTTGTGAATGGTTGGTAACTAAATCACAGGACTATACGAGCATTGTTTTGCAGCTTGAACAGTGGCCTGAACGTTATGTGGGGCTGGTAGCAAGAGGAAGGCAATGAGCTGTGATAAAAATTTCACAACACGCTCCAGGCTTGCCCATCTGTTCCTGACTGGGAAGGGGGTGAGTGCAGTGGCATGTGCCAGTGCCCGTGGTGGCACGGCAGACTAACCAATACAGCATGTGGGAGATCGGCATTTGAAGAGATTCCTTTCCCATCTGCTTGCAATGATGACCAAGTGCTCTGCACTTGCTTTTGGCGAAATAACATCCAGATCCTTCATCTTGTGCTATAGGTCAGTAAATTCCACACACAATTACTTCCCCGCCATATTCCGCTGTGCAGACAGCGTATTTGAACAGCTACTCTGTTTGGGGGGTTTGTTTGTTCAGTGTTTCCCCCTGCCTTTCCCCTTTCACCCTTAGTTTGAGCCTTACATTAAACTTCAG
Source organism: Gorsachius magnificus (assembly GCA_034008185.1). Taxonomy (NCBI): domain Eukaryota; kingdom Metazoa; phylum Chordata; class Aves; order Pelecaniformes; family Ardeidae; genus Gorsachius; species Gorsachius magnificus. The sequence goes on from CM067081.1 coordinate 130,558,234, forward strand.
GTGGTGGGTTTATGGAGCACATGTAAAATAGTTTCCTTCTCAGGGCCTGCTGGCCGCTTTGAAGACCAAAGCATGAGTGGCACAAGATTTGACAGATGCCACCATTCAACAAAGTTCTGGAACTCCATGCTTAAGAAGATTTCCAAAACAGCTTAAAGCAAAGGTCTACACAAGTTTTGCTGTGATGGTCTTTTTCTTTTTTTTTTCTTCTGTAGGCGCTTTCTGTGAAATGGTAACGATTTTACTGAAGCTTGCCCCCCACCCTCCCCAAAGGAAAAAAAAAAAAAGCAAACCGGAAAAAAAAAACACCTCTCAGCCTGAGGAAAATGTTGACTGTAAGTGATGTAAATTAAGAGATCAAAATCTGACTTAAAAGTGCAACTGAAAGTAGTCCTGTAATATGAATAACATAGACAGTGCTACAGAAATAGATAGGAAATGCCAGGGAACAGAGACTTATTTAAAGACAAAACAGGCAAATGTTCTCTATAGTTGTAATTATGTTTAATAACTGCCTTTACTTCTGAAGTTGAACTTCCCAGTAGTATCCTACCAGTCTCCCTCTTTTCCTCCTCATTATGTATGTTATTCTGTCTGCTGCCACACTTACTACTCTCCTCTTCCTCTTCTATTTCACATCACAAATGCAACCGTCAGTCCTCATACAGACTCTTTGCCTTTGCCACGCTGAAGACCTAGCCCTTATTCCAAGTCTGTTGGCCATTTTCTAATCCATCAGTGTCTTGCCATTCACAATATCTTTTTCAGAAGGGGAGTTTGATTACAGTCTTCTGAGCAGACTGAATAGACTAACTGGCTCTCTTATTTACAGTTTTATTAGTACATTCAGAGAATCACAAGGCAGGAGAGGGACAAATCAAATCTGGTTTGGGGGAATTAAGATTTGCTTGCTTTTAGTATTCTGAGTTTGAAGGACCAGTTCTCAGACGTATTGCAGGAAACCCTTTTCCTGTTTGTCTCTGAGCTTCTGCCCATGATCAGAGTTCTGGTCACTGGGTTACTTCAGACAACAGAACATGTCTCGTTCCTTCCATCAGTTTCTCCTTTATTTGTGCAACTTTCCTTATCGGGTTCCTCGCTGTCTTTCTGAAGCCAAACAAAGTGTCCTGTTGTTGGCAGGGTTAAGAAATAATAATACAAGAGCAAAAATCAGCTGACTTAATGTTTGTGCTACTGCATGCTGTGGGACGGGGAGGAGCTCTTCAAGTTCTCAGCCCGAGAGGGAGGGAAGCATGCAGCATGTCATGCCATCAGGGTAGCTGCGTAACTGTTCTGCCTGGAAAGACAGAGATGTTCCTTTTAGCTGATTTTCTGTAGCTCTCTGCTTCGTCACCAGTTTACCTCTAGAGCCTACCACCCAAAGCCAAGGCTGATGAATACTGAAGGCAGTTGTCCCATGCTCTGTCTACGGCCCTCCTTACTCCAGGTCTGGACGGGATCGCTCAGGCTGGCAGCTCCCTCTCGCCCTCTTAAGGTCCCCATAGGTTATTTACTGAAGGTGCTGCACCGGGCAGTGGAGCTCTCAGAGTAAAGCGGGTGCAGGCATGGGCTGTACTGCAGCAGGCCTGATGGGGAGGGAGAGGAGAAAGTCCACACTGCCTCGCAGCCATGAGCTGTAGCCGAGGTTCAGCGAGTGCGCAGAGCAGCAAGCGAGACGTTTTATCTCTCGTGTCAGAGGGAAGGTTGTGGAGGAAAGAAAAGGAGAATACAGGGATGAGGAAGAGATGGCAGTCAATGGTGTAAGAGAAGAATCTCTGAAGTTGCAGAAAGTGATGGGAGAAGCCAGCAGGGCAGCCTGCAGGAGGGACAAGCCATGGGTCCCACCGAAAGCTGGGGATGGGAAAAGGATGGGAACAGGGCAAAGACATATCCTCCCATTCTGGCAGGCTTGAGGTAGATCAGCTGCCGTAACAAATCTCAGAAAGAGGGCTGCATATACTTACCCTGAGCATGTATGCTTCCGAGTTTCCCTTTCCAAGCTTACCTCCAGGTCCAGCAGCGTTTCTGATTGATTGTTTTACAGAGGCTTTATATTGACAGCAGGTACAGGGGAAGCAGGAGCATCCAGTGAGAGGCTGGAAGGCTAGAGGACGGTGACTCTGCACTCAGGTTCACCAGCTGCAAGTTCGTCCCCCTTGTAACGCTGAAATCTGAGGCAGAAGAACAGTGAGAGGCTACCAAAATGGGGAACACAGCAGGGAAGGCAAACCAAGCGTGTGTGTATTTATTCCTCCCTGGTTTTCTGAATATTGATAAAGATGAGCTCATGTTATGAAGCCCTCGTTGTAGAATAGCTATGACCCTTCTCACATAGAACAGGAAAAGATATCCGGGCTTTTTGGAAAGTTTGCTTTCCTGTGAATAAGGTGGCCTTTTACTTAAAGGGGGTGGGCTGGAGTCAGAGAGATTGTCATTAGTAACAGCTAAAGGGGCCTGCTGGTTTGGTACGCAAAAGGGATCTAAGCCGAACTGGCTGAAAAAGAGTGTCAAAAGTTGGGGTTTGTGGTTGGTTGTTTTGGTTTTGGTTAACATTGAAAGGAATACATTCTTTTGAAGTGTGTCCTTCCTTCTTTCCCGTTCCCTGGCAGTCCTGTCCCTGTGCCAAGGGAGCAATCGTTACCATGAAAAATGGGACCAGACACAGACCCTTTCCTTCATCCCAGGGACAGAGAGGTGCTTGGAATAGCCACAGATTTCAGTTCCTTCCTTGACTAACACAGGTGCTGCAGGAGCCCCCCTGATGTACACAGGTGCACTGTTTAAACTCTCTTCTCCCCTGCGCCTGTGGTCTCTGGGTGGTGTTAAACTCTACCTGTCACTTTGATGTTGCCTGTAGCCTTGGCAATGTTGTTTTCAATCACGCAGGTATAGGTGGTGTTAGCAGTAATGTTGTGCAGAAAGGAAACCACTTTCAGAGTGATGTTTTCAGCATTCAGCTCGTAGCTGGTGTTGGCAACGTGGGGTAGGTATTCCCCAGCATCGCTGTAGGCTGTCCAGCGCACAGCGGGTCGAGGGAACCAGCGTGGTGCTTCGCACTGCAGCGTGTCCCCGCTGCTGCTGTTCTCCACATGGACCTTGGGGGTGCTGAAGGCTTTGGGAGAGAGTCAGAAAACGGCAAGTGTTTAGGAACTGGGCGTGAAACACCCAACTGCATCTGCCAGTTGGTTCCAAGTATTTCTAGAGTACCTGCTGCTCAGCATTGCATGTAGCCAAACCAAATCAAGAGGCTCAGAGAAAGGCCTGTATAGGTTGGGCTACAGGGGGATGACTGCAGGAGGTCTAAAGACGCCTTAGGATAAGGCAGTCAAGTTTGACAAGATCTGCTGAGGTCATGGTACAGTTTTAGTGTCTAAGTAATACTGCTTAACTGTTATGAGTTGGGTCCTGGGCTCATACACTAATTTTTAAACATAAATTTCCCAAGAGCTCCTGGACTTCCAAGCTCCCGCAGGAGACTGCTCAGGACCTGGCCGGCCTGGTGCTGCCCATCTCTGCCAAATGTCCAGCTTCCCCAGGCAGGAACTGCGGCTGGCACAGCTCCGCTCACTGCTGCTGAAGGCAGCTGAAAGGAGGTGCCTGCTATTCTCAGAACGGAGAGGCATGCCAAAAATGATTGCTATTATCAGAGGCCAGGGGAAGGGGAAGATGACTCACCCTCTCCACTGACTGAGAAGGGAGCCTGACCAACACCTACAGCTTCATGATGTGACTGATGCTAAATGGGGCTGCAGCCAAGAGAAGCTCCATGCCTACCTGCTGAGGCTGAGGGCAGCCTAAGGTGTGGCCTGAGCAGCAGGATTTATGCCAGCATCCCTGGATTAAACAAACTGCTTAAAGCCCATTACAAACTCAGCTGTGTTTGAAAGCCAAGGCCATCTCAAATAAAACTTTGTCAGTCTCACTCTCCTAGGAAAACATACTTCTATATATTCACTGTATTTCCCACATGCACATAGGTGAAGATAAAGAGCAGCTTTTTAGGAGAGCAGACTTCACCAATTTCAATGGAAATAAAACCTAATACAGCATTTCATGTCTTCTCTCTAATGTCTTTTCTGTGTGGGTTACCTTAAGCATCAAACCAAGCAACACAGAAGCAGGCAGATTCACAAGGTTTCAAGGAGAGGTAGGAGATCAAGCCCCAGACATGAGCCAGAGCCCTCTGGCCTTGCTATTACCTAGGGTAGTCCCAAGCAGTTCTTCCATCCTTGCCGTTGCAGGATAAAGGGGCCTGTGTGCCCAGCAGCATTTTTTTCACTGCTTGGGGAAGTGCTTTGTGTAGCAACAGGGCAGAAAACACGCTTTCACTAAGAAATGGGAGACTCTGTGAAACAACACTGGACAGATGTTCCTGCAACACCAAGTCTCGCATTGCCTTGCTGTCCCAAGAGGGACTCCCTGTGAGTGACATGGGGAAGTGGCTGTGCCTCCAAGACATCTGTCGCAAGATTCTGCACAGAAGCCGGTGCCTACCTCCTGGTGCTCCGCTTCTGCTGGGCTAGAGGAGGAGACTGGACCTGCAGAAAAGCAGTCTGTCTCATTCAAGAGCTCTGCTGGTTACTACTGCCCTGCCATGACTGGCCTGAAGCACAGAGGAACACACACACACACCCCCCCATGCTACCGGTACATCTGGCCTCACCACATAGGCAGTCACCTATGCTAAAACTGCATTTCCTTGACTTGGAGAGGTCTGACAGGTTTTTCCTCTCCCAATTTGAGCTTCTGGGCAGCAATGCTCGTCGCAGTGGTGAGGGAGCGGATGCAAAGACTGCAGTCGACCCTGAAGTCGTTCATCCATCAGTCTTCCACACAAGGTGACCCTTTGGGAGGTGACTTGTTACTGCAGCCAAAGTCCTCTCACTGGAAGAGTGTGAAGACCTGGTGGTTTCCAGATCTCTCCTGGAGGACTGTTTGAAGAGCCATGGAGATTTTTTATCATCGCCTTTCTAACAATTCTCTTGGCTGCCTTAGAAACTTGCCCTGGAAGGTCATGGACCCACTTTACTGTGCCAAGCCCCGAGTTCAAGGGATGTGCTGGGACCTCAGGGGTGTCAGCAAAAGCCAGCCAGAGAAACGCTAAGACCCGTGCAGGCTCATCGCCATTGCATAGTCAGTGTAACTCACCACAGTTTCATTATGGAGACCCAGAGGTGACAGAAACGGGTGAAACGCTGCCAAGTTCAGTGGGAGTGTATGGCTTTTTGTGCCAGCGGTGAACATGATGGCCAAGCCCCAAGGGTTCAGCAGAATTAAGCACCCGCAAGTGGAAATTCAGCAGTGTCTGTGCATGTTTTAAGGTTGACTCATAACAGGGTAAACAACTTTAGCAAATATATAATACTTAAGATAACTGTGATATAGGCGGTTTGTTACTTTGATAGCCATTTAAAAAACTGAATACATTAGAAAACCAGAAAAAAGACACTAAATAGGCTATAATTTTTACTATGCAGCACTTCTCCTGGCTGGAGATATATCTTACTCTAGAGAGAAAAAGCTATCACTTTATCTTTAAAAGGTATAAAATCTGAACCATTATGAGATCAACTAGCTACTCCCATTCTTAGGGGCTCTTTGTAGTCAGTTAAGTAGACTACGTGTGGTAAGCAGAAGAAAAAAGACAACTGAGTGCATTAAAATAATAATCTTTTCTGGAATGAGGATGCGGAAAGAGCAGCTAAGGCCATAAAGACCTCTGGAAAAGCCAAAAATACCCCAGTCCTACTCAGGGGTGCAGGGCTTAATGGTGGCTTCTGGAGGAGCGGGCGCTGCTCACACACCCTCTGGCATCGGCAAAACCACAGGTAGGTCCAACCGAGCCACGTTAGCCTGCGTTTTGCAGCAGGATTTTCTTTCTTGTACCCCTCACCTCCCGTCCTGTACCGCAGCACTGCCACTCCGCTCCCTCTGGCCGTGGTGACAGAGCACTGGTAGGTGCCGGCATCGGAGAGCTGCACGTCCCTCAGCTCCAGGGAAGCGTTGCCGCCGATCACCTGGTCTGCAAACACGGCCGTGCGGCCCTGAAACAACGCATCCTGCTCTTGCAGGTGGTCCTTCCCACCTTTAAACTCGTGAACCAGCCCGGCTACTCCCACTTTGGCCCACCGGATCACTATGCTGCCCATACGGATGTCGGGCTCAAACGTGCAGCCCAGGATGCCGCGCTGGCCAATGTTCCCTGGAGACGTCAGTGCCGTCACGCTGATGGAGCGTTTTCCTGCGAGGAGAAAGCAAGGTGGCATGAGAAAGGCGAGGCAGTGAGCCCAGAGAAAGGCCAGACCGCCCTGTGGCTGTCATGCACCAACCCCGAGGCTGAACAGGCGCTGGCACACTGCAAGGACACCAGTAGCAGCTACCAGTGCTGCTAGAAAAAGTCAACTCCCATGGCTTATATACCACGATAAAGCACAGGAATATTTCTTTAGCAGGCAGTCTGCTTCAAAAAGTAGCTCCTCTTACATGTTTGAAAAGAATTCACCTGATGTTTTCTTGCTTACTTACACGTATCAGGGATTTTTCTCTTTGCAGCTGCCAGAAAGGCATGGATCTTTTCTTAGTTGGGACCTCCCTTTATGCAATATAAATGCGATTGCAAGGCATAATGTTGGCAGAGAAATAAGAGGCTGCTCCTTCACCCTTATTGGAATCCAAACTGTTTTCTTTTGTTTAATAAAAATCAGCATTTCCCTTCCCTGGGGACACAGATCACTTCTCAAGTCAAATCCTAACCAGCGAGCTTGAGAATTAGCTCCTTCCCGGAGCCATGTCCTCTTTTCCACGCAGCCCTTCCCTAAGTAAGTGTTTCAAGGAGGCTGCATTTTGGCCAACACCAAAGAAACATATTTTTGTCTTCTCTGAGGGAGCAGGGGAATGTGCCCCATCCTGGCAGATGCTGCCCGACCTTGCAATAAATACCATCGCTTCCTCCTATCTGGGAGAAGGAGCACAGTACGTGCAGGACTTTCTGTATGTGTAGGTTTAGGGCTCCAAGCCCAAGGACATTTCAGCTGACACAGCACTACATCTCCAGCAGCACAGGTTGTGCTACACTTAGTGACCCCTTGCCTCAGCTGGCTTCCCATGGAGCAACAGAGTTGAACATTTCAGTTCCTAATACACCAGATAACTAAAAAAAAACCAAACCAAAACAAAAAAGCCTTCATTTCTGCTGGGAAAGCATTCACTTCCCAGGGCAAAATGGAGCTGTGCCGTATTGCCAGGGCTCACACGTGCACAGCCGCTGCTGCAGCCTGGGGCCAGCCCACTGACAAGTTTTTGCAGAAATTAAGAGCCGACACAGATTTCCTCACTCAGCTCTGAGTGCCAAGTGCTGCTGTTTTCTAATCCTGAGCACATGTATGTAAATCTCTGCATTATTTAAAACCTACAAGAGCTCACAGTCTACAAGGAGAGCCATGGAGATTGGATTGGGTTGTGGTTTAATGCCATAGAGAGATACCTTGCTGAGAAAGGTGAGAACTGAAGTCACCAGTCCTAATTCAGCCATCTGGTACATAAGCTTTATAAAGTGAGACTCTGTGAATGGGTCATAGGTGGCAACTTCCACACAAGATCACACCTCAGCCCATGAACAGGATGGAGACACGGAGGCAGTGGCAGGGCAGAAGTTCATCGCCCCACCGGTAACACCAAGAAATCTGATCGGTCACATACCTGAGACACCAAACCCGATGATCAGGGCAATCACTGCAGCCAGGATGAGAATGACTGTAGTCATGCTATTTGGGGAAAAAAGAAAGGACGACGTTACTGCACAGCCTACCTCCTTTCACACCCTACACCTGTGGTGCAGTCTGCAGAGCCACCATCAGGACGGGAGGTCAAGGTGGGTAAGCCACAGACCTAGGGCAAGGTGGACCAGTGAAGCACGTGACCGCAGTAGAGTGACAAACATCAGGGTGAGCACCCGTCATCAAAGGCAGGGGACCATGTGGCAGGAGGAGAGGAGACCTGGGTTTTGCCTTTGGAAGGAGGCAACGGATCCCCTGGAGAATGCTCTCTCAGCACCCCCTGGTGCATAAGTGAGCTGGGCAGTCCCTGCTGGCACTTGTGAGGGACCAGTTGCCCAGGGAGGTGAGCACAGCACTGAGATGGGCCTCTGACCCCAGGAGACATCCAGTGTGAGCCCAGACAGTGGGCAGGAGGGGGCTGGAAACAGGGCCAGGTCTGTGAGCTGGCTGGTTTGGGGATGCCCCGTGTGCAGATGGGTAAGTGGCTGTCAAATGAGAAGCTGAGGAGAAGACCTGGAGGTCTCCTCAAGAGAATGAGGTCCCTCAGTACAAGGAGAAGACCTTGGCAGAAGAGCTGCCAAGCTGCCTCTTCCCATCTTGTCTCCAGGCAGGACCAGGCTGCAGGATGTCACAGCCTTCCTTCCCACACAAAAACAGCCGCTCTGCTTCGGCTGTATTCACCGGCTTGTGGCACGCTCTTTCCCAACACATTAGGCAGCCCATCGGTGTCCATACGACCACACCGCTCCTCCCAATGTTAATCTGGGCCTACACCAGCCACTTGCACAATTGCGCCTCAGTCACCACAGATGCCAGAGTTACGGGGCTGACACAGAGCTCTAAGGAGTTGCACCATGTGAACAAACCCCTCCTGCAGGGAGCAGCAGGGACAGGAGAATGGGAAGATGGGTTGAAAGTGGGGATGGAGAGGAAGGGAGACATTTCAGAAGGCTTGCTTGTCCTCCCACTGTCTCCCTTCCATCCTTATCCTTAAAGCCAGCAGAAAGTTGTGTGAGGGAGTCCTGTCTGCGTGTGCCAGCATGCTCAGGAGAAGGGATCAGAACTGTATATTTCATCACCAGTGTGCCGTAAATCCATATAAAGGTTCATGTGCGTCCATCCATACCAAGCCCTCCCTGCCTAGATGCCCTCAGAGCTGGGAGGTGTCACACATTTGGCTTCCTCCCCATTCTCACCAGCTTTCACTCATGACGAGGATGGACAGCAGTTCTTTGCCTACCCCTGCCTGGTGCCCTGCAACTGCAGTCACAGCTGACCCCATTGGGGAAGAAAGTGTCAGATATCCTCCATCTGTGGGCGTTGGGCAGCCGGGGACCCATCACCAGCCACCAGCCTCCCCTGGGGGCCTGCAAGTTTGAGACCTTGTTTGTTGGCTCATGCAGACCCTGCAGCGTGACAGCTCCCAGCGGCGACTTGTCAAGTCCCACAGGGCTCAACCCCGAGTCACTTGGGGTCTTGGCCAGGCTCACTGTGGTACAACCCTGTGCTTTCCTGTTCCAGGGCAGATACCAAGCCTCTTGTGTACGCTGAATAATATCTACCTCCTTGAGGAGCTCCACCAATTTCTACAGAGCTGATGCTGGGGTGAGATAGTTGCTATAAACTCAAGCCAAGGTTGCCATGATCAGCCTCAGCTCTCACGCTTGGGAAGCACAGGCTTAGACATACACCTGGAGCAAGCAGCAGCCATGCTGTCTCACAGTGGCTGTGACTCACCCTCACGCCTCTAGATTAAAATCCTCCTTCCCAAGAGTGGGCAGGGAGAAATTGCTAGGAGCCATGGGATGCTGCCTGCAGGTTACAGAAGATTTAATCGATAAATGCTGGGGGGGGGGGGGGTAGGGAGGGGCAGGGAATGGGGATGGCAGGGGACAAGCAGACAGCATGACCCTCCTGTGCAGTCTGAAAGTTTTGGGTGCCACCACATTTGCCCCCAGTCGTCGAAAGGACCCTCTGGCCTGAACACCACCTCTGCCTTGCTAGCTTTGCATCCATTGAGGTGCTTCCCACCCCTGGTTCAAGGCAGCATCAGGGCTGATGGAAAAAGCCACTCGTTTGTTATGGGGTGGGGATGGCAATTTTGGGTACATGGATGTCACTGCCCACTTCAACACTCCTTGCCAGGGACAAGGGGAAACTAGGCCCTTTGGAGTGCCCTCCACAGAAACTGTGAGATCCAAGAATCACAAGGGCCTTAAAAATATTTGCCTGCCAGCCCCCCATGCATATTGAGTCCATCTGGAGCGCAGGGCAAACAAAAAAGAGGAAGCTGGCAACCCGGCCACATGCTGACAGTAGCTGTGTTTCGCAACAGTCCAGTCTGGCAGTTCAAGCAAAAAGCAATCTTCTGTGCATTGGCACCCCTCATACTTCCAGCATTTCAGAGTCATGGAGACTGGCTGATGCAGATGGCGGGGGCTGCACAAGCCAGAGCCCTGGCGCCACACTCGGTTCACAGCAGCACTTTGGCAGCCTGCGGGATGCTGCCCCACACATCCTACCCTCTTTTCCCCAGTCCCGTTCCTGAACAGCCAAACGGGGCTTTGCCCGCAGCTCTGAGCAGCCTGGACACTGCTGAGCACAGGGGACGGAGAGGCTCGCAGCCCCACCGTGACAGGCGGCAGAAGCTTAATCCTCCTGATCTCTAGCTCTGCGCAGAGTAAGCTTTCCCTTGGGAATGGGTTTAGAGGTGCGAGGATCAAAAAACCTGGAAGATTAAGATCCCCCGCCTTCCTCTTTACATCAAAGCTTACTATGGGAAAGAAATAGCATGGCAGGGGTAACCCAAAAGGAAGGGGGTTCCATTCCAATAAGCAGTTAACGATTGCAGAGCTCAACTTTTCTCAGTGCTTCAGTTTTATTTTTTGAGTTGCTTTGTTTTGTTCTGTTTTGTTTTTTTCCTGAAATCGGTAGAAACCTCCCACTGCTTCTCTGAAGCTTCCTGGAAAATTCACCCCTCTCTCTGGCCTATTTCTGTGTTTCAAGATTAACCTGAAGAGGCCAATGGCCTTGAAGAAGCCGGCTGCTTCCAGTTACCTGCTGCCAGCCGGCTGCGTGCAGCCACCCGGGGCAGGCAGAGGCGCTGGCAGAGACGGCTGATGGTTCTCAGACCAGCAAGGGGTAGGCATTCGTTTTTTCATACCCACCATTTACTGATTTCCCTGACAAAAGGCAGCCAGGCTGCCTCTTGAGAATAAGAGAGCTGGTTATGACATGCATTCCAGACGCATGAAGAATATGATGCCCAGTGGACATTCACACTGTGTTACATTATGTCTGCTACTGATCTCACTTTCGTCAGTGAAAAGGTGCAAATAATACTCCTATTTAGTTCTTCCCTGATGCTCCATGTGAGAAAGCTGGAGCACAGCCCATGCCTTAGGGGTCTCTTCTGTTCACACGCAGGCTCCTTCTCCCCGCTGCTGTTCAGCCTAGGTGGGATGGATACTCGTAACAGCTGAAACCTTTCTGACAGAATAAATGCAAGCAGGGATATCTCACATACCTCACTGGAGCCTTTGCCTCCATCCAGCCTGGAAGAGCCCACACCTGGGATGATGAGATGCAGCTTGTTGGTGGCTCTGTGCAAGCAGCAGGATTTGGATGCAAGCCCAGTCCACGTTCATCGGAGGTTGAAGCATGTTTGCCAATTAATTAAGCCATCTTGTGGGGGTTATTTTCAACTAATCAGGAGATAGGGATACGAGGTAGATATTTTTATGGCCTTCCCACGACACTTCTTTTTCCAGGTGTACTTCACCAGGACTTGGTCAACAACTCCAAAGGAAACAGGCTCATTGAAACAAGAGGCACAAACCAGCTTGCACGTCTTCCCAGCTTACTCGTGACCCACACAGCAAGGAAACTTTTAGTAGTAGGACAGCTTTTGCCTTTCTGCCCACATCATGCTGATGTGATGGAGACGTAAGCAATTGTCTGAGGGCCAGCAGAAGGAAGGTGGAGCCTTTCTCAAGCCACTGATACCCCAACCTACCACAGCGTTCAAACCTGAGATAGCGTATTCCAGCCATGCACAGTTTCTAGGACATACATACATCTCCATCCTGGCTGCAGTCGATGACCTGCATGTGGGTGTCTGACAGCAACATCACCTTATGGATTGTATAAAAGAAGCTGCACCGGTATTTAAGTATTCTGGGTGAGTGCAGTATAGAGTCAAGCTGCAAAGATCTGCTGTCTTGAAAGCTCCTGGCAGCAGGGTGCTACAGCCGAGGCCTCTGCAAAATGCAATTCCCTCCCTCCTCTCTCCCAAAGCAGATGCAGATAATACCATACCTCCAGAAAATGACCTGGCCTTGGGATGCCATGGTCACAGCACCTATGAAGACAAGCCAAACACCAGGTGCCCAAAGGTCCCACACTGCTCAGCACGGCCCCTGTCCTTTGCATGATATATTTTCCCAGGCTGTCCTGCTTAAATAACTGAACTCAGCCAAGGAGGGGTGAGCCCAAGCAGTGAACTCTGAGGAATGAGGAAGCAGTGAGCATCTCAGCTCCCCTCACCGGGCCAGTCAAAAGCAGGGAGGCCTGGTTAGTCACTGGGGCAACAGGAGAGACCTCCTACACCATCCATTACAGAAGCATGTCTGATTTAAAACAAAAATAACACAGCTTATGGTTTGGTAGCCAGCTAATCCAGGGGCAGAGTGCAGCAACATCCCATGTAGATCCACAGCCCACTCATCACCAGTGGGTTGTCTTATATCCGGGACTAGCTCAGGTCTCCTTGCTAAAATTTCCAGTCATGCTGTTGGCACTGGGCAGAGAGGTCCCACCTGTGGGTGCCCTTCCTGGCTCCATTTATGATGTGCATTTTCCCCCGCCTCTCCATGCTGTGCTAAGAGGCTCCTCCAGGCTCAGCAGTGCTGTCAGAGCCACAACAGGTTCAGCAGCGGCCTCTTTTCTGACTGAAGTTTTCTTCCGCTGAACTCCTCCAGACCAAACTACTTCTCCTCCCCAAGGCCAGCTCCCGCTGCTCTCAGATCTGCCATTACGGTGGGCGTCAGAGCATGGTAAAGGAAAGAAACTGGCACAGACCCTGCAAGCTTTTCCCTCTGTGCTTGGTCTCACTCGAGGCTGGGGGCAGAATGAGTAGCTCTTGGGCATAAGAGGTTGAGAAAGGCAGAGAGGTTGCAAAAGAGCAGAAAAGGGAAGGCAGCTTGTACCACCATGCTCAGTTTCCTGAAGGGGAACCTGTGATTCCTGTCATCTGTGTCTGGACTGCATTCCAGGGATGACAGGGAAAGGGGAATTTTTGACAGCCCATAGCTGTCTCCAGCAAGTTTGGATGATTAGCAGGAGTGAACAGCTTTCTCGTGCAGACCTGAGGATGCCCAGAGGAAATGGGAACAGTCCAGCACTTAACAAAACCCAGATTACTTTCTCTGCAACAATCAGAGGTTAAAATCAAGACCAATTAGTACTGGTCACTGATGACCAAACCAGCTGCCAAGGCTGAGTACAGTTCAGGAGGGCTTACGATGCCCTGAGGGGCACAGTAGCCTTCTAACCATGCATGTGTGAGATTTCAGAAATGTGTGCTTAATCTTCTGGACCACAGTTCAACTCCAAAAGAGCCTGATCACCTCTACAAGGGATGAACATAGCCAGCTGTGGTGCACGACAGACTTTTATAGACAGCAGAGAAGGGGCTTGAAGGAGCTGTGGCTCTTGTACAGGCATCCAAGTCAGCAAACTGTATTCCAAGGCATTTAGCACCCAGGACACACCGCTTCCAGCCTCCTCATGCCAGGGTGAAGTTATATGCCACAGCTTGTGTTGAACCTCCTCCTGCACAGATGAGAGCACAGATCTGAACCTCCACTAAGCCTAGTCACATGTTAGGAAACAAAGTAAAATTAGAAAGCAAATGGGTTCTTGCCAGGTTAGGGAGTTGAATTGGCTCCCCGTGCGGTCAGAGAGCCACAACTGCAGCAAGGACAGAGGAGCCAGGGTGGGACCTCCTCCTTCCAAGAGTCACTAGCCATTGGGCTTACTCATGTGCTACTTCAGTGTGAGTGCTTGACTGGGAAGCTAATTGCTCTCCAGGCAGAGGAGCTACCTGAAGGCCCTGTGCAAGGTCTGTGGCAGAGGTATGAACAGGACCTACTTCTAATGCTCCAAACTTGGCTGTTACTGAAAGCACATCCTTCATCCTATGGTCTATGAATGAAACTGAGGAGTGGAAATCTTTCACCTGAGAATCACTATTGCTCTTTAGTTGTTGCAAATAGTTTAAACTTATAAAGCAGACTTTATATGGTTTTCACTTACTTTCTGCTTTAGCATGGAATCGAACTTTTTAATCTGAAAAAAAAGAAATCTGATTTATTTCATAATATTCTACTGATTACTAAACTTGTCATAATTTAGCAGAGCATTACTAGAAGCGAAGAACAGCTCTCGGCCATAGTGGCCTGGTGGGAACTGCACATTAAGAAATATCCTGTTGCCCTTGGTGACACCTGATTTACAGCTGCCTTTGGTGCAGTGCACCAGTTAATTCCAGTTGTAGCCGCAGCACACCTCACCACACAGCCAACGATCGGGTTACTTCCATGTTGGAAAAACAGGTCTGTTTCTCAAGCACAGGCAACCCTGGTAGGACCAAGTCAAGTCGCATTCACCAGGACAGCACCACAATAATTTCTGAGCAGGTCTCATGCTGGAGCCTACTCCTCTCCATATGTTTATACTACAAAAAACACCAAGAGGTATTCAGGATATTTAAGAAACAGGATATATAAGAAATCAACAATCTGTGACCACATGGTCTGACCAGCTCTTACCACTTTTGAATCTGTTAACAAAATCCAACCAAATGTGACAGAAGGATCTGGTCCCGCATGGTCTGTGAAAGATGGCGAACACCGGGGGAAGAGAGACATCAGCTGTCTTCATTGAGGGGAAGGTGACAGCAGGCACAAAGTGTTACCAGTTTTGCTGGGCCCACCAGCTGGTGCCAAACAGCTAGCCACAGCACGTGCTGCCGCTTGCCTGCGGAGGGAACAGTGGGGGCAGGAAGGACCGAAGGTGGGTCAGGGCCCAAGAAGGTGTTCGGTGGTCTGGGGAAGGCACAGGCACAAGAATCAGACTACAGTCGCTCTGCCCCTCATAATACAACTTGTTTCTTTCTTCACAAATAATTCTGTCAGAAGAGTTCACTTACTTATGGCAAATTCATGCCTTATTTCAACATCACTAGAAAGCTGAAGGGGCTATCAGCGAAGGAGAAGAACGAGGAGAAGATGGAGTTGTGGCAAGCTGACAAGTAGCCGAGTTTGATGTAGTGCTCAAGAGAGGTGAAGGCAGCCAGCAGGCTGAAGATGAAAGCTATCCTTGGGATTTGGCCAAAAAAGTTGGACACCTTTCCAGCCTTGTGCTCCCACATCTGTAACGACGGTGTCAAGAGGTGCTTGAGAAGCACTAGAGATGGGAATGCCAGTGGTACCGCCCTGAAAGCTGGAAGGAGGAGAGCCTTTTCATCTCTACCTGTCCTTGGCCTCGCCTGCCCTTGAAGGGAAGCTGGAAGCAGCAGCACTCAGAACAAGCCCTCATCTCTCAAAACAGGGAGGTGGTGAGCCCCAGGTGGTCAGCACACCCTTGTGAAACACCTCCTACCGTGGGAAGGCCAAGAAGCCCCGCTGAGCCAGCTCCCACACTTCTCTTGTGATCTTCTGGGGACAAACTAGACAATCATGCACAGAGTTACAAGTGCAGCCATGTCACCGGTGTGGTTTGCCTCCTCTGAGAAGGGAGAGATACCCTAGCGTGACACCTGACCCCAGAGGCATCCTACATGGAGCCTTCCAGGCTGCAGGGCCTCTTCCAGGTCTTCCACAGTCTCTTGCTCTTGCTGTGTATTTCCTTCCAGCTACACTCTGTTTCCCTATCCTTCTCTTGCCTCCCAAAGCCCTTACTCAGGTTTATCATACTTTATTTTCTTTTTTTTTTAACTCCCAAAGTTTGGAGACAGGCAATTTTATCAGCAAGGGCTTCCATCCTGGGAAAAAAACATGCATATTTACCAGTGCTGTTCTGTCAGCATTGCATATATGTCTGTCTTGAAAACACCTTTGTTATCTCAAGGACCAACTGGTCAGAAATAACATCATGTAGCCCAGCAGACCAATTACAGCTCCTAATCCACCACCTGCCCAAGGCTGATTACCAACAGAGCACTGGAAGCCATTCCTGGGAATGGCTGTTGGGGACCAGCGTGAAACTCCAGCAGATCAGTCAGATATATTAATTTCGCAAAGCATTCTGATTAATGAACGCTGAGGGCAAAGTCTTCTTGCAAATAATAGGAGGACACTCGCACCTAACCCCCACAAAGTGGTCATGAAATGTTTATGCACGTGATTCTTTAAGCTATCCTCATGCACAGCCTGCTTCGCCCAGACACAGCATGGTAGCCGGTCAATACTTTATAATCTCTAGGACTAACTGAGCCTTCAAGTCTACCGGGAAAAAAAAAAAAAATCAATACAAGGGCCTGACCCTGGCAGGATTAGTACCCCGTGCTGTCTGAAAACTGCTCTCCCCCTGTCAAACATAGAGCTCAGCCCAAGCTGACTGCAGTTCCCCGAAGGTTTATACGTTCATGGGTGTAATTCTCACGAACAGCTTCTTGGAAAATGTCAGCGACAGGGTGTGTAAGGGAGGCCTAACACAAAGAGAAAACACATTCCTCTGCCTGAGAGGACTGTTTTTAGACAGAAATGATGTGCCTAGAAGGTAGTGCCGTCCTGATGTGTTCCCTCTGCAACACAGCATGGAAGCTCTGAGAAAAAACAGCACACAAGTAGGGGGCTGGGGAGCAAGAAATAGAAAGACACAGAAAATGAGGCATTTTGTTTTACATCATATTCTATACTGAGCACTGACTCTGCACATAGCAAGGACAAGAATGAAATAGTTTGTTCCATTAAACGTTAACTCAAATTAAACTTTCACTTTGAAATTCCAGAGTCAGCAACTTGGAGATTTAAACTGCCCAACCTTCCCCCTGTTTGTTTGACAGCCCTTTCTGGATGATTAATGGAAAGTGATAAACAGCATTTGCATAAGGATATCTATCTCCTTTGCTGGGAAGAAAAGGTTTCAAAACTGGCTTTGTAAGAGGCATGAACAGCAAATGAGTCTTCTAGGTCTGAGCAAGCAAACAGACAGCACAGGTTTCTATTATTTACAAGGCA
Source organism: Gorsachius magnificus (assembly GCA_034008185.1). Taxonomy (NCBI): domain Eukaryota; kingdom Metazoa; phylum Chordata; class Aves; order Pelecaniformes; family Ardeidae; genus Gorsachius; species Gorsachius magnificus. Next base: position 130,575,251 of record CM067081.1, read on the forward strand.
GCTATCATCAGCCAGAAAGCAAGAACCAGTCCTTACTGTTGACACTGGAGCAGCATTCCTCTCCCCAAATGACCAACAGTCAGACCTTTGTCCCCACCCCAGCTCCCCAGGCAGTATTATGAGCCCCTGGCAACACGCACCTACTAACAAGGTTACCCCCAGGGCAGTAGTGCTCCCAGTCTCAAGGACACGAATGTGTTTTGTTCAGGAAGGCATCCAGGGTGTCTGCTTCACCTAGGCAAGCAGCAAGCAGTGATCGGCAGGTTAGCAGTTGTCCCCATGCTTCTTCCTCCTCATTATAGATGCCACTACCCCAACTATGGGTTGGCAATGCACGTACAAGTCCAAAAGATACATCCGCCCCTGTGGAAAATGGGACAAGCTCTCCTAAAAACAGAGCCTTGCCAAGGCTGCACAAGCCAAATCCAGGAGTTTTGCTGTGTTCTGTCTCCTGCTGCTGCCCTTCCCTAGTTGCCACAGTTCAGGACACCTGCAAACCTGCACCTATGGCTCCCACCAATGCTGAGACTGTACTCAGATCTTCCCTTGGTGAGCTGGGTGCTCTCCTGGCTCCCATATCACCCCCAGCAGTGCTATGTCCCACACCATCTCCATGGAGAACAGACAGACTGAGTGAATGACATTCTAATTCTTATTCCTGTCAGTGCCATGGGCTTTCCTTGGACTTCCTTCAGATATATTACTAACCCATCTTGCTCTTACTTTGCAGGGAGGGTGTAATGAGACTACAGCTCACTTGGAGAAAATATGAGTTGCAAACACAACAGTAGCTCTGGGGAGCATGGCTGTGCTACATTCGCACATCCAAGGCCAGAATCCAGCCATTTTCTGATGCGGAGGCAGAAGCCATATTCAGGCTGCCAAGCCTTTCCAAGGCATGAACACAAACCTTTTGGAATGTGCCCCAACAAGCAGCTTTGGCCTCTTCAAGGACAGCAGGGATTGTAAATCCTGCAGAATGAGACACGTCTTGACCCTCCTGTGAGGTAACTGCTCAGACTGAGTTTCCCCTTAGAGCCTGACGCCACAGGTCTTGGATCCTTGAAAGTGTAGGCACCAGTACAATGTCCAGTGTTTGCTCCTGTTCAGGCACAAAACAACTCTGCATACACAGCCCCATGTGGAATATAAGGCACAAATTTATTTTCCCTCATTCCTCTTTCTCCGTTTGCACCCATCATGATGTTTTCCGGCAGCGAGGCTATGCAGTGATCGTGGGGATCCTCGTGTGGTTTGTGCTCGTGCAGCAGCCAGCAGCAGTGCCCTGGACCCACAGGGGCTCACCTGGCTGCTCAGAGCGCCACTGTTCTGAGCAAACTCCTCTGCGAGATGTCGCTGGATGGTCCACCCAAACACTCTGAGCTCTCCTTCACTTGTCCACAGCACGACCAGTGCGGGCAGCCAGGGTGACCTTTGTGTCCATGGCCACAGCCTTGGTACCCACCTGCAAGAGAAGAGGCACCATCAGCTGAACCAAAAGTGGGCCAGAAAATCCCAGCGTGTCAGAGGCTTTCAGCAAGTGCTTCAGCCCCAGGACTTGCCTAAGATGGGGAAGCATGTGCTGATGAGAACACAGCTTATTCAAGGCCAAAATTGCCAGGGCTCCATAAAGAAAGAAGAACAAGTGACGGGAACCTCCCCGTTCCAATCGCTGGGGAAAGTTCAAGATTTCTGTCCTCTTGCCTGTGAAGTAATGCAAGAGACAGGCCTGTAGAACCCTGTGCCAGCCACTGGTGACTATGGCCAGAGCTAGATACAGATCAAACACAGAAAAAGGGAGAGGCTGGCTCTATACTAAAACAAGCAAAACACACAATGACACATGCAGGTCAAGGACAGGGAAGCTGGTTGGGATTAAACAAGTAAGGGAGTTGAACTCTCATCCTAAACAGGGAGTGAGGCTTCTCCATAGGACAGCATAGGGCACCATGTTACAAGCCTGGAACCTCCAAACCTGGAACAGGAACAGTACAGAGACAGTGCTGCTTAGCCTTGCTGAGAAGGGCTGAAATCGGAGCTGCCCTGTCCCATCCCCTGCAGAGTTGGCTCAGATCTCTGTCTAAGGGGTGTGCTGCAAAGACCTGTAGCATGTCCTGCTCCATTTCTCACTGCTGCAGTCCCATCCTACCAAGAAGATATGTACACACAGGTTATCACAGGCCTGGTGCATGTGCAAAGCAGAAGCTGGGCTGGAATATCTACTCGCAGCTATCTACACTAGGAAGGACCAAATGCAACAAACCTTCCTGAAGCCAGCAGCATGGGGAAAGCTGAGCACTCACCTGGCATGGTCCCCCCACAGGCACAGCGAGCAGCTTTCTGCCCTCCGCTTGAGCAGAATGTGCAGCAGTGAAACACGCCTTGGTGCTCACGGAACTTGTTTTTCACCATCAGAGTGAATGGAGAGCCCTGTAGAGAACAAGCAAGCAGAGAGACTGCTGCAGTGGATGCTGTCAGATGTTGTGTCTGCATTTTCAAAAACGAACCAGGTGGTCAGTCACAGATGACTAAGCCCAGTCTTAAACTGCTAAGTGGTAAAGGTAATCCTTAGAAAGATTTTAAAGCAAATACTTAGGAAAGAAAAGCAGGTAAAGCAGCAGCAGCACAAAAGAAACAAGAAATGCTACCTGAACATGCTGCCCTTTCACATAGACGCAGACAGCATACAAGCCTGGCTCCTCAGGGCTGTAGGAAATATGGTAGGTCCCATCACCATTATCACACACTGTTGGCTTGACTGCACTAGGAACAGAGAGAAGTCCAAGAGGTCAGTGACTGGCAGAAAATTGCTCTCCATGTGAACCACTGTTTGGCCTAGATTTGTGGTTGGTTCCTTATCCTCAACCTTGTTCAACAGCTGCGGGTCTTAAGCAAGCTTAACAGGATGCACAAGCAATACTCAAGCACTGAGTAGCTTTCACACACACCTGCTACCAGGAGATGCAATAGCCATACAAAGGAAGTCACACAAAGCTAGCTGCACTGCAAGGATTTGTAGCAACCCTGAGTGCTGAAAGAACAGAAGATGACAGACAGCACAACTTGCAGGTCAGATTATCCCTTCAGATAAGAGCCTTCAGAAATAGGGTAAATTCACAGCTTCAGAGAGCAGTTGCCTCCAGAAGAGCCCATGAATAAGACAAGGACATAAACAGGGCAGGTTTGAGTCACTTCAACCACTGTCCCAAATGCATTGACCCCGACTCTTCTCTTCAGTGCTCTGAGGAGTTCTAGGTCCCTGCAGGTGAACCCTCCCTTTCCACAGTGAATCTCACTGGGTTTCACAAGGAACCCTGGTGGACAGAGCGCCAGGGAGAAATCGTCAGCTAGTTACTTAAGGACTGATTGCCTGCTTCACAGAAAGATGGAAAGAGCTTTCCACAGACAATTATCAGGCAGCTCTGCATAGAGGAAGGTGTCCTTCCTAATCCTCACTAATTAGTCCCTTGTGCCCCACGACATGACAGTTTATAGTCTTCTAGATTTGCAGGCTGTATTCCCCACCCCCCACCATTTCACATCAATACAGGTGCCTACATCATTTCCTGCCATGAACTGTGTGGTGACACTTCACGCTCTTCTGTAGCTGCTGTGCCTCAACCCAAAGCCAGACGGCTTTCAGCAACGGATGTAGCAACTGCATACGCACAAGAACAAGAAACTGAGTTAATGTGGCCACAGCGACCTCTACCCCACCAAGCACAACCCACGTAATCCTCATGTGCACACCCTCCTGTGTCGTATGTGCACCTAAGGAAGGAAGGTACGCTTGGAATGATATTCTTGAACAATGATGTGCTACTGATAAGCATCTGTGCAGCCAGCACTGTTTCTGTATGCCATGTCAACACTTCCCCACAGCCAGGAATTCTAGTATCCTGTCCCTTTTTTCATCAGGTCATCCCACCACCAGCGGATCCTGGAACAAGTCACACCAGCATCTTGCTCCAGCTACGTTGTGCATACTGTAAAACAGAATAGATGTTTTTCTTAAGAACTGACCTTCTGCACAACTGGTTCTGCATTTGTGCCTGGCTGCTTTACAAGTGCGCCTGGGAAACAGTTACAAAATAATTTTTTCTTGTTGCTTATTTTCACTGTGGAAAGACTTAGGAGGTCAAGTGTGGTCTTCCCTGCTTTCACTAGGAAACCTCCAAACCTGTTAAAGTGCTCAACACTGCAACTACATGAGAATGCATGATGAATTCCCAACACAGATTCTTTCTTCAGAACATGAACTAGGGACTGTCAGAGGCTCCCGGGCTTAATGGACTGTCTGTCTGGCGGTCATCCTGGGGTTGCTATGTTTTACACTCATTAGGTGTTAACAAAAGCAGGAGCCATGGGTGTCTACTATTAGGGGTGGGAAGGAGCAACACCCACTGAGATCTGAATCCTTTAAGAAGTCCCAAATCACTCAAAGAGTCAAAACAAATCTGAGCCAACGCTGTCAAGCTCCACACAGCCAAATACAACCAGTAGCACTGCTTCCTACTTCGGTGCGAAGAACAGTAGCGCCTTTTCCCCTACAGATTCTGACCCACATGCTGAAGCATGTCCTCCCACCTACCCAAGCAAGGAGGGAGCCAGGGTAAGAGAGGCAGAAAGGCAAACCCAGTGACCGGGGCATTCTCAGGTGAAATACCCACCAGTCCCTCTTGTCCTTGTGGGTGATGGTGACCCGCACGGCCTCTCCTCCTCGCCCCATCCGCTCCCCCGTGGTGTCATAGCAGAGCAGGCTAAAGCCAGTCAGCTGGTTCTGACGGGCACTGTGGAGATCTGTCAGGCAGAGAAACAGGACCAGAAAGGATTCACACCAGCCATGATTGCCACCTCCCACCTATTTTGCAGTGTTGCAGTCCCATCAGAGCACAACCAGGACTCTGCTGATGGGGGGGTGTACAGCTCTTTCCACCCACAGGGAAAAGTAAAGATATCACTGAGAGAGAATGGACAGCCATAGGCACAGGGGGATGTTGGGCAGGCTTAGCCTGGAGGTCTGTATGGACCAGGGTGGTCTTCCTGCCTGCCCCTCTGAGCCCAGCTGGTATCTTCCCAGAAGGCCTCAAGGTGCAACATGCAACCAGGAGGGAGGAGGAACAGCACGCTGTGCAGTGTGGAGCCCCAGAGGCTTCAGCACTTACAGTTTGGCATGGAAAAGATTGAATGAGCCCTGGGTCTGTCTCATCTGCCTTGCGCAGGCCATTACTGACCAGAGGTGGCTGCGCTCTGTGGGCTGGTCTGAACATTATCTGTTTGCCAGTTATTCCCACGTCAATCTCAGCAGAAGCTGCAAGGGGAACTTGCTCAGCCACAGAGGGGATCTGCCTGGGCCCATGCTGCAGAAGAGCGGGGGACACTGGGCAAGCATCACATCCTGCCACTGCAGGTACCATCCCCCAAGTAAGCTGTGGTCTTTCTTTGGCCTATGGTTTGCTCTCCTCACATCTCACCCCGTGCTGAGGTCATTAATGTTACGGAGGGCAGCTCCAGTGCACTGTCACATCTGGCTGGGGATAGCTCTCTGTCTCCCGTAGGCCCTCAGCAAGCAATGCAATCTCTGGCAGGGCTCTACCCTGCCATACCCCTCTGCCCCCAGTCAGTGCCTGGGCAGCAGGGAGCCAACAGTGCCCTAAGCTGCACAGCATGTGGGTACAGAGAAGGTGACTTCAGGGAGTAGTGCGTTCCCATTCAGCTGTTGTACAGCACCCCGTTACCTTCCCCATGCAGGGTACATCTGGCTGGATCAACCACTTTATTGAGAATGGCCCCAAAAACTTCATAGCCGCAATACTGCCCTGCCCTCTCCTGGGGAGAGAACTGGATCCCATCATCCACGCTGGGGTGAGTGTTGTAAGCAACACTGTTCAGCTTTGCCAGCCGGCTCGCCACTACCCCTTTGGTGATGAGGATCTCCAGGTCTGAGCCACTCGTCAGCAAGCGCTCTGTGAACTCCACGCCAGTCCGCATGTCCAGGAGCAGCTGCTGCAGCTGGGCCTTTTGCAAGTGCAGCAGGTTTTCCTTCTGCACTTTCAAGTCCTCCAGCTGCCTCAGTAGCCGGTCCCGGTGCTCTTCAATTGCTTTCACATACCCACTGGCAAACAGACAGACCTCTGTGGCCACGGCCTCTGCACGACTGCGGATGGCACTGCCCATGCCATCAATCTGGCTCAGCGCACTCTCTAGGGTACCCATGTGCTGTTGAGTGCCTTTCAGCAGCTCCCGCAAGGCGTCCCCATGCCTGTGGATGACATTGCCGGTGAAGTCATAGGGGTGCTGCCGATGCCTGTCTACAATGCAATCCCGGCACACAGGCTGGTCACACTGCTCACAGAACAGCCTTAGCTCCTCTGTGGGATGGGAAGGGCAGAAGAGAGGCTTCCCAGCCTGGCTGCAATCCTTGGTGTTCTCCAGCTCCGTCACAGCATGAGAGGCTGTCTTCTTCTGTCTCCTAGAAGGGAGCAACCACACATCACCTCATCCATGTTGGATATGAAATGTAAACATCCAAGACCCCTTGTGAATGCCAATCTGTACAGACTGCGAGTCACAGTGTGTGCCGCTCCCTCCTGTCTCCACTGAAATTCACTCTGCATGAAGGGACTTGTGGTCTCCTGAGGACAAGGCTCCACACAAAAGAGGACAGCATCTGTAAGCAGCTCATTAGAGGCTGCTCTCAGGCTCCCAGCATGCTGTCAGCACTGTTTTCAGACACAGGAATCGTGTGCCCCACCATGGCCACACACAGACCGCGGAACAGGCTGTCAGGCTGCTATGGCCCCAAGCCCCTTCGTGGAGCCTGACGGAAATGGGGTAGTTGCAATTACCCCCAGAGCCTGCTGCGACAAAGGCAGCAGGAAGGTAGTAAGTCCTGCAAAGTGAAAGCTGGCAGGAGGTGTCTCAAAGCAGTATTGCTCAACAACAGTCACTTCTGGAGAGGAACAGGAGGTGCCAGGCTCCTCAGCCATCAGCCCCATGATTTTCACCAGCTTAAAATTCACTGAGGCAAATGAGCTCTAATATCCCTTAGGAGAAAACCTAGTTCAGGCCGCTGCCAGAAGAAAGTCTGTGGTAAAACATTTAATATTCCAAAAGTCAAACTCCATTTCCTCTGGCCACCAGGTTAGGTCCTGCTCAGACAAGACCAAGGATGGCACACAAAGAACCTGTTAGGACCCAGCCATCCACCATGTCACAGGGCAGCACTAGAATATTTCCATTTTATGTTGGTTTGGACTCTGGGAGCTATTGAGCATGATGTAAAAGCCTTTTCTCCTTCCTAGTCTCCTGCACTAATGACTTTTGGCAGCTGCGATGGGAGCTCCAAGCCATAAGCAAAGAAATACTCTGAGGACCAAGCTCTGTAGAGTTGCTCTGGCAACACAAAGCAACCTCATCACAGGGCAGGACATGGCCCTTAAACTACTCCTTTCGCTTCCCACTAATCTCCCTTGGGTCCAGCACATTGTCAAAGCCTTCTAGCATTATTTGCATAACACCCTTCAAATTCACACTTCCCTGACTTCAACCGAAGACCTCTCTCACTTATTCCAAGGAGCACAACAGTGGCACTCAGACCGTCAGAAATCTTCTCTACATGCCAGGAAATCATTTCAACATAGTTTTCCTTGGCCCTTGTTCTGCTCTGCCATCAACCAAATCAGGTATAAGTCTGCAGATGCTAGTGGGGTAAAAAAATTGTAGCAGTAAATTAGGTGGGAAGTGGGTCATGGGAACAAATTCTCTACTGCTTTATACCTTCTGCAGTTACTCCTGTCAGTGCAGAAGGCTGCTATTCAAAGCCTCAGTTTATCACTCTTCAGCAGCTTGCATTGGGTATGAGGTATTAGCTAATCAGAATGGTATGCTGAAAATTACAGTCCCGAGTAGAAAGGTAACTAAGAGTCTAAGCCATTTTACCACAGGCACCACTATCTGCAGGGGGGCGGGGCAGGGAGGAACATGCCTCAGTACTTTCTGGGGAAAGAATTTGCTAATCAAGTGGAAAGGAGCAGCAAACGTGGAAGGAATAGGCTGAGCTGATTAACCCAGGCTAGGAGGCTTCCCTGGCTCGTATTACTGGGTGTTTTTCTGACCCTGCCTGTCACCTCCTTGTTTCAGAAGGCCATTCAGACTTCCTATCACTTTTCTTCCATAGTGCTGCCTGTTCTCTGCCCTGCTCACAGGCTACTGTGGCCGCCTCCTCTTCAACTCCTGCCTCTGTTGCAGTCACCTCTTCTTCCTGCCTTACTGACAACGACCCTCTCTGAGACACACAGCTCTCTTCTGCTGTCACTTCTTCAGTTTTCCCATATTCCAACAGAACTAAGCCCTGTAGCATCAGGCACACTGCAGAGCAACACTGTTACTGCTGTAGGCTCCCGGCCTTGCAGAAATGCCAAAAATGCACACAAGATAAGTGGACACAACAGTTAAGAGGCAAGCACACGGGCTGATCATCAGGAGGTAGCAACCACAGCAGGCAGGCTAGTGTCAGAACTTCCACTTACCTCTTTTCACTTCACCTATGGGTGCCTTTGCACATACACAGTAAATGTTTCTGGAGGTGGAGGGAGGCAGACCACCAGCAGCTTAATTTCCCCATTTCCCCTTGAGAGATGTGCCTTCTCCAAAGCGGGACAGCGCAACACACCAAGCTCTTGTCCTGCTAGTATTCAGCCCGCACCCACGCCCACTGGAGCACGGTCAGTCTTCCCACCCAGTAATGCTAAACCGAGATGCAAACCAGCAAGCAGACACTGCCAGGGGCAAAGGGTGGCCTGATTTTGGACTTAATGGCCTCACCTGAACCGGGCTGACAGCTAGCAGCTTGCCGGTCCCTGCTGGAGTACAGAGCATCATCCGGGGAGGATAAAAACCTGATAGGGATCGAACGAACTGGAAGACACACAGGTTTACTGCTTTGGCTGGCTCCGCATGTGTCCCCGCCTGCTGCCCCCACCCAGCCGCTGCCCCCCAGCAGCCCGAAAGGGTACGGCCGCCCTGCGCACCCCGTGGAGGAGAGGTGGCCCCGCCCGGGCCGGGCCTCGCCGCCCCCCTCACCTGTGGGCCTGGCAGCAGAAGAGGCAGAGGTCGGCCCCCCCCCCCCCCGCCGCCCCCCACCCGCCGCCGCCCCCCGTTGCTGGGGGCGACGGCGGCTGGGGGGGGGTCTCGGCCGCAGCAGCGCCGCCCTCCGCCGCCGCCGGCCCCTGGGAGAGGCGCCGGGGCGGCCGGGGGACCCCGCCTCCCCCTCCCCCGGGGCTCCTCCTCCGCGACGGGACGGGCGAAGGCGGGCGGAGGGGCCCCAACAGCCCGCTTTGTCCGCCTCCTCCTCGCCGGGGCACCGAAGCGCCTCTCCAGCCGCTTGCTGCCTCCGACCGCTCCTCTCTTTTCCCAGCCGGTCACCCGGAAAACGGCCCCCTTCCCCACCCTGCCATGGGTAGATTTTGTGTTTCCAGGTCTTCCAACTCGTAACTTCACCACCTGGCAGAGCCTGACCGGCCTTTGCAGACCCTTTGCTGGTCTTCTGGTTGCCTTCAGGCCTTCGTAGTTTTTCCTTCTGATCACCGGTTGAACTCGCTGAACAAACAAGGACCAGTATCAGTGAAACCTGGAATAGAAATAGTGCCACACAGCCGGGCTTCGCTGTGACTGCCCATGGAGATCGGCTGATGACTGTAGTAATTTACTTCGCCTGGGGATTATGAATATTGTAGAAGGCAGGCTTGGAAATCAGAGAGTCATTGAACTCCTACATGAAGCTCCTTGGACTTTGATGGTACCTCCACAATTGCTTTTATCAGTCTGATTTGTAAGGTCCTCAAAGAATGAAATCAGATTTTTTTTTTTTTTCTAAAGAAAGCTCTTTTCTGTAAAGCCATGTTGACTGGCACTAATGGTACTCATACAGTGTGCTGCATTCAGCCATTAATGACTGAACTTTGTACTAGCTTCTCCATTAGTTTGCCTAGGACCGTGGCTATCTTATCTGCCCTACTCTGCTGGCCCTTTCGAATACCAAGGTGACATGAAGACCGTTTGAGACATCTGGATTTTAAGTTCCCTAAGTTGTATTGAAAATCAACAAGCAAGGGAGATCTCCAGTTAGGTTTTTTTTTAGGACTGCTGAGTGCAAATTATCTAGCCCTACTGATCTGTAAACACTTAACCTATAACGGATGTTAACATCCCTCTGATGCATAATGGCTTGACAAAGACATCGCCTTCTCTGTGCGATACACTCAAAACATTTCTAGGTCTTTCATGTTGTAATATGAGATCAAGATTTTAGATCACAATCAAGGGTTTACAGCCTTGAGGCCGATCAAACAAGAAAGATGTTCGAGCAGGCTCCTCTGGATTAACTATTATCGAGTGAAGTGGTTGCTGCGGAGGTTAGAGAGGATAAAAGTTGCAGTAATTGTGAGACAAGATGATTTGATAACGATATTAGACATTGTGGCAGAGAGGAAAGACTGGTTCTTTTAATCATGCTGGTGGTGGAAGGAATAGCAAATGACACCATAAGCGTGGGTGTGGGAAGCAAATGGGAGAAGAATCATCACGTTGCCCTTGCGCAGAAAAGGCGAGCTACCTAGAGAACGGCAGTGTCTTCCACTGCTGCACAGAGATGGTGAAATAAGCCATGGCTGGTAATTGCAGAGGAAATCTGAGGTTCCACCCCAGCTGATCTGATCTGATCGTCTGCCCTGAGGCTGATCAGATTGGAGCACAGGACAGGAGTAATGTATCCATGAATCAACTGCACGCAGCAGTAGCAACCTCTGGATGACCAGAGGAAGTTGCAGTGAAATGGGCTGGAGAGAATGGTCACGAGAGCCCCAAGAGATTCAGAGAAAGAAAAGAGAAGCAGAAATGCCAAAAAGAAAAAAAATGCAAACCCAGCGGCCTGCGAAACGGGAACTGCTTTAGTGCAAACTCATGCTTCGGTTTTGATTACTCTCCCCATAATATCACGTTCTTGGCTATTGCTAATCAGTACAGGAAGCCCCTATGCCACCAAGTCCTAAATTGTGGAAGGCAACTCAATGGAAATGTATGCTGGTGCCCTGTGAATATCTTCAAGAAACATGCTGGGCTGCAAAGCACTGCAAGAATTGCATTGGGAGGCCCCCTCCCATCTTGGATTACTCAGAGTTTGGTTTGTAACTGGACAAAACATAAGGACAAAAAAAAGAACGTGTTAACTTATAAACACTGATGGGCAATAAAGGAACATAGTTACAACAATGAAACAATGCAAAAGTGTCATTAAAGTTCCACTAAGCAATAATGTTTTCCTTTTGCCGCATTCACAAGAGTTGGTGGATGGCTAATTTTCCTCATTTGACCCAAGATTTACTCGAAATGGGGTCCTCTTCAAACTAATTTTCCTGCTGCTATTGTTAAAGATGTCTATCAGAGCCTCTCAGAGTACTTGCTATGAGTGACCTGTTCTTTCCCTATGCACTGCCAGCTCCTGCCAGCTCCTTCCTCTTTTTCCTGTTTATTTGCTTCTCATTTCCTACCATTAAGCACTGGATCTTCACACAGAGACATGGAGAATCTGATGGTTTCCTTCCCCATTCCCCTTCAAGGACTCTTGGCTAGTATTTCTATTGTATTTGCTAATTAGCCCATTCTGGGAGAGCTTTATGCTGCTTTCCTGTTTATATTTTTCTGAAGATATATTGCTAAAACCTTTTATGTCACGTACCAAAAAAATCTTTAAAGCATAATTTCCTTCCTAGACTCTTTGCGAGTAGTGTGGGTATAAACCATTCATTACATTTGGAATGGGATGCCTCATGCTTCATTGTCCCTACCTGTTAATTTTAGGGAGCTGTTTCTGGATATCCTGCCATAAGAAATGAACTGAAGAGGTGGTGAAGCCAAATTCATTACTGAAGAGGACAGCGAGGAGCAGACCTGCAATCCCTGGGCTTGCAGAAAAGTCCAAGATGACTGATGCTAAAAAAGAAGCTCTGGAAGTTATTCAGAAAGAAATTATTAGAGATCTCATTGACAGAAAGCAGAGAACCTGTCGAAGTGCCACGGCCTGGGCTAACAGAAGCCAGAGGAAGGTGGAAAATGGCTTATTTTGGGAGTTTACAAAGGAAAGAGAAGTGGAACAGACAGTTGGCTGCTTTCCGGATGACCAGCAAGTCCAGTTTTAGTGTGGATTTGTCAGCCCTGGGAGCTACTGTGTTTTAGAGACTTCTCTGAACACGGCCGAGCCACCAGGCTGGTCTTCTGGGAGTACTTGACGTGTCATTACTTTTTTTCTGTCAAACTGTTTTGTGTGGCAGCCACCAGCCACCCAGCTAACAGCTCTTCTCGTTTATAATCAACCTCGCCTGGAAAATGCAACAAAGAATTTACAAACCATCTCCCAACCAAGGCAGAATCTCTTCCTCATTCAGCTAAATATGCATTTAAAATTATGTGGCATTTAACTGTCAGGAGGAGCATTTCCATATCGTTCTTTTGGCTTCTGGTCCAAGAGTCTATTATTATCAGTTTATTTACCGAGGCACAGAGGCTGGTGTCTTCCCCAGCCCTCACTTTCTGCATCCAGCCCAATGCTCAAGGGCTCTCAGAGCGTGAGCACCTACACTTAACCCACTTGAGGCCAGCCAGAGCTTGGGTATTTCCCACCTCCTGGCAGCCTGGGTTGCTCACGGTGCTAGGGTCCATCCCAGAAGGATGCCATGCCCAGCCCAGCTGAGCCACGTGGTGTGGTTGTGAGGATAGGTGGGACGGGAGGCTTCGTGCTCGCAGGCTCTTGTCCTGCTGGGGGACTTCAACCACCCCGACATCTGCTGGAAAACCAACACGGCAAGCTGTAGGCAATCCAGCAGGTTTCTCGAATGCATTGAGGACAACTTCTTAAGCCAGGTAATAGACACCCCTACCCGAGGGGATGCAATACTGGACCTGGTGGTCACCAATGCAAGTGAGCTCGTCGGAAATGTCAAGATCGGAGGCAGCTTGGGTTGCAGTGATCATGCGCTGGTAGAGCTTACGCTCCAGAGGGAAATGGGAAGAATGAAGAGTATAGTCAGGACCCTGAATTTTAGAAAAGCAAAATTCCAGCTCCTCAAGGAGATAGTCGGAAGGACTCCCTGGGAAATGGTCCTCAGGGACGGGGGAACAGAACAGAGCTGGCAGATCTTTAAGGATGTGATCCACAGAGCGCAAGAGCTCTTGATCCCCAGGTGTAAGAAATCGGGCAAAGAAGGGAAGAGACCAGCATGGCTGAGACGAGAGATGCTGGTCAAACTAAGGACGAAGAGGGAACTGCACAGGCAGTGGAAGCAAGGACAGGCATCATGGGAAGAGTATAGGGACGCAGTCCGGTTGTGTAGGAATGGGGTCAGGAAAGCCAAGGCTCAGCTGGAGCTAAACTTGGCTAGGGATGCAAAGAATAACAAGAAGGGTTTCTACAGGTATATCAGCCGGAAAAGGATGGTTAAAGAAAGCGTACCCCCACTGATGAGCGGGACCGGCAAGCTGGTAACAGCAGATGAGGAGAAGGCTGAGGTACTCAACAACTTTTTTGTCTCAGTCTTCACTGGGAACCTCTCTCCTCACCCCACCCGAGTTGATGGATGGCATGAGGGGGACCGGGAGGGCAAACCCCTTCCTGCTGTAGGAGAAGATCAGGTTCGTGACCACCTGAGGAGCCTGAACGCACATAAGTCCATGGGACCTGATGAGATGCATCCCAGAGTCCTGAGGGAATTGGCCGATGTAGTCACCAAGCCACTCTCCATGATATTTGAAAAGTCATGGCAGTCAGGTGAAGTCCCTGGTGACTGGAAAAAGGGAAACATTGTGCCCATTTTCAAAAAGGGTAGAAAGGAAGACCCTGGGAACTACCGACCTGTCAGCCTCACCTCTGTGCCTGGGAAGATCATGGAACAGATCCTCCTAGAAGCTATGCTAAGGCACATGGAGGCCAGGGAGATAATTTGAGATAGCCAGCATGGCTTCACCAAGGGCAAGTCCTGCCTGACAAACCTAGTGTCTTTCTGTGATGGTGTGACAGCATCAGTGGACAAGGGAAAACCAATGGACGTCATCTATCTGGACTTCTGCAAAGCCTTTGACACGGTCCCCCACAACATCCTTCTCTCTAAATTGGAGAGCTATGGATTTGATGGGTGGACTGTTTGGTGGATAAGGAACTGGCTGGATGGTCGCACCCAGAGGGTAGTGGTCAATGGCTCGGTGTCCGGATGGAGACTGGTGACAAGTGCTGTCCCTCAAGGGTCCGTACTGGGACCGGTGCTGTTTAACGTTTTCATCAATGACTTAGACAGTGAGATCGAGTGCACCCTCAGCAAGTTTGCGGATGACACCAAACTGAGTGGTGCGGTTGACACACCAGAAGGACGGGATGTCATCCAGAGAGACCTGGACAGGCTGGAGAGGTGGGCCTGTGTGAACCTCATGAGGTTCAACAAGGCCAAGTGCAAGGTCATGCACCTGGGTCAGGGTAACCCCCAGTATCAGTACAGGCTGGGGGAAGAAAGGATCGAGAGCAGCCCTGCCAAGAGGGAATTGGGGGTGCTGGTGGATGAAAAGCTGGACATGAGCCGTCAATGTGCGCTGGCAGCCCAGAAGGCCAACCGTACCCTGGGCTGCATCAGGAGAAGCGTGGCCAGCAGGTCAAGGGAGGTGATTCTGCCCCTCTACTCTGCTCTGGTGAGACCTCACCTAGAGTACTGCATCCAGCTCTGGAGCCCTCAGCACAATAAGGACATGGAACTGTTGGAGCGGGCCCAGAGGAGGGCTACTAAAATGATCCGAGGGCTGGAGCACCTCTCTTATGAGGACAGGCTGAGAGAGTTGGGCTTGTTCAGCCTGGAGAAGAGAAGGCTGCGGGGAGACCTGATTATGGCCTTTCAGTATCTAAAGGGGGCCTATAGGAAAGATGGGGAAAATCTTTTTAGTGGGGCCAGCTGTGACAAGACAAGGGGTAATGGCTTTAAACTAGACCAGGGTAGGTTTAGACTGGATATAAGGAAGAAATTCTTTACAACGAGGGTGGTGAAACACTGGAACGGGTTGCCCAGAGAGGTGGTGGAGGCCCCATCCCTGGAAGCATTCAAGGCCAGGTTGGATGGGGCTCTGAGCAACCTGATCTAGTTAGTGGTGTCCCTGCTCACTGCAGGGGGGTTGGGCTAGATGACCTCTAGGGGTTCCTTCCAACCCCAAACATTCTATGATTCTATGATTCTATGACAAGAGGTTGACAGGCTCAGGCAGAATAGGCACAGTTGTACCTATGGGTGAAGCCACCTCCCTCTCCTTACACTGGTGCTTATCCAAGCCTGCTGTCAGCACAAGGTGTGAAGCAAGTTTAGATATGGTAACAGGCTGACGGTTGGGTGTAAAGTATAATGTAGATCTCATTAATGTGCTCTCTGAGAATGAGGCCCTCCCCTAGCTCCAGGTTTTGTACACGTAGTGTCTCAGATGCAATTTCTGGGTGTCCGTAGTTATAAAGAAAATGCCTTTGGTTGGGTTCGTGTGCCCCTATCTCAGCCCAAACTTCTGGGGTGAGTTTGTACCTCCTTTGACTCCTGCAGCAGTCAAGCTACTGGACAGTGCCCTATAACCTGTGGGGTCACACAACTGTCGCTTTTTCTTTCTTCTCTGTCAGGTGGCAAAGGTCGCTCCCATCAGAGATGAAGGAGTAGGACCGCTCTCCAACATGGCAGAATCAAGCTGCAATGAGCAAGTCTGCCTTTGGAAAAGGAGACGCCAATTGACCTTTGCCTGTGCTGGTCGAGCACAGTGCCCCAGGCCAAGGCTCACATGACACAAGTTCTGCAAGCTGACAGAATGGGGGAATGTGACAGCTGCTGCAGAAAGACAACACCGATCCCCTGCTTGGGGACACAGCTTGGGATGGAGAGGGAGGACTTCTGCCCTGGGATCTCTCAGAGACTTTCTACAAGGCATTTCTGGGCGTACTCACTCTTCAGAGAAACACCTTCATTACCAAACATCTCCCCTCATGCATGTACTCATACACTCTCTTTTAAATTTGCTAGTAGCTTTTCTTCTTCAGGCCAGCGTTTAGCCTAAGGGACTAAGCCAAACTGAAACTCAAGAGACCTCATTTAAAGTAAGCCCAAGTCTCTGTTTTCATGCCAGCCTCTGAAGTTTCCGTAAGCTGCTGTCACACATCAGACCCATGCTCCAGCTAGAAGGAGAAGTGAAGGAAGAAGGCAGCAAAACAGCACACCTGGCAGACTAAACCTGTGCCGCTCACCAACTAATGGAAGAGGCACAGACACCACACACGGGTGCTTGACTTGACCCTGAAATAGCAAACTGGAAGCAGTTAGGGTGGAGAGATCTGGTAACACATGAAACACACAAAGCAAGCAGCGAAAGAGATGGGTAGATCGCTCTTGTCCTCCACACTTGCAGCAGGAAACAGAGTTTGAGGTGGTCAAGCAATATCCCCTTCAGCTGGCAATGACTCTTTGAAGACAAAAACAGCTGCAGCTAAAACACCCAGCAACACTGGCTTTGTGCAGACTTGCCCTTGCTGTGGCTTGTGACCAGGCATTCTTGCTTTCCCTTCCTCCCTGCAACTTTCCAGCCACCTGCTGCTTCTTCCAGCTTTCTGCTGCTATATATATTCTTTTTAATCTCTCCTGAATCCTGCCTACATTTTTTTTAAGGGAAAATGAAACTGGTTTTTTTTTCAAGCCAGGTTTTCTAAGGAAGCAAGTTTTATGTGATCTGTCAGGACAGTAACCTTTTCTACATCCCCTTCAGCCATATTTGAGACAGGAGAAGCGATCTGGAAGACTGTAAGTTTCTAGATGCAAAAGAAGGTCAATAAATAAGACACTTAACACTCACACTGAGAAGACAGTGGAGCCATTCTTCTTCCCCTTCGCTGCCAAGACCATGAGAGACAGGAGGTTTTACAGCAGGGTATTAAATGGGGATGCAGCTATTATGGTGGTGGTAGGGGGCAACCAGAGAAGTTGGGCAGCACTCCAGAGAAAAACAGGCTGAATTAGTTCTGCTGCTCACAGACCATCTACAAATCATATGATTGAGGCATGTGGCTGGGAGACACACACACACTCACACAGATCTTGCAGCAGAGAGCGTCTGTGGGGCAAGCACATGTTATCAGAATGTGCCTTCTGGTGGGGTCACTGAGACAACATCCCAGTGCCAGTATGGCATCCCCACCTGCAGCGCCCTTTCGCCTGCCCCATGGCCCTACAGGCTAAGCACAGCCTCTGTCTGTGGACAAGGGGAAGGGTGTCAGGAGTTTCCCTGCAGCACTAGAAACAAAAACCTGGCCTCACTGCAGGGCAGCGAGAGCAGGGAACTCACTTAGATGAGGTCTGTGGTCAGTATGAGACCTGACAAAGCAATATTTTTATGCATATGTATATATATGTATGTGTGTGTACATATATATATGTAAACATAAAATCTGACCGCCTGAAGGAAACTGGAACAGGTTTGCAGGAGAGCTAGCTGCCTGCAGGAGCGGATGTCAATCTAACGAGAGTCAGCATTTTGTTTCAGACAGGTACAGGCCAGCCGCAGTTGTGCATAGCAGGCCAGCCTGCTTATCACATTTGTTCCCAGGTGGGAAAGCTCGAGCTGTCGAGCATGAGTCTGCTTTCAGCATAGTTCTGCTTGACTTGCCCCAGGCTCCTCTTCCCTCATTCCCCAACTCCTTTCCTGTGCCTAACGTGCTGCACCCAATTCTGTTTAGTTCGCTGGCCAGAAAGCAGAACTGCATAGGGCAGGGGCAACCCAAACTCTATTTTCCTCGCTCTGTTGCTATTATGCCTTCTGCTGGGGAAAAAAAAAAAAAAAAAAAAGACTAAGACAGACAAGCATTAAGCATTTTACTCAGGTGTCCCAGCAAGAATTTCAGCTGCTTTGGATCACCTCTCTATTCCAAGAGCTCCTTCTAAGCACCTCCATCCCCGTTCCCACCTCAGAAACTCATGCAGGTGCTGTGCAGGGGCATACAGAGGAGGCATAGACAGGCACTCGCAGAGACAAGGGTCTTTTTGCCTTTTTTTAAGCTTCTGGTGAAACTATGCTTGGCAAGCTCGCTGGGCTGCAAAGAGGCACTTGCCCTTTTCCTCTTTGGTACTGTCTCAGTTGCACCCAGGAGTTCTGAAGAAGATGGGGCTAGACAGGAGCTTGTGACCCGTCATTATGGTGAAGTAGCTGTACTCCGCAGCCTGGGGCAGGGGAGGAGGTGCAAGCCCTGGCCCTGGCAGCTCTTCAGCTCAGCTCCACCCCACCCAGAGCTGGAGGTCCCCAGGGAATGGAGGCTATGGAGATTTTGAAGCGCCTCAGCTGTAATCTGGAGCCAGGCACTCATTCTGTGAGCTGCCTTTTCCTGCCTTTGCCCCACCTTCTTACTCCTCACCCGGAAAACTGGTGGGTTCGAAGTGAAGGGTGAGAATGACCTGGGGTTTTTGTGCTCAGAAGAAACACTCCCAAGGCAATACACACACTTAGATGACTAAGAACTGAAATACAAGGAATATGTATAAATACTTCTACCTGTCCATTATTTGCTGGAGAAAAGAGATTCTCTTCAGAGACTTCTGGGTTCCTCTTCCACGTTATGCAAAGCCTCCCCCCCCCCCCCCCCATTAGTGCCCCTACATTCAAGAGCCACAGAAGGGAAGACAAAAGAACAAGGATGCTTATGAATCCTGCCATTGCACAGGACCACATACAAGGCACCTGTCAGGATGGGGGGTGTGCTCAACCTGAAGAGCAGAAACGTAAATATTGTGAGGATTTCCTTGATCAAAACTTGTGTTTCTACAGAGCAGGACCCAGGACGACTCACTCTTGCACCTACTCCAGGACACATCTTTCACAGTCCTGGGGAACTGTATCTCGGAGACCAGCCCAAGGGTGAGGCAGTGTTGTGCTGGGACTAGGAAACATAGAATTTTCCCGAGTCTTGCTCTGTGCCTCAGTTTCCCCAGCTAAAAAATCAGGTAAGTGCTTTTGTGGAGATCTCGGGCTCTTTAGATAACATCCACTATGTAAAAAGCTAAACATGCATCACTCAAAGGGACATTTTTAGTCTGTGAAAACTGATTCCCATGCCTCTTCCCAGAGAGGCTGCTCTGGCACATGACCAATTCCAAAACAGCAAAGCTGGGACTGCGGCAGCTGCGTGTCTCCCAGCCAACCTGCTCATCCTTGTATTCTATAAGGTGCCATTTTTGTTTTTTTTTTTTTTTTTTTATGTCTCTATCCAGATTTGTTCTGTTTATATCATTCCACATTTAGGGTTTTGCAGATCCAGAAAGGCCCTGCGGAATGGGCAGACACACTTGTGCCTGCACTTCCATCTTGCATAAAGAGAAGGGGCATTCATAGAGCTGTACGTGCTGCCCTGGAGAGAGCCCCCTTCGTCTACCCTCAGAATTGGACTAGTAAAGTAGAACAGCACGGTGTTAGGCCATACAGTGCCTCAGGGAAGCGAGCCAGGTGCTGTGCACAGAGCAGCAGCGATCTCCCAGCTTCGAGGCAGTTCCCCCAACTCTGCCTAGCAGAAGCAATGCTGCTGGTTGTGGTGGAAGGGGAGCACAGCCCCATCAAGTCAAAGAGGTAGGAAGTGTGTGTGGTGAGAGAGGCGGTACAGAAACAACAAATGGCTTAAAATAACTGTTTTAATAAGACAGAGTGATCCCTGGATGGATTTCTCCCACAGCACACTGCACAGGTCCCATCCATAGAGAGAAGCTCATTTTTAGCAACTGAAGCTATTACATGGCTTTCTTACATGAAAAAAAAGTCTGTTAATCATTTCTACAGAAGAGGAGTTCATGTAGGGACTTCCTGCTGCACATGGTGCAACCATCAAGTGGGAGCTGCCTGCAGGCTCCTCTGTTACAACGAGCTGGCTGAGTTAATCCTGCAGCCAAGGGGTAGGCGCAGCACAACACAGCCTGAAGGCCATGTTGCATGCACGGCCCAGCACAATGCAGGCTTGCCCCTACCCAGGTTAAGCGTTACACAGACACATTATGACAAGTATCGTTCTGATACGTTAAGGGTCAAAAGACCCCCAGATGTAAGCAGCTTACATGCATAAGATTTAGGCCTTATTGTCTAGTTTGCTGATGCTTTGCTAAAGTCAGTAGTGTCTAGTTTGGATGTTTTGCTAAAGTCAGTAGTATAGTTACTTAGTAAATTTAGAACCCTAGTAAAGGGCGGGAAGAATGGGGAGGGCATGAAGCAAAAAGATAATAACGGTTTGTCAAGGTTGCTAGACTAGAAGGAATGAGAACTAATTGACACAGGAAGATTTGTGGCTCCTTACGAAGGACAGTTTTTGATAAGAACCAGGAGTTTACCTTAAGAACTGATTTACGCCAACCCTGCAGTTTGGGCAAGAGCCAAGGAGCAACTGAGTCTGCGCAAGGGGTTACTAGTGGTGATGAAGAGGAGCCATCAGCCTTCATCCCCACGACCCCCGACGACCACCACAAGGAGGCACTGAGCAAGCACAATTGGGAGGGACTTATGGAAATGACCTCCTGAAACTAATTTTAATACGAAGCGGGAACAGGTTATGCATATGTATAGGCATGTTGGGAGACTTCATGCATATGTAACACTTTGCTACATATAAACAGGACAAGTTGCCACGCGGAGGTGCGCACAACTTTGGTGGGACTACCCCCCGTGCTGCCCAGCGCTGAATAAACATACCTACTGCACAATCTTACAGATTGTGGAGTCCGTTTTTCGCACGTCAGTTCCATCCAGTAGATCCACTTTTTAAACTTCATCTATCCCTCTGTCTGTGTCCCTAGAGGCATAGCTTTATCTCTGTGGCAGGCTAAAAGCGCAAGCCGGAACCCTTGAACAGAAAGCCTTGTTTGTAGAACATTGGGCTCAATAAGGATTGTGCAGGGGCTAGGTTTAGAGACACGGGAGTTGTGCTGCTGCATGGAATTCCTCATCTAGCCTTGACAGTTTACAATATTCCCATCCAAAGGCACAAACTAAGCTGTGCCTGCCAAAATGCGTAGATAAACCGCTGAAAAAAGAAGCTCCTCAGTATGATCACATTCAGGTATTACAATAGAATAGTTGATGTTATACTATAGACACTGAAAAGCAACACATGTGTAACCACAGCTGATTTGAATATCCAGACACTGTATTTCAGCTATCAGGAGAAGCATCTCAAACCGTGTGCCCGAAGTTTCCCTTGTTACATAAAGCTCCTTATGTCTTGTGTTTTTAGAGAAACAAGTTGCAGATAAAAACATCCCAAACTTTGGCAAAAGCAAGGTACTCTGATACCATGGGGTTTAATTAGCCTCAGGCATTTAAATTTATTGCACTATGCAAAAATTTCAGCTTCAGAAAAAGTATTGAAAAAAAGCTAAGATACACAAAGCTGCAAGTTTTTATTAACGTGTTAAGCATCTCACAGTAGTGTCTGTGTTCCTCCAGTGTTTTGGACCTATAGAGCTCTGCACCTTCCCCTCCAAGTGTGGCTCTAAAAGCATCCTTAAACTAGACTTTATTTTGCCATAGTAGCCTTCCCTTCTCTGTCGTAACCACAGAGGTTCTTCAGGCTGTAGGAGTGACCTCCTCCTTTCCGTGTCAGCAACAGCTCCTGTCACCTCAGACCTGTAGGGCTGCATCATCATCATTAGGGTGGTGATCTTAACACTCACCTAGACAACATGAATTGACAGTGCCAGATTGCCTTCTTAATGGAGTTGGCAATTCTGAATAGCTAAAGGTTTCAGAGGGAAATACTCTCATTTGGACTTTTCTGTTTAAAAAGTGCTTATGGACTTTGTATGTCCTCGTAAACCCTAATGTAAAACAAAAATTAAAGTGTCATACCTCCAGAATCTTTGGTCTCCCTCTAGAAACTGGAACAAGTGGGTGTAAGCTTAAAAACAGAAAGGAAGATCTGTTTCTGAACTTCATTTCTCAGCTCCATATCAACTATTTAATATTTCAAAACCAAACCAAAACCCAAACATGGCTACACATTGCAGAGAGCCTCCTTTCATGTAACTGCAGAAGAATTAATGACTATGAAAGAGGAAACAATCAAAAACCCAAGAAAAATCCCTAAGAGTTTTCCCATTTCCAAAAATAAAATGAAACTGCTATTTGCAACAAAGTGTTTAGTTTAGAATGTTATCATCAAAATAGGTATAGAAAACTTTCCCATGCTGTCCAAAGGAAACATTTTCAAAGGGAAACGAATTCCCATGTGGTTACACCTGATAAAAGAGGAGGAAAACAAAGGCTGCAGCTCTTCTCTGTATCTGACTCTTTATTATTGTGCTTACCAAAAGTCCTTCTCCTGACATTTAAGACAAAACGGAAGAACATGAAAGGCCTGGGAAAAAAAGGAAGCAAGGCAGTAAAGTGTTTATTGTGCAAAGTCAGAAAGTCATTGGCAATAAAACACACTGCATTGACAGAGCACTGGGACTAGATGATACCAGGCTTTCTACAATTCAACACAATTGAAAAAGAAAGATCGCATGAAGCCCTAAAACCCCCTCTTCACCTGATAAAAAAAAATCAGATGTGTTACTGCTAGTGACGGCTGCAGATTTTTGCTTGGTCTAGAAGAGGGGAAAAAAAACCCAAGCAGTAACAGTTTTTCAGCAACTGCTTTCAGCTTTATACTAGCCTAGGAGCTCCAGCAAACACACTTCCACTAGAGCACAGCTGCAGCTCATTTTTAGCCATGACACCTGTGTGACCCCAGCCTGAGCCGTAGAAGGCTGCCTACCCCTATCCAGAGGATGTGGAGAAGTTGGTGGTAGTGTGACTGGAGACACCCAGGAACATGTTCCTGCCTTCTGAGATGAGCGCAGAGCACTGAGCCTGTTTGAAAGCGAGCTCTGGCACCAGACTGGCCACATCAGCACAAGGTGGTGATACGTTAAGGGTCAAAAGACCCCCAGATGTAAGCAGCTTACATGCATAAGATTTAGGCCTTATTGTCTAGTTTGCTGATGCTTTGCTAAAGTCAGTAGTGTCTAGTTTGGATGTTTTGCTAAAGTCAGTAGTATAGTTACTTAGTAAATTTAGAACCCTAGTAAAGGGCGGGAAGAATGGGGAGGGCATGAAGCAAGAAGATAATAACGGTTTGTCAAGGTTGCTAGACTAGAAGGAATGAGAACTAATTGACACAGGAAGATTTGTGGCTCCTTACGAAGGACAGTTTTTGATAAGAACCAGGAGTTTACCTTAAGAACTGATTTACACCAACCCTGCAGTTTGGGCAAGAGCCAAGGAGCAACTGAGTCTGCGCAAGGGGTTACTAGTGGTGATGAAGAGGAGCCATCAGCCTTCATCCCCACGACCCCCGACGACCACCACAAGGAGGCACTGAGCAAGCACAATTGGGAGGGACTTATGGAAATGACCTCCTGAAACTAATTTTAATACGAAGCGGGGACAGGTTATGCATATGTATAGGCATGTTGGGAGACTTCATGCATATGTAACACTTTGCTACATATAAACAGGACAAGTTGCCACGCGGAGGTGCGCACAACTTTGGTGGGACTACCCCCCGTGCTGCCCAGCGCTGAATAAACATACCTACTGCACAATCTTACAGATTGTGGAGTCCGTTTTCCGCAGTCAGTGGCAGCTGGGCTAGTCAGCTGTGCCAAGAGAAAAGAGTTACTAGCTTGAATGTGCTGCTCTGCTAATGCAGCTACAGTTTTATGGAGTCACTAGCCCTGACTCTGAAGCCAGACCTGCCATCCTGCTGAACCCGAGTTCTACTGATCTCAAGGAGACACAGATTTCATTAACGACGTGAAGGAAAACCAGCGGTATTTCTCATCTCACCGAGTGTGACTCAACTTACAATTAGTGATTTGATAGAGCAGCTTCCAAGTTAAGGAAACCAGATGATGACTCAAAAGGTTAATTCCAATCATGTATTCCAAAAGGAAATCTCAGACATTCCAGAGCATTTGTAGCAACCATTGGTTTGGAGGAAATCAGAAGCAACTGTGCTAATGCGTGGGCACAATGGTTATGCAGTCCCTCCCAGCCTTGGCATTCCTGCCTCTACATGAGTCGGGGGACTTCTTCCAAGCAATTTTAACTGTTACTTCACAAAATTCGGGACTATGGGCATTCTTCAATTCCCAGAGTTAACACTGGAAAAATAAACTGCAGAAGTGCCAATGAATATTTGAACAGGTCTTCTTTTGAATCCCATTTTTTTTAGATTTCTCTAAATCTGTTTAAAAGAAAACCCGCCCTAAAAAAAAAAATAAAAAAAGGAAAAGAAAAAAAGAGAAGTATCTTTTCTTCATTCTCCTAAAACTGAACTGATTGAAAGGATATGCGCTGGGCCCTTTTAATGTCCCACCCCATCAATATCTTAAAGGGGCAAATTTAACAGTTAAAAAAAGAAAAACAACTTTACTCAAAATCCAGTTTTGAGACCTGCAGGTTTTTTTTTTTTTAAATCTCCATTGAAAAGGTTTTTGCCCAGGATTACTATGATGTAAGGAACAGATATATAAGCATTTCCTCACAGTCCTAGATTTTATTGTTAATCATTACTAATAAAATGATGGTGATTTTAAAAAGTCAAATAAAACCAATATAAAAACATAGTAATTAGAATATTATATATACATAAACCAGCTTAATACAATTATATCACAGTTTTCTATTGTATCAAAGAGAGCACACTTTAGTACATAGCAAATAGAGATTCTGATTTCAACTTGAAATAGTCACTTTATATTTACTATAAAAAATTAAAACAACTTTTTTTAAAAGCAATCCTCAAGTCCAGATGTAATCCCTGACACATTAACTGCACAGAAAATGCAACTTTTGGGAGCAACTGTAAACCAAGAAGGAACAAATTATTTCTGATGCAAATTCTTACCCAGCAGGAATAGAACTGGCTTCCTAATCTCCAGGGTGCTTTTGAACATCACAGGTTCCCCCATCTCAGTTTTTCTTAGTTTTTTCATTCCCGTTTCTTGAGTGAATACATGCTCCAGAAAGTTTCACATGCACTTTCTAAAACCTTCTGTCTTTAGCATATCTAACACAGATATCAAATGCTCATTTGTATTGCTACAACAGTCTCAGTTTACAATCTTGTGAAAGACTTATTCAGTGAAACGCAGTGATGTCACAGCAGCACATCCCAGTTCAGAAACTTATTCCCAGGGCTTCCTATAGCGCTCTGTATGGCACAAATGCAATAAGCATATGGGCCTTTTTATACTAATGGCACTGACATGAAAGCACTTCAGGGTTAAACTGTACATCTGGAGAGGGGGATTATAGTGATCTAGTTGTGGTTCATAAAAAAAATTATAAAAAAAAAAATACATGACCTGAATGCAGCTTCCTTTACATAACATGCATTGACAATGCAAACCAGCCTTCTTCTTTTGGCTTTTCCACCTGCAAAAGAAGAAACCAGTTGAAATTCATACATCATAAGCTTCCCACAGAATTGCTAGTTAGTGCTGGCTCGTGTAGGATTGATACGTATCAGTTCACTGATGTGTAGCAATTGTCTGCCATAGGCAGCACAGAGGCAGTCACACCACCTACTTTAGACACCTAGTTTTAGCCACATCTACCTTAAGTATTTCCCCTCTGGGGATGTATACTTCGCTGTCAGGATAGGGAGACTTGGACCCTAACTTTGTTTCTCTTTATTAATTTACGTAATTTTGGACATCAGGAAAGACAGTATTAATAATCTCCTCACAGTTGCTTTCAAGCATACAAACAGATATAGGACTGCTTTACCAGACCACACTACTGCCTGGAGTTCCCCACTGTAGTCTGTTCTTCTCTCTGCACATTGGTAATCAGAAATGCAGACTGGTTATTTTTCTTTGCATTTGGATTTATTTATCCTTCAGCAACTGGCTTGAGCAATGGCTAGGTAAGAGCTCACTTGCCTCTTAGGTGTGGCTCTACCAGCACATCATAATGATTACTTAAAATCATAGAATGACAGAATGTTTTGGGTTGGAAGGGACCCCTAGAGGTCATCTAGTCCAACACCCCTGCAGTGAGCAGGGACACCACTAACTAGATCAGGTTGCTCAGAGCCCCGTCCAACCTGGCCTTGAATGCTTCCAGGGATGGGGCCTCCACTACCCCTCTGGGCAACTTGTTCCAGTGTTTCACCACCCTCATTGTAAAGAATTTCTTCCTTATATCCAGTCTAAACCTACCCTGGTCTAGTTTAAAACCACTACCCCTTGTCCTGTCACAGCTGGCCCTACTAAAAAGATTTTCCCCATCTTTCCTATAGGCCCCCTTTAGATACTGAAAGGCCATAATCAGGTCTCCCCGCAGCCTTCTCTTCTCCAGGCTGAACAACCCCAACTCTCTCAGCCTGTCCTCATAAGAGAGGTGCTCCAGCCCTCGGATCATTTTTGTGGCCCTCCTCTGGGCCCGCTCCAACAGTTCCATGTCCTTCTTGTGCTGAGGGCTCCAGAGCTGGACGCAGTACTCCAGGTGAGGTCTCACCAGAGCAGAGTAGAGGGGCACAATCACCTCCCTCGACCTGCTGGCCACGCTTCTCCTGATGCAGCCCAGGGTATGGTTGGCCTTCTGGGCTGCCAGCGCACATTGACGGCTCATGTCCAGCTTTTCATCCACCAGCACCCCCAATTCCCTCTTGGCAGGGCTGCTCTCGATCCTTTCTTCCCCCAGCCTGTACTGATACTGGGGGTTACCCTGACCCAGGTGCATGACCTTGCACTTGGCCTTGTTGAACCTCATGAGGTTCACACAGGCCCACCTCTCCAGCCTGTCCAGGTCTCTCTGGATGACATCCCGTCCTTCTGGTGTGTCAACCGCACCACTCAGTTTGGTGTCATCCGCAAACTTGCTGAGGGTGCACTCGATCTCACTGTCTAAGTCCTTGATGAAAACGTTAAACAGCACCGGTCCCAGTACGGACCCTTGAGGGACAGCACTTGTCACCAGTCTCCATCCGGACATCGAGCCATTGACCACTACCCTCTGGATGCAGCCATCCAGCCAGTTCCTTATCCACCAAACAGTCCACCCATCAAATCCATAGCTCTCCAATTTAGAGAGAAGGATGTTGTGGGGGACCGTGTCAAAGGCTTTGCAGAAGTCCAGATAGATGACATCCATTGGTTTTCCCTTGTCCACTGTTGTTGTCACACCATCATAGAAAGACACTAGGTTCGTCAGGCAGGACTTGCCCTTGGTGAAGCCATGCTGGCTATCTCAAATTATCTCCCTGGCCTCCATGTGCCTTAGCATAGCTTCTAGGAGGATCTGTTCCATGATCTTCCCAGGCACAGAGGTGAGGCTGACAGGTCAGTAGTTCCCAGGGTCTTCCTTTCTACCCTTTTTGAAAATGGGCACAATGTTTCCCTTTTTCCAGTCACCAGGGACTTCACCTGACTGCCATGACTTTTCAAATATCATATTCGAAATTCCCTGGAGCCACCAGTGAAAGACTGCCAGAGGTTCACAGTTCTAACACATGAAGATGCCACAGCAGAAAGTGTAGTTACAGGATTATTCACTTGTAAATAACAGCTCTGTGGCAGCAAACAACTGATGTCACTAGCACTCAGGTCTCCCCTTACGAATTGTCCAGAATCCAAACTGCCATGAATCCGACTACTATAAGCCTCGGTAGACTTCAGGTAGGACAGAGCTTCCTCCCCTTCTTTATCTGCCTCGATTTTTCCTTTTATGACACCGCACTCAAGACTTTCTGGCTGAAGGTTTTTCAGTCTTACCTTTGGCCTTTGGCTGACAGGAGTCACACTTTCTGATGTGGCACTTAGGGGTGAACAAGGTTTGCTGGAGTCTCCTACAGACCTGTAGACATTCAAAATGAGATTGAAAAAGTGAAAAATGGAAGTGACTACTAGAATCGTGTCTCAGATCCTGAGTTAGGACCCCTCATCAATAGTCTTTAACAACCCATGTCATCTGTCTTATGTCACACTGCAGGTGTTTTAAATACAAACAATGGAAGCTGTGAAAAAGCTATTGGACCTTTGTCCCATTTCCACAGAGTTGAGTGTAATGAAGTCAGGGAAAGTCCATGAAGCCAAAGAAAAATATGGCAATTTTTCCACTGTTCAAGTTCTGCTGTATGGGCAATCAAAACACCACAAAAATGAAATAGTAAAGGGTTAACTTTTACCTTCTTATATTGGTCATGCTGGCAGGGGAAACACTATCTTCTTTGGAGCTGTCCATAGCAACTGCCACGGGAATAGACACTTCAATTGTCCTCCTTGCATTTTCTAGGCAATAAATAATAGCTGAATGTTGATGAAAACAGAGCAACATTTCACTACATTCATTTCGGTTTCCCATTCTTTGAAGGGCATCACATGACTCTTCACAACTGCACAGAATATACAGAGCAGACTTAAAACATCAGGCTAAACACAACCCCATACCCACTCTTTGACAGATATTCAAAGCAGATACTCAGAGCGACTATGGACAATGCGCATAGATACATAATGATTCTTCCACAGATAAACCTTCCGGATTTTGGTAATCGGAGGCTTGGAGATTTCCCATTTCTCTACTTTGTTCCTTTAAGATTTTACTTACCGCGCTGAATTCGTGTTACAACAGCCACAGAAGTGTTAAAAGTTTTATGATCCCACTGTATGAGTCATTGCATATGCACCTGCAGGCACATGTTGTCTCTTCCTCCCCCTCCAAGTCCTTCCCTTTATACATCCTCTGTGGTTTAGGAAGGGGGAAAAGGGTGGGTGTCCTAGGCAGAGCACATGCACATGCTCATGCACAGTTCTGCCTGTAATTGCAATGACTCCATGAAAAGGTAAAGCAGCCCTCACCTGCTGGAGAGAACTTTTGTTCAAAGTTACGCATGGCAGTTAGTCTATGGAGTCAGCAAGAATATTCCCTTCACTAACTTATCTCTTCAGATGACTGGAAGCTTCAGTTATTTCTTTCTATTAACACTGGCAATAACTCAGCAAGGTAGTCTCATGGAAAGATCACCCAAAAGACCAAAATGTGGTTGAGAATTACATAACCACTCTGCCGTGATTTCTAGAAGCCCGATGTAAATACTTGGTCTTTTTGTAAAAGGTTCTCCAGCAGAGAGGACTGATGAAAAAGCCTAGTTCCGCCCATCAGTGACTATGTAGCAGAACCGTTCTGCAGACAAGGACATAACAAAGAACAGATTTACCAGGAAGCATGATATTTGCAGCAGACTAATGGCCAAGAAACTAACTTTGGGAGAAGTTTAGCTGATATATTTTTAGCTCTCTAAAGTAAGGAGTATTTGTACCACACGGTCATTAACAGCAAGTGTACTGCTAACCACAACCGCTGATCCAATCAGATAAGGACAGAGAACTCCCCAAAGGGGAAAAAAACCACTGTCTTAGTAGTTTTTATTTCTCCTGAAGCTGGGTACTTACCAGTATAATTCAGGGATGGGGGCAGAACAGGAGATAGCATCGGAGGGACCATATCGGCAGCAGCCAATTTCTGCTGGTCTATTAGCTGCAACAGTTTATCACGTGCTTCCGTACTCTGACGATTCAGCTCTGCTATTCTTTCCTCCAAGCTCTTCGATACCACAAGATGAGTCTACTCAGATAATTGGATAATTACTTCCAATTAAAAACTTACAATTTGCACCTTCAGGGAGAGCATGCAATACATTTCAAGTACTTCTATGCATTTAATTTTCAAACTGAAAGTAAACGTAATTAAATAGCAAGTCCTGTGAAAAATCCAATTTTGTCCCTTTCACTGTCCTGGATCGAGGACCTTAATTGACTAAACACAACAATATTTTAAATTGGTCTTCCTACAAATAGGAAAAACCAGCTATTTTCTGTATCATTAAAACAATCAAAAAACTCCAACCATCCAGCAATCAACCATAATTAAGAAAATATTTAACCGGAGACACACATATTCAGGATGGTGTGAGGAAGCAAAAACAGATTTCCAGCAGAAGTACCCTGGAATTCATCTTTAAATCAGATTTTCATCCCCTTTGACCCCTCCCCCTCCATTAATTGCTTCCATAAACCCAGCACTTTTAAAAGTTTGCATCATCTTATGCAACTAAATGACTAAACATTACACAATTTAATACAACATGGAAAGTGACCACGCTCTCAGCCAACATGTGCATGAGGAAATTTAAAATCTTTAGGATCCTTAAGTGAACAGTAATTCAGCCACTGAGATGGAATAAAAGACAGCAGCAAGGGCAGGGATTAGGCATTTCTGTGATGTTAACTCCACTCACTGGGTTGCCACTGAGTAGCTGCTGAGTTGCAAATTGAAGATTTTTTTTCTATGTGAACTGAAGCATTCAAGTTCTCTCTTTCCCAAAGATTTAGGGACTTTCACCACACAGCATGACAGACAAGACAGTGCCAACTAGAACATACACTATAATTAAGTATTTGCAAGATACGTACTTGCACCAACTTTAATCTCATGGGCTTTTGGGTCACAGTAGCAGATGTATGGCATGGATTTAAATATGTATTTTACAAGCTTGACAAGAACCTGTGGGTTGGTGCAGTGCTTTCACTGTTAATATTATCCAAGCTACAAGAGGTATACCTGATCACGTTGCAATGACACTTCTTTTTGCAGCATGACTTTATCCTAAACTTGTAAATGTGGTGCACACTTTTCAGCACTCATATACAAGTTATGCTCAATACGAGAAACTACTGTTAAGCTTCTTCGGAAATGATAAAAAAAATTACAAGTCTTCAAGCAAATGAATGAAGAGAATATTTGTGTTGCTACTCTTTTCCTTAAAACAACTGACAACGGGAAAGAAACAGTCTTAAAGCATCAGTAATCTATGGGAAAGCAGATCAGCAGAAAGGGAATCCAGCCTTCCTTGTCTGTTAAATTCTCACCTGTCCTTGTGAAGAGTCTGGACTAGAATTTGCCTTTTGTATTGGGTCTGCCTGTTGCAGGCAGTCACTTGTGTCTTCAGAGAAGACTCTGAATTTGCTCAGCTGAGCTTTAATTAGAGAGTTCTGCCGTGTGAGCTCAGCTATCTGTCCCAGCAGATCACCGTTTTGAAGTAAGTCTTCAGCTGTGCTGTTTTTTCTAGTGTCACCCGGGCAGGACAAACTGATTTTCTCTTCGGAACTTTCCAAATCTTTGTCTGCAGGAGAAATTGGTTGCCTTTGAGAGATGAGACAGTTTTCCTCAGTTGTGCTCTGTGTTCTCAGGGAGGAAGGTGAGCTCCTTTCCTTGCATGGTTCTCTTTCAGTGTTTTCAGGAGACTGAGGAATGGCTGTAAACACTACAAACAAGAAATAAAGGAACAGTAAAGAAAGAGATGTGATCCTCATCAAGGAAACTAACAGTGACTTTACTGCATCAGGCTAGTAGTAATCAAGCAGGAACTTGAATTGTAACATCTAGCCTGAACAGTGTTATGTTACTGATCAAAATCACTCTATGCAAGATCCGGCTGAGAGAACTCACCAGGTTTAATATTTCCTATTGCAAATAGTCTTACTTTTGCATGATTTAATTAGAGATTGAGAGAAGTCAGAGAGAAGATAAATTGTTTTGAATTTCTGTGCTGACAGATCAAACACTACTACTTAGTTACTCCTCCATTTTCCAATATACAGTTACCTTACCTAATAAACTGAAAGTTTGTGCTTTAGTTCTCATATTTATACTGGGTTGGTACCAAAACTTTTAGAATAATAAAACAAAATAATACAAGACTTTTGGCATAACAATAAACTAGCTATTTACTCAGCCACTAAGGAAGGGGAAGCGCTCTAGCCAACAAAAGTAGTTAGGTATTTTTTGTGGTCATCATTAGAAAACCAATAACACACCACACACATATGACCAAATACATTACAGCGCTGTCAGCTACTACGTGTTAAGTCCAAGTTTGTTTTGATCACAAAAATACAGATTTTCCTTGTTTTATATACCAAATAGCCCATTCCTTCCCAAGCTTTAGCTTTTGCCTCCTGAGCAGAGCATATTTTTAAATTTACATATAAATCTGTTTTATGAGTATTTTTTCATAAAGAAACGCTCAAGAAGCTTAACATTTGTTGAGCCATTTAGCATCCTTAACAGTCTTAAAAGAGTAACAATACATTCCTCACACAACTAAACTATAATGAAGTCTAAGAATACAGCTTTATATCCTTGTTTCAAATGACAGACAACATCTGACAGTTCTCAATGGGACTGATGCCAGATGTTGTTCTTTGCAGAAATCTATCTTTAGCTCACTTCCTCCTGATAATTATTATGTGCCTCCTTGCAGCATAGGTGACCACCAAAAGCTTGAAGTAGATATAGACTTTCAATTGTGCTGCCAACTCCTTAAATCAAAAGGACTTTTGGGTTAATCTTCTGACTTGGGAAAGACTTACAAAGCAACACAGCTGAAAGGGGAAGAAAAAAAAAGCAGGGAAGGCACAAAACCCCACTACTGTATCCTACTTCCTGTCAGCAACCACCAAGCTCACCATAGCAATAACTACCTGCTTCTCAGCAACAGAGGGTTACAGGGCCCTGGTGCGTTCAGTAAGATGCATGTGTTTACAACAATTGCAGGAGGAAACAGCTAATTTTGAGAGTCACAAAGGGTCCTCCCTTCTGCTCAGTTCATTCAGTTTAAATGAGAAATCCCTCCCCTAATCACCCTGATGAACAACCAGAATTGAGCTACCAACCTATAAAACTCCTGAAGCCTATGGGTTCTGACACAACTGAATCTGGTTATCCAGCACCACATAATTTCACTCAAAACTTCTTCCGGTGTATTAAATGAAACCAAATGGAAAGCTTTTAGAGAAACCTCTGCTGGGAAGATTGGCTCAAAGCAAGAGTACGCAGCCTACAGACATCCTGGTTTATCTGCAGCATTGGCTGCAGAGGCATTGAATTTCTAGTCTTCAGTGGTTCTACCATTAAAGGTGATGGAGGCTGGACTACACCATCAGCAGATTGAAATGTGAGATGATGTACTGTATGTCACAGACAAAGAGCTGCTGCAGGTCATACAGAAGCGACAATGAAAACCAAAATAAAAATGCCAGTCTGGATTGCCACTGACAGGACTGCAGGCAGCAGATGGAGAACTGCAGGGGACAGAAAGTCTAAAGGAAATCTAGCAACAGGCATAGAAACAAAAGAAATGCATATCTGGATGCAGAAGTAGGATATTCCAACTGTAGAGCCAATGTATCTAAGCATACAGATTAGAAAATTTCCACAGAAAATGCTTCTCCAAAGGTAGTGAGAGATTGAAACAGTAACACACCACACAGACACTCAAGTCTGCTACACCCAGAGATCTCACCGTTCTGGAGGGGAGACAATTCCTGACTGCTCTTCTGCCGGGGCGGTGACAACAGCACAGCTGGCTGGAAGATGTGAGATGGCAAGCTTCTACCAGCTCCTGCACCACCTGAAGCGCCTGACCTCTGGAGAAACTTGAAAGGAAGTTCTTCCTGTGGGAATTTCAGCATACCTTCCCTGTTGCCTGCATCAGCCCTAGGCTCAAAATAGCTCAAATCAGGTTTTTCTAAAGAAAGAGACAAAGCAGAGAGAGAATTTAAAAAAAAAAAAAAAAGTTTTAGTGCAACAGGGAAAATTCTCAGTAACAACTCTTATGTTTGGGTATCTGAAAAGACAGAGTAGAGTATGTTCCCCCACATACTGCTAATTTCCTGCTGATCCCCAGGTACAGAACTCTCTCACTGGAGCATAACACAAATTTTCACTGGCCTTAAGAGCAAGAAGAGCTCTTCTATGTAGCCTCACAATTTCAGGATACTAGTAAGAGATCTGTTTGTAGCCCATGCACAAGACCTACAGGCACGTGACTTGTGAGGAATAGGTATTTCAGTGAGCTGCATTTGGCAATATTCTCTTGAGAAAAGCAGACCTACGCACTTGTTTTAATGAACTTACATTATAAATTTGATGGCAACAAAGATAGAGCAGAAAACAATTCAAAGCTTTTTTTGAGCTCTCTGATGATCATTTTATGACTTCAAATCAGCCATCTTTCCAGTATAAAAAAGTTATTCTTCTGTATTTAACTACAACTAGCTTGTGTCTACATTGTCATCTATTTTGAACATACCAGGGAGGCACAAAACAAATATCATGAAATTGAAGTCGTAGCTAGCTATGAGACCACAGTAATTTTAACATGCTTACATCCACTGCTCCATCAGTGGTACCTTTTAATTCTCTGTCCACAACTTAGTTCTATTTTGAGAGCAAATGTCCTGAACAAAGTGGAAAATGAAGCCAAACATAACTGATCCCAAAATGCAAGAGACAAAAAGCACCCTTCAAAGGCAAAGAGCCAGAAGAGGCTGTTTGCATAAAACATTGCTTGTGGTTCACACTACTGAGGTTCTGAGATTGAACTTAAAACCTGCCACCCACTATTCAATGACTGTGGCAAGAAATGAGAAACATCTTCCTGCCCTCTTTCACTGTACAGAACTGCATTTCCAAAGTATCCTCGCATGCTACTTGTCACTATGATATGCTCCCCACTCCTCTCTCAGCCGCTCTTGTCTCTCCAGAGAAGTCCTATGTTAACTTCCACGTGGTTTCTGTGCTAAAACTAGCTATCTCAAATGTTTCACACTCAGTTAGACACCTTAAGCATATAAGAGATCTCCTTCTGAAGGAGGAGGAAGAAATATTTTTTTAACTTTAGGAAGCTTTCATCTCAGGAAGATGCCTTTTCCTGAGAAGAGAGACCAATGAGGAAATAAGATTTGGAAAGTCTGCAGAATTCTTTGCAGAATTTTTGTATGGGGTTTGGGGCTTTGGGGGGGAAGGGGGTTTTTTTTGAGAGATGCTTGTTTGGATTTTATATTTTGGGGTAAGACTTTTTTGTTTGCTTTTACAAAGCCTGGGTAAATCACCAAAAAGGAATCTGGTACATGGCTTCTTCCTGAGAATCCCACAGAAACAGTAAGAAAGAAAGTTTTTGACCACAAGAATCTCCACAAAACCAACAACTAATTAAGGAATGCAAATAGCTCCAAGGAATCTTGAGTTTCACAAGGAGTTACTGACCTAAGAGCAAAAATGATGCATTTAAGCAACTAATCAGGGAAGACATTTGGGAGAAAACTCCATGGTGAAACAATGTAAAAAGTACAAGGTGAATCATGTTTGCTTGGTTTGGCCATCAATGCTACTGGCTTAACTTAGCCTACATCTATATTATATATCATTCAACTGGTCATTCACCTCTGAAATAAAGTCACAAACATCAAGAAACAGACTTCTACCTGGTTAATTAACAGGCCTCAGCAGCTGCTGTTTCTGGTCAGCAGCGACCTCCAGCGTCTTATAGAAGAATGAAATCTCATACATGTCAGGCTGCCTCAGCAACAGAAAGGCGAGATCCTGATTCATAGAATCATAAAATCATTTGGTTGGAAAAGACCTTTAAGATCATAGAGTCCAACCGTAAAACTCAGTTTTCAGTTTTTTCCAACCATAAGATTTCATTGGTTTTTTTGGGTTTTGTTTTGTTTTTCTTAAAGAGAACCCTTAGATTTTGTAAACCATCTTAATGGATGAAGATTATTCTCCTCCCAGCCACACCCCCGCCTTTTTCTTTTTTTTTTTAATATATTATGTATCACTTAAAGCTGAAGCCCAGGACTTGTCTAAAAGGTTAATCTTGAAGTCCTGATGCAGACAGAAGGATGCCAGTGGGGATGGAATACAACCTAGAATATTGTTAAAAAATAATCTGTAGCAAACTGCTTGTGGCCACAGCAGAACCCATGGCATATGAAATTCCAGAAGTGCGATTCATGCTCGTGCAAGAGTTATTTATTGAAGTAGACATCTATTAAATACCAAATTTTCCACTACAGGGATAAACTAGCCACAACTCCCATTTCATCCTTCCCATATGCATGCACGCACCTTGGCCGTTCACTGGACCTTTACTTGCAATTCCGAAATGGTTTGGACTTTGTTCTCCTCTAGGTTCTACGAAAGGAAGGCCTTTAAATGCTTGTGTGAGAGAGATCAACTGTTCATCTGTTACCTTCATGTATTGCTGAAGCTTCTCCTGAAGGACAAAGGAAATCAAAAGAGAGACATACAGAAGTCTGTATTCTAGAAACAGGATTTAGATTATATACCACAGGCAGCTCTGAGAAGAAATTTGGTCCCTTAATACCACTGCATGAATTTGTGGGATTCCACTGAGGTATTAAATATTGGTGTCTCCACGTTTCTCATTTATTTTCTCTACTGCCTCAAAGAAATTATTTGTTTGTTCTATTTTCCTAACTCATCACTCCACTTCCTCTCCAACACAGCTTTATTGCTTCATTCCCAAATGTAACCATTGAACAAATCTACCCCCACTGCAACCTGAAAAAAAAAAAAGAAAAACGTAGTATTATATCTAGTCTACTCTGTGGCTCCAGTAGTGTTAACAGTATAAAAATGGGGAGGCAGATGCTTAAACGTTTAGACTGATAAAGTAAAGCTCAGTTTAATGGAACTAGCATTTTCTCAGGCTTTAAAATGTTGTCTTTCCAAATGTTCCTTCCTGATATTATCCCCGCTATTATTCTCAGACTTATTCAATTTTATAATTTTCTTCCTGTTTATTGTTCAAATCTCCTGAACATATGACAATGCATCTTAGCACATATTTGCAACACCGCAACTCAGTATTCTAACAAGTCATTAGGAGGGGGATGGGGGCTCCCTACCTGTATAGTAGTGTTTTCTTCCCTCACTAGAAGTATTTCTGCAGTCAGAGCATCAATCAGTTCTCTGTGTTCATTCAACATCTCCTCGTGCTGCTGTCTCATCACCTCTTTCTCATGCAGCTGCATTTCACCCTAAAGAGGGAGAAAAATTTAAAAACCTACTATAACCAATACAGATTTATATTTGGAAACAGGAACGGGTCCATATCGCATCTTACTGTAACAGCTCTTCCCCCTTTTGCTAAATTGACTTCATTTCTTTCATGACAAAATCCAATTTTCAGGGCTTGAGAACTGTCAGAGAGCTTACTGTTCCTTCTTTGTTATTCCAGGACGCTGTAGGAAATCCTATATATCCTTGTTCTTCTGCCTTTACAACTTTTACAGGCTGTAACCACAAGCTTTGTCTCTCTACACAGATACTGTTCTGTAAGTCACCAAATCTTCATGCAGTAATCAAGTAACTCCAGGTGTGCTGATACTTATCAGCATCCTGTGCTACTTGTGCCTATTCTTTAGTTCCCTTAATTCATTAATGAATACAAATTTGACTAAATAAATGAGAAAGTAGTTGCTTTCTAATGTTTTCCCTCAGAGAGAAAAAAGCTCTAGAGGTTTTAATTTATTTTATTTGTTTAAAGACAACAAAAAGGTCAAGTAGTTAATTAATCTACTTGAGCATGGGGCAAAATACCTTAAAGGGCAAGAGGTTCTACAGTAAAGATCTAAAAAGATCAATCTATTATTTTAAGATAGAACACTGA
Organism: Gorsachius magnificus; assembly: GCA_034008185.1. Classification (NCBI taxonomy): domain Eukaryota; kingdom Metazoa; phylum Chordata; class Aves; order Pelecaniformes; family Ardeidae; genus Gorsachius; species Gorsachius magnificus. The sequence goes on from CM067081.1 coordinate 130,612,866, forward strand.
GGTAGCCAGGTTTCCTATACAAGACACAAAAGAGTCCCTTCCACCTCTAACGGGTAAATGGAATACACAACTGCCACTTTTTGGACCACTGTAGCTAAAAGAGTAGAGGCTACAAAGTCACATCCACATCAAAATTAGCAGATGGAGCCTTTCCCCAGATGGTTGCCTGCATTTACTCAAAGAAATCCCCAAATAAGAGAAATACATCCCATCTCCAAAACACAAGAGATCCCAAAAAGCAATTGGGGTACTCTTTTCTGCTGTACAGATGAAATCAGAGCATGAGCTGCCCATAACACACCGTAGATTATTTTCTGCTGACATTGGGACCAGAAGTGAAAAGCCACCAAGGAAGAAGCGTCAAGACACAACAGCTCTGCAGCCACGTAAAGTGAATGAATAAATAAATAATTTTAAGAATAAACCACAGATACTGTCACTAGACACAAAGACAGGCAGATACGCCTCCTTTAAGCATATCAGAGACAAGCCATCCTTTTTCTGGTTCTCTTCCACCTACAGAGAACAGCTTTTCTGTATTGATCCAAGTGAAGCAGGCTGGTGCAGAAAATGGAAAGGACTTTCTAGAAACCAAAGACAGCACGAAATAAGAACTTTAATCCTGGTAGCAGCGATGAAGCCTATTGATGCCTTAGATCATCTGGATGAGCTTTGTATCTACTCATCTTACATAGCATTGACCTAATCTTGGAGGAAAAGCTTCTAAGCACCTATGTGTCTTACATTTATGCATGGGGAAAGCATCAGGGTTAACAGCTGTATACATCCATTCCTACCATTGGGTAGGATTTGGGTCTGGAGTACCCTGAAAGAAGTATCTTCATTCCAGCCCATTGCCAGTTGTACCTCTAATCTCATAAACTTTGTTTTAACACAGTATCAGACTACGCAGAAGCACAGATAGAGAACATGGCAACACAGATTAACGTAGCAGACGTATACTCTAACTTTTTGCCCTGTGAGTCTGGCAAAGAAATAGCATTCTTAGTAGAATGGGGGGGGGGGGAAAATTAATTCTAACATTTGGTTCCTAAATGAATTTCAATGTCATCTGCCAAGTCGTGTTCATCCACTTCCCTGTAAGAATTTCATATAGCTTGGCAAGCATTTCAGAAGGTTTTTGTTTTTTCCCTTCTCTCTAGCCTCTTCTATATTCACTACCTTCTTGTGGGAGTTGATTTTTTAATCGCTTATTAATACAACTTTCATGAAAGATTCAGTAATTCAAGTGTCTCTTCCTACTTTTTAGATATAATTTTGAGAATAAATTAAGCAACATCCTTGATCGTAATTCTTCTGCATTCAACTTTTCTGCAGCAAAGCTGGAATTTTTTTTCCTCCCCAGAAGAGGAAGGAAGTCTTTCTAGAAGCTTCAAAACCTCTTGAAGACTGATTTCTTACCTGAAATCAGAGGCTTTTTAAATAACCGCCGCAAAGTCACTTTTCTTGAAATGCACTGCCAGCTATAATTCAGGTATTGGAACACTGCTAACTCTCCTGGCTAGGCAAGACAGATGGTGCACACAGGCACCTGATTTATTCCTAGCATCACAGGGACCAGGAAATACTCAGACAAGCTGTGCTTCTTCCCAGTACATTCTTGAATTCTAATTGTAATTAAAGCTCCATGAAAAGGGGAAAAGTCAGTGAAGATTATGGATGCACACTGTCTATCTTGAGCAACTCTGAATATGATTAGCCACACTTTTTAGCTCGAGCAACTTCTGCATATTTCTACTCATTAATTTAAGTAGTAAATCTAAAAAAGTTGCAGACAATTCTGCAAGCAACAATCAACTCCTTGAAGTAATGGTAACACATCTAATAAAGTAGAAACAACATTACAGAGGTGTTCAGTAAAAATTGGGAATACAAGTAAGAGTCAGTATACATCTTTCAAAATAAGTAGTCTCCTTAAACACTCAGACTCCTTGGTCTTCTGTCTGAACAGGATAAAAGCTCTTACGATACATTGAATGTTAGATTCATAAAGAGAAAGCAGCAACTAAGAAAGAAAAAAAACCAAGAAAGAAAATCTGGAGTAGTTTTGGAAGAAGCCTGAGGCTCAAGAATAACTCATTTCTGTGGAACACAAACTAAAGACAATCTAAATATGGTTATAACTGCTATTATAGATATAACATAAATTCAATGCTATTAAATTGAAGTTTCCCTAATAAATGGAAAACATTCTATTGGAAATCCAGATCCTTTTCCGTAACTGCAAAAGAACAAAATTTAATATTCTGCTTTGGTATTACAACTTTAACAGAGAACAAGCATTCTTAACTTCTTTTAAAACGTAAGTTCTCCTCAGCCACAGTCCATCTTCTGATGGTAGTGGCTTTTCACTCTTGAACTGTTTAGTGTTTGCTTCCAAGACAGGTCTTAAAGTAAATTCTTCCATAAAGATTAAATACAGGGTAATAGAAGGAGTAAGTTGTTATACATCCAGACAAAAAAAAATTCCAATTTTTAAATAAGGTGGGTTTTTTTCCTCAATTATTATATACTCTGAAAAGGAACCAAAATAGGTCAGTTCCACATTCACTGGGAATCTATTGCCTTTTCTATGAAATGGAGCATTGGGATTTAGATAACATACTCTGCTACATTTATTTAGAGTGCAGGAATTGCCATAATCTGGTTCAAAATTTTACACGGGCATAATGAATCTGTGAGACACTGCTGCATCTTGAGCAGCTCTGGGTTAGAGAGGGAAGAAAAACCACTCTTTTTCTCTTTCCTTTTTTAAAAAGGAGTTCTACGTGGCTTACAGGTAGTCTTCTTTATGGAATTCCATTGATCTCCAGCTGTGCATTGCTATAGTGAGCACTTCAGGTCATTCTTGCTTAAGGTGAAGTTGCTGCTATGGATAGAAAAAGAGCGCTAGGGAATCCCTCAAAGAAAATTGGGGATTTGGGTCCACTGCTCTGGTGACAATAGCATCGCCTTCGGGAGGCAAAGGAAGAAAATGAATCTGTGAGAAAGGCTGTTGTTAATACCCTGCTACAACTCTGAGTTTATTTAAATAACAAATTTAAAATTATTTCAATTGGTACTTTCTGCTAATAGTCACTGAGAGACTTTCATTGCAGTCAACTACTCCTCCCTTTTCATTAGGGATACCCACTGCTAGCAAACTAAAAGTTTTAACCCCCCATAATCCAGGAGGAAGCAGTCTTTGACCTGCTATGCCACCTGAACATCCACAAGTCTATGGGGCCAGATGGGATCCACCCAAGAGTGCTGAAGGAGCTGGCAGAGGAGCTTGCCAAGCCACTCTCTATCATTTATCAGCAGTCCTGGAGAACAGGGGAGGTCCCAGATGACTGGAGGTTGGCAAATGTGACGCCTCTCTTCAAGAAGGGCCGGAAGGAGGATCCGGGGAACTACAGACCTGTCAGCCTGACCTCAGTACCGGGGAAGATTATGGAGAGGTTCATCTTGAGTGTGCTCACCAGGCACATGGAGGACAATCAGGGGATCAGGCCCAGTCAGCATGGGTTCATGAAAGGCAGGTCTTGCCTAACCAACCTGATTTCCTTCTATGACCAGGTGACCCGCCTGGTAGATGAGGGAAAGGCTGTGGATGTTGTCTACCTGGACTTCAGCAAAGCCTTTGACACAGTCTCCCATAGCATTCTGCTGGAGAAGCTGGCAGTTCATGGCCTAGATGGATGTACTCTTCGCCGGGTTAAAAACTGACTGGGTGGCCGAGCCCAGAGAGTCGTGGTGAATGGAGCTAAATCCAGTTGGCAGCTGGTCACAAGCGGTGTCCCCCAGGGCTCAGTTCTAGGGCCAGTCTTGTTTAATATCTTTATCATTGACCTGGATGAGGGGATTGAGTGTGCCCTCAGTAAATGTGCAGATGACACCAAACTGGGTAGTAGTGTTGATCTGCTGGAGGGGAGGAGGGCTCTGCAAAGGGACCTGGACAGGCTGGATCGATGGGCAGAGGCCAATTGTATGAGGTTCAACAAGGCCAAGTGCCGGGTCCTGCACTTTGGTCACAACAACCCCATGCAGCGCTACAGGCTTGGGGAAGAGTGGCTGGAAAGCTGCCTGGTGGAAAAAGACCTGGGGGTACTGATTGACAGCCAGCTGAATATGAGCCAGCAGTGTGCCCAGGTGGCCAAGAAGGCCAATGGCATCCTGGCCTGTATCAGGAATAGTGTGACCAGCAGGAGTAGGGAAGTGATCGTGCCCCTGTACTCAGTGCTGGTGAGGCCGCACCTCGAATACTGTGTTCAGTTTTGGGCCCCTCACTACAAGAAAGATGTGGCATTGCTGGAACAGGTCCAGAGGAGAGCAACCAAGCTGATGAGGGGTCTGGAGCACAAGTCATACGAGGAACGGCTGAGGGACCTGGGGTTGTTTAGTCTGGAGAAGAGGAGGCTGAGGGGAGACCTGATCGCCCTCTACAGCTACCTGAAAGGAGGCTGTAGCGAGGTGGGGGTCAGCCTCTTCTCCCTGGTAAGAGACGATAGGATGAGGGGGAATGGTTTGAAGCTGTGCCAGGGCAGGTTTAGGCTAGACATTAGGAAAAACTTCTTCACCGAAAGGGTTGTCAGGCTCTGGAACGGGCTGCCCAGGGAGGTGGTGGAGTCCTCATCCCTGGAGGTATTTAAAAGACAGATAGATGAGGTGCTTAGGGACATGGTTTAGTGGTGGGATGGCAGTGCTAGGTTAATGGTTGGACTTGATGATCTTAAAGGTCTTTTCCAACCGAGGTGATTCTATGATTCTATTCTAACTTCTAGCTGCATGCAATCCAAATAGTAAGCAATGATAATCAGACTTCACAGTAAACTGCTTGGGAGCCAGGAAAGTCAAAACTTCACATCTGTAAAGTAACTTTATACCCTTTTTCGTTCACTCTACAGAAGCAATTCAAAGTCTTCTCACCTCTCTGAGGTAGCGCATCAAACGACAGAGAGCATTCACCAGTGACAAGGTAAATCCAGCGAGGCCTTCACTTCTCTCAGTTTTTTGAACCTCACGACCTGTACATCGCTCGTATTCCTCCAATTCATGCTCCACTTCATGAATCATGCGGTTGAGAACATCTAGGCCAGATCTGTTGTCCCTCTGAAGGTCAATGGGGATTGAATTAGCCGGAGAACCATCTCTCCTCTGTCTTGCAGAGTTCTGTGTGGTTTGTTTTCTTTTCACTGGAGGTGGGGGGGGAAAGAATCATTGGAATTTCAACTTGTAGAGAAAGCTTTGCAATACCAATGAAATTACATTGTTTACTGAAGTAAATCAAAGGAGAGGCCCTCTCTTGCCCTGAGCTGAAACGGACCATCAAAGAACACCCCCAGTCATTCCAGTTATTTTCAGATCATCAAAAAACACATTTTCTGCTACCACGTTAGTACCTCTCAAATATGACTGTTTGGTGCTTTTATCTTAGATACCTGTTTATACTTTCCTCCTTCTCAGTTAAAAGCATGGAAACAGTTTGCCTGTGAACAGCCCGTGAAAAATACCATCTACTTTCAGGTCTCATATTTAGTGAGCCATTCTTTTACAACAATCCTTTCACGTTACAGTTTGTATCTGATGTCAGTCCCCACATACAAATGTGTGTAGAATATGGGGACTGAAAAGCATCCAAAGTCTGTGCAGCACAGACTAGAATGCTATACCAGAAATAGAAAAGCTCTCTATAGGAGGGAATTCTGTGGCTAGCAAGGTAATGGGTAGTGTCAAAGGGCCACATTTATGGTTCCCAGATTCTTATGGACTCTGCTTTGCCAATGAATGTGCAGAATACAAGGAAATACACTACACAAGGGGCTGTGGAATGTCCATCTTTAGAGATGGCCAAAACTCAGCTGGACAAGGCCCCCATAATCAAACTTCGGAGTTAGCCCCGTGACAACATCCAAAGATCCCTTTCAAACTACACTTTCTTATGATATTGAGGACCTTGGCCAAAGGAAGGTATTCTATTTTTAAAAGTACTAAACTTTTTGCTGCAATTTGCTTTTGTTTCCTTGAGTTCGGGTTCAGCACTTGTCTCACAGTGTAAGTGGAGTCTAGAGTCTCTTCTTTGTCTTCATTCTGAAGTTTTGAATGGATTCTCTTGACTACATCAGTAGCATTGAGTGCTGATTAAACACAAAAACCAGAAAATACACACATGAAATATTTTGGTATTGTTCTTAACAGTAATATGTTATAAAGTAATTTTATTAGAAGAGCTGGCTTTTTAGTCTGGAAATTCATCTGAGCCGCATTAGCACATGTCTCTCACCCCCACCCAGAAAAGGAATTCCCGAGAGGATCCTGTGAAGAGCCTAACAACCCTCGAGAGGCTGTGATCTGGCAAATCCAACCTGACTGATCCAATGATGGAGAAACAGTTGTTGGAGTCAAAGGCACATTTGATTCCTGTGATAAGGTGGTTTTTCTCATATCCTTTTCAGCCCACAACTGAGAATTCACCAAGGAATTTTCTTCTCTCAATAACCGAAGTAGCCTACATTCAAAACAAGCAGAACAGTGAACTTTAATAGGATAATAGCATGATTCTAGATTATCTGTACAGTCTAGAAAGAGCTTTCTAAAATATCTGTAACTGCTCAGGTCAGTTCCTTGCTCACATTCATTCCCAGTCTGAATGGGGTTTCCTTAGAATTCTGAGTTCAGGAAAGAAGGGGGAAACAGAAAAAGTAACATGACTATACCCATGCAACACCCTTTTAGCTCCATATGTTTCCAGTAAAGGTGGAAACCTGAGTGGATAGATTTGTACTGACCTGTCAGAATTGATGCTGGATTTGAAATTCAGAGAGTCATGGTGTCCATCTTCTGACTGATAGATTGATAATGCTTCCTCTTCCACCTCTTTAAAAGCCTTTTCAGGAGACAACAAAGAGAAAAAAAAAAAAAGGGGACTTCAGAGCAATTTCAATTTGTCTTTAGGAAGAAGTTAAAGATCACTTTTCTGAAATTGTTTCAAGAAAAAAATCAAACCAACCAACCACATTTGTTTCCATCTCTACCTCAAAAACAAAATTTAAAAAGAAAGAAAGAAAAACACACCCCTCTGTGGGAAGAGTTTTGGGGGACTTCAGTACCTAAGAAATACTAATGCTGATAATTGTCTCCAAAAATAACATAGCAAGTGATTAATTCAATATCCAATATTTTATTTGGATGATTTCTATTTAATAGAAAGACCACACACAGTGTAGGATAAGAAAAGCTTTAAAGACTGTACCAAAACAAATACAGAGATATAGCAGGCAGAAGATTGAAAAAGCCACATAATTATAGCATTCCTAAGATTTCAGCTGTTTGATATTACAAGCTAAACAACCTTGTAATGAGATCTGCAAGATTACATTTATACCCTGTGTGTAAAATGCAACCAGAACAAAATACAATCCTACGTACCACATCCATAGCAGAACTTAAGCAATCAAATTTGGAATTAGGGTTCCTCAAACTACCAGGTTTCTGCACTTCTGAGTAGGCTTCACCAGATAGCCTTTTAACTATGATTTTTGTAGGCACATAAGGAAAAGAAAATCTCACAGCAAGTCATCAGACAACTCTCAGTACACGTGGCTTAAAAAAATTAAGCCTATCTTGCAGCATGCATCCAGTGATAGAGCTTATAAAGACACTACAGTTAACTCTTCAGACTAAAAAAAAAAAAAACAAACCCAAACAAAAACCCAAAACAAATACCACATCAAAACACATGATAGAGCAGTGCTGCAACTCAAATTGCAGATATTTGTGCAAGATAGTAGGAAACAGGATTAGAGAACCATGAGAATATGACACCATCACTTTCACTCCCACAGCCCTTTTGGTCTTCCTCAGTGAGCTGCTTTCTAGGAGTGTCATTATGCCTGTTTTCAAAACACAGTGAGCATTCCAGGTACAACTTCATGTTATGAAGAGAAAACAGCACAAAGAAGTGATCTAAATGAAATTTTAAAGAAATGTAAACAATTTAAAAACTTTTTAAAAAAACCTAAATAATTGTAAAAGAATGTGAAGTATTAAAAGCTAAACTTGTAGGACTAATTGAGGCTGTGGAGTTAACTGGGGTACATTTACATGTGCGTTATCAGAAATAAATTGGAACCCAAGTGGCTATGTCCCCATATATGCAGACACAATTAGAAAAATCAGAGGCATATTTTGATATGTAGCTATTAGTTAAGTGACCCAAGAGTTGTTTCTGATAATTCCAGAATTTAAAGGGGAGAGCATGGTAATATGAGAGCGCTTCTATGAGACATAGGAAGGTGGTGTGTCTCATATTTAAAGGTTAAAAAAAAAATTAAAAAAATAAAAATCATGATCCCCAGAGTCTCACAAAACAAGCTCACCTCCATTTAACACAATTTTCTATGTATTTACCACCATGTTATCAAAACACAGAAGAAAGGTTTAGATCTGCTTGGAAACTCTCCCTTTGAATGTTCTTATTTTGTGCAAACAAAAAAGCTACAGGACTTGCAGGGAACTGAATATACATTACCTGGGAATCCATGACAGGTTCACTAAGGATGGAAAGCTGAGTGGGAGGATCGCATTTTTGTACAATAGGCCCTTGAGATGATTCTAGGTCACAGTTAGGAGCCATTGTTACATTAGGGAAACCTAGAGGAATCAGACAAAATAGGGAAGAACACAGAGGACCTGGTCTACAGTACATCACAGGACTTTGTACCAAAAAGCACGCTCCCGTGCTTTGTACAAAAATGGTCACAGGGATGTACATCACTTTAAACAACTGCCAAAGACCAACCATAGACTTTATCTTAACACATTCGGCTGTGTACCAGGCTTTTCTCCTTCTCACCTATGTAAATACACTTGTGCAGAAGCAGCATGTAGGATGAAACAGTCGTTATAAGCAAGAGAGAGCGGCAGCCTACAGAGAAAAGAATCTAAGCTTAAGAGTTCACATGCAAACAGCCAATCCTGCCTTTCAGCAGCACAAGGACCCACAAACCAAGATAAGAAAAGGAAATGCCATGTTCACAAATAGATGATAAATCTTCCAACAATATCCAAGAGCAAGCAGTCAACCCATGCAGCAATGTGAACCAGAACTACTACAGTGGCTTGAAGTGGTGCTCAGTATATGCCAGTAGCTTGGTTGTGGAAATGGTGAATGTCAGGTGTTTCACAGTAAGTGATCCAAAATTCCACAATGGACCGATACAGTAGAATAACCAGCCACAACTCACTCTCCCCTGCCACAGGAGGAGTTATCCTCATCTGTGTTTCATCCAACATGAACAGGATCAATCATACTATGTTAGATGATGAGATGAAAACAGCTAAAAATAATACTTTGCAAAGCGAAGCTATTTATGCAGAGCAAGGCGATAACATTAAATGTACTACCACATATAAATGAGATGGTCTACCTGTTCGTGTGCGAGGAGCATTCCGAAACAAGTCTTTGGCCACAGCCATAACCTGATCAGATCGTTCCAATACATCTTGCAAATGGTATTGATCAGACAGAATCTGAAAGTATAGCATATAAGGCAATATTTCATACCGAGCAGACTGATTTTTTCCTTTGGTTTTTTGTTCTTCTAAACAGTTAGCAAGAGAACAGTCAACAAGACAATGTTTGCCAAGTTGGTACTGTGCAATTAGATCCTAATCAAGACAGATCAGGAAAACATACTTCATTCTAAGTGGCTAGAATTCACCTAATTTTTCTGAAAAATTAAACTGTTATTACTTCTGGGGCCCCCATCAGCACTGATTCTTTCTTCATTAAAGCAAGTCTTCTCACTCCCTTCTGCTCCCAGACACAAACAAGAAGCTGGGTGTTTATGACACTAATAAAAATGAAGACATGTATCTGGCAATTAAAAAAAAAAAAAAAAAATAAAATAAAAATCACTGTGCATCCTCAAATAATTTGATCTCAATGTTGTCAAGTCAAAGAACACTTATCTACATCTGACAGACACCCAAAACCTGCACTATTTGATTAGATCCAAACCGATTCAGGCAGACTGGTTTCATTCAGCCTTGACTATTGAAAATCCTGCCTAAAAATTAAGCCACCTACCGCCATAAAAGTTTCAACGGACATAAACACAGCTGACTACACCTGAAATCAGAAGACATTTTGGGAATCACCACACATTTCTCACAAGGCACAGCTTCTGTATTCAAGGTCACTTCACCCCAGTATTTGAAGACCACCACTGGCACCACAACAGCTGACTCCTAAGGAGGGAGGTTTTTGAGTGCAAAGCAAGAAGCATTCAGTGACTGTGAGACGAACGGAGCTGACCACAGACATGGCTTCATGGGCAGAATGCACTTCAAAACTCCTCACTGACTTGTCGTTTAATTTGCAAAGCTGGAAATGGCAAACTAGTAAAATTACATCCCACAATCTGGGAAGAAGGTAGTTATTCTTAAAACACCTGAGAGGAGGCCAGATATACAAGTGACTTCGACTTCACTGTAATTAATCAAATTTAGCCAGAGAGACTGCGAGTACTTTAGAAGATCCCACAGAACAGACAGGCTCACGTATGCCCTCCTATGCAAAAATTGAGAGCTGAGGGACAATTTCTGCTTTCCCACGAATTGTAAGAGGGGCTCGTTTGCAACAGTTTCAAAGCTGTATATGCTGTTACCTCCACAGGCTTTCCTTCAGTGCCCATTGATAAGTTTGCTGGTTTATATTCAGCCTCATTCAAAAAATTCCAGCAGTGGCATTTCACCTGTTTTCAACTCCCTGTTTTATTAGGTTTTGTTATGTCAAGAAGTTTCCCCATATACTTCGTTTCCACGTCTGTCTAGTCTTTTGAGCCTGAACTACACTGCAATACATCTCCTCATAACCAATTTAGCAAATCAGTGAATATTCGTCTTTCAATCATCTCACATATCCACTTTTCCAAATCACTATTCAGTTTTTACACTTGATACTAACTAAATCTAGTCTTTCTATTTTAGTCATCTGATGTCAAAACAGTGCAGGTTTTTAGATAGTCATGCCAGATCGGCAGAAGAAAAAGAAAAGTTTATCTGTTCCAAAACACAATTGCTTTGCCTAAGGCAATTAAAACCAAGGTGACGTGTTTAACTGGACAAAAATTATCCTGACTGATTTGTTTTCATGCTCCCTACTAGATCTCTTTCAGCATCAGTAGGTTCCTAAGCTTCGCCTTCCTGCTGAGAATGTTATGAACATTTTCAGAGCATTGGTCCCAAGGTAGATTAGCTCACATTTGCTTGTTATCGGCAGAAAACAAGGGGATATCAGCCTCTAACCTCTCCAGGCCCATTTACATGCCCTCGACAAATTCCCCGAGTGCTGTACCTTGTCCCAGTAGTATCACCTATGAATTTCATTAACTTTAATCTTCCCTCCTGTTTCAGATTGTTGTTAAAGATAATTAAACAGGACTAATCCTGAAACCTTCCCACTATGATAACCCACTCACCACCTACATTTCAGTGCAATACACTAACATTATTTTAAAAATAAGTTGTTATAGGACCAGTGTAGCACCTACACATTACAATCCACAGTATAGAGATGAACTTGTATTATTTTTTTCATTCAGATTTTTAAGCAGCCAAATCCCCAAAAGATTAAAACTTTACTCATCCATTTTATAACTTTTACTCTCTTCCTCACCAAGAAAAAACACACTAATAGCAGCATCTTCCTAATTTTTGTGTCCGGTTCTTTTGCAGTTGAGTAGGATTCAAGGGGCTTAAGAAGCTACACTCGTACCAGGAAGCGAGGAAAAAAGATCACCAACATAATAGAGACAGGGAGACAATCCACAGTGGTTGTACTCTGCTGGGAGACACAGAATGAAGAGTCTCCTCAGTTACTCTGAACAGGACCCAGCCATTAACAAGATTTAAGCTAGGGGTAGGCGAAAATGGTGGCTCTCCTCCATCTATTTTTTTTCCTCTACACACAAGAAGATGCCAGTGTTTCAAAGAGCAACAGCCAGATGGGTTTCATCATCTCCTTTTGTCTTCCTGTCTGGAAGCATCTTTTCTCTAATTCAGAAGTAGACACAGGGTATGTTGAATAAAGTAATCGCTTACATATGAAGAGGAAAGCCACTCAGGAGAAATTTGAAATGTGTGCATCGTCATTAGAAACGGCAACAAATACGGAAGACTATTTCCTAGCCACAAGTTTCACATCTGCAAAATAACAAAGTCACATAATAGATAGTCCAGCCATCTTAGAACGGGCGGTCTAATCTACTTCCGTGATACATAATCTACTTCTGGACAGAAGTCTTATTGAAACTAGCCTGCTATTACACTAGGGAAATTTGTATAAAAGTCCACAGCTTTTTAAATATGTCACTAAAATGCACTTAGCAGAAAAGCATGAAAATAACAAAGGTCAAAATTAAAGTTTGAGGTTTGATTAGCACAATATCCTTAATAAAAATTCTACTGTGATTGCAGAGAAGCAGGTGTCAAATTGGAAACTAGAAGATGACCTTTAATACTATGTGCTTTCATTTGTTTCTGTCTATGCTTGAATGTTCTCAGATTTCACAGACTTAGAAAAATTTACAAAAGATGAAAGAGAGAAGAGGTCTGTGGTGATTAACCCACCAAACATTTACAGGATGACTAAATCATGTTTATATTAACTGCTAGGTGAACATTGTTCATCATCATTCTTCACCAACAAGAACAATTCCCGCTTTGCCCAAGTACCAGTGAAGTCTGAAAGCTAATGAGTATATTTTGGGATTAGTTTTCGTAACATATAGCAAGGAGTCACCTGCCATGTGAAACAGAAGGATAATGTCTATCACTGAAATCCCTTTCCAGACAGTAAAAGCTACTGTCTTTATTAGCCAAGCTTAGGTTTGCTGCTACAGTTCCAAAATTCAAAAGCAAATTTAACAATATTAATATTTTCAGTCAGAGTGCTTCAGAATTCCCAGAGAACAAGCATTTCAATTCCCAGATGACAACCTCGTCCACTAGCAGCCATAGCTCCTCAACCTTTGTTGTCAGTTTTCCTTCCAGGCAAATTCTTCCTTACCAACTTCTTGCCTCACCCCTTCTGCACCTAAAACTCTGTGTTTTCTCTGTTTAAATAAGCAATGGCAGATAAGGATGTCCCTCACAGAAAGAGAAATGTTCACATTTCCATCAAATAAAACTACTAGACAGGAGGAGAAGGCAGCAAGATAGCAATAACAACACAAAGAACGCACATCCTTTTCACAAAACACAGTAACTCTGCAAACAGTTCCTGCTCAAGGATCAAATGAGCAACTGTATAGATCAGTTAATACATTAGACAGCCTGTTCCAATCATTGCATGAATGCAGCGCGTAGAGGAGGGAGAGTGTACGCACATACAAAGTCAAATTACCCAACAAGAGGAGCAAATGTTGACCTATGCGCAAGAGCAGTTTTCTACTACTGCTGCAGATCATCTGCAGCAGGCTGAAAGTGCAGATTTAGCTCTCACCTCATGCATCAGAGACAATTTCCTTTTCTCCAAGGAATCAGCAGCCAGTTGTTTTCGCTGCTTCCATTTTCTTTTCAGTGCTTTCTCTTGCAGTTCCATTTGTGCCAGTGCTTTGTTTTTTGATTTGTATATTTCATGGCGACGCAGCTACGTAAACATGAAAGAAACCATTTCACAATCAAGGGACGATCTAAAGCAAAATTTGCAGGGCAATGCTAACAAGCTCTTCTTGATTTTATCATTCATGCGCTGAATATTATTTATGTTAACTTCATGGTAGTACTGATGATAGCCTCACAAACATCCAGAAGTGTAAAATGCCATCAAGACCAGCCAAATTTAAAGCAGTTCCAAAGATGACTGGGGAAAGTCTCAGTTTCCATCTGCCTTACACCACCAACTCAGTAAGAGTTTTCTCAGCTGTAAAGGGAGTAAAAAAACCAAACACTACCACATGCATAAAAAGACATAATGCATTTTCCTGATCTAACACCGTCAGTCACCAGAGATATTCTTTATCTTCTTCTAACAAAGAGATATATCTATGTATTCTGTTCAAACACAAGTTTAAAAAATTAAACATGTGAGGTGCTTGCTAAAGTGTCTTGAAGCTATCAAGCCAACCATTTATAGAATCAAGTCTCTCTCTGCTATTGTGCCCATCTGTCCCAACTAACCCGTCAAAATTTATAAGCAACAGTAGCTCATACTGCCTATTCCATCCTGGTAATCAGTGCTAACAAGGAAAATGAAATGGAATTCACCCATTTAGTAACAAACACGCCATTCAGTATAAAGAAACGATGTTAAATTGTTTAAATGAAAGTTCAGGATCCTCAGAATTAGAGAGATTCCTCAAATAAAAGCAAGTCTTTCAGTCCTTCCAGCAAAGACTTAACTTCAACCACTCCACTGAGTTTTTATGTATTTATGTTTTTATGCTTTTATGATGGTATACACTTTATTGAAATAATACTAATGAAACTATAGCTACTGCTTCCTAATGGAAACAGAAAACTGAAAAACACCAATTGCCAGAGCTGGGAATGCATGATATCATACACAGAAACCTAACACTTAAAGAGATGGTATTTTCAGAAGCTTAGAAAGAGACATTGAACATTGGCAGAAAACATCCCCATCACTGTGGTATACACTGGCAGCCAGCTACGAGTCTCCTTGCTACAGAGAAGGAGCAGTGACTGATATTAAACTTACTATGTCCTCAGGAGTTGCACGGTGGACTGTCAAATCATGGACGGTACTCTGCAAACAAGAACCAGAGAACACATCAAAAGCCAGAACTAAGGACTAACTAGATTTTTTTTTTTTTCAAGTTTCGTTAAAAAACCCACCCTCTAAATTAAACATCATTAGCATAAAACTATACAATGGTGCATTTTTGTGGCACTGCAAAGAATTCCACCATCAGTGAGGTAGGCAATCAGCAAAAAAAAAACCCTATCGAGACCTTGCATGCTCTTCAGCCTAAAGAGCGGGCTGCCAGCTGGGAGGCCTAACCTCAAGCAGGACCAAGGAAGCGAGAGGGGTCGTGTCCACGCCACGCAGGCGCCCCGTCTCGGTACCCCCTCCCAGCCCAAATCCACGCACAAACCGGCCGCCTCCAAACGTCAGCCCCCCACGCAGGACGGTGACCTCTCGAGGCTCCCTCCCCCCAGCCGGCACGTCCGTGGGCACGGAAGCTCCCCGGCCCTTCCCCAGCCGGCAAAAGCCCACGGCGCGACCCGCGCGTCACCCAGCAGAAGCAGCCCCGCCGCCGCGCCCGCCTTGCTGCCCGCCAGCCGGAGGAGGAGGAGCAGGAAAAGCCGCCGAGGCCGGAGCAAGCCCGGGGCCTCGCTCGGCACCCGGGAGTGGGAAAGCACTTACGTCCCAGTCCCGCTTAACCGCCGCCGCCTTCCTGGGGCCCTTTCTGCCGGCGCCGCGGGGCCGCGGCCCGCGCAGCAGCGACATGGCCGGCCCCGCGCGGGTCAGGGCGGAAGCGGCGCCGCGGCGGCGAAGGCTCGAGCGGGCCCCGCGCGCGCCTCCACCCGCCGTTGCCATGGGGACGGAGCCGGTTTTCACCCCGTCGGCCCTCCTCGCGCGTCGTGTCCCACCCCCCCCGGGCACCCCAAACCGCCGCCTCCCCGCCGCGACTCTGAACGTGAACCCCGGTCCCCCCCCGCCCGAAACGTCCGCCCTGTTAACCCCCACCCCCCATCCACGTTCACCCGCCCCTCACGCCGTGTTCCCGCCGCCGGCCCCTCCACGCGGTGCCTGCAGCCCCCTCTCCTCTCGAGTTTTCTGTGAGGAAGCAGCCTTTGCCCCTGCCCGCCCCGGGCGACGCCTCAGGGGTGCAGAAGACACACACAACCCCTTCTCCTCCCCGTGAAGTATGGCAGTGCCTTAGCAGCTCCGGCCGTGTGAGAAGGGGGATCTGTATACCCCACAGGAAACATCCACAGGAGCAGCTCCTAGCCGTGCCACTCCTCCATGTCTTCCACCTCTCATCTCAACTTTTCCACTCACTCCTTACATCAATATCCCTTCTTGCTGCAAATACCCTCCCAAGCCACCTCTCAATAATACCCCTCTGAGAAAGCCTTGGTAAATCTCCCCATGCAATAATGTTTTTCAGGTCCTATTACAGGCAACTAAGAGCAGAATGTCACACAAACTATTAAATTAAGGTGACATCAAATTAAAGCATGGCCCTTGACACTGTTTTAACAAACAGACCTCATCAGCAGTGCCTCTGAGGAAGGCTGTACCTTCCTACCCACAAGGAAATTCCAGCTTCCACAGAGCAACTGGCTGTTCTTAAACAAGTCATTTAGCTGACACAGGAGTGCAATATATTTCCTATAGACTTGCCCCATGAATGTGCCGCAGATTCTCCACTTCCCTGTCACATGTGTGGAGACAAGATGTCAATTACTCTGAAAGGTTAGAGTTAACATTTTGTATTACAGTGGGAGCTTAATATTTTATCTGTTGGGTATGGAAAGTGAAGACGTGGGGTTTATCAGCTTTTCATTCAAAACTCCTTCCTTGCTTAAAGAGAAAAATTCCCTTTCACCAAGATTTCCTGGTGCTTAAGGTCCTCATCAATCTAATTCTGGCTTTACCAACATCACTGTAAAAAGATTCATGGAAGGTGCGATGGTAATGGTTAGTGTGCTAAGGGAAGGAATTGCATTGCACGTGATGCAAAAAGAAAAAGAAGATTGAAATTATGAGGGGAGAAGGAAAGTGGCAATTGCCTCTGATGAAGTACTGCAAATGTGGCTGAATCTTTTTTTAATACTGGTAGTTGCATCTGAATGTCAGTTTCCATCTAAGCACTAAACATAGATACCATATGCAACTCAAAAATTAATATCAGCATTCAGCCTGTGGTAAAACAAATCCTTCATCCTAGGCACATGTGGAAGGCAATGCACTGGATTCATTATCCTCTGTTTATTTGAAAATTTGGAACCCAAAAGCATAAATTAAGGGCGCATCTGGAATTCTCCCCTAACATGGTTTTAAATTGTATTGAAGAAAAAAGTCTGTTGAAAAGAAAAGAAAGCAATAAAGGCACAATTAGATTGGTACATCATCCACTTTGAAACCTCTTTGCTATTATTAATTACAATCAAATATATATGTTAAACACCTAATACAAGCAAACATAACACAAGCCAGAGACACTTCTCCTTCAACCAGCCTATTCTCAAGCACTTCAGCCACCTATAAGAAAATGGAGGGAGCAGGTTCTATCAGACCTCTTAAAAGCCTGTCTGCCTTTCAGTTCTTATTGTTCTTCACACTGCATTTACAGCAGAGCCTGAAATTGTTGCGTTATCTCTGCAGAAACCAGCTGAGCATCTACAGCATCTATTTACTGGCAGTGGAGCTTACATAAGATGGAGACTACATATTCAAACGGCAGCAGTTTAAAACCATCAGGTTTCCAAACAATTTGGTTTGTTATATGTATATATTCTTTTTCTTTCCCCTTCCAAGCTAGTATGATTTGGGGAAATCCTTTGTAATTAAGATCTTTCCTCTATCCTGGATGCTTTTGCAGCACTGGTTTACCAGGAGAGATGTCATTTCCTTACTGTGTTTTTTTCCAATAGCAGTAAGATTTTCTCCTTTTGTGCTATAGCAAAAAAACCCAAAACAGCCAAAAAACCACACACTCTTGCAAACCTCTGTTTCCTTCCCCTGAGACACTCACAATACTGGGCTTTGCTGATACTGGAAAAATGGGCCATATTAGGAAACATGTGCACACACACACACCCCCAGCCAGAAGAAAAGGCCCTGAGCACCATCCCCCTTCCTGGAGGTCTAGCGCCCCAGGCTGGCCACCAACCTAGAGAGAGCACAGCTGAGGACTGTCCCCCTTCCCTCTGGTGACCTTGGAGGCTGGGGTGCAGTGAGCCTTCAGCCAGGCCTGACCTCCCCCTACCTATGGGAGCTGCATTTCAGCTGAGGCTCCGGTGCTTGGCCCTGCCTGAGCTGCAGCTACAGCTGTGTGATAGCCATGCCTGCATCCCATCAAGCCGGACCTGTCAACCAGGTTGCGGGCCAGACCTCAGGCTTGCCTCATTACTATGGACGTGTCTGCTGATCACAGGGCTCTGTCCATCCCCCATTGCTGTCACCAGACCTGACTTGCTAACTTATGCTCCCAGCTTGACCTCAGACCTACCCCATTGCCATGGACTTGTCTGGCAACCTGGACTCCCTCTTGAGCCCAGCTGCCATCTCCAGGCCTGCCCTGCTCACCTCGCTCAGGTCCTGTGGGATGGGGCCCTGGCCAGTGAGGTCGCTGCTCTGCTGGCTGCGTTAAGGCACTCAGCTTCCTGTCCCTTAGAGAGCAGCATGGCCCTCGCTGTCCCCTGACGCCAGAGTACTGTGGCACATGCAAGAATACCAGACCACTTCCAGTGACCCAGGCCTGCGGTCTATCTGGATCAGCATCTGCTCTCTTACAAGGACTAGCCCTTTCTTCCAAAATACATGCTGCCATTCAAGAACAAGATCCAGGTGGAAACAAAACAGGAAAACGGGCTGCCCATCTTTATCAAAGGGGCTGAGCGAAGAGTTATCAATCAGCCAACCTCCATTTGTTATCAGGAAGGATAATGAAACAAGCTGTTCGGCAATACGTGTGCAAGCAACTAAATAACAATCAAGTGATGAGAAACAGGCAGCGTGCGTTTGTCCAGAACAAATCATGTCAAAGTAACCTAATTTATTTCTTTGCTGAGATAACTGACTTAGCAGGTGCTGAAAGGAGTAGATGAAACATATTTTGACTTCGGTAGGGCTTTTGACATTGCCTTGAACACCACTCTCATAAAGGCAAATAGGGCTCAGGTGGAATCAACGTGAGAGGGGTGTGTGATTGAAAAGCAATTCCCAAACTGTAGCAGTGGATATTTTCCTGTCAGGATGAAGGTATATCAAATTAAGAGACCTGTTCTGCCTGCTAAGATTGATTACTTTAATTAGTGCCTTGGATGGTGGAATTGACCTTTGACTTTGAACAGCAAATAACACGAGTTGGGCAGTACCGCACTTTGGAGGCAAGGCTTTGAACAAGGGTTTAACACTGCTAAATTGCAGAAAGTACCTCAAAGCAGTGTGATGAAATTCGATAAAGACAAGCACAAAGTATTGCACTGCAAAGAAAACTTGAATTCTCAAATTCAAAACTAGGAAAAAACATGTGTGGTCTTGGGTAGGATACCAACACATAGTACTACCCAGGGCAAGTACGTTAAGTTCTGCATTGGAAAAGTGTGGACTGTATGAAGAGGGACTTCTTTGTCACAAAGACAACATGACTATGGAGGGACAATGTACTGATCTCCGGATTTGAAATACACATGGCACCAAATGACACAAAAATTACTTGCAGCTGCCGGAGCTACCTTGGTTTGCAGAATACCGGCCTTGTGCTATCTGTCACACTGCCTGGAGCAACCTGGCATGGCCCTGACGTGCTTTGCCGTACTTCCTCTTGCTCCCTGAAGCCTCCCCTTTCTGGGAGAAGATGTGCTCCCCGGTCTCCTCTCTCCAGCATGAGCTAGAGGGCTGCTGGCCCTGCCAGGGGGACCTGTGGGTCTGCAGAGGGCAGTCGGTGAGAAGGGAGCTCTAGGGTTGGGGAGCCCCCGGTTCTACAGAGCGGGAAGAGGAAGCCACAAGTCTCCCGGGACAGGTCACACCTTGCCCCAATAAGAGAAAAGACAGAGTCACAGGAGCTCAGAGGTGACATTTGCATGCGTCTCCTGGTCTGCACAGCATGATGCTTCAGGCTGAAAGGCAAACATCTCGTGTTGGAGTGTCCATCTTCCAGCAGATCTCAAATGGGGGCTTTTTTGCCCCTAATGCCATTTCTTTGGACTCTGACAAAAGGCAGAGTGATTTGAACAGCAGCCTGCTTCAAGACAAACACAGAAATTGCTGACAATTGTTTTGTTTTTTTCTCTTGGCAGAGATCATGCAAAGGCCTGAAGATCAAAATGCCGGCATAACGCACGCTGACTTGTTTTGCTGAGCTTTGCGACTTTTCCTCCAAAAGACGGTAAGTGACTCCCAGGAAATCTCTCAGTCTTGAAAACAAACCCCACAACTCGGAAAGCCTCTGTGGCCAGAGCCACCGCAGTGCTGGTTTTATAAAACTGCGGCTCCTACAACTTCATCCTCAGCCTGAAAAAGCTTCCGGTTGCTTTCTAGTAACGCTTTCTCCTCTGACTTAAAAGTGCCTCCCTCCACCGTGGGATCTGACACATTTCCCAGCTGTGTGTTCAACAGAAGAACATAGGAGGGGTGAGCCATGAGAGAGAGAGACCCCTCGGCCTTTTCGCAGCCTAACAGTATCGCTCTCATCTTGCTGAAAAGGTTAAGACCATTGTTTGTAGCAGTTTCACGAACTACTCAAAGAATGTAAGGTGCGCCAAACCACGCTTGAATTGATGAAATGACATTTTGCTGCAGCCTGTCACACCTTTGGACTGAACTAAAAGACGAAGGCATTTATCCCAAAATTAGGAGCAGCCAAAAAGAAAGGTTGGAGATGGCCCTGTGTGAGATCCATTGCAGGTGCAAGCCGCTGCTCCAGCAAGCCGGGAGAACGTGGGGCGAGGACGCCCCTGACTCGGTGGGCCGGGGGGTGTTGAAGCCCTGTGGCTGCTGCTGCTGCGGCCCCCAACCCGTCTGCCTGACGATGCCGACGCGCCCCTAAGCTCACAGCACAACTCCCCAAGGGGAAGAGCTCCCTGACAACCGTCTGCCAAGGCCGGCTCAGAATTTGGGGCTGGGCACAGGGAGGAGACCCTCCTCCCCAGGGCAGGCCGGCCAGCCTGCCGACCTCCCTTTTCCCTTCCCTTCCCCTCCCCTCCCCGCCGGCCGACGGAGGGTCCTTTCCCGGGGAAAGTTGCTCGGCTCTCCCGGTCAAGGGGCGGGGGTGTCCGGGGCTGCCTCCCCGCCTCCCCCGGCGCCTGTGCGTGTCGCCGAGCTCTTTATTTAAATTGCAAATAAAGCGCCTCGACGCCTGCCCAGCCGGGGAGAGACAGTCCGGGTTGCCGCACCGGCCGGCGGGCGTGCTGCGGGCGGGCGGCTGCCCCGCGGGGCCAGCAGCGGCAGGGCCGAGCCCATGGCCGGGGGAGCGGCCCCGGCGGCAGCCCCGCACCCGGCGCCTTCGGCCGCGTCTACCGGGGCGCCGTGAACATCAGCGCAGAGCGGGTCTACGCCTTCGCCTACAGCAGCGAGCCCGGGCAGGTAGGAGCGTCCCCCGGAGCACCGGCTTCCCCGCGGCGGGGAAGCGCACCGTGCCCGCCTCGCCCGCCTTCCCTCCGCCGGTGTGGCCGGGGACGGCGGGGGGGGGGGGCGCCGGCGCCGCTGCGGTTCCGCTGCTGTGCGGGAGCGCGCCTGGCTCTCCCCCCGCGCCCGCGGTCCTCGGGGGCCGGGGCCCCCGGCGCCCCCCGGCACGGCCAGGGCAGCTCGGGGCTGCGGGGCGAGAGGGGTGGCGGCGTCCCAGAGGGCGCGGGGCGGGCAGGCGGTTTGGTGTCTCCCCCCACACCCGACGGGGGTTTGGCATCCAGCGCTTCTAGCAGCAAAACGGGTTTAAAGTCTAGAAGGGAAGTATGAGGGTAATAGCATTACCTGCGGGGGTGGGGTGTGTGCACTCGATGAGCCTTTCTAAATAGCATTTTTCACACTTGAGTGCTTTAGGAGGATCAAGGTGGGGAGGCTCTCCCCTAGGAGCCTGGGAGGTGAGACAGGGCTGCGCAGGTGAGGCCTGATGTGAGGAGGCTGCAGAGCAGCGCTGCTAAAGCCATGGCTGTTTGTGATGGGGAAGGCAGCCTGTCATTTATGTGTGCCGAGCTATTGCGGGTTTCCCCCCTCCCCCCCCCCCCCCCCCGTTTTAATGTCGTGTTTATCTCAAGTAGCTAAGTGGTACCTTGGAAACTCTGCCCCCGTTGTTTGGATTGTGCGTTAATTGCTGGGTAAGATGTTCTCATGTACCAAAAGATCGGTGAATGGTGCAAATGAATCTTCTCTCCTGTCCTCCGTGGCACAGGACAAGAGAAAGTAGAAAACATAATTTCTTCCATGCTGTATTTCTAATGCTTCAGTATGAAGGGAGTTGGTAAAGAGCATGATGGTGGGGGGGGGGGGGGGGGGAAGGAGAGAAAAGCAGGGAGAGGTGGTGTTAATCATCCCTGGCTTTGCTTTACTCTGAAATTCCAAAAGATCCAGACCGTTAAAGACTTGTCTGTCTTCTATTATGTGTGTTACTATATAATAAAGTGCACCTGGTACTTATGGGGCAGGAGTGTGTCACAGCTATGATGCAACTGAGCCCAGCTTTACTTAACTGTTGGGTGTCACCACTGAATCCAGGAGGTCAAAAGCATGTTTTGGACATGAGCCTCCTTGAAGAAGCTGGTGGTGATATAAGTTAGACTTGTTCAGGAGTTACAGGTATTGGATGTTATGATGAGGGCCTGTTGGAAGATCAAATGTTGTCAGTGGTTTGTTAGCAGAGATGGCATGTAGACTGACTTCAGTTAAAATGAATCCAGTTTCTTCTACTGAATGTGCTCTTTGAAGCCATGTGTTTCACCGGTCACCTTCTGGAGAAAAAGCTTTCTTTCCAGGACAACTATAGTGCGATGGCAGGTGGGAGGAGGCAGGAAGGGAGTACACTGGGGTTTGCAGGTATTTTCTGCTTGATGGCTACTTTAGACACTAGGCCATTCCCATGCCTGTGAAGAGCCACCCAGTCCAGACTACTGCTGTGTTTAAGCAGAAACTTTTTAGTGGACTGATCTCCATGTTCCTGTATGCTGGAATGAGAAATCTCTGCAGAGGTACTGAGCTGGTCAAGAGCATATCTAAGAAGGGAAACTTCAGGCTTGAGGCTTAATATTTTTTTAATGCAGAACTCTCCAAGCACTGCCTTGAACATGCTTAAAGAGGGTCATGCAATGAACTCGTGTTATGAAAAATAATTTGGAAGGGAAAAACCACTTAAATAAATATGGAGTGTGCTGGAAGGCTTTCTGAAGAGGATGCCCAGAACCAGTTCTAAGGATAGAGAACGTCCTAAAGAAGGGAAGTCTCCAGGGACACCTTATTGTGGCCTTTCAATATATAAAGGGGGCTTGTAAGAAAGATGGAGAGGTACTTTTTACAAGGCCTTTAGCGACAGGACAAGGGGAAACAGTTTTAAACTGAAAGAGGGTAGATTTGGGTTGGACAGAAGGGAGAAATTTTTTTATGATGAGGGTGGTGAAACACTGGAACAGATTGCCCAGAGTAGTTGTGGATGCCTCATCATTGGAAGTGTTCAAAGTCAGGCTGGACAGGCGGTTTGGACTACATGATCTTTAAAGGTCCTTTCAAACCCAAACCATTCTATGATTCCTCACTGAGAAGCCATACAGATGCTTATTCCTGAGCTGAAACAGCAGAAGCCTTCAAGAAGGTGTCTGGCCCAATCAAGACAAGTGGCTGCAAGTGTGTGCAGCCCCCTCCCCAGCTCTGGCTCTGAAAGTGACTGGATCTCTTCTTGCTTGCCTGGTCAGAGCTAGAGGTCGATTTGGCTTCATGGTCCTGCATCTCCCTGGGGATGAGGATTGCTTGAAGTTTAGAAGCTTGGTGGTGGAAATCTTGACTTTAATCTAGGACCATGTTCTTGTGGGCAGGTTTTTCTTGTGCAAGAGTTGTGAAGATACTTAGGGGTTTGCTGTCTTCTGGGTAGTTGTTGGACCTTCTGCAGGAATGCAAGACCTGCAAAAACTCAGTGTACTAGTCCTTGCCTTTCACTGCAGTCTTTAGTCTCGAACTCTTAGCAAGTAGAGCACCAGCCACTGTTTGCCAGTTGCCTGCCACTTGCAAGCTCTCTGCTCTTTCGGGTCTTTTCAGTCTCCTCCTGTCTCTGTGCTGATGGCAGGTCAGCCAGAAGCTTCTGATACCTTGAGGCAGGTACCGCATGGACCATTAACCTTAGTTACAAGAAATTTAATTGAATAAAAAGAGCATTTTCCATGTGGAAGGGCTGCAGTGGGTGAGTTTAATTGCTTTCCCTCTGAAGAAAAGCCAGGTCTGGAGTGGTCTGGCTCTGAAACAGGGATTTGTTTTCCTGATGCTGTGAGTTCTGCAGTTTTCCCCTCTCTGCTGCTCTGTCTCTCATGAAGGCAGGCCTACAAAGCAAGGCAAAACTGGAGCTGAGGGTAAGGCGTGAGAGCTGGCTTGTGGCCCATCAGTCCTCTGGTTGCTCACCTGCTCTAGCTGCCAGGGCACATCTGAAAATGCAGCTGAATAGAGCAATGCTGGAATGATGGATGAGAGAAAGGAGGGAACAAGACCGTTACTCCTGTTTGGTGCTTTAGAGACTTATCACTTTCTGAAAAGCGTTGTGGTTGCCTGATCTCAGAGAATGTTCTTCATCCACATAATCTTCCGTACTCCTTGGGATACATGTAGGCATGCACCGAGGGAAGGGGGAAAACAAGTCCTATGAGATTTCACCTTGTATACATTTGCTTACAAGCAGACAGTACAACTCTGGAGCAGAGCTGCTTTGAGATGGGCAAGTGACTTCCCTTCTGTGCAGCTCCTGGGTGTGAAAAATGAAAATAAGAGTACTTATATGCTGACCAAGTCACCTAGCTGAAACTCTTAGGCATGTATACATTGCCAGGTCTGTTCTCTCTGTGTGTGGAGGGGGGGAAAAAGCCCTCCGATGTGCTGTTCAGAAACACGTCACCTTGTGTCTTGAGGCGGGAGAGCTATCAGGCTTTTTTGTACTTGGCAACTAGGATTTAGGCTTTAATTCCTGAGGTGGAGCTGTAAAAGTAAAGCTGTACTGAGGAGAAGCACAGCCACCTCTGCTGCAAGGGTCTCCTAAAGTTGGCCTGCGAACAGAGGGACATGTCAAGCTCCTTCCTCATGGTGGAATGTCTTAATTTGTAGTCTTACTGCTTTTCTAGTCCTGTTTTCCCCCTCTGAGCTGCGCTTTGAAATTTTTCCCCTCTGCACAGCTGTTTAATGTTTAACTGTGTGTAAAAAATACAGTAATAAACCCAGCTGTTGCGCCTGTCACTATGCACCCCACTCTCTAACAGCAAAGGCAGATGTGCACTATTAGAAGTCTGGTGAACAATTAGTTGGGCAAACAGGATTATCTTATGATTGTTTAAGCTGGAGACATCCAGGATGGGAGAAAAACATTAGCACACTCTTGAGCATTTCTAGTTCCACATATTCAACATATCCCTACCTGGGAGGGAGGAAGGTAGAAGATCTGATTTGCTGGAGCTGCCTGCGCAATGTGTTCTAGCACAGAAGACTGAACAAGA
Organism: Gorsachius magnificus; assembly: GCA_034008185.1. NCBI lineage: Eukaryota > Metazoa > Chordata > Aves > Pelecaniformes > Ardeidae > Gorsachius > Gorsachius magnificus. The sequence continues at coordinate 130,638,240 of CM067081.1, forward strand.
GTTGTAAAATGTTCCTGCTGGATTTACCATTGACTGGAGGAGGCTTTATGTGACAAGTGAGAGAACCCACTTAGTTCCATGACTGCGATAATACAAGGGCTTCCAAAAAGAAAAAAAGGGGTGTGTGGGAGTACTGGGGGAATTCAAAGTGAATGACTCTTTCCACCACTGTAAGCTCTGGCAGTTGCTAATGGTTAATTTGCTGAAAAGACAAATGCCGCTAATATTGTGCATGTAGGTATTTCCTGTACCAGCTCCTAAGTGGTGCAGGAGAGTATCATGAGGAAGATGACTGTTGGAGACAACAAAAGTTCTGCTTCCTAATCGGAGCTCAGGTCAGCTGAAGGCATGATTTGGAGGATACCTGAGATACCGGGACTGTATTTAGAAAACCAAGTATCTCTCAGGGGAACAAATTCCCAACTTGCCATTTGTAGGCAAAGCTGCTGCAATCCAGACACGGCTCTTGCACATTCATGCAGTGCATCTTGGTTGCGATGAGCCCAAAAGCTGAGCAGTGGGCTGCACCTATTTTAGGAGAAAGAGTGGGTGATATTTTCCTCCTCCTCCACCCTTGCCAGGACTAGGAACAGAGTCCCAGTCTCAGTTCCCATATGACCAGCCGTACTGTAAGCCATGATTGGCAGTAGATTAAGCTGTGGCTTCTCTGCTGAGCAGCTGTGTGGATGTGCAGTCTGGGAGTGATTGTTTCCTATGTGGAGTCTATCTGAGGGGTGATGAGTAAAAAAATTACCCCTAGTGAATGAGTGAGAGAGGCTGTGTGCCACTGTGGAAGATTGCTAACATCATTACCCTTCCTTCTTTCACGACTGCAGATGGGAAAAAGTTGACTGACCTAAGGGAACAGGGGAATCAACACTAGTAAGAACAACAGAAGTCTTACAATTAGATGCCTTAAAATTTGTGACCCTCTAGTAGAGACCAAGTGCCTTTTCCAGCCTGAAGAGCATGATGCATTTGGGTTCCTCTGTCCCCTAGTGAAGGGGTCTCTCATATCCTAGGTTTGGATGGCAGTTGCACTTGCTTTGCTCTAGGCAAGGAGCCAGAACTGGAATTCACCTATATGTTCCTCTGGGATTGTGTGATGAGTCACTTGCTCAGACCAAAGCCATCTGTCATAGCTGTGGGGAAACTCCTTGATCTGCTACACAGGGCAACCTGGTTCAGTAAGTGGCAGTGATCAAATCTGTGTTCACTGTTCTCTGCTCAGTTTCACATGCGAATGTAGGTCCTGCTCCAGCAGCACCTATGTCTGTTATAACAACCCTAGGACCAATTTTTTCACCTCTTGCTTCTGAGCAGATTTTGGGCTTCATCTAGGACTCTTCTGTCTGGAACTAAACTACCTCAAAGTATTCCCTTGCTCTCCTGTGTGTCTTCTCCATAATGTTAGTCTTGGCTCCAGCCCAAGTTTCAGCCCGCAGCTGCACTGTGCATGCAATAAAACTTTAGTCTCCTGTTTGGAGACGGCCAAAGCTGAGCTATAATGGGGGGAACAGGTTAGGTTCTGCCGTTCTTAATGCTGAGTGGAGGCCCACCATTTTAGCCACAAAGATGCAGGTAAAAAAACCAAATAAATTGGGAAGACTACAAGTGTTTGAACGAGAAGATCTCCTAAGGTCAGTAGAACTCCTGTTATTGCAGTATCTCCAAGGCCTGAACACTGTTGCTTTTCGGTTGTTGGCTCTAGCCTGTTCACCACAGGACACTGGAAGGGCCTCAGCACACCATTTCTGGAGCCTAATATTGAATTCCTTATGAGGCGGAAATGTAGGCGCAAAGTCAAACCCAAAAAAATCAAAGCAAGTTAATAGTGTATGATGCCTGAAGCCAAGCAAGGTTCAACAGAATCCCTTTGGAATAACTTTTGTATATATCATTTATCTTTTTTAAAGAAAACAACCAACCCTAGGAGGTGACAGCGTAGGCAGTGTAGAGCGCACAGCACTTGGAACGCTCTTGCTGCTTCTCAGTGGGGTCTCTTGGCCACTCCTTACCCAGCACAGAGTCACATGAAAAGCTCTTGCTTACAGGAGAAAGCAAAAGTAAACTGAGAGAAATGGTATGGGGATCTGCTGAAAACATGAGCTTGACCATTGTTTTCTGCAGCAGAAAATAGAGTCTTGAAAACTTTGGCTCTGGCAAAAATGGGATACCCTGAGTGAAAGAATGGTGTGGGAGGTGGCTTTGTTTTGAGCTGGGGATGGGATCATGTGCCCACCCGAGATCCCTTGAAACTTAAATAATTTTTGGCTTTCTAGGATTTTGTTCTTTGTGGGTTTCCCTACCTAGAGGGGCAAAAGAGAGTACATGTTGAAGGAAGCTATCAGTTTGCAGGCTTTAGGAAAAAAGCCTGAGAGGTCTGTTCTGGTTTTGTGCAGGGTGGCCTGCAGACCTTCAGATGGTGACTTTAGTGCTAGCAATAATTTTATTTTTATTTCTAATGTGTAAGCTAATGCTGTCAAGCCTGATAACTTGTCATTGAACTAAAGTCTCTCTTTTGAATTTGGATGTCATTCTAAATTTTAAAATGAGTCTCTTGTTGGGCTGTCCTGTTGTTTAAAATTCAAGCTGATCAGGTTTTGCTGCCCCCTCCCCACCCCCCAAGATTTTTAGACTAAAAAAGAAAAAAAATTTCTGAATAAGAGTAACTTCATCAAAATGTCTCTCCTCAGTTTGAACGCTTTCCAAGAACAGTGAAGCAATTTATAATACAAACATGTGCATTGTAAGTGGAGGCTGAAATGTCCTTAAATAACTTGTGCAGAAGTTGTTGGGTAGGAAGGTATGCTTTTCTTATACAGACCTCATCTGCTATTTCAGGAGATATTTAGGGAATGAAAGTGCAGTCTGTAAAAGCTGTATTGCAAGGGTGTGCCATCTGCTTGGTTTGAGAATATAGTTCAGTACGCTTGGTTATTTCCTGCTGTGTATACTTAGAGAGACAGGGAGGATTTCAGAAACAGCCTTCCTTACTTTCTTTATGCCGATGTTTTTCTTTGGGCATAGAAATAGCTAGTTTAGTGTCATTTAAAGCAAATGAACAATGGTTTTAAAAAATAAAAGAAGACAACACATAGGATACGTAACTTAATCCACATCCAAAGTGTCTCTGAGGTCAAGAACTTCGGAGCCAAGAAAGAACCAGGTATTTGTGTTGTGACAGTAATCCCTGGAGTTACTGCTGTGAGCTTGGGGTTTCAGTGAACTTGGAAAGGTTATAAACCCTTTTGTTTCAAGGGTTGCCCTAGCCCAGGTTTCCAGCTGCTGTGGGTTAGGAAGACGCTATTTAGTAGATAGTAGTTTGATCCTTAACTGGCTGTTCAAAAAGGATTTATTTTATTTTTAATGTCTTCATAAAATCTGAGGGTGGTCAGAAACAGGTACCTACTTCATCCAGCATGGCGATTCCTAGTTTTTCTTTCTGGCTGTCCTGGAGACTCCCTAGTGACATTGGTTAGAGGACAAAATTTCAAAAAAGGAAAAAGATAAATATTAACATGCTTTGTATTTGTCTTTCTTCCATTTATGCTGCACAGATACTGTTGCAAACAAGTGAACTCATGGGAATGTCCATGGCAGACCGTAAGTCCACACAGCATATTTGCACAAAGTGGAACTTATAAATGAAAAATATTAATCCTGGAACAATTACATTAATGTGACTGAGGCTGTGCTTGGCATACCCAGAGTCTGTCGCTTGGTTTGTGCTGCTTTGGATATTTAATACTCCTGGCAGAAATGCTGAAAGAAAACTGTGCGCCAAGGTTATCTGACAGATTGCTTTTGGCAATTATGACTTACTGACACTAGGGCACAAAGACAGAAAAAGGCTGAAAGGGAATGCTCCTCTGAGGTCCACTTGTTTTGTTGTCAGACAGGAGTGATACTTATTCCTTATAAGAGGGCAGGAAAGAGGTTCTGTATTGCCTGTCACTCTGCTCATAACTGTTTTCCTTTAGGGTCTCGGCTTCCCCCTGTTACTTTGGCAGTGGGAAAAGCAGCCTGAGTTTGGTGCTGACAGGTATGTGCTTCATTCACTGCCTCAATTGCTCTAGCCTCTCTGGCTGAATCCTACTTTGCTTAATTTCAGGGTTTATATAAAAATGAAGCACCTCTTTCTTGTGCAATGGCAGACAGCAGCAATTCAGTGGCTTTTGTAGACATATCCTGCGCTGAGACCTTCCATTGTAATCAGCAGCCTGTATGTTTGCTTGCCGGATGCGTTCCCTGCCCACTGGCTTGGCTTGGTGCCTTGTCAGGCCCATGACCAAGTGCTGTCGTAATGTGAACTGATAATCCCCAATGGTCTCGCAAGGAGTGGTTTATGTGTGGGTGCGACAGCGAGCATGGTGAGTCCCTGGTGTGATTTTGAAGGTTTTGCTTAGCGTGAGATGGTGGAAAGGAATCCACAGTAATGCTCCTGAAAACCTTTGCTTGCGGCAGAAAGTGGTGTTCTAACCTCCTGCCTGCCCTTAAATTCACATCCTCGCAGTCTTAAGATGGTGTATAATCTATGTGGGAAATGCAGACTTAATCAGTCCAAGGACTCTTTTTCTGTCAACAAGAACCTGGTTTATTTTGCTTAATGTTTGCAGCCATGTTGGTCCTATTCAGCTGTGTGAGTTTGGGACTGGCTGCTTCTGCCTGTTCCCATCTAGAGAATGGAATTCAGATGTGCTTTTTTTTTTAATTTCTTTCCTTTTTTTTTTTCCCTTCCTTCTATCTCCAGGGTGGTGATAGAACTGAAATACAAATATTTGTCTTTCCTCGTCTAACACGTTTTTATATAGTGTTGAGAGCTCTCTCTTTATTCAGCTGTCTAACTGCTCTGTCCACCTTGAAATACAGAAGAAAGCTCAAGGTCAGTCTTCTGAGAAACTAATCTGTCATGAGCTTGGCTGGTGAATAGAGATGCACATGGCAGAGGCTTGGCAATGGGAAGGAATGTGAAGAGCAGAAGCCTCTAAAGCAGTTCTGACCCTGCCTCAGGCCTGCAGCACAGAAGGCGGTGGTATGGTTATTGCTGACAAATGTTAGTGCAGGGCCTGGATGTCACAGGGAGTGTTTTGTACATGAGGTGGTTTCCCAAGATCCAGCCTGGACCACCCCACCTCAAAGCTAACTGCAGGCATTCGCAGGAAGCGAGGATTTCAGCTTGGAAGGTACGTGTGAAATTTAGCGCTGTATTAATTAAATGTAGTGCTGTACCAAGATAGACAACCTCCCTCTGTGTGTGTGTACAAAGTAAGGGAAGGGAGAGATGCAACTAGTTTTCTGCAGTGCTGGAAATGGTCTGCTCCAAAGTGAAGTCCCTCAGCAGTGATGGTGTTGCAGGAGTGATGGCAGCCTGGCTGCCCCTCTGGCTGCCTGGGCAAAGCTTCCTCCCCGCCTCGCCAATGCCAAGTGAGTGGGGGTGGATGCAGAAGAGGCTCATAGTCTTTTGTTCTAGCATGGGGGATTATTATTATTATTTTGAATAAAACCTGTGCTTTTTAGCCAGAGTTCCTCTTGTATCTACATGCAATATAGGTAGGATCTTATTTTGGTGTTGGGAGGAAGGATTGTATGTGATGGGAGCAGTGGTTGGGGGGGTTTTAACTGCTTGTTATTAAAATGAAATAATCTTTGGAATGGTATGGAGGGAGAATGGTGTTTGAACTAAATACCTTTTTTTTCTTTTACCTCCTGTTTTTTTCCACTCCTCTAAAAATATTTCGCTGGAGATGATGCCCTTGAGGCAAATGACAAATGCTGACTTTCAAAGAGAAAGATGGGACTACTAGCACTGGCTCAGTGGTGAATTTACTAAATCTGTTGTATGAAAATATGTATATTGTCTATATCAAGACAACAGAATCTAGAAGCAAAATGTGGATTAAAAGTTTAAGGTAGGTTAATTGGAAGAAGGCCTGAAAAAGCACAAACATCAGTTCATAGGTGCTACATTGTTATCCTTGTCCCTTGTGATGCTTCTGCTAGACAGTTCAGCCTGCCAGGCAAAATGTCTTTCTCTAAGACACTAATTAGGGTTCCTTCCACTCTGTAGAGTGATTTACAGCAAATGAGAGAAGCCCTGCTTGCAGTTAAATGTTAATCCTTTCTCCACTTTCCCAAGCTTCCTTATAATTGCATGTAGATTCTGCTGAACTTTGTTCCTCTGATATCCCCAAGTGCATTTGCAAGTGGTGGGGAGGATCTGGGGGGACCCTTAGTTGGGAACTTCTTGCGCAGGTTTGGCCCACAAGCAAATCACATAACCCTGTTCTATTGCCATGTTTTGGAGGGCTAGCTATTATCTTAGGCAGAGGTCCATCAACCAAAACTTTGTGCTGCTGGGAGCTTCTGCAGTATCCTTGAGACTTGTGAGGGGGAGAATGGAGCTGCATCCTGGGGCTGGGATCTGGCCCCTCCACTGACAGTGCAGGATCTGGCCATGAGAGGCCCTGTGTTACTGTTGTGATGGTAGCAGGGTAAATAGATGGACTGGAACCTCAGTCACCCTCTGTCCAACTTAATCACTCTGTGTTTTTCCTGGGCTTTTATTATAAAGATTTTGATAGGGTTAGGTGGTATGATGCTGCTGATTGATCTGGGCTATGTGCAAACGTAGGAAGAGCAGAGGTATTTACTCCAAGTGAATTGTTAATGTATTGAGGTGAAATTTAAAGTACGTTGGGCTCTTCTTAATTAGCTGCTCTGTAAATGTTGCTTGTGACTTTCTGATGTTCCTCTCTGTCTGAAGCATGCTATTTGAGTGTGGCTTGGGAAGCAGCTTTGCCTGTGGAGAGCATAGAGAGAAAGGTGAGGGGAATGAAAGAAGTGTAATGGAATCACACCTGTGAGCCCATACTTAGGCCAGAGGTGGTCCTGCCTTGATGCAGCTGGATGCTGCCCCAGATATTATCAGACCTAAGAGAGCTCAAGGCACCTGAATATGGGCTGTTATGGGAACCAGGCAAAGGACCTCTTCTAACCGGTTGTTTCAGGGAGCAAACATCAGTGCTGAACACGGGGAACATGGAGGGAAGTTGTGTATAGTGGTAATACAGCATACACCAGTTTTCATGTGGGTAAGAAACGAAAGTACTTAAATTTGAAAGAATATTGAATCTACAGAATCTTGCCTTTACCCTCTTGGTAATCCTATTTCTTACTAATATAACACTAGTGATATTATAAGATAATAGGAATGGAAGGAAAGCTAGCTAAATGTTGTAGATGGCGTATGGTCAGTTTAGTTTTGTGGAGAGAGGGAAGCCAAATGAGAGGTCTAACTGCTGAATTGCAGAGGGAAGGGGCATTCTTCTCACTTTCAGGATTCTCCCTATCAAAGCATTAATCACCAAAGTTCTTGTTTTCCTTATCTGAGATAGATGGGAAACTTGTTTGCTTCTGAGGGTGGTCAAACACCACAGCGGGCCTTCCAGAGGGGTAGTAGAGTCTCCGTTGATGGAGATAGCCAGCTGACCTATTGGGTGTTGGATAAAGGTGACGCTGCTTGAGCAGTGGCATTGGACTAGATGATCTCCAGAGGTGCCTTCCAACCTCACACATTCTGGAATTCTGTGATTTATAGCAATGTCCTTTTGAGAGGTGCTGTATGGTTGAGCCTTACACCATGGTAGGCACCAAACATGTAAGTGTCCTGTACCTTTGCCTTTGTGGTGGAGAGGTGCCATAGGGGCGGTGATTAAACCTGTCTTGTAGTAGGGTGTGTGCTGCAGGATTTGTCTCCTGATACTGGCCTAGATACAGAGCAGAAATCCTAGTCCCGAATGTTTGTTCTCTGGCAGCTGTTGCTCTTGATACCCCCAGGGAAATGTTGCAGCCATTCTCTGGTGCAAGGGTACAAGAGGCACAAGTAAGCCACGTGCTTGACATCCTACAAAACTCATCTTGCACAAGCTTTGGTCATCAGGATCAAAGATTGGGCTAGACGGAGGTGTCACTTTGGGGAGGTCAGTTTCACTAATTTTGTAATAATCTTGGGATTGGTAATTCATGCATGAACAAAATGGCTTTGAGGTCTGTTTGCAAAGACTGAAGCTTTGAGGACTACCAGGGTTTGAAAAACAGGCTAGGGTCTCCAGGTGAGAGATCAACAGTGCATCAAAGAGGAGGAGAATGGGGTGCTTGAAAAGAGAAACTACAGACCTGTCATATGGGGAGCAGCAGCATCGCTGTGCAACTGCTGGAAAGAGCCAGAGGGAAGTGACTTGGCGGGGCTGGGGGCAGGGAAGGGGAATGCACCCCAAGAACTGCAAATGAGGCAGCTTCTTGGTCATTCAGTACTGCAGCAGGAGCCTGACAGAGCTGTGTGTTGTGAGCTGCAGGCTTTATAACGCCGTTCCTCTTAACCTGATGTTTCTGAGGGTCATGCAGTAGAAACTTTACAAGGTGCAGATCTCTGGCTTTGAATGTCTCGGTCACTGTCCCCAGTTAAGCTCTGAGCACGTTGCTTGCAGCCCTCCACTTCTTTCTGCACATCTGTAAAATGGAGATGATTGCTGCTGTGGGCATATAGCGTGTCATTGCAAAATCAAGAGGCCTTCTAGCAGTTTTATATTAACTATATGGGGGAAGCTAAAACTTGCAAGTGTTTGGTTAACTGAGCAGGCTGCCTGAAAATAGATGATCAGTCCTTAACAGAATGAATTAATCTTGGTGTGGCTTATTGTTAGTTAAATAAACATCTAATAGCCTTGATTTCATAGTCAGGTCTTTTTTTTTTTTTTTTTTCTTTTTTCCCCCTGTCCTTATCTCCCCCCCACCATGTTTGGTTTTTGTTGTGGGGTTTTTTTTTTCTTTTCTTTTCTTTTCCTCTCCTTCCTTAAAGGAAACTTGGCTGCTCTTAGACTAGTAAAGCACCTAATCTGGAAGAGCCTTGAGATCTCAGAAAAGGTATGCTCGATGCTTTCACCTATAGGTTAGGGAGAGAGAAGCGTGTATCAGTGTTGACAGCAAAGAGGAGGCAATTTGTAACCCTGTGCACATAAGGGCAGTAGCTGTTGCTCGGGGACGTTCCAGCCACCCTGGCTGAGGAGCAGCAGGAGCTCAAATGGGAACATAGAGCAGCAGCAGGAGGCCTGTGCTGAGTATGGCCTTGACTGGGTCCAGCTTGCAAAATTTTTCAGCTGCAGTATTGCACCTGCAGCCATGGTCTTAATTAGCTTTCCTTTCCCAGGAAACAAAAATGCTAGATCTTCTGGCTAGGTTCAGCAAAGAACATTAAGGTTAGCAGGAGGGTGTTGGGGTAAAAATGTGAGTGAATGGAGTGCTAATGAGTATGAGAAGTTTAACTGTTGGGCTTGTCCAGAAAGCTCTTACAGAGGTGGCTTTGTCTTGTAAAAGAAGGGAGAGTTATGCTTTACAGAGTTGCCAGTTAGAAAGCTGCAAGGCTTTCACACCTGGAGTACTGTGTCCAGTTCTGGTCTCCCCAGTACAAAAAATACATGGGCTTACTGGAGTGAGGCCAGTGTAGGGCCATAGAGATCATTAAGGGATTGGAGCATGTTTCGTATGAGAAGAGGCTGAGAGAGCTGGGACTGTTCAGCCTGGAGCAGAGAAGGCTCAGGGGATCTCATTAACCTGTATAAACATCTGGTGGGAGGGAATGAAGAAGAGGCAGCCAGGTTCTTCTCAGTGATGCACAGTGACAGGACAAGAGGCAATGGGCACAACCTGAAACACAGGAAATTCCATCTGAACACTTTTTTTTTTTTTTTTTGTGAGGGCAGTCAAAGACTGGAACAGGTTACCTGAGAGGTTCTAGAGTTTCAGTCTGTGGAGATATCCAGAGAGTGACCAGCTCCAGCTGATTGGTTTGGACTAGGTGATCTCAAGAGGTTGCTTCCAACCACAACAATGTTGTGACTCTGAAAAGAAACCTATTTCTGGGCTTTCCAAAATACATTTGTAAGCCAGCCTAATTCCAGCCACAAGCTCCCACCTGCTGTTCTCACAAGCAGCCTTGCTGGCTGGGTGATCTCATTCACCCAAAGGTGTGCGTGGGATTACGCCTCCATAAGGTTCCAGCCCATACTGCTATGTACTCCTGAAGGAGATGAGAGCTGTTTTCTCATCTTTCTGTATGGGTACAAGCTGTATGAAAGGGGTAGGCAGCAGTCATTTTCATCTGCCCATGCAATACTTTGTTCATTTGTGAAGCAGGGCACATTCCCCACATCTGATGCAGGGCTTCACAAGGCAGGCAAGGATCTTGCAAAGCTCCCATAGTGGTAAGTATGCAATGGCAGACCTCAATACCTTGCAAACTTCATTGGGAGAGAAAATCCTTCCCTTTTGAATAGGACTCTGGGCTCTGCTTTGTTTGGTGAATATTAAGAAAACATTTCCTTACATCATCATATGTAGAAGTGTTCAGGAATGTGGTCTTGGTGTGGTATTCCCCTCTCTTCATATTAAAACCTAGGAATTCCACAAGCTGGCCCAACAGATATTTAAGATCACATAAAATGTCTAGTGAAGGTCTCAGACTATGAAATACTGGTATTAAAAATAGTCCTTTCAGCCTTGTGTTGGCAGTGTTGTTCTTGTCTATGTATGAAATGGTATTTGATTATATGGCTGTGGTCCTCACTGTAGAATACAGGTAACGTGTATTCTTACTTGTGTAAGCTGAATGGCATGAGAAACTGATAAAGCTGGAAAATACACTGTGTCACTGGAGATGAATTACTTGCTGCGTATGCACTGTAATGTAATGGTGGTAAGAGCTGGGATTTTTAAAGGGCTTAAGATCAAGTCACTGAATTATTCTTGCTGTGTCTTAATAGATATCAAAAGCCATACTTTTTTTTTTATGACAGACAGAGTGTTCTCCTGTGTTTTGTAGGATAACTCAGAGCTGGTTTTTTGTTTTGGCTGAGTTTTTGTAAACAGTCTGTGAATTTCTGTTTATGTGTTTTTCCTCTTAGAATCAATACTGAAAATACTTAGTTTGCTGAAAGGGAAGATCGGAAGTGGGAAGAAGCACTCTCACATGTATGCAGCTTTTACTTCTGTGCCCAAAGCCTGGGCAAACTGTAAAAGTAGTATTTTTTTTCTTTTTTTTAGTACTGCTCAGCATTAGCATATACTTCAAATAGCTGGTACGTTTCCTAAATTGAGAATTTAGAAGTAGAGATGCAACTTTCTAAGTCTTCCAATGAATACAAATGAATTGTACGTTTAAAGTAAACCTGACTGTCTGCAACATATACATAACTATGCATAGTTCCTGTATTTGTGAAGACAATGCAGAAGAGAATTTCCCACTGTCTATCTTGCATTTACGAGTAGCTGAGGATTTATAACCCAGTAGGACCATTTGCTGTGAGTCTGATGTGCACTACTCATTGCACTGTGCTGATGCACCCAGCCCTGGAGGGTTCACAGGCTGGTGTCCAACCAGTGGCAGTGTACACCACTTCACCTGTGGAGATGGGCTTGCTTCAACTGTTTCATGGGCAAAAACCTGCTGAAGAGGCAGCATGTCTTTTCTGCAACAATAGTTGGTTTCCCCATGGATGGAGAATGGTTCCATGTGCTTGAGGGACTCCGTCTTGACCATTGGGTCTTCATACTCCTTAGATTTATTTTATTGTTCAGTTCCAACTTCACTTCATTTGGGTTCCCATTCCTTGTCACAGTGACTACAGCAAACAAGCAGCAGCTTGTTCAGCCCAGACCTTGCCTTTCCCAGTTATACCAATGAGGGCTGGCTGGCTCCCCCAGCTGAGCAGGGCACCCACAGAGACTAAGGAAGCCAGACAGAACTGGAAGGTTACTCTGCTGGCCTACTGTGTTGATACCCTACAGGCGTTACCTGTAAGTCTTGCTTTGTGACAGTGTTTTTCTTGGCTTGGTTTTAGCACCCTACTGTAAAATTTACTTGGAGACAAAATTGCATAGGTAGTTTTAGTGGCCAGAAGGAAAAGCTGGAAGGTGTGCCAAAAGAGTATTGCAAAGGTTTAGAAACCAGAAGGCAATGGAAAAAGATTCCAGTTGTTATAAATTGAGACCACAATGGATCATAATCCAATTAAAATTTTATTAATTATAGCAAGTAGAATATGAGCAAATACAGCGCTGGACGACAGGGGAGTCTGCGCTCCGCCAACTGCCGTACTGAGCAGTTCCAATAGTCTCTTTTTATACATCTTTGCTTCCGTGTTCAATGAAGTAGTGGAGGCACTCTGCGCATGCTCCAGTTGTTGTTAGGGGGTCTTTTTCTGCCTCTTGGTGGTCGTTGAGGCCGAAGTAAGAAGTCTTCCTTCTTTGTTCCATAGTTGACCCCTCACTCATATATCCTTATATGGGGTTGCTTCTCCTGTTTCTGTCGGTTTCCTGGACATCTGGCGGTTATCTTGCACAAGCGGTGTCTGGTTGGCATAAGCGGTTTCATATCCTTTGTTGCCTAACCTTTACATTGAGCTTAACATAAATCTTAATAAACAATACCCTAGTCCATAGTTTCTCACACAGTGTTTGCCCTTCTATATCAAAGAGTTTTTAATTCATTTTATGATTTTTTTCTTTTTTTTTTTTTTTTGCTGAAGACTTTATTTTTTAGGAATTGGTGGCTGTAGTCTCTGTATTATGGTGGTGATGGCAGGGAAATTGATAAAGGCTTTCAAGAAGGTGTTTTGTTTCAATAAACTAAACTCTTCTGTGAGCGTAGAAACACTAAACAAGAAAATTTCCTATTTATTCTTTTAGACTTGTGATTGCAGATGCAGGCCCTTTTCCTGAACCTGGTGTCTTCCGTGTAAGCATAAGCTGCAATCTCAGGTAGCACCCTCTTCTACATTTTCTTGGAGGGTATAAAGTTGAGATATCTATGAAAAGCCTTTCACTGATCTAGTGAGAATCCATTCTAATTTTTCCAACATGTGGTGGGCATAAGATGTGTATGTCCTATCTATTTGATATGCTTTCATCAATTAAAGGCCTCTAATTAAGAGGTACTGTCTCTTCTGATGAGTCATGCATTCTCATACCCTGTTTTCTTGAGCAATGCATGCAGCTCTGGAGAGGGAGCTGAAGAGATATTCTTTCCAAATGGAAATGGTGCTATTTCCACTTGGTGCAGACAAAGTGCTTGCTTGCTTCTCAAAGCAAATAGTAAACTGAGGCCTGTCTATGTTTTGTGTGTGTCTGCTTAATTTTATAACAGAAGTTATTCAGGTTTCTCCCAGTTGGGTAAATGGAAGCTACTGAACTCTCTTCTGCTTAAGTCTGCTGTGTTTGTCCAATGTCTTGTCTGACAGCAACCTCTGACATGGATTAGAGCAGCAGCAAGGAGGCACTTCTGTAAATGACCCCTGGATCTGAATAAACAGTCCAGTGACAAACACTGCTGATCTCCCTGTGGATATTGCCAGCATCTAGGTCAGACTGAGGAAGGGGACAGGCTTCTCCCACCTAGATTTGGAGCAGTCTTGTTCTTTGCCTTTGGCTAACACTTGTCTGTACTCTCCTTTCTCTTCCCACAGGTAGATGCAGTGCGGGTGTATGTGAACAGCAGCTCTGAGAACCTCCAATATCCTGTCCTGTTTGTAGTTCGCCAGCAGAAGGGAGTGCTGTCATGGCAGGTCCCACTAATCTTTCGAGGCCTGTAAGTACTGGAGTCTCTTCCTTGTAACACACTTGTCTGCCAGCTGTATTCAGCATCAGCATTCCTCTGGTGCTAGATCTTGCTGCTTGTGTAGACTGCAGGACTTGGTTGCAAAGCATGCTTGCTCACTGTCAACTGAATGTAGGAAGACCAGGATTTGGTAGGTAACCTCATTTGGCAGCCTGCTCTTGTCTCTTAGTTTCTCAAATACATACACAGAGTACCAGGAGGCTTGTCTGCCCGTGTCACTAGACAGTGAATCTACCAAATGTCATTGTTGTCATTTCCACAGTTGCTTATGGTGCCTGCAAGTAGTTCTTGAGTTCTAGTTTGGAGCAGGGTTTGAACAAGCTCTTGAAAGAGCACCATAACTGCTGGGTTAAAGTGCATTTGGGGAATAAGGGCTCTCCTCTGTTTCTCACCCCAGGTATACCTAAGTTGAGTCTATTGTGGGTGGTGGTGGTTGTTTTGGGAGGGTTTTCTTTGTGAAAGTTTTGCTGCTGTGTAGCTTCAGCAACCTCAGAGTTAGTTAGGCTGTAAGGACTGAGACTTTGCAGACACCTTAGACCATCTCAGATGTGAAGGTTCTTCCTATGACAGAAATCCTGGTGCCAGGCAGTAGGTATCCTGCAGTGTCTTGCCTAATGCAGGGGATGGTTACAGCAGTGGCTGTCATTGCTCTCTCTGCCTCCAGCAAATGGCAGATGTGCCAGATCTGCAGATGGAACAGGCAGCCTCGAGAGAAATTAAATGCTGGGGATGACCGGTCCCTTGTGCAGACCACAAGAGGCAACAGAGGTGGAGTCTGAGCTCTGACTGAAAGACTGAATGGTCTTGGGCTTTCAGATTAGTATTTCAGTTATGCAAGCAGGGGGAAAATAATGTCATTCTTAAAACTGCAGAACAACTTTTAAACTGCTATCTCTCCCTTCTTCCATCCAATTTTCCCTTCCCTCCTTTCCCTGGCTGTTGTAGCTATCAGAGAACCTACAATTACCAAGAAGTGAGTCGGACTCTCTGTCCCTCTGAACCAACACCTGAGACAAGACCCTCTGACCAGATTATATTTGTGGATGTCTCTTCCATGGCACCATTTAATATTGCATATGAGCTGCTAGTCACCAGGCTGGAGAACTTCCAACTTGAGTAAGCTGGGATACGAGAATACAAGTGTAATTTCTTCATGTATCTGTAATACAGGCATTTGGTCTATATCCTACTCTTACCTTCTTTTTCTTCCCAGAAAAAAAGTTTTTTTTTCTTTTGCTTAATCTGAAGGTACTTTGTGTGTATTCCAACTCTGAAGGTTTTAGACTTCAACATGCTGGCGTTTCTTTTCTAGGACCAACAAAGCCTTTAACTTTACTGCCAGTCCTTCCCAGCCCCAGGTAAGGAGGAGTCCTGCGTGGTGTTGCTTGTATGTTTTGCCACATCCAAATCGTTCATGTGATCCTTTGTTAGAGATGGCAAAAGCCTTGTGTGACTAGGTGGTTTTCCTCTTAGTATGCAGGGAAACTTCCTTGCAGTTGAATTTTCTGTGGATAAAGGTAGCAGTGCCTCAGGCCCTTTAGGGGCACATTTGGGTCCTCTTGCAAAGCAATTAAGTGAACCCAAAACCATGACCAGAGCAAATGAATGGTATCTCCAGTTCAGGAAATTCCAGAAATGTACAAAAGTCCAGAGGTCATTGGACTGCTACACTTCATGGGAAGTGAGATGGTGTGCACCGCTGTCTTGTTCTAGCCAGTTCCATTGCCCTAGTGTGACTAGCCAAGATGCAGTCTTTACTGGAGAAAAATAAATACATAAGTAAGCAAGCTGTAAAGCTACAAGAGAACTCAGACTGCTATTCCTTGCTCAGGCAGCAAGTCAAGTTGTGAGGTGATAAATGAAATGCCTGATAAGTCTGGTTATTAGTTCAGAAGAGAGCACAGGTGTACAGCACATCCAGCTGAGCAGCCTTGTTTAGAGCCCAGCAGATACTACAAGTCATCTCTTGAATGAAAATGCTGTTGGCAGTAACTATAGAGATACAGGAGCTCGTAGAGCTGGGAGATTATGTAAATTTACCCAGGCTGTCTGGTACTCCATTTTGTTGTTGCTATCACTGTTAGTAACACCACTTAATTTTACGTTTCCTATCACCAGGCATCCCAGCTAATCTTTTTTGCTGTCAAATGTCTTACGTTGGTTTGCAGATACATGCAGTATTTTATACTATAGAAGGTCAGGGAATGGTTGTGGCTCTTTATAAACCCTCATTATTTAGGAACTTGTAATTTGAATATAAAGTGTTTAGGATCTAGTCTGGAATTAACAGACCAAAGTCAAAGTTATTTGTCTTGATTAATATGAGATTGGTGACTTATAATTATAGGCCAGATGTAGAGAGTAGAAGATGAGTGCTTCTTAATTGGTATAATGCTGAGGTTTTTGTAAATCAAAGTATTAAGTAGTCTGCAGGGGGAAGAAAAAAAAAGGCAATTCAAAATCTAGATGAGTGTTGGAATAGCCCTAAGTCTGGAAAAAAACAAGCATGGCAACCGAAGGAATTGTTGTCCAAAACCCAGCTCATGCCTGAGGGGAGGAGAAATTAGATATGCTTGTATAGGTCAGGAGTGTTCATACCACTCACAGTCTGTGCAGGACAGAACTGTAGGTCTCAATGCCCCTGATGTTAATTCTGTACCTTGATATAAGTGTGGCTTAAAAAGCAAATTATAGAAGGGTCCTCATGGGTGACTTCCTGAAGGAAGTTTTCCTAAAGCTTTCCGAGGGTCATGCACCTGGGAAACCAAGGAGCTCAGACCGCCAGCGTCCTTGCTTGGCGGAAATAAAATGCACTGAAGGAACCGGCTTGGTGAGTTGTCAGTTTGTAAGGACTTGCGGTTGGAGCCAGTGCTCCCTCAGCAGTGAAGGAACCCTGCTCAGAGTGGGGGTGGTGGTGAGAATAAACGCTTTAGTAGAAATGGGCAACTTGGAAAAAGCCTGTGTGATTTCTTTCATATCCCTGCCCTTCCAGTTGGGGCCTCTACTTCCTGGGAAGGGGATGGGGGAAGGAAAATCAGAAACAGCTGCCAGGTGACCATAAGGATGGGAGGAAGATGGCTGGTGGCAGTCCTCAGCCTTGTGTCCCCTCTGAGGTGGGGTGAGGTGTGCATCAGCCCCTCATAGCAGCTGTGACTGTGAGCCTGAGCTCTCAGGGTCTGGGCTCCATGTGAGGTGATGGGAGCTCTTGCAGCAAGCCTGCCTGCTAGGGTGGGCACAGAAACCCTACTTCTCCGGCAGCTGGCTGCTGTAGTACATTGAACTTTTACTGGAAAAATATGTAAATAATGATGTTGCCTGGGACATCTTTTTCCCAAATCTGAAAAGGCTCTTACTGGGGGAGAGAAGGGCATCTCCTGACCCCCACAGACTGCCCTGTGAGCCTCAAAGCATGGAGGCACAAGGAACACCATTCCTTGCCCCCAGAAGAAAAGTAGGAATACTGGCAAAATTTTTTCAGAGCTATAGCTGAACTATTTTCAAAGCTGAAGTGAGAAGCCCCCATTACCCCCTGCCCTCAAAACCAAACAAACCCAAAAACCTAAATCTACAACTAATATCAGGCGTTTATTTATGAAACTTTTGACAGGGTTCAACTGTTTGACCTAATACTTTCCACAATCTCTCTTTGAGGCAACCCATCTGAGAGAAACTCCATGATATGTTCTGTCTATAAAGTACAGTATGGAAACATCTGGAAAGTGCTCATAGCAACATAAAATGGAGCAGGCTATAAAATGAAGTCATTTTAGCTTGGTCAGGTGGAAAAAAGCTTAAGGGGAGCAGAAGCTATGTTGTATCTTGCATGTTGAAGGTGCCTGTGTCTAACACCATGCTGTGCAATGGGGACAGTTGTCTGTACATACTTAATCTGCTCTTCTGCAGTGTAAGGTCCTAATATTTGAAATCTGAATTTTTGTGAAAGCCCTCCACGTCCAGCCCCAAAACTGGCTGTGCAGGTACCTTAGGGAGGCTCTAAAGCTACTGGCAGGTATGATTTCTGGATCGTAACTCTGAGTACTCTGTTTTCTCCTCAGTATTTTCTGTACAAGTTTCCTCAGGATGTCGATTCAGTCATTATTAAAGTGGTGTCTGATGCAGTCTACCCATGCTCAGTTGTCTCTGTCCAGGATATTGTGGTAAGTCTGAGCAGAGAAGGGTAAGGAGCTGCCTGCTGGAGCTCATGAAAGAGGAATGAAAATCCTGTGGGAAGGAGGCAAAGACAGAGATGCTGAGTTCAAGCAGCTCATACAGAGATTTTCGCTGCGAATAAGTGAACAAGTTGTTACTCTCCAGCCTGTCCATAGGGCATTTGTTATGTTCCCCTCATAAGGTTTAACACCCTGATGCCTTGTGACATGGGTCTGTCTCTCTGGAATGCTGTTGGATGGGATGCTGGTGGCTGAGGGAGGGGACAGTGCTGTTCCCTTGACTCTCTCTGGGCTTGGGGCAGCATGGGGAACTTCTGATTTCCAGAAATGAGATCTCATCTTTCCAGTTTGATTTCCTCTCTCCACAATTACTCATCCCCTTTCCTGGGAAGGGGAGAACAGCTGTTCCCTGCCATGGAGCTTGGCTGTTGCTCGCAGTTGGGAAATAGCCCCATATTTCTTCGTTCCCACATCCCTGAACGATGCAGGGACCTACAGTGTAGGAGTAAGATGATGGTGACAGAGGTGTAAGATGCCTTGGCTACTGGCTCTGAAGTCCTGGCAGTTGCCTTTAATACCTGGAGTGAGGAGAGAAATGGGTAACATCAACTCCTGCCCGCATACCTGTGGTTGAATGGTAAAAGGGCAGGAGGGGAGACTGTGACAGGTGATTTTTCAACCTATCAGGTATTAAGAGTAGTGGGAAAGAGTTAAAATGAGGGCAAGCACTTGGCATATAGTACAGATTGTAAAGTGTGTGATGGAACCAGTGTACAACTGGGTGTATGCACTGCCCTATGGGAATTGTGGAGTGATTAATCTGGCTGAATCCTCTTCTGAGATTAAACTGCAGCCCTCTTGTGAGAATGCCAAGATCAGTGAGTGCAGGCCACAAGTGGTGTCTTCAGAGCATCTTTTCTAAATTCTGAATGTCTCTTGGTTGTTTTGCTCCCTTTGTCACCCCAAGCATGGCCTTTTTCCTGCTGTTCTGCATTGTCTGTTCTCCTGCTGGCTCCCTGTGAAATTAATTGGGATTTTGCTCCTGGTTTAACCCTTAGTTGTGTCTGTTTTAGTGCCCAGTGTATGACCTGGACCATAATGTGGAGTTCAACGGTGTTTACCAGTCTATGACAAAGCAGGCAGCCATAACGGTGCAGGTGAGATGCTGATTTTTGCCCTAGTGTTGGGGTTTTTTCAGTGGCTTGTCCTGTGCATCCCTAGTTTTATTTTGTCGATTCTGGTACGGCTGTAGTCCTTTGTTTTCATTAGATGAGCTGATATCAGTAGAAGAAGAGATGTTACCTTTTACTACAAAACCTTGTTTACATTTGCTTAGGTAGGTGTGTTATGTCTTAGGTGCTGAGGCTCTAGATTGGAGTGGCTGAAGCCAGGTGTATTATGTTTGAACCTTGGCTCTTCTAATGGTAGTAGTAGGGCCTTATAATGAGCAAATCTTAGGTAGGTGTTTTGCACTAATTAAAAGAAATGCATGCATTAGGCATTTGTTTGGTTGTACTAGGGCACTGTTGTACTGTGTATTGACAAACTCAGTCAGCTTATTGTCAGCAAGGATGAGGGGAGCATCCCCAGAAGCCAAGCTCTGCCCAGAACAGGCAGGTGTCTCTAAGGCTGGTGCCTGTATAGCAACTAAAACCTGATCTCTGGGCCTGTGGAGATCATCACCTCTGCTTTGCATTGGAGGGAGAGGCTGCCTCACTTCTCATGGATACTGTCATCTTCTGTTCTCCCATGCAGAGAAAGGACTTCCCAGGTGAGCAGTTCTTTGTTGTGTTCGTCATCAAGCCAGAGGATTATGCCTGTGGGGGTTCTGTGCCTTCCTCCATTCATGGTAAGTTGCACTGGGAGGTGGATTTGGTTGCTGCATCCAGGTGGTGGAGCAGCAGGAGTCCTTGGGGACCTTCCTGTGGGATGACACAGTATGGCCATATAGCTCTATCGTATCCAGGTAACTGTGAGGAAGATTGAAGTATAAACTTAGTATTGTCGAGTAGGTTAAAAGTCTTGATCAACCCTGGAAGTGGCTGTCTAGTACAGCACCTGGCTTGCTGGGGTTATGTGCTCTTTTTGAGGAATTGTTGGTGTCTTGGGAGATACTGGAGACACCCAAGCAGTGCTGCTTTTTGGTTTCTTTCCCTACTGCTGTATTATCCTCCTGCCTGCATGGAGGCCCAGATGGCAGTTCCTGTAGAGAGCACCTTCTCCAGCTGCTATCTTGGATCTATGACAGCCTTCTGACTTGGGGGGAGCAGGAAAAACTAATAATTTTGGAGGGGAATAATCTTATGAGGGACTTGTTCTGGTACCTTTCCCAGCCAGAAAACACTGTGTCCACCTACTGGGCAGCGGTAAAAGCAAAGTCTCCACCACTCATGTGGTGGGTGAAACTGGAGTGGGGGTGCAGGTGTCCCCATGACAAGCTGAGCCCATTTCAGACCAGGGACATTCCTGTCCTCAAAGCTGGCTGGCTTTCTCACTGTAGGAGAAGCAAGACTGCAACCAATAGGCTCCAATTCCCACCCTAAAAAAGGAATTATCACCTTCCAGGTGTCTTTCTCTTACCCTAAAGCTGTCAGCAGAGCTGTACTGGCAGGGTGTGCTAAGCCCTGCTGAAACATAACAAGGCTGTAGTGTGGCATCCTGCACAGAAGTGTTTTGCCAGCAGAGTTTTGTCCAAAGGCAAAAATGGTGTCCTGGTATTATGCAGTGACATAAACTGCCCTTTGGGGACTAGATGAATAGGAGACAAAATGCCTGTGGGATTTGGGCATCCAGACTTGAGCAATGTATGGAAGACTCCATACAAAAGGGATTTTTAGTCTGAAAAACAGGCTGTGGATAGAAGGGAGGTAGGGGAAACACATGGAAAAGGCATTGACAAGTCTGGGAATGGTTTAGAGCAAAACCACGTACATATTTTAGTGAAAAGCCAGACTCTCGTGTTTTTGCAAGTGCAGAGAACTGAAATAAGGGCCAGAGATCACTAGTGTTTAATTGTTTTTTACATTTGCTGTATACTTTGCATCTCACAGGGAATGTCAACCGTACCTGGAACCTGCAGCGGATGAAGAACCTTCAAGTGACGATTGTGCCTTCTATTAAAAGTCAGTGTCCTTGTGCAGAGCAATGCAGCTTTATAGGGATACTTGGTAGTTCTGTGTAGAAGGGTACAGCTGGGCTGGCAGCCCTCTGATGGGATGGTGCAGAAAGCACCAGCAGAGGAGTCAAAACCATTGTAGCCCTGGTCCCTTCCAGGAGATGTTGAGTGGCACAGTGTGGTCTCATGGGCACACCAGCTAGCACTGGGCATGAAGAAATAGTGGTGGTGGGGGTACCTTGCAACAGGTTCTGTTGTTTCCTCTTGAAGGACTGTTTGCAGCTGGGCATTGTCACTGGGTGGTATTGGGAAGAGCAGGACCAGGAGTGCTGGCTCTGAGAATGGCTGTCCCTACTCTGTGAGCTGACTGATGCCTTCATTTTCCTCAGAGTCTGTTTATATCCAGGCCATGTTCTTCAGCTTCCTGAGTTTCCTCTCCTTTTACCTGGGCTCAGTCGTGGTTGCTTTCGTGCACTACATCAGGTGAGTTGAGGGGTTTTACAGGAACAGCCTTTCTGTTTCTCTTCATCCTCAGAGATGCAGTGAACTCTGCAGTGAATTCAGGGCAAGTGGGGCAGCAAGCATCTGAACAGAGCAGCCAAACAAGTCCATGACTCAGTGGAGCCCACTCAGTGGGTTCCCACTGACGATCAGCCAGAAAACTTTTCTTCCTCTGCTGTGGGTATCATGGCAAAAATTATGAAAATCATGATGAAACTTAAGGCTCTGTCCTCTAGCTTTTGTAGTGCCCCTACCCCTGGGTTTCCTTGTATAAGGACACTGGGTGGCAGGTGGGAGTTGTGATGGGGCCAGTCTGGGATATGGGATGCCAGAGTATTGGGAATCAAGGTACTTCCCAGAGTGCTGGACCGAGTACTGCAATAAGTGGCAGTGACCCAAATAGGGCCTTGGAGCCCCGAGAGTGCTGGTTTCCTTCCTGACCTGCCTCCCCTGCCCCAGACCTTGAAGCCTGGGCTTGTGTTGAGGGGAATATCTGCATCTGAGGTGAACTTTGCACAGCTACCATGACAGGTTGCTCTTGCGGAACGTGGGTGTGTGTGGGGGTGGGAAGCAAAACTCTTCCTGTTGCCCCAGGGCTCTCTTGCTCACTGGATGTGATCTTGAGTGAGAGCAGGACTGGAGGGGCAGGAAGGAGACAGCAGCCTAAAAGGGAGGTAAGATTTGCTCCTGTAAGGCACGTAACTGCTAGCACAGGATGAAAGCCTTGGCAGGGCAGCAGGCAGGTGCTCGTAAGGTGCTGGGGATGGCAGACTTTGTTGGGATCTTTCGCTGCTGCCTGTGTAGAATGGTTGAGTGAATCCTTTGTCCAAACTGTGGAGGCTTGAGAGTAGGGGGGCTCCTTCAACACTCTTTCCTGCCCTGCTTGGGCAAAGGTTGGCATGAGAAGAACCATATAGAGCTTTCAGCAAATAGCAGGTTGGTTTTGTGGGAACCACATTTATCAGCCAGCTCCTCATACTGAATGTGGCAGAGTTTTCAGCTTCAGAAGAGTGGATCTTAAAAGTTCGGTGCTCTGAAACAAAACAATTTCAAGATGGGAGAAGGGCTTAACTTCAAGACACATCAATGAAACAGCATTTCATTAGAAAAATTCAATGAAATTACTTGTGTGTGTGCTTTTTTTTGCTGTTACTTTTTCTTTGTTGTGAGCATATTTTGGATTTTTTTCTTACCCTCCCTAGCTTGGCACCTGCATTGAAGGAGATGGTATTGGCTTCTTAAGCATCATTGTGATGCATGCCTCTAGCTCCTGCTGCCCTTTCAGTAGATTTTTATGCGCTTGGTCCCCTGAACAGGGGAGTTCGGTTTCTGAGAGTCTCTCCCAACATGCAGTGCAGGATGGGACGGTCATGTAACTGGTTGTCCTGTCTCTAGTAGATAATTGAGGGGGTAAGAAAAACCTCTGTTGCTTTGGAAATCTGAGAGGTGGACAGCAAGCAGTCATGTCTGAACCGTGCCTAGTATGTTGTTTCTTTTTCTTGCTTGGGTGGTTTTTTTTTTTGATCACTTGTACCATGTTTACCTGTTGGTGTCCTAGATAGCCAAACCCCATCACAGTAGGATTACGTCATAGTGCTGCCTGTTCTTTTTCAGGGTTCGGAGGAAGGCTTCGGCTGGGAGATTGAGTCCTGAGAATGGTAAGGTCTATCTTCTGTTGTGTGACAGCTTTAAGTGAACAGCACAGGTCCCAGGCCAGTCAAGGTACAGACTGTCAGCCAGGTGCCTTCTGTCCCTTTAAGCCTTCTTCCCTGTACATGTACCACATAGTCTCTGGTGCTGATGAAAGATGTTAGAGCTTCCTCTTTGCCCTCACAAGAGTGGGCATTTTAAGCAGGCTCCCCTGAACCTGATCCTGACCCCTGCCTTGACGACCTGGCTTTTGGAAGGGTGGAGGAAGAGCAAGCCTTGGCTAGACCTGGCTACAGGCTAATGTTACTGCTGCCAGATCTGTTAGTTTCTAAACAAGGAACTCTGAGTTTATTGCCTCTTATGCTTTAAGATTCCTGTGCCTGGTTCAAGCATGGGGTCTCTAACTTTTTAATTTAAGTTTTAATTTGTTTTTAACTGGGATTTGCAGACGACCAAGTGAATGAATGACTAATACAGTTAGGTAGTGGTGTTTGGTATTTACTTTGGTATTGGATTCAGTTTACTTTATGCTGCACCCACATTTCAACATACTGAAGATTTCTGCGTTATAAAAACATATGTGCATCTAAGAGGTTACCAGTGAAAGACGGAAATTTTTGTCATGTGGATGGGGGGGCACTAGGAGTTTCTGCTTTCTGGAGAAGTGGGGGAGGCTGGCAGCTTCATTTTGTTTAAATATTTAGTGCCTGCAAAGTAGTTCAAAGCATTGATCTGAGGATAAAGGCATCATCATTTGTACCTTTCTCCTGGGGAAAGGGAGGATGTTATGTTTTGGCAGCATTGAAAGGTTCTTGGTGTGTTTCCTTTTTTAATCCCCAGCTTCTTCGGTCTCTCCAGTCTGCTACATACCACTAGATAAGCATACTAGTATAACCAAGCTGTGCTTAAAGGATCAGCAGTGAAACTTCACTCTGACCTGGCATTACTTGGGTTAATATTTCTGCCAAGGACTTGGGGGTGATTGGCTTCTCAGGAGTGGCTTCTTCAGGGACTGAGATCCACATAGGCGTCCCTGTATGTGGAATGTGTGTGAAAGGTTTTCTTTCAATAAAATGAGTAGGGGACTGTAAAAGTGTGCTTAAAAATACTCTAATTTTAAGTCACTTGGGGTGGATCCTGCTGTGAGACAACAGCAGTTCTTAGGGCACTGGAGAAATGGGAAGGGCCTGTGTGTTGAAGTTTGGAGAAGCTGAAGGGACCTGGCTGAGGCCCTGGGAGAGCTCCAGGGTGGTGACAAGGGATCGCTGTCTAAGGCAAGGAGGCATAGTCTCAGCCAGGAGACCAGAAGCCCCAGGGAATGCTGCTGGTGCTGCAGCTGAGGGTTCAAGTGCTGAAGGCAGCTTTAGAAGTTGCTTTCCAAGCTGTCTTGGAGAGAGGTGGAAGTTAAATTCTGGTGCTTGGGAAGTTCCCAAAGAAGCTGCAAGGCACAGATGCTGTGCTCAACATGGACATGGAGGGCAAAACTGGGTTTCTGGGCAGGGAGGATTGTTGAACAGTATCCCTGTGAAAGGACAGGGGAGTGCAGTTCCTTCAGAGTTTATAGGTTTCCTCAGAGAGGGACCTGCTCTTTCTGTGGCCAGTCCTCTCCCTTGTACTCTATGCCACCTTCACAGAGTCCTTTCCTCTGGGGAGGAGCCGTATCCTACCCTTGTACTGCTTCTTTCTTTATTGTCTCTCTTCAGGGTGTGTGTCTGACTGATGCCTATAAAATGGTAACTAGCATCTTCCCTGTCATAAAATCATAGAATGGTTTGGGTTGGAAGGCACCTTTAAAGGTCATCTAGTCCACCCCCCCTGCAATGAGCAGGGACATCTTCAACAAGATCAGGTTGCTCAGAGCCCTGTTGAACCTGACCTTGAATGTTTCTGGGGATGGGGTGTCTACCACCTCTCTGGGCAATCTGTTCCTGTGTTTCATCACCATTATTGTAAAAAAACTTCTTCCTTATATCTAGTCTGAATGTCTCCTCTTTCAGTTTAAACCCATTACCCCTTGTCTTGTAGCTACAGGCCCTGCTAAAAAGTTTGTCCCCATCTTTCTTATAAGCCCCCTTTAAGTATTGAAAGGCTGCAATAAGGTCCCCTCTGAGCCTTTTCTTCTCCAAGATGAACAATGCCAACTCTCAGGAGAGGTGTTCCATCTGTCCTCTAGATCACCCAGGGTGTGCTAGCTTTCTCTCAATTTTTTTCTCTTCTTCCTACCCACTGGAATTTCTCTTCCTCCAAAGTACCCATGGCTCTTGCTTTCTCCATTGCTCCTGTTTTGTTTCCCCTTCCCCACCAAGAGAGTGTGGTGGAGGTGCTGAGCAATCTGTCTGTGCCTGTTGTCTTTGAATATCCTGCAGCTCCATGTGCCCTTTTGCTCCTGTCACCCATTTTATGCCTGGCTTCTGTGGTTAACTTGTTTTTTTTTTTTAAATCCTGTGGGACACCTCCCATTCCACATCATCACTACCTGGTCGTGGCAATAGCTGGAGGAACCACACCTAATGTGGTACATTTACTTTGCCGACTCACTTGCACACTGAGAGTGGGACTGAAATTAGTGGGTGAGCTGGGTCTGAAGCAGCTTTTAAAGACAGGGCAGAGAGTGCCTTTTCTCTATGGCCTCCCCGCTTTGTCCAGATTTAAATCTTCCTTTGGTTACTTGGGAGAGAAGGTTGACAAGTCACTTGAGAGCATAAAGCCTAGCCTAAAATAGGGAGGGAGCATCCCTGTGGGACAGGACTGATGAGAGAAGGAAGCGTGCATGTGCCTTGGTGCCATGAACATGGGGAAATGCTTCTCTCACCCTCTTCCTAATGATCTGGATTTCCAAATGACATTAAAGCAACAGAAAAAACTGCCACAAGAGAGGGAGGGTTGCGCAGCAGGTGAAGAGTAGAAGGTGGACCTTGGTCCTGCAGGAACCTACAAAAATCTCCTGCTAACACTAGCTCAGGGCTGAATGGGTGTCATGTGGGGGGCTGCAGTGTGCCAGAGCCTTCCCTCTAGTGCTCAGTCCATGCCACGTTGTCCACTTCAGATGCTCCTCCGAGCTGTTTGTTGCCATGTCAGAGGGATGGGGCAGGAGGGTAGAGAAGCTGAAATGCAGACCAAGTCTTAGCCCACAGCCCAACAAGCATAGTGAACTTGTCAAAGGAAAGCAGTAATTTGGACTTGAAACATCAAATGTCATTGCTGTATGGGTGCTCCCTGCCTAGGAATTGGTCTCAGGCAGGGAAAAGTCTTGGGGCTCTTTATGTATGTGGCTAATGGAAATGGTATAAAAACCTACATAAGGTGTTACGGAAGTGCTCAGAATGGATAGCTGGAAAGAGGAATCTGCCTGTGCCTGTCAGTATGGGACAGATCAGGTACTGGAAAGCCAGAGATGCAGCTTGGGAAGCCAGGCCATTGCCAGGCTGCAGAAAGGTTGCTTGGCTTTAAGTAGTGTCCCATGTTCTGCGTCCCTTTGCTGCTGACAGGCCACGCCATGTTCTTATGAGGGTGAAGCTTTATAAGCTGCTGGACCTGGCTTGCTGTTTGCCACCACTGGAAGGTGTGGTCATGCTCCTTCTGCTCTTGCTCCCTTCCTTTTGGGAAGATGGGCGTTTGACCCCTCTGTGAAGAGGTTCAGCTGGCTGTGTTTCCTGACATGTTTGTCTGCTGCTAGTTTGGCAGCTGAGCCCAACCACAGAGGGATCAAACCAGTACCAGGTAGAAAGAGACAATGTGAAGCCAGGTGGGGAAAATCCCAGTGCAACCCGACTGGGAGGTGCAGCCCTCCTTACTTCTGATGTGTAAGAGGGAGGCAGGGACTTCCTAGCCCTCAAAGGCTTGCCCCACTTGTCATTAGCAGGTGACCACTTTTTTGCATGGAGCACTTCTGATTTCTCCTTGGTTAAAACTACGTAGCAGCTGTCTTGCCAAAGGCTGTCTATGGCCCTTCCAGGGTTAACTGGAGGAAGCAATATTTTAATAGATTGATGTGTGAGGAAGGGAAAGAGGAGAATTAGAAATTCATAAGGGTGCTCTGAATATCGTGAGACTGGCTCTAGAATTTGCCAAGTCTTGCAGCCCCATAATGTGATCCCTACAGGGTGCTGGAGGGAGGCTCGTGCTTTTGTGAGTTTAAGTGGCAGCCTGTGTGGGGTTTGCTTCACCTTGCAAAGCATGCTCTAGAGGGAGACTGCCATCTGTTTGGAGAAATGCTGCTTTTCCCAAGCCCCTCCAGCTCTTCAAGCTCAGCGATGTGTTTTGAAGCACTGACATGCAACTGTACCTTTTGGGTCTGTTTCCATTGCAGGATCTGGGATTATGACGTCTTCACACCCCATCACAGCCAGCACCCCTGAGGGAAGCAGCTATGGTGCTATCGGTACAGTATCTTCCAGAACTGGGGGCATGGGGAGGGTTCTGCCTGGGGCAGAGGAAGGCACTTTAAGGTGCTTGAAAGGCAGAAGGGAATAAAGCCGCAAGTTGCAAACTACTCCTAAAGCAGCTACTTGGGGGCGGGGGAAAAAAAAAAATTGCTGCTTGGGACGTTCAGGTTGCACTTTTAGGGCAAAACACCTACATCCAAAAGGTGGCAAATCTCTGGAAGAGGTGCCCGGAGAGATTCTGTCACTGGAAATGTTAGTCTCAGCTAGACAAAGCCACAGTCACCTGATAAGTGTTGGTGACAATGCTGCTTCAGGTAGGAGGTTGACTAGGGACTCACAGAAGTCCCTTCCAACCAAGCTTCTAGGAGTCTGTTATTAGTTTATCAAGCCTGCCTTTAGACCAAAGCATGCTTTTCACTGGAAGGCTGGAGGGTTATATGCTGCAAGGCAAGACACAATCAGAGTTTTTTGTGGTCCAGAGGTTTCATTCAGGGAGAAATAATGTTGTGCTGTCAACAGGTGAACCATGCCCCGGCAGCAGAGGAGGAACAAAAACTCCTAAGGGTCCTGCTAATCTGAGATGATGGGAAATGCCTTCCTTTGCTAGAGTTTCTTAGTCTCCTTACAAAAGTTCTCCCTCCTGTGGAGGGATTGGTATTGAATAGCTCATTGCTGTGAACTTTTGGGCATAGTCCTTGAATTTGACAGCTTGGGGACCCAGGTTGCAGGGTGACGTGATGCAGGTCCAGGGCAGTGTGAGGCAGCTGCTCAAAGGAGAGAGGAGAGCTCTGTGTAATTTTTTTTGTCCCAGCTCAGGATGCATTTGCTCACTGTGGTGTAAATACAGCCCTGACACTCCAGATGTTGCCCAGTTGTTGGACTGTGAAGGTGTGATATCTCTGAACGCCTGACAAAGAAACACAGAACTGGTATTTCATGAGGTTTGGGAAAAAATGAGGATGATTTAAGTCCAGAAATAGACTGGAGGTCTTCAGCACCACCCTATTCCCCCTTCCCAATTCCCAAGGAATATATTTGGGAAATGAGGAAGAAACTTGTGTTCTGCTCATGCCAGCATGAGCAGCGGGCTGGCTGGGAGCTTGGCCGGCCTGTGAGAAGTTCAGGCAGGTCCTGCTGACCTGCAGGTGACAGATACTGTGCATGCAATGGCAGCAAAGCTGATGATCTGCCTGCTTTGAAAAACTGACTTTCTTCCTCTTTGTCTTTTGTTCTACAATATTTTTAGAAAAACTTATATATAAAGCTTATATAAAATCTTGAGATTAATTAGGTCAGCCTGTTTCTGACCCCTGAACAGTCTGCTACTTTCGTGAGAGCTTTCTGGCTCGTTTCAGACTTCCCCATTCCAGAGCCCAGGCTAGTAAAGAATAGAAAATACTAGAGCTGAAAAGTAATAGAATAAAAGCGGGGGAAAACCAAAATGCTACAGAAGGGGGAAGATGGTCCTTGAAAGTGCTTTTACCGGATATCTGAGACTTTTAGGAAGGTTTGTGATCATGGGAAAACTTGTTCCCCAAAATGGCCATATCAACTTGTCCCAGCAGGTTGTGGCTGATACCTGGTGCAGCTTTCTTGTTGCTGTGCAGAGAGGGATTTAGCCTTTATTCTGCCTGTTTCCTTCTCCCTCCTTTGCTCCAGATGAGTCAAGCTCCAGTGGTGGACATCAATTGTCTTCCTCTGAGCACGGGCAGCCAGCTGGTTCTGACACAGACAGCTCTGTGGAGGAGGAGAGTGACTTTGACACCATGCCTGAAATTGAAAGCGACAAGAACGTCATCCGCACTAAGGTATGGCTGGCATTGCAGCTGTGGCCATGATGCTGGGCCATGGACACATCTGGGCCAGGACCAGCACTTGTTACCTGCTAGGGTTTTTAAGTTTCCGCTTCCCTTTTAGGTGGATTTAATCTAATAAAGTGGAATGTGCTTCTTCTTGGTGCCCTTTCAGACTCTCTAAAGTTTTCCTATTGTGCTAAGTGTACTGCTGAAACAAGTGATTAATATAGAAAATCATAATGTATTCTTTTGAGAAAGAAAAAAGAAGCCCAGAGGGTCCCAGAAAGTCCAAGGGGTTGGGACAGCAAAAGGAGAAAATGTGCAATAATAGGTATGAGTAGTGTCACTGCAGTGGATGTACAGAGGGGCTTTAAGCTAGCAGCTCTCAAACTGCCTCCTTTTGTCACCCCATACTGCTCTGTGTGGTCAGAGCTATTCATGGAGGTCAGAGGGTTTTGCAGAACTCATTCCCCACAGAATTAAGGCACACAATGAGCTTGCTGTGTTTTTATTTTTTTTTTATTTTTTATTTTTTTAAAATCAAGATCTTCTACTGGTTTCTGTAGTCTTCATTGTTTTTTTTCTGTTTTCTTCCCTCTTTCCACACTAATGTTTTAGGTGTTCCTCTACCTATCAGACTTGTCCAGGAAGGACCGAAGGATTGTCAGCAAAAAATACAAAATCTATTTCTGGTAAGGAGACGGCAAACTTGTAAGGCCCAAGCTCTGGACCCAGGCTTTGGTTGTGGAGTCTGTCCACATGCCCTTCTGAACCACACTTTAGACCTGAGGATAGTCTTTGAGCCATTCTTTTACATATTCTGATGCTCTTCCAACCAGTAACTGCAGATCTCTCATACCTCAAATAAGGATATTTGTGGACCAGTGCACACATGATCTTGGCAATGGATTCTGGTTTGCATAATTGCTTTGAAGTGTGGTAACAACCAGTGTGCTGGAACATACTGGGGAAGGGGAGAAATTGGCACTCAAACACATGAGCTTGTGGTCCACATTCTGGCTTTTCTTATGCCCTTAGCATTTGCCTCCTGTTTGCATTAGCACATTTGCTCTTCTGCTGCAGGAGATGATAACCAGAGGTATAAAGCTCCAGCTGGAAGAGCAGGATCTGTGTCCTTAGGCACCGAGGTGTACACATTCCTCCACAAGCACTGTGGGGCTGGTTGTGCACCAATTGTTTTGGTGTGTGTAACTGCTGCTACTGTCCCCTCTGCAGGAACATCATCACCATTGCTGTGTTTTACGCCCTGCCGGTCATCCAGCTCGTCATCACTTACCAGACGGTGCGTTGGGCTCTATGTGGGCTGTCCCCCGTGCTTGGGTACTCTTGCCTCTAAACTTGCTCTGTGGTTGCATGGTGCAAGGATGATAGTTGCAGTGAACCTGGGATCACCCAGGACTCCGTCTCTGTCTGAGAGGCAGGTTACCTTAGCTGCAATCTCTGCACTGCATGTTGAGTGTGGCTTGGCTTGCTAAGCTTGCAGTTCTGCTATTTTTGTTTGGGAAGCGAGAATGCAGCTGTTCTCCTGCTCATCTGATGTCTCATTTGGGGCCTGTTTCATTTTAGAGGCAGGAGGAATCGGCTGTTATCTTTAAAGACAACGGAAAGCAAGTAGGGTTTGCTTGTGATACGAGTGACTTCTCCTTCCTTTTCCCCACCCTGCCCTTGCTATCCTGCTGTTATTCAGATATCTGCAAGCAGATCTGTTAGTGGTGGGCTTAAGAGCACACAATATGTTTCCTCTGAAGGCTGTTGTCAGGTTTGTGGCCTGCAGCAACGTTTTGCCCCCATCAAAAGCTTCAGTTGCAGATGTCAGTACTCCCCTGTGCTAGTGCTAGAGCTAGGCTGTGTCCTGGTACACCTTGTGTACAGTGTTTGCATGAAGCAAACCCTCCAGAACAGGGAGGATTTGCTAATATCAGGTCTCCTGTCTCCTTTCTGCCCAGGTAGTGAATGTGACAGGCAATCAGGACATCTGCTACTACAACTTTCTGTGTGCTCATCCCCTTGGGGTGCTGAGGTGAGTGAGCCCTGTGGTCACTACGTTATTGTCTTGTGCCTCCTGAGTGTTTATGCTGTGCCCAGGTTAGGATTTTATCCTTGCCAGGCTCACAGTAACTGTTTGACAAGACCACTAAGATTGTAGGACTCTGAACTTTCTCTTTTGCTCAGCAGTGACTTTCTGTTGCAGTGAGACACATGCGCCTAGGAACATATGGCACCTGGGTTCCCCTAGAAAACCTACAGCACGGCAATGAGGTGCTCCCATGCTCTTTTGGACACTTTCATTTCTATCCAAAGGAGCAGCAGCTCTTCAAAGAACAGTCCTTTCAGTGCAGCCTTTCTCTGAACTAATGTGGGAGGGCAAAGAAAGCCCAGAACTGGGAATGTTGCAGAGAAAGTGTTAAACCTACTGGGGCAGGTGCACTACCCAACCTAAAATTATCATTCAGGGTGTAAAACTAGCAGGTGTTTGGCAGCTGCTGAGGTGGAGGATGGGGGGGGGGAAGTGAAAGGGGTTCAGCTTATGGCCCAGGATTCAGCTTCCTGCTGCGGTGCTGCCTTTGTCTTAACCCTTCTTTTTCCCTTCAGTGCCTTCAACAACATCCTCAGCAATGTGGGCCACATGCTGCTGGGCTTTCTCTTCCTCCTCATTGTGTTGCGCAGAGACATTCTCCACCGTCGAGCCATGGAGATGAAAGATATCTATACCATGGTAGGAAGCATGGTTGCATGGGGCTGAGTGGAGGGAGGAAAGGCAGGGAGAACTTGAAAACCAGTGATACACAGTGACTTTCTATTTGCCTTCCTTACTGGAGGACTGAATCCTCCTCTCTTTTTTTCTCCCCTGAAAAAGGGTCTAGGTGGGAGGCTTACACTCTTGCACACCCCAGTACTTTGCTGCTTTGTATGTCCATACTGCCATGGTGACCCAGCTTGGGCTTGCAGACATGAGTAGGGGAACAACTCCTGTGGTTGTGTCTTTTCCTCCAGTGTTTACTGTGGAGGAACTGGGGCAGTAGGAGTGTCCTGATATGCTTTTGTTTATAGTGAGGCTTGATTTGTCTTATACAATCAAGAGTTCCTTCTCCGCCCTCTTGTTAGCAAGAGAGAATAGAACTGCCTATGGTAACCCAGAGGAATTTGGCTGCCTCTAGCTCTGAAGCAGAGCTGCTTGTAGCCAGAGCTTCTGCAGTCTCTTCAGTATCTTCTGGGGGAGGATGGAGAAACCTGCAGCCCTGTGGGCAATATGCTGGTAGTTTCTGGAGACAAACACCTGTTTTCACTGGATTGGTAGCAATTAAGTCTTAGTAGTTTTAAGGGTCTGCTGCTTATGGTTTTCAGATGAGATGTCAGCCAGGCTGTGACAGAGATGCCTTCTTGCATGGGCTGATGGGCTCTGCTCCTCAGGTGCTTTTAACCCCCTACTGACCACAGGAGCAAGGCTGCTATTCTGGGTCCCTAGTGGTCTCTCAATTTTGGGCAGGATGTAACATGGCACAAGGTACAGGATAGAGATTTTTAGTCTCAAGGTGTCAGTACGAAGACACTAAGGTGTTCAGACCAGAAATTTCTGTGTGATCAGCATGGGTTTTCTGCCTGTGGATTTACCTGGCTATGCAGTGTGGCTAAATGGAGAGCTTACGGTTGCACACAACACGTTGTGCTGCACTGATGACCAAAGGACATGTGCAGGGATTAGGAGGGATGAAGTGATGGAGAATGGAAGCTCGCTTGTCATCAGGACAGTAAAGGTACTTACTGTACAGCTCTGGTCTCTTCTAGGACTATGGGATCCCAAAGCATTTTGGTCTCTTCTATGCTATGGGCATCGCTCTGATGATGGAAGGGGTGCTCAGTGCCTGTTATCACGTCTGCCCTAATTACTCCAATTTCCAGTTTGGTAAGATGAGTTTTCTTTCTCCTTTTGAGCTGGAGGTAGGATTTGCCATGCCCTGTCTTCTGCGGAGTTGCTGGCATTTCCTATCCCCTTACCCTTGCAAGCTTCCCTGGAGCCTGCCTGTTCTAGGGCTCAGTCAGGAGGCAGTGAGTCTTTGGATGCCAGGGACTAACACATTTCAGCCTCCTCTCCAGACCCTAGGACTCTGGTAGCGTGCTGCTGGCAGGATCTCCCTTTGCTTTTGCAGCTCGGTGTTTGAAGATGGTAAGTGCATAGCTTGAGTGGCAGAGGAGAAGCCTAGGAAGCCTCTGTCTGCCATCCCAGTGGAAACTTTCCTCTGTGGCCTCCTTCATCGTTCTGGGGAAGAGAAGACTCAGGCAGGATCTTGTCTATGTGTGTAAATACCCAATGAGAGGGAATGAAGATGAGTGAACCAAGCTCTACTTGGTGGTGCCCAGTGACAGAACAAGAGTCAATGGGCACATATTAAACCACAGGAAACTCTATCTGAACACAAGAAAAAATAATTTCCCCCCACCTCCCTTTGAGGGTGGTCAAAGACTGAACAGGTTACCCAGAGAGGCTGTGAAGTCTTCTATGGAGATATTCAAAACCTGATTGGTCACAGTCCTGGACAACCCTCTCATAGCTGACCTTGCTTGAGCAGGGGGGGGTGTTGGGCCAGACAACCTCCAGAGGTCCCTTCTAACCTCAGCCATTTTGTGATTCCCTGCCAGTTTCTGTGCTGCACTGTGGGCACTTATTTTCTGAGCCCCTTTAGTTTTTGTTGCCCCAGGGCTTGGTAGATGTGCTGCAAGATGGCAAAGCACAAAGTGCTGTACAGCGTACTGCAGCATCAGAGATTTGTGCCTGCCAGCCTTGGGTTTGGGCCTGCTGCTGCACTTCTTTATATGCACTCGGAGCAGCCTTCTCAGCCTACTACCTGTTTTCACTGTTTCTATTGTGTTCCTTCCATAGACACCTCCTTCATGTACATGATTGCAGGACTGTGCATGCTCAAGCTCTACCAGACCCGCCACCCTGACATCAATGCCAGTGCCTACTCTGCCTATGCCTCCTTTGCTGTGGTCATCTGTCTGGCTGTCCTTGGAGTGGTATGGCTCCCTCTTACCTACCTGCTTCTCTGGGAGGGAGATGGTATGGCTGGGAATGTAGCTTAAGTGGGCAAACAACTGGGGAGAGCAGCAGGGTAAGATAAGAGTGTGTTAAGCAGCTGCTAGCATTTGAATTCCCAGCGCTCTTGCGGTTTTCCTCCTCCCTTCCCCTGGGTTTTCAGGGAGAGGAAGACCAGAGCAGTTTTCTCTAGGTGGGCTCAGTTTGGGGCTTTGCCCGCCACATGCCCTTAAGAGGTGGAACTCATGCATCCAGGTGTCTGTGACCAAACATGTAGCTGGTCTCCTGTGGGCTGGCTCACCTTGGAGGTGGTGAGGCTGGCTGAGCTTCCAAGATAAGTGTCCTCTACCTAATTGCTTGTGCCTCTTTCTCCCCTTTGGAAAACCCAGCAACATGCTGGGTACAGCTCCTGCAGTTTGCCTTGCTATCTTTGGAGAGGTGCAGGGTTAGAATAA
Organism: Gorsachius magnificus; assembly: GCA_034008185.1. NCBI lineage: Eukaryota > Metazoa > Chordata > Aves > Pelecaniformes > Ardeidae > Gorsachius > Gorsachius magnificus. The sequence continues at coordinate 130,673,039 of CM067081.1, forward strand.
TGGCTGAGGGGCTCCTGAGCAAGTTTCTGGAGTACCTGCCTATAGAAGGGTACTGGAGCAGAAGGGATCACAAGAGGATTGCTCTTGTGCACCAGTAGTCACTGACAGGTCAGGCTGGCACAGGGCTTTGCCCGTTTGCTCATAGCATTGCAGGCATTGAGCTGAGCTTGCCTGAATCCTCAACCGGTGCTTTACCTTGGAGTTCTCTGCTTCTCTTTTTTTGGAGGACTCTTTCGCTTGGCAGTAACCAGGCAAAGTCCATTCAGGTCTTGCTCTGCACTAGCAGCTAGATCCCAGCGGGCTGTCAGCCCCTCACTGCCACACGTAACACAGAATTACCAGCTTATTGTGCAAAGCTCTCTAGGGAGAAGACTGTGGCATAAGGCATGCAGGAGCAGCTGGAAAACTTGGGACTTTCCAAGAATCTCTTGTTAGCTGTGGTAGATCTGCACTCCCAGGTTCAAAACACTTGGGTTTTTATTATGGGATGCTATTTCTTTTCTTGTGGGATGCTTTGAAGCTGTAGTTTCCCCACACAGGAAATGTTCAGGCAAGTGCTCTGCCCCAGGGGAGGGGAGTGCAAGGTCACAGCCTGATGGCAGACCAGAGTTTCTGGACTCCTTAATGTATAACTGAAAAATTAAAATTTTAATATAGCATTAACCTGCATTTGTAGGTCACTTCCAGTCCTTAAATAAAGTGAAAGTGTACAATAGGTGCAATTGCCTGCAGAGCAGCTTTGTCCTTTTTGGTCTACTGTGGTGTGCTTGTTAAAGTAACGGTTGGTTCCCTGACTGCCTTTTTAAAAATCCAGCTCCTGACCACGGAGCTGCTGCTCACCTCAGCAGAGAGAGCTTGCCTAGCCTGGGAGTCCCTGCGTTTCTGCTCCCTGGGCCAGCTGTGGTCCTTCCAAGCTGTCATCCTTGCTGAAGGGGCATTCAGAAAGAACAGTCTCCTCTCCAGAAGTGCTGAGCTCCTCTTGTTTCTCTGGACTTTGTTTGGATTTATAGATCTGGTCTGGGGTTGAAAGATTTGCAGGTTTCTCTTCCATGTTCTATGAGGTTGTCTAATATCCCCTGGTGCCACAGGAGAGAAAAGGATCAGCCTGCTGATAACAGGACTCAGTTTGCTTTTAACATGTCTGCTTTCAGGTGTTTGGGAAAAATGACGTGTGGTTTTGGGTCATTTTCTCAATGATCCATGTTCTGGCCTCGCTGGCTCTCAGCACCCAGATCTACTACATGGGCCGCTTCAAGATAGGTAAGTGCTGTGACTGAACCATCTTGCTGTAGGGTGTGCAGGTGCCTCCTGTCCTCACCTGCAAGAGTTGCCTATGCAGCACATCTGTGAGCATGGTCTGGTGGCCTGTGCTTGTGTTCTGGGTTATCCTGTCCTCTCATCCATCTGATGCTCTTCCTGGCCTCTTAAGTCCTTGTGCTGCTGCTTCCCAGACCCTTGGGAGTCAGCACGACCTGACTGCTCTGTGGTGGCAGAAGAGCTGGGCTCTGAGGGACCCTGCCCTTCAGCTACAGTTCCCCCTAGCCCTGTGCTCAGAGCAGTGAGCTACATAAAAATGCAGTCATGGGTGAGGGGGGAGAGGGTCTGATGGGGAACCTGGCTCTTGTGCTCTGCTTACAAACATATTTCTCCTTCCTCTTCTGCTCCTGTCTGCCTCAGATGGCCCTGACTCAGGTAACTGTCAGCAGCTCTCATTTTTTCTGTTGAACTGATTGAGCGAAACAGCTGGGGATGTATGGATGTGTGTGTGGAGGCAGGCTCGTGTGCCACCTGGGGTTGGCTCTTCAGAAGTGAAGTCAATTTGCCAGCAGCACAGCTAGTCCTGTTCCTTGGCAGAAAAGGGGTGATGTAGCACAGGAGAGCTCTAATCTTGGCGCAGGAGCCTTTTCAAGCTCTACATCTGTGGCTGAAGAGGGGCATATGTGTGCATGCATGTTTGGCCATCCCCACTGCCACTGATGGCTCTACACCCCCTCTGGGACCCTCTAAGGACTGTGGGATGAATTTCTGCTGTTTCCCTGCTCTGGCAGCTTGTTCCATGGAAGGTGCTTTTCCACCTGCCTGCACATACCTCTTTCTCCTCCAGACATGTGGTTGCAAAGCCAGCCTGTTTATGTGTACAGACAGGGCCTATTTGACTTCTGGGCAGTGCCAGTGGCAAGGAGACTTTTTTATTTATTTTTTAAAAAACCCTGTCTGGCCAAATGCCATCCACATCCTGTAGTGGCTGCTCTTTGGCTCAGCACAAACTGCTCCCAAAGGGCAAGAAATGAAGCTGTGGACACCCTGACCCTCCACAGGCTGAGTCCTCTGTTGCCAGCCAATGGGTGTCCACGTCTTTTCCTTATAGGCATTTTGGAGCTCACTCTGCTGGCTGTTCTGGCTTTTTATCCTCTTCTTTGGCAGACTTGGGGATATTTCGGCGGGCAGCGATGGTGCTGTACACGGACTGTATTCAGCAGTGCAGTCGACCAATGTACATGGTAGGTGATTTCTCATCTCAGCACCTCCCTCAGCAATTGCTCACTTTCTAGGCGATGTGCAGATGAGAGTTGTGACTATTTGAAAAAGTGATGCTCCCTGCTTCCCTTCTTCTCCCTCCCCACAAATGTTTGGGTAAGTGTAGGTCTCCACTGGAGCAGTTTAACTGCCACTTTCAGGCCTCCTCTGAGCTAAGGCTTGGTGAATAAAACATTGGAGCAAAGGTGAGAAAAGCATGATAGGATTTGTCTTTTGCTCTTGCTCTCTGGGGGCATCTGCTCAAAGAAATGGGTATGAATGGGTATGAGGCTCTGGGCAGTGCAGCCTCTCTGAGGAAGGCAGCAACTACTTTGGCTCTGTGGCTTAAGCAACGGCTATTGGTATTTCTATAGCACCTCAGGGCAGACATTAAAAAAGTAAGAAATGGTAGCTGTTACCTTATGTCCTACTGATTACTTTCTTGGCACGGAGTGCTAAGTAGTAGGGCTTGAAGCCAAATGAAGTTTGGCATCCATGAGCATCCTTTTTTATTTTATTTTTTTATTTATTTATAAATATAAAGGGAAGAGACCGGCATGGCTGAGACGAGAGATGCTGGTCAAACTAAGGACGAAGAGGGAACTGCACAGGCAGTGGAAGCAAGGACAGGCATCATGGGAAGAGTATAGGGATGCGGTCCAGTTGTGTAGGAATGGGGTCAGGAAGGCCAAGGCTCAGCTGAAGCTAAACTTGGCTAGGGATGCAAAGAATAATAAGAAGGATTTCTACAGGTATATCAGCCAGAAAAGGATGGTTAAAGAAAGCGTACCCCCGCTGATGAGTGAGACGGGCAAGCTGGTAACAGCAGATGAGGAGAAGGCTGAGGTACTCAACACCTTTTTTGCCTCAGTCTTCACTGGGAACCTCTCTCCTCACCCCTCCCAAGTTGATGGATGGCATGAGGGGGACTGGGGGGGGCAAAACCCCTCCCGCTGTAGGAGAAGATCAGGTTCGTGACCACCTGAGGAGCCTGAACGCACATAAGTCCATGGGACCTGATGAGATGCATCCCAGAGTCCTGAGGGAATTGGCCGATGTAGTCACCAAGCCACTCTCCATGATATTTGAAAAGTCATGGCAGTCAGGTGAAGTCCCTGGTGACTGGAAGAAGGGAAACATTGTGCCCATTTTCAAAAAGGGTAGAAAGGAAGACCCTGGGAACTACCGACCTGTCAGCCTCACCTCTGTGCCTGGGAAGATCATGAAACAGATTCTCCTAGAAGCTATGCTAAAGCACATGGAGGCCAGGGAAATAATTTGAGATAGCCAGCATGGCTTCACCAAGGGCAAGTCCTGCCTGACGAACCTAGTGTCTTTCTATGATTGTGTGACAGCATCAGTGGACAAGGGAAAACCAATGGACGTCATCTATCTGGACTTCTGCAAAGCCTTTGACACGGTCCCCCACAACATCCTTCTCTCTAAATTGGAGAGCTATGGATTTGATGGGTGGACTGGTTGGTGGATAAGGAACTGGCTGGATGGTCGCACCCAGAGGGTAGTGGTCAATGGCTCGGTGTCCGGTATGGAGACTGGTGACGAGTGCTGTCCCTCAAGGGTCCGTACTGGGACCGGTGCTGTTTAACGTTTTCATCAATGACTTAGACAGTGAGATCGAGTGCACCCTCAGCAAGTTTGCGGATGACACCAAACTGAGTGGTGCGGTTGACACACCAGAAGGACGGGATGTCATCCAGAGAGACCTGGACAGGCTGGAGAGGTGGGCCTGTGTGAACCTCATGAGGTTCAACAAGGCCAAGTGGAAGGTCATGCACCTGGGTCAGGGTAACCCCCAGTATCAGTACAGGCTGGGGGAAGAAAGGATCGAGAGCAGCCCTGCCAAGAGGGAACTGGGGGTGCTGGTGGATGAAAAGCTGGACATGAGCCGTCAATGTGCGCTGGCAGCCCAGAAGGCCAACCGTACCCTGGGCTGCATCAGGAGAAGCGTGGCCAGCAGGTCGAGGGAGGTGATTGTGCCCCTCTACTCTGCTCTGGTGAGACCTCACCTGGAGTACTGCGTCCAGCTCTGGAGCCCTCAGCACAAGAAGGACATGGAACTGTTGGAGCGGGTCCAGAGGAGGGCCACAAAAATGATCCGAGGGCTGGAGCACCTCTCTTATGAGGACAGGCTGAGAGAGTTTGGGTTGTTCAGCCTGGAGAAGAGAAGGCTGCGGGGAGACCTGATTATGGCCTTTCAGTATCTAAAGGGGGCCTATAGGAAAGATGGGGAAAATCTTTTTAGTAGGGCCAGCTGTGTCAGGACAAGGGGTAATGGTTTTAAACTGAAGCAGGGTAGGTTTAGACTGGATATAAGGAGGAAATTCTTTACAACGAGGGTGGTGAAACACTGGAACGGGTTGCCCAGAGAGGTGGTGGAGGCCCCATCTCTGGGAACATTCAAGGCCAGGTTGGATGGGGCTCTGAGCAACCTGATCTAGTTAGTGGTGTCCCTGCTCACTGCAGGGGTGTTGGACTAGATGACCTCTAGGGGTCCCTTCCAACCTAAAACATTCTATGATTCTATGATTCTTCTATCTCTGAGTAAGTGTCAGACTGAGTTTCGCAAGCAAACTCTGTGCACTCGGGCATAAAGTAAGCCTGGCCAGCCTGAAACAGCTACATCATGAAAACAGCTGTAAGCATAAATGCACGTGCCCCACAGATGTAACCCTTCTGCCTGCTGTAGTTATAGTGCTTCCATAGCTAATGGTGAGATGGGTGAAAAAAGGCTCCGTGGATAAGTGTGGGATGTTATCCAAAGCTTCCCCTGCTTGCCTCTTTTAAGCACGTCCTTTCTCTGTGCAATCATTTTTTTGTAAAATGGTGGGAGGGAAGGAATTTAACTATAAAAACAGTGGAAATGGTCAAAGGATTTGCAAAACCTCCTGAGGCTGATCCTTCAGTGCTGGGCTTTCCCTTTTTTAGATGCTTAGTCTCCTTCTTGCAACACTTTCTTCAAATCTGTGAGGGTCAGAGCAGGTTCTGTCTGGAAAAAGCTCCTGCAGAGCAAACTTCGGAGCCAGGTGCATGTGTGTTTGCAGGAACCAGACTCCAAATCCTCACATAATGATATCCTGAATTTCTGAGGCAAAGGCCTCTTTTTTTCATTTCCGTCTGCTTTCATATGATCACCAGTGTCTTCTCTTCAGGACAGGATGGTGCTGCTCATTGTTGGAAACCTGGTCAACTGGTCCTTGTAAGTAGCGGGGTCCGGGTGTCTTGCGTACTTGTGCATGTGGGCAGCAGGATTCAGTATTGACAGACAGGTGGTCTGAAGTGATGGGGAAATGCAGCAGTGTCTGTGTGATAGTCCTCTGCTGGGGCCTTTCTGACACATTTTGGCAAGGAGCTGGGTCCGCTAAGTGCTGAACGGCAGGCAGATCCATAGGATGCAGCGTGGCACTACAGAGCTGTGCGAGGCATCCCGAAGCGTTTCAGCTAGTGCCCTCATGGCTGGCATCTGAGCGAGCTTGTGTAGGGCTGGCCTGGTACCGCGGTGCTGTGTTGTGCTGTACACGTGCTTCCCACGTAGCTGGGAGGTCTCTGGCGCAGCCAAGGTGCAGGAGATTTGACAGATGCTTGTTAGTCACAGAGCCTGGCTCAGCAGTAACTGTATGGATGGAGGGATCAGCTCTTGGATGAGACCTAAAATCGTTGCCCCAGGCTCTTGCTTTTCACTAAAGCTGCTTGTCAGGGACATGTCTTCTGCTAAACGTACAGATCTGGGGCCAACTCCTACCGAGCAAAATCCATTTGGCCATGCATTGGAAGCAACGAGGGCCCTTGCCTGTCCTCTGGGGTCTTCCAGTTGCTCTCAGGGGCTGACCATGACCAAGTTTGTTCTGCTTTGCTTCTCAGCAGGGAGTAGAGGTGAATGGTGCATTCCCTCCAGGGAACTGGGAGCCTGTGGCAGTGTTGCTGTGTCCTGTGGTCTTAGGGGAGCAGTGGGTGGTGGTCAGTTTGGGGATGTAACCTGTCCCTGGTGAAAGAGGCTGTCTAATGCCCCCTTCTTCCCTCTCTCTCAGTGCTATCTTTGGGCTGGTGTATCGGCCCAGAGACTTTGCCTCCTACATACTGGGGATCTTTATCTGTAACCTGTTGCTGTATCTGGCATTCTACATCATCATGAAGGTAAAGGAGGCAGCTGTAGCTGTCCCTGGGGTGTGCCTGTCTCTAAAGGGGAATGGATGGGCCTCTTTTTTTTGGCTGAAGTCTGGGTTTCTCTGGTGCTGCAGAGGGATGTGGAAGGGCATTGTGGGGCTCGGGGTGGGACAAGGATGCTGTGTAGCCAACTCAGGGGTGGCTGGGCTGTGTCTCCCTGGAGTGGGCAGCCCTTTGCAGATGGGCTAGGCTAGCCTGTCAACCCTATGCATGGCTCCGTCCACTGGAAAGAACTTGGGGCACATTGTGAGGCTATGTCCCTGTCTGCAGCTCCGCAGCTCTGAGAAGCTCCTGCCCATCCCCCTGTTCTGCATCGTGGCCACAGCGGTGGTGTGGGCAGCCGCCCTCTACTTCTTCTTCCAGACTCTCAGCAGCTGGGAGGTAAATTTCCCCTTTTGCTGTCTTGTCCATCTCTTGTCATCTTTCCTTTCTGTTGTTCATTTTACACAAAAAATACTTCTGGGGAAGAGTCTTGGACTGCTCATGGAGAGCTGGAAGGGTTTAACTCCTTCAGCAGACTGGGAAGGGAGCATGGGAAGCTGTGCTGAGCCAAAAATGACCATATGCATGCAGCTGTGAGAGACTATTTGTGACCCAGGTGATCTGGAGGTGACTGGCCCTCATCGGGGACAGAGGAGAAGTTGTTAATCTGAAAGCAAAACTGGACAAATCCTGGCCAGTGCTGGATGGAAGACTTCTCCCTGGAGCAGATGGCTAATGGGGAATAACCTGCCTGGGGCTGTGGGGGCTCTCCATGGCCTGGGAGGCTCTTAAATCCCAGCTGGATGCCTTCTAACTAGATACCGTGTCCATCTCTATGGAAGCAAGGGGCTTGCTTCAGGGTACAGGCTGTGCAGCTTGTGCTATGTAGGACCTCAGATGTGAGACCAGAGGGGTCCCCCCAGCTGTGGGTTGTGGCCCTAGATCCATCTCCAGGTCTAAGTATGACATCGTGTTCCTGCCCTTGCTCTCACCACATGCCCAGCCAGCACAGCACTTTTTCCTATCTCCTGCATGGAGACTTAATTTCCAGAGGGTCCGGTGCGGTCAGCCAGGGCCCTGTGTGAGTGGATATCGGGTCCTGACACCGTGCCATCTCCCCTAGGAGACTCCAGCAGAGTCCCGAGAAAAGAACCGGCCGTGCATCCTGCTGGGCTTCTTCGATGACCACGATGTCTGGCATTTCCTCTCTGCAGCTGCCTTGTTCTTCTCCTTTCTGGTGAGTCCTGTGGAGCCTCCCACTCTGCTGTATGGCCTTACCCTCTTCCCTTCCTCCTTGTCCCTCTCTATCTGTATGGAGTTGTGGCCGCCCCAAGGCCCCACAGAAGTGCCCCAACACCTCTTCTTGGCTCTGCCACCAGACATCCTTCAGAGTGGGATGCTCCTTGTCAGTGGGATCAGGGATCAGGCTTCCTCCTTTGGCTTGTTGCTCCTTGGGCCTTCTGGCCTCAAATTCCCTCGAGGACTGGGGGCCACATAGCTGTTGTGGGGAAGCTGAGGGGCTGCTGGTGTGACCAACCCTTTCAAGGGTTTGTGAGGACCTCCCAGAAAGGGACCCTATTCCCTTTGACCCAGGCAGTGGGGTCAGTGGCATGGAGCTTAGCTCACTCCTGGCTTTCCCTCACTTCCATAGGTTACTCCTGTGCTCCTCTACTTGGTACCTCTTTTGAGGCCTGATGGTCTGTGCAGTGGCAAAGGTGGAGGCCTCCCCTGCAATGGGGTCACAGCATAGTGTTTTGGGGAAGTGGAGAGGGAGACCTTAACCCTAGTTGTGCAAGGTGCAAACTGTGAAGGAGCTGCCTGTCCACGTGCAATGTCTGTGGTCAAGCAATTCCCACCCTGCTGCCTCCTGGATGGCTTCTCAGAGGCTACTGATGAGGGACCAGCTTTACAAGAAGCGTCTCCATCATCATTTGGGTAGGATTACCTGCTCAGGTCCTTGCAGCACTGTAGGCAAAGCTACCTGTCAGCTGTACTGGCAGAATGACTTGCTGGGAGTGTTACAGAAAGGAAGTTAGTCTGGTACATCTACATGGGTTGCTGTTTTGACTCCTGTATGTGCTGGAGATGTGGCCCAGGTGGAGCCTCCTGTGATGAGATGCCACTGGGAGCTGGTCCTTCTCCCAAGCTCTGGGCTGGCCAGCTACCTGAAGCTGCCTCACACTTTCCTCCTCAGGTCCTGCTGACCCTGGATGATGACCTGGATGCAGTGCGCAGGGACAAGATCCCGGTGTTCTGAGTCCCCAGGGGAGGGGGGCGCAGCAGTGTCCCAAACTGATCGGCCAAAGGCACCGGGCCACTGGCATCTGTGGGGAATGACCCTGCTTCTGTGGCCGACAGCCTCATGGGAGCAGGGGAGCCAGATCCCACAGCAAGCATGAAGGGGTGCTGCGGCAACTGAGGTGGGACTGGGAGGGAAGACAACATTTGCTCCTTTCCCACTGCACCCTTTGGGGCAGACATGACCCGGGGGCTGAGGCCAGTGCACAGCCCTCTGGCTTGTAGGTGCAGCAGGTGCTGGAGCCAGTGAAGAGGGAGAAAACAGGAGGTATGTTTGAGAGCTTTGCTTCCCTTCCTCCCTGCTGACGTGCTCCGCTTCCTCTCTGGTGAGCGGGCTTGAGGAGAGCAGTGCAGCTTCTCCTGCCTCAGCAGCTGTGCCTGTACTGTGTGGGCTGCTGGCCTCAGAGAGTCCTTTCAGCAGCACGGGGAGAGTGTTTGGTTCCTGACCTGCAGCTGCCGAGTGAGCAAAGGACTCCCAAGCTGAGGTGGCAGTGGGGGACTGGATTCTTTTTTTTTTTTTTTTTTTTGTTGGAGAGGCTCCTCCTGTAGCTGGTGGGGAGCCATGGTAGCAAGAAGAAACAAGTCCAAGGGACCACAGTGTTGGAGAGAGATGGTGAACTAGAGCTGCCCATGAGTGCTCTGCCAGAGGCAGAACCTCCTGCCTTGCTCTTGTGGCCTCTCTCACTTACACATATTGAACAGCCTCACTTCTCTTTGGCGGCTCCTACGCAGGCACTTGTCAGTGTGATGGTCTCCACAGCACCAGAAGTGCTGTCCTCAAGCAACCCCAAGAGAGATGGTGTGGTGAAGCTGTGGCCTTGTGTGCTGGGTACCTCCTTGGCAGCTCCCTGGCTCCTGCTGCATGCTCTTGCTAAAGGAGCAGGGTGGAACGGGGAGGGGGGGGGGGCTGTCCAGCAGCCTCAGACTTTCTTCTCCCACAAGCTTGCTTTGGGCAAACTTGGCAAAGCAGGTTCCCTTATGGGCTGGGAGTGTGGAGGAGGTTTTGGGGCATTTGGGGTTGAGCTCTTTAGCTAAAGATCTGGACCAAACTTCTTTCCTCTCCAACTTTTCTGCATCCGAAGTAAGTTTTTAAATGGCTTCTGCATTCTTCCTGAATTCTCAGTTATTTAAAAAACAAGAATAAGGTGTGAATTATTTCAGGCCTTGCATTTAAAATGTGACCTGTTTTGCTAATTTTGAATTAAAAAGTATTCTTTGAGGTCTGCTGTCCTTATTCTTGTCTTTGTCTGAGCATTTTTCTTTTGGTGTATGTGCATGTACCCAGTGATGCAAAGGCTCCATTCCACTTGTGCTTACCAAAGCAGAAGGCTATGGCAATTTTCTAGTCCGAGAAGTCTGTATCTCCTAGAAGGGCTTTGCACTGGCTGGTTTTTATTTTTTTTTTCCTAAGTTGGAGTTTGACAAGATGGTCAATAAAATGAATGTTCTTGGCTCCTTGCTCTGCAGGTTGATCTGAATTCTTCTTGCTCCAGCTCTCAGCAGCAGCAAAGAGCACTCAGGGCACAGAGGTGCCCAGTTGGTGTCACACAGCTGCTGTCATCCTTGGCTCCTTAGGAGCCTCATAGTTTCCTGAGCATTGGTACAGATGACCTACTTGTCCTCCTAAGCAAATAGCTTTTGTGGGGCTAATGGGGTAAAGAACAGACACTCTTGTTTGTCACTCTAGCCCCTTCGGCAGAGTGAAGAGAGGGTTGGAGGAGCAATGACAGAGAGGCTGCCAGCAGCTATGTCCTCCCCAGCAGAGCTGCGCTCCTATGGAGATGTAGCCACGTTTCAGGCAGAGCATGCTGGAACCTGCAGAAGGTGGTGGTGGTCCCTGCGTGCTGTGTTTTATTACAATACTTGGGGCTTGACTTGCAGGTTTGCCAAGCAGATGGAGTTGTGAATGTTCAATGATGTTAGAAATAGGGGTGAGTTTCTCTGGCTTGTTGTGAAGCATAAGCTTCTCTTCCTTAGCAGTGTCAGCACAGGCTGCAGGGAAGGAGGGGGCACTTGCTTTTGTCTGAGTAGCACCGGCAGAGGAGTATCAGGCTGAGGATAGCGTGCATTTCCCATTCGGCCACCCTGCAGCCTTGGCATATGTTCTCGGTCTAAGATGGCAGAATCCAGTATTAGCTACACAGGCTTGCCTGCAGCTTCCTTTTTCTTCCCATAAGGAAGGACTGCCAGGAAGTCTAAGCTGCAAATAAAACACCAAATACTTACTGCTGAGTGCAGCAAGACTAAGCCGACCCTGTCAGGGGCTCCTGGGGGGGCTGTGGTGCTCTGCCTTGCCCAGCACGGTTCTAAACATGCTGTGCAGATGGAGCCACCTGGGTTTCTGTACCTAGAGGTGTATGAATATTTGACCCAACAGCTTTTTTGCAACACTTGTTCTGTGCTGCCCTGTCCTCCTCCCTGCAAATGCAAGGGCTGCTGTAGGAGCCCAAGTGCTGCACTTCCAGTTCTCTGACCAGTGAAACCAAAATTTGCTGTGATGATATCATCTGGGGTGTGCAGGACATGCTCTTTCCAGAGGTCTATGGGGAGGGCAGGTGGTAACGCACAGTGATAGCACGGCTGCCAGCACCCTCCATTCCCTCCCTCCTCTCTGCCTCTCTAGTCCTGTCCCCAGGAGCAGAGGTCTGAGGCACGGCTGCACAGAGCCCTGCTGCGTGGTGCCACCTGGAAGCTGCATGAAGAGCTGCAGTGGTAGATCTGTTTGGGAGGTGACGTGCTGGTGTGATGGTCACATCATTTGCTGCTGAAGTGAGCTAGGGAGCAAGTGGGGCAGTGCTTTGGAGCTGGGACTGGGGGAGGTAGCAGGAGAAGGAGTGGAGAAAATTGCCTGATGGTGTCCTGTTGTGGTTTAACCCCAGCTGGCAACTGAGCCCCGCACAGCCACTTGCTTGCTCACTCCCCACCTAACTGGGATGGGGGAGACGGTCGGAAGGGTAAAAGTGAGAATACTCATGGGTTGACATAAAGACAATTTAATAGGTAAAGCGAAAGCTGCACACACAAGCAAAGCAAAACAAGGAATTCATTCACTACTTCCCATCGGCAGTCAGGCGTTCAGCCATCCCCAGGAAAGCAGGGCTCCATCATGTGTAACAGTTCCTTGGGAAGACAAACACCATAACTCAGAATGCCCCCTCCTTCCTCCTTCCCCACAGCTTTATATGCTGAGCGTGACATCATATGGTGTAGGATACCCCTTTGGTCATTTGGGGTCAGCTGTCCCAGCTGTGTCCCCTCCCAGCTTCTTGTGCACCCCCAGCCTACTCACTGAGGGGGTGGCGTGCGAAGCGGAAGAGGTCTTGACTCTGTGTAAGCCCTGCTCAACCATAACTGAAACATCCCTGTGTTACCAACTCTGTTTTCAGCACAAATCCAAAGCATAGCCCATAGAGTTAATTTTTTCCATAGTAGTTGTCTCAGTCAAAACCAGCACAAGTCCTTACCGTGGGCCTCGCCTGAACAGTATCTTGCTCTAGCAAGTGCCTGGAAAAGTTCAGGTTGAGCCCACTTTGTGCCTTCAGGATGGGTTACAAGGCTTTGTGTGGGGACGTCCTTGCTGGGCAGCAGTGCTGTGCTGGGGGCACATGGGGTTCAAACACAGCCTGCTAGCAGCAGCAGGTTGAGCAGCAACTCCCATGAAGTGCTAAACCAAAAGACGCCTCTACTTGAGGCAAGGCTCACCTTGCTCCTCTGGGACTTTGAGGTAGATCTCGGCTAGGGTGAGAGCTTGTCAGCTGGGAGGCTATGCTGGGGTGATTAAAGGTGCCTGAAGTGGAGATACTGCCCTGCTGTTGCCTGAGGCTCAACGGTTAAGAGCATCTGCCTCCTTTAGGAACTGAACCAGCCTTAATCTTTTTAACTGCCAGGTTTCTCTGGTGTCTATGCTGCAATCGCCACGCAGCTGCAATTGCACCATGCAAAGCACCCCAGAGCCCGCTGAATATTTTTATGTGAAGTGAGCAAGTCTGGCCAGAGACTCCAGTGTGGTTCCTTTCTAGAATTAGTAAACGCTGCCTCCCTCAGTCCCCTTGTGCCAGAGAGATGGGGAGAAGAGGGACGCTAGTTCAAAACCCTGTTGATCTTGACAGATCATCAGAACTGGTGTACAAGGAGGTATTTGGCGGACGAGGAGTGAGACTTGGAGGATCCAGTGTTGGATCCTGCTGTTTGTGAGCGTAACCTGAAGTCCTCTTTGCGCACTGTGCTGCCTTCGCCCCCCCTGCTTAGTCAGGTGCAGGATGGGCTCTCATATTGCAGGGCTGCCCCTCACCCCGTGTTTAGGTGTGGCGAAAGATGAGCAGCTTTTCCTCTTGTACAAGTACGTTGTTCTGCTCGTGGTGTATTTGTCAGTGTGTAGAAGTCAAGGACATAGGACAAGGCGTTGGGGTAGTAGGAACATTGCTTCTGAGGTGGACTGAAGAAGGGCTTGAGTGGCCCAAAGTTTGTCCAGTTTTGGATGCATATTTTCATAAGAGATATTCCTTCTTCCTGCGTCTTCCATAGTCTGTAGTCTCAGACCTTGTTCCAAGCTCGTATTTGTTTCTAACCAGGAAGCCGGTTAGCTTCTCTCAATAGGAATGTGAGAAAAAAACTAGTGCTGAACAGCAGTTGGAAGGCTCGGCGTAGGAGGTAGAAGAGCAACATATGGGCTCATTGAGCTAAGCAGAGATGAGCACAGTATGCGAATGGCAAGGCAGTAGCTGTAGTGAGAGAGAGAAGCTTGAGAAGGGTGGAAAACAGCACAGAACAAGCAGAAAAACATGAGAGAATTAAATACAAGGAAAGGCACCTCAAGCCTCAGAGTTGGGAGGAAGGGTTGGAATCGTCTCCTTGCTGCTTCTGTGCCTCCAGCTTGATGCATCAGTTTTTAAAACTTCCTCTTAGCTTTGCCCTGCCTGCTGGTTTCTGTTCGTGCTTCAATTCTCCCTCTTAGCAGCTGCAGGGCCCAGCCCAACCTGGTGGCTCCAGGGGAGCCTTGAGGGCTCTGGCTGGTGGGGCGCCCGGCTGGGTGCTCAGGGCAGCTCTGTTTCTCCCAGCTGTCCTTGTCCAGCTCGGCTGTGCGGCCCCTGCACCTGAAATGGGGCTTGTGCCTTTAGTCCTGGGGCCCTTCTCCAGGTGACTGCCCTTAGGGACAGGAAAACGGCTCCCTGGGTCAGCGGGGGACCTGTGTTCCCTGACTTGCAGGTGTCACTTTATTGGTTTTGTTTCACCTTTCTCTGTTCAGGGAGTGAAAGGGAGACAAGCGGAGCAGCTGCTGTGAATTGTGTTGGGAGGTGGGGGCCCTTGCCCTGCCCACGGGCTGGTAGCAGGGTCCCTGCTTCCCCATCCTCATCCCTCCTATGCTCAGCACAAAACTGCTTTAATGACTCTTGGAAGGGAAGCACACAGGTCACTCTTCTGGTGAACCCCCTCCTCGGTGAGCTTAGGTGGCTTGTGGTAGGGGATGTGTGCTCAAAGGCAGCAGGGACTGGCTGGGCTGGAAGTGGTGGCCACCGGAGTAACTCTCCATGCATTATGGAAGCTGTACCTGCCCAGGAACACCTGCCCTAAGCTTTCTGCAGTTGGTCATTAATTACTTAGGCTTATTTGCCAAGTCATGAGATACACTTGGGGTTTTTATAAGCAAAAGAGCTACTCACGCTCAGCTTTGTAAAATTTTTGTGTTACTCTTCCTGCAATGCCCTTACTCTTACCTACACCAGCCTAGGTCCCTAACATTTTCCCAAGTAAAAAGCCAGTGCAGTGCTGGGGTTGGGTCAAGCGATTTTGAGTGGTGCAGGGCCAGAAAGCTGCTGAGCGGGCCCTGCTTTACCTCCCCCATAGCAATGATGTGACCCATATCTTCCCTCTGCTGTGCTCTTCTCTTTCCGCAGCTCCTGGTCACCTGGAGGTGTCTCCACTCTCCCACAGCTGCATTGACCTAAGCTGTAGAGTGGAGGTGGATACAACCATATAGTCCCTGTTTTCTCAGGAAATTGAGGTAGAGTTGTTCTGCCTGGTACAACTCAAGAGAGAGAGAAATAGCTTTTGTATAATCAGACACCCCCCTCACCACTCCCCCCCAGTTCAGGGAAGCTGTTAGGATCATGTGAGCTGACAGTGTTGCAACAGCCACCGAAACCTCGGGGGTGGTGGAAGATCTGCGCTTTGAAATGTGAAGGCAGGGGTTTAGGAGAAACGTTAACCTGTCCACAGCTAAATGTAGGTTTATTTTTTTGTGTGTGTGTGCCTATTGAAACAGTGGCAGCTACACCGAACAAAAGGGTCTTTGGGGGGGGGGCGATAGAGTTAGCAATGACGGCAAGAGGGAGATGCTGAGTTTATCCTGTACTATAACAGAGTGCATTTGAACCTGAGGTATGCTGTCTGTGGGTCTGTTCCACCTCCAGCCTAAGATGGGGGAAGAAACACTTTGGGCCAGTTTGTTTGGGGGTTTTTTTTGTGTGTGTGTTTGTTTTCCCTCACGTACACATGCACGTGGCTGTGCAAAGCGTCTGAATGAGCCCTGCAGGCCCCCAGCAGGGAAGCCAGGGGCAAGGGCATCAGCCCATCCTTGAAGACATTCAGGTGCCTCACGTCCCGTTTCCCCTCCCCTCTACTGTGATAGGAAAGAACAGGTTACTACAGCAGGAACCTCCACCTTTATACATTGCGCTGCCAATGTGCTGACCCTCAAATTTGGGGCTGTTGCTCTTGGGCAGTGCTCAGTGCGGTTAACTTACCCTGCCCTCTCAAGGCAGGAAAAGGGGGCTGAGAGTAGGTTACTGTGACTGCTCAGAGACCGTCCTTAGTCGTGCAGGTGTCTTCCTCATGGGCTACTGAGACACAGCCATCTCTGAACGCAGCTTCCACATTAAACTATAGGTACTGGCTGTCACTGAAGTAACAAAGTAGAAGCTCACCTGTCTCACTGCTAAATTTTAATTAAAAAAATAAAAATCATCTTCCATCTGGGCATCTTAAGGGTCCACAAGAATTCTGAGGTTTACAAGCAAGGCAGCCTGGAGCCCTCAAAAGGAACCGTTTCATAGCAATTCTGTCAGCTCCTCCTGTGTTGTGCAGCCTCCCCAAAAGCCTTTGGTTACCTTGCAGCATCTCTGTACTGGTCTCATCCAAACCACATCCTTCAGACTCAAACTGTGATGGAAGACCCATCTTGGTGCGCTTCACATCCATCCACCATGGCAGTGCGTGGCGAGAAGCATTTCAAAAAGCTGACGTTGTATCTTAACAGTGTGACCACTGTCACCTGCATTATTTAGATACTTCATTAGCAGTGTAGTTTTATATATCCCAACAGAGTGGTGCATACTTCTGGTATATGCAGAGAATATATAGCAGTGGTGAGCTACAGTTGTAAATTCCTAGCCTCAAAACAAAGCTTTTGCCTATCTTGAAGAGTGAAATGCATGGCTTTCCCTGGGGAAAGAAGCGGTACCGGAAAGAATACAGTATTCAAAGTGTGTTTTCCCTTTTTTTAATAAAATACTATCATGTTCATATCTATACAAATAATTATTACACCTATTAAACAAAGTATTACATTTAACGATAGAAATCTCAGAACTCTGAACAAGATCACGGTTTGGGATATTTACACCTGAATGCGGCGCATTTGTAAAAAGATGTCAAAATAAACAGAACGAGATCTTATTTACAACTGGGAGATGATGTTCCTGTTCATTCATTATAGATTTCTACTGCAGAGTTCCTTTTTTCCATTATAAAATAGTAAGGACTTTTCACTGGGGCTGTATCCAAGTAATTTACAGCTGTATAAAACAGATGCACAGCAGAAAACTCTGGACTGAATATAAATAATTTACATTGTGGAGGGCAACAGCATTTTTGATTAATCTCCTGTGGCAAAATCCATATTTGCTTCCCTTCTCACAGTGAGCGGGCAGGAACAGGGGTACAACCCACGGCGAGCTTGGTTGTTTCACATTTGTCATTGCCGAAACAGCAGCGTATTGCAAACTTGGAACCTACTTGTAAAAATACTTTTGGTGAGGCAGAAACAAATGCCTTTTTTTTTTTTTTTTTTAAACATTTATCTCATAAAAACTGGTATCAGCAAATAATAAATGGATTAGGCATAACTAAGCAGGGCTTGTTGGCAGAGAGGAGGCGGTTTTGCATCGTCACGACTAAAAACCTCTGCTACGGCTTTCACCGGTTCGCAGGATAACTTGCTCTTAGTGTAACTGGTGGGAACGAAGCGTTGGTGCTCTGAGATTCTTAGAGTCACTCCAGGGATCGCAGAGGCTGAAAACGCCGTCAGGCACAAACCTGCATCTGCACTGGCACGCCCGTCCACGTGGCTGCTACCCGTGCTGGATCAGCGGGAGAAGGGAACGGCAGTAGCAGGTAACTTGGCCTAAGTGATGATAAAGAACGGCGCTCCTTATATTGCTGTATCAGAAAACAACACAAATTTGACCGTTTGGTATAAATAGATTCAACGCTCCTCCATCTTCCCAAAGTGAGATCGTTATTAAAGTGATGAGCACAAAATTTACTTGGGGAACAGCAAAAGATCACAGCTCTTAGCGCAACTGACTACACTGAGTCACCCAGAAACAGATTACAGCATGAGTTTGTGACCAAGTCCTTGAGCCAGGACTGCGCAAGCACCTCTGAACAAGGTGAGGAGACAACGGGAGCTCAGAAATAATGAAATGACCCCTTTTCTCCAGCAACGCCCTCCACAGTTGCCCTGCCACGTGATTTGTTTCCTGCAACAGCGCTGCAGCCACCCAGCACAGCAGCAGCAGCGCAGCTTTAAAGTGCAGTAGGAAATCTGTGCAAAATTCAGGAGGCTCTGTCCTAGCACAGCATGTATTTTTATTTTTTTTTCCTCCAGAGAGGTGCTCTTCCTCCTGGGCAGCAGCATAGGGACTGGAGCAGGGGGCAGGAGCTAGAAAAAACATTCCAGTAAGGCTCAGCCACCCGCTCAAATCATCTCCGTTCTCAGTTGCTCTTAAATGAGGTCCTGTCTCGCGATGAAAAAGTACATAAGTGTTAATACATCACTATTTCATTGCCTACTTTCAACTTAGTCTGACCCTGCTCTTACTCTCCTTAGGCTCCGTCAGGGATTAATCCAGCCCTACACCATTTGCTGTTGTTTGTGGAAGCCATTTAGGCCAAGCTGAAAGCCATGGGTACACAACTCGTGTCAGCTGTGGCAGTCCCACGTGAGAGGTAGCACTGAACCTTTCCCTTCTGCTCATTTTGCTAAATTAGGTAGCACTGGGTATTTTTCCTTTTTTCAAAACCAATCCAAACCCCCAGTTAGTGTAAGTAACCTTCAAAAAGGTATTACGGAAAAGAAAATGCCATTCTCAGGCTAACAAATTACAATTAAAGCCTACAAAATCTTTTTCAAGATATATTTGGAAAATAAAGGAAATGTTAATTGCCAGGTAATTCTTAGGAGAAGACGACAACAAATTGTTGGTGTCATAAGTTGTTTGCTGAAGAAAATGTATTTGCTTGTTGAATTGTTCTTTGAACAAGTAAAACAATTATTTGATCTGCAAAATTTACAGATGCTCCGTTTTCAACCCACCCTACCCCCCAAGCATTTATATCAGGGTAAGGTGAGCCTTCCCTAAAGTCTTAACAACCTGATACCGGAACACAACAGCTTCAATGGTAGGGAAAGGAAAAAAGTAAGAAAATATAATTTCCACTCAATGGTAAAGACGTTGCAATTGCTCCTCATCCTGAGAGCAGAGCCCAAAGCCCTGGGAAAGGGGCAGCAGTCGGAAGAGTTGGAACACCGGCCCGTCAGTGGCACACACTGGCCCTACGAAACGAAACGCCAGAAGCTGAGCCATGGCCTGCTCCATGTGGAACAGCAGGGGGTGATTCATTTACGGTGAAAAGAAAAACTAAACCAACTCCATAATTAAAACCTAATCAAAATTAAGTAATTAAACATCTAAATTCCTCTCTTTTGACGTGAAATATCCAGTCCACCCACTGTTCTTCCTAAAGGCGCATGAGCACAAACATGTGAGAAGCTGAAATCTGTGGCAAACTCACAAGTTGCTCGTAAACCAGGGGACCTGGCCAGATTCAGCAAAGACCACCTTGGACAGTCAGACCAAAAGACTGCACAATAGAGCCAATTTTTCTTTAATTACATTGATCTAAAAGCCAGTCAGCAGTGTGAATAACAGAATTTGGACAAACATGTTTATATGAAGCTCTTGCAGATTACCTCTCTTTTCATAGCAGGCTTCCCGACCCCAGACCAGCGCCACAGGATCATTTAGCATCACTTATGGCATGCAAAGAGACTCACACTGGAGCATGGCTGAGCTTCAGCAGAACTTGCCATGTTCAAAGAGGGCAATGAAATGATATTTCTCCATCCTGGTCTTAGCAGGTTTCAGAAAAAGTCCTGAGCAGGACGACAGGCGATTACGCAGGAATCCCCATGCCCTGTCAGAGCACTGCGGGGTACAGTCCCCTAGAGAAGACTGAGGGTCAGTCACATGGTCATTACTTTTGAGTCACACACTGCAAAACTGTGCAGTTCCTGCAAAACCACAACAGTCTATCACTAAAATGCCTGTGTTGTGATTGCCTGCACTACAGGTGTCCTGTGAACAAGGTTGCTGGTTTTGGTCCTCTTTGCAAACAGAAAAGGGGGACGTGAAAGCTACTGACACAGCTGCTGCCTCTTCAGAAAATGATGTCCAATATTTAAAAAAAAAAAAAAAAGCACACACCCCCCCCCTCAAATCACAGCCAACATATTCTGTTGTGAATACTCAGGATTGCATTTAACCTCAATGTAACACCAGTGAAATTAGTGAAATCAACATGAAGGAATATATACATAGACTAGAACAGAACAGAATAGAATTTCAATTGGAAGGGACCTACAACGATCATCTAGTCCACTTCAGGGCTGATCAAAAGTTAAAGCGTTGTTATTAAGGGCATTGTCCAAATGCCTTTTAAGCACCGACAGGCTTGGGACATCAACCCCCTCTCTAGGAAGCCTGTCCCAGTGTCTGACCACCCTCTCGGTAAAGACATGCTTCCTAATGTCCAGTCTAAACTTCCCCTGGTTTGAGCCATTCCCAGGAGTCCTGGCACTGGATCCCAAGAAGAGCTCAGCACCTCCCTCTCTACGTCCCCTTCTCAGGGAGCTGTAGGGAGCAATGAGGTTGCCCTCGGCATCCTCTTCTCCAAACCAGACAAGCCCAAAGTCCCTACCCGCTCCTCACAGGACAGGCCTTCCAGCCCTGCCACCAGCTTTGTTGCCCTCTGGAGGCATCCAAGGACCTTCACCTCCTTCTGAAATGGTGAATGAATGGCCCAGAACTGCACACAGTGCTCAAGGTGAGGCCGCACCAGCGCTGACTACAGCGGGATGATCACCTCTCCTGACCGGCTGGTGGCGAAGCTGTGTTTGGTGCACCCCAGGATGCGGTTTGCCCTCTGGGCTGCCAGGGCACGCTGCTGACTGACATTGAGCCTGATCTCAACCAGCACCCCAGGTCTCTTTCTGCAGGGCTGCTCTCCAGCCGTTCCTCTCCTGACTTATACTTGTGCCCAGCGTCACCCTGTCCCAGGTGCAGAATCCAGCATTTGGACTTGCTAAATTTCATCCCATTAATCGTTGCCCAATGCTCCGATCTATCTAGATTCCTCTGCAAGGCCTCTCGTCCCTCAAGAGAGCCAACAGCACCTCCCAGTTTGGCATCATCAGCAAAATTGCTAATGGTGCATTCACCTCCTGCATCCAGATCATTGATAAATATATTGAACAGAACCGAGGAACATTGAGCCCCGAGGAACATGGCTGGTGACCGGTTGCCAGCCAGATGTAGCCCCATTCACCACAACCCTCTGAGCTCTGCCCTTCAGCCAGTTCTTCACCCAGCGCACCATGAACCCACTCATCCCACAGTTGGGCAACTTGTTCTGAAGGATACTGTGAGGGACAGCATCAAAAGCCTTACTAAAATCCAGAAAAAATTACATCTACCACCTTCCCATCATTCACTAGGCGGGTGGCCTTATCACAGAAGGATATCAAATTAGTTAAACAGGACTTTCCCTTTGTGAGCCCGTGTTGACTGTGCCTGATGATTGCATTATTCTTTAAATGCCTTTCAGTAGTACCCAGTGTAACATTCTCCATAATTTTTCCAGGAACTGAGGTTAGACTAACAGGTCTGTAGTTCCCTAGGTTCTTCCCTCACGCCCTTTTTGTAGATTGGAATAATACTGGCTGGCTTCCCATCGTTGGGGACCTCCCCAGACTCCCAAGACCCTTGGTAGATGATCGAGAGGGGTCCTGCCATAGCACCTGCTAGCTCCTTCAGTGCTCCAGGGTGAATCCCATCAGGCCCCATGGACTTGTGAACATTCACAACATTGCAACTGGTCCGTATAAGTTTATAGGCTCACTTCAATTTTCAGAGACATCATTTTGCCAGTGGGGAAAACTAATGTGGCACAGCATGAACACCTGGAATGATGAGCAGGACTAACATCTTTATATAAAGTCCTGGAAGCCAGGGCTTAATTTTTCACTACTTTGTCTTGAAAGCCAAATACAGCATTGCACGCACAATGCCATTTAAAGAGAGCAAGAATGGCTGTTTTGCTTCCCTCCTAAAGGTCTGTAATGCACAGCCCCGCTGCTGATTCAACACCCCTGCCTTTATCATCCGCAAACCATGGAGCCACGCGTCATTATTTCACCCCCTGAGGCAGCCCCTTTGGGATCTTCTGCTTAGGGAAATCAATTTGATCAGAGGGTCTCACCAGGTAACACCCAGACCCGCAATGCCCTCGGTGGGAGTAGAAGACTGACCATCATTCCTAACCCTCCTGCTCTGCGCAGGCCAGTTGCTGCCATTCGGTTGGTACCTACACTTTGGCAGCCCATTTCACAGTCAAACTCAGAGAAGCTGCCTTTGCTTGGAAGTCAAATAAATATTCAACCTATTATTTTTAAGAAACACAGAGAACCGATGCACTACTTAAATGTAGTGTCCTAAGATAAGCTCCATTGGAATTAAAAAGTGATTCCCAATTTGAATCAGAACCATTCTACCATTCTTTTCAGGAAAACATCAGACCCCAGGTTACAAGAACGGAGACACTGTCAGGATGGACTACATTAGCCCAATTCTTTTTTATGCTAAAGCCTTTTTACTCTCCTGGATCAGTGTAAAAGGCCTTAGCAAAAACATGGCCTGGGCTGTCAAGCTATGGAAAAATCTTTCAAGTCCCTCTTCGTGGATCCCATTCTTGGAGATGGAGGGATATCTTCCTTTCTACCTTTCAAATAAAAGAAATCTCTCAAAAAATCCCAGGGAGCCTGTTCCTCCCCACCCTCCTACTAGCAGCAGCACTGGGGGAGAACCTGTGACAGGTCCCAGGAGCAGCAAGATGATGCACTGGTGGGCAACACACAAGTGTTTCAACCTTGCCCTGCCAGAGAAGAGGCCCCAGAGCAGTTTTTGCCACTCCCTGGCTGGTAGGGGGAGGATTGCATACCGGGAAACCCAACCTTATGTTGTTACTTGAAGAATCAAAACCAGAATGGTATTTCCAAGCACATAAAAAAAAAAGACAAATATTTCTGCCTTGTTTTAGAAACAAAAACCACACTGCAGAGCCACTAAATAAATAAAACTTACCTAGTTCTTCCCTTTCTTTTAAAAGAAACAGGACCGAAATTTGTGAAAATACTGGAGACTCAGCCAGTGCACGCACATTCACTCTGTCTCTCACACCCATACAAACACATCCCCTTTCCTCGTGGTGCTCAAATCATGTCTTCCTGGTATGCAGCTTTCGGTCTTGACACATTCATGTTCCTCCTTCAGCCACAATCATACGAGTTTAGACAAAAGGTGCATTCGAGTGCAAAGTACTGGTATTTACTCAGCCCAGATGGATCCTCTCAGCAATGTTAAGTAAAAGCCATGCCCACAGGGATGGATCCCCGCTCATTTTGCAGGATGCCACAGGCTCAGTCCTCCTCCCATGTGCTGCCTGGTACAACAAAGGGCTGTCACTCACAGAAACCAGAAAGCTGGTGCTTGAGCATGGGCCAAAGAAAAAAAGGGGGGGGGGGGGGGGGAAGATATTAAGAAGGTGCTAAACAAGGTACAAAACCCACCCTGAGGTAACTTGCAGCATATGAACAATGAAATGGCAACAAATATGACTGCTGTCTCTGCTGACTACACCAGGAGGAGTCATAAGCTACATTAAAATGCTGACCAAGCTCAGCAGTAACTGAAGCCATTGTTAAAACAGATCCAAACAAAATTCTTCTTAGAAACAGAAAGTCGTGGGTTAAAGAAATCTGAATTTTCTAATCCAGTATTTTTAATTGCTGACCATGGAAACACATAGTAGTTTTTGCCAGGTAAAGTCAGCCTTATGTCAAGTGCATGTGACAAGCTTCAAACAGACTGCACAACAAATGTCTTTATCGATTAGCACTGGGTTAACAGAGACTTGCCTTGTGTTGAGGCTCCTGAAGGTATTTTACAAAGGAAAAAGAGGAACCCAAGCCACTCCAAGTTTGTCTGTAGTTTCAGGTAAACGCATCAGAAACAAAACCAAAACCTGTAGCATTTGTTTCCTGTCTCCCGTACGGATGCTCTCGCTTCCTTTACATCCACATATTACTGAGGGTGGCCCTTACCCTGGAACAATCAGACGTCAAACTTGGTTGTTGGAAAAATCAACAACCAATATTTGCACAGCTCTCAATGTTGCATCCTTACTGTTTACTAGTAAGTCAGCATTGCTATAGGCACTGGTGCTTTAAAGTTAGTAAGGTGGATGGAAATACAGTGTGTATATAAATACGAAAAGTACCCATATACATACATTTAGGCAAATAAACAGTGATGCTATGAATGGTCTCTTCAGGGATGCCAGTAAGATCCACTTTCTTCTTCTTAAATATATAAACAACACATCAGACCAGAAGTCAGTCTATCAGTTTTCATACAGCTGAGCTGCAGTCGTGACCTAGGATATGGCTTATATTGTGGGCAGGTCGGTTTGAGGACTGCTTGGAAGAATCTGAAGCAGATGTGTTTGCAATGGAAAGCAAAGGCGACATCGCTGAACCATCTGGAGGAAGAGCTGTGGCTATTTCTGGAAACAAAGATGTCAAGTTAAAATTGGATAAGTGTGACGTGTTGGTCATGTGCATCGGCGGCATATCCGGAAGCAAAGGAAAACTTGGCTGAGCAAAGCCAACAGGCCTGGGAGGAGACAAAATGGATCCAAATCGATTGTTTAAACTTCCACTACTCGGCTTCTCTGTGCTTGGGTTAGGAAACATTTGATTGGGAAAGTAAGGGATTGAAATGTCGTTGGAAAGGGTAGGATGGGCAGGAGAGTAAGGAGGATAGAAGGATGGCAGGGTATTCTGAGGATCGACCGGGATTAGAGCTGGTGTTCGAGTGGCGCTAGGCTGAGTCACTGGCGGGATGAAAGAGGTATTGGCATTTATCGGTGGATTCATGCTGCCCTCCGGAATAAAAGGGAATCCAAAATTCTGAGAGAGAGTATGTTGGTCAGGGGCCGTGTTATCGTTAGACACTTGAGGGCCATCAGACATAAATCGGACAATGCTTCCTCTTTTTTCTATCGCGGACTGCTGGCGCCCGAGGATCATGCTGCCACTGGTGGACAGAGGAAGATGGGGAAGACTAGGGTCAAAGACATTTCCGTGCCTTTGATTTCCAGATCGATTCCTTTCGGGCTGACGTATTTTAGAACCTCCATTATCTTGCAGAGGATGCCTTGACCGCTGAGTAACTGAAGAATTTGGCTGACGAACAGAAGGTTGCCCTTGCTCACCATTTCCGTGAGAAACTGCAGGGTGAGGGTGAGTTGGCCTCACAACTCCATGCATGTTGCTAGAAACAGGCGTATTCATGTGGCTCTTAGTTCCATGACTGTCTGTCATCCTCATGGGATTGGACTTCTGCACAGAGATATTTGGGCTTGTATTGCGACCCTGAATATCTCCCGAAGAAGAAGAACTTGAAAAAGGAATATTCAAAGAACTGTTCCTTGTGTTAATTGCACCAATAGACATGTCGCAGCTCTCCCTACTCTGGCCGTCACCATCTCTTCGGATGTGGACGTTCTCCCGTGCTGGGGGACAGTTGTACTCAATGGTGGAGGAGGCGCCGCACTGCGTGTTCCTTTGATGTTCTGGGATTGATCTTTGGCTCCCACTAACTTGATCTCCAAGGTGAGGGGCAAGTAAACTCTGCATAAAACTTTGGTGGCACGTGTTTTCATTTTCCCGTGATGGCAGGGTGTTTCCTGTTGGAATACCCTGTACTGGCTGGTAGGGCAATCTCTTCTGTCTTTCTATGGATGGCCCGGTATTTTGACCAATTCGAAAAGCTTGTGACTGCATGCCTCGGAGGGATGACACAGAATTACCAATTTCACTGTTTCTTGAAGCCTGTACATCAAAATTGCCTGTAGGTTGTTGATTGGGTCCAGCTGGCTTAAATGTCTGACAATCAGAAAGCCGCTGCACATCTGAGCCAACTGTATGGTCAACAGATAAGCGCCCCTGCATGTTATGGATGACCAACCCTTTATTTCTAGAAACATCAAGATAGCTTCTCATTTCCAGCTGGTCAGAAACCCTAGGGCCTTGAAGAGATATTCCTATTCTCTGTTCTGAATTAGAGGGCGTCTTCCCAATGAGTGCCTCGGCAGAGTAGCTGGAAACTCTATTTCTTTCCTGCCTGTGAGGGGTGCATGTCATATCTGATGGCCTGGTTACGATACTTGCCTGGGACACCATTTGCTGCTCTAAGCCCCTTGAGGTCAGAAGCCTCTGTATCTGATTGTGCCCTGACACATGTTCAGAAGCTGAACCTTGCTGCCTGCTGCTAACATCTTGCTGCTGTTGATGCATAATATCCTGATTTATATGGCTCTGGGGGTGGTTATGATGGTTTCTGCTTGTTGCAGGATTTTCACAGTTCTTCTCAGGCTGGGAAGCTCCAAAGTGCTGCTGCATCTGCTGCTGCATCTGCTGGTGGTGAGGATGAGGCTGAACACCTTTCTGCCGTGTTTGATCGCTTCCATGGTGTTTTTGCTGTAGAGAAAGTTGTGTGGCTTGTGTTCCCTGGATGAGGTTTCGTTTCTTTTGCATCTGCACCTCCTGCTGTATTGTTCGCTGCTGGTGTACACCGTGGGGTTGAGAGTGGACTGAGTTTTCCCCGTGCGTGACATGGTGCTGCAGCTGATACAAGTGGTGCCTTTCTCTTAACTGACCAGCCTGCTGTTGCTTTAAGTATGGATGATTACTGTGGAGGTGAGATATGCCCTGAGCAGGAACATGTTGAATTGGCTGCAAGTGCTGCCCTGCCTGGCCTTGCTGCTCTGAAATTGATGGCTGAGAACCACACTGAACTTCAGTTTGCCTCAAAGCTGGTGTGACAAAGTTGCTGTTCGGTGGGAATAACCTGTTAAGGCCATCTGTGTGCCCTTGATTGCTCACTGATGCCACTGAATTGGATGAATTAGGAGGAATCTGACTGACAAGCATCTGTGTTTGATCAGCAATGCTCTCCGGTGTGCGGTTCATCAACGCCATCCCTTCAAGCCTTATGGGTGTTGTCTGGCACTGCTTTTGCCTCTTTGCCGTAGAAAGCAGAAGGTCATCTTGAACAGCCCGCTTGGCCGAGTCCTTGCGACCTTCATGATTTTGCTGCTTTAAGTGCGATTCCTGTAGCTGGGGTGCCTGCATGGTGCTTGCCCTAATAGCATTCAGCTGCTCCTGGGCATATTCATTCATCATAGCGGGTCCTGGAGACTGATTGACATAGGTGCTGGATGGAAGGGAGAGGCTCACAGTTGCAGGGACGCTTGCTGGCTCTGAAGACTGCGATAAACTTGAGCAGCTCACAAGGGGATGGACAATGCGACTCTGGTGTATTAGATTATTCACGCTTAAACTGGTTATGCTTGGTGACTGGGAAGCAGGAATCTGCAAAGGAGCGTTTGATGTTTCCACACCTCCTACAGAGCAGCTTGGCTTTTCAACCTGTCTATCGACATTTGTCTGTACTGTATCTTGAGCACTGAATTTGTTTGGTGCCACTTCCAGTGGCCCTGCATTGTTTTCTTTCACTGGTTGAGGTTTAAAAGGCTGTTGCTCTCGTTCCAAAGGTGCAACCTCAGTTGATTTAGAGATGCCATCCCTCACATTAACCTGTATTCCTCCTCCTCCACCTTTCTCCAGGTTTTCCTGGTCAAAAATAGCTCTTGCTGCGAGAGCTACAATGTCGGTCTGCTCTGAAAATGTGCAGCTGTTACAGGTACTGGTTGAGGTGCTGCTAGTAACGTCTTCTCTGGTGGTATCTGGCAGCATAGATGCAACTGAGAAGCCTCGACTGCTGCCAGAGCTAGTTGACATTGGGGAGTCTGCCTGCCTGCTAGCAATAAGGGAAGCACCAACTACTTCCTGATCAGAAATGCAGGAGTGATGCTGGGAGAGAGCATCACCTTCTGCGTTCATTAGCAAGAGTTCCTGCTTCTCAGGCAAATCAACATTTGATTCTGCCAATTTAGAGTTTTCCATGGGAAAATTAGGATGCTCCCCCTGAACGGTGAATGAAGATGTTTTTTCCACAGCTGTTCTTTCTTTCGTGAGATCAGACAGCATTTTGGTTAGACCCTGCCCTTCTAACAAGTCCGCATCTTGCATTACCGCAGAGGAATCCTGCACAACATTGCAGGACTCTGAAATCGTTCCCACCTTGGAAGTGTGACCTGCTGTGCTGCTCTGCGCTGCTGATGTCCCAGCAACCTGAGAATGTGTCACATGTGCTTCAGTACGAGAGGATGCTAAGGTGCTGGGGGGTTCGCAGGGTGTGGGAGACTCTGGCAAGGCAGAGCCGGTTGGTGGAGGGATCTGAGACCCACGGGCCTGCTGGCCAGGAGCAGCATCTTTGGCAGCCGGCGGGACGAGCGCTAGCTGCTCTGACACCGTGGAGGCCAGCGGCGAGGAAGCGGGCACCTCTGCCGAGCTTGGCTCGGGGACGGAGCAGGTTTTCGCTGCCTGTTCAGAGCTCGCAGTCTCTTTGGAACAACAGTCAGAAACGCTGACGCCACTCGATGCTGCCACACCACTCGCCTGCGATGTCATTAAAGCTTGCGATGCTGCTGGAGCGTTTTCAAGCAGCCCCTCACCGTTTGCATGCTTTGCCACAGTTTCCACAGGAGCACAGTCCACCTTCCCTGCATCTTTGCAAGGAACTGCTGGACAGGATACCTTACTGTTGACTGCTTGGTGCTTCTTTGTACTTGGTTTTTTGTTTGTCCTTTTTGTTTTTGCATTGGATGGCAAGCCAGCAGCTGCTTTTTTTGGGGAAGCATTAATTGAATTAGACACGCTAGTTAATACCGAAACCTCCGCAGGTACTGAAGATGCCACAGAAGTTGGTAAAGACACACAGTTAACTGTGGCAATCTGGTTACTGACAGTTGTGGGATTGGTAGGGTGGCTGAGAGACAAGTGTAAGCAGCTCTGCCCAGCCATTTGCGATATACTTTGATTGAGGTTAGCTAAAGCACCAAATGTATTGAGGGCAACGTTGGTATTTGGATCTTCGCTGGTGGTGGGTTGAATAATTTGCATAGGGGCTTGATTTGAAGCTCCAGATGAGGACATCACAGGCTGCAATGCAAAAAGCTGCCCGTTTAATGAGATAGTCTGAGGATGCTGTTGATTTGACATTGTAACGGAAAACGTTTGTGTAGAGCTAGAAGATGGCAAAGATGATGGTCTTGGTAATATATGGACAAGGTGTTTCCCTCCAAAAGTCTGTGGAAGAGGGGCATTTTGTATGGAGCTGCTAGAGTTTGCAACTGCAGTCGGCCCATTCACAGGAACTCTCACAGAAGCAGAAGGCTGAGCAGAGAGGAGGGGAAGAGGATTCTGATTAGCAGCTTGTATAATTACAATTTGCTGACTAACATTTTGGCTGGGAACTTCTGCTCTCACAATTGGAGGGCATGGAGCGGGGTTCGGAGGCTGGAGAATGATGACATTCTGGTTAGCTGGTGCTCCTGTAACAGCGGATGCGACTGGCTGAGCCATCTGTATCACCTGCATAGCTGAATTTAATGGAAGGATATTTCCTGCAGCCTGAGTTTTAACCTGTGGCTGGCTGATTAATGGCTGCATAGGTAAGGGTGGGCACGAGGGCAAGGTAACCACGATCTGTTCAGCTGCCTGGCCATCTGCAGGCAGAGAAGTATTCAGACTAATACTTGTAGTCAAAGGCCTGCTGTGAGCAGAAGGTACAGTACCAGCACCATTAACTGGCTCGTTTAATAGTGCGGTCATTATACCGGATGGCGTTTGGCTAAGTGGCTGAACGGTATTTCCTGCTAGCTGCAGAGTTGTCCACGTGGTCTGTGTGTTTCCAGCTGAAGGCATCCGCGTAAGGCTACTCATGTTTTTCAAGTCTGAAGTGCCAACACCTGAAGAGCCTGAAAAAGACCAGCAGTTCTCTAGGGGACTGGCAGGCAGAGTGCTTATTGCTGTCACAGCCTTAGCTCCTTCTGCTGCAGAAGTCACGGGCATTCCAGCACTACTTACTAAGTCTGTACTTTTGAGGATATTTACAGAGGAAGAACTATCTGCAGCAGGCAGTCTCACAGATGGCACACAAGCTGTGTCCGTGGTTGAAATGACACAGCTGTCCGGAAGGTTGCTCCTAGAATTGTGTGTATTTGAGCAAGTTGTATTCACCTGTTGAACTTGGGAGGCTTCTGTGGAGGCACTGGAAGGAAGGCTGATTCCCTGTGGGAGTGTTTTCTTTGTTAATTTAGTGCCCTCCTCATCATTTTTACTTTTGGGGAGATTTTGATCATTCTGTGGTGCATTACTTGAAGAACACTGTAGTTCCTGTCCTGTTCCAGATTGAGACACACTCTGTGAGCTGGCAGTAGCAGCAGTGAGCACGCCTTGCACGTTCTCTGGGGTGGAAAGCTCAAGAACGCTCCCTGCTGGAGCTGTCTGAGCAGATGGCAGTGGAGAAACTGTAGTTTGTGACCATGGCTTGTTTTCTGTGGGGTAAATACCAGAAATCGTCACAGGAGTCACTAGGTTGCAAGTTCTCTGGACTGGCACAACATTGGCTGTTTGCTTTTGTAAATTATGACCAACATTAAACGTTATTCCCTGGACAGATGCTCCCTGGTTATTTCCATTGGGTTGACTCCCATTTGAATAGACAATTATGTTCTTTTGAACCTGATCACTGGGAATAACAACAGAGACCTTTGCGTTTTTCAGATTTCCCTTCCAGTGGATTGTAGGGTCATCATACAGGCAAATATCATTTGCTTTCAGTAGTTCGATGTATCTCCCATTTTCCTTCTGCAGTTCATCCAACTGTTTCCGGAGTTTTTTTATCTCTTCAGCTACAAAACAGCGAGAACACTCCATTACATCAGCACCAGAGCAAATACTAGGTCATGTCACCACATGTCTTGGAGAGTAAATACTATGCAGTACTGAAATAAATTGTTAATAACGTATGCTTTCTTCAAACGGTTAACATAATATAACCGAAGTCTCTTATCCTGATAAGCCTCTCTACTGAGCAGGAAAGTGAATCAACCTCACGGACTATTCTGTTACCAATAGCAAGACATGTCAAATTATTTAGTTAGAATAAACATCAGGATGAGCTCAGATGAAACTGAACACTAATCAAATTGTTTAATTACTGAAGGATATACGAGCACATTAATTTACCTTTCTCTTTTCCCTGCTCCTTTGCAAACACTAGAACCGTTTTTATATAATTGATAATCTCATGGCTCTCCAGGACTATTAAGTTTCAATACATCTAAAAATGATGTGCAAAATTAAATACAAAGCACTTACGTAAAGCCACAAAAACCAGCAATGCACTTGGAGATGGCTCACCTAACTAGGAAAATCACCTACGTTTTCCAAACCCAATTACACTGACAAGATAAAAATAAACTGGTTAGAATTCCATTCTATGGGGAGAAATAAAAATCATGAACCAAACATTAGCTCTGAGATTATTTCTGCCACACCTCCATCACTGTATTTTTACACATCTTTTCAAGATTTTTTATGAAGCATTATATTTTTAAAAATAGGCTGTTATCACTTTTACAGCATTTGAAAGGAAAAAAATAGCTCTATGTATGAAGTAAACTCCATGTTTTCAATGAAAAGAATCTAACCCTGAAGTTTGTCAGAAATCATTCTGGTCACTGCAGTAGACTAAATCAGCACAGAATCTACTAGATGGTGTTGCATCAGCTCTGTAATTACTTTACATCACAGCATGATTGCTTCATTGTCTCATGGCTATGAGCAAGAACACTCTTGGCTTCTTGTCTCAAGATATTCTAAGCAGCTGTATTTTTCCTGTAGGTGCCCAATGTCTTGGGATTCCCAAGTTTGTTGGTCCAGGCTTTGTTGTTTGTACGAACATAGTGGAAATGAGTGACATAAATTCTAGAGCCTCCAGCAGCATCTGTACTCACCCTGTTCATTGTTCCCTCCATTTAACAGAAGTTCATCATTCTGTCTTTTCATTTCTGTTATATACTTAAAGGCCTGATCCAGGATCATGTTCTTGCTCTTTAAAAGAAAACACATATATAAAATTAGGAGAAAGGTCTATCATTGGTAGATCCATTAATGATGCGATTGCACTTACTCCAACAGTCTTCACTCTCAAAATGTGCTAACCCAAATGATTCTCTGAATATCGCTGAGGGTTTTTTTTATGGGTTGTTTTTGTTTGGTTGGTTTGGGGTTGTTTTTTTTTTTAGTTGAACTACAGGTTTCGTGAGTGATATTGACCCTAAAATACCAATGAATTTTTACAGAGTAACGTTTTCAGTGCTGGAGCTGGCATTTTCTGATGCCTGATGCTAGGGCTGCAGAAACAAACAGCAAGCATCACTGCTTGCTGAGCAGCCCGATATTCTTGTTCACTAGTAAACATATACATCATGAAATTTCCAGGATACTGCCTCGTAAATATTTTATTAGGAAAGAAACAAATGTGGAACAATTATCCAGGGAGTTGTATGCATAATTTTGAAACCAATATACTGTAGAATATGGAAAGAGAAAGTCTGCCATAACTCCTCCACCATCTTCCTTTTACAAAACTGTGCTTATTCTATCTGTGAAACCCCTTGTTCAATTCTTAATTTCTTCTTCTACTATTCTATAGGAACAGCCTCTGCTGTAGACGGCTCTATCTTGAAAAAGATGCTTCTGTGCATCAACCTCAAACCATTTGTCTTGCTTCATCTTTCACAAGGACACTGTCTTAACTTATTTCACTTTCTGAATTGCTTTCATCCCATTGTACAAAAGACGACAAAAATAAGCATGCATGCAATTCTATTTACATCTTAGGACGTTAAGCGATCACCAGCAAAAGGCAGAGAAGGGATTGGAGAATGACCTGAAAAATGGCCTTGCTTAACCCATAGCTTTCACCACTTGAGCGTCATACAGACTACCTTAAACAGCATCAGCAGAAAATGACTTGACAAACAGGAGCTGAACAATGTAAGCAGCAACCCACTGGCCAGATCCAACCTCCTTCTGTCCAGCCTGCCAACCCTCCTACAGAGAAAAGGGCGAAGAGCTTTCCATCTGCTCAATGCACAGAGCAGGCAGCAGCCGAGATGGGGTTTTTACCTTCTGTTGTTACCAATGCTCAGGCACCCTGAATGAGAACTTTGGGAAGCTGTGAATCAAACGCACAGGCAGACATCAGCTATGGGCAAATTAGCCGAGCCTACACCTCCTCAAAAATACCGCACGTATGAATTACAGAATCACAGAATGGCAAGGGTTGGAAGGGACCTTGGCAGATCATCTAGTCCAACCCTCCTGCTAAAGCAGGGTCACCTAGAGCAGGTTGCACAGGACATCATCCAGGCGGGTTTTGAATATCTCCAGAGAAGGAGACTCCACAACCCCCTGGGCAGTCGGTTCCAGTGCTCTGTCACCCTCAAAGTAAAGAAGTTCTTCTGCATATTCAACTTAAACCTCCTATGCTTCAGTTTGTGCCCATTGCCCCTTGTCCTGTCGCTGGGCACCACTGAGAAGAGTCTGGCTCCATTCTCGTGACATCCACCCTTAAGACAGAAAATCAGTCACATGTCCAACTTGTACCACTTCATTCCTCCAGCAGTCATATGCAAGACTTTCATATAAAAAGCTCAAAGTCTGTGTAGTTACATTCATGTGGCCCCTCACTCCCAAAAGGGGATTCTATTACAAATAATTTTTAGGTACTAATAACCAGTAAGATTTTTGAGCACCTTAATTCAGTTTTGCCTTCTTCCTAAGCAAAATAGCAAACCAAGTATTTATGTTTCTGCGGACAAGGAAACACACAAGCATTTTACAGGAAACTTGTACACACCTCTGAACAGACACTCACCTGCTTAAGTGCTGGAGAGCAGGGAATGAGCTCTCCAATTCTGTTTATCCCAGCATTAATCTTCTTCTTTCGATGTCTCTCCACTAAGCAAAAATAATATGTTCTGTGTCATCTGGTTGGGGAAGTCAGCACAACAGCAGCACAACTAGTACCAATGTAAGAGCTCATAAATACAGTATTTCATGACATACTGGAACCCTTAGTAACTTAAGAGAGGAAAAAAAAAATCCTCTAAAGTAAACTTAATTATTGAATTAGTACTCAGCAGAACTGAGAGCTGTAACATAAGCAACAGTATCTCTAAGAGGTGGGGATGTTCTGAACCCCTTTGTGGAAAAGATGACTTACTGCAACCCAAAATTCAGGTTTTGGTAATGCTTTCTAGCTGCAGAAAGCAAATGAACCAAGATTATGTATCAGTTTCAGATTTGGGAAGGGAATCCATGTCTCTTAAATACTAATGTCAAGTTTAGCACCAAAAGAGAAATAATTCAGATTTTACCCTATCTTAATCTTAACGCTTTCAATCTTAACTTTAAATTTATATTGATGGAGCAGTCAACACTGAATATAGCTGAAGCTCTAGGTATATGGACAATCAGTTACTCTCATGTTCACAGGTGCAACTGTTCCGCAAGGTCTAATTACAACTGGAAGTAAAGAAAATATTGAATGAACAGTATTTCCAGTGAACTACCTATTTTGGAGCAGGTCACAAAATGCTTCATTTATAGTCCTCTAGTGACATTGTTTACCTCTTCACAAGGCCTAAACACTGGTGCAAAGGGTCTACACTACAAGTCTAGCAGTGTAAATACCTTTAGGGCTGATTTTCAGACAGTATTAGTCTCTGTTTCCCACCCACCATAGTCAGCTGCTTTCAAATATAGTTCCTCTCATGTAGCTATTTTTTTTGACTGAAATATTTTGGTGTTCTACGCAAATGAAAACTATTACATGCCTTTTTCCCAAAGAGCCTGAAAAAAAGTTCTGTCATGCCTCTGTCAAGATTCAAATCAACAGATCGTTTATTCATTGTGCTGAGTACTGCCCTGTGGTTTGCACAGCTGGGCTGCTTTTGGTGGCACACAGAGACACAAAGTGATCCGCAGGTGAGTATATTTTACTGTGCTCCTTTACAAAGGAGGTACTGATTTAATTTAAACAGTTTTATTTCAGTAGTCAGTCACTTCAATTTACATTTCTCGAACTACTAGATTAGTTTTTGTATTTCAGGAGACAGAGACAGGCCTAAATAGCCTAAGCATGGCAAGACTTCTGCAAGAAATTTACCATATAAATCAGAGCAGCTGCATAAACAATAAAACATGTGATCCTTAGGACTTAATTTTTATATATCTTATTAACACATACAGGTATCACAGTGGTTGTGAAGTGCTATTCCTTTGTTTTGACAATATTTTCCATGCTCTACTCATCTTGCCCAGACTAAGCCAGCTAAAGGCTTGGAGGGAGCTGGTCCCCCACATCTTGCAGAGTTCAGCTCAGTAGATGAAGACTTTGGAAAGCTATTGGCAAGTAAAACAGGAACTGAGAATTAGAACGAGGCCAGCAAATTTACGTAAAAGTAAACTTGATAAGACTATTTCCTGATGCTTCTTAATCCTTAAGAAATTGGCCACACCCTGGGCACAGGGTGACAAGCACAATATTCCACAGCCTTCACATGGAAACTACTCAGTGGTTTTTCCAGCTGAGTTTGTGAAGACCACACAGTAGTGCTGTTTAATAAAAGAACAACTGGAATCAATTTCTTAGGATAAACCAGGCCAAAACCTGCCAGGCCTTTTCCCTGTCCATCTTTCTGCTGCTACTTGCAGAAGATGCCACTGGGGCTAGACACTGACAGGAAGAAAAGGCTGCACACTGCCTGACAGATGCGACTCCTGCAACATACAGATGGTATTCACACAGAATTTCTGGGATGCCAACATCCAGGTGCTGGCAATCTCAGGGACAGGCTACAGGAATATTTCTATTCCGGGGAACCTCTAAAGCTCTTGGGTTGGATATCCATCTCTAAATTGCTTAAGTGTTTACACCTTTATTTTAAGAGAGGTGGGTATTATTTGTGTGTGAATGAATGCATTTATTTTCCTTTACACTTAAACACAACTGAAATAATTTACTTCTTAGTTTACTAGCATTGGAAAGCCAGGGGCATGGTCCTGCTTTCACACTTGGGCATGCTGCTGTAACCTTGTACTGTGGAAAACAGCAAACCAGAAACCAATCAAGAAGCCCATCTGCACTCATAATCTATGCAAGGACACAGAAAAGTGTTCAGTAGGTGGGGGGTTTTTTGGTGTAATAAAGTCCTACGGAGGAACCCTCTCCATGCAAAACATGTTTTACTAGTTCACAGCATCTGTGCTTATTTCCAGACCAAACAACAAAGCATAATGTTCCTACCTGCATTATGTGTCTCCCGGTTTTTCTTTCTGTGAAATGTAAAGGGAAAACAGTTATGTGAAACAGAAGGGAAAAAATCTGCATACAAATGTTTCTTTTATTATTTCCATTACAGCTTAAAATACTAAATATTATATTGTGCTCTGTGAACAAGAATATAGTAGAAGTCACATTCACAAGGACCAGTTTTAGACATTAGTATTAAATAGTTTCTAACAAAAATCCATTTGTGTTCGTACTTCAATACATTTCAGCATAACAAAGCATAGTGTAATATCCCATTTGATTATTGTTACCTATATTTATAGGACAGAACTGGATTTTTATGTTTCTGTTCAGCAACAATTACCCAGTAGCAACAAGTATCCAGTGTTCAATAAGGCCAAATATTAAAAAAATAGAACTAATTTCTGAGCAACAGCATAGTTAATTATTTGTTTGAAATGCTGCTTTTATGTTCACTGGATCAATGAAACACGAAAAAATGTCACCACACAAATTGATTTTTCCAGACATGTTACCCTCAAACATCATACCTCCTGGTATACACATGCTTCCTTTGTGTGAGAAACCAGAATTACCATTCCTCTGCAGCTGTTCTTCTTTACTGCCTCAAAATTCTGTCCAGGTATGATTTGGGCATGTGAGGGCTGTCTGTTTTTAGATTTCTGCCTGGAATTTCTGGACCAATGGCAACCAGGTCAGAATCAGTGTGCAATGCCTCAAATTGCTTTGCTGGAAGTCAATAAATCCCAAATGTGTACTCTACATATGTAAATCGGATGCACATTATACATACAGTAAACCAAATACTTTCAAGGAAGTATAGTAAAGCAAAGCAGGTGTTTTCTGGAAAAATAAATATTCCAGAAAAAAAAAAAAAATTCAGAAGATTTCTGCCCAGCAGCGCATTCTGAGTCTAGACGTTTGGCTGGAGTATGCAAAAAGCAGAGAAGCATCTTCTGCTCTCCTTTTCCACTGCTACAGCACAGTCCAGATGTAACAAGGAATCTGAAGTGAGAATGCAAGATACACGTGGGTGACACGTGTGATTATGATGGGGCACATATGCTTTACGCTTTGAGTTGATATACGTTTATTTCTGGTAACTCACTGAAAGTAGTGTGCATCTAGAGAAACTTGGACAATGATTACAAGACAGTAATATTTCTGCAGATGGCGACACCTGGAGACATTTGCTAAGAAATAAGGCCTAAAGATTAACATCTTCAAGTCAAATAAATGTCAGCTGAAGCCTGCACATCTTCTACAACTATTCAAGAAGTGATGAATCCTCTGTTCATTGAAAACTTGCACCACCAGAACAGGAATGCTTGTAAAGTATCATTCAAAATGGTTTCTTGTTTTACAGTAAACTACAGTTCTCCCACTTATAACCAAAACAACCATATGCCAGTCAGAATTGATCATATATCCTAAATATGCACAGGAATGTAAGGGCTGGAGAGACCCAGCTGCCCTTTGATTCCCATTACCAGTACAGAGTCCAAACTACTCTATTAGTGGGGTAAGAAATAGTCACAAAATCCATGAAGACCAAAAAGAATTCTGTAGGACAAATCAATGTTCTTTGTGGGCTTTTCTTATCACAAATCATATCCTACATGGCCACCTAGCATAAGATGAATGCTGTATTTAACTAGGAACTGAAGGATTCCCCTACCAATCAGGTATTAGATCAACATGCTACTGCAAAGGAGCAAAAAACTGGAAAAGTTGTAATGAACTACAAGAGACTTTTGTTACAAATTTTGGCCCTAGTGTTGCTATTCAACCTCAAGATGTATTTTGAGTTCCAGCAGAGATTTGAGATGCAAGATCCAGATTTCACTGGGAGTGGAGGAAGAGATCTAAATTACTCTGTCAAAGTTTATACACAGTTTATACACAGTTTTATACACATTGGAGTAGTCAGTGTAATAATCAAAGAATCTGCATTGCCTAGGTGGCCCAGGCAGACATGTCTTTGACAAATAATTCAGCATGGACAGGGGAAGAGAGAAAGAGGGTTTTGCAGCCATAGTTCCCAAACTTTTGGATCAACCCTGGTCAACCCTCAGAACTTCCCGTCAATACCCTTATTGCCAAACTTTTAGCTAGAAACTTTGTAACTGCGACATAACCGCAGGCTACGGAACTACAAAATACTCATTTTCCCACAGAAACTCACCGATGTTGCTTCTTAGTAGGTGTCTCATTCTCTGTCATCTCTGGCATGGTTTCGGAGAAGAGAGCCTGAGGAAAATTGTAGAAGGAATTAACAACTCCTGCACTCTTCTGAATTCTTAGCACATGACATTTGTTACATCATTTTGCCTTTGACCAGAAGGACAGGGCCATACTACAATGTACGCACAAGTCCATCACCTTGGTGTAGAGCAGCCGGTCATGTGAGCATTAAAAATGAAGTATGTTACCTTTCAGGGTGCTTTCTGAATCCCTGCTGTCTATGATGAACTCATTTCTGTTTCCTCAATTACTTTAAATATAAAAACAATTATAATCCCAGCTATTTTAAGGAAGCAAGAAGGAAAATTAGAGTGTATGGTGGTTTTCTGAATGGGAGGAGGTACAGCTGAACTCTCTTTCACCAGCCCTTCCTAACTGAATATGCATTCAATTCCCAGTTCTAAATAAAGCATGAATGATAAGCAAAATACAAGCTACAGTGAAGGCATTTTATTAAATACAATTTTAGAGTGCTATTAATGTAGCAAATTACAAAACTTACTTGCTATTGAATTAATGTACAGCTTAAAATGGCCAAAAATGAAACCCTATGTTCTCAGATACATAAAATTCAGTTAAAAGTTATGAAATAAAGTTATACATAACAGCCTAATAAATTGTACCTAATTTGTCCTCAGCCTGAACACATCAGTAGCCTGCATTTAGACAAACAAAAACATTATGGAAAAAAAACCCCAAAAGATAAGATTATGTCAATGATGGTCAAATACATATCTACCAGGGAATGAATTTTAGAGAGCAAGTAACAAAGTATACTGTAGATGACAACAAGAAAAAATAAAAATCTGTTTTTTTATAAGGCTGAGCTCTGTATTTAGTTTCATGCTTCTGCTTGTTCTCTCACCA
Source organism: Gorsachius magnificus (assembly GCA_034008185.1). Taxonomy (NCBI): domain Eukaryota; kingdom Metazoa; phylum Chordata; class Aves; order Pelecaniformes; family Ardeidae; genus Gorsachius; species Gorsachius magnificus. The sequence goes on from CM067081.1 coordinate 130,712,101, forward strand.
ACCAACCCGTTATTGCAAATCTTCCCACGGGCCCTCAGACTCCTCGTGGCTTCACCTCTCCCTGGCTCCTCCTGGAAAGCTCATCAGCTTCTTTTAACAGGCTTCGTATCTTTGGGGTATTTGTTTGTTTGTTTGTTTGTACTGTAAGGAAGTGGGGGTGGGTTTTAATATAACTTCCAACACCAAGCAGTTCTTAATGTAAACTCAGCCTACCATTACCGACACTGACATCAAAAACAAACAAACAAAAAATCTTTAGGAACCAGAAAGCCAGCCACCTATAGAGCTCCCAAAGCACTGAAACATACACACTTTGGAAAGGGCTCTGTGCACACACTGTGTATGTGTGTGTAAAGTTAACAGGAATAATCTGTGCTGTACCAGAACAGAACTCGGATGCTGTTCTCCAGTCTTTATATGCTAAAAGGTTAATTGAATGTAGCACTCTCATTCAGTAAAGATTAACTGAGGAGAAACAGCTGATGCCGTTTACCACTCTACCCCTTCTTTAAGTTCTTTCTGTATTCCTCTGAAGACACAGGAAATGTCAGCAAACCACAAAGTAAAGCAAACTGGCAATATCCTGCGAATAGATCCAGCCTGGGGAACTCAAAGTGCCTGAAGTTTTCAGGAACCTAATTCAACTCCTCCACCTAAACAACAGCGTTCACACCATCACAAAATTAGACAGAATCCTCTCTGAGACGAGTTACAGCATTACACCACTCCACTGGGCATTACATACAGCCTACCTGAAACACAGTTGCCAGAGACTTCCCTAGCCCATCAATGGGAGCACATAATTTTATATTTCTCCACAGGCTTTGCTTTCTCCATTCTCACTGACCATGCTCTGCATAAATTATGAAAAAAACTGACGAAGTTAACAGTCTTTTACTGTGAGGGAAAGTAGTGGTGCAACTTCAGCACTTTCATTCACTCTCATAAATTACCTTGTGTTACTTCACCTTAAAAACAGTTTTCATCTCCTTTAAATCCATTTAGCTTAATTCACTGACAATTTTATCTTTGTTTATACGTAGTAAGACTAGTCTAGTTAGTACCTCAGGTCCTCCAAGTTAGTGAAAATCTACAACTCTGAAAGCCAGGAAAGCCAGTTTCCCACCCAAGGCATCTATAACTTGTATCCCTGCTGTGGATAGCTGGTGATGGTCAGTAGTACTTACTTATTCTAGCTGCATTCATTGTATCAGGTGATGATGAAGGGGTTAGCTGGGAGAGTTTAGCAGGTGTGCAATTCTGATTATAAAAAAACAACAAAAAAAAGCAAATCTGGTTAGACCCCAGCCATCTCTTACACTACTGGCAACCAGAGAAATGTTCATACATACACCGAGAGACTGAGGTCAGCACACCTCATTTTAATGGTTTTTTTTCAGTTATGTCAAATTAGCGCAGCAGAATCTGTATCCATTAAGGCTACCAGCAAAGACACGAGAAGCAGAGCAGCTAGCCGGTAACACTATGCTCTCATATATCCATTACTAAGGCAATACCTTGTGTGCCAGGTAAAACAGCTATTCAAGGGGGCAAAGGGGTTGTTTAATTTAGCGTATACAGTACTCTTTCGGTTTGGTGAGGTAAGGATGTGAGCAACAGAGTATGTGAACATAGTTCTGGTACAGCAAAGCTCACAAACATGCTTAGAAAAAGAAAGATGCTGGATTGCATCATGTGGCAGTCATGTACCCTGTTTCTTGACTTTTCTGCGCCCTCCCTAAGAACAGAGTTGATGTATCTGTTATTGGGCACTATTAGACCATGGCAAGTATGCTGGAAATCAGAGCAAAAAGATGAAAGAGGTCTTAGTTTTGGCGAACTTAGCATTTTTGGAAGACTACTGTATTCACCAAGCAATCATATTTTTTTAATCTTTCAAATTTATACAACTTCAGGAGTATTTCTGTATTACAGTGTATTTAATACAGAAAGCATTAATGTGAATTTAGATGGCCAGCTACTGTGCAAGGCTACAGATAAAGCACCACTGTGTGAAGGAAAAGGGTGTAAAAAAGCACACACCCCCAAATACCCTCCCCCAGAACAGAGACAGATGTTCTGACTCCACCTGCTTCTCCCCGCATACAGGCCAGATCACATCTACAACCCCCTTCCCCCTGCCCCGAGTCAGAGCACTCACTTCTCCCTCCTGATACAGGCTCTCCATACTCCTACATTCAAGCTGCTTCTACCCAGGGTCTGTGTCCCCTCAGCAAAATTCTTATTCCTAATAGCAGCATCCCTATTTCCCAAAGTTGTGATCTATGCAATTTTCCAATTGCCTTACTTCTTCCTCCTGAGCCGATGCCTTAAATGATAAATCTAATGATATATCTACATTGCATATAGTATTTGGGAAGATAGGCAAGGCCTTAGCAGAAGTTTGTACTGAAACTTATTAACACAGGTTCTAACCATTTCTTGATCGTGAGAAAATTGATATTATGTGTCAGACTCCCCATTTCTTTCTTCCTCCCCTGCCTTTTTTTTTCTAAATTATGTCAGTAAGCTTCTTCCAAGTGATGCAGTTCCCTGCACATTTCAAGCCAGATGCTACCACATTAAGTGTATAAGCCTCATAAATGTAAACAACTTTAAGCTTGTATTTGATATGCTTCAGCTCTACTGGGATCTACAGCCCATTTCATATAGAAGACAGGGCAAAGAAATGCAATTAATATTATTCTAACTTCACTTTATGGTGGAATTACTTTAAGTCAAGTTTATCAAAGTTTACCATTCAATGTTCCCCCTAAAGTTTCAAAGCCGTTTTGTGGGACCGATAATAAAACCAAGGCTGTACACATTATCTAATTAACCAGTTAGTTTAATTCAAGTTCTGATTTTCTAACTGAAAAGAGGTGCTTAAGTTTGTTGAACAGCACATGTATACAACTCTGGGGTTTCTACTGATAGATTGTAATGAACATGGTGAACTGAAGTTGGTTTTTTCCTGTTCTTATTCTATAAGGACAAAAAGCTTTGCATTTTACTTGATACACCTCAAAACAGTCAAGAGCTGGCAACACCAGGGAGGTGATACTCTTAAGAGCTGCTGAAAATGTGGGCTCTGAGAATTAAAAATAAAAACCAAAAAACCAACAAAACAAAACAAAACCTGCCTAGGTGGAGACTTCTGAGGGCTGATGAATAATGTTTATACTGTCTCCATTTCTTCCTTGCAGCTGTTGTATCACCAGAGCTTTGACAATGGACTTCTCTTTACTTCTTCCATGCCAAGTAATACCTCTTCATGGAGAGGTTCCTTCACCGATTCTCTAAAGCAGAAGACATGTATTTGCTTTATAAGCTCAGAGGCAAATGTATTTTACACATTTATTCATGAAAAACGCTCACCTAACTCAGCTGAATGTCTTCTGCAGAGAGAACATAGCAAATTCCAAATTCTTCAGCCAGATGAAGGAGAAGCAGTTCAAAGGCAAATGTATTTTACACATTTATTCATGAAAAACGCTCACCTAACTCAGCTGAATGTCTTCTGCAGAGAGAACATAGCAAATTCCAAATTCTTCAGCCAGATGAAGGAGAAGCAGTTCAACATTTATATTCATTTAGTACCAAGGTTCCCTCAAGCTTTATGTGGTTTATAGCTCTTACAATGTCAACCTGAAATACTGATTTTAATTTAAATGCAACGTCATCTCCAGAAATGAAAAGATATTTTGTGTTCTGGAGATTTAAGTTGAACATAGTTTTAATCTCCTCTGTAGATCTGAAAAAGTAGGGTACCTGTCTCAAAACCAATTGTTTTGAAGTGTCTTCTTTTCTACCATCTCATCTTTGCAGGTTATTTTATAAAAATCTTTTCTTCAAAACATATGCACTCAGCAGATTTAACTTTTTAAGAAAAAGGTAGCTTAGATTATTTTATTTGACATTAAGTTTTCACTCTTTATTTAAGAAATGTTTCCAATTTTAATATTAATTTTAAAAAGAAAGCAATTCTTCCAATCTGTTATCTTTGCCTGTACAAAACAGTCTTCCTCAAATTAGTAAACCTATTCCATTCCGCTGTATGAGGCAGAAAGAATCTTTTTAATATACAGCTACACATACTCTGTAACACTACTAGCAGTCCAAATCTTTCTTGCTCTTCAAATATTTCAGCAAGTTTACGCTGCTACCTTGCTACAATCTCACAGTTCTTACTAGTTTTGTACACCTCGTGTAGTTAGCCATGATTTACGGCATAGATAGTAACTACTCAAATGCTACATTTTTTTTCCCTGCAAGACAGCGTCCTCGTCATTCAAGTGACTGCTGGAGCTCTCTTTTCCAGTCTTCCCTCCATGTTTTGAAACCAGGCTAGCTTCAACCAGGGACTTAATCCAGGCTTTTAATCACAAGAGAGATGAAAAGACACAATTTACTGCCTTTTCTTTATTCCCCCTTGAAACACATCTATTCTAATTTTGCATTTACCTAATAAAATGATCGCAGGAAATGAAACTCAAAAGCTTACCTTTGTGATTGTTACCTATGTATAGCAACTACTTTTGCCCACAAAAGTAACCTGTTAAGACTACTGTACAGGAAATTGAAAAGGGCTGTTTTTCCTGGTAAGAGTAAAAAAATCTCTTTGACATCTTTCAGTTTGGTTTCTGAAGAAATCAAGGTTTTCTTGTTACTGCATTGTGCGTCTTCATCCGCCCAGTCACAACAACAGCTGGGCCCACTGACTGACCTAAATGAAACCTCTCAGAGATGTGAAGTTCCCAAATGTTTGCAAAAACCTGAGACCGAGCAGAGGAAGAGGAGTGAGGTCAGTGCTGACGCTGCAGGTAAGCAACTGGATACCACTCGGGTCTGTGACCAGCTCTGTAGCACGTATGCACTGGCTGACCAGCTGACATCAGACTGGTCACAACACGTACCACCTTTTCCAGAGGAAGGCGTGCAAGGGATTAAAGGGCAGGAGAGAGCTACCTCGACTTTTCACAGAATACACATTCCCAATGCAAACCAGCTGACAGTTTCCTAGGGGCAACCAGACTGTTCCCAGAGCTTCTGCAAAAGTTAGGAAAAGAAAACCAATGCCAATAAGCTAAAACTTGATACACAAGCCACTTTTTTTTTTTTTTTTTTTTTTTTTTTTTTTTAAGGTATCTGCAAATAATAGCAGATGGAAAAACACTTCACTGCTTTTAGAATTTTTTTTCTTTACCTCTTTTGTTTGTACTATCTAAACTCAAATACATTGTTTTTCTTCCTCCTGCTGACTTAAAGCAACAAAGTTTCAGTAAGGCTATTATAGAAGAACATGCAAGAGAACTAGAAAGAAAACTTCTTTTTTTGTAACAGCATTGGAGGAAGAAACAGAGTTAACAGTCAAGTGATATTCCCTCATACCTACATTAATTTTTGTTTTAATTTATCATTTTCATAATATTAAAGACATAATTGCTTGTGACCATTTCCTAACATGCAGTTTCAGGACAACATAAGTTGTAAGGTCATTCTGAGAAATCCTGACCAGATCTGCTTAAGAAACATCAGAAGAAAAAGAAACTTCCCTATTAATCACCTGAAGATCCACCTCTCATGTTTATTCTTCTTGCTCTACCATTGTTGTTGCCCCTCAAGTCTTCCTAGGTTAGTACAGCATAATTTATTTTTAAACCTTAGAGGAGGGGCAGAGAGAGAGAGAGGGAGATCATGTCTACTCAGCCAAGTCCCTTACTTGCTGATGATGTTCTGAATACTATTTAAGGAGAGGTATCTCCAGACATTTTGCATCCAGATGTGAGCTGCTGCCACCCTCACACACTGCATGGATGATCTTGGTACTACACGCAGACTGAAGTGGCACAGTGCTAGCAAAGGAAGATGCCCACATGAACTGTCTCCTGTGGTCTGGATGAGTTGTTACATGGAAGCAGGCATCTGTGAGGTAAAGAGCTGTAATTACACAATCAGTGCACAAGCTAGAATCACAAAGACCAGAGCTGTCATCCTAAAGAGTGTCCTCAGCTACTCGAGATCACTCTTTTCTTTAGGAAACCAGAAAGCAATGACCAGGGAAAATCCTCACTATCCCCATGTTCTTAAGGTATTTTCTTAAGATTCACAAGTTACCAATTTCACAAAGGAGGTGAGAAAGTATGAGGAATGTCTTGTAAGCTGCAAGACAGTGCTCATCTCCCTGTTTTTCAATGCCCAGTGACCCACAGTACACTTCAAAACAGAAAATTATTTTAAAATAGAAGAAAGCTATCTAACTATGCTACGCTTGACAAAGCAGCCAAAAAGTCCGTTCTGATGGTGAAAGCTAAGTGGATACAAAGTGGATACAAAGTGGATTGCAGACAACTTCCTCCTATAAGAGGTCATAGTCTCTATGCGGGTTAGGCTACCTGTATTAGCTGACAAAGATTGCCTGTACTGCGGCTGAGGCTGAATGCGCTCCCACTCTGGTGCAAGAGCATCTGTTGGTGAGCCAAACCTTGCTGGCAGCACGTCAGCTAAAGAACAAATTATTTCTTTTTCCTGAAAAAAGCTGTAATGTGTAAGTCATCATGGTCTCTGAATACTGGAACCAAGATGATTATTTATAACTGAGGAAGCCATGTGCATATGAAAGCTGTATTTCAAACACCAAAGACTGACTGGACAAATGTAGAAGCTACAGCTTCAGCAAGACCCAGTCTAATTCTGCTTTCTGACGTGATCTTATCTCCAAATGAAATCTCTGTTCAAAGAACAGTACTTCGTCACAGGGCTTGATAACCAGTTTAGAATCAAAACACAAAAACTTTCTTTTTGGCCACAATGATACAGCCAGAATACTACTCTCTGCCTCATTTTTTGGTTTTAATCTGAGCTCTTTTTTGTTCTGCAACTACAAAGGACTCTCACATAGTCTGTTTATAAAACTGCGTAAGGTCTTGAGGAGGTATCAAATGATTCTCTGATAGCTATGCCAGACACACAGACACATGCTAAACTGACTTGCTGCTGTCTCCTGAGGAACCTAACTAATAAGGGGTGCAAAATACCCTAGAACAGAAACGTGCAGGGCATCCAGAGAGTTCAGGTGTCATTTTTTTTTAATTCATCTTTAAGTACAAAGGATTACACAGTCAAGTTTCTGAATATTTTATAAGCTTGGGGTTTGAGAAATCTGACACAAAGAACTTGTCAAGGGTTCATGATACAGGAAGCAATACTGTACGGGTTGTCACTACAAAGCTCCTTTACAACACGCAGAACAGATCCATCCTGAGGTTTGGTTACAGACACTGACCTTTCAGAGTAAAGGATTTCTCTATGAATCTTAATAGGGCTAAAGGCAAAAATTGCTGAGGTAGAAGGTACCAGAAAACAGTATTATAGTTTTAATGTATAAGCTGATCAAACTTACTCCCAACTCCACTGTTAAGACACATAATTTCTAAGTATGTTGACTTTTTACAAGAATTAGTTAATGAAACTTCCCTTCAATTTTCAGAATCATGAAAACTGGCAACTGTATAAAAGTGCTTCCAAAGCACCTGTCCAGACAGCGTATTGCTACGTCCTTCAGAAAAGGCCAGTGCATTATGCCAGAAGTGGTGCTTTCACTATTACCAGCTATAATGAGCTTTAAAAACCAAACCCACACACACTCTGCCCCCAAACCCAACAAAACTAAACAAATCCCCAGAACTTTGGAATATACGCTTCATTCCAGGCTCCTCACAAAAGGTTTTAGTGGACAGAGGAGGGCTCATTCTTCTTCACAACCTCAATGCTATTTCACGCCTTTGCTCCTCTGAATTTTTCTCTATATAGTGTGGGTCCAGTGGGCTTCAGTTCCAGGAATAGAGGACTCATCTTGCGATCTGGATGTTTGACAGTTTTGAATAATACTGGCAGGGATAAAGCTGCAAACTATTTCAATTAGATTTCACAGAGAGGTCCAAACTAAAGATATCTGAGCCCACATGCCCAGGGAAAGCAGGCATACTTTCTTAACACTTTCAAAGAGGAAATTAAAAAGAAAGATCAAGGTATGTTAGACACCAGAAAATAGAACCGCTAGGTGCAAATCCATAGGAAACCTGAATTAATTAATTCCACCACTTTAGGAACTACTTATCTAGCTTAGGAGAATTACTGTACATGAGCTATCCACGGGTAAATAAGTAGTTCTGAAAGCACTAGAAAAAGCAAACAAGACTACTGTAGACATTTAGCACTGACAACGGAGCAGAAACTAAAGACAGATTTCCAAGTTACTACTTTGCAGAGGTCCAAAAGGATAAAGGGAAGGGACAGACTGATAACACCGTCCTGCAAGTTTTACTTCATTAGAAAATCATTCAATAAAATTAAAATTCCTTATCTCCACCTTCTTTTTCTATAACTGTCTGAAATCACCTCCTTATTGCCACCGGAGACTGACTTGGCAAGAATACCTTAAAGTGAAACGCGAAGTGGGAGATCTCCATTCTGTTCCTTAGCAAGGGCCAACTCAAACAGTTAATTTTTCCAAGCTAAGAAACACCAGATCTTCCCATCCTCGCCCAGAATAAAACAGAAAAACCACAGACAATATAAGATGGACTGTAAAGCCTCTTTAGATAATTTACAGGTGGGACTCTCTATAACTAACTTGCCAACAACAGCAAGTATAAAACATGACCTCAACAGACACCACTGCTTCAAGTAAAACCAATATTTAATAATCCAAATCATTGGCTGTTGAGACTGAGCACCACTTTTGGCCACAGGCTTAAACACAAACAAACCCAAGAAGCCCTCAACTCTTCACTGCTTTCATTTAAGTGAACACAGACACCAGCTAAGTACCCAACAGCTACCTCCAACAGAATTTTTGAACTTGAGCCAGACAGAAGAAAGGGTGCAGGCACTGTTGGTTAGAGGCTCAAAGGCAGAGCTGCAGCTCCCAGCTAATATCGCAGAGCAAGGAAATTGCAACTCAGGAGTACAGAGCACGTGCATGCTGACTGAATGCAGGCAAATACTATACCAAATAGAAATCATCAACATTTTTTTATAGTTTGGATACAAATGGTAACTGCTGCAGTTGTAACTAAAGACAGCGATGACAGACCATGCCATGGTCATGTAGGCAAGATGTGACCGTAGCACTATAAACATTGACTTTTTTCATTTTATGCACTCTTCTAAGAGTTTCTTAGGTTCTGAAGTAGGTTAGGGTCTTACAGAATCACAGAGCCTCTGGAGGTAATCTGGTCCAACCTCCCCCTGCTCAGGCCAGGCCACCTAGAGCCAGTTGCCTAAGGCCACATCCAGGCGGCTTTTGAGTATCTCCAAAGATGGAGACTCCACAACCTCCCTGCGCAATCTGCTCCAGCCGGTCACCCTCACAGTAAGAAAGTGTTTCGTGATGTTCAGATGGAGCCTCCTACATTCCAGTTTGTGCCCATTGCCTCTGGTCCTGTAAATGGGCACCGGAACGAGCCTGGGTCTGTCCTCTGTGCACCCTCCTTTCAGGTGTTTATACACATGGATGAGGTCCCCTGAGCCTTCTCTTCTCCAGGCTGAACAGTCCCAGCTCCCTCAGCCTCTCCTAAGGTGAGATGCCCCAATACCTTAATCATCTTTGTGGCCCTTCATTGGAATCTCTACAGTACGTCCAGGTCTCTCTTGTACTGGGGAGCCCAAAACCAGACACAGCACTCCAGGTGTGGCCTCACTAGCGCTGAGTACAGTGGAAGGATCACCTCCCTCAGCCTGCTGGCAATACTTTGTCTAAAGCAGTCCAGGATACCATCCACCACCTTTGCCACAAGTGCACATTCTTGGTTCATGTTCAACTTCATGTCCACCAGGATCCTCAGGTCCTTTTCTGCTGTGCTGGTTTGGGCTGGGATGATAGAGTTAATTTTCATCATAGTAGCCTGTATGGGGCTATGTTTTGGATTTGTCCTGAAAACAATGTTGATACCACAGGGATGTTTCAGTTATTGCTGAGTAGTGCTTACACAGAGTCAAGACCTCTTCTGCTTCGCACCCCACCCCACCAGTGAGTAGGCTGGGAGCGCACAAGAAGCTGGGAGAGGGCACATCTAGGACAGCCAACCCCAACTGACCAATGGGGTATCCTACACCATATGATGTCATGCTCAGTATATAAAGCTGAGGGAAGAAGGAGGAAGGCGGGGACGTTCGGAGTGATGGCGTTTGTCTTCCCAAGTAACTGTTACACATGATGGAGCCCTGCTTTCCTGGAGATGGCTGAACACCTGCCTGACAATGGGAAGTAGAGAATGAATTCTGTGTTTTGCTTTGCTTGTGTGCACAGCTTTTGCTTTACTTATTAAACCATCTTTATGTCAACCCATGAGTATTCTCACTTTTACCCTTCCGACTCTCTCCCCCATCCCACCAGTGTGGGGAGTGAGCGAGCGGCTGTGTGGGGCTTAGTTGCTGGCTGGGGTTCAACCATGACACAGCAAAGCTGCTTTTCAGCCAGGTGGCCCCCAGCATATAATAGTGCATTGAGTTGTTCTTCCCCAGGTGGAGAACTTTGCCCTCGCCCTTGTTGAACATCATGAGGTTCCTGTCAGCCCATTTCTCCAGCTTGTCGAGGTTCCTCTGGATGGCAGCACAACCCTCTGGTGTATCAGCCACTCCTGTCAGTTTGGTGTCATCAACTTGCTGATGGCCCACTCTGTCCCATCATCCAGATTATTAATGAAGATGTTAAACAGGACTGGACCCAAAACTGATTCCTGGGGTATACCGCTAGTTACTGGCCTCCAGCTAGACTTTGTACCGCTGATCACCACCCTTTGGGACCAGCCATTCAACCTGTTTTCAAGCTAACTCTCCTTATGTTGAGATGTATTCTGAAAGGCAATTAACAGTTGGAACCTGATGAACTGCAAAATAGTTTTTTGCTTGTATTACGTACTTTATTGAATCTGAATGTTAACAGAGTCAATGAGTTACGCAGCAACATATGCTCTGTAACTAGCTACCTAACTTTTCTTAGTTAACAAATTGCCCTTACAGCAATAATAGGAAAATCTGTAAGATGGTTACCCTTCCCTGCTGTCCTACCTACTCCAAAATAATGCTGAGATGTAGCCTCTCCCCCACTTCACTGGCACTCACACAGGAAGCCAGATGAAAACATTATTTCAACTTAAAATTTACTCCACAAAAAAGGTCACAAAGACACCCTCCACTCCCAAACAAGCACAGTGAAACCACTTATGTTGGTACAAGAGTGCTTCTCACGGTGGCAGCGCTGGCTTAATGTTTGTGGAACTATGACCCAAGATGATGCCAAAACTAGTTAAACTTCTCCAATTACACGGGAAGTCTCAGAATTTGCAACAAGTGAGAGACTCATATAGGAGAACCAAGCATTTAAACCACAGATGCATAATAAACAGCATCTCTGAATATTATGGATCCTCCAATAGTGAAAAAATGAAATGGAGTTCCTTCTCTTGTTGCTGATTTGGAGTTGCTCAGTGTTGGGCTAGCACCATTTTATTATTGTAGTCAATGAGTAAGAAGAGCTGTAGTACAAAGCAAAAGGCAATTTCCCCCCCATCCAAGTCTTGCAGGCAATTTCTACCTAACAACTTCACTGATGCATGAAAGCAAAGCAGAGTCCAACTTCAAAAGTTGAAGGCTGACATGAATTAAGCGTCCCTTAAGCCAACCACACGTTACAGACTACAGAGGCAGGCACACACCCCAAATAGACAATGTTATTTTCACTTTAAACTCAGTTACTTTAAAAAGTTTTCTTTCTTCTTCAGGTTAAGCTCTCCTCTTCCCATAATACCTTTACACTGTTTTTAATAGCATCGGCAGCCTAAAGAACAGTGTTTTCAATAATCTTCTTGGGGCACTGCCCACCACACCAATGACTTCCAGATTACAAGATCTGAGAAACCTGCATCTAGACCTCAAAGTTAATAGATCCATACTCTGATCATTCCAGCCTCACTAGAGATGGACCACAAAGAACTCATTTTGGTATCAGAGTACCGGCATGATTGAGATGTGCTTTTAGATAGCATTGATCTCATTTTATGGTCTTCACCTCTGTCAATTAACCTGACAGAAGATCAGGTAACTGGTGGAGAAAAGCACTTTTTAACAGGAAGCATGAAATATTTTTAACAGTCTGCTACTTTCTTCTTATCTGAATCACAATGGCATACAGCGTGGCTGCGTAAAAGATTGCTATCATACATCATGGTTGCAAAAGTAACTCATTCACTTTGAAAGACTACTGCTATAGCTTTTCATACAGGAAACAAACATAGTCTACACACAATTTGTCAGTCTTGTGTGCACAGCAAAATCACTTTCATACTTACTCAAGAGCATGACAACAGTGCTACACTTGTAAGGTCAAACCAAAGTACACTTTAGAGATGTCATGCACATATAAAAGCTGGAATTGCATTTTAACCAGCAAGTTAGGTTAGCATTACATAAATTCGTTGTTGCACAATGTTTCTTAATCAGGGAGTTATGACCTTTACATGTTTTACAGCGATCTGAAAGAAAGGAAGCCCTACTCCTCAGCCATTCAATCTGAGATGTTTTCACTCGACTTTCCAGAACACATGCGCACATACAACTCACATTATGATTGATACCCTTCAGAATAGGAAAATGTGTCCCTTAGGAACTTAACTTGAATAAAGGAGTCACAAACGTGACAGAGATGAAGAATGCTAGCACAGGAATTAAGTTATAAAGTAACCAGCAATACTAGGGGTAAACAGTCCTTCAGGCTGGAGACAAGTAAAAAAACTTCTTCAGAAGCCTGAGACTTGCAACTGGACCCATAACAAAATTATTAGGAACTTTAAAGCTGTCAGATGCTATGCACACACACATTTTACATATTCATTTAAACACCTGGTTTGTACACACAGGTAGGCATGCATGTCCGCTGGTGTTCTCACAGTCAGGGACAATATTCAATTCTGTTATTTAATTGAAAACTGTCTCAGCTGAAACACTGTGCTGTGGTACTTAATCATTATCCTTCAAAGCAGCATAGACTTCACAATATTTTTTACAAGTTCTTATGACTCAGGCAACTCCGATTCATTGAGAATCCCTTCATATCAAATGCTACACTTCTTATACCTCCTGCCCAGTCACATGTAATTTACAAACTTATTTTTAAGACCATCTTGGATCCAAACACTTATTACAAAAACACAAGCATTACTGTACAAAAATTAAACAACAGAATGGTTCTTGTCAAATCCAGTATGGCCCATCCCTTGACTTCCTTATGTATTTATTTCATTCTGCTACCCTGTACATTGTATTAATTCACATCCAAGCTGGATGTGATTTGGTACAATGTCATATACCTTATGCCAACGCTCTTCGCAAATTGAAAGCATGCTTGAATTTTTGGAATGCACTATTCCAAATCTCTTTGTTATATAGACTAATTTGCTATATTTCAATATCTGGAAGCCAGAGGTATTCTTATGATTTCAGCATATGGGGGGAAAGAAAGCACCACCACTACCATCAAAACAACCCACATAAAAGCAGTTCTTTAATTCCTCCCTTTTAAAAAGTCAGAAGCATCCTCTTACATTCCCTCAAGAAGAGATAAAGTGAAAAGCAGCTGGAGTAGCTCAGCCAGTGGTGTCAGCAGAACAAGTTCACTTAATTTCTGCCTTCTTGTTCATAAGATGTCTTTGGAATTTCAGACTATGACTAAACCTCAGCTACAAACGGAGAGTTTGCGATGCACACAGCAGGCACGTGCCAGGCGCACATCACAGCGCCACCTGAGTGGCAGTCACTTCAGTCTGTCCCTCTTCAGCTCCTGAGAATGCTGCTTGGAAAACCAGGAATCAAAACAGCAAAGCCACTATCAAGCACTTACATCCTAATTATCTCTTTGCAGCTGTCAGAATCCTCCAGGATCCACCACCATTTTTCATCTACTCTGTTAAAATCTTCCCATGTATCTCTAGCCTACGGGAATAAGTAAGTCTCTAAGGGACTAAGTAATACCCAAGTCCCTCTGTTTGCAACATTCTCCTACTGCTTCACATACCTGATATGTTATTTGGAACACATGCATCTTAAAATCATGCCCAGATGAGCATTTTCTAAGCTTATTTCCCATTCAGTGACAAACGTTATTTTCAGTTGCCAAATTTATTTCACCCCAAAATATACCTATGAATTATTATTATGGCACTAACTGAAAGTCAAAGTTAAAAATTCTAAATTCTTATAATAACCATTTCCCCATAGAAATTTCTTCCTATTTGTCTGATTGCTGCACACAATTCATGACTGACAAACAATACTCTGCAGTTCGTTAAAGTGCTGTATAATCACACAAATAAGATTGCCCCAATGCATTGTATATGAAAAAGCAAAGCTAAAGCCATGCTTCCAAGCCAAGCCATCACATTACCCGACTTCTGAATGCTTAACTGTGCAGCCATTAAGTTATCTTTGCTTAAAGTATTTAATAATCATATGCCTGGGTGGACTCTAAGAGAAGGCCAAGCTATTATGTGAAAAGTAAAAATAAAGACATATGATTTTCTATGTACTTATGGCCAGTGACTCAACACATCTCTATTGCTGCCCTCTTTGCCTTAATGCCACCTTTCCCCTACAAACTTCCCCAGACAAACGGCATTGTGTATTAGGGCTGTAATCAGTCATGTGTATGCTGATGGGCTCAGTTCACCTCTGCCGTCTGTCACAAGGAGCTGCCCTTAGCGTGAACAATAATTGCGATATTCTGCATTTGTCGGATGTTGATTTCCATTGAACTAAAAAGACTTCAATCTCTTTAAGACCTCTGTCACTGGCAAATTTGTCTGAAATTGGCCAGAGAACTAAAATTACTAGGTGGAAAAGGAACAGCTGGAGCACATCCATAAGCCTTCTTTCCTTAGAAGACCAAGCTGAAAACACACCCAACAGGAAAAGTTAGTTTCCAGGGACCGAATACTAAACAGAAAAGCTGGACTCTTACACCGTACTCCGAAGCTGACTAACCTCCAGGCTGAGATGCCACACAACAAGAGCAGACAGAGGTGATGCACAATGCATTCTCTATCCTGCACCATGCTGCAAAGGCATTACGGTTGACAAACAGTGCCCATGCTTTGCTCTCTCCGGAGCTAACTTTCTGCAGAGCGATTTATGGTCAATCCTGTCAGATCATCAAGATTTCAAAGTGATCTCCAAACCCCAGGTGCCGTCACCTTTACACCTTTCCCGAGTACACGCACCAGCACTTCCAGACCTCATCCGCGCAGGGCAGGGAGGTGGCCAATCCTCAACCCAAGCAACAAAACTTCTCCGGAGCAAAAGCCCGGCCACCACCACCACCACCACCGCCGCGGTGCCTGCAGAAGCACCCCAGGGGCGGCAAAAGCAGCCACGCCACAAAGGGCCGCTCGCGTTCCCCAGCCGCGTCCCCGCGGGGGGGCTGCACCGCCCCGGCCTGTTCCGGCTCCGCAGCCCCTACCCAAGCCGTGCCCCAGGCCCCCCACGGGCAGCCCCGACCGGGGAGCGAGGAGGCCCGAGGCGGCTCCCGGGGCTGGGGGGAGGGCCCGCGGCCCCGCCGTCGCCACAGCGACAGGGCCGAAGCCCCGCGCGCGCGCGGGGGGGGGCGCGCCCTTTCCACGGCCCCCGGAGGGGGGGGGGGGGGCCCCGGCCCCGGCCCCCCCCCCCCCCCCTCCCCCTGCCCCCCCCCCCCCCGCTCACCAGGCTCCGCGCTGAGCGCAGGCAGCGGGCCCACCCCCGCGGCAGCGCCCGGCACTCACAGGGGGACTGGGCGGGCTCAGCAGCGGCAGCCCCACGGCGGGGACCATCCTCCGAGCGGACACCCCGTGCCAGCGCGCTGCCGCTGCCTCCGCTCCAGCCCCTCCCGCGCAGCCCACCCTGCTGCTCACACGCGCGGCCCAGAACAGCCAATCCGAGCGCAGGGGTTGAGTCCTCGAGGCCAATCATAAAGGCCGAGACGGGGAAGGCGTTGCTCACCCCAACGGGGCGGGGCGGGGCAGGCACGGGCCAATCGCCACCACAAACATTGGCGGGGTGGGCCAATCGAAGGCCAGAGAGGTTGAGACTGGCGTACGAACCGTCAACAAGTTAAGGTGGCCGAAACAGGAACTGCCGGAGACCGGCACTTCAGCCGACCAACGAGAAGAACGGGATGGGAAGCACGGAGGGGCGAGAGGCGGGCGGAAATTCTTAAAGGGGAAGCGACCGAGTTGATGCTCTGTGCGGCGCCGCCGTTTCCTCAGCGCGGGTTTTAACCGCCTCTTCCCCGGCCGGTGAGAAGCCTCCCGCTCCTCCTCCCCGCCGGCTGGCAGCGCTCCTTCACCGCTCGCCGGTCGCCGCCTCGAGGGTCCCCATCGCTCGTTCCTACCCCGGGGCCGCAGCCCGGCGGCCGCTTGAGGGACCCGCCGCCAGCAGAGGGGGTTGAAGGGGAAGGGTTGCGGCCCTGGGTCGGCTCTGGGCAGCTTAATAAACCCCAGTGACGCAGCAGCACACGGGACCCTCCGGAGCTAGCAGGTAAAAATTAACCGTGTGTGTAAATTTTTTTTTTTTTTTCCCCCCCAGATGTAAAATCTTTTTCTGTCAGAACAGCGGCACGACTGAGGTGGCATTTAAAAAGAAAACTCTACAAAGCGGCTGCTGGCAACGGCTGAGCGTTGGACTTCAGCTGCTCAGGCCCTGAGAATCATCCAAGCAAAGCCAATCTCCGTTTTAGCTGGATAAACCTTATCACTGATAACATTTGTACATTGAAATTGACTGCAGCAGAAGCAGGGCGCTAAGTGCTGGAAAGGAATTGAGATTTGAAAAAAAAAAAAAAAGTAGCTGGCTGAAGATTTTCCAAATCATAAATAGCAGCCAACAACTGTGACTGTTATTTCTTTCCATTCTTTGACAGAATCAGCTGTTTTAATATGAGCTTTACAACACACTGTGCTTATATTTAGTTCCAGGGAGTAAGATCCTTCATCAGCCTTCCTCGTGAACTAAATCAGAGCTTAAGAAAAGTGTTGTTTCCTCTGCTAAATTAGGGACTCTGAATCATTAACAATTCCCCACTAGCCGAGTTTGTATTTCCCACTAACACCTCTCTAATTCAATTACTAGTCATAATAAGATAGCTTCCTCTTTCCAGCCTCAATGGTTTCCTTCCACAGATGTTCTGCAACAGTTACTTTCCAGCACTCTCTTCAAATTCATTACAAGTACTTTGTATCTCTGCACACCTGTAGGTGATACTGGAGTTGCAAAGCCTCTGTCTCTCTGATACAACCTAAAAAGGCAGAACTGTGATGTTTAGGCTTTACGGAAAACATAGATGCCTTTTTCCCCAGAAAGCATCTTGTGTCCATATACCCTCCTAAAATATATACGCTACAGAGCAGGGACAAGTTTCTGAAGCAGCGTCCAAGAACTTTTCTGCTGCTGAAATGAGTCATAGTAGCAATTGGATGTAAAAAAAACAACCCAACCTAAACCATTTCATTTCAAATTGCTGCTGCTTGCAAAATAATCTTGCAGCTGATGTTAAGGGGAAGACCCATTTGCCAGCTGTGAAGAAGCTTAAGGCCCTAGCTGATTTGCACGGCAATTCTTAAAGTTACTGTAAATAGCAACTTCACAATGTGAAGTATAAATGTAAATGCACTTTTTCAGTTTTCCTATTTCTTAGTTCTAATGTGACACAACCAAACTGGAAGACAAATGAAATCCAAAATACACCTGTGCTCCATCAATTTATTCCAATATAAACTGAGCTACTTTTTTTTTCCTTTTAAAGGGTAGTGCGCTGTTTTTCAGTGAAGATTTTCACTAAAAAGGCACCCCTGGTCCAAAGCAGCAAAACCAAGTTTACCTTCCACCATCCTATTGTGCTCTGGAGTGTTTGAGCTCATAAATCTTCAGATTACCAGTACAGTGTGAGATATCTGAGATACAGTAGCAAAAGTCCAGCAGCAGGCAAAACTCCACTGGTGAAATCATGTGTGACAAGAAATTGTTGAACATCAGTAGCCTGTTTCTGCTAGGGAATATAGACTAGCAATTATATGGCAAGATAGCTGAAAAAAAAACCCCAACCCAAAAAAACCCAGACCCAAACCAAACAGGTTTTGCACAAATATCATCAACTATTACATCAACTATATGTGATGATTTGCTGTTAGTGTGACAGGCTAAAAGGAAGAGTTTCTGCAGCTTTATTTTAAATAGTCTTAACCAAGAACAACTTGAATGCATCTTTTGGAATGAAGGCATAATGCTTGGCTGTAGCACAGGTTTGGATTCAATAATTTAGTGGACAGTAATGGCTTAAGTCTGTGTGACATGACACAGCTGCTGACAGAAAGGCACTTGGAAGACAGGTGCAGCTTTCCCCAGGTGCAGGAGCTCCTTAGACTATGGGCCATACACATGCAAGTGAGTGAAAAGAGAAAGCTGGCAACTCCCTCAGCAGCCTAGCGAGCTTGTGACAGTGTTGCCACAGAAAGCCTGTGGGCAAAAGGGTAGTCAAACAATGTTTTTACAGTACTTTTACACTGGGGAGGAGGAAGGATAAAAATAGAGGGATAGGGTAGGTAACCTTTCCATCATCTAGTTTAACTGATGCCTCTTTAGGGGCAACAGAAAAGGCCATAAGGCAACAGTGAGCAACAATCTCATGTCCCATACAAAGCATCTGGACTAGATGGGTTAGATTTGGAGAACCCCTATGGGAAGAAAAGTAATACTGCCAGAAACAAGTCACCACACTCAGCTGACAGATTAGTTTGCTAGATATTCAAAAGGACTTCAAATAAAAGATCCCTGTCCAGAAGCTCTTGAGTAACCTAAGCTACTATAGGATCAGAGGAGAGTATCCTCACTGGGATAGAGAGATGACTAAAAGACAAATTGTGGGGTATGGAATAAAAGAACGGTTTTCACACTAGTGCGGGGTTAACAGTGGAGTCAAAGAAGATTTGTGCTGGGATCTATGCTCCTCAACAATATTTTAAAAAAGGAAGTAGGGTGAGGTGAAAATTTGCTGGAGGTCAGTCAAGGTACTAAGAATGAGGAATGACAGGTGAACCTTCTAATGCTGAGTGACTGGGCACTGTAACAACAAATTATATCCAGCACAGGTAAATGGGGTGATGTACACACTGGGGAAAAAACAACAATCCCAGTTCATGTGAACTGAATGACTTGACTTAACCCCTCATTTATTAGATCCTGGCATTGTAACTATTCTTTAAATAATAATCTCAGTAACAAAAAAAAGCAAGGTGTTTTAACTAAAAGTTACCATAACTTTACATACTTACCATAACACTGTAGGTTATTACAAGGACCCTGTAAATACCCAAGTTGTGAATACAGTGAGGGGAACGGAACTGCCTGTAGAACCAGCAAAGCTTCAGGAAAGGACAACACAAACAATCAGGGGTATCTGCTAGTTTCCCTGTAAAGGAGTAACTGAATTGTCTAAAGCTGTCCAGGCTGGTAGAGAGATGACTGGGAGGAGGGTGGAGAAGGAAAGAAACATGACAGAGGTCGATAAAAGCTGAGTGGTTTGGAGAACAGCTGCAGCAAAAGTCTTGCAGCTTCTGCAGCTGCTGGTGAAGCCGGAGGTTGCATCCCTGACAGCAGTTCATCTCCAGCTGTGCCTTCCAGGCCCTCCAGCAGAGGTCAGGGAAGGCAGCTGGTAGGTAGCTCAAGACCACAGCCAAGCTTCAGTCTGAGTTTTGCTTTTGCATGCTGTCCCAATGAATGCAGTGACTCCATCTACTGATAAAGCGGTTTCCAGAGGAACTTAAATGAGCAGAGAGAGTATTTATATGAACAGAATAGAGAATATGCTATAGAATATTTGGGGTAACATTTCTTTTTCCCCCAGAAACTGTATCACAGTGCAACTTCATCGCTTCATCAACGGCTCTTCAGGAGAGGAGCAGAAAGAAACTACAGACAAAAAATGGCTTTAACAGAAGACACTGGAATAGTTAAGGAGAGAGATTAGTTTTACTTAACACCTGAGAAAAGTCAGTATGGAAGAGTACTTGCTGCATCTGAAGACCAGTTACTTTTACAGGTACAGACCACAGTTTTTCAAAGATCGTTGTCAGGATTTGCAATAGCTCCTTTAAAATATTTAACCTATAAAGCCCGAAAGACAAAGATCTTGATGCCTGGTCTGTTTGTTTCAAGACTGCTCGCTAGTCAATGCAAAAATATTCCAGGACGGTTCCTCTTCCTCTCTCCCACCCCACAAGGCATTTCTGGGGATTTCTGAGAAAAGGCTCGTAACTTCAGGAAAAACAAGCAAACAGACCCCACTCTCCTCAGTTGTCAGACACTCATGGCATTCATCACAGCAGCCCAACTCACAATTCATGTTAAAAATCTTCTGCGTTACAAAGTTTATGAAGCATCTGAGGAATATTCCATAACTGATTTCAGAGGGAAACAGCTGGACTGCAAAAAAACCGCACATGACAAGTCGTAAGTGATGTAACTCAAATAGTGCACGTTTATTCTGAACGGTATTTCTAAAGAGTTTGAGAAAAACAAAAACATGCTCCTGATGTACAACAAGGGCAATGATCTAGATTAAAAATGGACCATCTTATTGTAAAGAATTTGCTCCCCCTGCAACTTAACTTGTAGCATTAAGAATGCATCTGTAAACTGCATACAGCATACCTTTGACTAAATCTTAACTCAAGAGACCAGGGGTGGTCTTAGCCAAATTAATCAGGAAGCAGTTGCAGATTCAAAAGAAACATCCAAGTCAGCAAACACTTTACAAAACACAAGACTTTGTGCATAGCAGCTGACCCTGGATTACAACATGGGGAAGAATAAAACAATCTGGGGGATCAAATTGTTACTAGACACAGGGCACCATCAAGAATTAACAAAATATCACATAAGTTTGTTTCAATTGTAACAGTATGTCATATTTAGTTGGCAGGTTTAACCATTAGCTGCATCATGTAAACTCAGCCAGTTTCTGTATACACAAAATAAAATCTCTCCCTTCCCCCTCCCAAAAATGAGGGATACCTCTCCTAGATGATTCTTCTTCCCCTGTACCATGGTTTCCTCTGGTACGAGTCTTTTGGTAGCCAATATCTTCATACTTCAACCGACGTATGACAAAACCAGTTGCAGAGATTCAGGAATAACTCTTATATACACAATTTACACACTATAGTTGTTAGTCACATACATTTTTCTTGCTAGATCTTCATCCAGAACAGGAAGTGCTGGTGGTTTTTTTTTTTTTTCTTTCCACTGAAACTCCCAATTTTTTAAAAATGTAGTTGTTCATAAGCTGCTATTTCTAAGCTAAAAGGAGGTCCTGCTGCAGCAACAAAGTAACTGAAGTTCTCTGCAGTAAGCCCAATACTTCACACCATTTCAGTGTCTCTGGGTAACAGAGCACTAAGATACAGCATTCTCCTCCCACATTCAACACAGCTGATAGACTAATAAAATACAACTGTTTGTCATTCCAAACTACTGACCTTCACTCGCCCTTATCCATGTACAGGGAACACAGCTTTCTGTGAGATTTAGATTAAACCTTGTGTTCAAGATTCAACAACCGTTTTCCAGGATTAATAGCCTGGGAAAAGGAGTCTTGTATTTGTGGTTACTTGCTCATCCACCTCCTACAAAACATTTAATCAGAAGTTACAATGAGGCAGGTTTGCTGTGGAATAGGAGCTTTAAGAATTGTTTTCAGGGATACATTCATAGAATGATGGCAGCCCAAAGCAAAAAGAGACAGAAACAAAGGTTAATCCAAGTAAGTTCAGACATCAGACTCGTACTTTTAAACCTGAAGGAAAACTGTCTGTGAAACACACCGATTTGTGGAAGCCTACAACAACAGCAAATCCTAAGAGTTCATATCCCCACACCCATCTACCCAACCCAAACACTTACCATTTAGTTCTAGAAGAATGAAGAGCACTTTGCTTGGCACCAGAGGCAGCTATGGTCTGAGTTACAGCTGTGCTGCACAAACATCCTCAAATACAATACTATCTCTCTCCCTCCACACACTTCTCTTGGTTTGGTCTACAGATGGCCAGGGAAACTATGTTGGCATATGACAAGCTAATTGTGCTTCATTACATCCCCTTCTAGAAAGATGCTGTAACTAACTGCCAATGTAACCAGTGCGAGCAGGTCCTAGCAGTACTAAAAATAAGCTTTTGTCAAAACTAGGCTGCCTCTGGCCAAGGAAACCGTTTGCATCTTTCTAGCCAGAGTCTGCCACCGAGTGTTGCAAACACAGGTGCTCAGGCCATGCAGCGGGGCTCTCTTTTGTTGTTAGCGATCTGCCCATACCCAAGACTCAATTAGTGCAAACCCCAGCAAATAGAGTAGCCGTTTTCCAGCATAGGTCTGTCAAGAGGCACTCCCAACAAACACTACACACCTCTGGGAAAGGAGGAGTAATTCTGGAGCAGCTTATATAGTCACCCCTCAGGTTATCAGAGACCACATAATGTGCAACGAGGGGTGCCGTCCCTTGCCTCACCAAAACTCCCACCTTAAAATCCTTGGTTCCCAAGTCACCCCCGAATGACTGGACAGCACCTACTAACCAGATGTATGCTGCAATGCAGATGAATTCAAGATGCAGATTTAAACTTTAAAAAACAAAAGAGGAAAGGAATGCAGTTCAGTATCTACTTGGGGAGTGGGACAGGTTGGTGTTGTCTCAGCTCAGTGCACTTTCCCAGGTGCTTGGAGAAGAGTCCAAGCTCAAGTTGGTATTTGTATTGGCATACATAAAATCGCTGGCAACAGTGCATAGAAAGGAGCACTGATATTCACGCAAACAAAGCATGAAAGGATGCAAAGCAGAGCTTAGTAGAGTTTACTGTAGCTTTGAGGTTACAGTACTAGGAAGAAGCCAGTCAGCCTATTTTCCAAACCCATAAAATGCTCTAACATACGCCGCTTTCTCCGGTGCTCCATGAATACCCTCTCACAAGAGGGGAACTGCATTATTACCACTGAACAGGAAAAGGGGAAAAGAATCTTCAAAGGAGCAAACTGTGCAGTTCTTAACCACCTCCTCCCGAAGGAGCACATAAACACAGCAAGCCAAGCCAATCCCAAGCAAATCCAGGAAACCCCTGCAAAGCCATGTGATTAGGGTCAGATACACGTTTGCCTTCTCAGCCTTGCTGCCTGGTTTCCTCAACCCTTGCCTCATGCTCAGATTAGTCACCACAGATTTAGTAGCTGTGGCAAACTTATCTGGAGACGGGTGCTTGCCTTATGTGATCAAAGCAGGTAAGGTGGTCACAGTCACTTTTCCCATCCCAACAACACAGATAAAACTAACTCTCAATGAGCCCTACAGCATTTCACCCATTTTTAAAGCAAGGGTCTTGCCTCAGGATTCATATTTTTACAAGGTTACTCTTGCCCACACCAGATCTAGCTCTTACTCTGGCAGAAGTCTGCTGGGAGTTGGGTAAATGAAAAAAAGAAAAAACAAAGACCACTCTAAACCCTCCTCTCAGTCAGTTAAGAAGTGTAGCACCAGCTTGGGTGAGGAGTATTTAAAAAAAGCATTCAAAAAGATCAGCCCAGGCAGAGTGAAAAGGTATGGTAAAGTAGCCCACCCTTCTCAGCAAAAGATGGCAGAAAAAGCCATACTCAAAAATATTGGGAAGAACTAAACATACTTTTTGGAGGTGGGGGGAATTAAGAGGAAGAGTAGGAAGTACTGAAGTAACATTCAAAGGTTGGGGGGGGGGGGGGAGTAAAGTACCCTGTAGGTTATAAAAAACACAATAATGTAGGAGTCAAAGGACAAGATATTGCTTTTCCTTTTTTCCCCCCATTGGATTTACATTCTGCTTACTGAAAGAGATAATGTTGAAGGAAACTTGTCATCAGGATGACCTGCTCAAGCCCTCCACAACTCAAAAGAGATCTGCACACCTTCTCTCACCCTCAGGAAAAAAAAAAAAAAAAAAAAGCAAAACAAAACCCAAAAAAGCCAGATCCCTCCCTCCCCCAAAACCAAACCAAAACCAGAAAGGAGAGCTCAAAAAAAATAAACCCCAAACATGATTGGACAATCCTTGGAAGAAGCATTACATTTTGTTGGAGAGAGGTCAAGAAAAAAAAAAATTTAAAAGGATGAAGGGGTGGAGTAAAAAAAAAAAAAAAGAAAAATCAAGAGGCCTCTCTTTCCTTATTTGGCGACAAGCAAGTGCAAGAAAGTGTTCGTTGGGGTTTTGTTCAGTTGTCGGTCTTTTGCACATCTGCGTTCTGGCCAAGACAGGGGGCTTTGAGGTTTTTCTGCAGCACATGAGCATCTGCGGGCTCTATCCTCTTGTAGTAGTTTTTCTTCGTCTCAATGATCTCAAAGCCAAACTTTCTGTAGAAGTCAATTGCAGACTCGTTGCTGATCTGGACATGCCTGGGACAGAAAGGAGGACAGACAGGTATCAGAACTTTCTGCAGTACAGTAGTCTGCCTCTACACTCAGAACGATCAAAGACAAGACAAGAAAAGGAGCTGTCCAGACAGAGACAGGAACGATGGTGTAAGTTCAGGACTGGAAATTTTGGGCTTCCCAAATCAATCCTGAGCTAACACACAGCTCCTGGATGGCCTATGACAATCATTCTGAGAAGTGGCAAATGTTTCCCCTCAGTAAAGCTCTTTTAAGGAACACAAATAGCAGAGACACTCTGAAGCATTACTAGCTCAGTAATCTCAATTTTTCTTAATCTGTAAGTGACAGATATTTTGTGGAAATACATAACAAAGTTCCACCGCAGAGCCAATTTTAGCTTCCTGTAGTGACACTTCTTAGATGACCCAAACAGTTGTCTGAGTGATGATCCCTACACGCTGCAACACAAAACTAGTAATGATGTTTGATAGGATTTTAACTCCTTGATCATTTCTTACTACTCGTCTCCCCTCACAAAAAGCTATGGCAGCACAAAGACGCCCTATGGACTTACTAAGTCTTTCCCACTTTTATCTATCTCCCAGAGTTTTACAAATCTTGCTAGCACATTTCAAGAGTTTCAAGGCCTCCAAAACAAACAGCCATCAGTTCTTCATTCTAAGCGACTAGGACATTTATTTGCACAAGTTCTACCAGGAAAAAAAAAAAAAAGGGAGAGATGTTTGGCTCAGCAAAAGGCATTCATTAAACACTCCCAAAATTCAGTGGACACTGCACAAGCTCATAATCACTTTGTATGACAACACGCTGCATAACCATAGAACCAAAGCAACTCTGGAAGCAACAGCAGAACAGAACAAAAGATCTTAGTGTTAACCCAATAAACACCAAATAGCTAAAAGGAAACTTTACAATAATGACAAATTTAGCCACCGATATCAAATTGTGTGCTAAGCTGCATAGTTCAGATAGAAGATGGACAAGCAACAGACATAGTAATAAAATCAACAGGCCGCTGAAAGAACTTTGTTATGCCCAACTTCAGGGGCTATTTATTGTCAGCCCCAGAAACCTACTCTGGGAAGTAGAAAGAAGGATTACAAAGGATTTGCCTTTTTTGCATTAAAAACAGCACACAGTTCCTTCACTGTGCACACAGTGCAAAAGCAAAAAGGAAAGCCTGTGCCAACTAGCAGGTGTCAGAAAGACTTCATTACCACTTCTTCTGAGGCAGGAGAGCAGGAATACAAGCCAAAAGCAGCTTTACTCAAACACCTCTTTAAAACACCTGTTCTTCTTACAGAGATGGCACAAAGCTACAACAGTAGAGGTCTTGGAAGACTTTGCACCTCTCCTTGGCAGAGGTGGACTAAGCTTGAGGAGAAAGTCACTCCGTTTATTGTGCTTATTCTCATGTCTGCATCATGCCAAGTGCAGTTCATTTAAAGAAAAAAAAACCCAACAAAACAAAACCCACTCCAGACCCCAAAAAAACCACACTAAAACCAAACCCAACACCCAGTAACAAAACAAAAACCAGCTGCTTCCCCATCTGGGTCAGGTCATTGACCTAGTTTAATGTGTTGGTGCACAAACAGCCAACCTGTCACAGTGCAAGAATGGGAATAAGCAGTTGGGCCTTGCTACTGAATGAGAACCTAGAGTGCTTGCAAGCACCTCTGATCTGATGTTCTAACCTACACAGTACTGACATAAAAGACAGATAGCAAATGTATCAAAACTGCATGCAAGACCTGCAGTACTTTCCATTCTGGGGATGACACTGTATAGTAAAAAAATTCTTCCACAAAACCTTTTTTTAGCCATACTGTGTAATTCTGCTACAGAACATCATTTTGTAACTAAACTACTTTCAAATTCAGCAAATTTGCAGAAGCCCTCCTAAAACAAGCAAGCTTTTGGTTTTCTCAGCATCACACAACAAGCCCAGAATATGACCCCTAGCTTTCTTGCTAGAACTTACAAGATGTTCCATGACCCCACTGAAATACATACTAGAAATGCTCTTGAATCTCACTCCCTTTGCTCCCATACATGCCTCTATCATGTCTCCAAAAATGCGTAAGTGTAACTCATTTACTTACAGATAGATGTTGTCAAAAGTGCCATCTTTTTCACAGATGTTTAAGACATGATTCAACATTTTAGTTCCTGCCGAAACGTAAAGAGATACTTAAGAAAACCAGAAGTGCACAATCAAGTCTGTACTTAGCTAAGGGCTTTCTTGAGGAGAGGCAGGTTAACTGTTAGGTAGGCTAAAATGACAGAGCTTGTGAGAACTAGGAAAGGCAAATAAACATGGTGTACAAATATTTCATG
Source organism: Gorsachius magnificus (assembly GCA_034008185.1). Lineage (NCBI taxonomy): Eukaryota > Metazoa > Chordata > Aves > Pelecaniformes > Ardeidae > Gorsachius > Gorsachius magnificus. Next base: position 130,738,931 of record CM067081.1, read on the forward strand.
ATCTTTCTGACTGCTCACAAAATTTAATTAATTGTTTCTTTGGAGAAAAAAAACCAACACAACAGCTCAGAAGCATAGGTATAAAGCAGCTTATTTAAATACTAGCTGCAAGGTCTCAAACTCACCTCAAAATATGGTAAAAAAGAGTATAAAGCAGTGAGAGCATTGGTTAAGTTTTTCTAATAAAGGCCTAGTAAAATAATTTAAAATAAAGTTATCTTTTCATTCCAGTTTGTCAAAGCAAACAGGTTACTGTATGGTCTTGATTAATCTGGCCTATGGATTTGCAACATTGAGAAAAGAATGAGTTGTAGTATAGACAGAAAGCAGGTACTACTCTGGAGCAGCAATAATCAGTCGTGATAAAAAAAAATAAAAATAAATAGAAAAAAACCCTAATTAGGAAGAGTGAAGTGATAAACCAATGAAGGAACGTTGTGTTCTACTTATACATGACTTGCATACTGGCTGCATACCTCTGACAAATTATTTCATATCTCTGTGCATGAATTTTCACATCTGTAGAAGCAGAGTATTTACATCACAGTATGATAACGTGATTAAAATTAAAATAATCTGAAATCCTGAATTGGAAAGCTCTACAAAAAGTCTATTTCTGAAAAGCAGGAAAAAAAGAGCACATCATAAATCATACTTTTTCCCCCAAAGTCCCTTCCAAAGAAATCAGCAGTCTGAAAGTACACTTTCTTGGTTAAAGCTCTGAAAGGGCATTTAGGAGGCTGCACAGCTATCTGGTTTCTTTGATGTCTCAGATACAAAAAGAAGATCTTCCTTACCTATTCCTAGCCTTCGGTAGGGTGCCAGGCATCCAAGTGTCATGATGTACAGCCTCTTCTGGTTCTGGGAGTGGTCCACCCTACAGCACACTGCTCCCACTGCAATATCATTGAAATAGGCTGCCAGGGAGGGAAACAAAGTGTTATCAGTCGCAAGTCTCAAACTGTACAGTTCCTTCATTCACACCCTGCATCCTCCTTCCCTCTTGCTAGTTCTCCCATCCAGATAAAATCAGAGTGTGGCTAGCACTTTGAGTGAAGTTGCCAGTGATGCTCTGACAGAATGGTTGGCTTATTAGAGCCCAAACCAACTGACAATGACATCAGGAGGTAAAGCTGGTAGCGCACATCTCTCGAGTTTTCTGCTGTAACAGAAAACATGCCTATTCCCAGTAAAATGGAATCTATTTAGAACACAAACCCTCTGAGGTTGGGACTGTGGCTTTTTGAGGTTCCCAAACAGTTATTTTTCATTATGTAAAACAACAAAATAGAAGGATCTGCTATTCAAAACCATTATGGATAGCAATGATGAGCACTTCTGCCACCATAGCCCACAATTACTGGCAAGAACATTTGTACCTAATTTGGCTAGTTCGCCAACCTCCAGTACATCCTTGTAGAACTTGTCATTGTAGCTGACAGGAAAAATGACCTGGTTTAGCCTCTTCAGCTGCTTAATGTTGTGTGGTGTCACATCTCCCAGCTCGATCCGGCTACTGGAACAAATCAAAACATGCTTAACATCTGACACACTGCAAAATTTCTAAGGATTCCAAAAATTAATTTATTTATGCTTAGAGAACTGTCCCACCTAATAATCAGTTCAATGCATATCTGAACTGCAATGTTCAAGCCATACAATTAAGACTTCTGTTGGTGGCTGATTTAACTCCCAAACCCAATTTCAGTTGGTACTATACAGTCAGAAGTTTTTCAGGACACACTTAACACTGACATACCATAGTATATGTGTGGTTTTATTGGGTCGTAGACAGAACACAAATCTCTGTAGGAGTATTAGCTTTAACTTTATCCCATTAATTTCCTATTTCCTCACTGATCATCAAGATCACAGGGGGGAGGGGGGAAGAAAGAAAAGAAAAAGATGGGAGGGACAGGTGGCTAGAATAGAGACCAAGAAAATTAAGTCCTTATCCATACTTCAAAGACAGCCCTAGTTTTACCATCTATCAATATAAAGCTTATGCTTACACAAAGACTAAGTCATTATTAGACATCTGTCTCTAAAAAGCAACAATACTGTGTGCAGCAAACTCACACTAACCCTGTTAATATACAAGTTTGCCACTGTCAAGGTGATTTCCGCATCTATTATGATCATCACTGAAGTCATTCTTCCTGCTGACTGAGAACAGAATCACAACCTTAAAATACCAGTACTGCACTGAGTTATACTGAAAAGAAACAGACCAAGCTTCTCCCTTTTCTAAGACTAACTTCCCGACAGAAACACTACATATACAGAGGGGAAAAAAAAAGAAAAAAAAAAAAAATTTAGGTGTTCATATTCCCCAAGCCAATTTCTTGGGTCCGGGTAGAAGTTGTAACAAGGACTACAAGACTGAAAAATAAAAAAACAAGATAATCAAAATATTTTCCCAAATGGTGACCAGAATACGTAGGCAGGTACAAAGCCAACGTACGTTGCGTTAGAAACACACACAATTCTAGGTTCATCTCAGCCTTGTTTTACCAAATACATACAGGCAACCAGATTATTTTCTGCCCAAACATTGGTAAAGACCCAGTTTTGCCATAAAAAAAAAAAAGGTCAAATTCTGTTTTCCAAAAGGCAGCTTTCTAAGATTCTTGTATGCCAGGCTTCAAACTTCATTCTAGTAATGTGCAATAGCTGCTTTCCATCCCCAATGCCTCTTGTGCCTAGGCAGCTTGTTTTTTCAGATAGGTTGATGCCTAGCACACAACAGCCAAATTAACTCACATAATACAGTGAAAAGAAGAAGAGATACTAACCAACAACTTTTTTCTTCAAGAACTGTACCAAACAACGCGTAATATGATCTGTCTCTACTTTATTAACTGACCTTGATTATACATCAAAAGCCCTTAAATTATTAGTACTCCAGATACCACGTCAGTTTTAGTTGTCATTACCAACAATGGGTGATAAATACACCATGCTTTCTAGGCATTGTACAAGCAGCCTGCAAAACTATCAGAGAAAGCTACAGGAATGGAGCGTTTAACATTTACTTCAAGAAGCATAACTTGCCCTCACTCCCACTTTCTCTTTTTCTTTTACAGCAAAGAATGCAGTCTTCAGTTCTGCAAAGGTATCAAGGATCACCATTGCCCACTCTCTGGTATGACACAGATCAGACAGTCTCCCTAGTGAGCTCTACAGAAGCTAAACAATTTGTAAGGAGGCCCTACCTATTAGAGAACCATCTAGCATTAACAAATGGACTGTTGATGATTTTGTAATTCTCCATCAGATTAACAAGTTCCAGTTAATTATTCTAACTACTTAGAATTAATGGATGGCATTTCCATATTGAACTTTGCTGACTCCCAAGTCTAACCTTTCATCACACATTTACCAAAGAGATTAAAAAGCCCTCTGGTGTTAAGCATTTCATGCCACTGTGGGTGCTTGCAACTTGTTCTAGGCAGCTCCTCATCTTCCCCCTACTACACGGAACATGTTGATCAATCCTTTTGCCCCCTCACTGCAAAGGCAATTGCTATGCCACAGATCCTTGTAGTTTGCCCCTGAACTCTGCCCAGTTGTACACCAACCTCTTGAGAGGCATCTCACTAGAACTGGACAGTTCTCCAACAGTGACGTGACGAATGACGAAGAAGCAACAGTCTCCATATTCTTGCATCTCATCTGTGTCAAGATACCCAGGCATATTACAAGCAACAGCAATGGCATACATTTCTAAAGTTTTAGCTATCAACAACTATATTGTGCTGAAACAGTCTGCACTATTTCTTTTCCATGATTCCTACCACCACCAGCCCTTTGTTTCACAGCCTTTTCCATTTTCTAGATTATTTTTGCTCTTAAGATTCCTTTCTTCATGTATCACCACTTGTGCAAGCCTCTTTGATATTATAGTCCAACATAAAGTAAGTACTGAGCTAGCAAGGATGACCTCCTCCTCACACCACAGAAGTATTGCCATTGTAAACAAGCATGCTATCAAATGATAGTAAAGTTGTTAGATGGTAGGGTAACTGTAATACTTGTTTTATGCCCAGCTTAGCACAGCTGTTCAGTCTAGCATGGCAGGGCTTCTTCAGGCATACAGAAGGCAAGTTGCACGTCCCAACCAGCACTGCTGCTACCTTTTCTCACAAAGGGTAGGAATAAAACTCTGGCATGTGGGTTCCCGGGTGTATTTGTGTCTGGGAGAGTTTTGCTGGAATAGAGGACCTCAGTAATCTCATACTAGGAATGAAGAGAAGACCCAGCAGCCTCTTTTGCTGCAGTCTACATCAGAGTGGAAACCAAAAGGGAGCAGGTCTCAGCTACCCAGTTAGATCAGATTAGCTGCAGAGTAGGAAGTCAGTAAGGGAAGAGAAAAACCTCACATTCACACTCAGTTCCTTGAAAGCCTAGGCCACTTGTCCAGAAGATTTAATAGTACATTAACCCTGGTGATACTTTTTTCTATCAGTAGATCCAAGCTTCAGCAAACCAGTAACGCGAACTCTTACAATGAACTCACAGCAAAGCTGTTATAGAGCAAGTGCTTTATACTTGAGCAAAAATCTCTGACATATTGTAGTGTGTTTTCTAGTATTATTTTAAAATTAATCAATTACTAATGAAACAAGAAATCAAGCATTAGAAGACAGTCACTATAGAATATTTATGATGACAGTGCAACAGCACAAAGATACATTGTCAGAGGCAGCCAGGACAAGATGGCTGAAAAAGGGACCATGACCAGAAGATGAACCTTCACCAAGAAGGTTTCAGGCAGGGAATAAATAAATAAGTGCAGAAGCAGAGTCTAAGGCTGCTCATAGCTGCTGAGCTAAGACATCACCTCCGAGGCTGGCATCAGGCCATCGCAAAAGGTGCTGTTGACAGATCTCCTAGAGCCCTTGGGTTCCCTTCTCTCTCACCACTTGCCACATTCATTGCTGCCTCCTGCCATCTCCTTCTGCCTGCCTCTTGTGCTCTGTCACTAGCTGTTTCCTCGTTGCTCGAGACTTGCACCAGGGCCAGTAATTTATCCTGGAGGGTAATATGAAAAAAGTTTGAGAAACACTGCAGGAAGCATAAATCAATATGCTAAATATGGCTGTTTAAATAGCATGTACTCAAACCATAAATTACTTTAATGTATGGCACTAGTTGATTAAATCAGCAACACATCTATTGCACACAAAAACATTTAATAAGTAAACTAAATGAGGACATGGAAAGGAAGACCCACATCATGAGAGTTCTTCACTTTGCCGGACGACATCACAGCAAAACTGCCACTAGGGCCTCGAGTGAAAACATAGGAAAGCTGGCACTGCTGCCGAAAGCAGCAGTCTTGCTGTCCCCAAGCCACTCATTTCCACCCTCTTGCTGGCACAAACCAATCCCAATTCAAACTAACCTAGCCAAAAAAAGAGAAACGTTTAGTTTTAATCCACATCAGCCCCCTGATGGGGTTCACCACACAAGTCTTCTGCCAGCATAAAGAAGAGGAAAAAATTGCCAGAGGCAGAACTGGTCGGTTCTCAAGCAGAAGTGCCAGCCTACCCCAGTTTAAACTGGAAGCACTGTGCAAGAGGAGCACAGGGATCATTCAGTGTCTAGATGATTTTCTGCTAAACCTAGATTATAATCTACCACACAACATGCACTTTGAACCTAAGGACTTAATCTACCCCAGCCTACAAAGATCCAAGATAAAGCACCTGTAACAAAGAACACAGAATGATCACTCCTTTCTTTTCATTGAAGTAGTGCAAATAGCTTTGGGGTTTGTTTTGGTTTGTTTGTTTTTTTAATAACTATTTACAAGTAGACCTGCTTCTTCAAGTTACCTCTCAGCCAAATCAGTAAGGTAAATTTACTGTATCAGCTAAGGACTGATCAGGCCAGTCCTGTGCATTCCAGCTCAGTATAGGCTGTACCAGAAATACCTATCCTCTGCTGTTGCAAAGGAAAAAATCATGAGCTCAAATTAGCATATGAGAGAACATAAAGATGTGTAAAGAGCCTGAAGTGCCCAGAAGGAACATGCCCTTCCTTAACAGATTATTTTATTCTATTATTAATGGGTATTAATAATGATCCTAAGAAGATACACGCTTATTACTGGCATCCTACATCTCAAATAGCACTCCATGGTGCACACAACAGTCAACTGTACTCACCTTAAGTGTCAAAGCTTCTGGACCAAGTCAGCTGCCCCATCTCAAGCAACTATTTTTAATATGGAGGAATGAGGGACTCTTGGCTCATCAAGTCAGGCCTCTTATAACTACAGTGCCCTACAAATCCATACACTTTCCTAGATGGAACACCAGCCCCCTGAAGCCACTTCAACATCTTCCATTGCAAGCTACCATTATTCTCATAGCTAGGCTTTCTTCTGATTTCCATTTCAAATGCACTCAAGTTCTACCCATATGCTGTCTCTTATTGCTCATTAGCTTCAGTAGTTGATGGGTACCAATACACCCTATCCCACATGCTTTTTCAGAGAGCTACCATGACCTCTTTATACTTTCCTTCTTGTAACTAAAGCCAAGTTCCTGGCCTCCTCCTTTAAAACCGGTTCTTAATTCCTACTATTGTCATACTAGCTCTTCTTTCCATTCCTTCAGATTAAAGTTAATTTCCTTAAACGTGGCTAACCAAAACTGCTTACAGCAACCCAAACACTGCAGTTGTAAAAGTCAATAGTAAGCAAGTTTTTCCTGTCCCTACCAGAAGCATTTTCCTGTCATATCCTAGGACATTTCTCACAACTGTGACATACCATGACTTGGTTAATGAGGAAAAAACCACACTGAGACTTCACTAGTGAAGGGAGATGGTTTCTGGTGCATAAGGCTGCTGTTCATTGAAAGCGCAGCGACACTGCTCAGTGATGTAAGAGTGGAAGTAAAGAGTGATCGCCAAAATCCCAATGGAAGTGGGACACCGGTAAGGTAACTTGCAGCAGTTACTGAAACTGGATGCATACCCAGAACATCAGCATTAATGCTCCTGCTCTTGCATGCCAGTGGCCTAGGATCCTTCAAGCACTTGCTAGAAAAAACACTTGCACTTTTTCTAGGATCAAATGCCATCCAATTAGTCCTATTGCAGCTGCATTCCTCTATCTGCAGCCTACTACAGGGCTGTGATTTGAACACTGTCTATTTTTCCTATAACTTCTTAACTATATACCAGTGGAAGTAGCACAGGCTAAATGAAACATTAGCTTATGCTAAGGCTGCCTTTTTCCTCTCAATGTATACTGAAGGAGAGCTGCTATACAGAATGGTAGCTCAAGACAAAGCCAATTTCCAGAGTCACAGTTCAAGAGGAAACACAAATTCAGTCCCAGGGAGTATCAAGTATTGAACACTAGTTTAGAACCAACACCAGGGATGTAAGGGGGAATTCCAGGTTTCTTAATGCTGTAAGAATCTCAGTCTCATTCAACTTTAAATAGAGCAAGTCTCTCCCCAGAGGGATGCGCCTGACTAAAACAGATCTCAGTGTAACTGATAGCTGGGCTCAGGCTTATTGAAGGCATCTGGCGTGCTAAATTTAGCAGAGCTGTATCTGCAACTGGCAAAACTTACTGAGGTATCGTCAAACAGTCAGAAGAGGGAGCACGGGGGAGAAAAGGGTCCTAACAAATTAGAGGAATTCAGGGAAGGTTTGTCACCCGCTAAGCCGCCAACTAGCTTTATTGCTCCTATTTTGGCTTCCAAGTCAAAGCAGGAGTCTAGACAGGATAATCCACTCATAACATAAAACCAAACCAGAGCTACGAAAGCTATAGACCTGAAGGGTGTGGCTTTGCTTAGATTCAACTCCAAAGCCAGAAGAGCCTCTCTAGTGTTTGGGGTTTTGGGGTTGGGTTGGTTTTTTGGTTGGGGTTTTTTTTTGTTTGTTTTTGTTTCTAAAACAGATGAGTAGTCTTGCTAGGCACATAAGTTAGTCTAGTTCTTGTGGGCAGACCGGTATGTTTTCAATTATCTAGAAGATCTGTGGGCTGTAAGTCTACTCTGCTTCACTTGTCAGAAAACCAGAAGGATAAAGACAAGCCTAGCATGCAAAAAGTCTTACCAACTTGCTTCTGAGCCCCCCTGATCTTCTTTAGCCCCACTTACTACTGAACACATGTATTTGCATGACACCTGATACCCTGCTGGAAGGTACCCCCAGCTGTGTGCTGGACACAGCGATGTACAGAAGAAAGCGAAGCAATTTTAAAATCAGAATTAACAGAAGACTTCACTCAAGACTTGTGATTCAAACGGATCTTAGTGTGAATAGGTTTCACTGGTATGCATTGTAATTCCCCAAGAGGTACTTCAGACCCTCCTCGCCTCCCTCCTTTGTAACAAAAAAAAATAAAAATAACACAGCACATTACAGTCAAGGTTTCTTTATTATATTTGGGTAATTTGCTCTGCTTCAATCTAGAAAACCTGACCATTGTACAAAAGACTGGCTGGTCTTCATGTGCAAGAAGCAAAGTTATGCTATAATAGCCTCACACTTTTCCCAGCTGAAACCTGTTCTTTGAGAGTTGTACTAGACCTCAAATCTAGACTCAACTCTGATCTCAAAACAAAAAGACAAACCTAAAGCTAAAGAAGCAGTACAATCACAAAGCATCTCAGCTGTCTGAATATGCAAGTGCAAGGGAAGACAGTGAGGTCCTTTCAACAAGTGTCAAATAAAAATAAAGATTCCCAAGAAAATTAAAAGCTATCTCATTCTGCAGCTGGATACAAAGAGCAGGAATCACAGTGCCCAGCTGACAGGATTTTCAAACTCCGAAATACCATAAATAAATGTTGCTGGTCTAGAACAGAAAAGCAGCCATACATACATCACTTGGTAGCCTGTAGCACTTCGTTGCTTCACAGCACCTCACAAGGTAAAGGCTTAGATATATCTGCCTATCCCAGGTGCATCAAAGTCAGGTGAAAGAGGAAACAACTTGCCTGTGATCACACAGCGATAAAGAGCTGCCAGAAATCCTAACTCTCCATTGCTGGTCTAACCACTTTTCCTTATTAGTCAAGTAAGCTCACAAGAACATGCAGATTTTGAATCATGACTGCAAAGCAGAAGTACTTTTCCAGTTTGAAACAATTTAGCTCAAAATTAGCTTTGTGTCTCCATTACCGATACCCTGAGACATCTTAGAAGTTACTGCGCCCTTTCATAACCCTCAGTGTCCCCACATAAAACAATTATAACCCTTACTTGCCTCCCAGGAGATCATGAACCTTTGCTAATTAATGTTCATGAAGTACCTGGTGATCCTCAGGCAAGAACAGAGGCTTACCTTCAAATTCAAAACAGAAGTGATGCTGGGTTCACAAAGTGCCTTATTTATGTAAATCTATATAGCTCAAAGGCACTTCTTGTACTTGGGTAAGAAGCTATAGAATTGACATATCAGAAGAAAGGCATTTATGTGCTTCACACAAACAATTTCTGTAAGTCACCTTTTTTTACAAATACCTGAGTCCATTAGATTAGCAAAGAAAAAATGACAGGTCATTATGGGTCTCCTGCCTATACTTCACATTTCAGTCACAAGGTTGATGTTTTTTTTGAGGTGCTCAAATAATGCATTATATAAAGAACATCCTGTGAAAAATTAACAGAATGTGCTATCAGTTTTATGCGCCTACCTTCAAATACTTCTAAGGCAACAGTGATTGCAAGCACCTAACTTGTCAAGCACAAAAAGCTATTTTTTCCCCCTTTTCCCAGTTTTGAGTAAGAATGAATTGTTCTCAAATGAAAATTTGTGCTGAAAAGATACTTATTAAAAACCAAACGAATCTCCTTTAATTGCAATTTTCAACCTAATTTGTGATCTTTACTGAAAAGAAATTCCAAGCGCCACGTAGAGAAAACTTTCGCAAGCCTTAAATTGCTGCCCTGGGTCTCACCCCGTACTCTCAAGAGAGGAAAAATACAATGGTCAGATAGTGAAAATGGGAAATTTTTTCAGGGATCGAGGTTCTAGTCTGCTAAGGGCCAAAAATCACATGGAGCCTGGAAAAGAATGAAGAGAGGGAGGAGGAAGGCCAAGTGAGCTCAGGAAGCACTTCATGCATCAAGATCTTACCATGCAGCGTGGTATTTTCAATCCATTAAAAAAAAATTACTCTGCCCCCAGGAAAATTCAAGTATCTTAATCTTAGTCACCTAGTGACAGTGTTGTGGAAATGGGTTTGGCTCTATTTTTGAGAAAGCCTTGTTTCATTTCCTTCCCATAATGAATTAATTCAATATGCTTTGACACAAATACAGTTACCCCATTTCAGTGCCGTGCTTCTCCGCTCCCAGGTCTTCAAGTCCAAGAGCCTCCAAGTAACCAGCAATTCTTCTACACATAGGCTGTTTCTCTCTTCCCCACCCCGCTTCCTCACCTCAAATCTCCCTCCCAACAAAGTTTTGCTGTTTTAAAACTCCCACATCAGTCACTTCTTCCCTTCCTCTCTTTCAGCAGGGAGTAGAAAGTAATCCTGACACTGCCTGCCTCACTTCGAGCAGAAGGGATGCAAGGAGCATCTGCACTTCTCTCTTATCAATTCCCAAACAAATATAAAAATCCGACTTATCCTGTCCTTTCCTCCTCCTGCGGGTAAAAATATCTAGCGCCTTCTCAGATTATTGGTCTGAACACTTCTAATGCTTGCCAAATGGGCAGGCTCTTCAAGTTCTGAATCATTTCCACTTGGATAAAAGTATTTTTCTGGCTCAAGCATCACCCATTATTCCCCATTTTAGAAGAGATTTAATGTGGCAAAGGAGGATGCATCATTTCTCTTGTCCTCAGGAGATGGCAGCAGAGTCTGTGGCATTTGGTGATTAACTCAAGGTACTGCATTTTTCACAGAAGAAACGTCCCAACCTAGCAAGCCAATTTATATATTAACAAGCCACATAAACACGTAAAAAGATCTGAATGGTCAAACACCACTCAAAAGCCAAGATTGGGTTCTAAAGTGCTTCAATAAAATGGCTACAATCCCTATCCTACCTTCCTATCCTCCCTGTCCTTCCTACTTCACAGAATGTCTTAATCTGGTTATGGAATTAAACTCGAACTGGTAAGAGTTATAAATTAGGTTAAACTACCTATAATAGACTGCATTAAGTTTTTATAAACTTAATTTAGAAGATATTAAGCTATTTGCAAGCATGCAGGTCTAAATTTACCATCCATGAAATTAAGTACAGAAACTATAGCTCATGCTTTGACGTTTCTAGGTTCAGAACAACCCTAAAACCAAACAATGATTTTCAAGCTCAATTACCTTTTTTGTCCTGCCTCCAGTGCATATGACAATTCAGCAGTTTTCTCATAAACTTGGAACTTCCTCCTATATACGTTAAGCTTAGCACTGTGCCTTGCAGATGGAAACAAATCAACAGTTCTGCACGAATTCTGCAGTACTAACTCAAGAAGAGCAGAGAAGAAAAAAAACCTCCCTGGTCTCGTGAGAAACACGCGCAGCTTCAGGACCTTGAAGGGTTTACTTTGTGAATCCAGGCAAAACAAGCAGAGATATCAGAGCTTACCCATAACTACCCACCGTACTTTAAATACACTATTGTTGTTTTTCTGTTATGCTCAGAATTCCCCAGCTGTGATGTCTCTTCTGCAAAGGCAGCCAGAATAGCACGAGCCTGCAAAGCCTCTCAGTTACAAAGTTCTCTGTAGCAGTATCTAGTCTGAAGGGCTCTTCTGGAGCAAGTCAGGACCCTTGGAAACTACAAAGCATTAAGACTTAACTGCAACACACACAAATTTAGAGGCAGTCTCCTAGAAGTTTCTTACAGAAAAGTATTGCGCGTTACATTCTGTGACAGTGGTGTAAGACACAGCGCTCTGCTCCCTGTTTCAATCAGTTTTTCATCACGTGGTTAAACATGCTGCCGCATGACAATCCCACAGGTCCTTCCCATGAAAACTGGAGAGGGGTTTGGTCAACGTGACAACATAACAGATATGCGTGGGAGCGCAGGGACCAGGCCCTGCTTGTAGTGTGCACCGCATGCTCTAGATATGAGCTGACTCTCCTGGTCACGTAGCAGGTACAAGCATACAATGGAGCACGCGTGCCCTGCATTACACCCCTTGCGTAATGTGGTTTTCAGGTTAAGGGCAGCAGGGAAAGGCTGGGTGACATTCTCACAGATTTCATCTGAACTGAAGCAGGTCAGGAAAGCACCCTTATTGCAAGATGTCAAAAGGCCACAGACCAGCAAATGCTCAAGAATTGATGCGAGATTTTCTGTTTTCTTTCCTTAAAACCAGTAGCATAACTGTAATGAAAACACAAAACCACTGAGCAACAAGTGAGTCAATGCTGTGAAAGCAGTAAACTGTGGGGAGTACTATTTACATCTGCTCTACAAAAGCAGGCAAATTACTACAGACAGTAGAAGCCGAGTCACTCCCACTGGTATTTTTCTTCATGCAAATCCAGTTCTGAAATAGATTTTCAAATTCCAGAACAATAAATGAAAAAAGAAATGACTCTCTATAAAATCATGAAGTTCGCTGACAGAACAGTGAATTAACTCAGTTTTTCAACTCACGTTAAAAAAAAAGGTGGGGGGAAACATAGTAAATCTCTAGACGATTAAAATTATTCAGAAGATGAGGACAGAGTGAACATAAAGCCAAGTATCACAAAACCAGATGGGAGGTAATAGCAATTATCAGTTCAGAAGCTCATCAAATAAGAGAAAACCCACCACTTAAAACAGCTCAGGAAGAAAAAAATCTTTCACTATTTCTGAAACTAGAAGTCCTCTGTAAAAGACATCACCTAATCTCAAATATGCTGATGAAAGAGACACTACAGCCCCTTCTGCATTATTAACACGCTGCTATGTGCTATTTTGAATTCAGAGAGCTAAGAGGGCTGCAAGCAACACACCTTGACTACACAATCTCTTTTAGATCTGAAATTCCAAAACGTCAGTGAACTTGCTTGTTTCTTTTTTAATTCTTTCTCTGCCAAAGCAGACTGTTCATAATTACAGTTGATGTTATGGGTCTTAGTGCTCCCAGAATTATCTCTGCACTTTGTGGTGTGGGTTACCATGCAACACACACACTCCCAGGAAAAGTTCTCAGATGGAGTCAGTTTGTTCAAAAGAACTGATCCACAGTTTTGGATTCAGTACTGAAGACAGATTGGATCCCTTCAAACACCACGTTAGTTTCTACACGTTCAGAGTTGGAGCTTTAGATCTATTTTTGGACCTATCTTCTGACAGTACTTGTTTTTTAGGGATCTTCTCCGATCTTTGTAGCTTGACTAACAATTTGGTTTTGTTCCAGAGTACTCCTCTGTAATTTAATATATTCCTTCTGAAATCTTTGTCTAGTCCTTTGATTCTCTCATTGGATTTAAATTGGATTATTTTTCAATTTGAGTTCTATCAGCTGATTTGCCTCAATCTGAATTTTTAAAGAACACCTGGATTCAATATGAAGATTTTCAATTCTGTACTTGCTGCGTGGTGCTAATAGTGTTTTGACAAGACAGGAATATGCTGCTCTTCAAGAGATGAAGGAGTACCAGAAAAGTGGAAATAGACAAGTACAGAACCCAAAAGTATCAGTTCTGAAGCTGAATCGGTGATAAAGCTGTCTGTAACTGAAAATAAAGTAACAGAAATAAAGTTTGGCGCTCTGGAAGCAGAACAATGATGACTGGGGTTTTTTTCCTCCATAGCTTTTAATTTAAAAAAAAAAAAAAGTGACAAAAAATTAAAAGCTCCCTGAAATAAGAACTCCTGAGCAGAACAAGCAAAGCCAGGGTTCAGCCCCTCAGGGAATGCCACAATGTGGCAGACAGCTCTGGCTGCAACCTCCATGGCTCCAGCCCAACACACCTGGGCCACCTTCCACCTCACGCATCCAGGCCCTTGAAACCCTGTCCCTCAATTCACGACTGATGTACAGCCAAAGCAGGGCTAAGCTGTAGAAAACAGCAGAATGGTCAACGGAGGATAAAAGGAAACCCAGTTTCATCAGGAGCACTGATGATCACATCAACTGCCACTTCATCTTGGCTGATTGGTGCTGTTGCTCTTCTCGCAAACTCTGTCATCCTCATTATAAGGTGACTAAGAGGCAGGGTGCCCTGTTTCATGGAGGGTGGTGCAGGCAAATAAAGGATTGCCCAATATCCCAAACACACCTATTTAATGCCAGTTGAGTGTCAGTTTATTTGCAATCATGACTGAACCTCTTTCTACAGATGCCTGCCAGCCCCTCATGATGTTTGAAGCTGCTTACACGCTGTAAGAAATAGCTGAGTATCTGTTATCAAGCAGTCTTGTCGTGTGACCTCACCCCAATTGATAATAAGCTAAACCCCTTACCATTTCTTAGTAAAAGCTTAAGTGCTTTGGCTTCCATTCACCCTGCCTTAAGCTGCCAAACTGGAATAATAATACCCAGCATTGCATAACACTAGTTTCAAGACGACGGGTTTAACGCCCCTTTGAGAAACAGCTGTGGAAAACCTCCTTCGTGCCTATGAAGAAACTGAGGCACAGAGCAGAAGAATCACGTTTTGTGAAGCGCGGATGATGCTGAAATTAATAAATGTCAGGTGATTTAACCAACACTGAAAAACCTGTCCCAAAGTGACCTGCGCAAGGTCAGGCAGGTCATCTGACACCAGAGCAGAACCGTGACTCTGAAGGCCTCCAGTCTTGCGTTCAAACACCACACCTCACTGCCTCCGCCGAGCAGGAAATCAAGTGTTTCAGCCAACGACATCTGAAATATCTAGATTTTCAAGAGCCACCGTGAAGTGAAGCAAGGCCCAAAGCAGCATGCTACAGAAATCGGACACGAAACACGTCTCGTTTTCATCCATCCACTTCGTACAGCCTCCGCATAGATAAACGCTTAAAGACTTAAACCACCAAAAGTGCTAAGAGGATGTTACGAACAACAGCGCTGCAAAACCACTCGTACGAGGCCGGGCAGCTTTCTCGCACAGACCCAACAGCGCTTGTTCCCTATTGCCAGACCAGTACGACAGGCAGGCCGGCCGGCCAGCATCCCGGCCGGCCCCCCCCCCCCCCCGCCGGCCGACTGCTCTCTCCATTCGTTCTGCAGATCGCTACAGCCCACAAGCCGAAACCACCCAGGAGCACGGAGAGCCGCCGCGTCCCGCCGGCTCAGCAGCGCAGGGCTGAGCACCGAGAGAGTTTTCGCTCCAGCAGCAGCATAAATTTTACGGCGATGGGGGGGTGCTCCCGCAGGGAGCTCTCGCTCAGAAAAAAGCTGACCAAGAGTTCCCTGCAGGAGCCCCCCCTCGCCTCGGGCACCTCCGAGCAGCGAAAGGACCGGCAGCTTTTCTCTCCTGGAAAGGGGCTTCCTGGACACCAGCCCCCCTCACGATGCAGGCCGCGGCCCCTCTCCCAAAAGGCGGCAGAGACGCAGCGACCTTGCCCGCCCCAGCCCAAACCCCAGCCCTGAGGCGACGGCGGCAGCGGCACCGCTCGGCCCCCTCCGCCTCCCGCCGAGGCGCGGCGCGCCCGCCCCGCGCTCAGCCCGCCCGCCGCGCCTGGGCCGCGCCGCCCGGGCCCGCCCCGCTCCGTTCCTCCCGGCGGCGCTCGCCGCCGGGAGGAACGGAGCGGGGCGGGCCCGGGCGGCGCGGCCGAGGCAGGCCCGGACCGGCGCCGCCGCCCTGTCACGGCCCGGCCCGGGCCCCGCGGGGGGGTGGGGGGGTGTCGCGCCGGGCCCGCACTCACCCCTTCATGGTGCGGCCGCGGCCTGGCCGGCGCCGGCGTTCGCGCTGGCTGCGTGCAGGGCCCGGCGGTGCTGCTCCGGCCTCCCCCTCCCCCCCTGGCCCGGGCGGCGCGGGCGGCTCAGCCTCCTCCCCCGCGCCCGCTCCACATGGGCCTCCGTCCTTCCTTCCCGCCGCGCACGCGCGCCCGCCGCTCGCCCGTCGCCTCGCGGAGGCGGGGGGTGGGGGGGGTGGGGTGGGAGGGGGTGGAGCGGCGCCTGGCGGCAGCCCCCGCTTGACCTGGGGGCGGGGCGGAGCGCGGCGCGCGGCACGCGGGGAGGAGGCGGGGCGCCTCGCCACGTGGTGGCCGGGCGGCCAATCGCGCGCCCCTACGCCCTGCTCGGGCGGGCGGGCGGGCGGGCGGCAGGAAGCAGCGCGAGCCGGGAGGGGTAAAGCTCCGCCCCGCACGTGGGCGGGGGGGGGGGGGCGGACTCCGGCTCGCGCCGGGCGCTTCCGGTGCGGGCCGCGGCGCATGCGTGCGGGGCCGGCATCAGCTGATCCATCGCCGCCGGAGGGAGCGGGGCTTCGCGTGTGCCGGCCGCAGGTGAGGCGTCTCGCCCCCCTCATCCCCCAGCCCTGCTCCGCTCCCTCTGGCCTCCCCTCTCCTGAGGCACGCCCGGCGCTGCCCTCCCTCCCCTCCGCCCGGCGGGTCGCGGCGTGAGCGGGGCGGGAGGTGTCGTCTCCCCGCCCCCCGGCCGTTACTTGCCCGGGGGGGGGCGGCGGTCTCCCCGCGGGGCCGTTCTCTGGGGCTCCCCGTGGAGCGGGCGTCTCCTTGATGGCGGCCAGGGCCCCATGGCAGCTGACCTTCGCCTCCCGCCCCTCCTGCCCGGGGCTGCGGTAAGGGCAGAAGGCTGAGCCGTGTGCGGAGGCCGAGCCTGCCGCCTGCTCGGCTCCGGCTGAAGCGAGCGAGGCGCAGCGCTGTCTGCGTTGTCCCGTGCGGAGCCGTTCTCTAACGGGAGAGCCCGCTGACGGCGGCCGTGCTCTTCCCAGTCCCGTTTCCTCGGGGGGGGAAAAGGCCCGGAGAGCAAAGCAGCACCCCGGGTAGGGTTTCCCACACTAGCAAACCTGCCGAGCGCTCTCTCAGAGACGCCCAGCGAGACATCCCGGGGGTGTACCGGCATCCCCTCTAAAAGAGAAGTGGTGACAGCGGCTGGGTTTCTCTGCCGGGTCACCCCACCACCATCTTGGGTGGGTGGAACTCAGTCTCTCTGTGCTTTGACTGTCTCCCTGCAGCGAGCGAGCAGCAAGGTTTTATGGAGCGGGAACGCTGCTGCTGGCTTCTGACTACAACCCTTCCTTAGTAAAAGGGCCCACCTGTTGTTTTGCCATTAAAAATACCGACGGCGAATCAAATGTGTTTCCTATTCCTGCAGCCAGTGACAAAGTCCTGATTTAGGTGAGGTGCTCCAAACATCACGTTTAGAATTCACCTACAGGCAAGAAAGGACTTTTACCTGACTGGCTTCTGGGTGGTAGCATACATGTTACAGATAGCTGCGACTTTGCAGTATATGACATCTATGTATCGAAATCTGCCCATCCAATGCAGTTGCCCAAAGTGATTTCTTCCTAAGATTTTACTAGCTTCTGTCAGAGAACTTGCACTCCGGCTGGGAGTAAAAGCGATTTGGTGATAGTTTTATTCACTGTAATGTGATACGTCAGCAAAGTACACTGGCTATTTGATCTAGCATGGCATTTCAAATGCTAATACCACTTGATGAAGTGAAGAGGGGGTGGAAAAGGAGGAAAACCTGCTGACAGCCTGCTAAAGCTGGTTTACTAGCCCACCCTTCAGCATGAACCTGCGAGTGTAGGTTGGCATTTGCAGGTGAAAGTTTGAATAACGGAGGCAGGTCTTTAGTGCTGACTTTGGCACTCTGGAGGTCTGCAGCAGCTGAATGTTTGGCTTCTCTATACAGGACATTTAAAGGCCTTTTCAATGAGCTGCAAGCATAAATATTTTATAGTATCTACATATTATTTTCGACTATGTGAACTGAGGTCAGTGTCTACAGTCTTTAAGTTACCAAGAATATTGCAGATTATTTTTGCTGCCCTTGTCAGTTTGTTATGTCAAGTCTTCTTGAAAACAGCTTTACTCTGTTATGTGGGGGGAAAAAAAACTAGTTTTAATTCTATAATCAGAGCACAAAGCATGGCATTCAAAACTTATAAACTACTATGGACATCAGCTTGCGAGGATGGGGAAGGAGAAATTAAGACAATGCTGGAAAATGATTGCTGTCATCAGCTGACTCTTCAAGTGGGGGTTGAAGTCTTGTGTTGCAACAATAACACACAGTCTCTGGTTCCTGTAAATGCAGCCTTTCCATTTTCCAAATCTAGAACCATTTTCTACAGATACTGCTAATATACTAATCACTCATGGCTGAATCCTAATGACTTGCTTAATTTTTATACAGCATTAGCTTAAATTTAGCTTTTATTTTGGTCTGAGTATATATTATCTGTTTTATACCTCACTAATCCAGACTTACAAAGTCTGAAGGCTTCAGTGTGCTTTTGTTGTCTAAATTTTTTTCCCAGTATGACTTTGTGCATTTATCTTCCAGACAGGTGTGGGTACTGGTATTACACATTTTCATCCAGAGCTGCTATAGACCAGCAGATTACTAGATGACTCCCCTGGAGATGCGTTTAGAGGCACCACGCTTCACCTCTTGGGTTTTGATACCTTAATACTCTCTCTTTGAGTTCTTGAGCCCTGAAAATTCCTACCGATGTTTTTCCCGTGTGCTTTTATATTGCTTGTTTGTGAATTAAAGGTGTGTTCCTAATTGGACATACCTGGCCTTTTTAAAAGAGTAAAAGAACTACAGGATAACCTCGTTGATATCTTTGGTTACTTCGGCATTGACCAAAAAATGTTGCGTCCTATGGCTGGCCAAGTAATGGTCCCTCTTTTTCTTTCTCTCTATTTAAAAAAAAAAATCATACATTGCCTGAAACTGAAATAGATTTTCTTTCCTCTGTACTTGTATCATTGGTTACAAAGAAAAGTGGAGGATTTTAGACTTGGAAATATTGAGGTATGGTTGAACAATGTTATCCACATGATTCTTTTAGAATGGAACTACACCAAGGAAAACAGGCGATGTAGTCAACTGGAATATCATGCTCGTTTACTCTTACTCACTGTCTTAGAACATGTGACTTCTTCAGCCTTCCAGCTGGAAATGGGGATCTGCTCCAGCAAAGGAAGCAGAATGAATGTAAACTTTTCAACCTTTTTCTTCCTGTACAGATTAAGCCAGTAATCACCTAAAGGTCCAACATGCAAAACTGGCTTATACTGGATCTTCTGGTTGTCATTGTTGTAACTTTTATGTTTTGAAAAGGTTTTTTTATTCTTTTCATTGTGTTTACTCCCTCCTCCCCTTTGAAAGTGGACAGTTAAGCTTATACTAAATTCTTGGGTTTTGTCATATCTCGTGACAGTAAGCTCTACAATCTCATAAATATTTTTTGTGTGGTTACTTTATTTCATCTATTCATTTATTTCTCCTGTTTTTATCAAGTTCTCTCAAAATTAAATACCCCCACTTCTCGGAAAGATTGACCATTTGCTTCTAACTTTTTAGACTTCCGTATATTATATGGCTGCTATAACAAGCTTTGCCTTCTAAGGTCTGTCTTTACTGTAATGATAAACTTACTCTGATAACCAGTAAGATGTATATAGATAAATCCTGAAAGTCATAGTCTAACAGACTTCATTACTATCGCTTAAAACTGATCTTCATCTGCCATTTGATTAGCTGCTGAACTTACTTTTTTGCTTCATCAGCTTCAATACACCTCTGAGCTTGTGTAACAGTAAATTTCAGTGTCGCTGCTTGCTCTCTTCAGATATAATTTGTCTGACAGTGATCTAATACTTGCATGGTGTCTGCTGACAATTATTTAGTTTTGTCATAGTTTACTGCATTTCGGAGAGTCCATTGTGGGTGTCTTAAAATGTTCAAATCAGAAGTAATCAGGAAGTACTAAAAGTAGTACGGGAAGCTGCCATCATGGCTGCGTTTTTATAGCACTGGGCTTTCTGCATTATCTCTCTGACATCTGCTTAATCCTGAGAAGAATAATTTTGAAGACCATTGCTACGCCAGTGAGCCAAGACTTGTCCTGCTAAACAGTTAAATGAACCAAAATGTCTCAAAAAATAGATCTATTGTAGAAGCAAATGCTTGAGAGAAGTGGTGTTCCTAGAGGGTATCTCTGTAATGTGAAAGTCTTGCCTTTGTCCTTCTTAATCAGTTGAAGATCGCTCATATTGTAAGGATTCTCATGGCCAAGTTGAAATGTTGGTGTGTTTCAGCTGACCAGTTTGTCCAACTAACTCCTTCTGCCAGATGGCATCCCAAGAAAAATGCTGAAATCTGCACTATGAAGATCTAGTGTTCCCCTCGCTGTGTTCCATATTCAGGATGCCATAAGCTATGCTTGCTTACTGGAGTGCTTTGTTGTTGTTTAAGGCTACGTAAAAGATAGGTGGTCTGAATGTCTGTGCTGCTGATCTGCATTCTGTGCTCTAAGCGCTGGTTGGGATGGTGGAGAGTGGTGAGGGATAGAAAGCTTATGGGAAAAGGTATTAGATTTATAGAGAGAAAACTGTACCTTTATTAGGGTAGTTTATCATAGCTGGACAAAAGCTTTCAAGTATGCAAGTTTCCTTTAACAGCCTGAAGAATGACTTGACTGTTTTTTAATGTTCTAGCAAAGAAACTGTATCTTCCAAGAAGTTCAGTTAGTGGGACAAACATTTGGTTATTCTCATTATTACGTCGTATCGTTATTTTGTTTCTCAGTCTGAACAGAGAAGAACTAAAATGGTATTTCTGGCTAATTGCAGATAACATTGGTAAGGACTTCTAAAAAGGCAATTCTTTTATGTGACTTTCCCTAGATCCTTGAAATCTTGGGGGTTTTGTTATTGTGAGGTAAATTTGCCTCACCTTGTAGGTATTCAGACAATCACCACAATATCTAGTTTAAACAATACTGAATTGTAATATGTTTGAAGGGCTCTGGCTATTCTAAAGAAGCTGTAAATACTTCAGGTAATTGAACATAAAATCTCCAAATGTGGCTTAACTTAAAGATGAAGTTTTCCATCGACCTCAACTTAATTTCCTTTTACTGGAATCCAATGCCAGTATGTGTGTTGTGATTCCAACCAGGTGTTTCATTATACCAAAGTGCTGTAAAAGAGTACTTCTGTCTGCTGGGAGTATTCGATCTTTCTCAAAGATGTTCATGCAAATGTGCTCTTCAAACTAGCTGTCGAATTCCTCACATAATAAACTGAAGATCCCATAATATCCTGACTTTAAAGACTGCTCTGAAAGTTAAGTGTAATGATGAAATGCTTATTCCAAACTTGCACTCAGTATTTTAGCTATTACACTTAGGGACAAAGGGTTAGGCAGTGGTGAGACTTGTAGAGGAGCCAGTGTGTTTAAATGAGCCCAAATTACTAATGTGTTTCTGCATGTAAAACTGAGCCTGACTTACAAGTCTAGCACCAGTTGTTTTATGAAATTGCACACCTTTTGTCTGTTATGGTAAGAATCTTCAACTATTCAGAAGTTACTCTACTGAACTGTAGTAAAGTTTGCTGTTATAATTGCTTACAGCTTTGCATTCATCTCATTTTGATGTTTGTCATCTTAAAGGTTAGAGCAACAAAAAGTATTTCAAGTAACAATGCAAAATGCACCTAAAGGTAGAATGACTTTTATGTTGTAAAAGCAAGGGTGGATTTTAGCTCTGCAGTAATGTTAGTGAGGTTAATGAGAATACTGCTCGGCTAGAGGAAATGGCTGAGCATTGCGCTAAGTGGATGGCTGCAGAACTTTTCAGCCCTGGCAGCTAGATGATAGGATCGGGATAAGAAAAGAAGGCCGCTGTGGGACATAGAAATGAATATGGTATTAGTATTCCGTGTTATGGCTTGGATCTTAGTTGCATTAGATCTTTCTTTTGTGTGAAAGTCTACCAAGCCCAAGAAGGGGCAGGATGTGTAGCAGGCTGAAAGGAATGTCAAATTCTTCACAGTAGGAAACTTGTGAAGCAGTGTGGCAAGTAAGAAATAAGGGGAGGCTCATCCATTTCCACCTCTAGAGCTCCTCTGGAAAAGCCTTCTGGGCTGAAAGAATCAATGTAGAAAACCCTATTATGGAAAACTCTGTACCATATAGCGAGTCAGCTGATGGAGATTTTTTTTTCACATAGACAATGACTTTCTTTAGAAATGGGAGTATTTTAATTGATAAAACTAGGGTCTTTATTTAAATTCTAGATGTAGCATGATAACTGCATTTGAAGTTAGAAGGCCGGTTATCTACCGAGCTGATCAAATCTTCAGTGGGTCAGAGCAGTTACACAATGAATGCCTTGCCAGCCTTTCTATCTAGACTTATTGCTGCTCCAAACTATTTGGTCATGTTCAAACACAACTTTTTTTCTGTTCTGGGATAACTCCCAAGTTTCTGAATAAAAGCTTGTATGTGGATGTTTGAATAGCAATTTGTGGTGGTATTACTTCTTGCATGGACAGATTTCACTCCCCATCTTTGTGGCAGGGGAGAGTCTCTTATGATTTGTATATGTATTAAATATAAATATATTTTATGTATATTTAGCTTGTGTGCAAGGCATGATGTCTGCTTGAAGTATCAGGCTTGTATGCATTGGCACACTCACAGGTAAGTCCCCATCTGTTTTGAGGAAGAAGGCAGTAGGAGCTTGTGATGGGCTTCATGAATTGCCACGTCGCACGATCTCCCCTTGTAGCCATTGTGTACTGTGCTGACAGTGGCAGCGTAATTCTATTTCCTATCTTTTTTCTTGAATACATCTGAATTTACCTGTCCATGCGCTGAGCAGCCAGCCTCCTGCGAGAG
This sequence comes from Gorsachius magnificus, assembly GCA_034008185.1. Taxonomy (NCBI): domain Eukaryota; kingdom Metazoa; phylum Chordata; class Aves; order Pelecaniformes; family Ardeidae; genus Gorsachius; species Gorsachius magnificus. The sequence continues at coordinate 130,761,678 of CM067081.1, forward strand.
ACAGGGGCATTATAATACCCAAGAAACAAGTTGCGTGAAAGATGACTTGTATGGTTGCAGCATAGAGTTGAGCATTACCTGAGCAGATCCCTGACCTATCAAGAGCAGAGGTGGCCTCAAAGTGCCCTGTGGCAACTGGAATTTTATGAATAATTAAATGGAAGAACGTCCATATTGTCAATTTTAAGAAACAGTGATACTTCTAACTCTAAGCTTATGGCAAGAAGGTTGGTACAGTTAGTTTCTTGATGTCTGTGTGAAGAAAAGACTAAGCCACATCTTTGTTTTGAGTGCAGGAGGGATTCCTGACTCGTTTCCTTAGAGTGCAGATGATACAAAATTGGAAGGTGTTTGATATAGCAGAGGGCTGTGCTGCTGTACAGAGGGACCTTGACAGACTGATAGAACGATCAGAACTGACAGAAAAATAGGCTGACAGGAATCTCTTGAAGTTCTACAAAGGAAAATGCCAAGTCCTGCACCCAGGGAGGAATAACCATGTGCCCTGCTACAGGCTGGGGACTGGCTGACTGTAAAGTAGCTTTGCAGAAAAGGACTAGAGGTCCTGGTGGATACCACATTGAACAAGAGTTGGCAAGGTGTCCTTGTGGCGAAGAAGGCCAATGCTACCTCAGGCTGCATTAGGAAGAATGCTGCCAGCAGGTTTGGGGAGGTGGGTTTCTCCCTTGATTAAGCTCTGGGGAAACCACACCTGGAGTGCTGTGTCTGGTTCTGGGTTTTCCAGTAGAAGGAAGACATGGACTTAATGGAGTGGGTCCAGAAAAGGGCCACAAAGACCATTAAAGGTTTGGACCATCTTTCATATGAAGAGAGGCTGAGAGCACTGGGGAAGAGAAGGCTCAGAGAATCTTACTGCAAAGTATATAAATACCTAGTGGGAGGGAGCAAAGAAGATGGAGCCAGACTCTTCTCAGCGGTATCTGCTGAAATAACAAGCAGCAATGGGCACAAACTGAAATACAGGGAATTCCCTTTAAATGTAAGAAAACATGTTTTACTGTAAAGGTGACAACACAGAAACAGGTTGCTCAGGGAGTTTTGTGGTTTCCATCCTTGGAGATAATCAAAATCCAGCTGGTCATGGCCCTGACCAGCCTGCTCTTGCTTGCTTTGAGCAGGGGGTTGGAACTAGATGATCTCCAGAGGTGCCTTCTAACCTCAGCGATTCTGTTGTTTGGTGGCTGAGAACTGTGGAGTAATTTTCCCTGCTATAAAATCATAATTCTGCATAGTATGAAGGAGCAGATTTCTGGAGAATAGTATTTGGCTTCCCTTCCAAGTGACCTGTGTTAGAGCATGCTGTTTCTTCTGGGACAGTATCCCGGATTCTAGGTGCAGAAATGCTGCTGAACTTCTGCATTTGTCTAGTAACTTCAGCACTGTATTTTTTTAATACTTCCTCTTAAAAATATCAGCTGTTGGAAGGGGAAGTATAAAGTGTCCAAGTCACAGGAAATCTGTGGCAGTGATTATCCTGTTACTTATGAGGCCTTTGCAGCACATCCTCATACAGCTGGACATGGGGACTTATGCACTGTACCAAAGTCTGCTGAGGTGAACGCAGTAAATGTTGGTACTCTTGGCTCTAAAGCCTGACTGAAACGTGATGCTAAGCTGATTGTCCAGTGTGGGCTGTGATCTTTACTATCCTGCAACAACTAGGTTTTTATTAAGAGGAGGAGGAGGGGCTTCCTTTGAAAAACTTTATTTGGCTATGTTCTATTGTGTATGCCTATCAAGTTTTCCTGGGTATTGAATGTAAGGGCTTATATTCTGACTCCATTTTTCTACCCTAGGAAGTCAAAACATATAGTCTGTTTCAGGTATAGTAAAATCTATGACCTTAGTTCAAAGTTTCTCCAGCAGAATGAATCTTAACGCTGGTGACTTATTAATGGAATGCTGCTGCTTCCGAATTGCTGGTCTTGTGCTATTTACTACAATTTTGGTTAGTGTATTTAAGCTTTTGTGCTGATTTGATGCGTTGCTAATCCTAGAACTTGCAAAGATAGTCTTGAGAAGTTGTGAAAGCTGCAGGGAACTCTTCAACTCCTGCGGCTTCTTGAGGGGGAGCCTGCATAGCTGCTTGTCTTTTGTACGATGTACAGGACAATGTCAGCGCCTGTCGGTCTTCGACAGCAGATTCTAGCAGCTGTCACTCGAGGTGGTACGTCAGTCTGCTTTGCTAAGGTGTTGGATGTTGTGCAGTCGCACCAACGCTTCTGCTAACGAGGGGAAGGGGTTCTTATGTTAGCAGCAGTCAAGCCCCACGAGACTCGTTGTTTTGACAAGAATCGGTACCTGTTCTACATACTCAAGCAATTATTATTGCGTCTTCAGCATCTTAGTCTTCAGCGTCTCCCTGTGCAGTCTGTTGTTAAACGGCTGTTCAGCTGTTCCAGAACAGAACACGCACTCACGTGGCTATATTACACGGGAGGGCTGGTAGGTAAACTGATTGCAGCAGAAAGCATGCATCTCTCTCCCAAGGATTTTTACGTAGCAGCACGCACCGCTTGGGACATTGGGATTATTGGCTTTGTAGGAGGTCCTTCATATGCATGCGGAATGCTGCTTTCATTTCCCATGCCCGGTCCTGTGCAGTGGGGAGAGCGCAGATGGGAGTCCAGCTGGGCTCTAGGTAGCTTGGTTTGCTATTGCGGCATTCCTCGGCGCTGGTGGGAGAGAGCGAGCGAGACTGATGACTCATCAAGTCAGGTGGTTGTGCCTCTGCTGTGTGTCAGAAATTTCTTTCCCCTCTGCAGCAGGCTTTCTCATCCCTCTGTGTAGGGGCACTAGAAGGACAATTATTTCGTAAGCAGCGGTGCTTAACTGCTGAATTCTGGCTTTGCTTCGTGGGGCCTGTGGATTTTTGTTACTCCCTGTTTCTGCAAAATAAGGTAAGAATCTGTGTTTATATGATAAAATAGTCATGGGTTTTCATCTTGCTATAAGAAGGCTCCTTCTAAAAATCTCATTGGAGTCTGAATTTTGAAGAGACCTTTGTGGTAAGGTAGTTCATTGTGTAAATTGAGGGACTGATCAAATGTTCGAAGCAAAATCAAGGATCTGTAGTTGAAAATGGGTTTATCTGGCATTGAGAGCAGGATAGTTACATTTTAGGGGCTACTGTGTGCTGGGTAGAAATCAAGATAGAAAACTCAGGTCATTGGCCCTTTCTTGTTTAATTATGACTATAAAATTACTTTAATAAATCACCTTTCAGTCAGAGATGGTTCTGCAGCAAGTAATATTTCTGGCACTGTTAAGCAGAATATGACCACATTAGAGCTTAAGAGCATGTTTAAAATGAATCGTTGAACTGCTTAAGATGAGGAAGATTCCTGTTTGTAAGTTATAAAGGATATTAGGTGCATCTTTGCTCATAAGGCAATTAAAACTAAGCTAATACCCTGTGTAGGTGTGCCAGTCGGCTTTGTAGGAGCGGATGGCATGTAGTGCCTAATAACCTGTGTTGGCGAGAGGCCTATGAAAAGCTGTAGGAACTCGGTAGATTTGTAAAATGGCTAGCTACCATGGCTTCTGGGGTAAGTACATGCTGCCTGCACACGCATAATGTTATGTTTAGCAAATTCTGACATGCTTTAAGGAATTTCGTTTTATCTGAGTACTAATAATGAACACATTTAACAGTGTAGGTAGGTAAGGCAACGTCTCTGCCCTCAAGGACTTTTCCATCTAAAATGAAAATCTGTAATGCTAATACACAAGCACAAGACAGCTATGCAGAGACAAATAACAGCATTTTTTTTCTTAATTTGTATTCACTATTAAAAGGTGTGTAGCCCCTTGAAACAGAGGTCAGCTTGGCTGGGTGAATACTTTTTTTCGACTGTATGTACTTTGTTTGGAGGCGTATAGGAGATGCAACAAAGAAAGGTGAGGTGGAATTCACTGTATCTTTTACACTTGGAATATTTAATAGATATGTGTTTAAAAGCAATTGGTGCAGATGCTAAAGACCAGGACAAAGATAGGTTTATTGATGTGTTCCTAGGTGGTCTAGCAGAGGAATCCCGTTGCCTCCTAGTTGGCTTGGCTGGTAAGTGGGGAAGGTGGCTGTAGGAAGAGAGAGGGAGCAGAGCAGCCACAGGGCAGGTGCTGTGTGTCAGGATGCTGTTTTAACTGTGGAATGACTGTTCTGAGGTTCTTATTTGCATCCCTAAAAGATAAACAGTCACTTCAAGTGGTGGCCAATTGACCTGCAGGTTTTGGATATATTAATTAATTAAAAGTTAATTTAAATTGAAACCGGACAGTGTTCTTTCTGCTTTTCCTTGCCTTTGTCAATTGTCTCTTTTGTATGGAACCCTGTACTGTCTAGTTGCCAAATGGTGTCACTAATTCAGCTATGAGAATTTGGTTTAGCTCGCTCTTTATTGTGCTTCTATAGAAGATTTTGGTAGTAGGACTCTAGAGACTGTTCTGTATCACAGTACGTTGAAGTAAATGCTTTTGGGTGGATTTATAAAACCAGCTGCTTTTTTCAGTATGAACAGTAATTGTGCTTGAGTTTTGCAATGGTTTTAATTGTCAAAAGCAAAGGGGAAAAAAAAAAAAAAGATGAGGTAGTTATGTTAGTCTGATCAGAACCAGCTCTTACCAGCTGCTCAGGAACTGCAGACTGCTTTGCGAGGACCTCCCCTCTGCTGTTTGTCAGAGGACACTTTTGAGAAATAAGCAGTGAAATTAAAATTGTCTTCTGGGCCTAAGCAACAGGGAGCTTAAAGGATAAACTATCATTATGGAGAGTAGAGGGATCTAGCAGATATCTGACTGGGCCTTTGAGCTCGAGAGCAGTTAGCACTTCCACTCCAGGCTGGTGGTGACTGAGTCATGACCAACTGTTGGGGTGGCTGTTGTGAAATGAATCGGTGGTAGCCGTGTTACGCAATCCATTCCAGCAAGACATGGAGCCTGGAAGAAGCTACTCCTTTGGGATGAATAAGAGTTTGGAATGATTGGAGATCCTTTTCTTACAGAGCAGAGCCACTGCTTTAAAACATTTAGATTGGTAAAGAGGCTGAGGGGCAGAGGATTTGTAGTATAGCATTAAAAAAAGCTGGGAAACAGTCGTAAGATTTTAAGAATAGCAGATGTCAGCTACCTGCTGCTCCTGAAGAACAGGCAGAAAATCATCCTTTAGTGATGGTGGAAGGGATGGCAATGTAGTTGCCTTCCTCATCATACACAGGGTAGGCTTTCAAGCCTGGATGTGCGTCTGCAGGTGATGCCAGGTTAGGTTAAGCTTCTTGCAAGGACTGTGAGCGTTGATAGGTGCCTCGCACTGAACCATGGGCTTTTGCTGGATAGGCCCTGTTGGTATGCAGAGAGCATCCATTGTATGCTGGGATTGCCATACCACACCTTTCACCAGTCCTGTATCATAAATATGTCAATACAGTAAAAATGGGTAGACAGTTGGCTTACGGTTCTCTGACGCTGATCCGTTTCCAAGGTAACGCAAAGCATGATAAGGGCTGACAAAGCAAAACCATTAAATACTCTTATCGGCACCAGAAGCAGGACAGCCCAACCGCCAGTTACAGGACAAATGTGAATCAAGGGGGTCTGTTTCTAAACCAGCTTTTCCTGTACCCGTTGTTTAGATTCTCTGGGCAGTTACTGGCAAGAGATGTCAGTGTTTTAACTGTTGCAAGTTGAGTTTTTTGGCCATTATTCAACACAGTTCTTCTATAATGCTCCATGGGTTTCACTGAGAGCAAGACTGCATAATACCTAGCTGGGAGGCATATAGAGAGGACTCATATGTTTGCGTGATGGTGTTTGTGAAAAATGTGTGTTTCTTCCTCAGAACGCTCTGGTTCAGCAGCTTGAGATAGCAAAAATAGAATTTTCACAATTAATATTTGTAGCATTGCCTTTTAGAGACTGGTGGCACTAAAGCAGCCCCAGAGCATTCCCTTGCTTGCTCAGAATCATGGAAAACTCCCATGTTTTGAAGGAGACTAGATGAGATGTGGAAGGCAGAAGAGATTCTCTGTTGTTTAAGTATCTTGTTATTGGGCTTGAAAATAGTCCAGCAGTGTTGTGGCATTTTTGGAGTTCAACTGTTTCACTCAGAGGTGTTTGGGGGGGGCATATTATGCAGTGATGTTCCACCCCTGTGTTTCTGCAATAGGGGATATTAGTTCTTTTGTTTAAGAGAGTTACTTCATAACTTTTATAGCTTTAAAATCTGTGTGGTTAATGTGCTTCAGGCTGTATGAGTTCAGAATTCTTTCTAACTGGAAACGAAGAGAAAGCAGAGAGGAGGAAGAGGAGGAACTTACTATGTGTGTGTATTCTTCAGAACTGACTCTTTTGGGTTTTCCTTCTGTACAGTTCAACAGGCAAAATGGACTTCGCCAAGCTACCCAAAATCCGTGATGAGGACAGAGAGGCTTTTGTTGGCTATGTCCATGGAGTCTCGGGACCTGGTAAGTATTATTTTGTAAAGGAAATAATAGATTCAGTTTCATGTAGTGTCTTGTTAATCTTGTTCACTTGGTGGTGAACTTGGAAGCGAAGTAGAGAAGTATAGTTTAGCTCTGGGTGGGGCTTTTTCTTTTTTTGGGGGAGGCTTTTTAAGAAGGATCACTGACATAATATTTTATCAGACTAAGAAATACACCAACAAGATGTTACTGCTAATTGATCTTATTTAAAGATGTAGTGAACAGAAGAGGGCTGAATAATAATAATTTTAAAAGCCCAAAAGATAGTAAACATTCTGGCTGAGATAAAGCCACTTGGTCAGAAATCTGCAGGCCCGGTGTATTAAGCTTCTCTAAAAGGCCGTGAGATGTATAGTCCATTCTCACTGAAAAGCAGTTTGAGTCTGTGCTCTCCCGAATACTCTGTCCCCTGCCAGTGTCAAGCTGTTCTGTGTTACTGCACCGTGGGCTGGAGGAGCTCAGCGAGGAGCTGCAAGCATCAGGGAAGGTGGCAGAGTGTGGTGGTAGTGCAACTAGGAGGAGGAGGAAGACTCTTCCTCCTTCTTTAGCATCTTAAGTAGTTTCTTTAGGCTCTGATGATAACAGCTTTTGAATACATGGAGACTCTACCAGCCTTTCTGTTCCCTCCTGCATTCTCTTCAAGAGACGAAGGAAAGGATGGGAACGTGAGAAGAGAAGAATAGCATGTATTGTCATTTGATGAATGAGAAACTCCCTTGGCTTGTGTCTACCTAAATAAATGCCTGTTCTTTAACTGCCAATGCCTTAACTATGTAATGTGGCTGTCAAAGGTCACTGTGTCTCTAAAACGCTAAACATTCGCCACCTGTCAAGACAGATAAGAGGAAATTATGGTGTGAATTGTCTGTGAACTACTATATTCTGATAGTGTCCTCTTATTGAGCATAAAGGAACAGTGTGAAGAGTATAGGGAAACATTTTCTTTTGGCTTTTAAACTAGAAACTTCAGGGTTTGTGGCAGCCAAGTTATCCCTTTTGTGAAATCAGGAATGTGCTTCTGATTTCAGTGAATACCAGGCTTATGCTGGTAACTTCTGATGAGTAAATTTCCTGAGCTATGGGAAAAATACTCACCTATGTGTCTGTCTCCTACAGTGGTCACGGCGTGCAACATGGCGGGTGCTGCTATGTACGAGCTGGTACGAGTGGGCCACAGTGAACTGGTGGGGGAGATTATCCGACTGGAAGGTGATTTGGCAACTGTCCAGGTGTATGAAGAAACATGTATCCTTTTTACTGATCCCTCCGGGCCTGCCAGACTGTGCAGTCCAGAACACAGTGGTGGTCAGGGTGAAGAAGATGAACAAAGCTAACGGGGACCAGCGCTTGGTACTTCCGATGCTGGCAGGCAGAAACATCTGTTCTGCACATCTTTTGTAAATTCTGATGGTTTTGAGGTAAATGTTATCTCGCTTGGCTGTGTACCAAGGAGAACTTTTTTGATTTTACGGGGAAATAAAACAATGGGCATCTTAGAATTTAAGTTCATTTTAATTTAAATATTACAGCTCCTTGTTAAGGAAGTTGTTTGACAAAAATCAACCATAAATGGAAAAACTACCAAGCAGTATTTGTTGCATTTTTCTTTTGAAAGCTATGTTTGTATAACACTTCAGGATGCCGCTTTCTGGGCAGAGGATTTTGTCAGATTACAGTTTTGCTTCAGCAGTGTGCTTACGGAATCTTGGTCCAGCTAGGACCCAGCATGTATTCTAAAATCTAGTTAACTTAAAATGGATTTTCTATTATGCATATATCGGAGAACATCAGAAAAGAAGTCATAAAACTTAAAGCCAGACCTTTTTTTTTTTAACTCTTATTTTTTTAAAACTTAAAAGGGTTGGCTCTGTGTATCTGTAGAGGCTAGGGAAAAGCTTGTGCTGGCTTCCAAAGCTTTGTTCTGAGGAGCTGGATGGTGAACTGGTGACTAGCTCCTGTCTGGAGCTAATAATTTGTTATTTTAGATGGCATCACTCTTGTAATATCATAGAATCATAGAATGTTTTGGGTTGGAAGGGACCCCTAGAGGTCATCTAGCCCAACCCCCCTGCAGTGAGCAGGGACACCACTAACTAGATCAGGTTGCTCAGAGCCCCATCCAACCTGGCCTTGAATGTTCCCAGGGATGGGGCCTCCACTACCTCTCTAGGCAACCCGTTCCAGTGTTTCACCACCCTCATTGTAAAGAATTTCTTCCTTATATCCAGTCTAAACCTACCCTGTTTTAGTTTAAAGCCGTTACCCTTTGTCCTGTCACAGCTGTCCCTACTGAAAAGATTTTCCCCATCTTTCCTATAGGTTCCCTTTAGGTACTGAAAGGCTGCAATCAGGTCTCCCTGCAGCCTTCTCTTCTCCAGGCTGAATAATATCTAGTAGCCTTCCATCAGTACATGGGACAAGTTTGAGTATAGTGTACTCTTAGGTTCCTGATGAGAGGCCTTTGTCATAGGATGCTCTGAAGTCAACTTGCATTTAATCTCCTGAGTCTTGCATAGGGTTTGGGGGTTTTCTTTTGTATTCTAGCAGGGCCTTTTGCCAAATTGCTGGCCCTTTGCAGAGAAGTCCATTGTGCATCTTTGGAGCTTAGATAGTGCATAGACTGGACAACTTTATCTCGGAGAGGAGGGAAGTGGTGCTGGTCTTGGACAAACTCCCTTTAAAATTAGAGTGCTGTTAAAAAGGCTGTGCAAGGCTCAAGGTCAAAGCAGTTGTGCTCTCTAACAAGTTCTGAAGCAAAAAAATTATATATTTCGTAACATTGTCTGACTTTAACAATCAAACCTGTTTTTTAGGTTTGAAGACTTAAGAAATGCCTAACACTCATCCTGCTGCCTGGCATACCAGTAGACTCATCCATAAAGCTGACTTGAACTAATGATTGTAAAGCAGAATATTTACCCTCACTTTGCCTCTCTGGAGGCTGAGCAACTTTGTTGCTGTAGAAATTTCAGTTTGAGCTTAGTATAAAAGCCTACATGCTTCTCAAATGATGATGTGTAATATAGTAATAAAAATATTACCCTAAAGTCGGGTGGTTTAAGAGTATGATGTTGTAAAGGTGATGCCTTCTGCCCCGTTTCTTTCCCTTTCTCTGAATAAACTTTTCCTCAGCAAATCTTTAGCTGGCGTCTCTGTAGGAGATCCTGTACTCCGTACTGGCAAACCCCTGTCAGTGGAACTAGGACCTGGCATTATGGGAGCTATTTTTGATGGTATCCAGAGGCCTCTCTCAGACATCAGCACTCTGACCAAAAGTATCTATATCCCTAGAGGTGTTAATGTGTCAGCTTTGACCCGAGACATCAAATGGGACTTCACACCTTCCAAAAATCTGCGGGTAGGTTCTGGCAAGCCTGTCTTCCCCTCTTGCTCCTCTACCCCCAGAGCTTAGGGCTGGAGCAGAGTGCCAAGGCTATGACTGCTGGGAGCTATGGTTAATGCTGTATTACATTTGTGAAAAGGGGTGCTAGGAGGTGGTAGCGATGTATGAGACTGGATGGGGATCACCAAAACTTACTCAGTGTGACTTACTCTGTGTTGCTGCTGCATATGAGAAACTTTGTATTTACAAAACTGTAAAGAACTTAGCAGAATTGTGCTAAGCATTAGCAGAAGCAGGTGTTACCTGAGCAAAAAGAGTAACTGCAGCACACATTTCATGAATAGTGAGCATAGCCTCTGAGCTGGAAAATGTCACTGCTTTAGCCCTTGGCATCTTCTTCTTTCCAACCGTGCAGGTTAACATATGCTATTCTTTGTCTGCTTAACACGTTAAACTGAGAGGTATAAAAGAAACAAGGAAAATTCCTTGCATCAGTCAGTAATTGCTACTGTCTGTGCCTTGAAAGGCACCTGATCCCAGATAGTATTGCTAGCAATGTGCTGTTAGTGTAATGAGTTATGTAAATGGGCTCCTGTGCTGTAACACATTTACAAAGGGAGTAATCACAGTTCTAGACTTAATAGCTGTAGTTATTTTACACAGTTCTTTGTCAAGGTTCTTTTTTTTAAAAACTGGAATTCTCACTTGTGACTAATAGACCTGTTCTGATTTTAGGTTGGCAGCCACATCACTGGTGGAGATATTTATGGTGTGGTGAATGAAAACTCTCTTATCAAACACAAAATCATGCTGCCCCCACGGAACAGGGGTACGGTTACATACATTGCTCCGCCGGGAAACTATGACACTTCAGTAAGTCTCCCAAACAGCAGTTGCTGTTATATTCCATGTCTCTTTCATGAGGTTGATGTACTTTTCTATTCTGCATGATGCCAACTAAAGTGTGTTTCACACAACAGTTTGGGTTAATGAACACTTCTGCTACCCTGCCTGCAGGGATTACATGATTCTCTTGTGCAGTTACTTTCTATGTATATGGCTTCCCAATGGCACTTCAGTATGCTGTGTTTGCTGACCTCTGTGGGGAGCTACAGTATCTTATGAATATATAAAATCCAGTTGCTCTTCAAAAGCATATTTTTAGTTGAAGCTTCATCTTGCACTTTTTTCCCCAGTAGTATTGTAAATATAGGAAAGAGCCTTCCTTTGGGAGGAGATGAGAGTGTATTAAGGTTCTGAGAAATCTGTGGTGGTAACAAAGACCTAGCTGTGCAGAGTAGTTAGTTGAGATGAGAATTTGTGTGCTGGTCCAGTGTGCAGCTGTTTGCTTACTTCAGATGCCTGGTGCTGTCTGTTAGGATGTTGTCTTAGAGCTGGAGTTTGAAGGTGTGAAGGAGAAGTTCACTATGGTCCAGGTCTGGCCTGTACGTCAAGTCCGTCCTGTAACTGAGAAGTTGCCAGCCAATCATCCTTTATTAACTGGCCAGCGGGTCCTGGATGCCCTCTTCCCGTAAGTATTACCTTTTATTTTCTATTATGCAAGAAATCTCTCTTTTGGGGGAAGCAGAGGGAGGAGGCCTTAATTTTTTTATTTATTTTTTTTAAGACACCAAGCTCTCACTATGTATCACAGCATAATCTCAAAAAATGTATATCTGAATTCCTCATATTTCTGTATTTGGCAGGAGAACCTACTAGTGGAAAAAGGAAGATAAGTTTCACAAGATAGCTGTAGTGCATTAATCTAGAAAAGAATGGACAAGCATAAACCTAACATAATCATGCCAAATCTACAGAAAGGCTAGAACTTTCATGCTTGATACCTCCATTTGAATGCATAAGTAGGATCTCTTTCCATGGTCTTGAGGATGTATAGTTCCCAGTGATTTTGGGGCCACCACTTATGAAAACTGTTGCACTTAACTGTAACGCAAAATGTTCATTTAAGCAGCTAACTTCCAAGAGACTGAATTCGGTAATTTTGGTCCTAAAATATTGTGCTGCCTATTCTTATAGGTAAGCTGTACAGCTAAGTACAGGTGGTCTTTTCTTAGCTTTTGCATTCCATCGGTGCTACCAGCTGTGAAAACTGCTATGTTTCAAGCGTGAAAGTCTAGCTGTTGTACCAGCATAACTCATGTACTTCAAGGGCAGTAGAAGAAAAGGATAGTTTATTCCCTCAGTCTTTTGGTTTAGTGAAATACCTCTGTGCTTCTCACCCATAACTCTGAACGTGACTCCCATTGCTCTGCTTTTAATTAGGGGGTATTATTGGAAAATATATTCTAAGATGGAAGAGAGCTGGTTTTGAGTTCCTTGCAAATTGGAGTCCTTTTTTTTGTTACTCAGGTGTGTACAAGGGGGTACAACAGCGATTCCCGGGGCGTTTGGTTGTGGGAAGACTGTGATCTCTCAGTCTCTCTCGAAGTACTCCAACAGTGATGTCATCATTTATGTAGGCTGTGGAGAACGAGGAAATGAAATGTCTGAAGTACTGAGAGATTTCCCGGAGGTTAGTGTGGAGAATTCATGGAGATTAAACTTTCTTGGGAAGACTTGCTATTGTACTGGTATTGTAACTGAGTATCATATTGGTAGAGTGACTTGACATGATCTTCTTGCCTTCCTGCTCTAAGTTCTGGCTGTAGTAGCAGAAATCCCTTTTGGCTCGTTCAAGAATTATTTCAGTGCCCCCCCCCAATAAACTGGACTAGTTTTTGGGTGTACCTTCTAACTTGTTTAAAATAAAGCCAAAATTAATGCCAAAGTGTAATTTAGCACAGTTGTAAGCACCTTGCCTTTCACTGCTAATGTGTCTAACTTTTCTAACTTAACCATGCATAGCAAATGCAGCATCTGTATTCACAGGGTGCAGGGTAGTGATACAAACAGTTACCGGATACTCGTTTGGCATGTTAGGCTTTGGAATACCTTCTGAAGGAAGTAGAAAATGCCTGGTTTACCCAGGGGGGAAAAAAAAACAAAACAGGTTTACCAGTCCTTCTACCTGTTGTTATATGTTAGTGAATTAGTTGTGGCACAGTCTTTTGTAAAACATGGGAAAGAGGCCAGACAGTCTGAACTGTTAGGTTAAAACTCCACTGTCAGAAATAAGGGGTAAAAGGCTTGGGTGTGTCAATTGATTACCAGATGAGAAAGTCAAGCTGAGGTGGCTGTGAAAAAGGTAAATCACAGGGTATTCATAAGTAGAATTCTACACAAATGTCAGGATATGTGTTCTGTTGTTCAGGTGCTCGTGAGGATTCACTGGGGTTATATATGTGGTTTTATGTGCAGTTGTCAAAGATGAGCTTGGATCAGTGTAGATGGGGGAGGGGAAAAAAAAACCCTCTCTGATTCCAAATGGACTTACGACAAGAGGCTAAGATTTTTTGGCTTTTCCAGCCTAGTAAGCTGAGAGAGGATAATGTACTTCCTGATGCGGGGGATTTGTTATTACTCATTCGAATGGGATCAATAGGGATTTACCAGTTGCAGAAGATGAGATCAAGCTGAGGCACATATGTTGAAGAGTTAAGCTGTGTGCAGTCTGGAAGGCAAACCAGCACAGTAGCCTGAAATCTCAAATCTAGTCTCTGCTCTTGGTAGAGTAGCTGTGAGAAGAGCTGATACAAGGCAAGTAATCCAGTAAAAAAAAACAAACAACAAAAAATAAACAAAGAAAACTTGCTACTGTTACCTTTTTTTTTCTTGTCTTTTCTTGCATTTTAGTTAACAATGGAAGTTGATGGCAAGGTAGAAAGCATCATGAAGAGAACAGCTCTGGTAGCAAATACCTCCAACATGCCTGTGGCTGCCAGAGAAGCCTCTATCTATACTGGTAAGATTTTTTTTTTTGTTTGTGAACAGCTTTTTTGCTGACAAGTACAGCCACTTAATGGGCAGGAATAGTACTCTCAGAGCTGGCAGGCTAGTCTTCTTTCCTTTGCAGACTCTTAGAGGTTTGGGGTTTTTCAAATTCTTTTTTATGAAAAGTTGTCAGATAATTAAGATAAAACATGAACTTTTCTCACTGTTGTATTCTGGTAGTTTGAAAGGGAAGGAGACATTTTACAGTAAGAGGAGGCTTTGTTCGTGGTGTCAGTGAAGCAAAGAGTAGCATCAGTGACATTGCCGTGTCTCTTCAAAGCAGTACACGGGAATGTAAGATGAGCCAGAGCTGTTCATAAGAAAAAATGGTGAGAATGAGAAGAAATAAGCAGGGGGAACAAAAAAAAAGACAGCAAGACATGATCTAGTGGGAAGAAAGAATAACTTTCAGTGTCTATTTCCGTCAAAATGTAAATTTAAATAATCTGGCTTATTGCATCTTAGTGACAACATACAAGCATAGAATTCCTTTCTCAACTGTATCCTGCAGTATGCTGTTGTCTTTGTTCTAGGAATCACCCTATCTGAGTATTTCCGGGACATGGGCTACCATGTCAGTATGATGGCAGACTCTACTTCCCGATGGGCTGAGGCCCTCAGAGAAATTTCAGGGCGACTGGCTGAAATGCCAGCTGGTGAGTAGTCTTTTCTCAGTCTAGTCTCGTAAATGCATCCTTTAAACTCAGAGCCTTTGACTCAATTTCTCTGTGTCTGTGTTTGCAGACAGTGGTTATCCAGCCTACCTTGGTGCCCGCCTAGCCTCTTTCTATGAGCGAGCTGGCAGAGTGAAGTGTCTGGGAAATCCTGAAAGGGAAGGCAGTGTCAGCATTGTTGGAGCGTGAGTGTTGCATTTCTTCGCTTTGCATTGGCTGCAGTTCTTCCTCTGGGGTTTTGTATGTCAAAGTACCTATTTTTCAGACAAAAAGAAGGTCTTTTTGCTCTGTGCAGCTGCAGAGCTAAAAATACGTGAATGAATAGGTAGATATTTAGTCTCTGCTCACCCAGAACTACTGCTAAATTGTGCATGGGGCAGAAAGAATGGATGTGGACAGATAGTTCTGTGAGGTGTGGAATCGCAGTCACTTGCAGCCATTGGAACAAGTGGCTTAGGGAAGAATGTCGTTAGAGCTGTCACTGAAAAGTATGTCAAACCATGCTCAGAGCCTGAAAGAAGGGGCAGTTAGAGAAGCAGTGTATGCACCTGGGGGCATAATGAATCTTGATTTTCTTGCTTAAAGAGAATAGAATTACATGGAGCAGTGTATCTCAGGCTATCAAGCTGTGATGGGCTGTGGAAAGCATGTGGTCTCCAGACATTCTTCTAGGCTATATTGATTTGTATATCATACTGTGGGCAAAGTGAATATTCCCCTGACACATTTTCAGAAGACCCTCTAGCATCTGCAAGAACACCTAGAGTCCATTCTTTGCTCTGCTTAGTTCTGCTGTCCACAACACACATATACAAATGCATTGTGCTTTTGAGGTTGGAAGATTATCTTTTTATCTCTGGGAAGGCATGTATTAGGGTGTTAAGCCCAAATGAAGTCAAACTGGTTATTGTATAGGTGAATATCTGAAATAATTTCAAATTGGGGTATTGTTTTCTGTAAAATAGTCAT
This sequence comes from Gorsachius magnificus, assembly GCA_034008185.1. Lineage (NCBI taxonomy): Eukaryota > Metazoa > Chordata > Aves > Pelecaniformes > Ardeidae > Gorsachius > Gorsachius magnificus. The sequence goes on from CM067081.1 coordinate 130,777,055, forward strand.
TGCACTGTGTTTCACAGTGTCCTATTAGCACACTTTCTGAATCTACTCCAATTGAGATAGGTTTGATAATCCAAGCCAGAGCTGCTACCTGGAGGTAAAGTGACTGAAATCATACCTTGACACTGTCAGTCAGTCACTGATACAACTGTATTTCATGATATGCTTGATACTACACCTGTGTGGGTATGCGTCAAACACTTTCTGCAGTAGAAGCTTGCAATCTGTTACTTACCTGAAATTGTGTTGACTTTTCTGGTTTCTGTGATCACAGAGCTGTGCAGTCATATGTTCACTACTGCAGTTTAAACTGTGAAAGCAATTCTGATAACTTTTCCTTATCTCTTCCTGCTCAGTGTCTCTCCCCCAGGTGGTGACTTCTCTGATCCTGTCACATCTGCTACTCTGGGCATCGTTCAGGTACGTCCCATGATGTTGCAGCTCTTCTGTCCACTTTGTCAGACTCGAAATGATTGTGGTTCAGTGCATTTGTGCCAGTGGCTGGGGTGTGAGGGCTTTGATTTGACACAGGCAGCTTTGTAGGGTGCTTTGGAAAATGTTGCAGCAGTGTAAAAGGCAACCTTATGAGATGATCTCTGAACTGAGGTGTTTGAGACCCCTTTGGAAGAGGGAGAGAAGGTAGCAATTCCTTCCAACGCTGACTGCTCAGGAATATCCCTGTGCTTCCTCACTGCTGCCCTTTGAGCTGCACTTCAAAAGTGGCTGCTCTCGGCTGAGATGGAAAGTGAACTGCTCTTAATTAGGTGCACTGAAACCAAGAAAAACTCCTTAAAGCAGCTGACTGGGAGAAGAACATCTTAAAACTGATTGCCCAGCCCTGTTTTGGGAAAATGACTTGTATCTAACAGGGTTCCACTTAATTAGACTCCAGTACTGACATTGTCTTTGTTATGGCTTAATTGTCCCTCAGGAGAAGTCTCAAGCTGAATAAGTCTGAACGCAAAAAATGATGCATCTTTTAAACTGAGAAGTGTATTTGAAAGTCACTGTTATAGTTAAATTAACATAGGGAAGGCTTTCTTTTTCTGTCTCTGATACGAAGATTTGTTATAGCCTTTGCCACATTGCATTTGCTCAAACTTGCTTTCTGTATTTATTGTTTTTTTATTTTATTGCCTTCAATTATTTTGGTTTGCTTTTGATTTGGAACACTGGTTGATCTTTCTGGCTTCTGACAGGTTTTCTGGGGCCTGGATAAGAAGCTGGCGCAACGCAAGCACTTCCCCTCTGTCAACTGGCTGATCAGTTACAGCAAATACACGCGTGCCCTGGACGAGTACTACGACAAGCATTTTACAGAGTTTGTCCCTCTCAGGACAAAGGCCAAAGAGATCCTACAGGAGGAAGAGGACCTTGCAGAGATTGTGCAGCTTGTAGGGAAGGTGAGTAACCAGCTGTGAGGAGATGTGGTGTCAGTGAGCCATCCTCCATTTCCTTACTTCTAGTGCAGGCTTTTGACCATGTCTTAGACCAGACTTGACGGATGCTGCATTGTGCAAAAAAGGCAAATGGTCACTGGGAGATGTCAGACTCTCCTGCCTCTAACTGTGCTTTATTCCAACTTTGTTACATGTTGTTTGACTTCTAATGACAAATACTTTTTTTAGATTTGATAAATCTTATCTTGGTGCTACTTTTCTCATGTAAATTAGATTGCAGGGCATCTAATGCTGGCATTAAGAAACTTCACTTGCTTCAGTGTTCTAGTCCTGCTGAAATGCCTTTTGTTGCAACCAACAATAGTACTCCATTGGAAGCATTGTAAGAGAAATGATGCAGACTGGTCTTTATTGCTGAAGTCATCTGAAAGGTTACACTTTATTAGAAGCCGTGTTGCCAGCAGCAGAACAGAGGTGTTGGCATTTACACGCTGGCCTGTAGAAACAGAAGTGGTATCTGCTTTTTCTAAAAACTGGTGATTACCTGGTTTCTCTGTGGAAACCTGTGACGTGACACATGGCTCCATTTTACAGGCATTCTTTAATTTCCTTCATTCGCTTCACTGTTTTCGAGAGAAAGCTGAACTCGGACAGGACAATTTCCCTTGAGAGCTCTCAAAAGGGACCCAGTGGAAACCCTGTGTTTCAGCTTAGCACTGTAAATATGATAATTGACAGGTGCCTAGCACATACTTGGTGGTAACTTAATCCCATAATGCTCAGATGAGCATTTACAAGGTGGTGGTAGTGTGGTGGTAGCGTGTCATTTGGAGGAAGTTTGGTCCTGGTGCTCTCCCTATTCACTGATGTTCTAGCCCAGGTGAGATGGGGGCCATTTACCAGATCTTGCCTAGCAGAGCTCTCCTCTCTCCACGTGTCTTCAAAGAAAATGAAGTGTGATCTGAGGGTCTTCTGCAGTTTTCTATTTAGAAAGAACATGTTCTAAGAGACTAGTTTACAGAGCAGGGTAGAATCAGTTCCTTGGTGTAGAAGGGTTATTGATAAACCAGTGCTTGTTGTTGTTAATTTTAATGTTTATTAAATATTAATGTATTAGTGACCAAGTAGTAAATATTAATTTATTAAACATTAATATTCATAAAGCCAGGCATTGTTCCCATGATGGAAATACTGGAACTGGTGATCTTGTTTTCAAAGATGTTTAACAGTTTCTTTCAGTCTGGGCTTGGCTAATAACTGCGACAAATCTTTAGAAAGGGTACACTGTGGAAGAACAATCAGATTATTTTTTTTTCTTCTTAGCTCTGAATTCTGTCAGTCTCCTCATGAAAGAAGGTCCAAACTTCCTGTCTAGAAAGCAAGCTGGGGTACTTAAAACTCAATCTGCTGCCTTTAGCAAAAGGACAGTGTGAAGGTAGAGTGACCTGTGGTGCCAAGAGCAGCAGTGTGCAGCAGGGTTGTGGCTGTCCTGCAGAGCATGACAGGCACTTTCATCAACTCCTTTACTTTTCGTGAATGCCAATCAGCAAAAGCCCATTGGTAGCTGTGGAGGCTAGTATCAAATCCTTAAGATGACTTACTGATTAGCATGCTGAGATTTAGTTTTTCTTCCATGGACATAAGGATTGAGGAAGGTAAAAATTAATTTACTTCTTTATATAGGAAGGTGATGTTTCAATGTACCTCATAGCAGAGCCATGTGCGTTTTCTGTAATGGAAAATGGCTTTTCCGTTATCTTAAAGGAAACTTCCATTGTTCAGACAGACTTAAAGTAGACTTATTGACTGTTTGGCCCATCTTAATTTTGCAATCCGTTAAATTGGCTGTTCTACAGCAGGGAGTGAGAAATCCCCAAAAGACAGAATTCTACTGGAAGCCATCTTAAGAGGTTGGGAAGAAAACAGGTATTGAAAGATAACGGTTCTTGGCCAGGACATACCATGTCCTCATGGACTTGAGTACTCAAACTAACAGCGTACCTTACATTTTCTAGGCTTCCTTGGCAGAAACAGATAAAATTACCTTGGAGGTTGCCAAGCTGATAAAAGATGACTTCTTGCAACAGAATGGTTATACGCCTTACGACAGGTGAGATCTGACCGGCCACTCTGCACTCTTGGTCCTGTGTAGTCTAGATTTAGACAGCTACTTTTTTTGGAAACAGATCAGTGCAGAAATTAATTTTACTCACCATAAACAAAGGGAAGAACTGTGCTTCGGTAGGCCATCAAACAGTGTATTTGTGTTGCCTCACCCAAGGCATGCAGACCTTTTCCAAATGCAGTCACACCCTTTGAGTTTCTCAGGCCCTCATCTATTGTTCAGTTAGCCGATATTTCTGCAACAGCTTGTCTTCCTGTCCTCCTCAGGAGGAGGGAACAACTTTTATTTTCACAGTCAACACCCAAAGTCTTCCTGTTTATTCTAGCAATGCATGGGGGACTGCAAGAATCTGCTTTCAGTTACTGTTGCATAATTCTTGAGTAAGTTTGATCCATCAAAAAAACCTTACTGGACCTTTTCCCTAGTGCAATGCTTGTTATCCCTGTCTGCTTTGCTTCTTTCCATGCTATCCTGGTGTTTTAACAGCCTGACAAGGGGCCTTTTGTACTTCATCTCACTCCCTAGCCCAGGTAGATATGGGGGTCTTGAAATATTTCATCACTAAAAAATGTAGACGTCCATCATTCTGTAATGGTGCGTGCCTTTGATTAGGTTACTAGGGCAGGTATGTTTATATGCATTAGGGAAGGCCCAGGAAGTAGCATGATGTAGTGCATAAATGATAGCGAGGTACCTTCCATGGCAGTCATCTACCCCTTAAAAATGCTTTTTGTGTGTGGAGTGCTCTTGTCATAGAAACACTCCCTGTCCTCTGAGCAAAGAAACTTGCAGAGCCATCCGGTCATCCCAGGCTGCTTGGAGGAAGCCTGCTCCCATGATGGGCAAAACAGGGAGGAGGAATTCTGTTGGCTGCTCTGGTGTTTTCCCTTTCTCATTAGTATTGGCACAGATTGAAATGTGAGACTTGTACAGCGGTGGTTCCTGTTGTCTCCTGGTTTGCCCAGTGTTTGAGTGCTGCTTCAGAAACCTCACTTCAGGATGATTCTCTTAGGTCCCACATTTTTAAATAGGTGAATCATAGGCTATTACAGGCAGCCTCTCTCCTTTGACATTATGTATCAAAAATACCTGGAGTAAAGCAGGCTGGTGCTCTTTTTTTCTGGTGAGAATTCAGAGCTGTTGTGAAGGCACAAGCAAAGATTCCTCCTGTTAACTGTTCCAAGATGCCTGACAGATCCTTTTCTGTTCCATCAGGTTCTGCCCTTTCTATAAAACAGTGGGAATGCTTTCCAATATGATTGCATTTTATGACATGGCACGCCGTGCTGTAGAAACCACAGCCCAGAGCGACAACAAGATCACGTGGTCCATCATCCGAGAGAACATGAGCGAAATCCTCTACAGACTTACCTCCATGAAATTCAAGGTATGTTTGTAAGGAACTGGGTTGCACTGCTTTTTGTGAGCTTCCAGCGCCTCTGAAAAGCTGTTACTCAGAGGTGGTCATCAGTTGCCTTAGATAAGGGTCTGTGAACAGAGACTTTTTGCAATCATTTTAAATACTCTTAAGAACTGATTTTAGTTTGCGAGCACAGGAGTGGTCAGTACAGAAATCTAGTTGGGTGATACTGGCTGCGGAGCCTTGGCAACTCCACCTTCAGCAGTCTCTTTTATGTAATATAATTTTATGTACTATTCATGGTAATAGTACAAGCACCTTTCCTGTTTGTTTTGGGGGTTTTGTGATAAAATTCTGAAAAAAAACTTATAGTGTTCTAAAGAGACTATTAGCAGATAAAAGCAACCTAAAGTTTAAATCCAGGAATGTGCTAAAAAGCAAATGAGAGAAATGTTGATCAAGCTATTTTAAACAGAAGAAAAGAAATGTCAGACTCCTGCAGTAATACGCGACGTTCCCTGTGTTTGGCTTCAGGGCCCAAGGCAGGTAACTAGGAGGAGGGGAAGGGAGGAGTAACTTCAACATAGGCTAAAGAGAAAACAAGTGGCTCAGAGCATCTCCTCTGGGTAACTCCAGTAGCCTCCATCTTGGAGTACAGCTCTCCTAAAACTCATCCGGAGCATGCTGGTGGAGCAGTTACTGGTAGGACAGTAACCTGTGATGCTGGCTGATGTTGAAGTAGCTAGGGAATATTCTTGATGAAGTACAATGCTTATTCTGTTATAACTCTTCTAAGCCAATATTGCAAATCTTTCAAGAATAAGTACCGTAAGATAAAATTACATTTAAAATTAAGCGTTCTGGCATGCCAAGGTATTTTGTTCCTGCAGGGTAGTGGCTTGTTTCTGTAGTAAGCAGATCCCTGGTATACATTCTCAAAGCATCAAGAACCTAACAAGATACACTTGGGGACATGAGCTGCTTTCAGAGCTGGTTATATAGAGGTAGGGGAAGTAATACACTTTTTACAAACCCTGGCCACCAGAAGACATCTGGCACACAGTCGAGCAGTGGACAGCATGGCTGAAAAAGGGAATCCAGAGGGTGAATGCATGTTAAGTGGAGCCAGCCCTCTCATACGATAAGAGTTATGAGAGCAAAATTATATTTCCTGGGCAACAGTCTAAAAGGCATGAGAATTTCCTGCATCCTGCGGTCTGTGTACATTGGGGAGACAACGAAGTAGTAGCGCAACCACATGTGTAACTCCTCTGTGTTTCCCAAGAGCTGCCCTAACCCAGAGGGATGTAGCGCTGAGAGGGGAATGGTGGAGATGTTGAACAGGTTTCGCAGCCTGGCAGTTAATACTCCTTTCAGGGAAGGCCTTGCTGCCTCAGAGCAAAGCTGATGGTTACATTTTTTTGCCCTTGTCTTTCATGAAAAGTGTTCTGAGAAAATGCAGCTGTACAGAGATGGTTTTGAGCTTCTCATGACTGTACAATAAGGTTTTAATTGGAACTGAGTGACCTCTGAGTGATGGCAAAGTAACTCTTGCACTTATAGGGGAGGCACCCCAAAAACGTACAGCAGAGCATTTCTGAGTCACAAAGATGCTTACTCTGGTTTGGGGATAGGAGCTGGTATTAATCACTGCAGCTCTTGAATCACACAGGATGAACTAAGACCCCTCAGTGTTACTGAATCCTCTCCAAATCTGTTGCTTTTCAATAAAGTAACCGCTGCTTGCAAAAAAGAATTCTCTGTCCAGTATCTGTTCTGCCTGCTCACTGAACGTGGGAAGAGGATGAGATTTAAACCTTGTGGCTGTTGGTGAGACAGACAGGAGGCAGAGATCGAGCTATAATACCTGCTCTGCAGTTAGCAGGCGTTAATCCCGAGGTTGGGAAATGACAGCAGTGGCAAAGCAGGGTTGTTGTTAAGTACCGGAGGCTTTTCCTGACGGATCTGTTCATTTGCTGTGTTATTTTTCAGGACCCCGTCAAAGACGGTGAAACAAAAATCAAGGCGGACTATGCTCAGCTGTTTGAGGACATGCAGAACGCATTTCGCAGTCTGGAAGACTAGACTCTGCCTCTGTGACCGCTCCAGTTTGTCCTCTCAATTCCTCATCTCAACTCCTCTGCTTCCCTACCTTACAAGAATGATGCAACAGTACTTGAGTTGATAAATAGCCCTATGTTTTCCCTGTTCGTACCCGGAGAGCGTCCTTACAAAACATTCCTCTTAGTTTGTGTTTGGCATTGCTTTGTGTGTCTGAAGTGGTGAGTGATGTGTGAATGGGCCTGGCTGAGTGAGGAAATGCTGTTGTACACTTCTAGGGTGGGAAAAATTTCACCTTGCCTCTCCCAGCTCTCTTGGTCACCCATCTTTCACCTTGGGATGTAACCAGTTGAGCTGTACCGGCAGAGGAGGTGTAGATCTTTAATGCAGTCACACGGTACCTTCTGAGCTGGCAGTGGTAAGGGCATTTACATCTGGCACTTTGCTAAGTGACTATCATGACCTAGAACTCCCTATTCTTTGAGGTTTTGACCATATTCTGATGACATGTTGATTCAACCAAAAATTCTTTGCTGCTCTGACCCTTCTGCAACCCTCAGCTGAGTCTGTTGGTATTGAAATGTGGTAGTTCTGGATCTCTCCAAGAAGGGACTAACTAGAAGATGAGCACGTACAAGCAGCTAGTGTACCTTTGTACACTGGAGAAACAGAATTTTATTTTCCTACTTAATACAGATAGGACTGCTGGACTTGGCATCAGCTGGAATCAAAGCCATAGGTGCTCAGCTTCCAGCAGAATTTTACCTTCTTGCCTCCCGCTCGCCCCATAAAATTTCACAATGCTCAGCTGCTTTAGTCTGTGAAACTTGTGACTGCTGCTGTGTACTGCAGGACATGCATAGCAAGTTGCGGTGATGCCACCTGTGTGGACCAGGCGTACAGTCCTTCCTCGGCGGTGCTCTGTCTGCCAGCCCAGTTGCCTCCTAGCGCAGTGCCCAGGTCACGCTAAGGGAAGGAAAGCGCGTGCTTCACCTTCCTCCTCCACCTGTGCTCACGTGGCCCATTCGGTGGTGGCACAGAAGGTCCCCAGTTCTCCTGTAGGAGGAACATTCGATGCTACACTTCTGGGGGCAGGGGATGAACGGGGGGAAGGTTGACAAGTACAAAACTTCTTTACTCCTGCCTTGTTGACTGCGACACAAGAGAAACCAGTGACTCTGGTCTTCTGCTCTATGCTCTAACCAGTGACTCTGGTCTTCTGCTCTGTGCTCTGGAGGCACTGTCAAGTAGCCAAAACTGCTGTGTCTTGGGCTTGCTTATTGGCAAAACTCGTATGAGATGAGGAATGAGCATAGAGCAGCCTTTCTGTCAAAACTCCAAGAGCCCAGCACTCATAACCACTGCTGCAGTGAGAGAGAAAAACGCTGGCACCCCCTCCCATTTCTGCCTCTCGCTTGTGTCAGGTGGCATCCAGCACTGCTGTCGTGCAGTACTCCGTGCCCAGCTGGATCCCAGCTGATGCCTGCTGCTTTGTTACAGTCAAGTAACCCTTGTAGGTGACACCGTGGCAGTGGCGTGGCTGTGTAAGTGTTCGTTCTGCACCGAAGTATTTCTGCTGGCCACCAGCTTTGAACAGTAGTGATGCAAAGGGATCTCGCGCTACGGACCAAATGCTGCCCACTTCCATTAGGGTATCAACTCGCTGTTTGTCAGGGAGAGCCCGGCTGAAACTTAAGAGGGATTAACTATTTTTGGTTCTCCCAAAAGAAACTACTCTTCCAGCTGATATTCTGGCAGTGAATGGTTAAGTTTACAGCTCACTAAACTTTCAGTGTATGCTGCTTATTTTACCAATGAGCATGTGTGAATGAGTAGTCACTGTCCAAGCCCTTGCTGGATTCCTCATCGTTCATACCCTTCACCACTGTACTATGTAGCATTTCATGCTAGAAACCAGATGTTCTTATCTCTTTAAATAGAGGATGTTATAAACTTTACAGAAGATGTCTAAGATAATGCAGTTCTAATATTTATTGTGCTGTACCTGGCCCTGAAGTGTGACCAGTTCAAACAGTTTCATATATATTTTTGTCTTTTTTTGTTTTGTTTTGTGTCTGTTTTCAGTGTTGAGATTCTGATGTTCACTGTGTCCTGCAAGTCTTCCCTCCTCAGCTGTGGGAGGAATGAAAAGATGGGCAGAACCCCCACCACTTACTTTATCTTGTATATTTCATAACACATGTTGCTGGAAATTGTGTTTAAAAAAAAAAATTTAAAAAAAAGTTGAAGTCAATGAGAATAAAATGGATTTAAAGTAGATCTTTCTGTCCTTTTTTCTACTGTCAAACCAAATCTGTGCCGCAGTGACATGCGCAGCATACTGTGCTTCCTTAAAATCTTAATTCATTTCGGGGATCTCTTTAAACTTGTAAGCAGCAATGGGGCAGGGACATTTTACCTCAGTTCTCCCATTTCAGTACAGCTTGCATCATCTCCTTGGATGTTACATGAAAGGAAGAGTTATAGCATCATAAATATTCTTGGATTTTTAGGACTACTTTTACTGTAATACAAGTATGAAGTATGAACTTGCCTTTCACTGCTAGTAGCTGCCATGCAGGCAGACACAACGGTTGTAATTGTACCATTTCATGGCACTGGACTAGCCTGCTGCATACCTTACATTGTGGAATATGCCTCCTAAAATCTCAGCTGTGTGTTTCAGACAAACTGATTTGAACTTTGGGATCAGAAGATAAGCAGCGCTGCTGGCCCCAGCCTGAAAGTAACATGTTAGCAATCCTTTTAAATAAGGAGTTGAGACCTTCTGTGAATAGCAACGGATGCAGTGAGAATATAACTCGCATTCAGGAGTTTTTGTACGTAACACCTCTTTGAAGTGTTTGCTGTTTTATATATATTAGAGATACAGAAAGCTTGAATAGAGCTGATGTTCAAGTAATCCCACCACATTGCAAAGGGGTAGAAGTCACAAGCTCGCTCCTGGCAACCACAGACCAGCCAGCGGTTCCCTGTGGGCATTAAGAAATCCATTGAGAGAAGGGATGAGTTCAGGTTTTGGCAGCTTGGAAGTTACCAACTGGCAGTGTCCTCACTTCATCCACGCGACTTTTGTGAATCTGGAAGGCAGGCGTCACCCAGCGGCCACAGGAACACTGCTCACCCCGCCAGCTGAAGGAGCCTAGCTTCGATGTGCATTTGGGACACAGAAGCTGCAAGAGAGAAACAACCCACTCTCAGGCACATGCGGATGTAGTTCTATTTAAAATGTACTTCTATGGTACATCAAATGATGGCCACCTGTGCTGAGCCAATGCCTTCCCTTCTAATAATTCACAGAAGGTAAAGGGGCTGAAAAACAAGCAAAAAAGCTAAGCTGGCATGGCTGGTGTCAGCCATGCCCTGCGGCGCAGCAGGCAGCGGTGCTGGCAGAAGTGATGGGGTGGAAACACATCTGCTCAGACCTGGTACGGTTCCAGGGCAGTTTTGCCAGGCTCAGGAAAGCCTCAGTCAGCTTGAGACCACGACAGGTTTTGTTAAGTCGCACAAACCCTTTCTCATACTAAAAACAAACAGCAGGTAAACCCTGTCCAATGCCCTGGCTAGCGTTCTCAGTCCAACAAGATCACCAGCTCATTTCCTTATAAAAAGATCTTTAACATTTAAGAATCTGTTCAAAAACTGCAAATTCATGCAAGTAAGGGCGTTCACATCAGAGAACAGAAAGTTTGTTCTGCCTTTGCAAAAAAAAAAAACCACCACACAAAAAACCCAACAACCAAAAAAATAAAGTGCCTGCTCCCCTTCACCTGTCCTTCCATTACTCCGAGCAACGCTGGCTCCATCCACTGCACGGGCTCAGTGAAGTAAGAGGTACACTTCTCACGGCCATCGCCACAAAGCTGAGCAGAGTCCGTTATCCTCTTGTGGGCAAAGGCTGTCGGACCACTTCCTTCCATGTGGGACAAAATGCTGGAACTACGGAACAGTGTGCGCCTGCCCTCGATGACAGAGGGAGGGGAAAAGAAGTAAAATAGTTGGTTGTTTACTGGGGAAACCTACAGATGACAGAAAACCGGAACACGGACCTCTTGGCAGTAAGTAATTAAGCAGGATTACAAATCCTACATATTTGCAATTTAGTCTAGAAGGTCAGCAGGCGCTGACTCCGTTCAGGGTTACTTCTTAACAAATCTAGTGATTTGTGTAAGTTTGGGCTCTGCCCCACAGCTGTAGGCTGTCTTTTATATCAATCTATTTTTAAGCAATTCCTGCCTACTAAAACTTTATGCTCATATACTTGAAGAAACCTATACCTAGGAAATAGCAGGATTGTTCAATTTCACTTTAAGCAATCCATAAAAGATCATTAAAATGCAGTAAAATCTACAAGAAGTTTATTCTGGAGAAACTGATTGTCAAAGACAAACTAGAAGGTATGGTTTCAGAGCAAGCAACTTCACAGAGCCAAGTGGAATAAGGCCTGCCTGAAGAACACAGCAGGTTAGGCTGCACAAGTGCCACACAACTTCAAGGAACGGAAGTTTTGTATTTCATAAGATACTTTTATTTATCTAATTTTTCATGGGGTACACTGTATTGAAACTTGGGGAAGAGTTCATCCCTGTCCTGACAATAATGACATGCCCGTTGATTTACACAGGCTGTTTTTCTCTTGAGTCAATTAAAAAAAATTACATTTAATGGAGAAATAAAAAAGGTTCAGTACCTGCATTTCCTGCACCTGTAGAGAACCTCTGTGTTTGGAGTTTGACATATACCGGTTGGATCAACAGCAAAGACTTCTCGGGGCAAGTCCGGAAGCTCTGCAGAAGGGTCGGCACAAAGTTGTGAATCAGATCAACGCAGCCATGCTACATTTCTGTGGGACAAGACAGTGCTGTGCCTCTGCCCCAGTCACGGCATGCAGAAGCTACCTTCTTCACATTCATCTGCCCCCTCACCAATTCCATTAGATAAGCTGAAGATGAAAGACCCTCATCCTGGCACACCTAAGATCGGGATTCACTTAATGCAAGGAACTGGGATCTAGATGTTGGCCTTAGCCAAAATTGTTGCATTTTGCTTTATGTTCTCACTTAAACAGAAAGTAAAAGCAGAGGAGGAGCTAGAACAGTTCTGCCGATCTTTTAGTGCACATAAAGCCAGCTCACGTATGGGGACCGCTAAGGAGAAGGACACATAAATGGAGAGAGCACTGTCATGCTGAATATGCAACGGTGAGATCTTGCAAAACAGCTACGGATTATTATTTTATTATAAAATTTCACATATGCACACATATCTACTACAGTCAATGTTTTGCAAATTAAAGTATGAAAGTTTACTTCACGCCTTGATTTCAACTTTATCTCAGTTTTGCATTTGTTATTTTTATTATTTTTTAATTCCATTGACTTCTTTTTAGAGGATATTAAGTTTGCCACAGAATCATAGAATCCTAGGTTGGAAGGAACCTCAAGGATCACCTGGTCCAACCTTTCTAGGCAAGAGCAGAGTCTAGACAAGGTGGCCCAGAAACCCTGTCCAGCTGAGCCTTAAAAGTGTCCAATGTGGCAGAGTCAACCACTTCCCTGGGGACATTATTCCAATGGTTGACTGTTCTCATTGTGAAAAATTTCCCTCTCATGTCCAATCAGAATCTTCCCACGAGCAACTTATAGCCAATTCCTCCTTGTCCTCTCCATGTGACTCCTTGTAAAAAGGGAGTCTCCATCTTCTTTGTAACTACCCCTTAGGTACTGGTACGTGGTGATGAGATCCCCTCTAAGCCTCCTTTGCTCAAGGCTGAACAAACCCAGTTCTCTCAGCCTGTCCTCGCATGGCAGGCTTCCCTGTCCTTTGGTCATCTTGGTAGCCCTTCTCTGGACCTCCTCCAGCCTGTCCACATCTGTTTTGTATAGCAGGGACCAGAACTGTACACAGCATTCCAGGTGTGGCCTGACAAGCGCCGAGTAGAATGGGATAATGACTTCTTTGTCTCTGCTGGTGATGCCCTTCTTGATGCAACCCAGCATCCTATTGGCCTTCTTGGCTGCAGCAGCACACTGCTCACTCATACTGAGCTTAATAATTTCTGAATTTTGCTAAAGAGAACAGTTCCTTATGGATCTTATTTCTCAGGCACGTCTGAAAGACACTTTTTTCCCCACTGATGAGCTACAGTTCTCTAGAACCAGTACGGTGCAAACATTTGCCTGGCCAACTCAAGGCTCAGCTGCTTTGAGGGCAATACTCAAAGTCAACCAACCACCTCTGACGTGGCCTTCTGTGTTCATTCCAGGACAGACTGGTCCCACCTGCGACCCACCCTCCCTGGGAGACTGCCCCAAGCTTCCGCCCCAGCTTAAGGCCACTCACCGGGGTACCGCTCCGTCAGCATCTGCAGCCGGTACCGCTTGTAGAAGGCGCTGCTGCTGTCCACGGCGCAGCCCATGGCCTCGTACAGCTTCAGCTGCCCCTGGAATCCCGGGTTCACCCTGCGGGGGGGGGGGGGGGGGCGAGAAGAAAGTGGGGTGAGGGGGCGCCGGGCGGGCGGGCGGGGAGCGGGGAACGGCTGGCGGGGGACAGGGACCCACTCAGCGTCGGGTTTGGCGGCCCTGACGGCGGCGTAGGCATCCTCCCAGCCGAGTCCCTCCGTCTTCATGAGGTAGGCGGTCACCACGGCCACGCTGCGGCTCACCCCCGCCTGGCTGCAAGACAAGGACAGAACAGCCCGGCCGTCAGGAGCGCCGCCCGGGGGGGGGGGGCGGCCGGCCCCCCGCCGCCCCGGCCCTCACCAGCGGACGAGGGCGGCGCCCCCCCGCCTGAGCCGCGCCGATGAAGCCGGCGCAGTCGTCCAGGTGGCTCAGCAGGTCGGCGCCGGGCTCGTCCCGCGCCCGGACGTGCATGGCCCGCACCCCGGGCATCGCCGGCGGCTCCTCCGCATCCACCGTCAGCACCGCCACCACCCCCGCCGCCGCCAGAGACTCCGGGGACGAGCACGACTCTGCGCCGCCCACGTAGAGCCCCGGCCTCACCGGCCATCCCGCCGCCCCCCCCCTCCGACATGGCGGCGGGCTCGCCGCGGCTAGGCTAGGGCGCCACCCCCAGCCCAAGGCGCCTGACCTCCCCCTGGCGCGGCTGCCGAGCGCCCCGCGGGAAGCGCGTTGCCATGGAGACGGCGGAGGCCGCGCTGCCGCCGGTGCGGGGCGCTGGGCCCCGCCGCGGGCCCGGCCTCCCCGACCTTCCGCGGGCCCGGCCCCGGCCCCGCCGGGGCCCCGGGCCCCCCGGGCCTCTCCCTCCTTAGGACGGACTCTCCACACATCGCAGGCCGGCGGCCTTGACGGGCATGAGACACCTGGGCACTACTTTCTTTTTCCCTACCAGTATTTAAGTAGTAATTTCCATAATAATCCTCACACATCTGTGAGTACCGGCGCGATTCTCTCCTCCCCGTGTCCACAAGTGTCTGTCTCACCTCCTCCTTTTCAAAATCGAGGGGTCTCCCACCTCCCTGTCCTGTCTCCTTACAAATGCTCAGAAAACAAATACATATAATTAAAGAATCTCCCAATATGTTGTTATTAAAATCCCATTTTTTAAAATTAATCTTGTGGGTTTGCGGCCCCCATTTGCTACTGTTTGTGGTTCGCATTGACAATTCTTTTTTTTTTTTTACTTTGGTAATGAGGTAGAAATGACTCACAGTGGTTTTCTAGTAACCGGTTTCTTCTGTGTGGAGTCAGTGGGCTGCTATTCCGAGATGTGTGTCGGGAGTTTGCTTCAGTGCAACCTCCAGTGGGGGCTGGAATAGGTACAGATGGAGCTGAGGTGAGCACCACAGGAAAACCCAACGTCTGAACTTCCAATTCCTGTTGCTGCTATCCTTATTCCTCAGAGTCATCCTGTCACACCAATGGCAAGTGTGGTGCGGAAAGGAGACCTGGAGGAGCAGTTACCTGGGAAGCCTGGAAAAACCACACCGGGATCCAGATGCATGGTTGGGAATCACTGGCTTGGAGATTAAAACAGAACAGCAGGGCTGTGAGGAGCCTTCACTTACTGTGCGATCCCTGGCTGCTTTGTAGGACGGTCACCGTGAGCAGGATTCTCCATCCGAGCCTTGAGGAAACCAAGCACACGGGAAGTCTGCTGGGAAATGCATCAGCTTGCTGCTAAGGTCTGTTACACGACCACATCCACGTAAGAGGGAGCGCCATCGGCACGCAGAAGCAAGCGGACAGCCGTTAGCCTTAGCTCTTTCTAGATGGAGGCTTCTCGGTCAGGACTCAAACTGCAAGCACCTTTTTAATGTCATGGGCTTTGCATCCCTGTGAACCTTTTCTGTTACGCACATTATGAACCGGTTACGCTTCTCACTGCAATCTAAACTGGAAGCCAGACCAAATAATGCCGTACTGGCTTCGTTTGAAATATCTGAATAGGCTCTTGCCACTGAAAATCAAATGTCTGTCCCAGCTTGAAAACTGCCCCACTCCTCTCTTTCATAGTAGCTCTTGTGCACTGAGTAGATTTTGAACTGCAAAACAGGAATTGTAGTAACTAAATCCAGATATTTATTGTGATCTCGTACCATTAACTGAGCTATGACTTGCATTCAAGCGCTGAAATCTGATGCAGCGTGGACAAGGGACATCACATCTTCTGGTAATCTTCCCTGATTCCAAGGTTTGTTACAAGTGACACCACTGAAGACTATTGGGCAATGCAGAAATCTTGGTGCTGCCACTTTTTATCTGCCCATCATAAGGTTCAGGTCTGCTCTACGGCGAAAGGAGACAGAGCACTCGCTTTTCCTCCCATAGGTCAGGATACTCCCCCTTGGCTCTTAGCAGGATACCTGTGCAAAACATTACCACCAGACGCATCACCAGCCTTCACTTTTCCTTCTTGTCTCCAAAGACCCCAGAACTTCACTTCCTCCTCAAGCCTTTTTGTCCAAAGGGATCTTTACCATGTAGCTGCAAGTTTTACCTAGAAGTGGAACATCAGATTTCATTAGAGAGCACTATGGTAAAGCTATCTCGTCATGTGGGACGTGTCACCTTACCCCCCCTCCCCTGGATGGGATACCAGAGCCTGAAAGCCCTAGTGATCTGTCACTGGGAGGATTGTCATAGCTCAGCTGTAGGCAAAACTGTTGCAAAAAACTGTCTGCAAGGGCCTCTTGGATCCTCACAGGATGCCAGCTGGCCACGGAGGAGGTGAGACTGAAACCTGGTGCGAGAGGGGGATTGTTATCCCCTTCCAGCAGGAGAGGTGGATGGAGTTGGGGTGCCAGGGGGCAACCGTCATGCTGCAGAAGGGTTGGGCTGCTGCAGAGATCTTACTGAGGACCCTACCTGTGTGCTCATCAAGGACTCCTTCACCAGTGCCAGCAGGGAGAGTGCACCAGTTGTCAGCCTTGCTGGGAGATGGACGGTGGCACAGCAGCTTCCAGAGCTGTAGAGTTTCCATATGGTGCTGGTGGCCCAACCGAGCAGACAGAGACGGCTCTTTGTAGTTGAGATGGGCCCCAAGGCTTCTGAATGCCAGTCCGCCGCAGCTTGAAGTTTGCTGTCATCCTTGCCTCACCTCCTGTGCTTGTCCTAGAGCCCGTGTGATTGTGCGGCAGCCTGGCTGGCCAGCTGCTCCAGCCAAAGGCATATCCCCTCTTTGGATGGACTAGTTTTAAATCGCATAAACCCAACCCAAAGTGAAGGGTGTGACTGTGTATCTGAGGATGGGGAGTCTCTGACAACCCTCGTTTAGATTTTTTTAAGCTACAACACTGCACTACCTGTGCAAAACCTCCTTTCCAGCTGCCATTGCCACCAGCTAGAAATAAAGGGCCGACCGAAAAAGCCTTCAAGACTGCAGACAATTTTTCAATAAAAGCCCCTATAATCTAGCAAAGCAAAAAATGTACTGAAAAGAAAGACAGGTGGAAATTAAAACCAGAGCAAACTGGGTATGGACCTTTAGTCATGAAAGCAGTTAACATCTGCAGCACACTGCCATGGGGAAACTCTGGATCATCCATCCATCTCTTGAGCAATTTGAAGAATGTCTGCAGGCAAGTGCAAATTGTTGAAGGGGCTATGAGTTTTACGGCGGGATTGGAGTAGAGAAGGCTGCGGGGAGACCTGATTGCGGCCTTTCAGTACTTAAAGGGAACCTATAGGAAAGGTGGGGAAAATCTTTTCAGTAGGGCCAGCTGTGACAGGACAAAGGGTAATGGCTTTAAACTAAACCAGGGTAGGTTTAGACTGGATATAAGGAAGAAATTCTTTACAACGAGGGTGGTGAAACACTGGAACGGGTTGCCTAGAGAGGTAGTGGAGGCCCCATCCCTGGAAACATTCAAGACCAGGTTGGACGGGGCTCTGAGCAACCTGATCTAGTTAGTGGTGTCCCTGCTCACTGCAGGGGGGTTGGACTAGATGACCTCGAGGGGTCCCTTCCAACCCAAAACATTCTATGATTCTATGATTATATTATCCAGGGATTCTATGAGTACTAAGAGGTGGTTGATCATCTCTGTTAGCCTTCAAATCTGTGAATCTGTGGAGGCAAACAGTACCATCTGCAACTAAAACTGGTGGCAGAGTTGAGAGCCAGGGCTCGCAGATGCAGACTCCCAGGGGGTTGGCCCAGTCATGGTGTGACCTCTACACTCCTCCGCACCAGCTCGCCGGGCCGCAGATGATGAGGGAATATGAAAAAGATGCAATGTCAAAGTGAAAACGTGTAGTGGGGGAAAGTACAAAATCCACGGGGCAGAGCCCACCGGCAGCTTGGCACGTAAGACATAACCGAGGCTGCGCTCCCTAAACAACCTCGCTGCTTCTCTGTGCCTCCTTTGCTGTGTTTGCCACCTGCAGCTTGAGGCGATGTGTCCCAAGTTTGCTCACGACTCCCGAAATAGAGTAAATATTTTTTTCAGTCTGATTTGCAAACCCTCATTCTCCCCCCACCTCCGCCTCCCCCCTTCAGCCTTTGCCTTCTCCTGCACCACTGAAATTTTTGACGGTTCGTTCTCCCCCGGGTTCCAGGAAACCGTGTGACTAATTAAGCACTTGGGGCAAGCTCAGGTGCAAGGAAAAAACAAGTCAGATGACATGCCACTGCCCACTCGCTCCAGCGAGTGCATTCCATCTCAGCGTGTGTCTACCCCTCTACTTCGTAAGGGAAACGAAAATACCGGGCTTCCCTGGGCTGTCCGCTCCGGAGCCTCACAGCACAACTGGATCGGCAAAACTGAGTCTCCTTGCTGCGGAAGGAAAAGCACCAGGGGCCCAGGCAGAGGCGTAACTGCCTCTTCCCTGCTGGAAGAATTTGGCCTGTGTACTTTGTTCAGGCTTGTGAGCAGTTTGGGGCATATACAGCAGAGGGCTCATGAGAAGAAGAGTCTGCAGCCCACAGCCTGGGTTGCCAGAGGTGGCACGCAGCAAAGCACTGGAAGGGCTAATGGGTGGAGATGTCTTCCAAAGGACATTCATGAGAGACAGCGACTCTGGGTTTCTGTGTCCTCCTCGCATCTAAACGCAGCAGGAGCTTGGAGCTCCCACTTTGCCTGGGTCCTGCTGGTGAAGGGGCCTGGTGGCATTTCGTGCCTCTTGGAGGAGTGTCTCTTGGCTTTTGCTGAGCTGAGAACTTGGTGGGAGCTGGGAAGCCCTCCATGGTAATGTATCATCCCTTGGAGGAGGAACTTCCCAGCTGTCGCCGTGCTTCTAGTGGCAAATTTAACCATAGATTTTTGAAGGACTGCTGTTCCCTGCATTAGTACACTCTGTGCATCTGTACTGGACTTCACGCATCTACTTTTACCCACGTATGGGGAGGAAGGGTTGCTGCATCTTCCCGCAGGAAACCTCAAAGGCTTGTAAAGGCAGCCAGCAAGAGAGAAAGGGGCTTGCTCTTGACACTCTGCGGGAGGATTTCACCATCACCCCGTGTGGGTGGGACGTTCCTACCTGTCTCCATGCTCTCGGCATCTGCAGACATGCAGTTACTCCACGTGCCAGACAAAAAAGAAGCGTTTCCCAACTGCAGATTTGATGCTCAATTACAGAATGGAGCATGACAGCTACTACTACCGTGTATTAATAACTCTGTTTCACTTTATGGCTTTAACAGCTGTAGCAACCATGATTTATAGTGACACATTACGCTCAGCAATGCATCACGTAAGGAAACTAATCTGACAGCGCCAGGTCACTGAGCTGACTTACAAGTTTTTAAGTGCATTTCTTCTGCCAAATTCACTGCCGTATTTACTGGATTAAAATGAACAAGTTGCACTGTGTTCATAAAACTCCGTACTTGCCTCTCTTTTGCCAGCTCCCAGACACCTTTCTCTGTCATGCTGCCATCCCAGGAGCCATTCGGTCCTTCTTCCTTCCCCATCTTCTCTTTTGAAAAGTCTTTGAAACAGGTCCCATGATGTGTATCCCAAAGGGGAGTGCACCACAGGACAGAAAAGGAGGGTCTGTAGCTGGAAGGAGGTGCTGGGGACACAGGCAGAGTTGAGGGATGGAGCAGCTGAGGCAGAAGGGGGAGATGGTGGTTGCCCAAGGGCAGAGGGGGACCATGGCTGCTGCCGCTCACTGCGGCACTACTCTCGGCAGGAATTTGTCTGTATCCCAGTCGCTCTTGGAGAAGGTATGGCTTGCAAAGATTGGGCTCATCTGTTACTACTCCCTGGACTCGGAGTTACAGCTGACAGCGGGAAAGTCAGTCCTAAATAAACGTTAAATGTTAAGACTGTCCCCTGGAGCTGGGTCTGGGCCCACCTCAGAGCCACCTCGGCAGCCACAGCACCCAAGCAGTAACCCATGGTTTTTAATTTCTCGTCGTGCCAGTGGGCTGTGTGCTTCCACATTTTCCACCCTCACGGCACATTAATCCACCGCGCAGACACAGGCAGATGGGTAGCAGAAGGCTGGCTCTTGTCAGGGGTAAATGGGCTTGTTCACATAGAAGTTCATTACTCCAAGATGCCTTCCTCGTTATTCCTGCAACCTACCCAGGAGTCTGGTCCAGCAGGCTTTAAGTGGCGTTTCAAAATCCCATCCCACGGACCCCTTCTGTGGGACCAATGGAAAGCGATTAAAAAGAACAAGTATATTGTCAGGAAGCTGGAATGCGCTGCAGAGAGTGCTGCACTTCCACTGGCAAATACTCGAGGTCTGCGGATCAGAGGAGGCAGAAAACACCTCAGGCATCCAATCTTTAAGACAGAGTTGAGATACCTCTTTGCATTTACAAACATTTTTGTGAAACACGAACTTGTAAATAAATAATGTAAAGTGTGAACCTTTTTTGAATACTTTAACATCTGTAATAGCAGTATGTGCTGCAGTTTACCTCTGCCTTTACTGGTATCTAGTGAGTATTACAAGTAGAAAATATTTTTCAATGTGTAATTTAATTGCTCTTTACCCATGGGGCAACAGAAAATATCCTGTCAAAAATAATCAGTTATTGCCATAAAACAGTAATATTTGAGACAGAAATATCGCTGAAGAAATATTCTTAAGAGGGGAGACGATTAACTATTTTAACCTCCAAGTGAGACATTTCCTCACTGGTGGTTATGCCTCCGTCACTTCTGCTACTACTTTTTTTTGTGTTCCCTATTTCTCTTTCTTGTTTTAGAAACGCAGGGAAAAGATGTTGAGAGAAATCCAGATCCTTACATCCAACTCCGTACCACTGCAGGCAATCGTATTTCATATTTTCTTTTCTAGCTCCATCTTGAAGCGAGTTAATCTTACTCCCCTCCCTCCCTCCTGCGATGCTCTGAATTCATGATTATCTCATCGGACAAAAAGATGCTAAGTTGCCTTGAATCTGATTCTTGTGTCAATGTTATCCTTTCATTTAAACAGCTCTTTTTGTTTCCTGCTATTTATCCCAATGGTGCACTATTGGAGAAAAATAAGTACATAAATAAAGCAACCCACCCATATTCCTGCTCAGTTTTGGCTTTGTTGGTGAAACAAGGCAAGTCTGTGTTTGCTCAGCAAAGAGGAGCTTTTCAGTTTCCTTTTACAAGGTCAGCTCTTCTCTGTGTGTGCACGGTTTTAATTCATCTTTCTTGACTGTGATGTGTTGGGTTTTTTTTTCCCCAATGCTTTGTAAATACTTTTTTAGCTCTACTAGAAATAGGTCAACTGGCCTGCCCAAGGATAAGTTTTGCTTTTTGTCCCCCTCTACTGAGTCCTGATTATCCTACAAAAGGCAAATACCCCAGGCCCTTTCTCTCCTCTTTTGCTGACACATTGAGGGTTTACAGCAGAAAATGTAACTTTTAATCCCGCAGTGCATGATGTTGCGCTGCATGCTATTAAATGCCAGCTGATTTTTAATACTCTGTATCTCCAAGTTATGCATTGCTTCCTGTCCAATAGTTCTGTCCTCCTCCATGCCTCCCGTGCCTCCTACAGCCCATCAGCCGTGGGTTTCGGTAGCACGCTGTTCCAACACTTGTTCCGTTTCCTTGCGAGCGCATCCCTCCCGTTTTTGTGTTAACTCCTAGTTTGGCTGTTGCCGGTGCGGCACCGTAGCAAACTCCTTAGCGAAGCCTGGAAATTTTAGGTATATGCTGACAGTTGTTCTGCCCGATACAAGGTACCTTCGGGAAAGCCATGTTACATTTCAGCCTGCTTTCGAATCATAGAATCACAGAATGTTTTGGGTTGGAAGGGACCCCTCGAGGTCATCTAGTCCAACCCCCCTGCAGTGAGCAGGGACACCACTAACTAGATCAGGTTGCTCAGAGCCCCGTCCAACCTGGCCTTGAATGTTCCCAGGGATGGGGCCTCCACCACCTCTCTGGGCAACCCGTTCCAGTGCTTCACCACCCTCGTTGTAAAGAATTTCTTCCTTATATCCAGTCTAAACCTACCCTGGTTTAGTTTAAAGCCATTACCCCTTGTCTTGTCACAGCTGGCCCCACTAAAAAGATTTTCCCCATCTTTCCTATAGGCCCCCTTTAGGTACTGAAAGGCCGCAATCAGGTCTCCCTGCACTTTGGTTCTAGTCCGCTTCCCTACCTTCCGTTATTCCCTTGGAATGTTTGGGCTGCCGCTTTCCCTTCCATGTGCATGCTGGGGGGGGGCGGAGCGGAGAGCCACCGTTGGGCTCCCTAGCGCGGGCGGGCCACCCCCGTCTTCTTCCCCACACCGATCCCCACCGGGATCCCGGGCGGCCCGAACGGGGGGGGGGGGGGGAAGGGCCACCCCGGCCGTTCCGGGGGCGGCCGCTCCTGGCGCCACCGCCTCTCGCCCCGCCCGCCGGTTACCTCACGGCAGCACGGGGGGCGGGGCGGGCCGGCCGCGCGGCGATAAAGGGCGGGCGCGGGGGGCCAGCGGGGCGCGCGCGTGAGGCTGGCGCGGTCGCCGGGGGCGCGGCGCGGGGGGGCCGGGGCCGGGGGGGGCTTGGGGCCGCTGGGCGTGAGGGGGGGGCTTGGGGCGCTCCGCCTGCCCTGGCGGCGTCACTTACCTGGGGAATCTCCTCGAGGCGAGCGCTTGGGAACGCTTCTTTTTAAGTTGTCGTTACGGCTTTAGCGGCAAGCTCCGCCTGCCCTTGGCTCTTACCCCCCCTCCCCCGAGAAAACGCCGTGTGAAGGAAGGTGACCCCCCCCCCCCCGCCCGCCTGCAGTGCCCCTCGGGTTTGAAGGGGACTCGCGGCACTGTAGCGGCACAGGGGTACTGCTGGCTGCAGGTACGGTCGTCTAAATTATTTTTTTTTTAGGTCTTGTGTCAAAGTATATGTCTCGTAGGGAAATCTCCCACTGTGGAGTAATCTGCTTCATCATGGCAAAGGTGAAGGTGCGCTGTCCTTGATCCTTTTGCCTCTTGATTTGAGATTTGCATCCAAGTGAAGCTGCAATATTCTTCACTCTTGGTATTAAAAAGAGGTAGCGCCCATCTCGGCTTCAGAGTTGTTATTTTCCCAGTGAATGAGTATCTTCAGGTATCGGATCTTCTTGTGATGGAAAATGTTGGCGGTGAAACAAAAGGCATGTGAATTGCTAGCACCCCAAGTACGCTAAAATCACCGAGATCCTGTTGTCACTGACATAAATCTTGCAGAGTAGGCAAACACATGAGTGATTTGGGGTGGGAGGCTTCATAGGTTGACAGCCTGAGAATTAAACTCTCTGCTGAACTGGAAATGAAATACTTTGTCTTCCTCACACAAGGGCAGCAATGTGCATTATTCTCCTAGGTAAAGATCACCCAGCAGAACCAAGCATGTGTGGTGGGGTGGGAAGCACTGCTCTGAGTCCTTTCTGGTCACTGAGTGGGCTGTATGTGTTGTCTTAGCAGCTGAGAAAGCTATGGATGGGAAGGAGAAGAGGGAACACTCTCAGAGGTAGTAGCTGAAAGCGCTTGCAGCCTAAGCTGGGAGTCATAGAAGACTTGTGTTCCTTAGTGATCTGAAGGCAATGAAAATACAGTGGTTTTAAGATGAAAATATATTTGAATGTGTTTTGAAGCGCCTGAGTGCAGCTGCTGGCAGGCTGGATGCCTCTGGGTTTATACTGTGTTGCAGCCTGAAGGATTGAATTGGATGAATCCCTTGGTTTGTCCTGGACTAATCATCTTACAAATGTCAGGTTTGTTTTGTGCCTGCTGGAGCTAATGTGACCCACAGCAGCAGAGTTTGTAATGCAGCAGCTCATGCTCAAGGGCAGAAATTGATTTCCCGAGAGCATTTTTACATTACTTGTATATTTTATCTAGGATTTGACTCCCCTCTGTAGAGGAGGTGACAGGTCCAAGAGCTGTTCACAAATTGAAAGCTGGAAGAGGACAGGCATGAAATTACAACAGTTGCTCTTTAAATCTTGCTTAAAAAGTGTTCCATGTGTTATGTTGATGTGTATTAGGAAACCATATGGTTGGGTTTTAAATTCCTGGTAGGCAAGAGTTAACTACCTGATGTCTAACTAGTCTGACCCTGGCAGCTGCAGTCTTCACAA
Organism: Gorsachius magnificus; assembly: GCA_034008185.1. NCBI lineage: Eukaryota > Metazoa > Chordata > Aves > Pelecaniformes > Ardeidae > Gorsachius > Gorsachius magnificus. The sequence goes on from CM067081.1 coordinate 130,800,976, forward strand.
GTAGTTGGGGCAGAAGAAGGTGAGGCCTCAATTAGATTGTAGCTGTCAGGAAGCACCTGGCTGCAATAGAAACCTGGAACACTTAAAAAGAGAAAAGTATATTAATACCAGTTGGAGTTGCGTGACTGTAGGACATATGTAAGTATCTACGTACTTCAAAACGCAAGCCACTTAAGCACAAGAGAATGATCTGGTCAACTGTGACAAGACTCCTTAAAAAGTGCAAAAGTTCAAATGAGGCTGTGACAAAATTTGGTCAGTGAGGTTCTCAAGTCCTTAGTCTGAGTAACACAAACATGATTTATGTCATCTGAATATATGCCAGCTCTTACAAGCTTCTTAGCCCTCCACAAATGAGCAAAAGGTTGGGGCAAGTATGGCTATTTCCAAAAAGGTAGTTTGATTCTGCAGTGTATCTAAAGAAGGGTAGAGTTGCTTACAAAGACTGGAGTGCAAATTGAATAATTGTTACCTGACTTTGCACCTGAAATTCTGTCCAGGGTGCAGAAGTGCTGAATCTTTCTGCAGGAGTGAGGTATACTTGGCCTTTATCCCATGAGCGGTAGATGCTGGATGGTTGAGAAAGGAAAAACTTTTTTGAAAAGGAAGAGATCTTTAGTCTCTGGCATAATTAAAATGCTTTCAGTGAACTGATGTCTAAGCCCTGAAACTAACACCTGAGTGTCTTCCACCATTGTGTTAGTTGGAGCAGTTTGAGCTTTACGTATAACGAAACAAGTTCAAAGCTCAACTTTCAGGAGCGCTTTGCAGTTGTGGCTCTTGCTGGCTTCAGCTGGCACTGCAGATGATCTTAAACTTAGGCAAAGCTTATGTGTCATCTTCGTGGATAATTTTGCTTTGGCACAAACTGCTTTGAAGTACTTAATGCTGCCTCACCAAAAAAGGACAATGACAACTAGATTTTTTTTTTGCCTGCACCTATAGAGAAGCTGAGTATCACTTCAGGTGAGAGGCTTACTGATAATCATTGGCACATAGAATTATTTCTTTCTAGTTTACATCTCTGTGTAGACAGAAAAGCAGAGAATAGGACATATCTAGGAAACCTAAAAGTCTGACTTGTATTTTTTTATCACTACAGTTTCTTTGGAGAAGAAAAACCTTAAGATGGCAGGCAAAGGAAGTAACACAGACTGCATGTCATGCAGTGTACTGAACTGGGAGCAGGTCTGCCGTCTGCATGAGGTTCTTACAGAGGTGGTTCCGATCCATGGGCGAGGTAACTTCCCGACACTAAAGATAACTCTGAAGGACATTGTTCAGACTGTCCGGAGTAGGCTGAGTGAAGCAGGCATTGTGGTACATGATGTCCGTCTGAATGGCTCTGCAGCTGGTCATGTCCTGGTCAAGGATAATGGGCTGGGATGCAAAGACCTGGATCTCATCTTTCAAGTTTCTCTTCCAAGTGAGGCAGAGTTTCAGTTGGTTCGAGATGTGGTGTTGCGATCCCTCTTGAATTTCTTGCCAGAAGGAGTAAGCAAGATAAAAATCAGTCCAGTAACACTGAAGGAAGCCTACATCCAGAAGCTAGTCAAAGTGTACACAGAATCTGACCGTTGGAGCTTGATATCACTTTCCAACAAACATGGCAGGAATGTGGAGCTCAAGTTTGTGGACTGTATACGTCGACAGTTTGAGTTCAGTGTGGACTCCTTCCAAATCATACTGGACTCCCTGCTGTTTTACTATGACTACTCGGAAACCCCCATGTCGGAGCACTTCCATCCAACTGTGATTGGGGAGAGCATGTATGGAGACTTTGAAGCGGCTTTTGATCACCTCCAGAACAAGCTGATAGCTACCAAAAATCCTGAAGAGATCAGAGGTGGTGGGCTTCTGAAGTATAGTAACCTCTTAGTACGAGACTTCAGGCCCATGGATAAGGATGAGATCAAAACATTAGAGCGCTACATGTGCTCCAGATTCTTCATAGACTTCCCAGACATACTGGATCAGCAGCGCAAACTAGAGACCTACCTCCAGAACCACTTCTCCAAAGAAGAGAGAAGCAAATACGACTACCTCATGATTCTGCGCAGGGTGGTGAATGAGAGCACGGTCTGTCTCATGGGACATGAGCGAAGGCAGACTCTCAACTTGATTTCTCTGCTAGCGCTCAAAGTACTGGCAGAACAAAACATCATCCCTAATGCCACTAATGTTACCTGTTACTACCAGCCAGCACCTTATGTTAGTGATGTAAACTTCAGCAACTACTATCTTGCAAATGCTCCTGTGCCGTACAGCCAGTCCTACCCCACTTGGTTGCCTTGCAATTGATTGTTTTGCTTGAGTTTTCTTGAGTGAAGGCTACTGAAGGCCAAGATGCTGAGTGTATATACAGACAAGTAATAACTGTCAGTTGGAGGCTTTCTAATGGAAATATGACTGCATTGGACTGTCCATTTCCTGGTCTGCAGAAGGAGTATGCAACCAGGTGACCTGCTATGAACTGTTCAGTATATCTCTACAAATGCCAAGAAGCCTTATTACCTCTTCACCAGGAGAAGAGAACCAGCAGCCAAATGTTAGAGGAGTAGTTACAAAACTCTGTACTAGTTCTGGAAATGGCTATTAATGTGTGATCTAAGTGGAGTATTTGGTAAACTGGGTTAGTTAATAGAGGAAAGACTGTAAAGTGTCTTAAGCAGAAGCCACTCCTGGAACAGCAACAAAACTCTGCTTTCTATTGTTTAACCTCATTACTCTATACTTCCTCACTTCAAGTTCTGGCCAACTTTCTATTGGATTAATAGTGCAAGAGTAGGCTCATGTCATGCTTGGGCTGCTTCTACTTTCTGGCTGTGTAGAACTGGTAACAGTATAGATACTGTCTGTCTCGTAGAGGGCCTAAACGTTGTTTTCTGTATTACCTATATGGTCCTGTCTCAAGTTCAAGATTAATTTCTTGGAAGTTGAAGATGGATTAGTAAATCTATCTCTAAAGCATAAGCTGGCTAAATTTTTCTTGAGTACAAAAATTTGGAAGGTGGCATCTCTAAACATGCACCAAAACACAATCTAAAACTTGGTAATGTGAAAAGTGTTTGAAATGAGGAATTGAAGCCTCACACAGAATTGGAACCACAGTATGAATAGTTAGTATGGAAAAATACTGTTGAGTCCAGGCTCAAGATAAGCCTTTCTGACTGCATCGTTCAAAACAATTTTTGGCACAGTTGGAGAGTAGCACAGCTCTTACACTGAGGTTTGGCCCAATTTTCTTCCTCACAGGTCCACAGCAAGCAAAAAACCCAAACAAAAATGCACCACCCCAAAAAACCCAAACCACTGTAAGTTGCAGGATGATGTGCACTCCTGCCACAGTATAAATTTCTAAAGTGCCTCCTAAAATTAATTTCTTCTTGTACAACTTCAGGCAGGTCCTGAAGGCTTGCCTTTCTGTCACCACTTAAGGGTTGAGCTTACTGGTTTATCACTATCACCTGGTCCCTGTATGAGAGAGTATTTTGAGTGGTTAGAGTAAAATTCTTCCTCTCTACTGGTCTTAACCCTCACTTGAAAAGGTATATAAACCCTAAGCCGAGCTCTCCACAGAAGCTGTATGTGTTGAAAGTCTGCCCCTGTTTTCAGAATAGCCTCTGGAAGAGTATGTACTCCCTTGGAGGTATAGGGGGCTAACCTTCCTAAAGGGTATGTGCTGGACTTGCTGCTTTGAAACTCCTGTGCTTTATAAGGAAGGTTAAAAATTCCCCAGTTGTGTATATAGTGGTATTAGAAACTGGTATGTTAACTGGATGATTTTCACTGAATTGCAATAGAAAAATATACATAGCAAATGATACTGAGTTTCCTTTGCTTAACCGGAGAAGTAGACTAGAAAGGCAAATCTTAGAGCTATTTAATAGGTACTGGTGCAATGTTTAAGAATACTCGTTTGCTAAACCTTTTTTATGACTTCTAGCTGTCTCTGCAAGCTTCTGAGACCAAAGTGCCTGATCAAACAGATGATTTAAGCTTAGAAGGTAAAGCAGAAAGCAGGTGAAACACCACTGTATGGTTGCTCTTCAAGGTGGAAAACAGTAGCAGTGCAACACTTAAATGGCAGTAAAAAACCTGCCTGTTCCTCATAGGACCAAATACTTCTAGGTATGTTGCACTCTGACTTCTCCTAACTACCTTGTAAAGACTGTTTCAATAGAGCAGCGAGACTACTCTCTTGTTCAGACTTCATTTGGCTTAGGAAGGCAGGGAGGGATACCATCTAGAAAGCAGACTGTAGCCATGCATGCTTTAGCTTAATTTTTTGAACAGTTTTGTAAGCAACTTCAGTAGCAAACAGACAAATAATTTGGTGTCTTCTGTTGTGTCTTTTTTTTTTTGCATTAAAGGCTTCTTGAGTAGTCAGCCAAAGCAGCTAAACTTGAAAGTGAACCCAGCCCTTTTCACTAACTGTGGCTTGGGCTTGGTGTAGCTTACAGACAAGGCATCTCTCACCCAAGACTTTGACTATTTGGAAGGCTTTTTAAAAAACAACACGATGCCAGTGTTGTCATGTGTGTTAAACTTGGTGCAAGCTTACTGCTGGAATGCAAATGTAGGCATGAATAACTCCTGTATGCAAGGCAATACTTGGCCTAGTATTGAGTGTCACTAGAAGGAAGGAAGTCTTTTGCTTAGGAGTTTGTAATTGCTATCACCTCTTAAAAAGAGTTTTTAAAGCCAACTTAAGCTATACCCATTGCAGAAGTAAAGTGTTGTCTTGAGGGACATGTTTGATTTGCATATCAAATAGCTGAGACTCATGTAGCTGTCTTGTGTGATCTCATGGCTGCTCTTTAGAAACTGTTCCTATGCATCAGCTCATGTGGAAGAAGTGGTCAGGTGCTCAGGAGGAGTCCTCACAGGCTTGAAGCAGACTTAGGTTTTACTAGTCTTTGAATGCCTTGGCTGCTGAACATCAGGCCAGGTGCATCTACTGGAAAAGGAAGTGCTAGAAAAAAGGCTTTAATGGATTCTTACTGAGAGAGTTCTATGGAGAATTTAAGCTTCCTGTGCTTTTGCTAATGTAAGTTGTTGCTGAGGCCTCTAAGGAAGCTTTACGTTGAATGCCTGCTCTCTGAACAGCTGACTTCCTGGGTTTAAGCTTTGCAGGACTGCTGTGTTCCCTTTCTGGCATATTAGAAATATTGATGCTTTGTAGCCTGGCTGCTGGATGTTAAGCACTTGAATAGTTAAACCATACCCTGAGGCTGCACACTACCTACTCCATTGGCCCTACTGTATAAGGGATTGTTGGGACACTGTGTCTCATTGCCTTCAAAATAATCCTGGCTTGGCAGGTAAAGCTACTCAGTAGCTCTTCACCACTGTATTTCAAGCAGTCTACCCCTTTCTGTTTCAAGTTGTCCCAGCTGCCTGAGGCTGCATGTGGCAGTGGCTTAATTTGGTGTGTGCTAGCTGGTTTGAGTTCAGGTTTACGGTGGCCCCTGTAGCAAGGAGTAACTTGAGAATGAGTGCTAGGTAAAAGTTAATTGATGACCCTAGGCCAAGTCTCAGCTGCCTGCCTCCCTTCAGTACTTAATGATGCCTCTGCAAACCTGCTCTATCCTCTGTTACTTGCTTGTGTGTCAAGTGGAGGTTAGAGAAAGACTACTGTACTTCATACTGTTACCCTAACACATTCCCTCTGGGCAGTGGCATCAAAACAAAGCTGCGGTAACACTGGACTGCAAGTCTTGTATCAGTGCATCATTCCTCAGGACTAGACTTCTAGTAAAATAAGACTGTGCAGTTCAAAATAGTTCTTTTCTTCATGTAGCTTATAAGCTCTGCTGGGCTAAGCCAGCCTGAGGTTAAGCATCTGTTGTCAGTATTTATTGCCAAGTTCCCCTTGACTTACAGTTTATTGGTGTGACTTCCTTGTTGTAAGAGATTTTTTTTATTTGATAAAGATGCTACCAAGGAGACCTAGTAGTAGACTGAGTTTCAGTCAGTTTGGTAAAATCCCTATGCTGATCCATGGTCACTCTGAAAAGTTGTAAGGTAAAGCATACTTCATGCTCCCTTGGCTCAAGATGTAATTCTTGCTGTGTTTGTCCTCAGCTAGTTCAGTCAATCACTAAGCTGGAGGTTGAAGACTACAGCTTGCTTTTGAGTAATCAGTTTTCAAGATCCTCACACTTTAATATTAATAGTCTTGTCTACAAAGCAGTAGGTAGTATTTAAGTCTAGTCCAAATACCTAAAGCTTTTTATTGAAACCTGAAGACCTATTTTGGGATTGAGTTCTGGGGTTAAGCATTTGGTATATTTTGTGCCTAGGCTTTGTGGGTTTCTGATGACTAGAATAATCACTAGTGTTGGTAGTGATCTCTGCTTGTCCCTATATGAGTGCTTGGGAAAAGGCCTCTTAGAAGAGAACTTGGACAAATTGCTTCAATTCTAAGCTGTCAGTGTACTGATGGTACTTGTTTACTATCCCTCTCACTCACCTCATTCAATCAGGGTGCTGTAATTGTTGCGCACAGGAGTGAGTAAGCAATAAGTTGACTTTAGTCACTGGCAACTTGGTCTAATTTGGGCATTGGGAGAACCAAATGGATAGTAATAGTTCTAGCATTTGTATCTAAGTCTTACTCAACCATTTGTTAAATATGGTGAAGCATATTTCATAATGCTCTTTAACTTCAATGAAACTAGTTATAAGGTGGGATGCTGGGCTATAGTAGCGGAAGCTTTGCGGGGAGTGGTTGGAGCATTCTGGTTTTTCTCACTTGTATTGGAAGAGAAGGCCAGTCAACTAAAGTGTCTGGATTGGGCTTGTCTCTTTCTGATTAAAACTGCACTTTTTGTTGAAATTTAGAAGACTTATTTTCCTATGTTTATCTCATTTTTTTACTATTAAAAAGTCAGCTCTTGGAAAATCTGTCTCATACCTCTTTGGAAGAAGTGAGTCTTTTTTTTTTTAAGCTGGCAAAACAAGGTACTGAAATATTTGGATTTGTGATGAGCCCAAAGGTGAGATTGGTCACAATAACTTTGTCCACTGCTCTGCACTGTGGTGTTCACTTGTCATTCTTGGAAACTGGGTTTTGGACCTTAGTGATTCTGAAATTCTTGTGCAAATAAACTTACGCTAAACATTGCTTGCCTCAAGTAATTCTTGCATCTAAATAGTGCTGATGAAGTATTTGTGGAGCTTATTGGCCAATGTGTGTGTAGCTACACTGGCAGGGGGAGGAATAGTGATGGGGCACAAGTAATGCTTGGGTTTAGCTATTGTTCAAGGTGTACTACTTTTTCCCCCCTCACGAATGTACACATCTGCCTCAACTTACTGAAGATTAGTCAGTTAAGTGAGACATGATTCATCTTTCACTTACGTTATAGTGACAGTTTCTAGCAAACCATTTTTTCTCTCTCTGACCATTATCTAGTTTCAACTAGACATTAAAACATGTCAAGGCACAGTCCTAGGCCTGTTAAATAGTGTCACATTGGAGCTAGAGCCTGCCAGTCTGTTCTGTGACACACTCCATTTTATATGCTACTGCAAGGCAGGGGCCCCTGCATACCTCAACTCATGAGCCAAGGAGGTGAGAAACAAAGTCAGGAACTGCTCTTCAAGTTATTTACAGGTTGAAAGCCTTTGTTTTCACTTTGTCCTAAAAGCTTCATGGTTCTACGTGCCAATGGTCAATGGGGGTTGAGCAGGTCAAAGCTACATAAAAGCGTGTGGCAGTCTACTTGCTTGCTGCTCCTCCTGCTATGGGATCAAAAATAAATGGGCTGTAAAAAGCATGCTTGCTTCTAATCCCCTTCAGAGCTCAGACAAGCTCTAGCCTCTTAGTTTAAGTAATGCTGGAGAAATTCCAGTCTTCAGGACCTTGTAACACCTGCAGTGGAAAATTCTGTGGAGATTAGCAGAGGCAGTGTAATCCCATGGAAGTAATCATGAAGCTTGTGTTGTCCCTTTTCAAGATGTTATTTCCCTCTGAACTTAAATGGAGAATTGATAATGCAGCTGGGCATCTGCTTGTCACCTAAAACTCCCTTACCTTAACTCCTCAGTTTATTTAATCATAAAAGCTTCAGAGCTATTTTGGGTAACATCCTTAAGTTTCTAGAACACCAAACTTGGCTTTGCAGGGTTAGGTACTGAAAGAGCAAAATAGCTGTACTTAAGCAACTGGTGGTATGTACTCTTTCAGTTCCATAAGGAACTTGCATAATGGTAAATATTGAGAAGAACTAAAGATGTTCTTGCTCTCTTGCTGTTGTACTGTTAGTGAAAATACAAGTATAAGTGTCCTGTACTTATCTGTGCTGTGCAAGATGAGCTCAGTCTTGTAACAGGGAGTGAGAGGCATTAGACAAATGGTACTCTAAAATGTTGCCATTGTTCTGGCAGATGTGCTCATTTCCCTCCTTCCTTCCATGATGGAATATTTAATATTTTAGAAATCAGGGTATTCAACGTGCCCTTACAGAGACAAAATAGGTGCTTCAGTGAGAGAAACAAAGATTTTTTCTTTGCATGCCTGCTTTTTTGGATGTTGTTTACTACATATTTAGTACACTAAAACCCTAAATACCTGAAGTTGCTATTTTCAGCAATAAAATAGGGCTTGTATTTATCCAGTGACTTAAAAAGGAGATATGTCAAAGGGTGTAAGATGCCACTTGAATGTGGGTGTTAGACATAGCGGTCGTGTTTTACTGCAGTAGTGGTTCTGTAATCTGTTCGGTTTCATCTCAATGAGTAAAAGATGAGCTCCACATACTATAGGCAAGACTGTCCAGTGAAGGGAGTAGTCAACCTGCCAAACCTTAGTAATTTTCCTAGCAGGAAAGAGTTGAATAGTCATACTGGAAAAAGAGTCTTGCCAAGAACTGTGTGCAAAGCAGCTGCTAGATCCTAAACCAGTAGTTGACATGTACATTAAGGAAAGCTATGCTACCTATTCTAGTGTTACCGCATTGACTCTTGGCTGGGTGGTTTAGTTAACCAGCAGGAACTACTTGCCTAGGGTGGCTGATCCCGCAAAATACTGTGCTGAGTCTTTATCACTGATAAGTAGAGCAGGGGACAGTCCATGCCACCTCACTGCTCAGAGAAGGGAGAAGTGCAAAGTCTTGGAGAGGTCTGGCCAAGACAGAGCACAAGGGACCTGGCCAGTCCAATCTAATCTGTAGCAATAATCCTCTTGTCACTGATAAACCCCTGTAGCTAGCCTGCGTGTTTCAGGAGACTCCCAACAAATGTCCGAGGCCTGAACTGCCTGGGGGAAATAATCTCTCCCTGTATGTTCCCAGCAGGCAAGTGATGGTTTGGTGCTGTAGAGGTGGCCTCACTGTCAAAGCTGGAAAATTTTACTTCTGATGTTACGTGGTTTATTGTGGTTTGTATTTCAGCATGCAAATGATACAACCAGGCAGTTCACATGCTTTTATATCACTGAAATGTGTAAACTTTATTCTGCCTGTTCGTGTAGCAAATCTGCTTCAGAAAATTTGTGATACCTGGGGATTATACTGATTGCACCTCAAGCAAAGGGAAAATTGTCTCCCCTGCAAGAGAATTGTGGAAGTGTGAGACTTCTGATTCAGTCACTGTCCCCATGCTCCAAGTCTTTTGAGCGTGTCAGATGTGTGGCATGTGAATTACACCCACAGGCTGGTCCCTTTGTGGATGCCCTTCTTGCTTCTGAATTGACCGTCCACCTGCAATAATTCCCTTCTCCACCCCCTCTCTATCACTTATCTGAATAACTTACTCTGAAAGCTGTATCTCAGTGTGCCTCCTGGAAAGTTATTCAATCTTGTCCTGAAGGTGCTGGTAGTGGCAACTCACCATGTACCTGGAGAGCCTGTTCTAATATTTGATTGTGGTCATTATTGAGAAATTAATTTGCATTTCCACACTGGTCTTTGAACTTCATCTTCAACCTGTGGATTGCTGCATTGTTATCAACAAGGCTGAGAAGTCTCAGACTGTCTTGTGCTATTCCCTAATCCCTCCAGCTCTTGGATGAACTGCAGAAAATGAGCACCTGAAGCTTTATGTTGTATATATTGGATTCAGAAGCTGAAAACCTTTGCTTCTGGAACTTTCTGGTTCCTGGACATCTCATGAGCCAGCACCAGTTGCTAGCCCAGTACTCTACATACCACAGATAAAAAATAGTGCTAAGATTTCTTCTCAACCTCTTGGTATTTGTGGCCACAAACTGTGCACACTGGTTTTGATGTGGCATTATGGAATGCCAAGTGCTTGTACCGAGTCAGTTATTCAGGGTGATTTCAAAGTCCATCTGCTGCTTCTCAAGGCAGCCTCTCCCATCTGGTATCGACATCATCTGTGCTCCTGGTTTCCAGATGTAGTATTTTGCATTTGGTAGTATTAGAAAAACATTTTGTCTGAATCCTATGGGCAAATAGTCACAATGTTGATGGACAGAGTAACTCATCTTCTTCACTATTAAGTGTTGCATAGTGCCTGTAGATGACAGAAGTGCTCACAGTTTTGTCTTGTTCTTGCATACTGAAGAGTACACAAGGTTGTTGTGGGCATTTTGAAACCTGCAGGTGGTTCAAAACCAGCGTCAGCACGAAGTCTGCAAAGGTACTGGATGCAGGCTATTTTGGGAGTATTCTTTTCCCCCTGCAAATACAGACTGGAGACAGCAGAGAAAGCTTAACAGCAGCTCCTCAGTCCTTTCCTCTGCACCCCCATGTCTAAAACACTGTGGTGACAGGTATCCCTGGGGTACGAGTTCGCATCATGACTGAAGCTAAGAGCTCCATGTTTCTGCTCTTGCCATCACATCTGTTAGTCATCACAGTCATCTGCTGGTCTGTTTTACTGCTCATGTGGGGCTCCCCAAATTCTGTGTAGCCCTGACTAATTGCCAGGACTGATGTAGCTCTCTAGACCTCATGAGCTTCCTTTCAGTTTCTCCTCCTGGGCAGCTTTTCTTAAGGCTGAGAGAAAGTAAGTTATTTTTAGGAAGACAGCCTGCCATCAATCCCACTGCCCAAATTCCCTGCAACACCGATGGGAGCTCATCAAATGCTATAAGGGATTTGCTGATGTCCTGGCAGACGTGAGTGACTAGGGCTCCTGCGTTACGGCTGTCCTGCTGCCCAGCTGCACTGGAGTGTGTCTCCGCAGCGCTGTTTGATCGGTGGGAGCAACATGTGCAGATGGGGCTCAGCCTCTGGCAAGCAAATTCATGGAGTTAGTCCAGAGAAATGCTGCTCATAAAAAACAGCGTCTGTTTTGGAGTGGAGGAAACTTTGAATGTGGAGTAATATTCCAGCTAAGTATGTGTATGCTTCAAACTGGTAGTTAGCCTCCTTCCTTGCAGCACTTCTGTGATAGAAGGAGGATTTCTATTTTCTACCATTTCACGGACCAAAAAATGAGCCCTGAGGAGGGGCAGCAGCACACTTAGGTAACACAGGGACTTGCTGGCAGAGCCAGAAGTAGATATTTTGGAAGCCCTGTGTATTGATGGGGTGGGATGGTCCTGGGACATTTCAGAAATCAAATAGAAGGATAGGGGTGTTTAAAAAACCACACAGACAAAATGGGGAACCGCAGTTTTGAAGTAGAGGTGTACCAGCTTCTCACAGGCATGTCTGATTTAAAACTGCACCAGTGTGCCAGCAGAACTTGCAGAGAGGCTCTGTTATGTCTGTGTTTAGGATGCTCAATCCATGTAATTTGTAACTTCTTGCAATACTCAGCTGCAGTAAAAAATCATGGTGGTAAATGTGCTGTTCTGTTATCGTGTGCTATGCACATGGCTCTCCTCAGCAGTTACGGTATGAACTCTGGCCTTCAGTATTCTCAGCCAGATTTTTGTTGTCTGGTTAGAAATAAAAGGTTGCTGTATGGGTGTAATTGCAGCTACAGTCAGGAGTTTCAGTTGACCAGAACTTGAATTTTTGTTTTAATTGAAGTACCAGTTAAAACACGATTTAGTTAAAAAAAGGAAATTTCTTTCATAAATAAGAGTTTGTCAGCTAGCTACATGATATTTGACAGAATTGGTCTTGCCTTTAACTGCTCAGACTTTTAATTCCAGAACAGCAGATTTTACTTTGAAGGCACTTACTGTCTGATTACTGATTTTACTTACTGCTAATAAAGAATAGACAAGTAGCAAAATGGGTTACAGTTCATCTCAGGGATCCTTTGACTGACTTGCAGCATTATAACACCAGCTCAAATTTTTGTCCACTGCTGACAAAACCTCCAGATCACAGACTTCATGGAAAAGAAATAGTAGTACTGCTGTAATGCATTATACTGGTCTTTACTTGAATAAGAGAAAAACAGCAGAAAAAAAAAATTTAAACCTGGTTGCTTTATGATGACTGTTCTTGAGGCTGCTTAGGCATGCTTGACAGATTACAAACAGCGTTTCATTTATAAGGGGGTCCATCTCAGAGGAGGCTGTTCATTGCTACATATACTACATGCTAATATATCACAAATAGGCTGCAGTGTAATAGCACTGGCTCATGGAACTGTTTGAAACAGACTGAGCTAAATGGCTAAATTTTATACGCGTTGAAGTGACACTACTTTTAAAAATGACATCAGAGGGCTGAGAAACCTGTGAAAAGACTTTTAAGGTTCAGGTGGCCAGAGCTGTCTGGAAGCTGGCAGTGCCCACTCTGCATCTTGAGGAGAGAATTTCTGTGCATGGGCCGTTTCAGAGAGAACCCCGGTGGCTGCTGAGTGCTGGGCAGTGGCACAGGGCCCTTCAAATCTCCTGCCGTATTCACTGCATAATGATGTAAATTAAGCATCAGGTTAAACCTTACCTCTAAGTGATGTGAATTAAGTGGCAAGTTAAACCTTACCTCCAAATTTAATCAGGCTCCACAGCAACCTAACATACTTCTTTTATTTTTCCAGTGGTTTAATTTCCTTTTTATTTCCGTAGCAATGGATTCTTGGGAATCCAGACATGCCAGAGTGCTGGCACATTACCTAGACTTTAACCAAATCTTCATTCTCACAGTATAAAGTTAGCAGAGAACTGAAACACTGAGAAAATAAGGTGTAAATATTGTACAAATGTTGTAAACAAATATTTAAAGAACTGTTTTTAAAGTTCAAAGGACTCTTATTACTGAAAATATTTTTAAAGAACTAACATCTTACTTTCATTACATGGTTGCCATTTTAATTTTTCTTTGGGTAGGTGCCAGCACTCTGGCCTGGCTCCCTGATATCACCTGGAGATTCCTGACATTGGTGATAAGGACAGCAAAATGTAGGTATGATTGTTATTCAGGCTGGTGCTTTGCTTCTTATGCTCCACTGGGAAGACCATTTTTTCTTTAAAAAATCATGGTGACATATTGCACAGGCTCACCACAATATTTTTCTTTCACAAAAGACCATTTATATAAATCCTTTTCTAAAAAAAGATGCATTAGAGCAAGCCTAGGGGTTTATTTTGGCCAGGGTTCCAGACATACAGCCACCTAAAATAAGTTGCTGATAGCATTTCACACAGCGCTGTGTCCTGTGCCCGGGGGGTTACTGTGAGACGAGGCAGCCTGTGGTGCTGGTGCCTGTCTGCAAAACCTGTCTGGTGCCTTTTTGCTCATTGACGCTTTGGCTTCAGGTTAGCTGGGGTCCAAACTCAGCCTCCGGTTAATCTTTACAGCATTGCTTCTACAAGGGGCTGGTGCACCAGACATTGGCTGAGGTCAGTGCAGCATTGGGGGTATGAGGTTTGGGGAAGAGAAAAGCTGTTGTTTGTCATGTCAGGCATACCAGGACAAGCTGTGAGAATATGACAGTTTCTGTGCACATGTTCTTTGTTGGGAGTATGTTTTAGAAACCTTTATTCAACCCTGTCCTCTCTTCTGCAAATTGTACTGTAGTGTGAGATCACTGGGCTCTGAAAATGTCCATGTCTCTCCATGAGGAGATATGAAGAAATCCTGGAGCAACTGGCCCCGATATCTACAACACGGACAACTAAAAAGGGTCAAGTAGAGCCTTATCCCAAATGGCTGGAAATCAGACAAAAAACCAGGGATTTTCTTCCAAGCCCACTGGAGTAATTTCTTCCTTTCTTGTGACCCTCTTTTTGTGGTGATGTTGTGAGTCTGTTCTTGCAGGTTACTCGAGTCTCTTTCTCTGCTCTGTGTCAAACTGGGTGTTAGCAACTCTTCCAGCCAAAGGTCTGCAGGGAGCATGGTGGAGACGTCTCCTGCAGGGAAGAGAAATCTTTGCACTGTCTGTCTTCCACTCTCCCCTAAAGTTGAGTCGCCCGCTTGTCTTGGCTTTTGTTTTTTCCACGTCTGTGCAGGTGCCAGGAAGCCCTGCTGCGATGGCAGGAGCAGAGGGTTCAGGGGAAAAGTCTGACTCAGAGACCAGAGCTTTACTGGAGAACAATTCACATCTTTCAAGCATGTTTAACCCATACTCTTATCCATTTTTCTCCAACTACCTTTGGTCCACGTTTGGGTGAAGTAATTTTCAGCCCCGCGGGCTTCATGGACTCCCCTATTTCCAGGAGAAAAGGACTCCAAAACAACTCCAAAACATTTAGGAGCTAGCAGGAGAAAACCAGTCAGTGCTGAGAAGTGGCTGGTAACCATACAGATGAGACTGGTTCAGCCAGGAGAGGTTCAGGGGTCTGGAAGCTGGTCTTGGACCATCCTTTAGCATGTGAAACAGGGTGTTCCTGCTAGTGGTTTGATACATTTTGGAGTGTTTCTAAAAGCCTAATGTCTCAACAGGAGGAAATTCTGAGTAAAACAGATGGGAGGAAAACTCTGTGGAGGAAAAAAATGTTTTCAAATGGGGAAAATTCTTTAGGAAGAATATATTAAATAGCCTAAGAGTTATATTTCCACATGTAAGAGAGACAATAGGTTTAGCTAAAAACCATTGTACTGAACTACAACGAAGGCCGCAAGTAGAAGCAGATATGCAGAATATTAGATATGGGGGGGAAAGAAGTAATAGGTCGCATTTCATGAAAGTTAGACTTCTGAAGTACAAAAAACTGTAGGGGGAGGATGCTGAAAACCAACTAGATATATTTTCCTTAAAGGGAAATTGTTTCAGTTTTGGAGCAAAACTTACTGTGCTGAGGGCATGCACCCTTTTATTTTTTTTAAGTAAATCTGTTAATAAAGATTCAAAAAGATGGAAGTATTTAATAATTTTTTCTGATGAATGTTTGGAAGGGAGAGGTCTGCTTAGATGACAAACTACTCTTGAGCCCACTAGCGACAGAGGAAATTTATTAGAAAACATGGACTTGCAAGAGGAGTTGGCTGGAGAGCATTCTGGTCTGCTGATATTAATGTTAAATCTTGAAATACTGGGTAAATTCCAGGAGAATGAAAACATACAGCCTCTATTCCAATACTATAAGAGATCTAGGAAGAACCACATAAATCCTCATCTCTGACTCCCGTTTTTCATTTTAGTGCAAGAAATGCCTTGTACATGTGAGGGAGTGGTCCTGGCATGTGAGGTGAGGGGACTCTTTCCCAGAAACTTTTGAAGACAATATGAAGTGAGGTCCAAAGGGAAGCATCATACTGACTTTAAAAGATAAGAATTGGAAAGTTTTCCCTTCTTTTTCTGCCATGGGCTTCTTGAAGGTGTTGTTTTGGCTGCAGGCAGGGTCAATGAACTTCCTGCAGCACAGCAGAGCAGTCTCCACTTGATACAGCCACACAAGAGGATCTGGAACCGAGTTGAGGAGGGTGATATGAGAGAGATGTGGCACCAGCATAAGGAGTTCCGTAGCTACAACTGGCCCTCTCCAGTCTTGGATAGCAAATGCATAAGCCCCCATCCAGCCCTAGTCAGCACCCAGGAACAGTCCAGTAAACCCACCCAAATTTGAGATCACAGACTCCATGTGGCTGACAACAGGAAGCCTGGTATCAGCTCTGACAACCCTTCCATAGCCTTGCTTGGCTGTAGGGATCTACCCACAGCAGCCCACTCCCATTTACTCCTGTCCCAGTTAGTAGCAGCAGTTGGGGTGCATCCAATAGCAGGTCAGCCTCACCAGTCCCAGGAATCATCACAATGTGCATGGTGCCTCTGCTGAGTGTAAGACAACTTTTTCCTTCTTTAAAGCCACCCTAAGGGGAACAGATCTTCATGGAGACAAAAATAATTTTTCTCTAACAATCCTTTAATGGGATAATACATATCCTCAAGAGACCAGCCACTCTGTCCCCATGGAAAGACAGGGTCTTTCTATGGGGTATCCTCACCCTACCCACCAGAAGCTATCCTGGTGGACACTACTGAATGAAAATAATAGAATCATAGAATCATTTAGGTTGGAAACGACCCTTAAGATCATCAAGTCCAACTGTTAACTTAACACTGCCAAGTCCACCACTAAACCGTGTCCCTAAGCGCCACATCTACCCATCTTTTAATACCTCCAGGGATGGTGACTCAACCACTTCCCTGTGCAGCCCGTTCCAGTGCTTGACAACCCTTTTGGTGAAGAAATTTTACCTAACTGCCAATCTAAACCTCCCCTGGTGCAACTTGAGGCTGTTTCCTCTTGTCCTATCGCTTGTACCTTAGGAGAAGAGATCGACATTCATCTCGCCACAACATCCTTCAGATGGACCCTCCTGAATGAAAGTGTGACATCTGTGAATCCTCACAAATGTCTTGATGGAGGCCAGACTTTCACATGCGAATGGTGTTGGTGCAGTATTTGCTGCCCGCTATGATGATTCCAGTTTTGAATGTGGCTTGTACAATTGGATATATTCAAAAGCCATCTGGACATGGGCCTGGGCAACTGGCTGTAGGTGGCCCTGCTTGAGCAGTGACTTTGGACCAGATGACCTCCAGACATCCCTTCCAACCTCAACCATTCTGTGATTCTGTGAATCTGGATAGCTCAGCCAAGTCACATTGCTAAAGAAGAAGTCTTCCTTTATGGCAATGAAAGGTGATAGTGCATACTTTCTAGTTTTTACGTGGTATTAAAAAAACACGGGGAAGTGCTCCTTAGAACAGTTTTACATGGACAGCTTTAAATAATTACAGCTTTGCAGAAGAACTTTCTAGAACCATCTTTATATCTGAAAGTTGTTTTTTTCTTTTGTTTCTACAGGAAGGGTTTGGTGCTGGGAAAGGGGGAAGGTGAGGCATGATGTGTGTTGGGAGGGGCAGAGTGTTACTGTAGTTCATTGAATTTTAGTCATCTTGGCCTTAAAGCTTAAAACTGTGGTGGACTACTTGAACTTTTTCTTTTGATGTCATCTCTCATCCTCCTCTCACTTCCTGCATTCCCTGCCCCACATAGAAGAAACAGGACACAGTAGACCACTGCGCTGAGCAATGAGGCTGGTACATGGGAGAGACTTGCTTTACATGCTTGGTGTTCTCTGCCTGCTTGAGAAATAAAATGGGTTTGGGGCACAGAAAACCTTGTTCTAAAATTTTCTAAGGCAAGAAGAGTCTTTGAAAATGCTTCAAATACATGCTGCCTGTATTTTAGACTGTCACAGTGCTTTGGAGAACGTAACTCAAGGCTGTAAGGGCAGTGTTCCCATTAGGAAATATACATGACATAATTTGTTCTTGAACTTTTGTCTTCAAAGAGTATTGAAAAGATTTCTTCTTATGTGTTTAGTGTTATGGGTACTAAACATCACTGGTGATGCAGGCTTTTTAAAAGAGGAAACAAAGTTACTGATCACTGCTATTCAGATCCATGATCCTGTCTGTAGAAGTGGGAATGTATGTCCTGTGATTTAACTCTTGCTCAACTTAGCCAATAGACTTTATCCCCTGAAGTTTCTAAAACAGTTCCTGCTCTCTCCAAAGCCAGTTCACCTCACCCTAAATAAATATTGCTAACTTTTGTTTTTAATTTCTCATTTTGGAGAAACATGGGCTCTACAGATAAGAGAGAGAGGAGAGGCAGGTATTTAAATTTTAGGATCAGAGAAGTCATTCCCCTCTCCGTTTTGTCTCAGATTAACTGCCTCAATGAATGAGCAGTGACTCGTTCTACTTGTGCATGCCTGCTGTGTTCTTTGGGTGAATCCCTCAGTCATTTTCTATTACTCCCTGCCACCTTTTATGGATATCACACACCTGTTCAGCGGCTGCTTGGGCCTGTTTGGGCCAGTGATAAATGGTCCACCCCTGCCATGTGTCTCATTTGATGATTTGTATTCATTCCAGGTCAGAGAGAGGGCTGGAAGGACTGTAATAGTATATGTCTGTGAAGGGGCTGGCTTGTTGAAAGCTGTAAGGGCAATTAATGATGTATCCTTACAAAAGTGTTTTTGTGAAACTCCTCAATCTCTACATGTCCCTCCTACTTTTCAGGCTGCTGCAAAGTTCAGCAAGATGCCCTCTCCGTCAGGAAATTTGGTTCAGAATATGGATTGATTATGTTGTGAAGTACACAGAGGAGTGGGTCAAAATAATTTTTTAATTTTATGGTTGGAAGATGACGATACTCCTGATCTGGTATGGGGTGGAGAAAGCCATGCCTTAAACCCATTTTCCAATGTTTAACTCCAATGCTTGTTTTGAGGGGTTTTTTGTTTGTTTCTTTTTTTGTTGGTTTTTTTTTTTTTTTCATTTGGTTGGTGTGGTGGTTTGAGCCTGGCTGGACACCAGGGGCCCACCAAAGCCTCTCTATCACTCCCCTCTTTAACCGGACAGAGGAGAGAAAAGTAGATCAAAGGGCTCATGGGTCAAGATAAGGACAGGGAGAGATCTTTTGTCAGTTACCATCATGGGCAAAACAGACTCAACTTGATAAAATTAATTTAATTTATTATCAATCAAAATCAGAGAAGGAGAGGATAAACACTGCTGAATCTTAAAACACCTTCCTCCCTCACCCCTCCCTTCTTCCTGGGCTCAACTTCACTCCCAGTTTTCTCCACCTACTCCCCCCCAGTGGCACAGGGGGATGGGAATGGGGTTGGGGTCAGTTCATCACATGTTGTCTCTGCTGTTTCTCCTTCCTCAGGAAAGGACTCTTCCCCTGCTCATGCATGGGGTCCCTCTCACGGGAGACAGTCCTCCATAAATTTCTCCAACATGAGTCCTTCCCACAGGGTCACAGTTCTTCACGGACTGCTCCAGTGTGGGTCCATCCCTCCCACGGGGTGCAGTCCCTCAGGAGCAGACTGCTCCAGCGTGGGTCACCTGTGGGGTCACAGGTCCTGCCAGCAAACGTGCCTCAGTGTGGGCTCCTCCCCCACGGGTCCACAATGTCCCCGGGGCCTCCTTCCTTTAGGCATCCACCCTGCTCCGGCTTGGGGTCCTCCAGGGCTCAGGTGGATATCTGCTCCACTGTGGGGCGGGGGGCCTGCCTCACCATGGTCTTCACCAGGGGCTTGCAGGGGAGTCTCTGTTCTGGCACCTGGGACACCTCCTCCCCCTCCTTCTGCACTGACCTTGGTGTCTGCAGGGCTGTTTTCTCTCACATCCTCTCACTTCTCTTCTCTCTCTGGCTACTGAGCCACAGCAGGTTTTTTTTCCTTCTTAAATATGTTATCACAGAGGTGCTTCCACCATTGCTGATTGGCTTGGCCTTGGCCAGCAGCAGACACAGGGAAAAATTCTAGCAGCTTCTCACAGAAGCCACCCCTGTAGCCCCAACCCACTACTAAGACCTTGCTACACAAACCAAATACAGTTGGGTTTTTTCTGGTTTGGTTGGTTTTTTGGTTTGGTTTGGTTTGGTTTTTTCTTCCCCCTGTCACCCGGCTTCATCCAAGAAGCAAACAGTTTTGCCCGCCGGTGCCCCCGGGTGCCCCCATCCGAAAGAGGCGGGGACCCGCTCAGCACCGCGGACAGCGCCCCCTCAGCACCGCGGACAGCGCCCGGAGGGCGGTGGGAGGCGGCAGCTCCCGGGCTCTCCCCGCCCGGCGGCCGCTCGGCTCCCGGCGGGGAAGGGCCCGCCACCCCCGGGGCACCCACCCGAGGCCCGGGAGGACCCCAGGAAACCTAGCGTGGGGTCTGGGAGGTTAGTGTGTGTGAGGAAAGTGAGGGCGTTTGGGCGTTGTGCATATCCTCGAGTTAATTAACTCTCTTTAAGAACTTCCTCTCCCGATGGAGAAATCTTAAAAAAAAAAGAAAAAAAAAAAGAGGCAGAGATGCTGTAGGGATGGTCAGCTAGGAAGCAAGAAAATGGGGACTTCAGCGAGCTGAGCTGCTGTGTTCCTTGCCATCACAGTCTGAATGGAAGGCTCTAGAGGGAGCGTTTATTCTCCAAGACCTCTTCCCACCAGTCTTTCTTGAGCTCAGGGAGGGCACTGATCTGGCAGCAAGTGACTGAAGCTGGGTCTTTGCTTGCTGAGCAAGTACCAGCCTACAGCTAGTGGAAGGACTGACGCTGGAGACTTTCTGTTCAAAGCATGTTTGTAAAGAAACTTATCCTGAGCTTGCAGGTCATCCTCACTATCTCCTGTGATGAGAAGTATGAAGGGAAGATGAAGGCTCATTTCCAACCTTCTCAGGTTTCTTCTTGTACCTGCTACCTAGACAAATACTGTGCATCCACCTACTCACGGCTGTGACTCATATATAGCAGTCCCTCAGTCACAAATGGTTAATACCATCTCACATAGATCCTTTCACTATGAAAGTCTCATAAGGATCAATTAATTTGCCTTTTGGCATTAGAGAAGGAAGTATTTTAATCCCAGTTTTATTGGTGGAGACCTGAAAAGAGAAGGAAAGAGAAGAAAATTGAAATAGTCACACAGTAAAGTCCTGTGTTCTGTCTGTTCTATGTTCTGTCCCTTCAGGCTCATCGCTGCACTAACTGTGAAGCACTCTTCCCTCCAGCATGGGCTTGCAAAGATTCCTTTGCTTCTTCCTCAAAAAGCACAGGCAAGCAAAGTCTCAAGGCAAATCCTATCTAGTAGGCAGCTGCACAGAAAAGATAACCCAGGTGTAGGACTATAATAGAACAAATATGAGAAGAAAAGGTTTTCCACCTCACCTCCCACCTCATGCTCACTCAAAAGCTGCTAGGGACTTGTTTCCAGCTAGCTGAGAACATTTAAAAGGCAATGCTTACCTGGCTGTTGGTTTTCACTAGCAGATTCCCCCTTCTCTTCTGGTGTTACAGTGAGAGCTCCCTGCCCTGTTTTAGTCTGCTTGCTTTCTGGGGCCAGAGACCAAATACTAGCTCTGAGCAGTGTTTCAGCAGTACTCCAACATGTAACTTCTACCCTTGACACATGGTAGAAAAATAATGGGTAGGCCATGCTGTATGTGTTCTCGTGTAGACCTTTGTATGGAACAGTGTGATACCAGCGTGTAAAAGACAAAAAATATCAGAAGGGAACAGGTAACTAAAGAGAGAGAGATCAGGACTAGATCAGCCTGACCATGGAACTGTCAACGGGAGGAAGGAGGTGGATACACAAATGATCTTCCTTCGGCTGCCCATAAAAGCTCTGTCTGGGGTTTGTGCACCCAGTCAAAGAGGACTCAACTGCCCACCTCAGCTGCCTCCTTCCAGTGTGTCACTTTTGACTGGGGAGAAAAAGGGTGAGGGGACTTAGGGGTTGGCTTGAAAGACTAAGTGGGTTTGAGTGTGCTTTGACTCCTAGGAGAATTAAAGGTCCCTTCAATGGTAGAAAAACAGTTGGAGAAGAGAAGCTGCCATGGGATTGGCTTGAAAAGAAAGAGGGGGTCACAGCATGGAACAGCCCTCCCCAGGCTGGCAGGCCTCGTAGAGTAGAAAAAACATTGTTATCATCCTCAGGAACAAGAAGATACTGCTGATGGGGGACAACAGGGAATTCAGGAGCCCAGCTACCCAGGATGGCCTGGGGCTTAGCGGCCTTCCTTTCTTCTCCCTCCTCTGCCACAGACCCCAACACTTATGGCCTCTGCTTGCTTCCCCATGCCTCCCCATCCCAACCATTAGTCTTCCCTGCTCTGTGTCTGGGCTGACTTTAGCCCTGTCCTCTCCCTCTTTAATTGCAAATCCCCCCCCGCAGCTTTCCTGCATTTTCTAGAGGGGTGCTGTGCTCTGCAAGGCAAGGGCCGATAGCCTCCATCTCTGGGCACCCCTCGCTATGCAGTGTGGGGTGAGGGGATCAGATCGCATGCCTGTGCCCAGCATGGGCTGTCAGCAGCTCCTCTCAAGTTCCACGTGTGCACCAGCACGTCAGTGGTGCAGGAAGCCCAGGGACAGCATTTGCATCCTCCCCGGGACCTCATGTCCCTGAGGTGTGGGGGGATCCCAGCCAGCTGGGAGCACTCTTTGGCAGCTGGAGGGTGACATGTTGTGTACACAGAAGTGTGTGAACTCAGTCAAACTTCACAAACAAGGATAAGAACAGACCCAGGATATAATCAGTGCTCAAATATAGCAACTCAAGGTTTCCTGAGAGAGAGACAAGGGCAACGTGAGGCAGAGCAGGTGTCGTGGTCCCTGCGGCTTTCGCTTCCCCTTGCCTTGGCTTCTCAGCAGTGAAGCTGTTGCTGGCCGTAGGGCCTGATTTAGACTACGGATAGCAAAACAGCCCATCACAGGCAGCCTTGTTGCTATGCAGGACAGAAGATTTACCATGCACTGTATGGTGGCACATCTTGGTGCCATGCCAGTCCCTTGCCTCTGGCAGAGTTGCTGCAGCCAGCCCCCACATCTTTCCCACCTCCAGCTCTGGTGCTGCTACCAAAGTAGCCGAGTGTGATCCCAGCAGGCAGTTCGGAGCAGCCTTGTGGCTGGCTTGGGGACCAACAGTTAAGGGGCTGTGCCTGTCTTCTGAACAACCCCTCCTCCTGCTCTGCAGAAGGAGCCAGCAGAGATAGAGCTCCAGCAAGGAAGCCAGCTCTCCATATCACAGGAGACTGCAGTGCTTGAGAAAGGCAGGGTGGACTCTGGAGCCTGGAGGTTCCCTCTTGACCTCCAGAACAAGAAGCTAGGCAGCTGGAGTTCTTATAAACACTGACATATGGATTGCATCCAGCCCGTTGCTTCTTCAGCAAAGGGATGAGTAACGTTGCTTGCAACACAGCAAATGGCCAGATTCATCCCATCTTGGCCTCTCTGACAGGTCTGGCCACAGCTTTCAGATGGTGGAAAGATTGGCTTTGTGTAGCATGCCATGGGCCAAGGTGGCTCCAGTCTCTCTGTCAGCCCCTGGAAGATGTTATGGGGGAGGGTCACAGCTGCCTGGCATCCCCTCCCTGGCGCAGCTTGGCTTGCTGAGTGCCCACCAGTGCTAACAGGGGCTGTGCTTATTATTGCAACCAATAAATTGCTGCCCCTGTGAGCCCACAAGGAGCTGCCATAAGACGTGAGCTGGTGGTCCCCAGCCATCCCAGGCAGGCTGCATGAGGAGACCCACCTGTAGCTCTATGTAGACTTGGGCACGGCTTGGGAAGAGGCAGCTGTGTGTCCAACATGGCCTGAGAAAATGGATACCTTTGAACTTAGGGCCAAGCTTAGAGGTCTTCTAGGGCTGGACCTAGGCAAAAACTGGCTTGTGCTCAAGTACGGACCACCAGAACATCAGCAGCCGCAGAAGATGACTCTCTCTGTTGGAGGCATGATGCATGCTTGAGTTTCCCATTGGCACATCAGTAGCATGGGTGCCAGGTACCACAGCCACCGTGGCTGTGCCATCGCCCTGGAGGAGAGGCCAGGTTTCCTGGGGAGCCGGAGCCAAAAGGGACAATGTTCAGAAACAGAGGCCTCCTGGTTACACGTGGTGGCTGTCAACATGCTGTGAAGCACATCCCTCTCCTGACCTGCTTCGTCAGCCAGGCTGACTGCTCTTGAGCCTGGGCAGGGCTGGTGGCTGGAAATAGCCACTCTCTTGGTGCCCTTTTCTGACTTAGAACAGCAGCTCTGCAAGAGGACATGGCAGCTAAAATGGGACAAAGTCAGAGGGCCAGGTGCAGTCTGCGCAAAACCTTTCGTAGCCTCCCAGGTGCTGATAACGTACTGAACAGGGGAGGCAGAAAAGGCGAGAGAAACCGGCCACATCCTCCTGTGCATGCATGGCAACTCAGGCTCCCGACCGAAGCCCAAACCAGGTGTTTCCTGGGGTGCACAAGTGAGGGAGCTCTGCAGCTACCCCCTTTAGATGCTTTGGTCCCCATTCTCCTCCTCCTTCTCTCCCCTCATGCCTGCAGTCAGTGTGGGAAGCTGAGCTGCCCCTGCGTCCCTGAGATAAGAAATGCGTCCCACTGGTTTCCTGCACTCCTACACCCCACAAAACCACTCCTGCCCCTGGTTTTGTGCTCTGACCTGAGCACCAGCAGGTAGATGGTGGCTGTGGCCAGCTGAGAACCCATTGCAGCGGAGCTCTGCTCTGTCTCCATCTGTCGCAGTCAGCTGGGTGCCCACTGCTGGAGTGGTGTCCTGCAACAGGGTCCATGGCTCATACAGCGCCTGTTCCATGCACGGCTCTTTAGTGGCCTGGCTGTGCTGTTTCCCAAACCTGAATCTAGTCCTCTGTGTGCCCAGTGCTGCCCACACCCTGCTCTGGTGGTGCTCATCACCATCCCACCCTGGAGAGTCTGGGACTGGTGGGTGGCTAGGTGGAGATGTTCCTGTCCACCCTGGAGGAGCAATGTGTGGGCGTAGGTGGACCAGCTTAGGAAGTTTCTCAGCTGTTCATAGTCCATCCCAGTAACTGAGCTGAAATTTTGGTATGTGGGGCCCCTGGAGTCACTTGCTCCTTTGGGAATGCAGAAGAGCCCAACTCGTGGTCCTACCAAAAGGTCTCTGTGATGCCAGGAGGGTTGTGCCCCCATGTCTGAGCAGTATAGCGCAGCGGATGGAGCGAATAACATGCTCACTTGGCCGACCCCTCTGTTTTGCAGTGGGAAGGGATTCTTTGAAAAGAAGTCAGAGTTTTTCAGAGGGTTTGGCAGCTGTGGATGGCAGCCGTGGTGCGTCTGATAGAGTTCATGGTGCTGGCTGAGCCTCTTGGCTGCTCTGCCCCAGGCCAGGTGCCAGTCCTCTGGCGTTCACAGCCAGGCCAGCACATGGGACCTTGGGAGCTGCCTCTTGGCTTTGCAGGGCAGCCAGCACTAGTGCTAAGGGCATGCCGTAACCCCGCAGCTCAGTCGCTGCCTGTGAGCAAAATGCTTGAGAGCTGGTGATCCCTGCAAGGCAGCAGCACGCTGGAGACACAGCAGCAAGGTCAGACTAAACATCAGCTGTGCGCAAGAAAAGATCCTGAAAAGACCTTGAGGAGGCAGTGAGGTGAGGCTCTGTGCATGCCAGATGGGACCCTTTCCCCAGCCACAGCCTTTTTGGAGAGACCCTTGGCACATGCATCCAGCCACTGGCGACGCTTGCTGCCCCGGAGCACATCCCCAGGCTTGCATGACCTGGGTGTTTATCCCAGAAAGAGGAGGCAAAACAAGCCCTGAGCTTGTGCTATAGCTCAAGAGTCACGTCACATTTTGGGATGCTGCAGAAGCTGTATCCCCGGGGGGGGCCAGAAACTGTACCAACCCCTCTTCTATGCGCCAGCATCCCAGGCTGTGCCTGCACTGCTTGGGCCATGGCACCAGCCGGGCAGCACCCCCCAGCCACCTCTGAATGTGCCGGCTCCACCAGTTGCCACCAGCATCACTCCTGCGGCAGAGTGTGCTGGGGGGGGTGTTTGCTCAGGCAGGTGCTGCAGCTGCAGTGCTGCATGCAAACACGGAGCGACCGGCCGTCGGGCAGCCTGCAGCATCCGCTTGTCACGCAACAGCACTGGCTACCAGCAGGGCCTGTTCCCAGCAGCTGCTGGCCCGGGCAATTAAGACCATCAGCTAAAGTGGGCCAAAAATAATTAAAAAAAGGGGTCTACTGAACTGCTGTGTGCTGCTCCCAGGCTGGAAGAGGTTGGTACAGTTGCAGCAGCATGGGAGATGCTGGGGTGTTGAAGATAAACTGCACAGAGTGTTTTTCATGAAAGGTCTGTGGGTGTCCCTCCAGCCATGCTTGAGGCTGTTCATTACCAGCCTAAACCAAATCAACCCTATCTTTAGGCTCCGTAGTCTTAATCACTGCCCTGGAAGCCAAATATTCCCACCCATGTTTCTACCCCTTTGCATAGTCTTGAGCTGTGGCAGCGCTTCTCCCCTGGTACTGGCGGAGGCAGGTTTCACGGGGTTTTGCTGTTTGTTAAACATACAGGTCAGGAACCAACAAGTAAACTCTATATAGCCTTGTATTAGCAAGGAAAGTTTTAATATCTATTTTAATAACCTTTAAGTTAAACACTGCCAGGCAGTGTGGCTAGAAAGAAAAACACCCCACGCCCCTATACCCATACACTGTGCCTGCAGATTAACTTACAAAAAAACTTATTAAAAACTTTTGAAAGTCCAAATAAATGTCAGTTCATTCCCTTTTAGCCACTTTTTGGCTGACTCAGCTGAACACCCCATTGGGTTTGTGAGATGTTGTCATTTGCTCTGCAGCAGGCTTCCCCTGGCTACAGTCAGTGGGTTTATGATTTTCTAAATGTGTCTTTGCTTCTCCTGTATTTATTGCCTCTGGTGATTTGCCAGGTAGGGGTGTAAGCCCTATGGGTCTGCACTTCTCTAAAATGGTGGACTAAGGCTTTTTGGAAGTCTCAACGCAAATCACTGGTATAAATTATCCCATTTCATTCTGTCTCTAACTTGAAAACTTCTTTTTCCTTTGAAAGCAGCATTAAAACAAAAAGGAGCATTGGCTTTCTAGCCCATCTTGTGAGGCGGGAGGAGGGACAACAGTTGCTATGTTTGGGGAGTGGTTTTTGGTTGTTTGTTTCTTTATAAGCAGACACAAATATTGCAACATTGGCAGACTTGGGTTTTTTCTTTTTGTTTGTTTGTTTGTTTTTTTGATTTAAGAAATTAGGTCTTGATTGCCCTCTTTTTCCTGGAAGGCTTTCCCCAGTACCAGTGGTGTAGAAGATGGATTTAACACAACCCAAGCAAGGGGGAAAAACAAGAGCAACCAAGAGGCAAAAGTATTTAGTCCATCAAACAATTCGAAACATACATGTTTTATGTTGGTTCCTTTTAGCAGCCATTTGCCTCCAGATGTCTGGCAAGTGGTGGGAAGAAGTGTTTTATGTGAAAATTCAAAGAGCTGCTTCAGCTAGCAATGGAGAAGGTTTCCATCTCTGATTATCCTTACCTAACCATCTTCCTGCAGGAAACAGGAGGGAGACAGGAGATGTTAGGGAAAGCAGCTCATACAAAGAGAATCCAATTCAGGATTAAAAAGCAAATCCATGACTAAAAAAACCCCCAAACTAACCCAAATCCTTTCTTGGCTACCTTGGGTTTATATAGACCAGAAAGCAAAAGCTCTACAACAAATAAAAACTTGCACAAAGCCACAAATTGCCCGTGACCTTTTGGACACTGTAAGCAACTGTCAGTGCTGGGTCTTTGCCCCTGGGAGTGATGTGGCAAAGGGCGGGCTCACTCTACAGCACGAGCCCTTTTTCTACCCAGGGAGGACACTTCGGCTTAACTGATAGGGTCTGTAGCTTGGGAAAGATTGAAACTTGCTTCAAAAAACCTTCTGCCTGTTAGACCGCTGGCTTTACCTGGCCGAGGAGCTTTTGCAGAACACTAATGACACTAATGGAGCTTTTGCTGCTAAAACTTTGGTGGGAAAAAAGTGGTGATAGCTGTATTGCTGCTCAGATTGTCTTGGAAAAAAGAGGTAATAGCATTTCTATGCCATAGGCTGAACAACTTGAGCAGAAATCTGCAAAAAAGCCTGGCCACCACAGGGCCCGTGTGGCCTGTTCCCACTGCTCTCCACATCTCGGTGTCTCGCTGCTGTGCAAACAGAGCCGCCCCGGGCGTGAGGCTGGTGAGTGGGCATGGCCGGGCTCAGGGTCGCCCCTATCAGCGCTGCCCCCCCCCACAAAGTAGCGCTGTGGCGGCAGCTGCTTGGCTTCCCTCCACCTCAGCCCTGGGTCTGCCTGCCCTGAGGCCCAGCTGTGCCAAAGCCCGGGGGTGGGTATCACCGCTCCCCACGCCCAGACAGCTTGGTGCCAAGGGTGGGGACGGAATTCAGGACCATGGTTCCCCATTCACTGTGCTGCCGCTCCTGGCAAATGGTGTCCTTGGGTAAACAAATGGTTTTGTGACAATTTCTTCCCCCTCCCCCCCCCTTTTTTTTCCCAGAATACAAAGTCAAGTCTGCCTTACTTGGCTTGGAAAGCAGCAAGGATAGGATGGGAGGAAGTTAACCTTTGAAAAAGGCGTCTGCTAGCAGGAAAGCAAACACTAAAGCAAAAGAAAAAAAGTGAAATATTTAAAATTTAAGGAAAAAAAAAAAGAGATCCCATGAGTATCACAGTTCAGGCTGTCAAATAACATTCTCAACATTTACTCTTTGGTTGAAGAAGACCCTGTGCTTTCTGGCTGGTTTCTGGGGAGTCCCAAGAAGCTGCCCAGGATCTGGCTGGCTGTGCCCACCCAGACTGCAGGCCAGTGGGTGTCTGTCCCAGGATACAACAGCCGGTCATAGCACAGTAGCCTGCACATGCCCAGATACAAAAAAAAAACCCCAAACCCAATGAAAAACAGGCCCCTTTTGGGTGCTGTCCCTTCTTTCCTGCCCCCTGCCACATCTCCCCAAAGGGACCAGGAGAACTTCTGTGGGCTCTGCAGGCTCCTTGTTGCACTGCCTGGTCCTGGGGTGAGCAGCCCCAAGATCACCCCCATCCTCCCTGCCAGTCCTCCCTATGCGAGGTTACTCAACTGCGCGTATGAAAATAACTCCTATGTCCCAGTTTATTCTTTCTCCTGAGCAGATGGGAGGGTTGGAGGCAGATCAGAGCAGAGGAGTCTCCGGGTGAGTTCATTCTTCAAAAGCTCGGGTGGGCTGCTTCTCATTAGGGCTTGCTATAGTGCCAAGAGAAAAGAATATTTCTCTCTGGATTCATGTGCATGTCCCTCTACCACTGTCCTGGAGCTGCTACAGCTGCTCCTCTCTTGGGATTTGCCAGACACAGCAAACCCCATGGTGTTTAGACTGCATGGGGTGCTGGCAGCTGGAGATGGAAGGCATGGAGCAGTGTGAGTTCCCAGCTGTGCAGCACTGCTGTGGGCACGGCACCTGTCTCTCCTGCGGTGCCTAGGTGCATGGACCCCGGGACGCACCAAAGAATGACTGAGGGGTCCAGGCAGCTCCTAAACAGCTTTATTTCTCCCCACCCAAAAAACCCCAAGCCAAAACCTCCAAACCTTAAGAAGTGCCTGGAGTCAAGATGCTTAATTTAATGATGATGGTTTAAAACTGCACTGAACTGTGCTATGGGATAGGGTGCCACTGGAACCGCTTGCTGCCCCTGTCATCCTTGCTGGTTGCTGTGTATTGCCTTGGGCCAGCTGATGAGCATTGCCTTGGGCAGGGGGTGCAAGACCAGGCTAATGAAGTAGTCCTCGATCAGAAAACTTTGCTGCTGACTCCACAGTGTATTTTTCACAAGCATAAGGACTGTTTCTAGTTCTACTGCTTGCTGACTATCTGGATCAGTAAAACAACTCGCATCCAACAGCAAACACTGACGCGTCTTTGCAACCCAGGTGTTGTTCTGTTGCACTTTGAGCCACTTGGAAATGGACCACTGGAGGATGGGGCAGGACGGAGCAATGGGTTTTGCAGGGGGCAGTCCCTGAGTCTGTTTTTAGTGACTCATTTTAAAGGCTCATTGCTAACTGTGAAATATTTCTGCACTGTTGCTTCTGTAATGACTATTTAACTAGTTTTGCTCGATAACAATGATGATCGCAGCGCATAGAGTGGAACATTTAAATGTGACATGGCAGAGGTGAACGTGTCTGCCTGCATCAATGGCTCGGAAAATGTCTAAAAGGGCATCTTGCTCACAGCCACTCCAGCTGCACAAACTCTGCCATTTTCTTCATGTCTCGGTACACTCTGTTGTACTGAGTACCCACACCACGCTCCTAGGGTCTGCTGTCCTGGGCTGGCACATCAGCAAGTCCCACTGATGGGTGCTACTGCACCAGCCAGGCTGCAAAACGTGTCTACGTGTTGTGCTTTGGGGTTGTCAGTTGTTGCAGTTTAAAGTTTTATTTTTAAAAAAAATATTCGTGGATCAGTCCCTTGAAAGTGCTTTGGCGTACTGCTGTAACAGAGTTAAGTTCAAAGAGACGCTCAAGTGCAAACAAAGCTACCGAGATAGGACATGGAGTGTTTCCCTTTAATGTAACTACTTAATTGGGATCTGCCAAAAGACACTATCCTACCATTACCGTAACATATGTTTGCATTTTTGAAATGCAGGTATAGAATGCTCTTGTCTGGTCTCATAACAGAGCAGCTCTTCTGCTTGGTGGTCTTTCTTACAGCTCTGGACTTACAGAAATTCTTGTTTAATATTACCGTTCTGACCATGCTGTTGACCACTGGCTGGTCTCTGGTCAGTAACACCTTACCAAGTTCACATTTCCTGCCAAATGTGTGTGCGAGCTTCTGGATGCGTTTTCGTAACAAATCAGAGAGGCTCATGTCCCTGAAATGTCGTACTGTCCAGCCACCTTTGGAAGAGCTGTCTGAAGTCCACTGGGAAAAGAAAAGGGGGATTCCCCTGGCATGCAATGAAGAACACTTTCAGGGAGATTTCCAGCTATGCCCAGCAGTTTTCTGCCAGTTTTCCCCCTGTTGCAGACTCAAAGGGTTTGAGAGGTTGGCCTGAGTAGGCTTTACTTACCAATGGCAGCAGATTCAAGTGACCTCAGGGTCTGAGGTTTCTTTCTCCACTCTTCTGTACTTGAGTGAGCACGTGACAGGCTGGTTCAGTGACTCTCTTTTGGGATCTCCTGTTGCTGGCTTATCTCTGAGTCCTTGCAACTTGCTGAGGAGGTGGCCCAGAGACTTCGAGAAACTCCCAAATCCATATAGGGTGGTGTATACAACTCTGCAGACAGAATTTGGTTACGCTTAGCCTGTTACTGCTCCTGGCTGCTACTGAGAAGAGTAGGTTCATTTGCTGTGGATCCACCGGCCCCAAACTGCACGCTTACTTTCTCTTGTGTCCTTCTGCCATTTCCCTCGTGTTCAATCCAGCAGGCACGTGGTGGCTCACTGATCTGGTAGAAACCCAACTCAGCAAGATCCAGTGAAGAGGATGCCAATGGATCAGCAAACCAGAGAACCAGCAGAGCTAACAAACACCAGCCAGTTAAGGGGCCACGTTGCACCTTCCCTGGTCTGGTGATGATGTTTTCTAGCGTTAGTCTTCGATATGCAAAGCCACCTTTGAAATGCCCTTTCTGGGCAGACAGGGTAACATCTTACTTGTGAATAAGAAAACTTGTTCAGATGATGTAAATACGGCTTTTCCTGCCAAACTACTAGCAATGCCTAAGTGTGTCCAAGTCATTACACCAGCCAGCGTAACCTTTTAAACCATGCAAGTTACGAGCTCCTTATTGCGCAAACATTCTGGTGAGAATGCCAAAGAGAGTTTGCAATCACCTCTTTCTATGAAATGAGCATGGTAAACTGCACAGACATGTTCTGTGGGATGAGCACCTGGTCTCAGTGCAGGACACTCGTGTACTGATACATCTGTCTGGCTTCGTGCAGTGTTGCTTTACGGTAGGATTGAGTTGGCTACAGTGTCATGCTAGAAACCAAAGTGGTCTGACAAACAAGACTCAACTGTGGGTGATCCTGTTGATAAAGTAGCTCTACTTAGCACTACACCCACACTGAAACTTCACCTCCACCCCTTGCTCCAAGCAGAGGGCCAGATTACAGCCCAGTTGCACTAAATACACAGGAGAGGGTGGATCCATGTGTTTACGGTAACCATGAAGACCCTCCCACCCAAAGCATTCCCCAGTCATGCCCAGGAACCACCTTTCCGGAAGGTACCAGGCAAACAGGTTTTTACAGGGAAAAGATGCACAACACAGGACATCTACTACTCTGCGACACAGTTGGTCCCGGCAGAGGTGGTGAGTACGTCACTCCAGGGCTTCATTAAAAGGTCAACGATTAAATCAGTCATTCTCCCTATCGGCTGCTTAAAAATTGCTTTTCACTGCTTTCTGAAAAAACCCAGACAACCCAGCAAGAGCAAAATAATAATGCTGAGCCTTTCTTTTGAGTGTTTGCTATTCGTGTCAGTTCTCAGAGGACCTCCCCAAAGGACTGAGATTAAGCCCATCACATTTTCCCACAGCCTCCTTAATGGGTGATCTGAAAATCACATATGTAGATAGCAATTCAGCTGCAGGCACCAGGCAGAGATGAGTCAGGACCACACTGACTGACGTAGACATGACGCAGATCTGGTGTATATGCTGGCTTGGGTCTCAAGTCCAGGTCCAGTCTCTCCAGATCATCTCTCCAGGACCTGGCTCAGGCTACTTGTGCCATTACTGACTCCCTGGCTACAAAGCCAGATCGCACTCCTAAAACCAGGTCCACCCAGAAACATCAGTATTAGAGGAGGACACTGAACTTCTGCTTGATGCCTCAGGTGGTCCTCCTTCCACAGCACAGGGGTGGGCATTTAACAGTCTTCTTCTCTCCCCACTCCCAAAAAAGGGGAAAATAAGATTCCTCCAGTTGACAGGAGGAACGAAGGAGAAGAGGCTCCACTGCCTAGATCTCCTTGGAGCAAGGGCTTCTTCTCGTTAACATTTTGGTGAAAGTGTTGAGCACGCACTACATTGAGTTTTGCTGCTCTTGTGCGAACCGCACTGTAATCGCGAACAGTCCTGCCTCATCTGGACAGGGAATCTGGTTTTCAAGGGAAGCACAGCTGAGAAAAGCTTCAAACAGGATCTGATTAGCCAATTAAAAACAGATGCTGTGCTGGCAGACAGGCTGCTGCAGATCATCTGATACAATCCCCTTCCCCTCCTTTTTGTACATAATGTCCTTCCAAGCAAAGCCACCTCCCCCATAGCTATGTCTAACTTGCATTAGGAATCTTGGCGCTTTTTCAGTCATACATGTTGTGAATGGTTTTGCCATTTAAAATATTTTAGAGGGACTGTAGTGTCAAGTGGTTGACTGCTTATCAGAAATCCACCTGGTATTCAAAGGAGGCAGAGGCCATGCTGCATGGGAGCCTGGGGCTGCAGCATTTTCAGCTCTGCAGTCCTTAACCTTCACAGCAGCACTTTCCCCCCTTCTCTTAGAGGAAAGGGCTCCATCAACTCTGGGGCCAGGGGAGAAACACCACTCCAGATGCTTTACTTTGGTTTTAAGCATATGAGCTAGGAGGGCTCTGCATCCCAATACTGAGGCATAAAACATCTTTGTCATTCAGCTTTGGGAGGTAACAGCACCTCACAGCAGCAGGTTCGCTCACCTGTCACTGCTCTGGTGCAGCTCAGGGCTACTTTAGCTCATCCTAGTGCCGAGGCTGCACATGACTGGTCTCTGTACTCCGTTGTTTATTCCCTCTAACTCAGGACCGATTCTTTCCCGTGGAAGACTGAAGAAAATCCAGTGGGCCTGTTGCCTTAGGAGTACAGGCTAAGTATTGGTGTTGACCCTCCTGGGCCGTGGAGGATCACACATTGAGTTGTTCCAGATAGACTACATCTTACCCTCTTCCCCAAATGCAGCTGAAACACTTCCCTCAGTCTCCCCACAACTGCACTTACTAGCAGAAGTTACTGAGATCAGTTCCTACTTAGCCAGAATCAACATATTCAGGATTTTCTGTACTATGCTTAGAGGTGCAAACAAGTTTCAGACTGGGACTGTTCATTTAATTGCCCGGTCACATATGTACCAGGAGATTCATCCCAGAGAGGCCAAAGAAAGGGGGTAACTCCTTTTTCTCTTGTTTTTCAGTTTGACAAAGGAGAAGGGCTGATATCAGCTTATTGACTAGCAGAACCATCTAAATTAATTTCACATGGAGTGTCTGGTCTCAGCAGTGGGATGCTAATCCTTTGCAGCCACATACGTGCTCAGGGACAGGCTAGGCAGAAGGCCTAATTTGGTGCAAAGCTGAGGCAACAGAGGCATATACTATAGCAAAACCAAGCTTTTAGGCTACTGCTGGGGAAGAGAAGATGCCAGAGAAATGCAGCAGCTCTGTTTTCATTCTAGGATCTTGTAAGCAGGAGAACACAGGAAAAGAAGAGCCCAACTTCAAGCGTATGTGGTAAATTCACACCAGCTCAATGGCCTGTAGAAAGCTGACATTCCAACTTTGCCTGCAATTTCTTGCCACTTTCTATTCCCAACAGCATCTGGTTGAGTAACAAGCACAAAACACAACAGGAGGAAGAGAAGCAGCCACTAGATACTTTACCTTTCATGGCTTTGGCAATTGCTTCAAACTCCAGCTTGGCCAAATGACAAGTAAGCCAAGATACTTCGAGACACCTGTCCAGTCAGGCACCAGCTTGACAGACTCCATCTCTTAAGACACCTAATTGCAGTGTCAGCAATGGAATATAGGATGCTTTCAGAAGAGGTGTGACCAATGAGTGCCTAAGCACCATATCTGAGTCTCACTGACAATGACTATGTCACTCTCCTGTCAGTGTCACACAGGGCATTACAGTGGTAATAATGACACTCCTCATTACGCTAACACACTTCCCCATGGAGACTCCCCTGTTGAGCCTGCAGATGGTGTGAAATAGGTTTAAGCAAGGCAACAAAGCCTTCATCAGAACTTTTAATTCTGCAGTGACTGCACCAGGTAGGGGTGTTAAAATGCACACAGAGTTATGACATACACAGACTGCCTCCCTGGCCTCTTCAAAAGGAAAGCATTGACCTAGGGCATGCCAGTGTTTATCTCAGCTTAAATCAAACGCAGTTCAGCTGGTTTAATGCAATTTTTTTGCATATTAACATTGTAATAGCAATGAATAACCTGAGCTCTTCAATGATTTCCCTCCCACACCTTCCCCCCATACTGGCATTTAAAAGTCTCCCTTAAAAAAAATAATTGGTAAATTGCCACAATTCCAGCCTCACTGGAAAATGCAGGATTTTTGCAGCACAATGCAGGTCTGTCTTGCCACTAAGACTTGAGTAAAAAAAAAAAATTAAAGGAAAGTCTTTCAAGGGAAAAACATACACAATAAGATGCACAGTGCCAAGATCTCCTTTTTGCTTTGCAAATGCTCTGGAGGCAGATTCGCACTTGACTGAGCCAAGTCATTTCTTGAAATGACTGGACCAGGGTTTGAAAAACGTGCAGACCGAGTCCTAAGAAGAACTGTTTAGGTTTTATGACTCTGAGCCATCTGTAAGCTAAAGGGACAGAAACCACCTAAAAACTGTGAGGCTGAGAGTTTGTTTTTCACAATATGCTCTGAATCACCTTTAATCTTCCTGTTAAGTGGACACTGGCTATTCTGCAACAGCCCCACTGAAAATACCATGGGTGTGAAAAACAGCAGATGGTTACTGGGGGTGGAAAGCTATACAAATCGTTAGAGAAGCATGGAAAATTCATTGCTGGCTATAAAAGTCACTAGACAAGGGCAGCTGTAAACAGCTAGGTGAAAAGAGGAGGTAGGGACACGTGATAGCTGCTCTGCACAGACTGCTGCTATTTCCTTCCCTCAAAAACCACCAGAAAGGGGCTGAGAGAATCACATGTGGACTGACCATAAGGTGCAACATTCCCAAATACAAGCAGCAAGGTAGTTTTCTGTGCTACAGTTTCCAGCTTTTAGCAGCACCTCGCATCTGATAACGGAATCACATAAGGACCCTGGAGGACACTTAAAAAGCAAAATCACTTGCTTTTTAGATGTTGTATAACCATCACTGTTAAACCCCAGCCAAGTGATTATCTTAATCTGTAACTGACATACCAACATGCTGAGGATATGTGGAGTATAAACACAACATTAAGCCAGGAGGCCAAGGTAGGAAAGAAAGGAAATTCAGTACAGCCCATCCTTCACTGCACTCTGAATTTCCAAAAGCCCAAACTCTCAGACTGCAACACAAATTCTGTTGACATGTAATTAGATAACCATGGCCAAGGGAGGGTTTTTTTCCTGTTTATCCCAACAACTCACAGTATCTTTACACAGAAGAGAGAGATCTATTTCCAATCAAGTCAATGGGGGTGAGTAACCACCTTCTAGGACAGTCTCATGATGACTTTTGCTTATGCTTGAAAAAGGTAGTTATTGCAGAAGTGGCAGAACAGAAGAAAACTGAAGCTTGGTAAAGGGAGAGTAGCAGATGCAAGTCAGGGCAGGAAAGCAGCTATAGTGAAAACATGAAAATCATATCATCATTTTCATACTCAGTACTGTTGTGACATTCTTCCTATGAGGGGTTCCATCCTCCTGTATTTAGGATTGCCATCCCTGGTTATGTTTTACATGGGAGCCTTCTCCCTCCTCTTTTAGCTTTCCACCAGCAGGCTGAAAAACTTTTCACCTCCAGTTCCGTAAGTACTCTGTGGCTGAGCTCTCTTACATGTATTGTGTCTGTCAAAAATCAGTTAGTGTCAGTGTAACAGGATATAAAAGGGATGCAGATATCTCTAAGAAACTATCTCTGCTACCAGAGGTTGGGGTTGGAGTCACCATTTCCCCCTCCCCTCCATATGTACTTCAGACAGATGGCATTCATTTATCAAACAAACACATCTGGCCATGTCAAAGGAGAACATAAACAACTATAGTTAGAGAAAAGAAACCACAAATGCTTTTCAATTTTATTCTTACTGGGAGGGTAGTGGCATCCTGACATGTCACATCATCCAATGATAACTGACAGGGACTTTATCAAGGCTCCTAGCTCACCTTAGCATTTACGGTACCAAGTCTTGCAGTAATCTTGGCTTGGCTGTAGTGCTTTGTTCAGCCTGCAGACATGGCATTCCCAATTCCAGATACTTTTGCTGGGTCAAGACCAAAGTAATTAGCTCTAACAGAAAGGGAAAGTAATCAGACTTGAAACACAGAGACCTTGTGATGAGCAACGTGTCAGGCTGGTACCGCACAGTATTTTTACAGACCAGTCAGAAATGGGTATTACAAATGGAGCTGGAAAATGGTAATAGGTAAAAACATGATCAAGTGCTTTTGATGGATTTCCCAGAAAAGCAAAAGTCTGTTCAGAAATAAATGCAACAGCTTCAAAAAAAAAAAAAAACAAAATAAAATGCACCTAGTGATCTTTAAATCAACTTTTCCATTGGATAAATATATTTGAAATAGTTGTACAGTTCACAGTGGCATAAAGTTCTCTGATTGCTCGAGTGCTTGAAAATATTTCATCAGTAAAAAAATACCAGAGCTGGGGGAGGAAAACCCTCTCTCTGAATTTTGTACATGGGCGAATGCACAGGTTTTGGCAGGCATTAGGTCATTGGATCCATGGGAAACCAGCAGCATCGCAGGACTGCAGATCACAAGTCAGGGGATGGAGGATAAGAAGAATAATAAGGCCCATTTTCCTGCAATGAGAACAGAATGAGCAGTTGAACAAAAGTCTTCTCCAATACACCTTGGTGCAACAGATGATGACAGAGAGGCAGAAATAAACAGGCACTCATGGCTTTGTGTTCTATGAGTACAGTGACTGCCACAATTCACCTGGGAGAGCACTGTGCTGGCAACCAGGCAAACCCAGGCCTTGGTCTTGCCTCTGTTTTAAGCAAAAAGTGCAGGTTAAAACTTTGCCATTAACCTAAAGCTGCGATGCAAGGAAGCCACAAATGCATAGCCCGTCACACAGTTCAAGGCAAAGTTGCTTACACAGACATGCAGCTCTGGCTGTTACTATGTAGTTACAACACATCCTCTTTGGAATGATCTGGCCAATGCAAGCCATATTCATTCCACTGTTTGGGTAGAGACCTGGGATGGAGAGGGGAGGAGGAAGAGGGACTAACACCAAAGGCAAGGCACCCTGCTACAGCTACATTTTTCCCCAACATTTTTTTGTTTTCCTTCCTGCATGTTTGTTGATACAGGGGGCAGGGAAGATGAAAACAGACATAGCATTTTTTTTTCAGTCAGTGTAAGGTATATAGCAGGTATATAACATGAATTTTATCTTGTCCACGGCTCTTAATGCGATATGTTACAGTTCTTGGCTGAAGAAAGGTAGCCTGCCTTTTATGCACATAGGAGACTGCTCTACTGGGAAAGGAGTCTGCTTCTTGGCCAAGCCCTCCACTTGGACTGATGTAGAAAAAGAAATTTAAGAAAAATTGTTATTGACAGAAAAAAAAAACCAAACCCTAGACTCTCCACAAACCCTCCCTTTCTTCTCCCTATTCTTAAGATGTGGAAGACAGCCCCTTTAAAATTACTGCAGAGCACAATGGGACATGCACAAGAACTACACTTAGGAGCAAAGCCTGATGCTTGCCACATGAAGTCACTTACCCTGGCATCATACTCGAGGACGAAAGGGGGGAGATCAATCTGTTCTGGGGGTATGGCTGCAAATAACTGCTGAAGGCTTTCCACATAGTGGATTTTGTCCTTTAGCCCTGAGACTGTAAAGGTTGTGAAAAACCATGCCGAGACCTGAAAATAAACCCCAACAAAACCAAATTAAGACGGTGCTGTTCCAAAACCTTCAAGTTCAACATAATAACCTACAGTTAAAAAGGCTTGAGTTAAACTTGAAACACAAATATCATGGCATCAACGCAACGAGGTCAGGAAGTACACACCGCTGACTGATAGCAAGCGCTGCCTTGACAGCTTTCAAGCTAGTGCTTTCCGACTCCACACTCACTCCTCCCCACCTGCCAGTTTAAGGCCCCTGTCTACTGCAAAAAGAGCGACAGCTATTCTGCTATTTGTCTTCAGAAAACCATCTGCGTAGCGGCACATTTTCACTTCCAGTTTAGCCAGCTCAGAATATGACCTATTTGACTCTGTATCTGACAGAAGGATTTTCAACCCCTTGCCTTGCCTTCAAGTTTTCACAGAAAAAAGCAATTTAAGGGAGAGAAAAAGAGAGACACTTTCAGCTGTTTAAGTGTCCTACTGCTTTGGGTCGGCTGAGTGAGTGTGCCCTTCTGTTTTACCACATTTCTTATCAAAGCCGTATCATCTAATTCTGCAAGAATAAGCCTTACCAGCTTATTCTACACGATTTTACTTTAAGTATACACACCTCTGTCTCTTTTGGATGCAAACAGCATAAGGAATTTTTCTTTTGCAAAGGCCAGTAATACACCATTGATATTTCTACAAGTTATTAAATATTCCTGCTTAGATTGACTGCACAAGCTTTTACTTTTGAACCCACCTGCTCCAAAATTAAGCACTATTTTACTTTTTATTTGTTTCTTATCTAGTCGTTTCCTGGCAGACTGAAGGGAAAGAAAAAACACTCATGAGAACCAGAGGTTACTGTTCTACAGGTCACAAATGCTCATATTAGGGACCACTCACATGATCCTGGGCAACCAGCACTTGCTGGCCCTCCTTGAGCAGGGGGGCTGGACGAGATGACATCTAGAGGCCCCTTCCAACCTCAAACATTGTTATTTCTGCCCGATAGCTGTACTTTGACTGCAGTAAGTTAGCAGAAAAGAAGCAACACCACAAGAAAAGCCTTGAGAAAAGTGGAAGCTTCAAATAAACTAAAACATCGTTCTGCCTAAATACAACATTTAAAGAAAAAGCTCGATGCCTAAAAACTGTCCTGGAATAACTATGCTGCCTCTTCAAAATGGTGTATTTTTATGAGAAAGGAACAATGAACAAGAGAAAAGGAAGTAAAGGACAGAACATTTAAGACCAGTTCATTATTTTAAGGGCAGAATTAGAGATTTATGTTAGCATAAAGCAGGGAGCGAGACTATTACTGGCATCCATTACTTACTGTATTTTTCTTATAAGTGACTGAATGATAGTTTAATGAGTGAAAAATACCCTCTCAATTCTGTACCAAATTAGCGTGCATTCCAAGGCATATTATGAATTACAATCACTAGACATAATTGCTATGGATGTTTAATGCATAGAAATCTAAAGAGGGAATATTTTTGCAGCCATCATAAGAAGTCATACCAGAAAAAATTATTTTTATTCCCTCCCCTGCCAGTATACAAGCCACTGCAGTTTGAAACCTCTTTCCCAGTAACACAGAAAAAAGGGAGAGGGCCAAAAACATTTAAAAAGAATTTTTCTATTATGTCCATTCTCAGTAATCACAGGTTATAGAAACAATAATAAGAGCTGCCATTTTCTTATTGGTAAGAGGACAGAGAACTTTAAATTAAACCAAATCCCTTTTAACACACTGAAAGTAGAATAAGTTACACCAGAGCAGACAAAAAAAGTTAAAAATCTAGTAGTCTGCTGAAGTCTTCCTTCATTTTTCTTGAACTGCAGTTCTGAATAAAAAACCAGCACAACACAGATAAAGTGTGTCACCAGTCTCTTAATTGGGTCATACCCCAAAGAGAAACTTACTAAAATCTGGGAAATTTTATTGCAATTGGAAGGATCCTATGCAGAAAAAGCCGTAAGTGATTTGCAACAACCTTTATATTGGTATCTGATCTCTGGAAACTGCTTTTATGACTGTTACAGAAAAACAAGACAGAAATTGTTCATGATAAAGATTATGAATATTTAATTTGAGTATTCAGGTATGTTTCAGTTTTGAAACATTCTCGATTCACATCCAAGTTACTAAGTTTATGAAAACAGAGTTTCTCAGGGTGAGATTGTTTCAGGTCCAGCCACTGATACTTCACTTGGAATACACCAAGCTCTACAAAGCTTTGTTTGGAGAGCTCTCGGAAGAGGGGAGCCGAGAGGCTTCACACAAAAATGCCCTGAAGAGCCCTTTATTTATATATCAGCAACTATAGCAATAACAAGCATAAGTACATTTACATGCAAGGATATGAAGAAAATTGTGATAGCACGTCAAGGGTATCTTAATCCAAGTCCTGGTGGTGAAGCATTCACACTGCAAGAGTTGCTGCCAGCCTAAAAAACTTCTGTTGCCTAAGATACATTTTCATCATAAGAATGGTAACATTTCAGCAGCACTACAAGAGAATCAAGTTCTTCACAGATCACAAGAATGCTCACACTGCAGCATGAAAAAAGGAGGATTAGTGTACAAAACCAGATCATGCAGTGACAACACCTGCTCCACTTACTCTGTGTTTTAGGATAACTGCTGAACCCTCCTCCCTGCATACTGAAAACCATGTATTCTGGACAGGTAGTTATCCTCAGAATACACCTAATTTAAAAGTTTCAGGTCTAGAAACAAAACAAAGAATCATTGTTGGCACTACAAAGCACTTTCAGAACTATGCCTGTTTTCTAGGGGCACACGAGTTTCCAAAAGGCATGATGAAAAGCCTCTTGATTCCTTTTAGCCCAGAAATAAGTAATGCGACTCCTAACAGATGGTAGACATCCACTGTGCCAGGATTCAATACCACAGTAAAATGGACCATTGATATCAGAGATTTAAGAATGAGATACATGTACCAGAGCAATGGGTTTGGGAAGCTGCATGAATGCACAAGCCTTCCTCCTACATTTGAGACACAGGGTATTTTCCGCTATTTCTAGGGAAGGAAGTCGATGCTCCAAGTAGGAAGATGGATGTACCAAACATTTTTAAAGAGATTTGAGGCTTCTGGGCTAGCAATCTTCCACAGGGACAACAACCCTGAAATAGCCAAGAAGGAAGGGGAGAGAAAAATCATTCCCTCCTAGCAGCCACCTTCTCCACTGGGACTTTCTGCTGTACATTCCCCATCATGTTTCATAAGCTGATTGTCTCTGCAACAGCCAGCAGCAATCCCACTTCCCATACAGTTAGAGAAAAGGCTTGGCAGAAAGACACAGACACATGTCCTCTTTTGTCTTCAGCTGTGGTGCTAGAACAGGATACAAACCAATTCCATTTGCAGCGAGTCAGAGTTCTACGTTTCACCCTCCCTACTTCCCACCAACTGTCTGCTTGCCCCACAGATCTGTCCAGTCCCTGTGCAGTTCCCAAAGGGACGGGAGAACATGGCAATGGACTGAACACAAGTTCTCATACTCCAGCGAAAAAAAAACATTTCTCAACCAAATAGAAATGCATGGTAAATAAGGATGGGGATAAAATGCTGCTGGGAATCTGAACCACCAGTACTTCTTAGCTTCAACTTTTCCACTCAACTTTCTGACCTTAGTAATGTTCTATGCCAGCTCTTACATTTTCAGGAGCATCGGAGCTGGAAGCGCTAATTCTAGCGCTCAGACCTCAGATCTGTACCTTGTGGGAATAATTAATATACTTACAGAAAC
Organism: Gorsachius magnificus; assembly: GCA_034008185.1. Lineage (NCBI taxonomy): Eukaryota > Metazoa > Chordata > Aves > Pelecaniformes > Ardeidae > Gorsachius > Gorsachius magnificus. Next base: position 130,843,228 of record CM067081.1, read on the forward strand.
TGGAAGGTATGCTTGTTGGGAAGATCTACATAAAAACAAAGAAGCTCTAAGTGTCATGTTGCCCCAGCTGTGCACACGAAATGAAAGGACTCTTTGGAAATGTAGTAAAGAAATTCTTGCTGAACATGTGCAAATAGATGTTTTTTGCAGGCATATTACTTTCTCAAATTTGATGAATGTCAGCAAAAAGCAGAATAAACACAGAGGTTAATCTGATGTGAACACTGAGGATCATATTTCTAACTGTTTTAATAGGACAAACAAAAATTTTAGGAAGGGGTGCTGCTGACAGTTCATCTGAAGTACTCATACTGCTGCAATATGACTAGCGTGTATGAAGTACAGAAGGGAGCGAGCTCCATCTTCTGTTGCCCCACACACATCACAGTCAAGGATAATATCTTACTGCGTGACAAGTTCAGTTTTTCATCTGAAGGCTTAACAGGATTTTTCTGCACTGCATGCCAGAGGCATTCTTCCCATCTTTCTTTGCTACTCTGCACTCTGAGTGATCTCTTTGCTGCTTGACACATTGCCATCTTCCCTTACCAGGGCAGCATTTCAGTGATATGCAGCACATATGCAATACCTCTTGTGGGGAGAGAAAAGGCGAAACATCCAGGAATTGACCTACACAAAAAAGAATTCGAAGTTTTTGGTCGTGGTTTGTCATCCTGCCAACCAGACAGCAGGAAAAAGGACCAAGTGTTTTTCTTTGAAAGAAGTGAGATCCAAAGCTTCCACCTCTCTCTGTTAAGAGCATATGCAAACCAAGGTGTAGACAGCTGCACTGCATTGGGGTTCAGCTTCTCACGAAGGTTGGAAGACTAAAGGTAGATTAAAGATGGGGATGAATTTCAACTTCTGACCCTGGATCCAGAAGATACTGCCTAATTTTGGAAGTCTTCTATATACCTCCATGTTCCTCATACTACAGTCTTACATGCTATTGTGCCAACACCCAGAAAATTCTTGTCTTTTGTACTATATACCTCACCTTTGAACGAAATGTTGGGTGGACAAAATACAGTGCCTTCAAGTTCCTCTTGTACCTGGTTTAAGGAAAGAAAAAACCTCTTTAAAAGTGACTTCTAATTAAGCTCACCTACACAACATAACAGTCAAAACATAGATAATTTTGCTTAAGTGCCTGTGATGTAATTTCACAAAGTTAGATCTAATATAAGGGCAGATACCAGAAAAGTAAATGTAAAGGGGAAAAAAAAAAGCAGAATGATTATTTTTCAGGTAAAGATACCATAGCCTGCAGTCTTTTGTGTGGACAGTGAAAGTTTTGGACAAATTATGACTACCGATGTTACCCAAGCCTCTTCCCTCACAGCTAGCAATATACTTTTAACAGTGCCAGCCTCCAGAAGCTCCACCTTTGGACAGAGGCAGACAATACACCCAGTATGCATCTATAACAGCTACAGAAGGGAGACTGCAGAGCACAGAACTTCCTGGATTGATAGACAGTTCTGAGAAGGAAAGAAAACATATCTTCCTTCCTCTTGCCTTTGTTATTTATTTAGGTCTTTGTCCTAGCAAAACTCTTCCACAGATAAACGGGAAACCAGCTACAGGGAATGACAAATATTTGCACAGCAGAGAGGAAGACCAGAAGGGGTTCTTTTTCTATTGACACTCACTTGGCATCAACAACATCATAGAGTTTCTTCAAGAAATTAGAGTCTAGTTGATTGTAATCATTTGTGAGCGTATGGAAGTACACCAGGACATATTCCTTCACTGCAATATGATCCATGACATGGATGAAATACAGAAGAGCCTGAGACAGAAAGAAGTGAAATTTATATTTGCAAAGAACTCTTTCACAGCTGCATTACACCTTAATATGTTTCCTTTAATTCATTCACAACTCAGGAATCATGAGGCTGGGTGGCTTATGTTTCAGCTACAAAAGCAAGGTGAACATTCCAAGTCTTCAACTTGACTGTAATAACTTAGGGGTCTTTTTTTTTGTCTAGCTGACCTCACAGATGGCAATAAATTCTTGTTGTTTCCATGAAAAATGAAATTGACTTGTTACATTTCACTCTTCATGTCTTGGCAGTTACAGAAGCAGGGCAAGCTCCTTCTTCTTGAGAGGAAACAGGAGTCCATGTTAGGCCTGTTTTTCTAAAAACAGCCCAGTTACTCCATGAAAAAAAGCCACCACAACACATACAAATCTTTATAAGGGAATACATATTTATCTGCCTATAAAAAGTTTCTATTTAATCTCTTTTAAGTCTTCTACAGATAATGTTTCTAGTACTAATGCTGAATTACTCTTATAATCAGACTCTTACATCCTGAACATTCATACTCAACTTACACAACTCTAGTTTTACAAAGCCTTACCTTTTCCATGTCTATCAATGTTACAGGGATATTCCTTCCAACCACCACCATCACTGTGCGGCCACAGTTATCTACACCTACAAGAAAAAGAAAAAAAAAATATGTCTCTAAACTTCTCTCAGTCATGCTAGGTTTTGGAGTTGGTCCCTTTCAAATCGGGGAGAACTAGCCACAGCTCAGTTTTTGCAACGCATCCAGTTTCCATCTTAAAAACAGAATAAATACGCTTAGAGTTACTGTTCTCACTATACCAGTGGCTATTCTGATCCAAAAAAGGGTGCATCATATCTGAGAAACTTAGGTCTGACTGCAATTTTTTGTTGTCTTTGTATTCCACATTTACATAAATCTCAAGTAATCACATGGTTTTTATTTAAAAAAACCCAACCAACCAAAAAACTTCACTTGCAGTTCTGCCACCAAGCAAGCTTCTTCCTAATAACCAAGTTCTGAAATCTAATGCACAGTTTACCAGAGCATGCCTTATGGACCTCCCGCAGCCCACAGGGCCTTGTCTAAGGCAAACAAGAGAATTTAAAATTTCAGCTACTGAGTATAAAGTTTCACACAACCTTGGTATTTCCATGAAGAATAAGGTAAGTATCTGCATTTTCAGGAGGCCAGAGGTATCAGTCTAAGTGCTAAACAGACTTTCTCTGCAGAAACACAGCTATGCTTTTGAGAGACTGACTACTTGCCTGTTCTTTCCTGTCATGGTGCAAAACAGCAATAAGCCACTGGGACTATGGCAAGTTTTTACATCTGAGTACGATGCTACCTAAAGAGTAAAAGTGAACTGAAGAGTACAGGTTCCACATCTCTGCTTCCCAGGCTGCAAGGACCTTGCAGCTATCTTCTTCCACTGAACTTGCCATTAGGTTTTTGAATCTCTTCCTAATCTCCCCATCTACCAAGCTCAAGGTTGCAAGATGTGCTGCCCGTGGTACTCAGCCATTAGTACTAGGAGACACACAAGAGAGGAGAGCAACACATACCTAACCTGAGGGAAATAAAGCAAGATATTTTGTTCCAGAAAGCTGTATTAAAAATTGCTTTGCTAACTGCTTATTCTCTACACTAATCATCTGAAAGCAACATTCATTTCTTTGTAACAAAAGGGTGGCGATAATCCAGACCAAAAGAAGAACTATCTCATACAGAGCACCTTATGCATTGGCTTAATCTAACACTACTGATTTACATCTAAAGCTACAGATAATTCAGCATGCGCACGTACCCTCAGATTGTTAAAGCAGAGCAGTCTGGAAGTTTACCACACAGTCTTTCAAATATAATCAAGAGAGAATTCCTGCTTTACTGCGGAGGTGTTGCCTAGTTCTTGGCCAGACTTCTAACTTAATAACATGACTTATATACTCACGTCCAAAGAAAATACCGTATTTTTATTTTGTATTTTACTTTAAGACAATATACCTCAGTCATCGGTACCCTCAACTTACCTGTCTGGTACAAGGCTTTAAGAGAAGCAATATCAGAGAGGTCTTCAGCTCTTGCCTGACACAGCCAGCGATTATAACTAGAAAATTAAAAACATCTGGTCAGATCTAATCCCCCTTTGGATTAGCATTAGAAGCCTGAAGTAGTATATGGGAAGGGAAGGGCAAAACAAGCTCTTTCTGACTAAGCCCTCTCTCTAATGTTGTGGTTTTCTGACCTATGGAGCAAGTATCAAGTTGTTAAAGAAGTACTGTGGGGAAAGAAAAAAGAAGAAAAGAAAAATATTTGAGTGTCTTAGTTACATACCTAGTGACTTTCAGTAGGGCAATGAATATGTACCAACTAGTAACTACAGTGGCCTTGCATTTGGGCTGAAAAGATCTCAGTTTTTTCCATTTAGATACCTCAGTGTCAGTGTTTAAAAAAAATAGGAATAAAATAGAAAATTTCTCTAAGAAGTCTAGAAGTCAAACACAACTACACAGCAACCAGTGTCGCACGTGGAGTTTTTTTTTCCTCTTTGAATGGTGAACAACTTAATGCTTCATCTGACAGAACAAGCCAAGCGTCCTGCCTCAAGTGGATTCCAGTGTGGAACTGGCTTATAAGAAAGTGATCATGCACATTAGGGTTAGCTGGGGAGAGGGAGGAGGAAAAAAGCCTCAGCATTCATTTGTCTTTCTGTTTTGAAAGATGGAAGAAAAATGTTTTGCTATCTGTCCAGAGCCTCAGGAGCAAGTGGGCAGTACTGAAAGCAGGTGACCCCACTACAAAAAGCAGTGACAAAACAGTGACATCTTGTGGCAAAGCGATAAGGCAGCTGGTCAGATGCACTGGGTATGCTAGTGGGTTCACCACTATCTTCCCTTTTCCTCCTACTCCCCCCTTCTTTCACCCATCAGGCCAAAGAGGCTACCACAGCGATCCAGGGTGACACCAGGCTTTATCTATATTTCCTTGCCAGAAGATTAGGCTTTACAGATAACAAGGTTGGTCCTTACAGACAAGGGTTGGTCCTCTGAACAGCTAACTAACACAAAACATTCACACAGACAAGGAAATGCTCACTTCCTCTGATGCTGTTTTTGCAGTGCTGCCTCTGACAACTGTCCCTGAAGAATGAGGCGTCTCTGTTTATCAACGTCTCCCTCCATGCGGGCAAAAGCATGGGAACCAATGAAAGACAAATCTGCCTCCAGACCCTCTTCATCTGAAGCATCTGCAGTAGAAACAAAGGCAGTGTAAAATGTTCAAGCTGCGTACAAGACAGCAATGCTGCTGATGAATTGCTATATATCTCAGTGAGCCAACCCAGTCATCATGCTACAAACTAACAAAAAACCATAATGTACCATGATGTGGTTCTGTTATGCCACCAGTACCACTGACAGATTATGACGTGATCAGTAACTACAGACTCCCTTAGAATGTTGGTTTGTCTAGAAACTAACTGGGCAAGTCCTTGTCATCAACTTGTAATAAAGGGATAATGGTTAATTCCCTCAGAAAATAAGGTCTGGAGAGACTTGGGCTTTACAGTTGTCCTACTTGTCATAGGAAGAAAAATAAGTATGCAGAAGGACAGATGCTGCAGATTTACTCAGTTCAGAAGCTGTTCTGTAGAAAGGGCTCACTTCTTTTTGTATCATTGACACTGCTTGAACAAATGCCATAAAGCTAGTGGTAACCTGAGTTTGAATATTTTCATAGTATTGTTTACATCATGACTGTGCAATGAAGCACAAGAGCACAGGCTCACTTGCTGGTGACAATAACAGAATGCTCCACTGAACTTGATGTCATCAAGGAATCTTGCTAAGGCTTCTAGCACTACCTCTCTGGGCAATCTGGATGGGAATCGAGTTTCCCAGTTTTAGTGTGACATCCTATAGTAGCAATGGGACAGAAGTGCAGGACTCCACTATATCGATTTGCTCCTACATATGCAAAACCAGTAATTTCACCAATTATTAGCTAGTGGTTGAATGCCTCACACTGATCAGACACAGCTGCAAATACCACTCTAACCAGCAGTTTGGACAGGGGGAAAAAAAAAAAAAATTGGAGTCTGATCAGCAGGAATAGGTACATCAGGTATCAAACTGTGAACAGGAAAATTAAGTTGTCTGTATCCTCACTGCATATTCAGCCTTATCCCAGCTGTCCATGTAAAAGTAGAAAACCTTTGAAATCCTTTCCAAGTTATCTGCTTTTGAAGGTTTGAGGCTTCACCTGAAGCGTAAAACTTTCACAGCACTGCTTAATAAATAAGGCAGAACATGCTAGCTATGCCCACTGATACATTAAATTGTTTTCCTACACATATCTCACCTCCTGAACCCTGACATCGTCTGCAACATCTTTACAAACAGACTTCTTTTCACTGAGCTTTGACAGCCATTTCCCAAACACTGATCTCTGGGTTGATCTGTTCCTCTGTCTTTGAGGGAGTTTCTGCCAGTTTTCATTGAGCATCTACTAGTTTGATGCACACGCTGCATCAACAGAACCTTATTATTTGAGACAACCTTTGTTAATACATAAGCAACATTTAACTAATATATAAGGTAGTCATTAACCAGAATGGTCTTTTTCAGTTAGGGGCTGTATGAGATTCTGCAAAAGACCTGCAAAGTTCCTCTTCACCCTGGGAGAAAAATTGCAAAGGGCATGAACTACCCTACCTCTCCCCCCAGGAAAGGCAAAGAACAACAGCTCTACCACATCTGCTAAGCACACCACTCTACACAAGGAAGCAGAAAGCAGAAGTTACCGCTGTGGAACATATGAAGCCAACAAGGCAGCTTAATAACTCTCTTCATCACAGCCTGCCTTGGGCGAGGTGGGAAGACATCTCTTTGCTTGCCATGTGCCTTTTCTGTTTTGCCATTGACTTGCACACAGAGATACTTATTCCAAGGTTCAGTAAAGAACTCACCATCTGGAACACCCGGCTTTTCAGTAATCCTGATCTGCCGCTCTGGTACTACAGGCTCCCCTTCTGCATTGCCAATATCTGCAGGGAGGTAAGGCAAGGATTGTATCTCTTCTTCCAAGGATCTTGGAAAATACAGAGGCAGCAACTTCTGGTAAGTGGCCTACAAATAAGAAAAATGCGTGAAGGTCTATCACGCATCCTTGCTCTTCAGTTAAGTAACACCTGTCCCTGTAGCAGGGATCTTCTCAGGAGTTAAGAGGCAAAGTACCACTTCCCTCAATGGCTTATTCTGGGCTGCTACCTGGCAATAAAGGCAGATAACCTTGATAAAGGTTAACTTTTTTTTTGCCACACTGGCAAATGACCTTGAGAGGACTCTGCTTTAATCTGCATGAACTTGGGCAGATTGCAGATATGTTAGTTTTGTAATGAAGTTACAATATGCATGAATGACTGACTTCAGCAAAGGCACCACTACACACATCACCTTTAGTGATCTGACTGGGAAAAAAGAAAAAGCAACAACCAAGAGAATCCCTCCCCACATGGAGGAAAATAGTGAAAATCTCTACTGAACATTATAATACTTCGTGCGTTCTCTCCAACTGAATAGCAGTTTTAGAACCCTTAACAAGTTACTTATGTTCCTCATCCAGGTGCCACAGAACCTGAACAGAGTGTGGGTGTTCTGGCCAGGAACAGCCATTAGCAAGTCCGATACACAAGAGAAGTCAATGTTCAAACTGCTACCATCTGACTGAACAGAGATCGTTAAAATGTCAAACTTGTTATTTCAATAAGCAGCAAGCAATGTTTAAGATGTTTGTAGGTGATCTGTGGGCATGCTAAACTGGCCTTTTTAACGCACAAAGGAAGCAGCATTGTGTAAGGAAGGAAACCTTGTGTGAGGAATTTCCCTTCTGGCTGGCAGATGCCAACCAGCACAACCGCATGCTATAACCTCTAGTACTGGTTCCTGTTCACGGCTCAGGAACATAGAAGCCACAAGTGGAAAGATTCTGAACATGTCCATAGTGACTGTTAAGAGCATAAACAGTACTGGAAAAAGATGCTACACTAGTAGGAGACAGAAGGATGCTGTGGGACCAAAAGTCTATGGAAATATGACTCCAGCTCTACAATGCAGGACTTAATACTGCTGCAGAGAAGATCAAACACGCCCATGAATTTTGGTGGAATGAACATCAAGGAGATACCTCTTCAACCTCGGAGACTGCAAACACCACCTTCTCCAGAGTCTCTCCGTGAATCTCCAGGAACCTTCTAACTGTGCCTGCAGGAAAGAAGATCAAATGTAGTTAGCAAAACAGGAGGAGAAATTTACACACCCAACTACAAGTGAGGAAGTCAGAGTGCAGAATGGCTGTATGCAAGTGTGGATTAAGTGGCAGTTTAAGACACCAAATGGGTTATTGGCCACATTGGAAGTTCCATCTGCACTCTCTCCCGCTTCTCACTTTAGAGATGGATACAACAAAAAGAGAAGCAGCCCCTCTCTGATTTTAGTTTAATAGGTGTTCCTCAGTCTGTGGAATGTGGTTCTATGGACCTGCAAAAACAAGCCAAAACCTTCCTTTACAGAGATCTGCGCAAACTGCCAAAACCAGGTATTCCTACAATAAGTCATTGTGCTGTAAGTTATCAGGGGAGCAAGATGATAAGCAAGCCATAGCAGAAGCTGGTGCAAGGCAGAGTCAGCCAAACAAAACCTCTGTGATCAGCTATGACAAAGAGGCATATAAAAATTTTATTTGTAAATCATGAGATAAATTATTTCCTCTATTACTTGTTTTGGACTCCCCCAAAGCTTTAGCATAAACCAGGAACACAGTCAAGTTCCTAAACATTGGCAGCTGAGGGGAAAAGTAGTGTTTTGTAACCAAGCTCCCAGTCACACATGTCCTTGTGCAGATGAGGTCCTTGAGCCGCAATAATCTTGACACATGCCAGGGTTTTCAAGTGCTTTACTGTCAGGCTGCCAAGAGAGAACGTATCCAAAGAAATAGGCTGGTCTAGCAGTATTTTATCAAGTAACATATAGCCCTACAGAGACAACAGAAAAGAGCAATAAAGGAAAGAAGTCTACTCTACAGAGAATACATTAGTGAGAGTTCTTTAAGAAACAGCAGTTCAGAGGGAAAAAGAGCTATTTTCAAATACAGAAATTCATGTGTAATTGGGTTGACCTGCAACACTACTTTACAGGACAAATGCAGTTGTGCGGTTCCACAGCAAATAGTTTTCTGAACCTATGTGAACAGGTGTTTTAAGATGTCTCACTCAACAGGCAGATAGCAGAGAAAACAATGGACTAATATGTTTCTCCAGTGTCAGCACCTCTGCTAAGCAGAGGGTAAGAAAGATTTCTCCAGTTGGCTTGCACATCAAGAGAAAAACCCACTCCTTCCACCTGTAACAACTTCCCTGTTGTGCAGGACCACCATGCAGGAAGGTCAAGGGACTGGGTGGTGGAAAGCAGGCCAATAGAAATTAAAAAGTCAAGAGAAAAGGGAAAATCAAGAACCAGGCAAGTATATAATATTCTTGTCTGAGCATTTTTCTATTCTTTAAGTATTTTCAGCCAAGGAAATTTTCTGCTTTTTTTTAGTAACCTTTTTTTTTTTCTTTAATACAGTTTCCACTTGAACCCAAACAAGTTTGAAAACTTTTAGCATCTACAATGTGTTTGGTAAGAAGTTTTATAAAACAAATAGTGTAAACATGAAGAACTATTTCCCCTTCTTTGTTCTGAACCTGATTCATACTAAAATTGTTTGAAGGTTCTTATTTTGGAAGACAGTGAACAGCTAATTCCTATTCACCATTACCATACCACTCATGGGTTTAGAGACATCTATCACACTTTCTTCAAATTCTGTGTCTGAAAAACACTTTAGTTTACTTAGCTATTTCTTGCTGACCTCCTCAACATCTTGTTCTACTATATTATTTTTGAATGTTAAGCTTTAAAGGGTGGACAAACCACAGATTTATAGGATAACATTCTTAATTTTGTTGTGTCTTCCTTAGCTTGCTGCTTTGAACTCCAGTGAGCTGTTGTTTTCATGGAACTATTATAAACTCAAGATTTTACTCCCTAGGATTAGCCCATCATTTTGCATGTGAAGGCAGAAGCATACAGGGGTGGGTCAGTGGGGGAAGAATATCACTTTACATTTGGATATGCTGATGACACTAAAATGACAGATGAAATTTACTCTGGTGCTTGAGGTCCATCTACAGCTGTTCACAGTAAGCCCTCATATTTTCTATTCTGAACAATCTTTTATTACCAGCAACCTCTCTCACCTCACTGTTCAGCATCTTTTCCAGGTTATTAATGAATACGTTGAAGACTACAAGTTCCAGCACAGATTCCCATGGATCTTTACTGATGACTGCTCAGAGGAAGGTTCATTTGTTTTTATCCTCCATTTCCTGATCAGCCATGGAAGGCCTTGTCTTTTTATAGCCTCTAACAAACTACAGCCCCATAAAAACAGGTTTCCCCATATCAACAGCAGTCTGTCAGGGTAAGTGATCTGCTGAATACTGCCATCCATTTTACATCACTCTCCAACAAACTTACGCAGTGCTATGTGGGTTGCATCCTCCAAGGGGTAGCATCTTTTCAGAGAGTTAATGACACAAAATCCTACAGAGCACATTGCCTGTTCCCTGAAATCCAGAAAAAGAAAACCAGATTAATAGAAGGTCAGATGAGAACAAATGTCTGTCAGTACAGTAGATAAACACCAGTACTTTTTTTCCCCCCTCCCTCTATGCAGCAGCAATCCTCTTTCAGGTTTGTGCAGAAGGATTCCTTCCTGGCAAGATGCATACATACCATCACTAAGCAGAGAAAGAGAGAACCATTAATGATTCCAGTTTTCTCTTGTGTTTGTTCTCAGATTTCTCCTTCTACCTCTGCTACGTTGTTCCTGCAATTTCTCATACCCTGAATGAAGTAGCTCTTCCCTCAAGCTCCTTGCAATCCTTTTGAAAATACTTTCCTTCCCATACAGAATTGACAGTAAGTAGAAGGAGGGGAAAAGAAGGTGCTCTTTATTGCAAACATTCTCCTGTTCCTCCACCTGATCTATCACTTGTTTTGTTAGAGGTCTGGGCACAGACCGAGGTGGCTTACTCAATCCTAGGTATGATTAGACAGTTATTGGCCTGGAGTGATACATACTTTAAGATCAGTAAGATGCTTCCAGCAGAGAGCCACATTTTTAGAAGAGTAAAGCAGAGGTGTTGCTAACAGTCATCAGAGCAGTTTAAGCAAGCTCAGAGTTGGTAGACAATTTCACAAGTGTCAAAAGTTACTCTAGAGAATAGATTGACTGAAAGGCACTCAGAATTCAGTACGCAGAATTATTAGAATTTTTAACACGTTTCAATCCAGACCCGACTTTGCTTGTTACTTCTGAGGCAGAACAAAACCGGCACATACCAGAAACCTTAACTGTAATCTTTATTATGAAACAGTTACTGTTGCACAGTCCAGACCTAGAAGAATTGATCTTCCCAACCCTAAGAAATTTTTAAGCGTATTTTCTGACATTGCTCTTGTTCAGGTATTCCTTGTGACTGCTACCATTACAACAGCCATCATGGCAGAAGAACAGAATACAGGAAAGAATACAGAAAAGTGGAAAGAAAAAAACCTGTTAGCTAAGAGGAAGTAGAAAATACCACAGAGGAAAGAGGAAAAACTACAAACCCATCTGCAGCAACCATGGATTTAGAAATAGCCTTGCACCCTGACTCGGAATTTTAGATGGCTGTTGTACGAAGGCAATGAGCCCAAATATATGAACTGATACAGCAATCAGATCATGTCACATGAAGTTGCTGTTTGAGCAAATTCATTTAAAGCTTTTTGCAGCATGGAACCCAAAGAAATTATCAGTGCTGCTTCTCCTCTGAGTAACTGAATGGTGCACAGCAGTAGCTACACTGTTTCAGGACTTGAACCAGCTCAGATCTCTCTGCACATTTTATCTACGCTGCAACACTGATAACAAAAGGCATGAAGTATACCATGAAGCCACTAATTTTCTTGTGTCCTTAACCAAATCCAGTATACTTGAGAAGATATTCACAGCCATTTGGCCTCTGTGCAGACCTGAGTGTCTAGAATAGATGTGCCACGGATGAAAAACCCTCATGTCAAGCTGTCGTGTGCTTACTTTGCAAGCTGCAGGACGTTGCGGTAACAGCTGTATAGAGAACTCTCGGCTGCTGTGCGATACCGACTTTTGTATTTGGGTCCCACTGTGTGAATGATGAAACGTGCAGCCAAATTAAATCCTTTGGTGAGTTTAGCCTCGCCTGTCCTGCACCCTGAAAAAATAAATACAGGGATAAATGCCAATGTCATAATAAGAAAACTAGAAACATTCAAGCCCTTGACTTCCTCCAGAGTTGGACAACTCCACTTCTTATATAGAAGTCACTGGTTTACACATCAAACATTAAGGATAGCATTCTATCTTGTAACAGCTGCTTAGTATCACCTAATCAGGTTGAGGTGGTGAGAGCTGTAATCATTCCTCTCAATTTTAAAGCTACACATATAAGGACAAACCAGAAATTGCTAGAAACGCTATCTTAACTGTAGTGCTTACTATGCTACATGGAGCGCCAAAGGGAGAAATGAATTAACAACATGCAGAGAACCGACGATGCACAAATATGCTATACAACCAGCAATAAAAAGTCCTTCTGAATTTAACAACTTGGTTTGGGGAGATTGCTTTTTGGATAAAAGGACTACAAGTCTCCTTATTCAAACCCACCATCTGTTGGCAGGGCTATTAAATAATCAACACTTCTTTCACCTACGCTCCCAGAACAAGGTAGCTTGCTTTGTTTTGCAAGTTTCTTCGTGACCACGAGGCAGAAGTATGATTCTCTCATGGAGATCATACTTTCTTGACAGACTAGGTGTCTAGTCTCACAGAAAAGGAAGTTCAAGCAACACATTTAATTGTTCTGTTCACAGCACCCTCCAGTTACATACTCTAGGATCATTTACTACATGCTAGCATACTTTGTATCTTTACCTCTTTTTGGTTTTGACTGCTCTTTGGCCATCCCCTGCAAGTTACACATACTTAATTCCTGTAATTTTTCCGCAAGGGAAAACTGTCAGAACCCTTGATGACATCCATGGACTTCTCTATTCCCTTCAGTTTGTCAATACATTTCTGATAATGAAAAATCCAGAGGCAGTTACTGTGTTTGAAGTCTGTTTTTAATTTGGCACCTGGAAGAAAAACCTGCTAACTCTCCCCTTCTTCATCCAAATCTAGTCCACTCTAGTTCTGGACGGCTGAAGAAGTACTTCTGGTCTTTATCTTTCCCTACCCTCAAAGACCAGTATTTTCCACCTTCTTCCTTCTGCTTGTACAGCTGCACTTCAGCTTTCTGATCTGTCCAAGAACTAGTATTTTCACTGGATTAGCTTGCAACATGACCTTTTGGGTTGCTAGTGCCCACAAAAAGGAACGAGATGTGAACAAGCGGCTGCGACCACCCTTCTGGCAGCAGCACTGCAGTAGCTTGGCTTGATTCAATGATGAAGCCTCCCACTGAATAGGAGCATTCACCTCTCCCACTCCACTCTGTTTCTTGTGGTGCTCAGGCAGGCTATCAGCATGTGTGAAAGCATATTTTATGGCAAGAGACATTCCAGACTGAGAATCTCTCTTAAGCAAAACTTTAAGCATGTCTTTTTAATGGCAACAACATATTGCCTTTAAGCCAACATCTTGTAAACTTTTTGATCAGTAAATCACATAATTAGCTTCTATAGACCCCCACCTTGTTTATTCTGGGTTAATCAGAAGGAATGTAACAACATACTAAAGCTAAGCATACTCTTCTGGATTACTGCACATCCTCTAGACACCTCAGCACACGAGAGCAACTAGATAAGCACAGTATGTAAAAAGTATAGGCTAAAACCAAAACACTAAATATATAGCACTGTATTGGGTCTGATTGAGATGGAGTTAATCTTCCCCATAGCAGCCCTCATAGTGCTATGCTTTGCACTGGTAGCTAGAAAGGTGTTGGTAACACACCAGTGTTTTGGCTACTGCTGAGCAGTGCTTGCACAGCATCAAGGCTGTCTCTCCAACATTTCCCCCCCTCACGAGTAGGCTGGGTGTGGGCAAGAGCTTGGGAGGGGACATAGCCAGGACAGCTGACCCAAACTGCCCAAAGGGATATTCCATACCATATGACGACTCCTCAGCAATAAAAGCTAAGAGAAAGGAGGAGGAAGTGGGGGCATTTGTTATTTATGATGCTTGTCTTCCGGAGCAATGGCTACGTGTACTGAAACCGTGCTTCCGAGGACGTGGCTGGACATCGCCTGCTGATGGGAAGTAGAGAATCAAATCTTTGTTTTCCTTTTGCTTCTGTATGTGGCCTTTGCTTTTGCTTTTATTAAACTGCTCTTATCTTGACCCACGAGCTTTCCTCCTCCCCATCTCATTTTCTCCCCACCACCCCATCCTGCTGAGGGGGAGAGTAACAGAGCTGCTTGGTGGCACCTGGCATCCAACCAAGGTCAACCCACCACAATCAGATGTCAAGTTGGTGTCCACTCAAGTCACACAACTTGAAAAGAGCAAGCAAAGGCCTGCTGTAAAAACTATCTCATGAAAAAGAACAAAGCTTGACTGAGGTACAGTTGCGAATTCAGTAGGGAAGCTAATAAATTCAGACAACCAGATGTAGCATCAGTAACCTCTAACTACCCTTACATCACACTTAGTACTTCCAAATGCCTTCTATCTGGAGATCTCTACAAAATTTATAAAACTAAAATGAGCAACAAATATTATTCCTATTTTAAGGTACAGGATGAGGTGAGCTAGTAGAGTGAGCTGCACAGGTCAAGATCTGCAACAAAATTGGGAACTAAGTCAAGATCTTATTTTTCATCCAATGAGATTTCAAACATTAGACCAGCTTCTCTCCAAGTTTAAAATGGAAAGTCTGAATCCTCCACATAAAATGTGCAGTGGAGAAAAAGTCTCATTGGAGTTGGAAGACTACTGTGCATTGCTATTACAGAAGGTCTTTATTTGCCTGCAACAAGTATGTGGTGATAGGCAAGCATATATCAATAGCACTTCATTTGCAAGCCTGGACCCTTGGCTGTAGTATTTCTGTGTTAATCAAAACTACACACTGTTCCCAGGAATGCACAAGTTAGCTAAGCCTTCAAGAAAGCACAGGCCTTTGAAAGGTCAGCACGTCACATGCTTTAAGACAGTGATTTTTCTTGGCATCTGAAATATGAATATATACCAAGCAGTAGGAATAAAGAAGGAGAGAACTAACTGAGCCACTGCATCCATTTTACAGCTTTAAAGCAAAGACCATACTTTCTCACTTCTTCCCAAGAATATTCTCCTATGAAAAAAGTTCAAATTTAAATGGGAAAGAGCACAAAAGGAGGCAGAAGTGACAAACAACTACCAAACTTTTCCTCCCATAAACACCAGTAGTGTCACAAAAGAACCGATTTCTGAAAAGTTCTTCTCACAAGATTAAAAGGAAACAGTCATGTATAGGGAGTTGCGAACCTGCAGAATGCATTACAGAGATCAGTGTCATCACAGGGGTGAAGGATGCAAAACTACACATAAATTCCCCTCTTACCGTGCCGAGTTAAGAAGCTAAGCCCAACTTTTACAAATAACTCGCTATGGAGCTGATAGATCTCAAAGTTTAAGGACTACTTGATCCCACCTCATGGTGCACACAAGAAACCCAAGCTTATTTTAGAAGAGTTCTGGCATACATAGCAGGGTCCTAACTATTCTGTAACATCTGCTGTATTTCACAGTTGTTTCCACCAGAAGGACACACTGACTTTTCCCTCTCCTCTGAAGTGGTTACTCTTCCTCCTGTTTTACTTCCAGGTTACTCACAAAAAGCAAGCTGAATTAGCAAAATATGATTTTATGAAAAACAGAGGATGTTTATTCAATTGTAGTTTAAGCTACTGAGAGTTTGTATTAGAAATACGGCTCTTCTATCCATTTTGTAACTACATGATAAGGAGATAGAGCAGTACTACTCAGGGATCAGTTGGGTCTCGAAATTCAGCTCAGTACCATAGTTATTAGAAATACGGATTCTTAACTGCAAACTATATCAGACTTCTGTATAACCTTGGATAACTCTAAACTCTTTGTTTTTCACTCACAAAATAAGGGAAGCCTTCAACTAACAGGGACTGGAAATAAAGCTGAGCATTTGTAAATTTCATTATCAGACATAAACCCTGTTAATAAAGAATCTAGGTAAAGCAAATCTCACCCATTTCCAGAACAACCTTCCATTAGGGATGGTCTTGTAACTTTCTAATAAAGCTTTCTGTTGTGCAGAAGAGGCAAATTAACTGAACAATTTAAGTAGTCACTAAGACTTTATTTAGACATGCACTGTCTTCTCAATCCATCTATTATTGCCATAGTTTCCTGAAAGGCTCTGTGTGTACATTAATAGCCTGAAAGAGGATACACAAAGCGTATATTAGAATCCACTTAATTTCTGTACTGGTGAGCTTCAGTTCCTGTCTTCCACAGTGTATACACACTGAACAGGATAAGAACAAAATCTGAAGATGTACAAGACTGGCCCCTCAAGTAAAAGCCCTGATAAGCTAACTACTCTAAGTGGCTTCAGATAACAATAGGAATTATTGTATTGCAAAGTAAGGGCTCAGCAACTTTAATATCTGCCACAGATTTTCAATGATCTGTAACCTGAACAACAAAAAGAAGATACTTGATTAGCATGCTTTTCCTCCTTTTATTTCACATTAACGCCAGATGTTAATGTTGGGGGGGCATCGGGGGAAGCAGCTTGTCGTGGTTTAACCCGGCTGGCAACTAAGCACCACGCAGCCACTCGCTCACTCCCTCCCCTCCCTCAGTGGGATGGGGGAAGAGAATCAGAGAAAAAGGAAAAAAAAAAAAAGTAAGACCCGTGGGTTGAGATAGAGAAAGTTTAATAAGAGAGAATAATAATAATAATGGTAAGAGAATATACAGAATATATAGAACAAGTGATGCACAATGCAATTGCTCACCACCCGCTGACCGATACCCAGCCCATCCCGAGCCGTGATCACTCCCCCCGAGCCGCGATCACACAGCCCGAGCTGCGACCACTCTGCCCGCGACCGACCGATCGACCCGACCGACTCGACCGACTAACCCCCCCGAGCATGACGTTCTATGGTATGGAATAGCTCTTTCGACAGTTTGGGTCCTAGCTGTGCTGTACTCCCAGCTTGTTATGCACCTGGCCGAGCAGGAGAAGCTCAAAAAGTCCTTGAGCAGTCTGAGCACTACTTGGCAACAACTAAAAACATCAGCGTGTTATCAACATTCTTCTAGCACTGAATCCAAAGCACAGCACTATGCTAGCTTCTGTGAAGAAAATTAACTCTATCCCAGCCGAAACCAGGACACAGCTATACCTTGACTTTAGTTTATGCCCAAATCCTGATGCTTTGTACTATGCAAGGGCAGTAAATTTCAATAAGATAAAAATGTCTCCAGCTACTTACTTACCTTTGAGCTTCTGGAGTTCATCCCTTAGGTCAGGCCCAGCATGCATGAATATACTTTCAGATACTGGATTCTTATCAGTGAGAGACTCATTACTGGTATTCACTATGGCTGTGCAGTTCAGTAATGCTACATCTCCTTTCCTGAGGAAACAAGGGAACAGTTTATTGCAGGCTAAATGTAAGATTAAGCAGGATATTCTCAAATAAGCGCTGACAAGCAAGGAAATGCCAGGTCAAAGGAAAAGCATTAATAGTACTCCAGTGCCCACACAGTGTAGAGGACCCTGATGTGCTCACCATACAGAATCATCCTTTGCCTCTAACCGATGAAGAAAGATTGCACGTAACCCATCATTTCCTTAAAAACTCCCAGCCTCAACAGTAACTTAGTGATGTATGTAGAAAAGAGAGTGTTGTATTTGTGTTTAGGGCACTTTAACTAGCAGAACATGTGAAGCAGCGTGATAAACTGATGGAGTGCAACACGTTCCCAAAAAAATATGCATTCTCTCCTGGATATAAGAGGATAGCCCTTGTGGTATGTTACTTGGAAAACTTCAACAATTTTTTCGATGTACTTTTTTCAGTTTGCATACACACTATTCAAGGCAACTTACTGCTGCTGTTCTTCCTCAGACCAATAAGAATCTAGAGTGACACTGCAGATAGACAAGTTTTCATTGCTTTTGTTGTGAAATGTGAACCCACAATTTGATCATGTTCATTCTGCTGTTCAAGGATCAGACATGCAGAAGATACACAAAGTAGAGATGCACAAGTGACAATGGAGTAGCAGAACCCTGACCTGTTTTTTGTCACAGCAGCAGCCATTAGAGATTTTGGGATCAAAAAGCATAGAAAGGGAAATAAAGATTTCCATGCACAAGGAGAGATTCAAATAACAGTTTAAATTGCACACATTTATTATACCCAAGCCCAAGTCATAAGAGATGTTTAACCTTTCACTTTTCTCTTTCTTTACTTAATCAGGTTCAGGAAATCCATGAACAGTCCCCATTTCCCGCATGTATGAACTCAAAAGAGGTTCAGGCTGATCCCTGAATCTGCAGACCTGAGAAACCCTTCTCTCTTCATATTAAGTTACTCATCTAGAGAGCAGGTTCAAGTATTCAAGTTACAAGAAAGAAAAACTGATGGAGTAAGTTCACCTCAGCACACTACAGTTTTCAATAAATTTTGGTAGAAAACCATGGCGACAGAACACAGAATGGAGACAGAGAAAGGAGGGGGATGGGGGGGGAAAAAAAAAAAAAGCCCAAAGCAAGCCACAAGAACCACATGAAAGAAAGAAATACTGCTCTAAACAAGAAAAGTGAAAGCAGACTAAAGCCAGCAAAGAAAGAAAAAAGCTAATAGACAGCAAGAATATTGGTTTTAAATTTAAAAAATTCTATCAAAGTGCCCGATTAGGTTTTGATATCAGCATACAGTAGGAAGTACAGCTCCAGTCTGCTGCATTAAGGAATGCCTATGAAGATGCAATATATAACCTATGGCGGAACAAGCCTCAGACTTGCAGATTTACAGTGAACAAAAAGAATATTTTCTTCCTGGCCTGTAATGTTTGATTCAAGAAAAGGGGACTTGAAGGCTCTATTCTATAGTAGCGATTGTTGTATGAG
Source organism: Gorsachius magnificus (assembly GCA_034008185.1). NCBI lineage: Eukaryota > Metazoa > Chordata > Aves > Pelecaniformes > Ardeidae > Gorsachius > Gorsachius magnificus. Next base: position 130,862,264 of record CM067081.1, read on the forward strand.
GCAATGGGATCCTGCAGTAAATGGAGAAGTGATGACAAACACACCAGACCATATGGAACTTACCATAAGATTATTTTTGATTGTGTCTTTCCTGTATGGAAAAGGTGATCTAACATCAACTGGAGCTTTTTCCACAGGATTTTGGTGAGAGTCCAGCTGCTTAGCCTCATAGGCATCAGTCCAGCCTGGCAGACTGTCAACATCCACAAATTGGGAAGGAGCACCCAAGGGATCCATGGAATGGAAACAGTGACTTCTTTCCCTCGCTAACTTTTCACACTCCAATTCTCACTGGAGTCCTCCAGGTGCTTTAAAGGAAGAAAATCAAACTAGGTCACCAGCTGTTCGCTAGAAGTAATTCCTGTGGAGCCAGACCTTTCACAAGACTGCAATGCAATTACAGCTATCAGAAAACAGAAAAAGAGATTTCTAACTCAACCGCTTTCTCTTTCTGTTTTGTTACCTGTATGTAAAAAGGCAATGCAAATACTAGCAGGAAGACAAACCCTTTCCAATAATGTAAGATGAAGAAACCTTCTCTACTAAATTTGTCCAACTGGCTTGTGATCTTGCATTTTGAAAATGCTGAACACAAATTCCCAAGTGTAGAAAGGACCTTAGTCCTTCGGAAAATTATTTATTTAAACAAAGAGCAAATTTGTAGCAGGGTATGTATAGTCTATCCCTTCAGAGAATTTGGCCTAGCCCTGGGTCATATTAAAAAACCAAAACAATCCCCCCAAAAAAACCAAACCAAAAGAAAATACACTTCCTACAAACCACCACAACCCCAAAAACCCTAAATGCAAAAAAACCCTGTTGCAAACCAACCAATGAAAAATTCTCCCTCCCCCCAAATCATACACCCCTTGCAGTTCAATGAATTCTGAAGTACTGCAAATAAGACTTGCAGTTGCTCAGTTTTCACAGTCATGCACTTAGGGACAAAACCCCTTAATCCAAATAGGTTTTGCAAGAAAGAGAACAAAGTTGTAAATTTGAACACTGGCTCGGCTCAATGAACTTGCTGACTGAACTCCGCCATCTGACCTTTTATTTTTAAAAGGCTGAAATGACACTGGTTGCCAGATTAAGACTCAAACTTGCCGAAACATACTGTTCAACTGCCAGCACATAACACCTAGGCTACTACATTTTTTTTGTTACTACTACACCATAATAGTGAATTAAGCCAGCACAGACACACTCACATAAGTAATTTCTGTTTGCCACATACAAACCTACTGTTAAACTTTTTCACAAGTTCATAATTATAATTTTGAAACTACAGCATGCGCAAGCAGTAACTCTGAAATGGGAATTAGGAAGAATATTCATTAGCTAGGGAAAAAACCCAAACAACAAACCAATCATCCAAACCCAAACTGAGGGGTAATAAAGGCAGACACTAGGACAAAGGCAGCCACAAGAGCATCTAAATAAGAATTTCGCACGAAGAGCTGGGAGAAAGGCAATGAACACGAAGGTGCGAGCGGTCAGAGCGGCTCCACCCAAGAGCTCCTCTAGCACCGTGCCTTCCCCCCAACGAGCAGCCCAAAACAGGGGCCTAAGTACGAGGGTAAGAGGCAGACAGAAGAGGGATGCCCAGAAGCTCCTTCTGGATATCCCCCCTGCCCCCCAGTTTGTTGCCCGGGGTCTCCAGCGGCAGCGGCGGCCCTGCGGGGCTGACAGGCTCGGGGCGCGGAACAAAGCGCTGCGAGCGGGGCTGGAGGCGCCCAAAGCCCCCGGGTCGTGCCTCTGCCCGGGAGGAGGCGCTATCACTCCCGCCCCTTGCAACCCATCGCCTGCACCCGGGCTGCCGGTAGCCTGCACCGCCGGGGGCGAGGCCGGCGAGCGGTCAGCGGCTCCCCCCGCCCCGCTCCGCTGCTCAACCCGGCCCCCATCAGCGCGGAACCGCCAGCAGCAGCAGCAGCAGCCTCTACCCCCGGAGCGGCCGCACAGGAACTCACGGGCAGGCCACGCCGCTGCCAGCCCCGCCCAGCCGGAGGGTCGCGATCGGCGCCGCTTTGGCGACATCCCCCAGAAAAGCGGAGCGGCCGCCACGCGCTTCCGCTTCCGGGACTAGCCCCGCCCCTCCCCCGCCCATGGGCTGCCCGGCCGCCGGCTTCAGCGCCTCACTTCCGGCGAGGGCCGTCGCCGGTCACTACGACGCACTTCCGGCCTCCGGCAGGCGCCCGGCACGTGCGGCGGGCCGGTTGCAGCGGCCGGGTGGGGCGAGAGGGGGTTTCCTCAGCGCCTTCCCCACCTTCTCCCCCCCGGCAGCCCGGCTCTCCCTTCAGCGCCGCCATGGGCCTCACCCGGCAGTACCTGCGGTACGGGCCGGCCGCGCTCTTCGGGCTGGTGGCCAGCGCCAGGGGCAACGCGGCCTTCGTGGCGCTGCGCGGCGAGCGGGGCCGCTGCGTGGCCGTGCCGGCCTGCGGGGGGGAGCGGTGAGGAGCGGGGCGGGGATGTCGTGTGCCAAAGGCGGTTTTGGACCATCTGAAGCAGAGCTGTTGGTGCTAGCGGGCTGCGTTTTGAGGGACGTGTCACCTCCGCAGCTTCCCCCCCCTCTCTGTGGTCTGAGCACCCCTCGAGGTTTGCGTGTGGTGCGAGTCTGCAGCTCTGGGTGCGCCCTGGCTGAACCTCACTGTTGATCCTTTGAGATTTGCCTTTGGTACCTCAGTTGGGGAAGAGTGATTGCTGCCACGGTGACTGGAAAGCTATTCCCTTTTTAGCTGGCGACCAGCAGCAAGCACTGCGTGAAAGTTCTGGGATGGAACAGGGTTGTCGTGAAGCTTCTGTTTTGGCTGTGGATCTGGTCTTCCTGTGTGAAAGTTGTATCCTGTAGGGGGGTTGTGAGCTGTAACTTTAAGGACTTTGCCACATGTTTCCTCCTGAGATATTCTGAAACTATTGAAGTACTACTGTTTGCTACAAACTGAATTCAGGATTTGCTTTACAGCCCTTAGAGTGGTGACTGCCGTCATGTTGTTTCGGTGATGTTTTTTATCATTCTGAAGTTCTTGTGCAGTCTAGAAAAGCAGCTCTGCCCTGAGACAGGCCAAGCAAGAGAAGATGGGTCAGGAAGAAGCTTTCAGTCTTCAGTCTCAAAACAATGTTCCTTGCTCTCTGGCACATAAAATGCACGAGCAGAAATCTGGGCTTCTGAGTTCCAGGGCTCATTCTACACCAGTTCTCTGTTTGATTATGAGAAATTACTTATCTTCTAGCTGCTGTCTTTCACATAAAATGGGGCTAATGACACTGTATTCATCACAGGAAGCTGAAAAATGAACTTCTAAAGTGGCAGAAGCACTCAGCTGGAGGTTCAGTAGAAGAGCAGAGTATATTCTCTCTTCTGTGTAAATATCTGGCTCTGTCATGCCATATATCAACATTCTATGTGTTTTGTCTCCTAAAAATTGCAGGTTCTTATCCTTAAGGGTCTCAAGCAGGAGGTCAGTTGCCTCTGTCCCTCTCCAGATGGGTTGCACTTGGCTGTTGGGTATGAAGATGGGTCAATCCATGTCTTCAGCCTCCTAAGTGGAGAAGCGAATATCACTTTCAATGGACACAAGGCTGCAGTTACAGCCCTGCAGTACGACCATCTGGGTGGCCGGCTGGTATCTGGCTCAAAGGTGAGGGTTGCACATCTGGTGGACAGTCCTTTCATAGAGATGGTCTGTGGAGCAAGCTGACCTGCACTAAAATGTTTGGTATTTTAAGTGGGCTATGTGGCCTCTGCCTATCGCCAGAGGATGTCAATGAAGGGAGTTAGGGCTGCAAGGCAGCGATGGAGATGGGGTGCACAGGGCTGGGAGAGCAGCGGAGACTCTGGGGCAGGAGCGGGGTACTAGAAGAGCTGTTAAAGGTGAAGAAGCTTGTGAGGTCAGGAATAGCAGAAGGCAGGACGGAGGTGCATCTGTTGGTCTGAAAACACCTCGGGAAGGAATGTCACTTGTATTAATCATCCCTAATATTTAAATTCAGAGTGAGAAAGCTTGCTCTCAGGTAACGTTTTCCATCTCATAGCAGAGGTAGACATTTTGCAGAGACAAACGCCAGTTCCTTGGAGACACTCTGTCTGTTACAGGATACAGATGTCATTGTGTGGGATGTCATCAATGAGAGTGGTCTGTACCGGCTGAGAGGACACAAGGATGCTGTCACTCAAGTCCTTTTCTTGAAGGAGAAGAACCTGTTGGTCACCAGGTGAGCCAGGCTAAGCATAGTGGTCGATCAAGAAAGCAGCCATGGTTTTACTTGCAAGTTAGACATCCCAGGTGCTACACGCCATTTGTATTTTCCTTCTCGACTCATGATATCTCAGACCCACCACTATCTTAGCATATGATTTGGTTGTGTCCACATGTTTCAAAAGTCTGGTGCCTGAATCCACATGTGTTAAGCGGAACTGAAAAGGCTATCTTGAAAAATAGTGTTTGGAAAAGGGTTAACTTGCTGGTAAATACAGCAACTTAGAATTATTGTAACAAGGAATAGCAATAATATGTTCATTATGCATGTAACCGTTTTTGCTGTTTATCTTGAAGAATTAAGCAGGCTTACTTTCTGTATGCGTAATTCACACAGCGATGTGACAGAAAAATTGCTTCCTAGTAGGCTGTAATTACAGGAATTAATTAAAAGATGATAGATTTTTTTGGGGGGTTGTTTTTTTTGTTATTCAACACGAGCTGCTAGTTGACTGTATCCCTTTAAAAATAAACAGTTGACAGAAGGTTCTCTTGCTCAAATTTCCATCATTAATTTTTTATTTATTAATATGTCATCTAATAGCTTAATAGAAAAGTGCATGCAGTTAGTTCAGTGTAAAAATTATAACAAGTTTCTTGTGCTTTTTTTGTTGTTTCAAATGGAAAAAGTAATATTGTGTTGATTTGGTAGATGATGCCTGTTTTTTAATGCAATTTCCAGTGTTTGCAGGTCAACTTTAGAAATGCTTCTTAATTCTCTCAGTAGCTAAATTGAGATAAAGAATTCTTCTCTATTTTTTTTTTATTAACAGAGTAAAAATGTTATTCTGTTTTTCTGAAGATGCAAAGTTTTGCTTTGCACTTTAGATTGCTTTTTTGCCCAAGCAGCTAACTCCAGTCCTTTGTGTACAGACTTTTTTGTGATTTTTTCCATCTGTCCAATTTACAAGTACCTTTGGATCCTATGTAACAAAAGCGATGGATTAACAATAAATATCGCTTGTAATCAGATTTTTTTTTTTTGTCCTGAGGGAGCTTAGTGATGGAACAACAAGTTTTATATTTTAATTTAGTTGAAACTTATTGAGGAAAATAGGCTCTAGCAAAGTTACCAAAAATAAAAAAAAGTATTAATTGTTGTCAGGTGTACTAAAGAATCTGTATAAATGTTCAAATTACTTTTCCCAGGTGCTCTTGTAGCATTGGGGTAGCATATTACAGCCAGAAATGTGTTTTCAAGGAGGTGTAATCCTATGGGGGCTTAGAAGGATGGAAACAGCTGTAATTCTCTGTTAGGAGGAGCAGCTCCAAATCACTGCTCAAAATGAAGGCATCTGCTTTTTTTGTAGCCTGGTCTGTGCACAGGCATGGCACAGGTTGAAAATGTGGAGAGGAGTTTTAGAGGCAGCTTTAGAATTGATCAGCACTTTGTGTTTACTGTTCTCACCCTAAATAAGTGAGAAGGGAGGCTGCAACACTGGGGCTTGCTGCTGAATACAGAGGAGGAAGCAGTTTTCAATGACTTGTTAGATACCTTTTTGCAGCACCTTGTATTGCTATACTTTGTCTTTGCATAGCTTGCAAAATTCAGTGTCTGAACAGCTGCTCTGTGAAATGTTCTGGCATGTTGTAGATTTTATTTTTTTTTTTTATTTCTACCACTTTTCTAAGCGCATGAGCTCTGGCAGTCTTTCCTCATGTCTTAAGTTTTTCTGATTTGTTTCAGTGGCAAAGATGCATTGGTGAAATGGTGGGACCTGGACACCCAGCACTGCTTCAAAACTCTGGTTGGACACCGTACTGAGGTAAAGAGGAGGTGTGGGAGCTGTTGGGGTTGGAGGGACTTTGGATTACATGTCATGGCTCGCTTGGTGCTTACCCTGCTCTCAAGAGTTGTAAACTGGCACTGTGATATATTTTGCTTGTCATTAGGCTTTAGAGATGAGCAAATGAGAAACATCCAAACTTTCCAGGAGCTGTCATCGGCATGCAGTGGGTGACAATTCCAATACAGATGTCCCCGGAGGAGGTCCTGGCCTAGATTCAGTCTTTTCTTGGTTGCCATTTAAATAAATCAATTAAAGATGCTCTGCTGCTGTTATGATAGTTAAAGGAGCCATAAGCCAATTCCTCACATTGTGCCTCTGGACAGGTTTGGGGGATGGCTTTGATATCCGAAGAGAAGCGTCTGGTCACTGGGAGTGCTGACAGTGAGCTGAGGGTGTGGGATATCACTTACATCGAGGAGGTAAGATATTCCCTCTGTAACCCCTCACAGTCTTGTCCAGCTGCTTGTCTTTGGACTAAGATGGGTCTGGGACATGTTAAAGCTGATTGACGTTCTGGGAAACAGAGCCAAAGCAATGTCTGCTGTCTGAGGCGCTCAGAAGCTGCTCTGGGGATAGACTTTCCCATTTTCTGTGTTTTGAGCTTTCAAGTGACACTGCGAGCACTTCCGGAGCAAGGTTTCCAGAGTGTGTCAGACCTTCCTGCCTTATGGCTAGAGAAGACGGTCGTGTGGGTGGATGGCAGGGGAGGACATGGAGTGTTTGGTGCCTACAGGCATGCTGTAAGCCACTGCTTTGTTGCAGTGTATACTGATCACTTGTTTCTCCAGGGAAGTGAAGTCTGAGACAGGAACTAAACACTGTAGCTCTTGTGATTTAAGGTATTCCTTATGGTTTTTGTGTCCATTAACAGGTACAAGACCCAGATGAGCCAGAAACCAAGAAAAGCAAAGGATCTTCATCTGGAGCAGAAGAAAATACTGAAGAAGATGAGACCTTAGAGTTGGATGAGCGTCCTGAGGAAGTAAGCTCAGTTTTCCATGCTGTCTGTGGGATGTTGTATCTAACTCCATTTGCATGGAGCTGCTTGCAGAGCCAGCAGGAGTTTGAGAGTCACTCACACATTGCTCCTCTGTATTGGGTTTATACCCCAGGTGTCATATTTAGCCTGTTAGGGAAAATGTGGTAATTCTTGTCATGAGTCATAACATCTTCCTCAGCAGCAGTTGCTGCCCTGTTTACCTACAGAACATCAGCAGAAGGGTGTGTGCCAAAATGCATTCACATGTTATTGTCCACTGAAAGCTTTTTCTTTGCCTTCTGTTTGGGGGAACTAGCGAATTTTTAAAGTTCAACAGTGCTAACAGAGCTCTTCCATTGAACAACACAGGAATAAAAGAGTTACTAGCTGCTTGGCAGCTTCTGGGTTCAGTGCTGATGCCCATCTTTGCAGGTCAGTAGCAGAAGCTGAGAGGTCAGAGTAACCGTAACGAAATACAGTGTGAAATTCGATTGCAGAAAGCCGTTCCCACTTGTGCTGCTGGAGGAGACTTTACTGAACCTGTCTTTTCAGTGGAACTTTCTGGAGTCCTCCTCAGATATCGGACTGCTTGTAGCTGTGGTAGATAGCTGACCTTGTTAAATACTTTTCCAACTTCTCTAGAGGATTTCTCTCCCTTCAACCACCTGTTTAAGAGTCTCTGTTCTCACCTTCTCTGCCTTTTCTGACAGAGGAACTGAGCTCTGCTGCCCTTGTAGCATAGAAATTCAGCTCTGTCTCCTAAACTGCTATGGTTTGCCAAAAAAGTTAAGTTACTCTTCCACTGAGGCTGTCAATGATTATTTTCAGCTAAAATGCAACAAAATATAATTAGATAAGCTTGTAGCTCACACAAATGCTTGTTTTGTCCCCGAATTATCCTTGCTAGCTGTTCTACCAGGACCCTGCAGGTTCATTTCTCCCTCTTCCCTTGCCAGTAGGTTTCTGAGTTTGCTTGAGAAGATCACTTGACCTTTCAGACCAAGTTTGTTCTCTTTCTTTCCTTATAGCGCCTTGTAAAGTGCAGCAAAGTTGGATCCATCATGCGGGAAGGGAGAGACAGAGTAGTTAGTCTTGCCACAGACCAAACGGGCAAGATTTTGGCCTGCCATGTAAGTAATGGGGGGCTCTCCTATCAAGGTGTAGAGGCTTTTAGAGACCTCGAGTAACCTCTGTTAAGGGCTGGACAGGGCTTTCTATGCCTTTGACTTTGTTTGCTCTGTCTCTAGGGAACAGATTCTGTTCTGGAAGTGTTCTCTGTCCTTTCTGAAGAGGAAGTCCAAAAGAAATTGGAAAAGAAAATGAAGAAAGCAAAGAAAAAAGCCAAGTAAGCAGTCTTTTGGATGTATTTGGGTGCCATCTGTGTCCAGAGAACTGTTAGAAAATCCCTTCAGCAGCATGACACAGTGGTTGAACTCCAAGCTACTGGTCATTCTGTCTGTGCAGCTACTGAATTTTTGGGGTCACTGTTCCTGTGCATCCTTGGTGCTTGTCTGAGCAACACTACTCCCAAAGACTAAGGAAATAACCTTTCTTTCTGAGTCCTCCCCCTGCAAAAAAGGCTAATGTGTACAAAGGAATGGACATAAAATGGGTTTTTCAGAGCTGCTCACTTCTGCCTGACATTCATATTTAGTCTCCTTTGTGCGTCAAATAAAGTCCTTGATAGGATATACAGGGATGAGAGTTTCATCTGAGAAGTCAGAGTGACTCTGATACCTCATCTCCTGTTTTACAACATGCAGAGATGCAGGTGAGGGCTTTATTAGTGTTTACTTCATGTTAAGTGTCTCTCTGGGTATCCTGGCACTTAACAGGTGCCTCACAACGGCCCTTAGGGAGAGGTCTGGCTCCAGGGTAGAAACTGATGCACAGGGCATGTAAATCTGGAGATGCGTTTTGGCAATGGCTGAGGACTTTTGGTGAGTGGTAAGAGAAGAGCAGAAGCTAATTTCCCACTCAAACACAGCTTTCTGTTGTCTGTTTTGTATCAGTCTTTCTAACATGCCTTGTTCAGGTGCTTTGGCTCTGGAGGATGTTGCCTTTTTTAGGACAGTTTGTGTCTTTAGTAGTCTGCATACCAGCATGAACTTCACTGTCTCACCCTGTTCTTAAATGTAGTTAGCACTGCTGGGTAAGAGGTCAGTTGTTTTCAGCAGGCTAGGTGGTTTCCTTATGTTAAGTGGTTTTCTTTGTTTTGGCTGTGCTGTGTTATTTAACTCTCCTCTGTTATCTGACATTTTTAGGCAGAACTCTGAAGAGGAGCCTGAAAGGAGTGTGGAGCTGAGCCTGCAGGAGGAGATTCAGCGGGTCACTAACATCAGAGCTTCTTCTAAAATCAAGTGAGTGGAAAGCCTGTCGTAGAGGCTGAGCTGTGGTTATGCAGCTACTTGGAGTGCTCTGCACAGCCCAATATAGGGAGAAATGGAAGAAGTTTCCCCATTGACATCTGTTCAGCTTAGAGCTGGGGAGAGGCCTACCATGATCTCCAGTCCGTTCACACCTCTGGTCACACAAGTGGTCCCCTTTGTGCACATCTCTGTGGCTTAGTGTGCACTTGCTTGTGGCATGCCTTTGTCTGTATACCTCTTTCTCAGTTTTCTTGATATTTAATCCCTCCCACATGTTGTCTTATTACAGCTCTGGTTTTGTCTAATCAAACAGGTCATTTGACTTGATTCTCTCTCCAAAAGGAGAGCTGAAGATCGTACTGCTGCTCCAGAACAACATCATTGAGTCGTACAACCTGGACCTGTCAGCACAAGTCCCCCAGGCTGTCCGTGTATCCAAGATAACCATTGGAGGCCATCGCAGTGATGTCAGGACATTGGCTTTTAGCTCTGACAACATTGCCATTCTCTCAGCAGCTGCAGAGTCTGTAAAGATTTGGAACAGGTACACAGTCCAGTTGTGTCAGTACCCTCTACTGTGTGTCTGTCAGCGTCCCAAAACTCAGGGATGCTGTGTTCAGAGGCAGTGATAAGGAAGAGGGGGTGATAGAGCAATGTAAAATAGTGAATGAAGTAAAGGAAATAGAAAGCCATTTGACTTCTTCCCTTGTTAGGGAAACAGAAGCTATTGAGCTAAAACTGCATAATTAACTCATGGAGTTTGATATTGTAAAGCAGCACTGAGGCTAAGTTTAGTGGCAGGTACGGAAAGACAAATCTCTAAACACAAAGGTCATACATAGCAGTCCAGTATAGACTGTATCTTGTTGGCTGGGGTTTTTTCCCTTTTTAATAAGAGGTACTAACTGTTACCTGAAAATAGCTACTGCCTGTTCTTTAGGGACTGTGTGGGTTTCTTGGCATCTTATCCGAAGGACCTAGTATTAGACTGAGTAGGCTGCTGTTTTGATCTAGAGTGTTTCCTGAGTGGTGCCGATTTCAAGCTCTTTCCTTTGAGTGTGCTGCCTTATACTCCTCCCTCCTCTCCTGAAAGACAGCAATTGCTGTTGGAGAACAGGAGCTCTGTCCTTGCTCATAACAGTAATAAGTCATGATGGCGAACTATGTAATGGCATGTTTTTTTGTAAAATGTTCTTGGCAGTAACACTGGATAGCATTTGGGTCATATGATGGCGGTGGTGTAGCTTCTGCCCCAGCTGAAAAGACAGCTGTAGGAAGAGGCTACTCTGGAGCATGTCTTGCTTAGTAGGCCAGATTTCTTGTGTGATAAGAGGTTTTGGGCTCTGTCTTTGTCCACAGATCAACCTTGCAGTGCATCCGGACAATGGACTGTGAGTATGCACTCTGCTCGCTCTTTGTCCCAGGAGATCGGCAGGTCATCATTGGCACCAAGGTAAATAGTGTCCCTTCTGCACTCCAGACTGCCCAGGTCTGGAAATGTGCTGAAAAAGGCATCAAGGCAGCCTTACAGAAAATGCATTGTGTTTCCTGATCTGGAGCACTCTGTTTTAGGTGTAAAAACCTCTCTGACAGTCAGGTTCTGCTCTGTTCCCTGACTCTTTATGTAGCTCCTGTGGCTTAAGTTGGACAGCTCGGGAGAGCTTTGGGAAGTCCCCGATGGAGAATAGGAGTTTGGCCATCTGTATGTAACAGCCGTCTAATGAAGCTGGCTGTTCAGGAGATGGGTGGCAGGGTGCTCTCCTGCTAGGAGCTATCGTGTGTCATGAAGGTAGAGGGGCTGATTTGTCCTCTGTGATGTGTCTTTCCCTGCAGACAGGGAAGCTGCAGCTGTATGACCTGGCTTCTGGGAGTCTGATGGAGACACTTAATGCTCATGACGGGGCGGTGTGGTCCATTGCTCTTTCACCAGACCAGGTAACTCAGCCACCCTTCATCATCTGTTGCACATCTTTTCATGTAGCTTCTTCCTATACCAGTGCTTTTTGAATCCATCCAAGGACTTAATTAGCTCTTTTGGCGATAGCTCTGCAGTGAGAATGTGCATTCAGATCATAATCTGCTGTGTCCCTCAGAGCCCATTTTGGGGCACTGCTTCACAGAAGGCATATATGTGGGGCTTAGATCCTTGCTTCCTAATGTATAAATTAATATTTTTTTTCTGCTTGGGTGCTCTTTTCAGATTGAATAGCTCTGACTTCATATAGGTATATCTAATTGGTTATTTTTTCTAATAATCCATAAAATCTGTAAGTGGCATGGTGTCCAGTTACTAGGTACTTCTCATTTAAAATTAACCTTTGCAACCTCTTAGCTGGTCTTTAATCCATGGAGTACATGCTCTGTTGAACTATTTTGTCCTGGTTTTGTAATGAAAATGTAACGCAAGACTAAGAGGCATGCCTTGCATGATCAGCACTGTTTCTGTTATCAACTACAGCCTTAATCTTAAGGAAAAGGATAATCCCCATCAAATTAATTTTCCATATGTTTTCTCCGTATTCAGTTTACTGTCTTAGTTTGATGGAAACTACAATTACCTGTTACTTGTGTTGACCATGCTCGCAGTTACCAGGCCTGGCTGTTTACTCTGTATGAATTATGGTGTTAGTTTTTTCCTGGATCTCCCCCAGTATTGCTGAAGGTGGTGAGAATAGATGTTGACAGTTCAGAGAGTGCCTCATTCTGCTCTGTAAAAAGTCTTGGATTTGGGGGATCTGAACCATTGATTTCTAAATGTCTTACATAGGTAGCTGCTTTTTGACAGCCTTATGAGTTTTTGGAGTGCTTTTTCATCACTGTATTGTAATGTGATTATGATATGTGTTTTTTCCCTGAGCACAGCAGATGAAAAACTACTGAACCCATGTTTACTGAGCATTGCTGTTTAATAATTCTCATATTTCCCACTAGAAATGGGGCAGTACTTCTGAAAATTTTTTTTTTTTTTTTTTTTTAAATGTTCCCATTACATTCCATACACTCACTCTATATGGCGTAACTACCCTGGCTGTAGAAATCTGTTTGTGTCTTGTACTCCTTGTATCAGTTTTTCCTCCATTACCAGGGTTCAGGTTCATATTGGTTTCTGTTAATTTCTACTTTCTTCTGTTTGTTGTGTATGCCTTTCTTACTTTTCTTACATGGCCACGTTGCACTAGAAGCCAGAGTGGTTTTTAGTGGAATCAAAACCATAGGAAGTAATAACCTGCCTGAGATTCATTCACCCTACAGATTAAAAGATATGGGACAGATTTTACCCTTGTTCTTAATGTAAAAGGGATAATGTTGAACTGTTCTTCCTTTAGAAGGCTGTGCTCGTGGGGTGGTGGTAAGGTGTGCATGATCCAGTAACACTGAGAGTGTTAACTTGCCCACAAAACACAAGCACATCATTACCTACAGCTGAGAAGACTGCTTTCAGTTCCAAAGTTTCAGCCCATGTCTTTGTCTTAGACCTCCCTGCCAGAGCTTTTGAAATTGTTATTGTTGCTCAGCCAATGGGTAATGCATGCTCCAAACAGAGCAAGTGCTCCTGATGGTGTCCACTTAATCATTAATACTGTAGGAATGTGGGACATTTAAAAAAACCTCCTTGTGTGTTGACATTTCCTTGCTGTAGAATTTCTCTGGGTTATAGCAAAACTGTTTTCACAGTAATGTTTTTGTTTTCCCCTGCAGCGTGGCTTTGTGACAGGAGGTGCTGATAAATGTGTCAAGTTCTGGGAGTTTGAGCTTGTGAAGGATGAGAGCAGTGTTCAGAGAAGGTGAGAAAATAAACCTTTCTAGGCTACATTCAGCTGCAGTATCCATTGTCACTGATGGATGCTTTGGCCTTTGCTGTGCGCTGTAAGCAAGTGTCCATGACATGTACGTGGAACATGTGGGGAAGAGTGTGAGCTCAGTGCTGTTTCGTGAAGGTCTGAGCTTAGCCGGGGAAGGGCACTTGCCACATTCTGATCCCTTGCTTGTGTGTGAGTTTAACTTCTAATCACAGGATGAACGTCCAAGTGGTTAGCAGTGAAGTTTACCAGCCTGCAGTGTTGTGCTTATTTCCAGTCCTGTCTTGTTTAAGTCATAAAGAGGAATGGGATGCTGCATGTTCAAATTAACTTGCTTTCCCAGGGTGCAATGTGGGAGTTGTATTTATATCTCTTCCCAGTTTGTTTGTTTGGGATAACAGTTGGTTTTTTTCCTCTTTTTGTTGCCAGGCTCTCCATGAAACATGTGCGCATTTTGCAGCTGGATGAAGATGTTCTCTGTGTGCGGTACAGCCCCAACCAGAAACTGCTGGCTGTCTCCCTACTGGATTGCACTGTGAAGATTTTCTACATTGACACGCTCAAGGTGCATGACCAAATGGGCTGTGAGGCTGTGCAGGAAATGGTGTAGTTGTAGCCTGAAAGATCAGGAATACATAAGAAAAGTGTCTATTTATTGCGGGACAGTAGTAAGAATCAAAGAGAGATCATGCATCCTACCTACTTCAGGTGCCGGTTTGCTAGCAAACCTCACAGAACCGTGGTTGGCACACACTAGGGAGAAGATCCATTTTTCATCTGAAAAGTGTTGTGAACCTGCAGGTGGTAAGGTTCACTCTAAACCCTGCGGGTATGGTGATACTCCAGAGCTGCGAGGCACTGTAAGGGTGGGGATAGATGTCACACAGGGCATTAAGTAGGGCATAGCAGAGGCAAAGCCTAGGGGAGGAGAATCTTCCTTGTGAGCAGTGTGTGGTGGTTTTGAGAGTTGTGTATTAGCATGTGAATGTTGGGGAATGACACAAAACAGATCACTGACAGATATAGGCTAAGAGAAACAGAGATAAACTCCGTAGCAGTGTCGATAGCGCCAGAGTTAGCTCAGCTTGTTTGGGTACTTCCACCCTCATCTCAGTTCTGCTATCATGGTGCTGCTGCTAATGGTGTTCAGAGCAAGAGTGAAAGTGGGGCAGCGCTAAAAAACAGCTCCTGAGGGCAGAGCAGAACTAGCCCGGAGCTCGAGATTTTTGCACATCTCTACCCAGCAAGTCTAACTGAGACATCTTTCTTGTGCTTCAGTTTTTCCTCTCTCTGTATGGACACAAGCTGCCAGTGCTATGTATGGACATCTCCTATGTAAGTATCATTAGGGCTCTGTGTTAGGTGGGACTGTGATAATACAGATCATCACATATGGATGACTCTCAGAACCTCTGCTGGCAGCAAGGCCTCCAGGATAATGCTTTATTCTCACCTGCTTGCTCCTGACTTAGCAGTTTCTTGACGGGAAACAGCAAGCCCCTCCTTAGCCCGCAGTCATGCCCTCACTGGGAGGGGTCACAGAGTAGTGGTCATGACAGACCTGACCAGGGCATTTTGTGAGCAAGTGGAAATCAAAATGCTGTGGTGGTTCTCTACACTCATCTTTAGCAGGAAGCAGGCTGTATCTCTTAAGTTACTAATTGCGTGAGAGGAGCCCGAATTCTTCGTTAGTGGGAGCAGAGAGCAGGTGCTGGGGTGGAGCAGCCTCTTTGTGCCTGTTCATTCTTGGGCTGCATCTTGCTCTGGGGTGTCCTTGGAATGAGGTTCATTGGAAGCCAAAAATGTCAAGATATAGCTAAGGTCTTAAATGCCTGCAGAGGTTCAGAAAAGAGCGAGGGTGCTGTCAGTGGGCTGTGCCAGTCCCACAAGCATGGGCCACCCTGGTGAAAGGAGGTGGAGGGATCAGGAGGGCATGTTTTGGGAGCCAGTATCTGCCTACTGAGCAATGCTTGGACACTGGTTCAGCAGTAATTCCTCATGGGGCTGCCAGCCAGCTACCCACACCCTCCTCTCTGTTGCTCTGTAGGATGGGACCTTAATTGCGACTGGCTCTGCTGACAGGAATGTGAAGATTTGGGGCTTGGATTTTGGGGACTGTCACCGCTCTCTCTTTGCCCATGATGACAGGTCAGTCAAATCCTACAGCATCTCTGGGCTGTGGGCTATCTTGTCTCCATGGAGCTGTGATCCAGCAATAACCCTTGTGTCCAGCATAGAGTGTGGGGGGGTCTGCAGTATTCCCCAAGTGGGTGAATTTGAGCCTTTTTCCCTTCCAGTGTGATGTATCTGCAGTTTGTTGCGAAATCCCATCTCTTCTTCACAGCTGGGAAGGACAGCAAGATTAAGCAGTGGGATGCAGATAAATTTGAGCACATCCAGACGCTGGAGGTAGGAAGTTTTGGAGACTTTTGAAAGGAAGCATTATCCCTGTATGAGCAGCACTTCCCTCAGGGGCTGGGAGCTGGGTGGTGTTCATGTCTTGCCTCTTCTGTCTGCTGTGCAGGGGCATCACCAGGAGGTGTGGTGTTTGGCCCTCAGTCCCAATGGAGACTACGTGGTGTCAGCGTCCCATGACAAGTCCCTGCGCCTCTGGGAAAGGACGAGGGAGCCACTTGTTTTGGAAGAGGAGAGGGAGATGGTGAGAATTGTATCCTTCCTGCCAAAGACAACTTCCAGACCTGTTTTCTCCCCAGCAGGCAGATTCCTCATTTTTCACTGTGGAAGAGTCTGGCTCCACACTTGGCAGGCTTGTTCATTACTAACCGCAGCCTGGTGTTGAGGTGCTCAGGGCTGACTGGCATCTTCTGCATGATGGGACTGTTGTCCAAGCTGTCTGGAGACAGCACCGCAGATGTTGCAGGTTCTTGTCTGTCTGTACTGCATTGCAGGTGCCTGGCTAACTTGCTCTCTGCTTTGCTTCTGACTTTCCTCGTAGCTGTGGTTTTCTACAGGTGTGTTGCTACAGTCTTTGACCTTCTCTTATTCTCTTGTGCTCCTTTCAACTCAAACATGCTTTGGAGGCAGTTCAGCAGGTGGCTGTTGAGAAGTGATGGAGAGTGCTGCTCCTGTTAAATGCAGTTTGTCTTGGTTTCGCTTTTCCAACTGTGAGAGGTCCATTCTGTCTCAGTAGTAGGCCCCAGAGCTCAAGGATGCTGGAAGAAGCCCCTTCTACTCCATTGGAGCATGTATTGTGAGGAATCATAGACTTGCATAAAGACTTCAATAGGAAGGGAACTCTGAGGGTCTCTAGTCCAAAGCCTTGCTCACTGCAGGATAACCTTAAAGCTGTATCAGACTGCGAAGGAGATTTTCCAGGCTGTCTGAGCACCTGTTCTAGAGCTGAACCACCCTTGGGATTGGCAGACATGTTTGTTCCACATATCCAATTGGAAATTCCCTTGGAACAATTTATAACTCTTGTCTTTTCACTATATCCCTTGGAGGAGCCTGGCTCTGTCTCCTGTTCTTAAAGCAGTTCTCCAGCCACAGTGGGAGAAGGATGTGGAAGCATGTGCAGAAGCAGGAGTGGATGAGAAACCTGCAATAAATGTGGGGGTTTTTGACCTAGCCTGTTTGCAGGGGTGACCCATAGGTAGCATCTCGATGCCCGGTAGTTGATGGTGGTAAAAAGAGAGACAGAGACAGGTCCTTTTTCAGATGCCAGAAAAGTGTGTTTTGGGTGAAATTTGACTAACAAGGTGGGCATGAATATACCAGTAGTGAATTATATGCTGATGGGGCGCTATTCATGTGAGAGATGCCAGACAGGAGGCTCTTCTCTCTTGCTGGCTAGGACAATCCTGGGACTTTGCTAGGCTTTTTTTTTCTGTGCTGTGTGCCAGGTGGAAGGTCTGATGCTGAATTGCTGTTGTCTCTGTCTCAGCTTGGTGGGCTGTCTAAGGGCTGTTCCTGTATCCAGAGCAGAGACCTTGATTTCTTTCTTTTTGGGAGATTCCAGAGTTCTCCGTGGGGTTGGGACCAGGGACAAATGGGTGTTTGCACTGGCACTGTTGATGTCTGCTGCTTTGTCCTGGTTTTGCAATGGGCTGCATGAAGCCGCAGGCTCCCTTGCTCAACCAGTCTGGAAAGGACTGGTACCCTTGCTTGCTGCCTGCTCCCCTGTGTTAACATGTTGTGTTCTCATCCACTGTAGGAACGAGAAGCTGAATATGAAGAGAGTGTGGCGAAGGAAGAACAGCCTGTGGTGAGTTGCACCATCGGAGTGTGTGTCAGTCTGACTATACAGAGTCTGGAATAACTATTTCTGTAAGAGGCATAGAAGAGGTGTCAGAGGGGACCAGTAATTTTCTTGCTTTGAGGAGGTGCGGGGTGGGGGGAGGCACTGCTGATGGTGTGGTTGCCCCATGGTGCAGTTGACTCTGACTTCCTACAGATGACTTCAGGAGAGTGTGTGGAGCTAGCCAAACTGCTATGCAGTAGCTGTGGATGCTGCAACCTTGCTGCGCTGTTCTCCTTCCTATCTCCCCAGTTCACGTCCATACCAGCTCTGTACCAAGGCTGGGCTGCCTTCTGACAACTGCTTCCAGGTCCATGTAGAGCAGGATGGATGGGGAAGCCTGATCCCTCTTGCTCAGACACTTGGGTTGTGTTGTCGACAGTTTTGACACATCGGATTACTCAGTCTCTGTTGGTAGAACAAGAGCTGTGTTCACCTGCCTCCCAGAGCTCAGTGGTAGCACGGTGCCTCTGTTCCTGAGGAATAGCAGTGCACTTTGGAAATCCTGTATTTTTCCAGATAAATGACCAGTTTAGGGAATGGGGCTGATGGTTTCTCTTAGCACGGAGTGTGAGAGGATGCAGTGGGCACCTATGTGTATCAGCTGCTGAAGGAGGAAGCTGCAAACTCTGTATTTTGTAGGTGGCTGGAGAGACACAAGGAGAGACAGGGCTGGCGGGAAAGAAGACTATTGAAACCATCAAAGCGGTAAGATTGTGTGCATCCCCTAGCATTGCTTTGTGCCTTATCAGTCTCTCACGGAGGGCGGCTGTCACAGGGTTGGAAGGAGTGTCAGTTTGAAGGCAGAATTGCCTGTGTCTGCAAGAGCAGTCTGTCTTGCTCCATGGCCAACAGGGAGGTGTCTGACTCCGGAGAGTCACCCACTGGGAATTATCTCCTCCCGAGACCTCTCCAGGGAATGAAGCATGAGGCTCCTGTAGATACGCAGGCTGCAGATTTCTCTGCCTGTCATGTGTGGGAGAGACAGGGCTGCTCTTGCCCTTTGGGGTTTGCAGCCCAAAGCAGCATAAGGCAGCTGGATGTCCTCTAGGCATCGGGCCTCTTCCCCAAGGGCTGTCCTGTCCTGTGGGCATCTGTGGCAGGTGGAAATTTATTGCAGTGCCTGAGGTGGGAGGTGTACCAGGAAGGTGTGGGGGTGGGTAATAGGCTACAGATTTCAACAGCCGGTGCTCTTGTAAATATAGAGGAAATCCTTAGTCTGAATACTCAAAATGGCCTGACCTTGGTTTGTGCCTTGAAGGGGTACTGCCTGCTTGGGGTGTAGCTCAATGTCAAGGCAACAACTGAAGCTGCAGCAGAGAGCATCTGGGGCAGTGGGGGGAATGTGGATGGTGTTTGACATCTTCAGGGCATGACTGATGTGCTCAAAGTAGTGGTGCAGTCTGGAGTAGAGGTTACCTTTCTGAGGGAGATGTTCTGTGATGCTCTGTGTCAGCCCTCCTGCTTTCCCCTCCATTTGTCCAGTTGGACTTGAGCTTTGCTTTGGCTTGTCTGGTGTCACTGATATGCCTGCTATTCTTGTGCTGCACAGGCTGAGCGGATCATGGAAGCTATCGAGCTGTATAGAGAAGAGATGGCAAAACTGACGGAGCACAAGGCCATATGCAAAGCTGTGGGAAAAGAGGTAAAGGACTGAGGAATGTACCGGTCCTGAGGTGTATGGGTGTGTCCTTCCAGCTCTGTCATCTGGGTGGAAAGGCTCAGCATGCACATAAAATCAGGACAGCTGGACATAGCAAAGATGTGCTGAAATCTTTTGGAGAACGAGATGGCACTGTGCCCTGGGGCATGGTTAGTGGTGTGTTCTTTTTAGCAATCTTTACGTTTAAAGTCACAGTAGGATGAGCATGCCGGGAGAGCATGTGGCCGGAAATTCAGCCCAAAGCATGTTCTTTACCTTCATCTCAACACTCCTTGCTAAATAAGGGGCTGTGTAACAAGTGGGAAAAGTGACAATTCAGAAGTGGAAGAAAATTCATACATGTTTGAGTTAGTCATATACATTTGAGAATGAGATTGTCTAGTGGCTGCAAATGAGGCTTATGGTGATGTTCTGGGGAGGGTGGAGGTGTGGGAATTCCAGGAAGACACTTGATAAAAGCTGTCTTCTACTGTGGGTAAAAGTTTTCTGTGGGAATATGCATCTGTACTCACACCCCTGCCTTATTCTAATCCATTCTGTGTCTCCAGGTTCCCTTTCCTGTCAACCCCATTCTCCGTGCCTATGGAAATATTACAGTAAGTGGAATGCCCAGGCCACAGGCTGTGGGCCATTCTCAACTGGAGCGGGGCTGTTTGATTTGCTGGCTGAGCCGAAACAGTGGGTTGCTGTGGGGAAGGAGGACTACTTGGTTCAACTTGAAATGAAAACTGAGCACTTCTGTTTGTGCAAAGTGAACACAGTTTGGGGTTTTTGTGTTTGGTTGGGTTTTGGGTTTGGGTTTTTTTTTTTTTTTTTTTGTATCTTGCATGTGTGTTACAAAAGTTTAACCCCATCAGGGTTATGCTTAACCGTGATGGTAGCCATGACCTTATGTACCTTATCATGAGCCAGTGGCTTATGGTATTCTTCAGGATACAGGAAAGCTAGTTCAAACCTTTCCTGTGCCTAAGAGCACATCTTCCTGCTGCCAGGAGCGTGCAGTTGCCATGCTATAGTATATTCCAGAGGAGCTGTGCCAACTAACAAAATACCTGAGCATCCACTGGAATGGGTACTTGAGACCCCCTGTCACTGTGCCCTCCACCATGTAACATTGGTAAGCACTTATCTGGAGCCATTCTCTCCTTTCTTCTGTGAACAGAGGCATATTTAATTGCAAGTTGAATAGATTGAACAGGGGTGAATGAAATCCTGTGGTTTAGCAGCTAGCAATTTATTCGCAGGTGGGTGATGTTTGATTGAATCCCACTGTACAGAGAAGGGATTTGAACCTGTTTCCAAGGTCCTGGAAGAATGCCCAGGTGCTAGGCTGCTGGGTAAAACCACAGTGGCACATTATCACATATCCTGTTACATGGTGAAATGACCACGATGAGCACTTAGTATGTCAGACCATAAACAAGAATACTTTATGCATTGATAGTCTGTTATCCTCTTTTTGGGAGAGACTTCCCAGCTGTGCTCTGCTTCTGCCAAACACTTTCAGCAGATAAACATGAGTAGCAGGAATTAAATCTTTGAGAGATGAGTTTGTTTAAGGTTTTGTATGTATTTGGCTGTTTCACCAAGTTTTTTATCCAGTTTGTACAAGATTCATTGAACTGAATATGAGATAATTTAGCTGGTTGAATATAAATCAGACTTTTCACAATATTCTTCACCAGTTAAGAGCATCCTGAGAAGGCTGGGTTTATGTTTTTTGGAGGGAGAATTTTCCAGGCTGGCAGCTGATTGAAGTGGAAGGGGTTTCCTCTGTTATATTCAGCTTGATCTGTCCATCTCACAAGACGTGATTGTGTATTTTTCACTGGGTGAAATGGACCTTAAGGCACATGTTTGCATTGGAATGTTTCTTGATATGCAGAGCTGCTGTCTTTCCTCTGTTACAGCCTTCTGCGTACGTGCTAGAAGTTTTCAAGAAGGTCAAGTCGAGGTGAGTCCTGAGAGCCTTAATTGCTTGAGGTTTGTGATTGAGTGTTGGATTTCTGGGCCAGGACTGGCAGGGTCCTGGGACAGTCCCTCATGCTGGGTCTGGAGTTACTGTTCCTGGCAACCTCTTTTGGAGTGTGCATGGAATTGGGGAATGGAAATTGTTCCTTCCATGGGGAGTTTTGGGTGAAGCCTGTGTATGTGTATGCACATGTGTGTGAAGAACAGCTTGGGGATGCTGAGGAGGGAAGATTGTGTGCCTGCTCCCTGTGCCAGAAGATGTCTGCTGGCCTGGGCTCTACTCTGTGGAACGGCAATTGTGCTTTGTGGGCAGTCACAGACCAGCAGTGATGAACACTTCACACAGCTTTTCTACCAGAGCCTTCCTATATGGAAGTGTTTCCTGCTCATCTGTAGCAGTGCAGTGACTGAAACTAATGCTTCTGGCTCTTTGCTTTCTTCTCAGTGAGCTGGAAGAGTCTCTTCTGGTGCTGCCATTCTCCTATGTCCCTGACCTTCTCAGACTCTTCAATGAATATATTCACCTGGGTTCAGAAGTTGAACTCCTGTGCCGAGCTCTCCTCTTCCTGCTCAAGTGAGTCTTTCCTCTGCCCAGACAGATCTGCTAGTCTTAGTTCAGCTGCTATCGCTGCCCAGAACCTGGACCTGAGGAAGCCCTAGTAGGGCTCTGGTCAGTAGTAGGCCTGATGGTTCCTCTGGGCCCCCGTGCTGGTGCACGTAATGAACTCACTTTGCGCCAGGTATGTGAACAGAGAGGTACTCTGTGCTCCTGTTCTGTGAGACAGTGGTTTGGGACAGCACGGAGCTGTGAAATATACCCCATTTCTTGGAGCTGCAAAGATGACGTTGCTTACTGTGAACCCATGTAGCATAAGAATGTGGGGAAAATTTGGGCTTTCTCACATGTCTCTGACTCTGAAGCTCTTGGGAAGCATCCTTGGGCATAAATTGTGGTCTCTGCAGGAGATAAGGAATCACTGCAGCCCGCAGTGAATGGTGTGCAGGATGCAGTGTTGACATGCCCAGATGGGGTTGCTGGTCCTCATCCTCCAAATCTTGTTGGTATGAAAGATCCTGCATCAAGGCTGAAATGTCACCACTCGCTGGCACAGTCACTGTAGAGCCTGTGCCCTTAAGGGGGGGTACCCCAGAGGGGCCTTCCCCTTGAACCCCTGTGTGTTAAAGAGAAGCTTTAGAGAACAGCTTTTCCGGATAAATCTACCCACGTCTGGTATGTTAAGGCTGGTCTGGGGAGGCCTAATTTAAGAAAAGTCCTGTGTCCAGAACATACAGAAGCTGAGGAGAGGGGCTGTCTGACGTTTCCAGGAACAGTGCTGCAATACATCACTACCTGCTTTGTTCCCAGGATACATTTTGGGCAGATCACAAGCAACCACATGCTGGTGACAGTGATAGAAAATCTGAAGAAAACCACCATCTCCAGAGTCAGTGAGGCCCGGGTGAGTGTTGCGGCCTCCCCTCTTCCAGGATCTGGAATAACGGGATGGGCCAATGTCTCTGAGCATGTGTTGTCCATGGTGTCTGGTGGGAAGGTTGGTTGGGGGTCCGAGCCCATTTCACCTTCTTCCTATGCAAATGGGCTGCCTTTCCCTAATGTTCTTCCTGATGTGAGACTACTCAGTGGTGATCCTGCGCTTGTGCTCCCTCCCTCATGTACTCTTGGTTTTCTTTGATGTATGTATTTGGGCTTTGGCTTGCTAGTTTCTAAATATGTAGGAGGTAAATAAGCTCTGTATTTCTTTGGGGCTTTTCTGTGGGCTGCTAGTCTCAAATAATGCAGACTGTGCACCTTCGCAGAAGCAACTTCAGGTGCATGCCAGCAACTTGTCTTTCCAAAAATGCAGTGGATTATAGCTGCTCTTAGAGAACTGTGGGGAACGGAGTGCAGGACTGATTGTTTTCCTACTCACGTGAAGGTTACATTTGAATAATGTTTCTTTATTTAAATCTGTGGATTGTCTTCCTTTCATCATTTCTTAGTAGAGGGTGGCCAGTGCAGGACCCTGTGCCCCCTAACAAGCTTGAGATGTATCCAACAGTGTGGTGCTGGTCTGTCTCTACAGGATGTGCTGGGATTCAACATGGCAGGGCTCCAGTACCTGAAGAGGGAAATCGAGGCCAAGGATGAGGTGACATTTTTTGCTGATGCTACCGACTGTTTTGAGGAGAAGAAGAGGAAGAGGAAGAAGAAAGAGAAGATGGTTCTTGCAGTGCTCTAGCATTTGCTGCCCAAGACCCAGAGCACTTGGATGGGGTCATGTAACCTCAGTGTTGGCCATGGAAGTGTTCTTGTGGCTGAACATCTGTGATGATGTCCAGTGACTGGGACAAAGTCTGTTCCCTCCCCATGTGGTATAACCAAGCATATAACCCCGACTCAGAATGGTTGTCTCTGAGGTGAACTCTCTGTAGTCTATTGCAAATGTATGTGTTTGAACTATTTCTGAGGTGGCTGTCAAAGGTACATGCTTTTCCTCCAGCAGAATGACCCTTAGAAATGGGAGTCGATTTCTTCTGAGGAAGAGGTCAGCTCATTCTGGCAGTGTTTTAACTGAATGGAGTGAGTCCAGCACACGGACTGCTCGTGGGACTGTGCCCTATCCAGGGAAGGCAGCTGGCAAGATTCTGTGCTGTTTTGACACCTGCTGGTGGTTTGTGGCAGTGCTTAGAGCCTCTGGGCAAAGCTGTGTGACTTCTGCCAAGGTGGGAGAACTCAGTCTACAGCCACTCACTTTTTAGTGGGACAGGGAAAAACATGACTGCGCTCTATTAAAGGCATATTTATATACGCTTTACATGACAACTTTGTTTGTGGATTTTTGTCCTGGTATTTCTCTAGTAAAGCCTTAACTGCCTTGCCCTATGTGTCAGTTCTCAAAAGGATTTTTTTCCAGAGAATAAAATCTGTGGGAGCAGATGAAAGGGCTGCCATCCAGGACTGCTGTTCCGTAGAGTTGGTAGACTGAGCATGAGAAGCGTGGGTTGTTTGCTTTGCTCCCGTGTCTAGAAATGGCACTAAATTATTGCAATGTTGTACTTGTCCTGTATCGGATAAAATTATTTATTTTCACAGTGGGGGCAGTGGGATTGGTGGATGTGGTGGGGGCTGCTTCTGGGTACTTTGGTGACCGTTGGACTTTGGGACCCGTCTGACTTGGGTACTCGAAGCTGGACGTCTTTCTAACTTGAGCTTCATATGGATTTTTAATTTGCATCTCAGTTATTACTGACTACGGTCTTTGATTTAGGTTCTCTATTACTAGCAGTTATGCACAGGGCAACCAGTTCAGTTTGTCAATCTTTTGGCGGCACCTCAGGTGTAATAACAGCACCTCTGAGAATAACTGTAGTTAGTAAACAACTTTGCCAGGGGGCTGATGGTGCACTTGCTGCTTCAGAGTCTGGGTAGTCTGTAGCAGCACTTCATGCTCCAATTCCAGGAGATGGGTCTCAGGCTCTTTATGGAAATAGCAGACTTAATACAGCTCTGCCAGTTGTTTCTGGGTGCCTCTATAATCTTGTATTTGTCCAGGTGTGGATACAACTTGTGATCAAACAGCTTGACTCAAACATCTCTATCCTGTCCTGTCCCGTCCCGCCTCACTCTATTGTATTCCTTTACTCCTCTCAAAGGAGATCCACCTAAGAGGGATTACTGAAGTGAGAGGGAGAGGAGGCACTGTAGGATGACGAATTGTGTTGGTATCCTCAGTTGACATCTTGTATCTATGTCAGCTGCTGCTGAAATGGGCTGGCCTGCTGGGATAATAAAGAAGTGTTGCAAATGGAGCGGTGGCTCCTGACACCACAGTGCGCCTTCAACAGTGATGACTGAGGAGAGAGATACCAAAAGGGGAAGGCTGACTCTTATGCCTCTGTGTGGTGTGTTCTGTTTACCTTAATGCCAGGGGAAGAAATATTATGGAACCAAAGTAATGAGCTGCTGTTTGATGATCTTCTGGGAGGCCTGGGAGAAGAGCCATGGCCACAGGTGCACGTGAACTCAGGGACTGATGATAAGGATGTAAATGGTGGTATAGAAGAGTGACTTGGGATGCAGAGTCGTCTTCTCATGATGTTGACAGGTGTCTCCTTTGATGTAAGTTGGAGGAGGTGGAATTCCTTCACCTTTGTCGCTTTTGCTGTCACTGGGATTTGGGAAGAATCCCTGGAAGAAAAGGTCTTTGAGGTGATGGAAAGTGATCGTCCTCTGTCATGTATGTATATAGGTGCTGACACAGGCTTCCCTGTTGAACTTTCTCTCTGGTTCTCCGATCTGTATCACTTGTGACCAGTCTCTACCATCAGTAGTGGCTTGCCTCAGTGCTCAGAGTGTGCTGCCCAGGGGACTGATGTAGGACTGTTGGCTGTGTCTGCAGAAGACTGAAAAGCATCAGGGCGGGAATCAGTGGAGTCAGTAGCAAAACCATTGGTGTTGGAGAATCCTGGATCAAGTTTGGCACTGCTTCTTGCGGTCGTCTCTCATCTGTGGGTAGGGTTAAACAATGTCCACAGCTGGGTATCTGCTTCTGCACCTTCCTGAGCTGGCTTTCAGCCTCAGTTAATAGGTCAAATCTGACTCAACGAGCTGATGGATGAGTAGTCACGTCTGGTGGAGCAGTGGAAAACACCAGTGCAGTACTCAGATGGGTACTGGGGGGGGGGGGGGGGAGCTTAGCGTATGCTTTAAGTGGGAGAGGTCTGTCCTGTGCCAACAATCCACTGATACGCTGGAATTCTGATATCCTTGGGGAGCTCAACTTCCCCTTTCTTAGGTGAAATTCCCTGGGTTTACAAACCTGGGCAGGAGAGTGCTTGCAGATACAGGGCCAACTTAAAATGCTATCATTAGAATATGTCTCTCGCTTCACAGTGTGGATGGGAGAGTCCAAAACTGGCATTCATATTTCACACTGGTGAAGGCTATTATTTAACTCCTGATCATGGGATGCTCAGTCACTGTGAAGTGTTGAGAGAACAAGTCATCTGCATGTGTCAAGGAAAATTCCCCATCTCTCAGGGTGTCACGTGCTGGAAAAAGGCTGAAGCAAAGGAAAGCAAAGCGCAGGGAAGCACCTCATTGGAAATGAATTCATAAAAAGCAAGCAGAACTGCACCAGAATTGCGCGCACACGAATACGTGTCTCAAAGCGACTGAGATGTTTCTTTTAGTCGCTATTAGGAACAAAGAGGGGGGAAAGGCCATCGCTAAGTGGCTCAGTCTTCCACTATGAAGAGATGTGCAGATGAGCATTGGAAGGTAATAATGTCTGATAGCAAACAAGAGGATATAAGCAGAATCCCCCTCTGTCAGTCTCTCTGTCAAGTGTAACTGTGTACTCACAATCCCCATCTGGTGTCTGCAGCTAATTAAAGGTAGGTGAACACACAGAAAGCTAAGCCTATGATTGTGAAAGCAAACGGAAACTTGGGAATTAGAAGACCAGAGCAGATCAGCAGCTCTTTCTTGAAGAATCACAGGTGACTTCAGTGACGCCTGCTGCATGCTCAGTACTTAAAAAAGATTTCCTCTGCCTCAGCATGGGTTACAGAAACCTCACCCCTTTTAAAACCAAAATAAACTTATTTGGAACCATTATTGGGAACTCTTCTGAAGTGAAGAGTTTCTGACATTGGGGTTGAAACACAGTCAGCTTTCCACTGTTTGCATTTCAGACAGCCATGTCAGAAGGTTGTGTAGCTTTTGGACCACCTTTCCCATTGATAGGGGACAGACAAAATGTTAATTCATGTTAATGTTTAATAAAGAAATGAAAAAGTCTACATTGGGATGTTTCCGTAATGTTGGACTAAAATTCAGGTATTTCAGTATTGCCGATCTTCATCTTATTCTTCTAGGGCTTTGACCTGTAGTGAAGGAGGAGAGAAAATTAACGTGAAGGGAAAGGAAAAAAGCCAAACCTCGACTCTGCTTTTGTATCATTGCTGAAGCAAACCCAGTAATTCTGTCTGGATTCTTTGCCAGTGTTGTGTGCGCACTGTGATTGCTATGGCCTGGCTTCAGTGGAACTGGCCTCTACTCTTGCTGTTGGAAGGGAACGACATGAGAAAGGGTTCTCACATGGGCTTCAACTAGATAAAGAGTTTATTTTGCAAATTGAGTGGAATAAAAACGAGTTCAGGAGGAGCAGTCTGCTTAGGAATACTGAAGGTTTTCATGCACAGCTTTCTATGCAGTATTTTTGAGTATATTAAAGGAATCTTTGTGAACATTTTAAGTGAGAAATAACTCAGAAAATATAAATGAGAGATGACTAAGTTTGGTCAGGTGATGCTTCACTGCTGATTTTTGCTTGTTGGCCGCTACTAGGAAGTGTGGCAGATTTGTGATCAATCCTAATATTGCAGGGAAGTTTCTAGGCCTCAGCGGAGAGAATCATTTGTTCTAGTGATAATCACCTCGGAAAGGTGAGACAAAAAGTTGTCACATGCCTCTGCAAAGACTCAACTATTTATTTTCTGGATGGCTGAACAAGACTATTTAACCAAATACAGGACTTAACCTAGGGAGTGTCAGTGTTCATGTTTTTGTGAGACTAAACCAACCAGCCCAGAGTTTCTTTACATGTTTGAGATGGACATTGTTTTGAGTCCAGGAGGTTTTGTGAGGAGGAATTTTCAGAGACCTTCAGTACGAATTAGCAATCAATTCAGAAAAAGACTTCGTCAGAACAGAAGGGAGATTTGACTGTGGCGATGGCAATAAGGAAAGCAGTCCCCATGATTAGCTGGATTAGGCCTCTGGGAGGAGGATACCATGTAGTTTCTCCCCAGCTGGAGCTTATAATGGAAGATGGCACTGATCAGAATTTCCAGGACTTAAGACTTGGCAGGGAAAAAAATAGACTGGTGCATACCCGGTGTACCGCGATCCAAGGGCCATATCTTACTGCAGGGCTGTAGTGGACCAAGTTGGGATGGTGGGGTGTCTCGCCGAAACATGAACTGTGTCAGTACTTCTCTTCCAGTTCAACACAGAGTGAGAGAAATTTGTCTAAATTGCCTCCACTGATGAGCTCCAGGTTGTAAGCCCCTAAGCTGGAAGGCATTAAATTCTCTGTTCTTCTAGTCTATAATTGTTACTCTGGGGGTAAAATTCCACACTGGAAAAGGTAAGAAGATATTTAAACAGGAAAAAATAGTTATGTTTGAAGTACTCTGGGCAGTCCTAGAGCAGATGCAGCAGTCAGAGGTGCCTATGTTTCTGCAACGTTTCTTTTGAGAACTGACTGTGGTCGCTTTTCTTTTTCTCCAGAGGAGAGGAAATGAGATACAGCTGGGATTTCTTTCCTGACTTCTTAGATAACATGGCAGACTTACAGATGTTAAAGTTGAAAGGAAAAGATGATGTCAGTGCTACACATACAAGGCAAATGGGAACTCTTGAGCTGAGAAGAAACATCCACAGGATTCCTGTTTATGAAATGTCACCATCAATTGTATTGTAGAGCACCTGAATTGATGTGGGCGAGATGAAGCACCAGCCAAATATTAAATGTGTTGGCTGGTGGTTTGAGGAGAAATTCCCAGTAAGGCTTTCTTGTTGGCATGGAAGATGTACTCGTTCTCCGGATAGAGTTTGATTCTCTGAGGTTACAGACGCGTGTAGTATGAACGTGTGCAGAGGGTTGTGTGTGCTTGAACTTGATAAGGTTGCCCTGTCCATCTGTAAGACCTTATTAGGCTTGCTGTCAGTGTCAAAGGGTCAGCAGTAAGACTTGGGTTTAGAAAGTGAAGAGTGTTAAAAGAGAGGCTGATTTATTAGGGCTTAACTGCAATAAATCCAGCCTCCTGCTGCCAGGAGGCTCAATGACTTGTTGAATGTGGAGACAGTTAGCTAAGTGAAGGATTTGGGACAGGGCAGGGGAGGCTTTGCCATGAGCGCATCCACTGACCTGAGCTGTTGCAGTAGACTGTAAATCTCTGGCAGTGAGTCCTTTGGTTAATGTCATGCAGTGCTTCCCTTTTCTTGTCTCAGGTTGTTGTTGTGTGTGTGTCTGTGTGTGGTATGTGCATGACAGCTTTGCTGTCAGTTGCTTGAGGTTTGTTGATGATGTGGATCAGAATCCGTGAGGAGGTAAAAGAACTGTGATGTAATTTGCAGCCGGTGTCACTGCATGCAGTACTTACTTACATTAACTAGAAAGCTTTCGGGGTAGTGTAATCCGCAACCACGGCTTGGGGCTGGTAGGAACTGCCCGGACTGTTGCTGCCGTCCCACCCTCGGGGTATCCTTCTGGGCGGCACTCATAAATGTCATTGATTAACACAGGTGGAACATCGTGTTAAGGATCTAACCACATCTGTACATGTATATAACTAAAATAATCTGTGTGGAGACTGGAATGACTTCTAGAAATAAGGCTGTGAAATGACTTGAATCTGGACTACTGCCCTCGGCTCAAAGTTTAAAGATCAGGTAAAATATTGGGGAAGGGCACGTGTGTTGGAGGCTGGTATGCAACTATGTGTCTGACGGCTGGGTGAATGGGAACAGAGCAGGAACTGGTTTTGCTGCTCTGCCACCTGTCCTGTCTAGCTCAGCTCCACAATGATAGGCATGAAAGATTTCTTTGGATCACTGTCAAGTAAATTTGGGGAGTTTCAATGTCACTTCCAGAGCATATGAAGCCTCAGTGGAGTTGCTCTTAGCTAGTACCCTCGTCAGTCTTGGAGGACCCTGAAGTCCTCCTTTCTTTGGTAAGGGTGGCCCTTACCAGGAGGGGAGTTTCTGGTGTGGTAATTTAAAAAAGACCAACAAAACAAGCCAAACAAAAAGCATTTGGACCCACCTTGCCTTGCTATTTTTTCAGTAGATTTCCAGAATACCTCTGCCCCCAGGATTTTAAGTGTAAATTTGATTAAAAGTTAAACAGAATTTAACCCTTTCCTCTGAACTTGCCCTTAAAAAACCGAGCCTGTAATTTTTTCTAAATAATAATTATAGTTTCTGCAGCACAAGGGAAAGAGAAATAATAGTTCTTGACTTTGGTTTTCTTTTTTTTTACCTCTGTCCTCAATTAAGCAACTGAAGAGCCCATTGAACCCACACTGGGCTAATTTCTGACAGCACTCATGCACTTCTGTGCTTGCATCTCTGCTGACACAGGGATTGTCTCATTTTGTCTCTTTAGTATCCAGGATGATACATGACTTTGTTGCTCACGAGGCTGTACCATCAGATGCTACTGTAGGTTCAAAAATATCATAAAGGATTTCCATTGGGGGTGGTGGGAAAGAGTTCCTATTCTTTTAATTTAGTCTTTAGAAGCCACATCTTTCTGGGCTTACTGTTTGTTCTTTCCCCACTTTGCAAAAAACCTTGTTACTGCGATGGAAATTGCTTTGGGGGTCAGAGTCTGAAATTGTTCATTTGTTGTGCTTTTGAAAACACCCATTTGTGTATTTCTGAAAAGGACAGTAAAGCTTGCTACCTCAGCAGCCTGCGCTGGAAATGATGCTTAAGGCTCCGGACAGGTGGATGGTCCCCAGGGTTGATGCTAGAAGGTGCGTGTGGGAAGGACGACAACAAAGGATATTTGCTCTCACAGGCAGGAGGAGAGTCTCTGTTTCTGTTAATATTTCAATATCATGGGAAATTTCTTCAAGGCCACCACTATCTTCCCCTCCAGTTACCATGGCAAAAATCTCTATCTCTAGTTCAACCTGCAAGCCTGCTGCCACCTAGGAGAGGCAGAGAATTACTCACAGGTAAGGTGCATGTTTCATACATAATCCCCTCCTGCGGCGCTTGCAGCTGGTTCTTGTTCTGCATTGTCTGATGAAATTAAAGACTTAGTGCCCAGCACACACGATTGTGCTTGCCAGTTATTCAGTATCTGCTTCACTGGGAAGGTCTGTACAAACCAGTGTCTCTTCACATTGCAGTTTGCAAGAAAACTGCCAGGTGTTTGTATTTTTTCCCCTTAAATTTCCTTTTAGGTTCCAAAAGGGAATTGGGACAGTTGGGAAAGAATCAAAAAGACAGGTGGTCGATGCCCCAAGCCTGTCAGTGTTTAAGAGGCATTTGGACAATGCCCTTAACAACACGCTTTAACTTTTGGTCAGCCCTGAAGTAGTCAGGCAGTCGGACTAGACGATGGTTATAGGTCCCTTCCAATGGAAATAGTGTATTCTGTTCTAGTCTAGTCTAACAAGAACACAGATGTAGGGCAAAAGGGGAGATACAAAAGGGATGGATGTGTGGAGAAGGAAAGAGAACAGAAATTATCCTAGCCATTTTAAGCACGGGGTTTTGGCTGGGGCTCTGGACTGAGAGGTTTAACTTGCATTCTGGCACTGCCTCCTTGCACAAGTCATTGCTTCTTGATTCCATGCCTATAAAAGCACTGTCAAGGATATTGCCTGGTATTACCTGGATGCTGTGGGGATGCTGGCCAGCACAAGATTTGTTCAGATATGACACACAGGTGAAGCAAGAGACTGAACAAAAGCAGGAAGTGTGAAAACTTCCTACTTAATGGGACAATTTCACAAGCTATAGTAGACAGAAGACTTACTTAAGGTGGAGAGTAGTTGCCAGCAGGAGAAGAAATGTTTGAGGCAAGAGTTTACTAGGTTCAACTCTTGAAGGTGTCAGGACAGGAGATAAAGTCTAGGTGTAAGACAGAGCAGATAAAACAAATACCCTAAACAATGGGAAAACTCAGAGGTAGTGGTAGAGTATCCCATTTACTTCAAAAAAGCTCTCTTTAAACCTCAGTGCTTGACCTGCTGCTTTCCACTGAACTTAATGTGTTTATCCCTCTGCATTCTGGTGCAGGCTCAGAGCCCACTGGGTGCTTGGTTGAAGGCAGCAGAGGGACAGTGGAAGGCAGCATCACTACCAATAACTTGAAACAAACTGGGGCACGCCCTGCCAGCTCTATTCCCAGGCAGCTGGTGTGAGAGGACCCCCCTAGACGGCCTGAGGGCCAGCTGAGTGTAGCAAAACCCAGATGATCTTCTGTGTAACCTACAGGTCCTGGTGTGTACGTCACTCTCAGCCCTGTGTGCGTAGGTGGTTGCTTCACCCGAAACCTGTCAGAAAGAGAAGAGAATTAGTTTGCCAGAAACTGTTTCAGGCAGGCAGAAGGCACTGCTGGGAAGCAGGCCGTCTGCTCTTCCTCTGCTTGTTGAAGCGACAGCAGAATTTTTTTAGTTCATCCTTCCCATCACGATTTACAACTCTGACTACACCGGTATTCCTGGGCTTCTAGCCAAGGCTCAGGTTTTTAACAAAAACCCCAAAGTAACAGATTAATGGGCCAAAGTCAGTCTCCAAAGAGCTCGTTACACTGCCTGGTCCTTACAACAGAGTGTGAAACATCAACATTCTCAGCCTGCATCCATGGAGGAAGTTGAAGGACAAATTTGTGTCTTTTTGGCAAATGCCTGTGGCACAATCTTTATTCAATGTCCTTTGCTTTGATTCTATTGCAGAAGGCATGATATTGGTGTAAATTTTGTGTAAATAATCCTCTTTAACTTCACAGTACCCTCTAAGGCAGTAGTTTCACTTCTTCATTTCTCACTGGTTGTTTCACATCTGTGTAGTCCTTTTGTGCATGCAGCTTCCACTAGCAAGAGCTCTAAAGATCATTAGAGCAGATAGAAGCTCTACTTCTGCATGGCTCTGGACTTTATCCTGTGACTTTTCATTTCCAGAAAAGAAGAACAGTTACCAGCATGCACTTGTACCAGATGCTGTTAAAGGAAAGGCAGTAGAAGAGGCATTCCTAGTATATGGCTCCATCTTATGGAAAGCTCTGGCAGAATTATAAACTGGCTGTCAGAATTCTTATGCTTTCCCTGGAGTGCTGGCTGTTAGGAGAAACTGGACTTGATTTTTGTCAGGATATCCCAACATGTTCAGGCTATGGTACAGACAGTTTGGAAGGCACGCAGTTAACTATTGACCATGTCATGGAAAAGTTTTGGCTTCAGTGTGAGACAGACACGGTTCAGAATTGCTCACCATTGGCCCTACGTCTGCCCTCAGCATGTTCTTCTGTCATTCAGCAGCTAGTCGCTTAGCTCTCCTCTCAAAGCATCTAGTAAAAGGCTTAAAAGGTAAGCTAGATTTATCAGAATCATGGTAGTATTTTCCTTGATTGTCTATATATAGTGCCCTGGCATGTTAAAAACCAACACTTTAAAAAAAAAAAATAAATGTAATGTGCAAATCTTGAGCTCTAGGATGTTTGTATGTGATCTGTTGATTTGTCCTGACATGCACCATGATGCTTAAATGTGAATTAAAAGGAAAAACTGTCTCTTTGAGGCCATATCTAATTAGGCTGATTTAAGAAAAAAAAAATAATTATCTCTGCCATCCATCCTGATGGAAGGAGCTGTACAGTAGTCTCTCAGCTGGTCTTAAACAGATTTCTGAAGTGCCTAGCTGGCTGAGTACTCACAAGAGATCATGATGATCTCAGCAGGGTAAGTCACCTCTGAGCTCCTCTTTGATGAAAATTAACTACCCGAGGAGGAGGAACAACAAATGGCAGACA
Organism: Gorsachius magnificus; assembly: GCA_034008185.1. Classification (NCBI taxonomy): domain Eukaryota; kingdom Metazoa; phylum Chordata; class Aves; order Pelecaniformes; family Ardeidae; genus Gorsachius; species Gorsachius magnificus. Next base: position 130,895,907 of record CM067081.1, read on the forward strand.
TTAATGTTTATGTTTATTTCATTCCAGCACTGTGGCACCTTTACTGTGGTAGAGGGATGCTGTGACTGCTGAGGTAGTGGCACTGTAGTGGCACTGTGACCCCTCTCTCGACTCTCTTTTTAAAGAGGCCATCAGACTGTAGGGCACCTATATCCAGAAAAGGGAAGCTTGGCAGGTGCTTGCTCATCTGAAGAGTGCTCCAAAGAAACATCCAGAAGCTGCAACACATCACGGCCATGAGACTTGCACACTCAAGCACAAGAATTTTTAATGTCCTCCTTACTGTTTTCCTTAACCAGTGCTAATGTTGCAGGAAAAGCCACAGATTATTTATCACCAGTGCCAAGAAGAGGAACTGCCCTTTTAATGACCTAGACCAACATGACAGTAGGATGTTTATTTCCACGCTTTCAGTTAGCCTCCCCCTCCTGGGACCTGTGGGTCTAGCAGAGAAAAGGCTCATATAATAGGAGTGGTCCAAGCCTGTCTTACACTAAGTGTCTGAGAGAACAGTACATAACTGTCCATTAGGACAAATGGATGAGGTTGGCCTAAATAGCAGCTTTCATTTAACTCCTAAATAAACTAAGAACCTCTCCAGTTGCAGGAGGTAATTGAGGCTAGGTGGGAGTGAGAAGCTGACAGTAGAAAATGTCTTTGGTGCGAATAGCTGTCTTAGCACATGGGAATTTAGAAAGCTTGGTTTTGGCTTTGGGGCTTTTGAGCCATCTGAAATGACAGCTTCCCATCAAGTATCACAATTCTTGAAACCCATGTGGTGGGATTATAACCATTAAACTGAAGCTATTTTGAAGTGACAAACCTTAGGTGGAAGCCCAGAAGCTGTAAGGACTTAAAGACCATTGTTGCAGGCTCTCCTTTAAGCTAAAAAGCAAGGTACACATAGCACAGCTAAGGCAAGTGCAGTTGAGCAAACTGACTGGGAGGAATATGCTTTTCCCTCTTTTCCATCACATGTATGGCACCTGGGGGGGATAGGGGTCCTAAGCACACCTGCCTGAATATCGCTAAAGTAAAACCACTGGAACTGTGCTGGTGCAGGAGTGACTCAATGAACATTGCTGCGGTCACTCAAAAGGAGAATTCTAGCACAGAAGAAAGAGCAGTCACAAGCATATTCTTGCTGTCTTTATATATTCTCTAAGCAGCAGCTGGGTAAATCTGATAATTTCTTATGATTTGTCATGCAGTGCACAAGTCAATCTGCTGAACTGCAGACCTAGAAATGGACTTCCTCATGCTCACCACATTGGACACAGTGAGGATGAAATAAATGCTTTATTTCATCCTCATCCTCTGCTTGTTCCCAGTGTCATCACTGAAGCCGTTTTTCAGTGCAGTTAAAGACAGGTGGCTGCCTGAATACAGCTGTGCCTGTTTAGATTGTCTGACATAAACTGAAACATAAGAGGTTTCAGTTGCATATGCGGAAGAACTTCACTCTGAGGGTGACAGAGCACTGGAACAGGCTGCCCAGGGGGGTTGTGGAGTCTCCTCCTCTGGACATATTCAGAACCTGCCTGGACGATGTCCTGAGCAACCTGCTCTAGGTGAACCTGCTTTAGCAGGAGGGTTGTACTAGATGATCTCCAGAAGTCCCCTCCAACCCCTGCCATTCTGTGATTCTCTGTGTGATTCTGTGACTGGCAGCATCCAGCGGTATTTCCCAAAGCCAAATGTAATACTGGTTACCATGAAGGAGTTTGGTCCCTGAACCAGAGAATTTCAATAAAAAACAGTAAATAATCTATAATGGGCCAGGACTATGCTTTTGCTTATTGGTTTCCATCTTCTTAATAACACTAATATGCAAATAATGCTGAAGTATTTATAATACTATCTCCTCTCCTATATCCCATCAGTCATTATGAAATTATTCCAAATATAGTAAAAGCATTTGTTACCTCATGTTAATCAGATCAGAAGGTTGACAATTAACAAGCAATGCATACTTGGACAGCTAAAAATCAAGTTGCTAAGAGTTCAAACTAACCTTGAGAAGTTCACACCAACATTCTTCAGGATCACAGTGGTTGCGTAGGTGCAGCCTTCCTTTAGTACTCCAAGCATCACTCTGGGTGGAATGAGATGGAAGCCATCAAGATGCTGTTTTGTTGTTGCAAGAGAAGATGTGTTGACCCTTCCTGCAATAGGATCTTCTATCTGTGCAAACAGAATTAAAATCTTAAGAGAATTGACAGTGGCCATCAAATTAGGTTCAGAGTTATTTAACCTACATTTGACCTCGGTCTGCCCATCCTGAAGAATTACAAAAAAAAGACACCCTAATTTGAGTAAAAACTGAAGAGGCACTTTGGATGTTGTGCACAAATGTATGCTGGTTTGAGTTTTCAGCCATATTAAGCCATTGAGATGTATCAGGGAGACTGGGGGAAGCTCTGCTCTTTCGGAAAGCAGAGCTTTCATGTGGGTGGCTGGTGCAGAACTATGCTTTCGGCATAGGAGTTTGTCTTAGCAGTTGAGAGGAAAGGTACTTTTACAATTGGTGGTAAACTTATATGTAAATTGCAACTACTATTTTTTCAGTAAACAGATGCAAAACATCTTATGATATTACTCCAGAATATATATTTCATGCAAAAGAGAGAGACTGCGAGGATATTAATATCAACAAAAAAGATGTTATTTTACCTTTTTATTTGGTATGGAGTTTGGTTGTCTCCCTTGGAGGGATGACGGTAATTTCACTTTCTCTTTTCTTGGCTGTCCTGCAACATCCACCAGCAGACTCTGAACTTTACATTGAAAGGGTGGCTCTTGTGATCTTGCAGCCTTCTTTAGGTCTGGGAAGGAAAGATTTCCAAAAGCATGAAAAATGAAGCATTCTATTCAGCCTAATCCTGAAGTTCTTGTTCAGATAAGACTTTTATTTTCAATGAAAGCATCTGATTAGCACAAGGACAGAAGAATAGGTCTCATTTTTATTTAAAAGGTCAAGAAAGGCATTAAGAAACCCCATAATAGTAGCAAGCAATTAAGTTTTAACTAGTAAGTAAAGTTGTACTATAATTATTAGAAGGAGGGAGTCTCTCCCATTAGTTTTATACCCCTCTCCATTTCTGCCCATCTTGCATTCAGATGTATTCAGAATGCTGAACAGAGATAGGTGGACTTAAATTTCTATTGTAAACATTTTGTCAAAAGTTATAAGAAGGTAGACTTTAACCTGCTCCAGACTACATTCTGGGAGGCAGCTTTACCTGCTGTTTTGCTGCTGGAACCTTCATTTTGTTTGGAATGATCCTGCAGCAGAAGGCCAGGTGAAGGTGAGGAATCACTCATGGTATTGAGACATTCAGATGCTGAAGAGAAAATAATGGAATACTTTTGACAAGTGTTTTTCATGATCATCGTCATTTTCATAAAGACATGAAAAAAAAAAATCACAAAGCATTTGGCACTTGAATTTATCCAACCTTTGAAAGCTGTCTACGTAGCCACGAGAGGCTAGGTAAATTCTGCATATGACATCTTCCTCCACTGGGCAATAGGGATCAAAAATGCATACCTTGTGATTAGTCACTTCTTGTTCTCTGGCTAACTGAGCAATAAGCCATGAAGGGCTGACAGACAATCCAACACAGGTCTTATGGGGATTGCAATATGGTGATTGCAAAATGAGGAAATATGAAAATTAGTGGGAGTCTGATAAAGCCCCAGGGAGGACTGCTTTCCTGATACGATTCTTTGCTGTGTATGACTTTTAATCTCACTGTGTGATATCAGTAACTTGTCAGGGCTGCTTTTCAAACTGAACTGAACTATTCCTCACTGCTGTAAAGCTCAAACCTAAGATGATGGTTCACTCCTTGTCATCCAGTCACTGCTTTCCTCCTACATCCTCCAAACTATCCTTAGCCTGCACATTTCTTATTCCATATTGCTTTTGCCCCAGTTCCCAAGCTGCCCCTCATACTGAGAATCTGAGTCTGCGAATCCCATCTATCGTTTTTTTTTCCTACAGTCATACTAGTCCTTTTCTAAACTTGGCCTCCTCGGTTCTTGCTTGTCCACCCCTAACTACTGTTTATTCCATTTAAGTTTTTCTTGAGCATTTTGCAGCCACCCCCCACCCCGATTCATATCACAATTCTTCAGCTTTGCATCCAAAGTCTATGGTGGTTCCACATTCAGTGATGTCTGCAGAGGCTTTTTTAACACACTAAATATAGAAGACTCATAGACCACGTTTATATTAGTGGATGAAACAGGAACATTCCCAGATACCGGAACATGATAATCTATACTGTTAAATTGTTAGAATGCTGTCACAATATTGTCTGTGCCACCTAGCAGCTTCCCCAAAACCACTCTCAGGTACACAAGTTTTGGCCAGGGAAAAGGCCATTTTGTTTTGGGAAACTGAATTTACACAGCCTACTCCATACAGGTGGATCTCAATGTCAGGGAATGCTGCTGGGTATATTTCATGTATCAGAATAGATACAGTCATTGTGGTCCAAGCAGTACCTGTGTCAAAGTGACTGGGAATACGTGGGGTCAGACAATGTAATCTTAAATTTAACTGCAGTACGAAATGAGACAACTGGATAAACCAATGAAGATGATACTAAAAAACGTTATCAGAGAACAGAGCTCAAATTACCTCTACTGGGTTTTTTGATCATCTCCAGAGGGAAATTCTCACTTTGTTTTTTTTTAATGGGAGGAAGTTCCATAGACAGTGCTTCCACATCAGGAAACTAGAGAAAAGTAAGAAAGAGGGCTTAGGTCTCCCAATTAAACATATAGAAAAAAACCAGCAGACCCTTCCATTCCCTCCTACCCCTCTCTCCCCCCGAAAAAAAAAAAAAAAAAAAAAGAAAAGGGGTGCAAAGGAAACAAATAAGCAGAATCAAAGTGGTAACTATAAAAAAACACACAAAATTATATCTCAGATTCCAAAGTACCTTTTTGAGTATGCTTACAGCATTTATCAGGTGAGATTAAAACAGGAAAGTTCCCAAGGCTACCTTTAACCCAGGAGGGTTGGTTTTACTAATTCCCTCTCTAGTTAGCAGAGAGGTTTTTGAAGGGGAAGTGAAAAGACCTGAGATTCAGCTTCTGCTCTGAATCAGACTCTCTCCAGAGTTTATGTAAGGATTCTACAGAGTTTGTACTCAATAAACATATACCACCTCCAAGATACGTTTCCTTTGACAAGGGCATATAATTCCCAGTATTAATTCTGCCACAACTGAAATGGTTTCTTGAGATAAACTGAGGCTGACATGTAAACCCACTGTGTGTGTCTGTGTGGGAGTACAACAGAAACTACTTGGCCTAACACAAGCTCATCCAGCTTTCAGCTACATTACCTTTTTCAGGAAAAACTCCTTGCCAAATTCTGATTCAAAATATGGAGGAATTATTTTGTTTCTTATTGCCATCAAGGATTTCTTTTCTTCAGCAAGTTCTTTCCTAAGAAATTTTTAACATTGTTGGTAAGGAAAAGAAAGAAAAAAGCATAACAACTTGAGTTAACCCTGTTTTTCAGTATTACGTCTGAAACACTCAGGAATGGAAGGGATAAAGGCAAGTGGCAATTTTTTTCTGGTTAATCACATTGGCAATTTTCTCAGTGATACATCAAGAACAGGCTGGTCTGGCATGCAGAGAAAATGTCCTCCTCAGATACTGATTTATGGAGGAGCTGATCAAAATGCACATTGACTGTGGATTGGCTGCTACGAAGGGCTCCTCCCCAAAACATGCTCCAGTTCTCTAAACCTTGTGGAACATGTCTGAGACTGCCAATACTGTCTTTCCAACCTTCCAACAAACATTTAAATCTGAGAATTGGTATTTCAGATGCATTGCTAAAATTTATAATACAAAATTAATCTAATTTCCTTATTTTCTCACAGAAAAACTTGATGGCTCTGTGCATACAGAAAATGCTGTTCAAACTTCTAAAGGTAAGATTCACCAGAGTGAAGACTGCGTATGTTTTCAGCTCGATTTCGTCCAGTTTTACACTACTATAGTTTCACTGGCTTGCAGGGTCTAATATCAGCTATCAATCATACTGAGAATTTTGACACTGAACCATTAGCCAAGACCTGGTGAAATCAGGAAAAGTCTTTCCAAAACTAGACTTAAATTAGCTCTTAAAATAATTAACTTCCTGTCCTACTAATACTATTACCTGTACTCTTCTAATCTGCTCTGCCACTTGGACACTGGTGTTACTCCTTCTGGGCTAAATGATCAGGGAAGAAAAAAGTAGTGAAAATGAGAAAAACTAGCACGATGTTTTATAAGCACAAAAATATTGACAAGATAACCCTGGAAAGAGAATACTTTTTATGACCATATTTTATATTAACATCTCAGGTGACTCCTGACTCCAGCTTGTATGGTTTGCAGCAAAATTGTTTGCCCATACGTGCATTTCTGTTATATTATTCAAGCTAAGAAACCCTCAAAATCCATTTCCAACAAACTTTAACGTATCTTTGAGATAAGAAAAGAAGAGGCACAGAGGGACAAAATAGTCATAGGAAAAGCTAGTAAAGCATTGTGATATGTATCTAGAGGTCTAGGTCCTGGTCCTTAAGGACAGCCAGTAAAGTACATTGCCTTGCCTGTGTGCTTGGTTCCATCCTATGTGTTATGTACATTTGCATCAGTTCTCACTGGTCTGTCCTACCTGAACCTCTGCTGTTGGTCCTCTCTTTGGGTAGTGATTGTCTTCTCTGTGTGACACTCGTGATCAGAAGCCACTGCCTGTTCATACAGCTCAGTTAGGTGAGCTGCAAGGTAGAGTATTATTGAATGTGCATGTTCTGCCGAGTGTTACGAATAAAAACATAATTTTATGAATAAAAAACTTATAAGGATATATTTTAATGCATCTTTCTGCTACTTGATGAAAACAGATTGTTTATTACCAGGAGGGAAGAGGCAGAAAGAACATTCCAAAATCAAGCTCAGAATATTAGGAAATTAATTCAATTCCATGTAGAAAGAACCAGAAGCAGTTTAAGTTTGTACCCCTACCCTGCATTTCCTGAAATATCTTTATGTTCTTTCAAGATACACATCAAATGTCTGTAAACAGGAAAAGTTGCTGACATTCAGCCACTTTCTGACTGGGGAGCAACATTCCAGGTCTCTATCTCCACCTGAAGAAAATAATATGGGCTTTCAGGGACCTTTATTATTTTCAGCTTACTTAAGTTGTGCTTAATTGTGGCTGTCAAGCAGCCATAATCAACATTCTCATGGAAGGAACTACTATTTCAGTATGTATGATGGAGAAAAGCCAATCTTTCCATATTTAAGACTATGACCCACTTTGGGGCTTTACTGAAGTGTTTCCCTGCCCTCTGACATCTTCTATAAAATGTGTTGCTTGCTTCATGCCTCACACCTAAACTGTGAGTCCAAAAAAATTTCCTTGGTTGAAAATAAATCTCCATGAGAAAATTTAGGAGATCTGAGTATTTGAGAGACATGATTCTATTTGATTATGACATCTCTTAGTGTTTCAGGAATTATGTAATTGCAAACTTCAAATTTAGTTTTTTGGTTTGGGTTGGGGTTTTTTGTCAGCTTTTTCACCATAAAATATGCTTTTATTTTCCTTCTTTTTCTATTTTTGCCCATCTTAAAGAGCTTCTTTTTCACACTATCTTATTCATTAATAATGGTATGTTACAAGTACACCTCCATTTTATGTTTTAAAAATCAAGAAACTGTGTAGTATGCATTTGTTGCAGCAGTTTCCATTTACTTCGCACAGTATGCCTTTTTTAACAAGCAGAAATGCTCTTGACAAGGCAGGAAGGGCAGAAAAATAACACTTTAAAGGCTAGCATTGCTATGGGATTGAATACTATGGATTTTTGTGTGGAAAAGGCTTACGGATTTTAAAAGAAATAAACACCTTAATTTTTTTTTGTATCTGTTGAAAACATTACTAAATGTTAATAAGGATCTTATGAAAACTTCAACAGAAATCCACAAGGGGAAACTAAGACATTGTTCCTTCTTTCCCTCAGGCAAGGTTAATGTAACCAAAACACATGATCGTTTGAGACCAGATCTTCAATTGTAATAAATAACCAGGACTTGCCCAGTTGCTTTGAAAAACTTTTCAGATAAGTTGATACTTTTATAAAAGTAACCAAGTAGTGTCATAGTTCTTATACCTAAGAAAACTCAATACATGTGGAAACGTGAGTCAAAATGCCAGATACACATGCCAAACACAGGAACTGTTTTTTAGAGGTACTGAATCATTGATGCTAACAAGTTTTAATCACCTGTGAAAATCACACAGAAGCACGTAGATAGTACATAGATGACTTCACCCTTATGTTCCTTCTTTAAAAATAATACTACAGTACTTAAAAACTTACTCTGATATTTTACAATTTTATAAGACAGATATTAAATTTCTGTTACCTCTGTCACTGAGATTTTCAGTTGGCTTCTCCCAGCTAGGGAAGGACTGCAATGAAGAAGAAGTAACTGTGACCACGTGAGAAACAGACCTCACAACAACAGCATCCTGCTCAAAGGATTTCTATCCTAAAGACGCGTTATCTTGTTACCTGAGAATGCGACTACAAGAATGGAGGCATTTCAGTGTGTTAGAAAACATGAAGCTGGTGAAAAAGGAAACGAAGCACAATTTCCCTGGTCTACACAGGTATTTGTTTCCTTCTTGGTGACATACTTCACAGATGGCTTCGTATTTTATATGGTTGCTGTTTATTAAATCAACTAAGCCATAATCAAATATCAATCAACCAAGCCATATTCATCTTCAAACTCAAATCCTTCTGCAAAGGGTTTGAACCAGATCAAAAACTCATGGTCACAACAAGAAGTCAAATGGGAAATACATTCAGGAATTCGTAGGCTTCGTTACTGAGGAGCTCTCTTGTGGTTGGTTTACAGTAAAGTGTCTGAGGGGTAAGAGACTCTAAACTAAGCTGTTTCTTTTATTATTGTGCTGTCCCTGAAGCAGTTAACTGGAAACCAGAGTTCTTGTGACCAGACAGTCTAGGTTCTAACAGAGCTGGGGAGGCAGTGGAAACTTGGAAGGAGCGTGACATCAATTCCTGGGTTGCAGCAGGTCCACAGTGAGGCTCCACTGCTCAGAAAAGTAGTTGTCCAATGTGTAATCTGTACTTGGAAATGTGCTTACGGTGGTTGGTACAGCCAACAATAGTCACTAGACAAGTCCATTGGAAATGAGCAGCACATGAAACCAGCACCTGGATCTCACCAAAACAAATAAATGCCTGCCTCAAGGATAGAGGCAGATGGAGTTACTGATAGATCACTTCTCTGTGTTCCTCTTTCCAGAAAGGTTCCTTCCTGCTTTTTTGTTAGATATTTCTTTACTCTCTTTTTAAAACTTGTAAGTCACTTGAAAGTACTGAGCAAGAATATATAGAGAAGCTTGTAATATTAAAAATGGGCTTTAGTTGCAGCAAATGAAAATGCTGACTTGGCGAAACAGCTGAGACAAATTCTAGAATTACATGCAGGTTTTTTAAGCTTGTAAGGAAAAATAAAAGTAAAGTTATAGAACTATCCAGAAAGGTAGGAAAAGGAAATTAACAGCATTTAAAACTGGAAAAATCTCATGTGTAATGTTTTTGCATGTTGAGACAAGGTTTAAAAAGTTTTCTCTAAGGCTAAGATGATGTTTGCTAGAATACACTCCCTTTCAAAAGATAGATAGATCATCTGGTAGTGAATATTCAAACTAATACAGCTATTTTTCAGATGCCAGATTTTTTAATTCAGTATGTTTGAATTCACTATAAGCTTGTTATTTCATTAAATGGAAATAAAAGTATTTCTTAAATGAGCCTAAAAAAGAGTGTTTAATAACTACTAAAAATCTAGTGTATGAATTCATATCATGCAAGGTACCAAATGAAAGGAAGCTGTAGGACACTAATAATTTAAATAATTGAAATTGAGCAAACTGATCACTCTTTACATACCATGTAAACAGTGTTTCTTCATCTTAATCCACCTCACCCACTTTTGCTGCTTGAACTTTTCTTTTTTCCCATTCATCTCCCACTGACCTCACTGTTTCCCGACTGATACCTTTGCCATATTTTCCCACCTTTCCCTATTCCCCTCCTTTTTCTTTTCACACTCTAATTAGCTGTGCAAATTAGGACAGCACATTTCCCAAATATATAAATGCTATTCAGCAGCAATAACAATATGCCTCCAGACTGGTTTTGGATTATCCCAAAAGCAGGGTTTAAACTCTCACTATGGAGGTGGCTGCAGTTGAAATACAGGTCTCCCAGCTGCAACAACAGACTAGAAACATTCTCATCCTAATGTTGGGAGACAGACACATTTCAGTATTTTTGGCCTGTGTGTTTGGGAACGTATCGTTCCATAGAGCCAAACTCTTGAACTGTTTTGAGTACTGCTTCCCAAAAATAGCAGTTGTGCCATTCAGTAGCCCAGCTGAATGCCAAGTGTGGCTCTGCTTTACCATTAAACTACAGCAGAGCTGGCAGCGTGCAATCTGAATATTTGCTATTTTATTAACTGATAATGCTGTGTTTTAAGGCTGACATTTCCAATGCAATACAATGGTTTTGTTGGAAATAGTTGTTAAAAACTGTATTTTTCTCACCATAACCAGTTCAAGGAGATTTGCAGCATTCTCCTTTTCCTCTTCTGTTCTTGGTTCTTTTACATTCATCTCGTCCAGCTCATTCTCCTGCTTTAAAATGTTGTCTATGTATTCCTGGCGGAACAATGAAAAAGAACAAGAAAGATGCGATGTTTTCTTTGCAGAGGTAGACTTAAGGGGCACATAGATAGAGGAAAGAGTTTGTGGAAGTAATGGACGTATACGCTTCTTCTCAATGTCATAAAGGCTCCTTCTGTGGATTTGTGTGAATGGGCTATATAGATATCTAGAAGTTTACATGGAGAAATGGTTTTTAAAAAACTCAACGGATCAAAGAGAAGAGTACTTGCTGAGAAGGTAGCAGGTGAAAGCTTATCAAGGACTAATCAACTCTGAGGACTAGTAAAACTATTGAAGCTGCAAGAACTACTACTACTACCACCTAATAATAGTAACAACAATAATAATATGAATAACTAAGGACATCAAGAGTCTGCTGAATCTCTAGCAGGCCACTAGCACACATTAGCACCCACAATGAGCCGTGCGACTGGGACTACATCCAACAGCTGGTCTGGACAGCCCTGCTGTGTTGGTGTCATCCCTTGCTTCTGAGTAGGCAGTTGGGCTTGGCCTCCCAACTGTTGCACCAGTCAGAAAAGTATGAGTGAGCATGCAAGCATTTGAGTAAACTATGCGAGTGAATAAAGGAATGTCTTGAATAAATAGCTGCAATTAATAATAATCAATTATATTATTAAGATCAGGTTAAGGAATAAAAGGTGTTCTAACAAACATTGTGATCTGTATCTCCCTCCTGCTTGATCTCTTATTAGGGAAAAGGAAATTTACAGCATCATAATTGAAAAAATATGTTCAGAAGAAAATCTGAAGCTCTGTTTTTAGACAGATGTTTACTTTTCCAGAACCACACTAAATGCTAAAGAAAAGAACACTTTTCTTTTCCCAAACTACTTTATGCTTTAGAAGATCAGTTGGATGGAAAAAAAGGGTCCTTACAGAAGGCTGTTCTAACACACCACTCTGCTAGAAAGCTACATGCAGTACCAAGCTTTACGAATAGACAAGGTTTGCAGAAGCAATCTGGTTCCAGTTCCAGTTCTTTTTCATTCATTTATACCTCTTAAATCTTAAAGGAGATGGAGAAAGGAAGAATACCTTTTTCTTTAGACCTTGATTTAGTTCTGACAAAGTGAATATTTGGCTAAAGATTTAAGATCTCTCTTTCTGGAAAAATCCATTAATTAAATATTCATATATGAGCACTGAGGATCTTTCCATTGCACATTAATGCAATCATTACAAATGTTTTCTCAGTGCCAATAATTGCAGTTCTTCCTTCTCAAGGTAACAAACAGCATTCTTCTTTTTCTAAAAGCCAGCAGCAGATCTGGTCAATGAAGAGACATACCTTGTGATTTCAGTGTGGAGGTTTTTTTATAGTGTTGCCTTTGGAAGATCAGTGTGCAAATCAAAGAATCATTTTTATATATTTATAGACTGTAAAAGGGTAAAATTTAGTTCTGATAGACTGGCATGTTCCAAACATCCCAGGACTGAACAGCTGTCAATATTATTCTATTGAAAGCATGTCGTCTTTGAAATGTAATGTGGGGGGGAAAAAAAAAAATCTAATTGCCTGCAACATGTTACTACCTTCACAATATCCACATGCTGTTAACTTTCAAATTCAGTCGGCAATGCCATCATCAAAATATGCTAAATGAATAAATTATAGAACACATTTATTTCATTATTCTCTAATAATGAGGTTTTAACTCTAAATCTCCTCTAAAAACATCTACATCTTCACAATGTGAATTAAATAAATCAGTGTTTTATACCAAAACTGAGAACTACAAAGCTACTGACAAGGATCAACTGCAGAACTTTCAGATTCCATCTCAGAACACTTGCACATGAGGTGTAGCTTGTACCTTGTTATGAACCAGTCACTCATGAGGGATGGACACACACTTTGTCAGAAGGCTACACAGCTATTTGCTAGACATGGATAGAGTGACAGACTTGAACATGGATGTTCTGTACTGATTTATGAAAACAAATACAAAACCAAAACTAGAGTGCGTCTCAGTGACCTGGTCACCAAGTTAACTGTAGAATTATGGTGGGTTAGAAATTCTTGTACAACTTTATAGACTTAAGTTTTTAAGGCTTTGTGAAGGAAAACAAACCCTAAGCAAAGTAAAAGCAAAGTAATAGATATCAATATCGACAGAAAGGGAACTATTTGTTAGTGTACTATCTGTGATCTGGACTGGCTCCCACGTATTTGCACCAAAAACAGTTGAGCTGCTTCAGAAATATGCTTAGAGCACCTGTCTACATATAAAATGCTGATTGTTCTTCAAAAGTAGCAGAACTTTTGTCTCAAGCATATACTACAAATTCATGTCACCCAATTTGACTGTTCTCTATCGCTCACTGGAAGAATGAATAAATGTGATTGTACTACCTTAAGGGAAAGCTGCAGCTTTTCTCTTAGCTCATCACTGAGTGGCTCATACTGGAAGAGCTGACGGATTTGCAGTTTATTAGGACATTTTCGCACAGGTACTGACAAGCATGTCTGCTCTTTGGATCCAATGCAGAGACCCCTCCAAATAGGTGTTCTGTCTGTGATCTTCCTCTGAACAGAGACGAGAACAAGCAAAAAGAGCAAAAGGCTACTTAAGTTACTGACTAAATCCAGATATTGGTAATGTATGCCTCAGCTGAAAAGCACATGCTCTCCTTACAGATCTAGACAATATAGTCAGTAGATTCTTGGGCACAATTTATCTATTCTAAAACTTCTTCATCTGGCAAGATCAACTCCCCTTAAAATTGCTCTATCACATTACTGAAAGCAGAAGAAGCCCAAGGTGTCTACAATTTCCCTTACAGCCTGCCCCTTGCTTTGCGTGCTTAATAAAGAGGACTTAACAATGTCACATTGTTTAGTGCTCCATTCTTCCCCCGCCGTGACAAACATCTATTGCTTACGCAGCAGAAGACAGTTTTGAAACAATTATACCTCAAGAGGAGAAAATGTGTCATGGGTGCTTGACTGAAGATTTGGAGGAACAATACTCTCTGGTTCTTTCTTCATTACCCAGGGGGAGGCTTCAGCCAAAGGGCGGAGGACAGTAATACTTAAAACACCTGGTTCAAAGACATATTTTGCTAAGAATCAGTTAAAATCCAAAAATGATGGGCAAGTGTCTCAAACCTCCAGAAAAACACACTTACCTAAGTATAAAAAAACCTTATTATCAACTGGTAAAATTCCAAGTGAAAATGCAATACTCGTGGCTACAGAGAATATTGGATCACTGAGGTGATTATAGAACAGTTGGACGAGTTTGTATTACTCAGACCACGTTTAACAACAGACTGCCTAAGCTACTTGCTTTGAGTCTTGGGTAACAGCTCAGTTGTATAGTGTGTGGAATATCCCAAACAAGGAAGAGCAGACCATTGACCCATGAATCCTAATCTCAGAAGTACATCATATTCGGAACATGCGTACTTCTTCACTGTATTTTATACTTCACAATCTGCATAAGTTCCATTAGCGATTATTTATTATCTCTTTTTATTTTTCTGATTAATTTTAATATTCCTCAAAATATTTTTTCCAACCCAACCTGAAAACCCACTTAATCTACTATTATCTACCCCATAGGTGGCCTTCAAAATGGATATGACCACTGAGGTACTTTATCACAATGATACAAAATTGTAGAGCCTTGGTGCCAAGGCAAATAGAGAACAGTACTGAGAAAGGAAAAGTCTGGAAAAGCAAATGTGCTACTATTACAAATGACTGCTGGTTGTGAGCAGGTTTTCTTGACTGGGATCATTGCCTTGGGTATCTTCTCCATCTTCCTGATCTTTCCACCTTCCCTATCTTTCTATCTCCCTGGGCGCCCCTTCTCTTTTCCTTTTCACATGGCAAAATTATTCCATTCAATTTATACAACGGGGAACCAGTTGTTATTGCCAACAGAAGCAGCATTTTAAAATGTGCAAAACCTGGTAAGAGTAGTAGGTGGGAAAGCTTATGATACAAATCTTTGAGAAGAATGTCTTAGTACTTTATAGTTTGAAGCAAACTATCCTTGTCATCCCCCCATATCCAAGAGAACCATATGTTCCTGTCTATTTAATATTATATTTGTTTTCTTAGGATCTACCTCTCATGCCACAGTGTATTTTGTAGAAACACAGTGTCTCCAACTAACTTTACAATGATAACCATTCATTTCAGGATGTAACTTCTTGTATTGCTACTACAAAGATGTTGGTGCCATGTACTCTTGGCATCCCCTATTTCAGTCATATTTTTCCAGCTTCCTAATAACATATATTTATCCTTCCCTAAGAATATCCTTTCCTAAGGGTCAACATCAGAGTATCATTGTCTTCACTGATAAATGGAGCTATATGATTAATGAAGGTTGTGATACATTCAATGTTTTCTGATGGTAAATACACAGACAATCTATGCATTTGGTAATCACGTTTGTTTGCATGCCTGAGAGCGGATAAAGATATGCCAGTTGTTTGTTCACTTATCCCTTCACAGTGTCATTCAATTAATTCTCTGCTTCCCAGAGTTTCCCACAAGCTCCTTCTTCCCCATGCTTCACTGCCAGAAGTGTGGGCACCTCTCTATATGGAGAAAAACTTTCAAATTTCCTGTCCAAATAAGAGTTTTGAAGCTTCTGACTCCACTTTTGTGATTATTTCTGTTACCAGTTTGTCAGAAAAGAAACAGAATTTTCCTACCTGGACGTTCTTGTACAGGATCCTGCAAGACAGCAGCAGCGGGATCACTACAGGCTTCGGCAAGATACTCGTGTACGTCCCTGCTTCGCAGGAGCTCGGTTCCAGAACCATCCGCATAGATGATGAAGAACCTACACAGCCAGCCACACACATTAGATTGTATCAGCATAGGAGGCAAGGTGTTGGCAGCAGGGGTCTCCAGGGTGGCCTCTATGAGGAGAGGCCAGGAGCTGCCCTGTGCTGGACACAGACAGTCCCAGCTGGCTCCAACTGACCCACCCCAGGGCACAGCTGAGCCCCTCAGCCAAGATGGTGGCACCTCAGGGAAAGTGTGTGTAAGAAAGAGCAAAATGCTGTACAGGCACTGATGAGTGAGGGGAAAAGCACAAGAAACAGCCCTGCAGATACCAAGGTAAGAGAAGGAAGAGGGGGAAGAGGTGCTCCTGGTGCCAGAGCAGAGATTCCCCTGCAGCCTGTGGAGAGGACCATGGTGGAGCAGATATTCCCCTGCAGCCTGTGACAGGACCATGCTATTGCAGGTGGATATTTCCTGAAGGAACTGCAGCCCATGGAAAGCCCATGCTGGAGTGGGTTTAACCAAAAGGACCGCAGCCCATGGGAAGGACCCTTGACAGAGCAGGGGAAAATTGTGAGGAGGAAGGAGCAGCAGAGAGGAGCTATTATGGACTGATCTCAACCTTCCATCCCCTGTGCTTCTGGGGTGGGGAGGAGGTAGAGGGGTCAGGAATAAGGCAGGGATGTTGATTCCAAGAAAAAGAGAGGATGGGGGAAGGTATTTTAGTCTTCGTCTTTGTTTCTCACCATCCAACTCTATTTTAATCAGTAATAAATTAAATTAATTTTCCCCAAGTTGAGTGTGTTTTGCCTGTGATGGTAACCGGAAAGTGATTTCCCTGTCTATCTTGACCCATGACCTTTTGCATCTGATTTTCCCTCCTTGTCCTGTTGAGGAGGGGGAGTGAGAGAGCGGCTAGGTCGGCGTTTTGGCAGCTGGCTGAGGTCAACCCACCACACTGATCAAATCAAATGGCTTTCAAATTGCATTCTTTTCTAGATGACAAAAATGAAAAAGTACTGTGATGACACAACAAGAAAATGGGACTCCAAGATGTCGACATCAAATGTGCAAATACAGAGTACTGAACAAAGGAAATGCAAATCTACAAACCCTGTACAAATACAATGTAGTGAAGAAAGAAAGTGTAAACCTATGAATCCAGTGCAGTTTACCTGGGGACATGCTCATCATAAGTGATAGGTTTTTTAACTTCTTGGAGTGCTGATGCTGAATTTATGTCTTCATTGTCATCAGAGCCAATGCCAGGAACGCACACAGATGTGCTGCCATCAACCATGACCTATAATAGGAATTATATAAAATTACTTGAGTTACATGATACATTTAAAACAGTAACTTGCTGTTGAACTGTGATGTGACCTAGCACAGTGAAAGAGACAGAAAAAAAATGTTTCAGGTTGAGCAACCTGGAATTTACAGGAAAAAGAAATGAAGAAGAAAACTGAGAGGATAGTGAAAAAAGCAAACCAAACATTTCTAGAAAGACATGCGATATCATAAATGCTAACATCACATGCTGATATTTAATACATGCTCAAGGATTGTTAGTTGTCAAATGGGGCATCCATGCTTACATTCCACCTTCAACGTATATATCTGCAGGCATCAATAGGCAACTTCATACAAAAATACTCACTTGCTGGTCAAGCCAGGTAACTGTATACTCAGACAGGTACTGATGTACCTCTGTGGGGTATATATGTATCTATGTATATAGACCTACACACAGAGATACACACAAATATATACATATGCCTATATGCTAATGTTAGTTAATAATTACACAGTACATATATCTATATAGGTGTATAAATATAAATGTGTATATATAAAAATGTGTATATGCATTCAGGTGTGTGTATGTATATAGGTGTATAGGTGAATGTATAAATATATATCCCTATATACACACATTTCCATTTATAAAAAATTACATACATATGCATTATACATATTTATCCATCTACCTATATATACCTGGTGTATATATGTATGTATAATATATACACATCTATATACATGTTGGGGGCCCTTTTTAGGAATTTAATATATGAAGAATAATTCAGATAATCTTATCATAATAATGAATTAATTTCTACAGTATTTTCTTCTTGTGATTATTAACTTACATGCTATTAATATATGCACACAGGTATAATAATGCCTCTAATTCTTAGTGTAGTCACTTGAAGGACAGATGTCTTTGGAAGATACAGTTTAAACCAGAGCGATTCAAGGGGCAGTCCATGAACTGAATCTGACACACCCAGTCCATGCCCATTTTTCTGTAGTCTCAGGTGTGACTAGGACAGAGGAAGAACCAGTCCTATTACACCTGTACCTGGTTGCCATCCCTACCAGCCATTAATCTCACCTTTCTTACTACAGCCCCCCAAATCCCTTGTGATCACTGCTCCCATAATACCCACAGCCTCCTCAACCTCCCTCCTTTGTTCCCTAAGTATCAGCTGAGAAAAAGCAGGATGTGCTGGTGCTGATGCCAAGCAAATTCTGTGCTGCTTTGAATTGCACTGATTTTGTAGGAACTTGGTATCTTTGAAACTTCTATCCCTCTGTTGATTAATTCAAGATTTGTTAGGGAGAGATTGACAGCATAGATTTATATCAGCCCTGTTTCTTCAGCCTAGGAAACCAGGTTAAAAACTGTATTGTAATGCATATGTCCAGCAGAACCTCAGTGCTGTTTCACAGGGATCTGGGAAAATGGTAAAGATTACAATTGAAACAATACGAAGTATACTGTAAGGATGTCACATTTAGAATCTTTAATGAGAACCTTTAATTAGAAAATAGTATGTAGGTCACAGACACTTAGGTGATGTTTCCTGAACTCAAAACTATGTACTAATTTGGCTCAAAAACATCTCCTAGGTGTGAAAGGATCACAGCACAATCAGTATGACTTTAAAGACCGAATCATTCCTTTTACAACAGTATTTGCCTTACCAGGCAGATTAGAGTGTTTCTGTGGACCTTCTGAAAAGCCAATATCCTCTCTCATTTTTAATCCTCATTTGAAGAGATGATTTTTTGCTATAAGACAAGTCACGCTAATTAAGGTAACTTTACAGGTGAGGTAAACTGTAGACCATATGTTTTATTTCAATTTTTCTAAAAAGGGGGAAATACCAAAAAAGGGAAACACATCACATTCTTAAGAACATTTCAGAGACATGATTCAGGAGCTGTTCCTTCTGGCCAGCTAGGCTACTTATTCTTCAAGTACTACAAGGCTACAAGCTGACTTTGAGAGATGTTTATAAGACCAAATTACTTAAAATACAGCAACTTGTCTCCTTCCATGTGTTTTACCTTGAAAAGATTTCCTTCGGGATCCATCATCTCACAAATAGTGCTGGAATTGTGCTTCATAATGTATCTCCCTGCTTGTTTCTCTTTTTTCTTGCTGATGAAATTGTAGACTTCATGGGTATAAACTGCTGTGCAATCTTCATCAATGAAAAGAGTGCCGGTCTTGATAGGTAAAACCTATCACAGTAAGAAGGGAAAAGGTTCAGTCCTGAAAGGCGAAATCATCAGTTTTGAGGTACCATGAAAAGGAAGAACAGATGTAAATCAAAAGGAGAGCTCTCAGATCTTTACTACCATATCACCCAGTTTTAAGGGACTAGAGGGAGAGAAAGAAGGAAGATGAGGCCGAGGAGTTAGGCTGATGTTAGTCTCTGTAATATTTTCTTTAACTCCAGGAAATTTAAGCTTGTGATTTACATATACTATACAGTTGTGAGAAAATATCATAAAATCACAGAATATCTCAAGTTGGAAGGGACCCATGAGGATCATCGAGTCCAACACTCTGTTCCTCATAGGACTACCTAAAACTAAACCATATGAGTATTGTCCAGACACTCCTTGAACTCTGACAGGCTTGGTGCCATGACCACTCCCCTAGAGAGCCTGTTCCAGTGACTGACCACCCTCTCAGTGAAGAACCTTTTCCTAATGTCCAACCTGAACTTCCCCTGACACAGCTTCATTCCATTTCCTCATGTCCTATCATTGGTCATCAGAGAGAGGAGATCAGCACCTCCCCCCTCCGCTGCCCCCTTTGAGGAAGTTGTAGACTGTGATGAGGTCACCAATCAGCCTTTTCTTCTCCAAGTTGAACAAAGCAAGTCACCTCAGCTGCTCCTTGTAAGTCTTGCCCTCAAGACCTTTTGCCATCTTGGTCACCCTTTTCCAGACACACTCTAATAGTTTGATGTCCTTCTTATATTGAGGCACCCAAAACTGCACACAGTACTTGAGGTGGGGCCGCACCAGTGCAGTGCAGAGTGGGATGATCACCTCCCTTGACCAGCTAGCTATGCTGTACCGGATGTACCCCAGGACACGGTTGGCCCTTTTTGCCACCAGGGCACACTGTTGACTCATACTCATCCTACCATCCACCCAATCCCCCACATCTCTTTCCGCGGGGCTGCTCTCCAGGCTCTCATCCCCCAGTTTGTATATATAACCAGGACTACCCCGTCCTAGGTGGAGAATTGGCATTTGCTCTTGCTGTATTTAATACAGTTGGTGATTGCCCAGCTCTCTAATCTATCCATATCTCTATATGGCCTCCCTACTCTTGAGGGAGTCCACAGCTCCTCCTAGTTTAGTATCATTATCAAACTTACTTAATGCACATTTGATTCCTGCGTCCAGATACTTTATAAAAACATTAAAGAGCACTGGCCCTAAAACTGAGCCCTGGCCAAACCCACTGGTGACTGGCCACCAGCCTGATGTAACCCCATTTACTATAACTCTCTGAGCCCGACCCGTCAGCGAATTGCTCACCCAGCATATTATGGACATGTCTAGCTGTGTGCTGGACATTCTGTCCAGAGGGATACTGTGAAAGACAGTATCAAAAGCTTTGCTAAAACAAAAAACCCCCCACAGCTACTGGCTTCCCTTGGTCACCTAGATGGATGACATTGTCATAAAAGGAAGTTAAGTTAGTTAGGCAGGACTTTCTCCTTGTGAATCCGTGCTGGCTATGACCAATGACTGTATTGTCCCTCGAGTGTTTTTCAATAACTCCCAGAAAAACCTTCTCCATAATTTTACCAGGTACTGAAGTGAGACTGACAGGCCTGTAATTACCAGGGTCTTCCTTCTCACCCTTCTTAAAAATTGGGACAACATTTGCCAGCTTTCAGTCAGCTCTAATACCTAAATATTGGCAGAATATAAAAGAGATGGAATCATAGGATTTGTGAAGGCTATAGAGAAGGGAATTAAAATAGTCAAGGTGAAAGACACTGATGGCAGGGAACGTGGAACACAAAGATACATTTCACTGTCACAAACTAAAAATAATTCCCACCTGATACGTTCCCTGTGGCTTTGCTGTAATAGATGTCCCATCCCCAAGGATGGTACAACATGTACCATCCTCACAGTTTGTTATAACAGTAGCAAACTCAGGATTCTCTACTTGGATGCATTTCACCTTCCTTGTGATGGCTTCCGAGGCTTCATCTAAGAATGAATGCAGAACAACTAGACAGGAGCACATGAACCATGGAAAAGTCTTAGGATTCAATTTGCTTTTTCTCTCATAAGGCTGGACCTTTATCTCCTCAGTAAAAGACCCTCAGACTTCATAACATCCTTTATCACATAATTTTATGTTAGGTAAACAATATGCAACAATTTTTGGACTGTGCATTGAATATAGGAAAATCTAACAGCACAAAGTGTCTGTAACCATCTGTGGCTGGTGTAGTCAGGAGAGTATTCTCTAATTTATCAAGTACAGTACTAACTGTAATGATCTGGATATTTGTAACATACAGGTTGGACCACTGAAATTTTTTATGCCTGTGATACAAGCTCTAAGATGTGAAAAAACTCCTTTTCAGCAGCAGAGGTCAGGGAAAACAAATAAAACTGGTGTGTTAATCTGGCCATTGCCTTCCCATTGAATAGACAGATCAGTTCAAGGTCATTGTTTTGATTTTTAAAATCCCACAGGGAGGTGTTCCACAGCCAGAATTTTGTACTGTTTGAACACAACAGTCCTAATACCCACACAGTAAATACACACTTCATGTTAGTTACAGAACTGATCCAGCAACTGAACTAAGCATACAGAATATACTGCCAGCCAGAAGAAACACAGATGACAATTAGCCCCACTTGTTTCAGGTAGATGTAGTTTCACTTCTACTATGCGTGGCATTTTCTACGATCTTATTCAATCAAATTTTGAGTACCTCAAGGTTGGTGAGTCCATGGCCTCTCTGGGGAATAGGAGGATGCCCTGGTTCTTATACACCTATTCAGTTAAGCCTCAAATCACCTTGCTTGTTGTAGCAGGGTAGGTGTAGAGCAGGCAATGAACATCTTGGAACTCAGGCACTGTGGTCTCATGGGGAAGGTGGGTCATGTAAACATGTACATGGAAAGAAGGAAATTTGCTTGTTTCCTACAATGTGATTTTTGCACTGAATACTGATGAAAAAAAAGACCAAGCAGACAAACTAAGCCTAGACTGCACTAGTGGATTTGTTGCCTTTGAGCCTTCTTTAGTATACTTTGACAATTATCTGCTTCACAAGATATAGCAGAGACAAGTGCTCCCCTTTTGATTTTACCTGTTTCCTCACTATCCTCTGGTACAAAAAGTTCTTTAGAGTTTTGATAAAAAGTTGTGATCCTAGTACCATCAGCATGATCTACTATTCTGCTACCATCCAGCTTCTCAACAATTATCACTTCATCGTCTCGTACAGTCATAACCTGAAAGAATGAATACCCATTATATTAGCTCTGTGATACTTGTAACAGCAACAACAGTAAAACAAGGCATTATGTACTGAAACTGATGAAGCTAGACTACTGCAACTTTATCTACTTCAGAGACCAAGGAATCACATTTTCTTCAAAATCTAAAGCTTTTCTATTAGTGCAAAAACACAACCTGTAGGATAATGTTCAAAGAACAAATCCTACAACTTACATGATGGCAGCCTTGTCTCTTAGCTTAGTAGACAGTACTGTAACAACACAAAAATAGTAATACCGTTCCATCGGCTGGGTCAGTTGCCTGATAGATTAAGACTGGCTTCAGATCCATTCTCTTTGCTCCCTCAGTGCCCACTCGAGTGCCTGATGGAGTTGTTGTTATCCAGGTTCCTGCCTGGTTCTCCTTAGGTTGCTCAGAATTAACCAGACCCTGTGCAGTATTTTCAAACAACTCATCTGTGTTTGGGTGTGATATACTGTTTCTGTCACTGCCTTTTCCTACAGAAACAAAAATTTCTCTATCAGACTTGGTATTCTCTAAGGCAAAAGACAAAATCCGTAAAGTGAAGAGTTTCTGTGAATATTGGTTTTGACAGAATTGAAAGAACTAATCACGCTGGAGGAAAAAGAGAAGTGCTGCTACTCAAAGGTATACCCTTGAACCAATCTTAGTGTATTCATTAATGACACAGAAGAAGTAAACAGCATGCTAATGACATCTGATTATGACATGACTTTGGAAGGGTCTATCAATGCAGAAGAAAATCCAAAACCATCCCATGAGCTTGAAGATTAAAGTAATAGGAATTTGATACAGCCCATTAGAATGAAATTTAACACAAAAAGGAATAAAATAATTTATGCTTCAGACAAATTTGCAATAGTAGAAGAAAAGAAAGACCTGGAGCTATCACCCATACAGAATGATATCAGTGTCAAAATATGGTGACAAGAAAGGCGAACACAACCCAATGGTGCATCAGAAGAAAAAGGACAGAGATTCCATTGTGAAAGGTAATGGTGAGATCTTATTAAGAATATGATAGAGAACTCTGGTCTCCCATATTCAAAAAAAGGAATTTAGACTAAGGTTATGCAAAAGACAACAGCACAGTCGCACAGTCCAGAGAGGAGTCTAAAAGGCTGACAGCATATACATCCTAGGGAAAAAAAAAAAAGCGCCAAAAAGAGGTGAAACTTTTCACTTCACTAAGCAGTGGAGAGGAAAGGTGGGGGGAAAAAGTGATCATAAATAAAGGATAAGGAATAAAGGATATACACTGGCCACAGATACTGAGACTGAAAATTAGAAGATTATTTCTCAGAGAAGTTCTCAAACCCTAAAAAAAAGAATTGGACTTGATGACTTGAAAATCTCCTTTTTGAGAGGCTTTTCTCTTTGGCAGCAATTTTTATTCACATACTTCCACTAAATTATATGCTAATATTATGACAGGTCATAATTATTCTTTGCACTGAGCACTGACAGTGATCTTGGATTACACTCTGCGGTATGAAGTAAACTTCTATTTGTTTCTTTCTCAGCCAAACAAAATAATGTAAGAATGGTTATATTGGGACAAACCACAAGTCCATACAACCAATTAATAACAACCAATAGTAGGTACCTATACATACAATGAGAAAGAAAAAAATAGTAACTCCTCTGCAGAAGTAGCATTTCTCAGTACCAAGACTAAAACCTGTGTAACACATAAGTAAGGATTTGACACTACCATAGTTATAAGGATTTCTTTTAAAATACTTTGTGTTGAATCACTCTGCTACCAATGTAGTTCCTACACACCCTTTTACTTATTAGAGTCCTAGCATGTTAGAAGAGAAAGAAATCTGGAGTAGGAGAGAAATTAGTTGATATGTAGGCAACAAATTAGCAGTGTGGAAGCAGCTGAGTACAGATAAAATTGCATTTTCACACTGGCAGAATTTTCAGACTAAAGAAATATGCCCTTTATTAAGTATCATCACCCCTGCTAACTTTAAATCTGTCCAAAACACTGGAAATGTTACCTTTCTTAGCGCTGGTCTCAGGCGAAGGCTCTGATTCTGGTAACAGTTCCATGTTATCTGGAATTGTAGGTGGTGGTAGGACAGGGCCAGAATCAGGACTCCTACTCACTGTGCCATCAGCAAACAGAATCTACAGCAATCAAGGACGTACTAGAGGTTAAAATCACTTCAAACACGAATAGAAAGTCTCAAAAGAATGTGTTGCAAATGCAATAGTCACTAGAATATTGTGGGTGACGGAGGGGAAAAAAGTAAAAGACTCTCAGAATAAATACAATAAATAAAGAAGCTATCTCAAAAAGACAAGACTGCCAATTGCTGCAGTTCATATATATAATTAATGGGCACTCTAGTAACAAATAGGCATTATAAAAGTAAACAGTAAAGATTATTCTTTATCTATTTAAGTGGCCAAAGGTTGATGACTTTTTTTTTTGTAGCAGTGGCAATGTATCTGTATCACTATATTTATCTGTATTCAGGTATTCCACGTATCTAGGATTGCTGTTAACTTTTTAGCCATCAGGACAGCTAAAAAAAAGTAGTCATGGTTATTTATTTTATTGTAGCTGGTTTCTGAGATCTATGGTCCATTACACTCAATTCTTGATATGCACGTTCCCTGTGTGGCAGGGAACAATTGTCCTGAATACATTTACAAATACAGTACAGATGTTCTAGGGAGAAGACAGTACAATGTGGAAAAAAAATGGACAACATACAGAAACATCTCAAGAGTTACAGTTACTGTAAGGTAATTCACTATTTCTTCTTTTTTGAGTGCTTATCTATATACAGTACATTCTTGATGAATCACAAACATACATTAAATGTTAATATAAAGAAGGACGCAGTCATACACTGCTTATACAATTATGCTAGGCAAATAAGATCTATTTTCTTCTGTCAGGAGACAGTATGTTGAGAATATATAGACATACAGCAGCTAGCTTCTTTGCACACTTCTGAAGTGGATATGTTTCTCAGAAATCCTGGCTAAATGGTTTAAGATCTAATGTAATGAATGAATGTAAAGAACTTTTACTAGGAGTTGTGGTTTATTTAGCCAGAAGAAAACCCTGAGGAAATAAGGAATTATTTTGACAGTTTCTGAGTCAAAACAGATGACTCCTCTTTTCATCTGCTAACTACACATAGAGTCTTAGACTTTAAAAAGACAGTTGCTTGTAGACTGATTACGGTATATGCAAAGATGGTAGGTATCTAGCCTATAGCACCTAAAAGGTACCAGAATTCTGGGCAACCTAAATATGTGTAAACAAAGGAGGTACTAAGGAATATAAAGTCTTTTTGATGAAAATTTAGGATACCTAAAGATGTCTGCAGGACTGAAGGTTCAGGTATTTTCTGGATCCCATACTACTGTTTAGATGACTGAAAAAAATATATGGATGCTTTTGTGTTGCCAAAAATACCCAGAGCCCAACTAATTCACACTTCAGATGTTTAAGTCCAGGAATGTAGTACTGAAACCCATATTCAGCTATTTCCTAATCCCAAAATTGTCTAAAATCTTCACTTGCCTAAAATTTTAATCATTAAAGCTCCCTATGTGCCTTAAGTTCTGATTCTGAACAAAGCCAAGAGCATTTTAGTCTTGACATGGCTGCATAACTCAGTGATTACTCAACTCCTTCATCTACAAACTGGACACTTCTCTATTTCAGCTGAAAGAAAAAGTTCAAGGGTAATCACACGCACAGGCTGCTTTCAATAAATTCTACTAGACATACCTGGGTAGATCCATCCATCATGTACTTTATGACAGTTCCTTGACTGGTGATGACTCTTGACACCTCTTGTTCTGTTTGCCTTGCCACAGATATACATAGATGAGAGTTCTTTACCTTTTGGGGATAACTCTGCCTAATCAGAATTTCCAGAGTAGGCTGCTTGGCCTGTTTCCTTCTCGTGTCTTCACGCTTTATTTCACCTTCTCCAACCTCATGTTCCTTCTCTCCACCTTCCATAGCCTCTTCCTCCTTTGTTGCATTTTCTTTGGTCTCACCTTTCTCAACCTCCTCTTCCTTGGCTTCAAATGCTTTGGCCCCACTTTTCTTTACCATCTCGTTCTCAGCTTCAGCTGTAGTGTCTTCACCTTTCAAATATGAAAACAAATTCTGAATTACTTAATACTGCATAGCACACATTCAAACAGGGCTAAACACCCAGCAGAACGGTGTCCACAGAAGGTATGCAACTTTAGGTGAGTAAAACTAGCCCTCCTTGGCTTCCTTTGTAATCCACAGAGTAAGCGACAGACTGCTCTTCAGAGAACAATTCAAAGCAGTCATCTATTCAGAAACATTGCATCCTCCTGTGGAGGTGTCTGTCTTTCCAAATGAAAACAAGGGAAATTTGAGGATGGATCTATTATGGATGCTGAACTTTTGGAAGGCTGACATTAGGTGCAAGGAATTTCCTAACTGCCCGTAAAGGTGAAAAAAGTTACTGAGTTTCACCAAGTTTGAGTTTGTATAGAAACTGAAGTTACATATTTTGTCTACTTGAACAAATAAGGTTTTTAGATTAAATTATGGCAGTGTGTGGAGTGTGCTAATGAGTATAATTATGGTAGTTGTGCCAAGAGACTACATGTATGTGTCTGTAATTGCTCTGTTCACTTCAATTATTCAGCACTTCAACTCAGGCTCCTTGCCAAACTACGTATGTTTGAAAAGCCTCTGCATCCTCTCTACTTCATAGCAGATTGATCAGAGTACATTTACCCTAAGTTGGCAAAATGTACCAAGCTGGTTGCATCTGCAGGGGCATTACTAGCAGAGACAGAGATGTGATCATCCCTCTCTACTCAGCACTTATCAGGCTGCACTTCGAGTACTGTGTCCAGTTCTGGTCCCCACAATTCAAGAAAGATGTGGACAGACTGGAGAGCGTCCAAAGAAGGGCCATAGAGATGATCAAAGGGCTGGAGAATCTGTCTATGATGAAAAAGTGAAGGAGTTAGGTGTGTTCTCCCTGGAGAAGGCTTAGGGGGGACCTCATCACAGTATTCCAATACTTAAAGAGAGGCTACAAGAGGACAGAGGCTCTCTTCACAAGGAGCCACAGAGAGAAGACAAGGGACAATGGGTACAAGTTGCACATGGAGAGGTTTCATCTCAATATAAGAAAGACATTTTTACAGTAAGAACAATCATTCATTGGAACAACTTCCTTGGGGATGTGGTAGAGACCCCATTGCTGTAGGTTTTCAAGATGCGATTGGATGGATACTGTGCTAGATAATCTCATCTAGGCTCCCTTTTCCACAAAAAGTTGGACTAGATGATCTTTCGAGGTCCCTTCCAACCTGGGCTGTTCTGTGATTCTGTGATTTTGATATTAAAAGGAAAGATATGTCCAAGAAGAAAAATGAGGGAAGCTTCTACTAGCAATTCAGGTCTACGTGGCAAAAAAAAAAAAATTAAAAAATCAAGACATTCCTCTTTCATATTACTATAAATTTGTGCTGGATCCTTGTGTACCATACTACATTTATTAATGCTATTAATATAAATTTATTATTTTTTATTAATTTATATATACTGGACTTATCACTTAGCTGATTTCTAAGAGGTATGTTGTTTCATCAGTTGCCAGGAAGACAAATTATTCTGCTGTTTTTTATGCAACAGCTCAACACATAGGATGTGTTGAAATTACTGCTAGCATGTGCTTAGTGTGTGTGATAAATCTGGTTTATTTCTGGATATGGGCACCTCTGCAGTTGTGCTGATCTATTTTCACATAATCAATAGCTCCAATACAGCCTGGGCTGGACAGATTTGTTGTACATCTGTAGGTAGCTATTTTAAAAATTGACCAGATGACAACAGCAAAATTCACATTTGTCTGCTTCATAACCCAATGGTGTGACTACAAAAATCCAAGATTTACTACAGTTTACAGTATGCAAAGATGAACCTCGTGATGCTATTCAAAAACACTGGGAAATGAAATCACTGCAGAAGCATGTCACACATAGAAACTTGTAAGTATCTATATAGCCTATCGGTCTTCAAAAGGAAATTAAATGATAGGGGCAGAAGGGCTTATTATGACTATCTTCTCTGTATGTATGGGATGGCATAAACCAAAGGACTTATATGAAGTAATTCCTGTTTGAAACTGATCATATCTTTTAGAAAGGCAACAAAACCTGATTGTAAAATATCCAGTAGCAGAGAGTCCATCACAGCCTGGGTTAGTTTTGTTAACCATTCTTACTATTAATAAATGAGTATAACTTAAGTCTAGTATAAAGAACTACTTTTCAATTACAAGCCCCTGAAATTTGTAATACCTTTTGGTATACTGTGTCTATAAGCTCTCTGTTTACAAGCTATCACCAAAATTCTGTTTCCTTTGTACTTCCAGACTGGTACCACTCCTTTGACCTTTTCTTTGGTAACTAAATTGGGTTCTCTGGTGACATAAGCTCACTATAAGATACATTCTTTAATCATTATTGTCAGTCTTCCCTGAATCTTTCAAAATATGAACACCTTGTCTTGTGGACTTAAGAACAGTACATACAATTCCAAAGAAGGTGCAGATATAGGTACCATAACAGTCTTCTTGTTATTACTCAGGATTCCTCAATATATATGCATTTATGAATTGAATGTACTAGTTTTTCTTTAGTATTCCCACATACATACGTATTCAACTGATTATCCAACATGACTCCCAAGTGCTTTTTAGGGTTGCTGCTTCCCTGCCCCCAATCTGTTATGTCCAAAAACTTGCAATTCTAGATTTTATATTTGCTTGAATTAAACCACATTATTTATGTTGCAAACAATATTAAATAGACATTATGACACACTTAGCAATCTGAGACATTAAAATTTCATATTGTTATGTCTAAACCCATCAAGGAAAAAAGAATTTTCTTCTGTAATTTTTACTTATTTTAAAATAACTTTGCAGTGGCACAGAAAACTAACCTCCAAAACTTTCACCAAGGAAAGTTAATACTAGTCCATTGGGACAGGAGACGTTCAAACTTGGGAAAGCAAGAGCATTTGACATCACTTGTGTTTGGGAAGCTGATTCTTCCATTTCCATCTATAGGATGAAAGATTAATTAGTTTTATTCCACATTTGAAAAGAAGAAAGAAAAAATTAGACTACAGATTTCAGTTGTAACAAAACACTAAAAAAAAAAGTGCTTTCTAATACTCATTTTTAACATTTTGAGAGTTTATGGATCCTGAAGTGGAAACAGGTTATTTGCTTTGACTGTGCTATCTTCTTTCATTCCTCTTTATTAACCCTTGAAGAACAACCCTTCCTAATTTTATTCATTCTGCTGAGTCATTATGCTATCTTGCGCACAGCGTCAAGATGAGATGACAATAAACGGATAGCGTGAAGCTGAACAGCATGAAATAATTCTTGAAGCTGCACATCAGTTATTTTGCCTATAATCATTAGAAGAGTACAAAAGTAAAGCAGTTGTTCTGGTCTGCTGCAAACACAGCACTGACTTGAGAAGGGGACAGGAAGGAATGTTTGGCAGTCAAAATATGTAATTCTCTTTGCACTGCTCTGTAGTGGAAACTGTTCTGATGACTAGAAAAGGTGAGGTTGACCTAAGGAATGTCTGAAGACCCTGGAACATTTGGAAAGAATACAATGGACCCTTTGATGTCATCCTCCCAAAAACCTATGTGACAATGAACTACACTATGCCAGTAGCCACAAGATTAAAACAGTTCTGGGTTGCAGACAGACGCAACAGAGAGAACTTGTCCTAGTATTGCCCCGTATTCTTGATTTTTAGGAACAGAAATATAGGGAAAAATTGGCAGATGCTTTGCCACCTGCTTTTCAGCATAAAGGATGCTGTACATTTTATGGTTACTTTACACAGTATTACTGGGTAATTGTCGTGGTTTAATCCTAACCAGCAACTAAGCACCACACAGCCACTCACTCACTCCCCCCACCCCTGGTGGGATGGGGCAGAGAATCGGAAGAGTAGAAGTGAGAAAACTCATGGGTTGAGATAAGAAAAGTTTAATAACTGAAAGAAAGTAAAATAGTAGTAGTAGTAGTAGTAATAATAATACGCAAAACAAGTGATGCACAATGCAATTACTCACCACCTGCTGACCGATGCCCAGCCAGTCCCTGAGCAGCGGTCGCTGCCCCCCGGCCAACCCCCCCCAGTTTATATACTGAACATGACATCCTATGGTCTGGAATAGCCCTTTGGCCAGTTGGGGTCAGCTGTCCTGGCTGTGCCCCCTCCCAGCTTCTTGTGCACCGGGCAGAGCATGGGAAGCTGAAAAGTCCTTGACTTAGTGTAAACACTGCTTAGCAACAACTAAAACCTTAGTACGTTACCAACATTCTTCTCCTACTAAATCCAAAACACAGCACTATGCCAGCTATCAGGAAGAAAATTAACTCTATACCAGCCAAAACCAGGACAGTAATTAAGGCTATCCTCAATACACTAAGATTGTAGTCACAGGATCATGGAGTAGAAGTCACAGAACAGGGCAGAAGTAATGCTCAGTTGTCATTTACTTCTTCCTGTCTAATGGTAAAAAAAAATTAAAGTATGTCTATATCATTAAAGAAAACTGTTAACATAATCTATTCTAAACATTTCCAGGGCTGGAGTTTTCCTGGCAAGCTATTCCAGTCTGACTAACCTTACTGACATTGTCCTACTGATTAGCGTGAATTTCTCTTGCAAAAAATTAGTTTACTGCTGATTATTTATTCTGATTATATGGGTAGCATAAGAGATGATGGTGTCCCTTTAACTCTTTACAGAAGGCTATTCTTCCTCTCAACTCCAGATCAAACAAACCCAAACCAAGTCTTTTAATCTTTCCCCACCAGGCAAGTTTTCTTGGTGCTTTCCTTAGAACCCTCTAGTGTGGCCCACATTTTCCTTGTAGTGCAGCATCCATAATTGGACACAACACTTCAACTGAGGCCCTACCAGCTCTGAATGGAAAATAACTTCACATATTTAGCAGGCTATACTCCCATTTATTTGCCTCAATGTGGACTTTGCCCTTCTCACAGCAAGATGGCATTGTTGACTTATGTATATCCATTGCAACTCTCAGACCTTTCTCTGTAGAACTGTTATGGATAGAACTGTTACTCATTCTGTACATATATATTATTTATAAGCAACCGTAGAACCTAGCATTAATTCTTACTGACTTGCATCCTATTTTCCAGACCACGTCCATGTGAATTTGTCAAGTTTGCTTCAGATTTTAACCCTGTTTAATTTACTTGCAGACTCACACAACCTGGTGCTGTATGCACTAATATGGATACTCTTGGTCCTTCAGAGTTTTTATTAAACACCAAAAATGGACTGAAGACATTCCAAACAAAATAATGAAAAGCCTTTTGGAAGAAGAGGAGGAACTTAGATGTCCTCCTCACAGAATTTTAATGGTAGGGGAATTTGTTTGTCTAGGGTTCATTTATACCACACAATTGCTGTGTTATGCTGAGTGCTGTTTGGCAATTCCCTACACCACCTTCCATGCTCACGCTCTTTAAATACCTGGCTAAACTTGTTGAAATTAGGTCAGCAGGACTTTTTGTGGATATGGACAGAACCTATGTTGAAACAAGAGCCACAGCATTACTTCATCCACTAAGTACCATGGACGCAGCATAGCTAGCTGGCGTTTAGAACGTCTTCCAAGGCTATTCCTGCAGCTCTCAGTATGTGTTCATTCTTTTCTTATTCTTACTACTGTCTCTTCTCATTTGCTCCACAATGGAAAGCTATCTCCTGTTTTGAATAAACCTGCACTGCATTTAACCCTTCATTTTCATATTGCCTTTTCTACCTCTGTGAACAGTTCAGCCCAGCTCCATCAACAGAATTATGATCTCCATTCAACCTCCCTTGCCAAAGGAACTGAGAAGATAACTCATAAACTTCTCATGAGTACATAGCAAGAGTGATTTTGAGATAAGTGGCACAAGTAACAAGATTAAGCAAAGACCAACTTTTCAACACAGTTCTGGAAAAAGAGACAATCAGACCAGAAGGTGGTGAATCTTTTCTGGTCAATGCCCTAGCAAATGGTAACAACAACTAAAGAGAGTTTCATGAAATGACTCTAGAATTGGAAGCCACTACAGTCAGATGAACTAGTATTAATTTTCCACGGAGAAAGTCTGAGGAACATGATAAAAGAGAAAACTGTGCAGGAAAAGATGGCAGACCTGGTGCCACTCATGTTCTCTACATATCACCCACCATCCTGTGGAAGAAGCCAAACATAAGAGGGAGGAATGACTGAGTTAATGGACAATAATTGGTCATGAAAAGTATTACATGCAGTAGATTGGACTTAAAATTGGCTCAGGGTGAGAACTGTGACATTCTATTACCAGTTCATTCTGCATCATTTCAGCCATACTTGATTAAAGATGTTACCAAGTAGGGGGAAAATTAAAACACACTACTGTATGCTTTAAAAATTTTTGCAGTTAGTCTGAAAGATATTAAGGACGACATTTAACAAATAAATTATCTAGAAATGCTACTCTTTTATAACTCGATCAGCTTAAAAGGGATAGCTTTTATCACAACTATCATTAAAGAATTTTCCCAGACAGTATATTTTAGAGCACATTTTAGTGTTACATGAAACTGTTTATGGACCTCATTGCTCTGTGTTCTGATTATGCCTATATTCAGAAGACTGTCCTTTCCTAAACTGAAGGTGGTAACTAAATTGGTTCTCAATACTATTCATGTTGATTTCTGTCCTTCTCTTAGAGTTTGTTTGTATTTTAATTGTGTCCATTTCTGGGACACTGCTGGTTGGAGAAAACAGCGTCAAAAAAGAAATAAGGTTAAATCATCTAAAATAGAAAACTCCTGCATGCTCTTCCACCATTCTGCTAATATTTCTTCTCATATTTATTTGAGAACCTTTCCTGTAACTTATACCCTTGCTGGTCTGTGAGACCACTGGATCAAACAAACCTCCAGTGGTTGCCTAAAGTATTCTGCTAATAGATAGCTAGTGACCTGAAATAAGCTAGGTTAGTCCTTTTGCAGAGGGGAACTGTGACCCATTTCTGAACTGATATGGCCTCCCTCACTCACATGTTTTTATGCAAAAAAGGCTTCTCATAGAGCTTTGTGGAAGATGTTCAAGATTTAATGCTGTGCATCTCTGATGCACATGGTCCTGTAATTCCTGTATTACTCTGTGCTAAGTATTCCATAACAGAAATTCAGAATCTGCTTTTGAAACGTCATCCATCCTTTCCAAAGGACTGTCCTGTGATAGCAATACTTCAGTTACAGGGAAAAGTAACTTCTTCAAGTTGCTGGCCCCTGGCTTTTGATCAGCTGGAAAGACCAAATTGCAGAGCAAGCTTCTGCAAAACTGTCTCCACTAATTTACTGGTTGGTTAGACTTTCAAATGCAGGTTTTGGAAAGCACAGAAAAGTTCCCCTACTTGGTTAAACTAATAACTAATTTCTAGAGCAGTTCTAGTCACTGAGATACTAATAATATAACCGGTATAACTGTAAAGCCCAAATTGACAAAAGTATGTGGACCATGGAAGACACACTGCTTTACATCGTGGAGTCGTAAAGGCTAGCTTCATTAACAGCTGCCAATATGTACATCTGAGAACAACTGGAATAGTAAAATGTATCCTTAAAAGCACCATCAATTGTTAGGAATGTGTTAAGGCACAGCTCAAAGCCCTCTGAGAAGAATATATGTTTCTGTTACATAAGTGTGTATATTTGAATTTTTGTTTGTATCTTTCCTGTGTTCACTGGATAATATCTATTCTCTCACCTTTCCTTCTTCTTGCTTTACCAGGTCATCAGGTGGTGGAGGGCCTATTTTGCTATGGCTTGCTTTTGTAGATGGCAGAGATTTTCCTGATTTTTGTTTGACGGGCTTATCTTTTTTTCCTGAAGCGGATGTAACAGGAGAAATTATGGTCGGAATATGAACAGAAGGGATGTTCAGAATTCTCATTGAGACAGGATCTGTTTCATCATCTAAGGAAGGGAAAAGCAATATTTTTTTATGCAATTAAGTTTCATTAATGTAGATGGCCACATTTTACTTTTTAACAAGATTTTGTACACTAAATTTTAGCTTAGAAATAATACCCTCGGTGGTGGAGTTTATTGTTTCGGGTAGAGGGACTGAATAAATTAAATTATTTAGAAAATCTTTCCATAGACTGACTACTTGTCAGCCTAAAAGGCATCTTGAAACTATTGTTTCCCACAGGTTGTCACTTGTCTCTCAAAAATAGAAAATATGATTTTTTTAAATTCCATTTCACCTCCAGAATACTTAGATAGGTGGAGACATTTTGAGTCTAGTGTCTAGGAAATGGTCACTGTTGTTATGCGTTGTCATGGGCTGATCCAGCATGAACCAGCTCCAGCAGTTTTGCTACATAGCTCCATTTTGCTATAACAATTCAAAAAGATTCTGATGATTTAGACTTGCTAAGACTCTCCCAGTTCTTAAAGGCCAAGCATTACAGCAGCCTGCTCAGCATGTTCCCTTCCAAAACAGTTTCTTGACGATAAAATTAATACAAACTAAGATTTTCTGTAAAACATTTTTGTTTCAATGAACTGACACTTCTTTTTAATCAGAAAAACCCAGCCAGCTCTAACCTTAATGCTTTTTTGAAAGATTTTTTTTTAGTCATCTTTTCTTGCTTGAAGGTAGCCTAAGTCCCAAACTTACAACTCATCAAATAGCACCTTGTTTCCCATCCACACAATTTAAGCAATTTAATTCTTGTTTGGTTTGGAGAACTTGTTACCCCAGATGGAGCAACTTATTATTGACATCTTAACCACACCCATATAGATAAGAACTGAAAACACCAGTGAGCAAAACATGATGATCTCAGAAACCATCTTTTGAAAACCGTTTTAAAATAAATAAAGCAAGCTTGATTTGCTTAGCAGTTTCTATAAAGCATGAGGTTTAATGACAAGTCAGTCTCTTCAAGAGTGTCTTTAGGAAGACTTCAAAAAATCCTTTTTTTCTTTGCTTTGGTAAAATTACATTTTAATTCTGCTTCTTCCAATGAACAGTATTATTTAATGTGAAAAACTGATACATCAGGCAAAGAAAAGTTAAATAACTCATTGACAAACTGCAAGCCAGATCACATTCAGACAAAGAAGGAAAGAAATGCATCTGGAAGCATGCTGATAGAACCATTCTGGTGTGAGATCATAGCATTTTCTGTATGCAGATGAAGTGTTAGTATATTTTTGGCTAAAAAAGGTAAAAAGTAGGCCTCAGTGCTATTATGTCCACTGTTTCCAGAAAGGTTTTGACATTGATGGTTTTAGCTCTGCAGGTAAGTGCAGGCCACCTTAAAATAAAGTTCTAAACTACTAGAAAGGCTGCCTACATGTTCATTTGCCTTATGGATGATTCTGGATTTACGGCAACTGCAAAGGTAACCCAAAATTTAAGACTCTAAGGCTAGAAGAACCATTAGATATGTGATAAAGGTGATAAAGTCCTATTTAGGAGTCCATGGATAGCAAGCCTTCCACCTCAGTTTTTAAGCCTTCAATCTCAGTTTTTGTCTCGGTGCCAGCATTAGGGAAATGCACAGATAGCTGAATATATATATCCATGACCTTTAGCCTGAAAGGGAAGTTTGTATCGCCAAAGATTTCTGCAATCCCCATTTCAATTAGCTGATGCATGAGAATCTGATGCTTTGTTAGGTAGCTCTGCTTTCATGTACTGAAATTTATGCTGCATGGGTTTTACAGCTTATTGGAAGTCTGAGGAAAGGCAAACAAATCTGCTTTATTTGTAATATGTTAGAGTTAAATTCTCAGCTAATTACACAAAATAGGAAAGTTTAAAATTCTCCATGGGATCCATTCTGATACACATTTATTAGACAGCATGGCCCTGGAACAAACAAATAACAATACCCATCCAGGTGGATGGTGAGAAGAAACAGCTTGACAGAGCTAGTGCTCCACAGAGAAGTAGGATAGCTGAAATGAAGGGTTCTGAGGCAACTGTCCAACAAAATCATTAGTGAATGTAATCCATCTTGTCAGGTGAGTATACATATCCATGTGAATGCTGCAAACTGGATATAAGCAAGTTCTTATATACAGTGAGGGAAGCTATCCTTCACAGCTACCCATGCTGTGAAGTGGAGCACCATTAGTTTCAGATGACACTACTTTCCAGACTGCTGAATTTAGGAATAGAAGCTGGTATAGGCTCTTAACCCCTAAGGAAATTTCACCTACCCCTTTACTCTGGTTGCCCTGAAAAACGAGTACATAGTGTCTGAGGTTAACAATGAAAAAGAGTGGATTGTTGAGACTGAGGGAAAATGTCTTTAGAAATCTTGAGAGAGATGGGAAATTCCAGAGGACTGTCAGATAAAGGAAGGTTTCCTTCATCCTGCACACACATGCAGATTTCTAGCACTTGGAGTTGTACTCTCATGATTTCATCAAGGCACAAAGAGCAAGTGCAAAGGTTCTATAATACCCAGAGACGAAAGTCCTGCAGGTGCTCAAGCAGTGCCAGATTCACAAAGTGATGGGGAGCTTACTTCCAAGTCTGGTTTTAATGTGGTCTGAAGTTAGCTTTTGGTCATGCTAGAGAAAACAAGTAATAATTCAAAACTTAGGCAAATATTAACATTTAACCAAGATATTAAAAAGATGCAAAAAGCTGGCAAATAGACAGAGGCCTTTTGTCATCTTAGCTTCCCTAAAAGGAAGAGATAAAATGAGAAAAAACAGGAAAAAAAAAAAAAAGAGAGAGAATTAGAGAGGTTCCAGAAAATTATTTCAGTAATGCAAGGAAAATGAGTAATTTGCATACAATTTAAACAATCAGTGGAGAGAAACTGAGGATTACATAGCATACCATTCTAGAGTAGGGATGGATGGCATATGAGAATAGTCTAAACCAGATTATTTCTGGTCAGAATTTTTCTGAGCACTTACCAAGCAAACATCCACAAGGGGAATTAAGCATAATCAAGTGATTGTAGAAAAACTGCAGACAATCAAAGAATGCCAGTCAGCAGTGCTGCACTAAAGATCAACATGGCAAGGTTTATTCTAATGTAGAAGGATGCTTATGGTAGATGTGAAAAAGCCTGAACATCACAGCTGACATGTAGGTGTTTAATTAGACATGTCTCTCTTTAAAATTTTCCCCTACATTGCGGATGCTCTCTTGACCCAAGTTTAAAAAGTCCTTTTTTAGTAATTAATTTGTAAAATGTATTTGAATAATTAAAACTGAGTGTATAGTTGAATGGTTTACCACAGTCCACACAAAGATGCATTCAATTAAATGTTTTCATATTTTAAGAGCTGAAAAATGCTGGGATTATTTTCTGATTAGAGGAGGGTTTCATTTTTATATGTATGATGGTTTCAGTGGTCTTTCAATGTAATGGAAACAAAAAGCTCTTGGTAAAAGCAGATGCTATTTTCACTGTGGTTTCGTGAAGCAATTGCTTCCAGTTGGTGAATGTATTTATTGAAAGGCTGAGAGAAATCCCTCATTATGTCCGCAGAACTGTAACCTAAAGTCAACTCCTAATGTAAAATGAAAGTTCCATAATCACCTATATAAGTTTACAAAAATATTATTTCTTGGAAAACCAAGAAGACTCCTCAGCAAATCACATTTTCTTTGGCTCAAATTTATTGGCTGATTTTGCCGGGCTACTTAATAACAATACTTGCAAGTTTCTCCCTGCACTGCTCTGTTTTCACAGTAAGTAAAAAAGCATGGAGACCTCCCTCCATTTTGAAATTTGAATCATAGAATATTCTTGACAATGTAATCTCAACTCAAGCCTTGCTGAAAATTCCCCACCATGTAGTAACAGCTGCTGAGAAAGGCAGAATTGCATGCAACAAATTATTGGTTTAAGGAGTGTATGAAGGAAAAAAAAAGGAAAAAAAAAAGAATTGCCCCTATGGTTCTCAAATATCCTCTTCTATTTGCTTACTTTACCTGCTGTCTCCCCTGTAGGTCCATAATAGCTCAGAGACAGCTGGATTCCATTTTCCAAGGTGGCTGAAAAAGATCCAAACTTGCTCACAGCTTTCTTTTGATTTTTCAGTTTTCCTTTAAAAAATAAATTAGAATGAATTTTAAAGATAGCAACACATAACAGAACCACCTGACCTACAAACCAATGACTGCTGTGAACAGTGGCACTTCAGTGTGGATGACTAACCTGTAGAATAGATTAATATAGGACAGAGAAAACTTTATCATACCACTCACAGGGCAGTATGTAATAGTGAGTTTTGTGTAATATAGCTGTGATTTTTCATCTTGAAATTGCATTCTAATTCTAGGTGTGTAAAAACAGGTTTAACAGCAACAACTAGTGAAAAGTCTTTGTGAATTTAAACAGCAAAAGAACCTAGTTCTGGAGTCAAGGATCCTTGTTTCTGTTCCCTACTTGGCTGACAAGAATGCTGAACTGCTCATTTCTATCACATGGCCTATGCAGAAATAAAAGTCACTGTCTCTCAGGTATTGTCACAGGGATTGTATCTTGAGGAGAATGTAAAAGTAAGGAGAAAAAGTTGAGAAATTAGATCCAAAGATATGTCTCGCATTTGTGAAAGCCCATCAGGAGACAAGCTCACTTAGGGATGCAGGACAAGGTCTCATGTGATGAGTACCTGATCCTTGAAAACCACAAGAACTATGCAAAGTAACACCTAGAAGACAGTGACACTGGATCTACCTTGCCTCTAGTTCATCTCCTACTGCCTTAAAGAAAGGTTCTGCTGGTAAGAGGAAATCCTTGGGATTTCCAGATGGGGAACAGCTTCTTAAAACTGTGGGGAACAGCTTCTTAAAACTGTGAGGAACAGCGGAGAAGACTATAAAAGAAGGTTAAGGCAGGCACCCAACACCTCCCAGTTCTCTCATCAGCAAGGCACACTTGCTGAGACGTTGTCTACTCCTGTTAACTGTGTCACTGCAATGTTCATTGGTGACTACAACCTGGAGGATGCTGTTTTGCCATTTTGACTGCATTAAAAGCTCACCATTGTACCATTCAGCCATTGCCAAGTATCAGAGTGGATTGATTCTTCTCTTCCTTAGCACCTTTCTATGAGGTACTCCTGTTTACACAGGAGGAAAGCCTCTCATCTGTGCCAAGTGAATACAACCTGCCTCAGATGCTAGCACACTGGTGATTTTAAGTACCATTTGGCAGACCCTAGAATGATACAGGACTACTTTCAGAAAGGCAGACAAAGAAGCATCTCACCTGTGGAAGGGATGCAAATTTTCTATTCGGACAACCTACAATTCCATCAGTAGTGGCAACTGAAGCCAAGGAGAGGAGCAAGTGCAGGACGCTTTCTAACACTGATGAAGATTAAAAGAGCTAACACACCTACCAAAAGTTATACTTTCCCAATATTCTGCAGTTCAGTGAGGGCAATTCCATAGTGCTTTTGGCAAACACATGCACAAATCATTACAGACTGGCTTCCTTCTTGGAAACACTCTCACCTGGGTTCAGAAAAGATCTGGATTCAATGCTTTCTGAGTGTTAGCAACACAAGCAGTAAACAAGCAGTAGAAGTTGCTGAACTGCAGAAAGATCTGTTTCCACAGTAAAGGTCTTGAGGAGGCACTAATGCTGTGGTCATCTGACCCACAAAAGGAGGTCCAGTTCCACAGGGGAAATCTTCCCTTTCAAGTTCAGACATTTCTTCTGGTCACAATGGACACGATTCAGTTTGCATCTTCTTAGGCTCTCCCAGGCCACATTAAGATCTGAAGGAGTTCTCCACTAAAGTAGAAAATTCTTCTCTTAAGGAACGGTGACTCTCTTCATTGATTTCCTTGCTTTGGAAAAGAGACTGGTTTGCACCTGTTAACCTGTACTGTGCTTCTACATCTTGGTAAAATCTCTCTAGATGATGCTTAAGTCTGCCAACTGAACTTTTACTTCTGTTTACAGAACACTGATCTTATTTACCCTCTGCCATTAGTAGGAATTTATTTTATGTTAGTTGATAAGCTTTGCATCCAATTACTAAATACGTCAAACTATTAATTCTTAATGTCAGTGATGTCAACCCACTAACCTGATCTAATTTTCTGTTCTTCATTAATTTCTTGCACTTCAATTTCTTTTAAGTTTTTCTTGGGGTCTGTGATATGAATGAAGAAATTGTGGTTGTCTTTTATCACTCTCACCTTTACCAAAGTTAGATCTGCAAAGCAACAGGATACTATTATTGCTCCCGCCACGCTTCAGAACTGCCCATGCCCAATAAAAACCCTGCACCTGCAATTCTGAAGCACACAAAAAAGAAAATTACTCAGAAGTGAACCAAATTGCTTAGTAGGAGACCAAGACAACAAAATTAATATTATTGAGTTTAGACGAAATATTAAAAAACTTCTGAGAATTAGATTGGAGAGGCTGCAGAATAACGCTGCTGCTTAGATACATTGCACTTCACTGGACAAATTATTGGAACATGCATTCTTGGAATACCATGCATTGGTTGCCATTGAACAGATAAATATGAACTGATTTTTCTCCATTTCTAATTTTCTGGTACTTTATTTATTTATCAGTTATTAACATACTACAGGAAAATGTAAACAGTAGTGATAGAAGATAATATGGAGTTACGTGGTACTCTCACAATGTCTTTAACTGAATTTCTACTACTGACATGTGAAAAACCATTTATGGATTAAGAAACTATGCCATCAGTTAGTAGCTGAGTCAAAGTAATGGATAAAGAATTAAAGAACCACCTTTTACAAACCCTATCTTCTCTACTTGAATCTGTCCTCCATCAGATGGGAAAAGATATTGATTGTTTCCTGATATTTGAATGAGGTCCTCTCCTGTATTGTAGCCAAGAAACTGGGAAAAAAAGTTTTAGATTATGCATAAATGAGAAAGGCAGAAGCCATGAATGACAGGACAGGCCACCAGGATCCCACTGCTCTGGTCAACATTTTTTTTCTTAGATATTTAACTAATGTAATAATGATTTTAGCAAATACATAGCATGTTATTCTCATATCCAAATACTTTCTCAGTTACTAATTGAAGTAACTTGTTACACATGACAGCAGAATCTGGTCTTTCAGTGGTACAGAGCCATCACAGAAACTGAAAAGTAGCAAGTAGGCTGGTGGCTTAACATATAATGGGAAGAAAGAAAAATTCTGGCCAAGTTCAAAGAGACAAAGTACAATGCCATGGGATCAGATAAAGGGCAGATAAAGATACAGCTTTCCATCCTCTCAATTTTGGAATTCAGACACTGTAAATCTGATTCTTAGTTTGCTGTGCCTGCCAAGGAGCACAAATTGGCAAAAATTAGGTGAGTGTACTCAAGTAAGTTCAGACCGAAATGTTATATATCTATGAGTCTGAAGTCTGTACTCAAGCCAGTTTAGACTAAAATATATTGACTTACACAAGTTTTGAATGAAAGGCTTAGACTCTGCAAACATAAAGCAGTGCAAACTGCCTAGAAATTGTTTGGACACAACTAGTGAAGAGTTCCCTCTGTAAGAAATATCGCTCTGTTAATGTAACAGGCAGAATAGCTTGTATTAGAGCAGTCAAAGAACGTGAAATTTGAAACAGGAAATGGAAGAAATAGTGAACTCCTTTTACTTGATTTCCAATGTGGACAGCCAAAACTTTAACTTGGTCTAGCAGTCCCCAAATATGGGAGTTGGACAGGTTTTTATGTTCCCCTTTCCTACTTTCTCCCATGAAAATCACATTTTTAGGCAAAAGTCATCCCATAAATGTATTTTCCATGGGCACAAAACCATGATCAACTTATCTTTGTGTTCATGTCATATACACTAAAACTCATCCAAGTTAATTAAATAGTCTTATGTAGGATAATCTTATACATCAGAAACTGCTTGCCAAAACTTTTAGGACAGGATCTGCTGCTAAAACGATGGAGTTAAACAAGACCTAGTTAGGCTGAATTTGCCCTGAACTCCAATTTTACAATTGATAACAGCTTTGCTGTAATCTTGACTTTATATATAAATAGTTAGTACTTTCCTAACATGGTGCAATAGTAAAACTCATTACCTTATAAACTTTCTCAGAATGTGTTTCTGGGATGCTGGGAACCTCCTCAAGTTCAGGGGCTTTTTCTGGCTCATCTTTGAACTCTTTGGAAGATTTCTTGTTGGGACCTTTACTTTCTTCATGTATTATTATCTCCTGTCCTTCCTTTTTACCTCCCAAATTGTCTTTTTTTCCTTTTTTTGCTTCCTTAAGTCGTTCTTCCTCTAGTAATCGGTCCTGCTCCTCCTTCCAAGCCTACATTAAACATTAAGAATTCAAATTACTCTGGTTCTCTTTGTATTACAAGACACTTCATATGTGCATGCTGAAAAGAATACAAGTACACAAACTCAAAGGAACCAATGTTCTAAGTCACTCTAAGTCACATGTTTTCCAAACGTGTCTACAGTTTTACAATATTACACACTATATTTTGCATAAAATTACTGACTCATTCAACCCACAGGATCAGTCATTCTTCATCACAGGAGACATATCAGATGATTATTTGTATCTTACACATTCAGTCATAAAATAATTATTTTGTTGTGCACTTTTCCACAATGTTTATCACCAAATCAGAATGCATCACTGGTATTAGTTTAGTGAGATAAAATGATTTTATTCTTTTACAGAAAGAGGAATGAGGTATCAATGCCAGAATTATCAGCTTATACCACGAAGACAATGATACATCTGAGATTCTCCAGAGTATTTAGGGCTTTGTAGCATTTTATATTCTAAGCATACCAAATCACAAGCATTTCTGTGGAAGAAATGGTAAGCATTCACAGTTACAGGTTAAAACATTAGCCTAACTTGAGCCGTGCCAGCTCAAGTTGAGTACCCAGGCACTGGTTAACAGCATTTCATATCTACATTCCAGTATCAGTACTTTAAGTGCAGAGCATTACACACTATAAGAAAGATGAGACATACTATAGCTGTGAGGAGTCAAAAAAAGCAGGGGAGTACATCAGTTAATCTAGATTTGTACATTGGATAGTGCCAATGCTAAAACTTACAAAAACGTGTGCTTAACTCCTACCTCAGCCAGAACTTACTTTGTGAACCTGGGCAAGTCAATACATCTGTAGTGCATGACCATGGTCTACGTCTATAAAATGGGATTCTCTGGCATAAGAGAACTGTAAGGTACCATATTTACATTCCTCAATTTCAAAGAGATGTAGATAGTGAAAGTAGGAGTTGGGTACATAAGTACTTCCATGAATCTGGATCTCATGTTTTCATAGATTTATAACCAGAAACCTTCAAGGAGAAGTAGGATATTATCCATAAGTCTCACTTCCTAGTTCTGCAATTATGAATTGGTTTTGGAATGTCTAGTCTAACTCCAAGCAGTCTTCCCTTAAGAAAATAACATAACTGAATCAGTAAGGAATAAATTAAAAAAACCAAGAAAGAAGAATATAAAAAATAGCCAAGAGCAGAAAAACTAAGAGGACTGAGTCAAGTCTATGTAAGAATGAAGACTTACCTTCCTGTGCAAGCATTGTTATTTAGTCCATTTCAGAAACATACATGTTTTTGCCTCACCTTTAGAGAGCCTTCTCTCATAAAAGGACTTTCTTCATTGTTGGATTGAGATTCTGGAATAGTGTCCATTATGCTCTCAGGTCCTGACGTGCTGCCTTTGTGAAATGAAAGGGGAGTAAATGAAGATATAAATATATGAAGATTGTATAATTTTAAAAAATGGAAAAATAAAAACAAAAGAAGTGCAAGTAAATAAAAAAATATATTTGTAAATAGTGAAAGTATAAAAGTAGAATAAAGAAAATGTTAAATATTTTTAGAGATAAATGGAAAGACTGTTCAGGTTAGAAGAAACTTATCTGACAACTAGTATTACTTGACAGTCATAACTGTGGACCAAATATGATAAACAATGTATCAACATATTTAAAGACTCTCCTCTTCTTGTTATTGAAGACTTTGCTCCTGCAACAAGATTTTTTTAATGCAGATGAGCAATGCTGAATAAACAATAAGCAGTACTCATTCTTTTTGCTACTACCACTGTTCCAGAATTCAGATCCAGTGCTTTAACCAGCTTACCAAATGCCAGACTAAGCTCAATACCAGAATCATAGATATCACTACCTTTCCAGTCAAAAAAGTGAATAAATGCTG
Organism: Gorsachius magnificus; assembly: GCA_034008185.1. Lineage (NCBI taxonomy): Eukaryota > Metazoa > Chordata > Aves > Pelecaniformes > Ardeidae > Gorsachius > Gorsachius magnificus. Next base: position 130,940,615 of record CM067081.1, read on the forward strand.
TCTGAACCTTCAAACCTTCACTAAAGAAACACTTACCATATCCCCTGTTTACTATTAGGGCTTTACAGCATCTGTGACTCATGAAAAGGCTATCTCTTTGGGTATGTGGTTTTATATCATGCTTGGATACCCAATACTTACTTGCTAGAAAAGATAAACTAAAGTACACTACCAGAAATTTCTAGTTAAATTACTTTGCATTAAAAAGTAAAAATTGCAGCACAAATAACAGAACTGCCAGTGAAATTGGAATCACCTAAATACACTGCTGCCCATCTGCATGTCCCAGCTAGAGGTGATTATCTTCTTTCAGCGAGTGAACTTCTCTATGAATTATATCTGTCATGAGGCACCAGAAGGGCAAGACTCAATCTAGCTCCTTGTGATGGCTAGATAGGTACAAATTATGATTTAGAAGTCATAACTGTCCTTTTGGTTTCCAAACTATAATCAGACATGCTAACTGGGTTGAGGAATAACATTCTTACTTTTGCAAACGCTAATTGTTATTACTAGAAAGATTCAAAGTGTATTCTCAAAGAAGGTGAACAATGCAAAGGCTAAATATCAATAAATCATTGTTAATACCACTTAAATACACAACCAGACAATTTGGACAAAAATTCTCTTTTGTCAAAAGGGGTTTTCAGATTTTGATGCCTGCTCAACAGTTACTGCTTACAAATTCCACTATCCAAAATATTGCTTGTAATTAAAGTTCGCTTTGCAGTCTAGTCAATTCCAGTTTCCAGTTTTAGCTTCTAGTCCACAGCTTCTGACTTCCTGCTTTTATGTTGCCCTTTTAAAAAGGAATTTTCCTGAACCATGTTGCCAACTTTACTGCTCATCTCTTCATATGTTCAGTCATCTAAACAGAGATTCATATTTATGTAATCCTTAATGTGAATCCATTAAACACAGCTATTGCAAATTGACATTAAAGGTCTCAGTTTTCAGAACAGAGGATCATGAAGAAAATTGAAATATGTGTCAAAACATATGTAAGTCTATATAGATGACAAAACAAGGTTACCCTATGAAAAATCTGCTCTGAACAATTTTGGATCTCAGCACTCAACATGAAAAATGAATTTTCTAGGCTAAAACAAGAAGATACCCACTTCTGGTTTTCTTAGGGAACCCATTTTTTTTGACAGAGCATATAGACAATTCAGAAGGTCCTCCTGCCATGGCTTTTTCCAGTTTAAGAGACTCTATTTCCTTAGCCATCTTCTCTTTTTGGTATTTGACTTCTTCCTCTTTCACCCAGTCTTCAATTGAGTTGGCCACCAGCTCGAGATAGTTCCTGAAAAGCATAACATTCCTCCATTTACCATAATGCAGTTTTCACTAATACGATTTCAGATCAAAGAAGATCACTTGGCTTCTCAGTTTCTTATACAAATATTATTCTATAACCTTTGAAAGAAGGCTTGCATTTGACAGCATTTCACTCAGTTTTTACAGGAGCTGGTACTTTTGCCTGGCTGGTATTTGCTTAATAAATCTTATGCTTGGGATTTTGGTTCCCCTTCCTGCAGAGATATTAGAAACTTGTCTTCCAAAGAATGCCTCCTCTCAAAGAAAATTCAGAAAGTCAGAAAACATAGAGATATTCAGTTTAAGAAAGGTTGAGATTAATTGTCCTCCTCACTGTTTTACCACCAGGATAACTTATTTTCCCAGTTGCTCTTGATTTATATTGTCTTTTAGAATATACTTCATTTGTTTGTTCAGCAACTGAGGAGGTGTTATTCTATTTAATTTCTAGCTCTTCTTTATTGGTGTGACAAGCAAGGTTCTTGGAAATTGTCATCCAGATTAGAGAATCAGTGCACTGTAGTCTGGCATAATTTAAAAATATTCACAATTAACAGTTTTAGTGAACGCTGAATGACAAACTGATCAAGAGTTTCCAGCTGGTATCGGTAGTTGCATTGTCTCATCTTCCAAAGGTGTCGGAAATGACTGCTAAAATAGTTCACTGTGAACAACTGCTTCCAAGATAGGATGAAGCCTGGAAGTCTTGTATGCAGCTGCCACTCAACCCCCTGTTTGGAGTGTTACCCTAATTCTTTAAAGTAAAATTCTTCATGTGTGCAAAACTAAAAAGGGCTTTTAATGAATGCACGAGATTCAGTTGTTATATCTTCACAATGTTTTGCATTTATAAGTTCAAAATGATTCAATTGTACTCAAAAGCTCTGTACACATTACAGTTTTTGGTTGTGAACATGTAGGCGGCACAAGCAATTCTTGACCTCATGACAGTTTTAAAGGTCTTATTGCAGCATTACATTTTATATCCAAGAGAATTAATATGTAGGCTATCTACACAGACTGGAGATGTATACACTTCATGTACAGCTTAAAGACACAAGTCTCTCCCAGCTCCTGCAATGTATGTGGAGCCTGCTTTGAGATACTTGCATGGAGAAACTGTTGATCATATATACAGTAAGGACAAAGTGACTCTGGTTGTATCTGATGAAAAGGATACAAGCTATAAAAACAAAGGTGTTGAAAACAAAAGGCAAAACTAGGCTGGAACCTAGAGCTGCCAGTACTGGAATAACTTGAAGATGAATATACGTTATAAATAAAAAAGAGATTATTCGCGTGGAAAATATTTTAGGGCAGTGAAACAGTCATTCAAAGTCAAAAATACACATTCTATTTATATGTATTCTGATGTCGCTACTGCCAATATGTGACTCAGAATCATTTCTCAGAAAGGATTATTCTTTTCCAGTAACTTGTTAATGTGTTTACTATGAAACAGTAAACAAATGTCATTAACATTATATTTGAGCAAAAGAATAGTTTTGATAATGTCTGAATTAATCTGGCTTCATGTCAGAGTGGCCACTTATCCTAACCAGAGCTGTAAGGTTTTATACACACACATCACTGCAGGTACACATGTACCTGCCTTTGGATCCCTTTAGTCAGTAGCATCCATTGGATTTCATGGGCAGCCTCCTGCTGCCTACCCTTTGAACAGCACAATTCCTGAATTTTTGGATGTTCTACATGAACATGATATCCATAGAGAGGATGGAAGGGTAACTGGGATCTCCAGCAGCAAAAACTGCTGCAACATAAGAAATTTAATTTCCCCCTTGTGTGAGAATTTGCTGTAATAGGACATGCTGTAACCAACTGATTAGAAGGTAGCAGAAGTATATTCCAGACAGCAACTATGGAACAACCCTACAAAATGGGTCTGTGGTCTATAAGATGTCACAATAAAGAAGGAACAAGCACCCACAGATAGAGAACTCCTAACAAAGAGATAGTTAAGCACAGCATCTGTTGCGTATTTGTAACTCTCCTGTGGTGAAAGTGTGACTTAAATATATCCCCAAAACTAGAATGACAGTAATTTTAATTAAAGGAAACCCAGTAAATTGTTGCTAAACTCATCAGGAGCCAGCTATTTCATACAAAGGTAAAAATCAGTAATACTACTGCTTAATTAATAAGTAGGGTTTGTGCCTGTTTCTGGCAACTCAGCAGGATCTGAAAGCAGGCAACAGCTTGAAGCACTTCAGGTATTTAAAGACTGTCTTCCACAGAAGTGTTATGTTGCTTGGAAACACACTAGGAAATATTTATGACACTTTGTCTGGAAATCTGAAATGATCTTTAGCAAAATGGTTGAATAAGGTCAAAAACTGTGCTGATTATTTTGCAGAGAAAAGGCAGGTATAGATGCCACATAACAGAAGCAAATGAGAGCCCACAAATCTTCAAAGATACTAAGTAGCATTCAGAGCATTGAGTATTTCTATGGAACAAGAGCAAAGCCAAACCTTCTTGCTAGATTTCATGCCAGTTTCTTTAGGAACTCATTGCTGCTTTGAAACAGAACCCGATGAAGTGTCACTGGACAAAGATGGCAAGCCCCAAGCAGAAGCTATCTTTAATGTGTAAGCCTTGTTTCCAGTGTGGAAGAGTAAGATGGAGGAAGCATATAGCTATTCCATCCTCAGCTGAATTGTAATGCATCTACCAGAGGACATGCTTCATTCCTTCTTTGGATGCAAAATTAGCAACTTTTGATTTGCAGGTATCAAGAGCTCTTCCCATTTTTCAATTGGCCTTGAATTGACTATTTCAATGCCCTTTCAAGTTGACCAGCCAAATTGTTTTAGGACCCCACAGATGAAGAGTTGTTGCTTCAAGGATAAATGCTTCCTGAGGAGGTCTGGTTCCTCACTATCTGCTCCTACAGACAACACAAAAACATGGCACGGGGATGAGGTGGTACTCACAGTATATAAACACCAACTGACATGTTAGATATACTAGGGTATGTGACCTGGTCTCCAGTGTCTGTTCCAAAAGAGTATGGGTCTCCTATGGGTCTCGTGTCATATGCATCAGCCCTGTGTGGACATCTCAGATACACCAGGCAGCTAAACTGGCACCAGGTATTTATGTTTAAGCAACTTGAATCAGGCCCTTAATGTTCAAAGAGGAGTAAGAATAGCTGGCAAAGTGAACAGCTCTGGGCTCAAACAGACTTTTGTGTAACAGACTTTGAGACCACTGACCCTCTGCCTGGGTGTATCTGAACGCAAGACCCAGGTTTACTTGAACACACCATCTTTCACTACCTTTTGGAGAAGATCTCAGCTGTTATATGCATGCAAAAAAAAATGGTTGACCAGACATTTAGTGGATTTGCCCAACAACCACAAAACAGCCAGCATTTTCTCCAAGGAACTTTGTGTTTCTGCTGGTAAACCTCTTCTGTCTCTAGTCCCCGTCACTACTAATCACAAATCATTTTCCATGGGAAGAGGCTGTCCCTGGAAAGCTGAGATAGACTTGCACAGACTTCCTTGACTGAGAGCAAAGATACGAAATACAATACAAAACATGTCTTCAGGAAGGCAAACTTTGTCTATTTAGCATTCCAACCTATTCAAATTTATAGGTACCAACAAAAGTTGCTATTAAAACATCCCCATATTCTGATAAATGAGGCACTGCACTTAGAAAGGGATGCCGGCAGACAAGCTGGGGGGGGATGTCCATTGGATAAGTTGCTTGAAATTCTATTTGATAAAACAAATCTAATTAATCCATAGAGCACAAGAGTGACATGGTTAAAGATAGCTCAGCTGTCTCTTCGTGGCATTTTAGGTTCTTTACATATCAGTACATGGACACATATTCTATTCTCGGTCAATGATTTGTAAGAGCAGTTGGATCCACATCATTTATATCACTGTTTCAGTGCAAAAATATATTCCAGAATAAATAGGTCCACTGATCAAAGCTCTAATAGTTGACACATCAGCCACTTGCATACCTCTAACTGGTAAGCAGATAGTGACAAGGAATTAAGAAGAATGTGGTATTCTGTGAAAAAATTATTCTAATACTAATAAAGAGCTTCTAGCTTTTCTTGAAAAATCCCAGTGATACTCGCCCAATTGATGTATACATAGTTGAAAAACCTGATAATTATATCCTTAGACAGAATTTTCTTTTTAACCTCCCTCACCTAAAGCATCCTTAACATAGTTTTCTTGATGTGGATATCCCTAATATGACTTTGCGTACATGTGTGCATTATATATATTATTACAGTTTGTGATAAGGAGTCACATACAGTTACTGCACTGTTCTCTTCACTCAGAAAAGCTTTGTCTCAATAGAGTTCTTTAGATATAGCACTGTTTTCTACCTGCGTCATTTGCTTTCTCATAAATGTGTTACATCATGGTATCTTTTAATTTCAGAGCTTTGCCCCAAGCATAGCCATGCAGGCTTTAATTGAAAATGACTGTGAATGAGACATGTAACATAAAATCAGTCACCTGAATCCAACATTAGAGTGCAATGCAATATCCCAAGTCTCTTGGCACAAACGATACTGATTCATAGGATTGTGAAGAACCATTAGCAAAGAGTTATCTTGGGTATGATAAAAGGAATCAATACATCTGTATTCTTGGGATGCAGTATGAAGAACCTGAAAAGGAAGGAAATAAAGGTAAATCCTCCCTGAAGACAGTAGCATATGTACAGATCCTACACAGCACAGCTTTTAGCAAAAGGTGCTACAGAACTTCACTCTCCTACAAGAGGTACACAAAGCATTTGGAATCCAGCAGTCTGAAGTGTTCAGGCAGGTGGAAATTGAAACTCCACTGCTATTCATATTGAGAAGAGGCAGCCACTATGCTCCACCTTCTGAGACTGACCATGAATGAAAAAGTTCTGCTAAATAATAAACAGATAAATTTAAATATTACATAAACAATTAAATAAATTTAAATAAGTATTTAAATAAATAATTAAATAGTACATAAAAGCAGAACTATCATATACCAAGTAAAAAGAAAACAAATTTACTTTTTTTAGCTCAGTTAAGTTTACTTGGTATTCAGTTTGCTATACCATGACACGGACACCTCTGATATTTATTGTGTTCTACATTATTCCACTCTGTTCTGTACTGCCTCATCGTTTTCAATGTTTACCTTGTCTGCAGGCTGAAACTTATTTTATAATTATAGCTAGAAGAAACCCTTCTTTGAAACTTATTTTTACAGAACTAAGCAACTGAGGTAAAACTGAAATAACCCCATATCAACAAATAGTCTCTTTAAACATGAAAATCTTAATATCAGGTGGTGTAAAATTATGTTCATATGTGACATGTAGTATAAGGAAATATGGAAATTTTTTACAAAATGTTATTTTTTGTTGCAAGAAAATGTTATTTTCTGTTGCCATTATTTTCCATCAGTATCTTTTGACTAGATTCACTAATTATTGACAGTTCAGTTAGCATTAGCTGTTTATGTTGCACAAGAAGGAATTCCCCATGTACTGAAATGTATGACCAGACTTTTAAGTTGTGATGCTAAAGTGGTGCTGAAAAAGTCCAAGCAGCCTTTCCTTCACCCATGCATAGCATGTGTCAGGATCAAATAAGAATTGCAGCATATGAAGCTCAAGGCAGCACAGGAACTAATAATCCACTCCTCCCAAGAGAATGCCTACCAACTTAAGCCATCTACACTTGAACTTAGCTTTCACATTCGTCATTCTGTCTTTCTGCAAGATGAGTTTTAGTCTTCAGCTTGCAAGATTTCTATAAAGAAAGCTTGTAGCCCTGAAAGGGTGAAGTACCATTACAAAAGAATGTTCTATTTGCCCATAAAACATATACTGCATAGGTATTTGAAAAGTATGGTTTTGCACAAACTGCACTAATGAGTCCCATAACTGCCAGGGAGGATCACCCCGAAGGGCAAGATCATTTTGCCTCCATCACATGTTTAGCTAAAAGACTCACTACCAGAAAGGACAGATGCAGTTTGTCCAAACCACAGAATCACAGAATGGCAAGGGTTGGAACCAGAAAATAAAAAGCCATTACAAACTAAATTTCACACAAGAAACTGAAAAGCAGATAAAGAACAATGGGTTTTGGTAAAAATGTAGAAGGGATAAAACTGAATCAATTATCTAGCAAGGAAATACTCTGTACTCTGCTACTAATTCTTTGTGAGGGGTGACTGTACATATAAGATTGTCAGCTCACAGATACCTGAAGAAGAACAGGGGGTTGAAAGTGCTCAGCAAAACTCCAGTCTGTCAAACAACGCCTCTGTGTCTTTTTTATTTCTTCTAAGTTTGGTCCTAGGCCATAATTTTCCAGACTCGCCTCAAAATACACCAAAACAAAATAATGAATATCAACATTTCAGTGTCAGTTGTATTAAATTAACTGTAACCTTGTTGACTTAATAGACAGCATCCCATGTTGCATCACAGTTAATTGCATAATGCTGCACATGTGTAGACCCGTATGGCACTATTTAATAAAAAATACAATTACTCCCAAAGGTTTTTGGTCTTGGCTTTTTTTATGGCAAACATAATCTAAATATTTTTATTATTAGGTTATATGTTTTTGAGTGCTGTAAGCAATTATGAATATTTAAACATGTCCTATGAAGTAATTTTAAAATTGCTATATTTATCCAGGGCTGTATGGCAGGCAGGTGTTTCTGAAGATGCCAAACTACACAGTCTATTAATGTGACATGTTTTGGCAATTTCTCTCAATCTCTCATGCTAGTATTTGACTGCTGGTATTCAGCGAAACCAGCATAGAATTGCCATTAGTAGCTTCACCAAAACCCATTGCCTTAGAACTCAAAGAAAGTGATTTCATAGTGCTTATGGCACTATTTGCCAAACATCACAAAATTAATATTTACACACAGCATTGCAAAGGAATCCCCAGTAACATGTCCTGGCACTGAACAGTATCTCTGTTGTCTCATGCTAACACAGTACGGTTTATTCTGATCCTTGCACTTGCCATATCAGAAATAAAAAGATCCAATTCTTTGTTCAAAACAGGATCAGCCAGACCACCTCTTCCATCTTTGCCATTTGTTTCTGTATGTCCTGGAAATTGAAAGCAGAATTTTAAGAAGCGTTCCAGAAATTTCAGCCCTAAACACTAAGGTTGGAGTGATGCAATTTCCTTAGCCTCCCTGCCACCAAGTTGAAGCTTCCTTTTATTACTCTAGTCCAATAAATACATGATCAGCTCTGCCACACTTCTTTCCTAAAAGAGCACTTTAAGATCCAGGGACAACAAGTGCCAGGCAGCTCATTAAAAATAATCCAACCAACCTCTTTATAAGGCCCACTTAAATCATCATCTTATTTGTCCTATGCTGGCCTTGCATGGTCAAAAAGATTAAAAATACTCTAAGTGATGTCCTCAACACTCATCCACGAAGAACCATTTTTCTGCTTACTATACAAGAGAATCAGTAACAAGCATTCCTTTCCACATGACATAAAAAGAAGGCAAAATCAATTATTTTCGTATTTTCACACACTCTTGAAAAATGCAAAATTTTAACTTGAAATTAATTGGATTTAGAGTTCTACAAGCTACTGACGGAGTATTACTTCTGCCAAGGATCTGACTAGTCATTCCTGATAAACTATCACCGTTACAATGGGCACCTGATATGAATAGGATCACAACGAGATTAACTTCTATACTCTGGTAATTTTTTAAAATACTTTCCTTTTAATAGAATTATTTATGCCCAGAGTTAGGATGGAGGTCACTAATATTTGAACAGAATTCACACATACAAGAAAAATACTCTTCCTGAGAGAAAATACTCTGGAGAGTGTTTGTAAGTGGCTCATAACCAGCTCCGCTTCCAGACATATATGTGTCTCTGCTTCTCTAGGAAATTAGACCTATTTGCTGACTGCCTTTACTAGGTTTAATAAATCTGAAAGCAAAAGTCTTCTTTTCCTGGTATTTGCTTTAGTGTTGCAGAAGTGATGAAATGTTGGAGGCTGCATTTGTAACTGCAATATTTAGTATTGTGACTAGCATAAAAGTAAAATAAACTAACACCCAAAAAAGGTTCCCAAAATTCGGAAGAGAGGCAGATAAGCAGGATTCATTTTGTCTGTTCCAACCGCCCAAGGAAAGGATCCCATTTAAGCTAGCTGCCTAGGCATCTAAATTAGGAAAGCAAGCGCAACATCATGAATCTAAAGGTATAGCAGCTTAAATTGACCTAATTTCTATTTTTCTCACATCGCAGAAAAATAATCTCTTGTTTTTAATGTTTGCTCTTGGCCAACACTTCTCCAGGCCAACAACTTTTCATTATGTTAGAATCTGCAGAAGGAAAAGACGTAGAACTTGCAGAAAATTCACTCTGCGTTGTCTACAAAAGATCTCCATCTCTGGTCCTTCTATCTAAAATGTTCCCATTCTAATATGAATGAGACTGTTACAATGTCACATAGTAACTTGCTAAAGAGATACTAATTGCACAGACTGCAAATGAAGTAAGACAAAATTTTACAGGAAAAAGTATGTATACATGTATTTACAACACCTTTTTTTTTTAATTTTCAACCTTTTATACCACCTTCTAGAGTCCTTGTGTAAGTTATCTATCCTTTCCACTTCCTAATATTCATTCACTAGCAATCAACTAGTTAACCTTACACATCACTTTTGATTTCACTCTGTGGTTGCTACTGAGTTGGTAAAGACTCGGCTGCCATTGTAACTCACAAGAGCCTGTATTGAGAAAGGTATTTAAGCATGTATTCAGTATTTTGTCTCTAAAATATATTTGATGTCACAAGCAATAAAACAGTTTTCTAGTGCTTCTCTACAGATATTTTAGAGAGTTGCTTAAATAAACTGTTAATGTCATACAAAATAGCTAGATTTTGTCTTTATCTAGTAATGCTACATAGATACTCAATGTACAGACTATACAATACTTGAAATTCAGTGATTTGTACAAGTAAGAAAAATCACAACTCTGAAATAGCAAATGATATGGCAAAACAAACTGGATTTAAATTCTTCAGGAGTAATGTAAACAGAGAGGTTTTTACCAGATCCTCTTGGAGATTTCTCACCAAGTTTCTTTTCCATAAGGAATAGTTGTCTCAGCTGTCTTGCAAAGTGGGCTGGATTATCCCAAGGGATATAAGACACTTCAGAATCACATCCAACCATAGATCCAGAGCTCTCCAGGAGACCAGAGTCACTCAGCCCAGTCAGCCTCAGGCTTTCAAAAGTAAACACTCTGAAGGCTCTTTCTACTTCAGCCCAACTCAGAAGTTCTAGAAAAGAAATACAATCATTAACTGAAAATGTCCTTATGGCTCAGCAGAAGATAAATAGAAGACTATGTAAGGGTATTGTTCTTGGCAACTCTGCAAAAGCCAACAACAATCTCCTTAATGGTATTGGATCAAATTATGTGAACTACATTTTACGCTGCATTCAAAGTTGAATGCTTCCAAATTGCAAAATGATATGCCTAACTATTAATCCATCTTAAATGAAGTGTTTCCTACATCTGAATACCTCTTGGCTCATTAACTTTATATAAATGTTGTTGATTTTAAAATACCATGTAGACTTTATCAAACCAGTTAACAACTACTTATTTTCAGTTCATTGAAAAGGCTTCCATTATCATAAACTTTTTTATTATCTGTAGCTTCTCAAATCAAGTATCAAATGTTTTTTTTCTCTTCAGACAAAGTTTTACACATAATTGATACAGAAGTATGCAAGGTGCAAAGACAATAAATCCTATTTATGGTTGTATGCACTGGTGCCCCTATAACAATGATAATCACGAGAAGGACTGAATTTTAAGACAGGTCATTCAGTGCCCAAAACATACAAAGAGTATCTCCAGTTTGAAATGTTTTCTCTTTACGGTACTGAAACACCCAAGCATGTCACACATCTTGAAAATGTTGGATACGTAATCTTCTGTTCAAATCAATCACCCTGATAAAAGCGAAGACATTGCTAGCGAAGTTAACAGTTGGGAGAGCTTAGCAGTATAGTATGGTCCAGTGAAGAGCAGCAAATTTGATACCCATCAGCTGGAATGCTACAGCAATATGGAATACCTTAATAGCTTAATGTCCAAAATGAACATACCAACAACTAGAAACAATGCAGTGAGTGTAAATTAATCCAACACAAGGGATTTCAGGACTGAATAGCTGGGAAAGTACCTCCAAATCCTGTGCCTTATATGACGGCATAAATGTAACCAAAGGGATTTGGATGTTTGTATTTCTTAGAGTCTAGCGTAAACTTGAGAAACTACCTAAGGGTATTTATGCAGTCTTTAGGATTGTTTCACAGTGTACGTCATGGTGATATGCACAATCCAAGAAAAGGTAGCTGCAGAAGTGATTATGGTTGAAGAAGTGAATGTATTCTCAATTTGATAAAGGGACTATTAATAGAAGCCATTTCATTAACAACACCAACAGCTTACACAGAATACATTCTGAAAGCCATTTATTGTCCAACAAAAAAATCTTCTATCCAAGATACATGTGCTCCTCCACCAAAACAGCACTGGTAAATAATTGTACAGCTTATGTCAGAGTCTCTTACAATGCATTCTATGTCCTAGGATCAAACCAGCAATTTGTACAACTATATTTTTTCCCCAGATTTAGTGTTTTTATGTTTGTGAATATAAATAAATGACTTCTAACATACTCCCAACTCTTATTCACACAATATTTAATACTCATACAGCCTTGCTCATTAACCATGAACATGAGGTCTAAAGTTAGCCCTAATTTGTATAGTACACTAAGGTATAAGCAAGAATATGAAAATGGGAAATTCTGCAAAGGTTTTAGGCAGCTGAAAAAAAAAAAGTCCCCAAATTCCTGCTATTTAATAGGATCATCAACCAGAAGAAAAAAATGGAAGTTATATCAATGAAAGAGAAACTGAGTTTACCACTGGTACAATAATGCATAAGCTCGTGAACTCTGGCCAAGCGTTTAGTGTTGTTTTCAGTTGAAGGAAGGGTGAAATGGACAAGTTCTTTAAGAGGCAGTTTATCCATCATTTCACGCTCAATCTTTTCTGGATTTAAGTTCTCCCGGACCTGGAACAAAACCCAAAGTACCAGAGCTAAAGTAAACTTTCACACCAGTGGATTTCTAAAAATCATGTTTGAATAAAGAAGTCTTTTTATAGCAAAAGACATAATCATGCGCTTAAGTCAGTTGGACATAAACTTACATTTGAGCAAGTGCTCACAGTGTGTTACTGAATCATGGTGTCAGATACTTTAGGCAGAAAAACTGAGATAGATAAGAGAGCAACTGAGAGCATAATAACAGACACTTGTGAGAAGATACTTGCCTGTGCTAGCTAGACTCAAAAATTCTGGAATATAGAAATATGCATTGATCTATTCAGACAGGCAGCAGGTACCTTCTATGTATCTTTCAGTTGGTCTGTGCTACTTCTCATAGCAATGAAGTCTGTAAATTTGTTGATCAGTCTGTGACTGCAGCACCCCTATATATTTAAGGATTTATCTATTGAGACTTATTGGTGTCTTTCAGCTTTGTTCTTTTTAGTATTAAGCACTTATAGTACCTTTGTCTTGGATGGTATCTTCCAAATCTTTCTCCACTATCCACTCCTCAAACATTGTGCTATAACCTGAATTTCCTCTGCAGCAAGTATATCATATACATCAAGCATATACCTCCTAAGAGCATCTCTCTTGGCAATTAGTCCTGCCTTCTGCTTGAATACCTCCAATGCGTCAAGCTCGATTTGTTTCCGAATACTGCTTTAATCAATGGTTGTCAAAGTATTCCACAGACAATTTGTAATTCACGAAGCCAGGCAGATACACCTTTGCTGTGAAATCTAGAACTATATTATCACTTGCATTGCCTTCAGAGTATTTTCAAAGTTTAATGGTAAAATTGGCTTTGGAAAAATTTGAGGAGTTCATAGTGGGTCTTTTGGTTCAGAAAGTCTGGGAACTGTTACTTTGAAATAATCCCAAACCTTGCAGACTCAGAACCTTTCTGCCTTTGTAAGAATTTGGCAATGTCTTGAGTATACACTATGCTGCAACTATTTAGCTAGCCAGTGAACACGCTTCTTGTGTTCACTAATGAACTCTGTATCTTTTCCCGTACTTCTCTACATCTTAGTATTTAATCTAGTCTACATGCTAAATCACTGTTATCAAGTTAGTAACTAATTTTCCAGTTTCATCAGTGTTTGACTACAGTAAATCAACAGAGTTCTGTAATATCTCTCATCTATGCCAAAGGCTAAACATTCATCTTAATAACACAAACAGATCACTGAAATCAATATAATGCTCTATGTTTATGACACATTCTCCATCAGTGGCAGTACCTCATTGCTTCTTAAGCAGACTAAACACATGTGTTAGTGTGTCTATCTCAGCAGGAAAAATCTGTTCTGCTTTGTAAAAACACCACTCCATCCTTTCTAGTGCACTTAGTATTCACTGCCCGTGGACTTTAAAACTGTTTATTTATGATAGGTAGCACTATACCTCCAGCAGGTGTAAGCGCTGAGCCAGGGTATCATGGTAGTTAAATAAGAGAGGGTACTTGGGAGTGATGATCTTTTTTTCACTGTATTTAGGAGAAAAGTAGTCATATAAATTCTGTTAAAAAAGAAAGAGGTATTAAACGTCAATAATCATATTTATTTGCCATTTTACGAAAAGAACAAAAGACAACACAAACCTTTTTTTCACTTGCAGAAAGTGAAAGAGAAGGAAGGACAGAGGCTATATGATCTGCAATCGTATGATGTAGCCCATCTGCCCGGGGCTCTGGCACCACCAGACTAGGTGGTATAAGGTCTTCTTCACTTGCAATAACCTGACAAACATGATAAACATGAGCTTTCATTACAGCATTACTGCCGCTTAACTTCATTAAAACTACCAAGCAGATCCTGCTAAACATACATCCATAAATTTTGCCAGGAAAGAAAACCATAATTTTTTTTTTCTACAAGTAGTAAAAATGCAATTTTCCATGTTAGTTCCTGCCCAAAACAAAGACTATGGAAAGTGGAATTAAATATTTTCTCCTATTATTTACTTTTGGAAGGATGAGAAGAAAAATATTTCCAACTTGAAATGTTAAGAACTGTTAATGAACACAGATAATTAAAAATTATTGTGTATCAGGTGTTGAACCTTATATTGAGTATTTTTGCCTGAGTCTATTTTCAGACTAAACTGCAAAAAGTAAAAAAAAAATAAGATTGTGCTGAAATTTTATTTCTAAAATAAGGAAGATTTCTGCATCATACTATGGGTCTTTGCTAGCTTATAGATTGTGCCTGAACTCAACAAAAGTTGGATCTGTCTAGCACTAGCATTGATAAATGCCACTTCTATGTTAGGTTTCCCTAAGACCTTTATACTGAGCAAAACTGTAAAAGTTCAGCATCAATAGCATTGTTGCAGAACATGAAAACTTGTTATTGACTTCACTAAGAAATTATGCCTTTTTCTTCATTTGATTATGTTGCATCTTTAGTCTTGTAAAATAAAAAATTTGGAATAACACTTTATATATAGGGTAAGTGCACAACATGAAAGAAAACCAAATAAGTCACTTATGAGTTGTGATTCCTTTGTATTGAACCTCCTGGTCATTGCCTCCATGCAGAGTCTCTTATTTTAGACTGAAACAGATGGATTTATTGATCTTTGATCAATACCAGGTCTAAGCCAACTTTGCCAGAGGAATTATAAAGATAATATTCCCACCTGTTCCAACATGCAGTTCAGCATTAAGGGTATAGAAAAGTATTCCTCGGGAATCTGACTCAGCAGGTCATTATAATACCTCATGTCCACAGAAGTAGCCAAAACAGAAGCTTCTTCCTCTGTTGTAATAAGACATTAAGATTGATTTATTCAGAAATGCCCATTTATATTACCAACCAGTTCAACTTTCAGATAATTTTTCTTAAAAAAGACTAACAAGTACCATTACTATAGAGCTCTTAAATCTGATTGTGACTAGGAACAAATAGAAAAAGTGAATTTCTAAAGAACTTAGTTATCACCACTGCAGATTCCACAGACTTTCACAATGTAATCACCAAAAGACTACTTTCACAACATCAAATCACATCTTCAGCTTACTGTGCAAATAATTTCAAGGATTTGTGCTGTCTGATGAATGAATGGTACAACAAATTGAACAGCTACAGACCGGTGCTTTAATCTTTTAGACATACCCTGTGACAAAATTACTGTTGGCAAAATTTCTTCTGCTTGCCCTTTTTTCTTTGAAGGTGTAATCTGTGATGCTGGTTGTACCTAAAGGAACAATAAATAAAGATAAAAAAACTCAGTGGAACAAATGAGGATCGCACAAATAGGTGGGAGAAATTAACTTAATTTAGCTTTGGTTACTTACACTAGACTAGATGCTAATCTTTTAAACAGCTGGTATTAGGGGAGGCAAATCTCACCTAACTGAATGCAATAAGATAGTAAGAATGTAGTTTTACGAATGCTTTAAATGAGCATTCAGTAGTACTGCTACAAATGGACCAAGCCCATTTTTTCCCTGCCACTGGTCTGTGTCCTATAAGACGTTTTCTTCTGCCCACTTAAGCTTTTGTCTACCAGGAACAAAATAAACTGATTTATAACTAATAAGCTTCTTTGGATAGTTCACAGATCTGCAACAAGAAATAGTAGTTTCATGCAGGCATAGTGATTGTTCCAGACATCTGAAGCTATTTAAGTAATTTCTACACCTGTGGTACTATATGCCAGCACCTGTACGATCCTTCGAATTTTCCTTTTTTTGTTTCCCCAATGCTCTGCTATTTTTTTCCCCCATTTTTTTAGGTTTGAAATGCTGAAAAGAAAAATCTCAATTTCATTCACAAAAAATTACACATGGAGTGATGGTCCAAAGCTAATTTTTGAGTGCAGAATTAAAGACAGGCAATTCTAGACTATAACTAGTCTACAAGAAGCATGGTAAAGCACAAAGGATCCTTGCCTCAGTTACAGGTGGTTGTGTTGATTTGCTCTCTGGTAATG
This sequence comes from Gorsachius magnificus, assembly GCA_034008185.1. Classification (NCBI taxonomy): domain Eukaryota; kingdom Metazoa; phylum Chordata; class Aves; order Pelecaniformes; family Ardeidae; genus Gorsachius; species Gorsachius magnificus. The sequence goes on from CM067081.1 coordinate 130,957,072, forward strand.
CAGGCACATTAATAAACTTTGTGTTTTCCAAGTAGTTACAATGCTGTCTTCTCCAGTCCAGGCAGTCATACATTAAACAAGCAATGTTTTCAAACAGCACAGTGCCAAATGCAAGCTATGACAGAAAATCAGATACAAAGGATGAAGTTTGCATACAAAAGTGTCATGTAACTCAGTCACATGAGTCATTAGCTCTCTAACCAGCAGATCTACAACTGTTTAAAAATCTTTGAAGGGATTTTTTCTCCACTAATTCAAAATGTTTTATAGAGTTCTTCTAAGAAAAAAAGGCCTTCTCATCTTTATTTGCCTAAACACTGCCACACCACAGCATGGACTGAGTATTGCCCAACAAAGTCTAACTCGTCTTAACAGTAATGGTTCAAGCTCTGCTCTTTTGTAACTAGAATTTAGGTTGTTAATTTGCATGGGAAGGAATGGGAGAGGTAACTTAAGATAATTGTTTTATATCATATATGTATGTTTTACTGGTGATCAACCTGCATCATATTTACAAGGTCAACTATTCTCCTGACCCAGAAGGATAAAAAATAATTTAAAAAAAAATCCCAACCAACTAATCAATGTAATCTCATATTATTTTCTTTCTTTCTGTTGCCATTTTAAAACAAAGAAAGCCTCAAGTACTGAATTCTGAATTCCACAGTTGTGCAAACAAAGGAATGTGAGCATACCAGCTCCCAAAGGGAGAGTGCTGTATCTGCAAAAGTCTGACAAGGAAAGAGTCAAGGTTCTTGAGGTGGTGTACTGTGGTTTTCACTGGGGCTTGGGAGGAATAAAAAGAATAATACCAACTGCTCTTTTAAATGTGAAATGCTTTTGTACAAATACCAAAACCCTATCTGAGACCACATGCCACACTCAGGTTTCAGTGGCTTTAATAGATGTATTCTTCCCCTCTACATCCTAGATGTTGTGGAAAAGATTAAATTATTGTAATTTTTAGACAATTTCTCTCAACAGCCCCTTTCTGAGTGATTATTTCACTTTTGTGAAAGTAGGGGAAGTCTCTTGTATTAAGAAGTTTGCTTCTAAGAGGTGGCTATCAACATTGGATGTCTCAATTTTAAGTTTCCTAAAATGAAACATGGTGAAGAAGCACAACTGTCATTAAGCACTAAACATATTGACTGACCCTCAAGAAGTATTAAGTGTCTGCTTTCTTTAACTCAGACCCTCTTCAGGGCACTTCAAAACAAGGACCCCAAACCACTGATCAGTTATGGAATACTTCTTTCAGTTTTCACAACATTTAAAGACTAGAGGAGATATTTGGGAGGAAGTTCTACTTGTGAAAACAGAATTTGTAGATTTAATATTCTTGCACCTTTGTTTTTCCAATTCAATACTCTTCTGAAAATAGGTTAGTATAAAAACCCATAATAACTCATTTTATATGAATAATATATATAGTAATATATATAATATATAATAATCCATATATATAATTCGTATATTATTTACAGGAGATCACTAGAGCACATGATAATTTCAGTTAAAGTACTGGAGTGTTTTGAAAACACAATCTTTTAAATAAAACAAGAATTTTTACACAGTTACAAGTAACACAACCTGGCTCTACCTAATGGGACACATGCAAAGTTTAGCCACATTGTATGTATAGCCATAATACATGTACAGTTACAGTTCTGTGATTCAATTTACTTGCTCTCTCCCTCTTCTCAGGACAGACACAGATGCTTGTCAAAAGTTCTCTGAGTGTAACCACTAGCAACTCTTCAACAAAGGAAAAAATGTTTGAAAGTATTTTCCTTTCTAAATACTTGAAATCTGAAAGTGGCAATTACTTGCTGTATATAATACTCTATCATTTTTCTATCAATGTCTAACAATTTGTCACACGAGTTTTCCTTCTGTATATCTTGGACTTCAGAGATGCAGCAAGCTAGGCTCCCTAGGAAGTCCACTAGAACAGACTTACTCTATCCACCCATGATTTCACAACTTATATTCTTCCCATCTGTTTCTTTAAAAACTTACAAATGTTCCTACTTCTTTAGAGCTCTGCTGAATTCTGAGATACAGAAGAATGTGAAATTACAATTACAGTCTGCTGGAAAAATTTCACTGACAGATCATTTTTCTTTTATTTCAGCTATAATACAGCTGCTCACAGGATATTCATGAGTAGCAACAGTCCCCTAAAAATGTGACTATGGGGAAGATTAGACAAGATTAAAAATTTCTTTCCCAAAATAGGCTTTATATTCTAAGATTAGGTCAAGAGTATAATGATATGTAATGTTGTAAGTAGCAAGCCTACACATTTCCACAACTGAGGCATTTTTAGTGAATGCCTTGGAAACCACTGTGGATTTAGCCAAACTCTGTTCTGATCCCTTCAGGATCAAGGGTTCTTCCTAGCTCACCAGATTGTTTATATACATGATTTGATGTACTATAAAAAAGTTAGGGGGGTGTAGTCTGTACTTTAACCCTAATAATATAGAGGACAGGTTAAATTATGGCATGTTGCTTTATTTTGCTTTAGCAGTTTATATTTTTTACTGCTGCCATTGTGGATTGAAAAATACTAGACCCTTTTACCTCACTAGACTTGAGAACCTAGCTTGGAAAAAATTTCTAATGGTTCACTTTCTCTTCCAGTGCGCAGTAATAGACCTGACTCAGCAGGCTACAACGAGTAATAAGCCAGAGGGTTAGACAAAAAGAAGCGTTATGGGTTATGCTACAACAAGATTTTATATCAAAAAGCATTCTTGCATTCATTTTAATTTGCTTTCATGTGATGGTTCTGAGATACAATAAGTAGACCTGCTGTTATGAGGACAAAAATATAATTTTTGTGTTATTTCATACTGGCATCTGACTCTAATGAGATCCAAATTGGGTCTATGTAAAGATGCTGAATACATTTAATACCTCAAACTGTTTTAAAACTCTGCTGCTGTGGCCTACAATATCAAGAAACTCCAAGTCTGGCATTTTTATTCAAAGAACTCCTTATGAATGCATGCTTGTTGGATACATAGGAAATAATTTTTTCAAGATTACAAATATACTAACTACTCTGGTTCTGTTTCATAGAAGACTAAGCTAAAATTCCTGTCATTTCTAAATTGGTCTTAAATGTTACAAACCCCAAAGCATGCCACACATTGTGAAAGCAGAATCTACTGACCAGCATTTCTCTGTCAGACCAATCAGGGGGAAAGTCACTCTCCTTAACTATGTGATAAAGTCTGGCAACATCAAAGAGACTTGATCCATGCTTTCCACTGTTCAGAACTGGCTCCAGGTATTTCCAAAATGTTTCCAGGTTTTTGATAGCTTCATCTTCCTTTCTTTTCTCTGCTTCTACAACTAAAATTTTTAAGTATTAGATAAATCATGGTACAATGTCTCCCTTTTACAGAAAACCCAAATCATATATTAGTCTTCTGTAAGTACTGTTAAAATATTCCCATCCTTAGAGTCTCAGCAAAAATCTGACAGCCAGCTTTGGGATTAAAAAACTCCAGGAAGATAAAACTTCAGTAAAACATGGCAGTTCTTTCAGAAAAAATAAAAAACCCCCTTAAACCAGAAACACCCCCCTACCTCTCACCCTCAAACTAAACAACAGCAGTGAATGTTGGAAACCTAGAAAATATAAAAATCCCAGGTTGCACTTTTCCAAAGCACATACTTTGACGAATCTGTTCTTTAAGTATAGGGTATGCAAGCCTTAATATCACAATTTTATTGGTGTGGAAATTGGGGCAAAAGGAGATTAAGGTACAGTATGACTATGAATAGCAAGCCTAGAAGATGTATGGTTTCCATTTTTACTGCAGAGTAATGATCAATTTTCAAAGATGCGCTAGCTACAGAGGAAAAAAAAATTCTCTCTTAATGCCAACCTTACAATTACACTCTGGAATCCAAGATCAACCACACATTTTGTAGCCTAATTTAAGAGATGTAAGGACACTAAACCTGCAGTGACTTGCCTTCATTTGGACTTACGGGTGCTCAGCACTTCTAAAACCCAAGTATGAAAGCCAAATACTTTGCTTGTACAAATCTATTGGCCCCACAGATTTAAAATAAAACAACTCAGTAAAGCTGTGTACTCTTCCAAAAATGCTGATCTCCCTAATGTTCTCCATGTTATACATGCCACCTGTAGCAGCCATCAGAAATGTCTGCCAATTAACTTATAAAATTATTTTATCATGATTCAGAAGATATGTCCCATTAGGTGACTCCTAATGCTTTTCTTTCCTCAAGTATATTTTCATCACGTAAACTCTCTCAGAATGAATTAAGTTTTCATTAACAACCCCAAAAAAAGGTGTGGGAGCTGGAAGAAACTGTCAATACAGAAGAAATTTGGCACAACCCCACCGAGGAACTGAACTACCTTGAAGTCTTCAGCAACAGAAATGAGATGGTACCAAGCAGTAAACTACATGATTTTGGAACAAGAATCAAAAAAATCTGTTATCATCTTATAACCGTGGAGAAAAAATATCTAGTATATACTAATAAATTGCATAGTAATTTTGAACCATCACTGTGAAAACAGAAATCCTAGAATCACTAGGATGTGTCAGGTCACACATTCCCAGCAGAAATGGATAAAAATTAATTCCATTTTGTGAGTCTGAGTTCTCTCGTTAGCTCTCAGAAAAGGTGAATTAGCAGCAGCACAGCTACTAGAGCGATTAGAGGAACAGAAAACTAACCATATGAAAGGGTACTAAGAGTGCTTGACTTGGTAACATCACAAAATACAGGCTGTTAGGGAATGCAAACACCTGGAAAGAAAAGAACATGAAAGTTGTGGTCCTTAATCCACAATTCATGTGTATTAATGTTAGGAACAACAGAAACACTATAACGTGATTGCAGGTAAATATCTTCCCTTCTAAAAGTATCCACATACATTACTGAAATGATCAACTATGATCTATTTTGTAATTCATTCAACTAGGAAATACTTGAGTTAATGCCAGCTCCAAGACACAATTAACTATACCTGTATCGCTGCTGACAAATATTTGTCTTAATAAAAAACCTTAAAAGCCTCAAAGACTCAATGACAGTCCTACTCAGTCTACTTCAGTACTTCACTAACCTCACCTGTGGAAAATTGCTTCCTGCTAAATTTTATTTTCTCTATTACATTTTCTGTTCTAGCCTTTTACAAACTTGAAAACTTTTATCATTTCTCCTCTACATCATTCAGCCTTCTCTTCTTAAACTTTAGGCTAATGATTCCATTTTTTTTCCCCTAAGAGGTAACATTTTATAAATCCCTAACAATTTTCTTTTCCATCATTTGGAATTTTTCTGATGGGCACACATTTCTTACAAGGTCTTACCTCAATATCGAGTTGCATTATAAGATTACTTCAGGTATATTTTAGAGCATATTCTCATTTATAATCTGGAGACGGTATTTGTTTTTTAGAGGTATAGTGACTTATGTTTATTTTTGAAGTCAGCATGATAGCTTATCTTTCAAACCTGTCATCTAGCCATGTGCTTCCTAGACTTTATTTGTACATTTAATTATTCCTGTATAAGCACACTATATTGTCCATATTAAACAAGTTTTTTTCCAATGATTATTTTCTCTTCTGTCAAGAACATTCTGCATTTAAATCACACCCCCTTATTCCAATACCCATGACAATACCAAATAATACCAGTCCCAGAACGTATTTCCTTGTGTCTGCTCCATGATACCTTTAATAGCTACTCTACAGGGGCCGAGATTTTTGAATGAAACTGCACCTACTATACACTTATTTTCATCTAGACCTACCTTGCTCACTGTGGGCCATGTGAAATAGCTGTATTAAAACCTAAATATACAACACAGACTATTCCTCTGCTCAGAGGGCCAGTATTTCATTTTGTAAGGAAATTAAACTTCTTTGACATGATTTGTTCTTGAACAGCATACACTAGCTGTTACTCATCTTCTCATTTTTCTTTTAAGTGTTTATAATTTATTTGTTCCAGTATTTTTCCAGACACAGAAATTAAGCAGATTACAGTGCCTTGGCTGTTTGTGTTCCTTTCCCTCTTCTTCACAACTCTTTTTCCACTATCTCACTTGCTCTTTATGACTTTTCAAATATAAATGAGAATGGCAGGCAGATCTTTAAACAGAATACAATTTAAGTTAATAAGAATCAGCCAATCTGAAAAGTTCTCTACCTTACCTAAGTAGTACTCAGTTATTTTACCTATTCCTCAGTCACTTTACCTATTCCTCCACTATTTGAAGCTGAATCTTTCTGCCATCAGCATTAATTGTGGTTAGTGTCTGCAATGGTATTTGTAGTGAAAACAGATTAACTGCCCACAACATACAGGCCAGCAAGAAGTACCAAAATCCCCCGCCAACATTAACCACTGCCAGCCTTCTCAGGATCACCTCCTGACAGTTCTTCTTCTCTGTTGAGCAGCAGACACACATTTTCCTTGCTCCTCCTCCTGCATCCCATTTTGTTTCTTGTGCCAATAGACTCATAATAAACATATATTCTCATTCCTAGTGACCTGACCTATTTCTAATTTTAAATGCTTCCTTATATCTGAGATCTATATAAAATGCATGGTTTAGCCAAGCTGTTTTCTTATTATGCAACCTATCCTTTCTTAGTAACATTGAAAAACTTGCATCGCTGCCTATAATACTATTTACACAAGATACTATTAATCTATATTTACATTTTTTCCCCTTTAAAAAGTTTCCTCACAAACTTTACTTACTAATTATCTAAGTTTACTGAACTCTTCCTGACATTATACTTAGAAGACAAAGAAAAAATAATATAATTTTGGAAATATTTGGGGAAAATTACCACTGCCTCCTCACCCCCAGCAGGTGTTGTAAATAAAATGAAAATAAACAAACCTATGCTTTCTGCTCTCTGCTCTCAGTTGGTTCTCTGATTGCCTAAGTCTTAAAGGATAAATCTATGTCATTCGTGTTAGCTCACCTTGGCACCTTTGGGGACAGATTCTCTAGTGTCCACACAATCTAACCTGTAGCATTTGCAATGAGGCAATAGGAGTATCTATCTCATTTTGTCAACACAAATGGGAAGGAAGGAATAGCATGCTAAGGTAGTTCAACCTTCACAACACTTATAGGTAAATGGTTCATATTCATCAGTATGGCAGTATATGCATGGCAGTGAGTCACACCATCCCGTCTCATGTCCTTCAGCATTCCGATATAAACAGCCCTCATAACCTTCTCTCCTGCCCAACATACCCAGGACAACATTCCTCTCGTTTACTGGGTTGCTCATGCCATCTCAACAGTGTCAGATACATTACAAGGGATTTCCCAGCACCACAGAGAACATTGCAGAAAGTCAATATTCACAGTTATAATTAGAACCATAACTATTAGTCAAAAAACCCCATATATGAACAATTATGGCTACCAACTCAGTTTTCTCAGCTACACTTATTTATCACCAGACTTCGATTTAGTTTTAAAACAATTCAGGTTGGAGGGGACCTCAATATCCTACTCAAAATGTGGTCAACATCAAATTCAGACAACAGACTCAGGGTTTTATCTAGCTCAGTCTTGAAAATTTCCAAAGACAGAGATCCCATAATCTCTACAGGCAACCTGTTGCAATGCTTGACTATCTTTGGGGTAATTCCCCCCTGCCTTACATCTTGCCAGAATCTTCTATTTCAATTACAGAATCACAGAACGGTTGACGTTGGAAGGGACCTCTGAAGGGCTTCTGGTACAACTCCACTGCTCTCGCATTGGTGAGACCCCTCTGTGCTTTCTCTTCTCCAGGGTAAACATTCCCAGCTCCCAGCCTCACCTTATAGGAGAGATGCTCCCTTAAACATCTTGTGGTTGTTTGATGGACTCTCTCCAGTAGCTTAATCTCTCTCCTGTACTGGGGAGCCCAGAACTGGACACTGGACTCCATATGTGGCCTCACCAGTGCTGAGTAGAAAGGAAGGATCAACACCCTTGACCTGACATACCCCATGATACCATTAGCCTTGTTTGCTACAAAGGCATATTGCTGGCTCATGTTCAACCTAGTGTTCAATAGGGAACCCCCAGGTCATTTTCTGCCAAGCTGCTTTCCAGCCAGTCAGCCCCTACCCTGAATTGGTGCATGGGGTTACCCCTCCCCAGGTGCAGGACTTCGCCCTTGCCTGTGTTGAATTTTATGAAGTTCCTGCCAGGCCATTTCTCCAGCCTGCCAAGGTCCCTCTGCACAGTCCTCTGATGTTTCAGCCACTCCTCCTAGTTTTGTATCATCAGAGCACTTGCTGAGGGTATATTCTACCCCACTATCCTGACTGTTGATGAAGATGTGGAGCAGGACTGGACCTAGTATTGCTACCTGGGGTACACCACTAGTTACTGGCCTCCAGCTAGGCTTAATACCACTGATCAATTACCCTCGGGACCAGGCCACTCAGCCAGTTATCAATCCACCTCAGTGTTTGCTTATCTAGCCCATATTTCATCGCCTGCTTTATGGGGAGACAGTGCCAAAGGCCTTACTGAAGTCAAGGCAGATAACATTCACTGCTCTCCCCTTGTCCACCAAGCCAGTCATTTTATCATAGAATGTTATCAGTTTGGTTAAGAATGACTTCTCCTTGGTGAATCCATGCTGACTGACCAACTACTTGTCCTTCACATGCTTGGAAATTGCTTCCAGGATTAGCTGTTCCATCATCTTCCCAGGGATCGAGGTGAGGCTGAGTGGCCTTTAGCTTTCTGGGTCCTCCTTCCCGCCATGAAGATAGGAGTGACAGTTGCTTTCCTCCAGTCCTCAGGCACCTCTTCCAATTGCCACACTCATCCAAAAGTTATTGAGAGTGGCCATGCAGTCACATCCCAGACAGCTCCCTCAGCATTGGTGGGTACATCCCATCAGGTCCCATGGACTTATATATGTCCAGTTTGCTTAAGTATTCCCTGACCTGATCCTTTTCCACCAAGGGTATGTCTTCCTTGCTCCAAACTTCCCCCTTGTCTCTGGGACCTGGGATTTCCAAAGGCCATTCATGATCACAACCTCTATTTCTTCTTCCGAGTACCTCAGTTAAGAGTCTTCCTCTGTGTTCTTCGTAACCTCAGAGGTGTTCGAACAATGCTATTAGGTACCCAATAAGCCTTCTCTTCTCCAGATGAAGCAAGCCAGGATCCTTCAGCCACTCCTCATAGGGTGGCTGGCTGTTGGACTCACTCAAGTTTATTAGTATCTTTCTTGTACTGTGGGGCCCAGAACTCTGGTTTCATGAGAGCCAAGTAACTGGGAGTAACCATTTCCCTTGATCTACTGGCTATGTTACTACAGCTCAGTATGGTTAGCTTTGATTGATGACTCATATTTAGCTTGCTGTTCACCAGGATCCCACTTCAAGAGAGGTGTTACAGCCTGGGGACAGCTGAGTACAATTGCAGGGTGTTATTCTGGGGCATATTCTTATCTGGCTGGGGCCACAGTCCCAAAGTAGCCAGCTGCGGACTTCCCTTGATATTACCAAATGAGCCAAGTTTGCTTAGCAACACACCTTCCTGGATAATGATTCACAGAAGTACACATTTGATAAAATGTTTTTCTTTGGTGGCTACTGCAGAAAACTATGGCTGCAACCACTGCCTGCTTAGTCAGTCCCTCTGTCCAGCTGAGGCAAGTTTTTGTACTGGCAAACCATTTGGTCTGGTGACCAAACCAATAGCAATACTGCTTTTGCATTGGCAAACACAGCTGCTCACAGGTAGTATGCACAAGCACAAGGCACAGAGAGGGAGAAAAACACAGCAGGAACAGTCTTTACTTGGATATAAAAGTTTCCTTTCTACACATATTTTGTTCTTGGGACCAGATTACCTTCAGGTGGAAGGGAAGATTGTTCCTGAAGTTTAGTTGCTTCCAAGTGTGTCTGCAATGGCTTATAATTCTCAGAAGAAATTCTAATTACACTTGAAATGTTAATCCCAAGCTCAGACATCACAGGCAACAGCTGAGGGTTGTGGAAATCCAAAATTATAAAGTAATGATGGGCACCATCATCTGGTTCATCATCTGTTCAAAACACAACAGAACATATTAGAGCAAGGACATTCAACAGCTAAACAAAATTTTTTTTTTCTTGACTATATAGGGATACTGCAAATTAAGGTATCAGGTGATTTAATTCATCCAGCATGGTTATTTATCCTAAGACAACAGAAACTGCCTGCTGAAGTTCCTGTATCTCTCCAGTGACTATGGAACGCATACAATTAATGCAGATCCTGCACTAACAACAAAACATAGTTTTATATTCTGTTTAGCATTAAGATTCTTTCTTATGCCTACTAACACAACACACTTAAAAGTCCTTTGGCCACTCCTCAGCTCATGGGACTCATTCATTCACAAGAGGAAAAAAAGGCAGGAAAAAAAGGTAGCCTGGCATTGACATCTGCCTGTGCTCAGGTATATAGCCAGGGCTGTGCAAATGCTTCTACCACCTGGAGAAGCAGCTTGGCAATATGGTTGTGTCTCCTCTTCTTGTAACATTAGGTAAACATAAAAAAAATTTGGAATTTGGAGAAAGACTGACTGAGGAAGCAGCCGCCACAGTCCAGTATGTTTATTGCATAAAGCAGAATCAAAACCAGAAGAAAACTAGTCCATTATATCACTGCTAGTTCTGAAACTGAACTATATATTTTGATGCCTTAGTTACTGCAGGAAGAAAAAGTGTGAGCATGTACAATTACTGAGCATAATGATTTCTGACAAAAAAGACAGAAGCCTGCACAGTGACTTACAGAAATCCAAAAATTCCAATACATACATGCTGAAAAGAAAGACTGCCATTCAACAGTTATAATAATGATTATGGTAATAATCATGACAAGTTGATAATAATCAGTCCTAATAATCAGACTAGATTATACTTAAATGATGAAAGGCATAAATGCAAGTAATCTCAAGATTACTCAAAAGTAGAAATATTCCATTTCAGAAAGCTGATAATGTACAGATGATAAAATAACTGTTAGCTACTAGAAACAGATACAGGCTGTCTTTGAGTTCAAGATATACTCATATATAAGCAATAGCTCAGATTACTCTTAGTACAAATTGTGGTATTTTTCTCTTTTGGTGTATTTTTTTTCTTTTTCTTGATACAGCTATATTAAGAGTGGCCAAGTGCTGAAAAAAATTTTCATTGTATCAACTTTAAGGATCATCCAAGGGTTTTTGTGTCTTCTGTTCAAACTCTTGTAAAATATGGAATATGAATGAAGACCTTTGAGTACTACCTTCTTGGTAGAAAAGTTTCTTGACACTGAGAAATGGAGCTGGCACCACTTTGTCCCAAGACACACAAAAAAGCTTTAGTATGAGGTCCTTGAGAACCTTAATTGCCATGATCTCAAGGAAAGATAGAAATTCCTGACACAGTTGTTTCACCACACAATGTTAATTTAGAATGGTCTTGGCAATACTTGACTTAATTTTCTCTTGGTATGGACTTCTAGGTGGAACTGTCAGGAATAATGAAGAAACAGTTACCTCTCCATAAGACAACAGTTGTGTTTTTCCTGTAGCCTAGGGTGAAAGGTTTACAGGGTGCTGTCCCTTCTTAGGGCTATAGGTTCCTCCCCACTATCTTCCTCAGCACGACTAAAGGAAGTAGTAAGGTTAGATTACTTTTTCCATTGTTAGGTAGTTCCTTATTGTCTTCAGACTGGAAATCAATCCATTGATTAAGGTTCTCAAGGACTTCATGCTAAAGCTTTGTTTTGTGTCTTGGGAAATTTTTTTTTTTCTATGAGTCAGAATCAATGTATTATTAAACCCAACTGTGTGGATGTACAATGAATGTGGTAAATTGTTCAGAATGGCTTCAGATCAGTACAGTCATGACTGAAAAATTAAATACAGTGACCAAGCACAAAATACCTCAACAACTTCTCCTTTGAGGCAATCTGCAACTATTGCTATTCCGTAAATGTCCTTGGGACTAATGAGACAAGTCCCATTCAGTAAAATAACAGGTTAACAGCAATGCTAGTAGTTCATAATATAAAGCTACTAAGCGTACTAAACAAGGATACTTTTCATGGCTGTTAGTTTTTGGAGGCAATTTGTATTTTCCTTACTTTGTCTTCTCATTAGCTGTGAGTAACAAGGCAGCAAAGCATGGATATCTTTCTTATACAGGTACCTGATGTTTTCTGCCCACCTCTCAAGGTAGTAGGGAGCAAAATGTTGTAGCTGGCAAAATTTTTTCTACAGGGCCTAGTGGAAGCACATTAGTACCCACCCAAAGCCACTCTGTACTGTACATTCTGTACAAATTTTAGCAAGATGACACAAGTTCTTTACATCACTTCAGCTTGGATTCTTAAAGGCATGAATGTTTCTTTGAAGACTTCTTTCAGGCCCTGAAAACCCTTAAAATTATCAAAAGAATGATGTTATAGCCAAGCCTTATCTGAAAAAATGAGGAGCTATGCACAGATAGCTACTGTTCTGTTCTTGTGTACTTCTGTCAGCTTCACTAAGATTCAAGATTTGTTCTAAACACCTGGACCAATGCTTTTTAGATGCTTGAAGATTGCCGTTGATCTTGAATGAGATGCAGACAAAGGTCTGATGAAAAAGTGAGGAAAGTCTGCAGCAGTTCAACTACAGAATAGCAGGTACACATAATACATCCCAAAACCAGCCAGTGCTTCTCCAGCAGGAGAAATCCTGTTTATGTTGATGTAGCTCAAACATAGAATGGTCCAAATTAAATATAACTGTAATCTAATGAGGAAAGCTATGCACATTCTCCAGTATTTTTTGTTCCAGTGAAATTTGTAACCATGGGTGCTATGTATTAAGAATAAAGATTTTCTCAGCACTAGTTAGCATATTATTGCATACTTTGTGTAGCTCATCTCTGGAGTAGATTTCTTCAGGTCTCACTTCTATCCACATGTTTTTACAGCAAATGAAATCATATTGCCCTTTGCGCAGAACCTGGCTTCAGCCCCAGACAATGGTAGACAGCTCTATTATACTTTATAGTACAAGGAAAAAGCCACCTTTGGATACTGACACAAATGCATTTAGTTACTCCGAAATCTTTCTGTAAGAAAGGTTTTCTGTAGGATTTCTTTAGCCACTTTCTTTTAGTCTTAAACATGCTAAAACATTTTGATGTCGGCATAGTACATATACTTCATCTGTATTTTATTTCTTGAACTGTACAATCTATGCTAATAATAAACAGAACACAGTGACCTCTTCAAATGCAAAGTGGCAATGCTTTGATATTGACAAATAAATCCTGACTTTTCAACATGCAACCAAATAAAGTACTTCATTAGAAGCTAGATTGCAAGATTTCTATCAAGTTTATCAGGAGTATATCTACATTTTTTACATACCAATGTATTTGTCTTCCTCTTCCACTTCTCCCCGTCGCTTCAGTTGGGTGTCCTTTTTAACAGTGGCTAGTGCTAGAGGGCCTACTTCTGTCTTTTTTCCCTTCTTTTCTTTCTCAGCTGTCTTGGCACTAAGGAGGTTCTCCTTCTTGCTGGGAGGTTTAGCTTTCTCTTTCCCTCCATCTTTTTCCTTTTGTTGCTCTTCTTCTGCCTGACAATATGAATAAGGTAAGTTATCATTGTAGCATTTGTGCAGAACAAAGAACAGACTGCTGTATAATTTCAGTGTTTCAATTTTTTTATTTGAATACTTTTCCTGGTCAGGCACTATAATGTTGATGTGGTAAAGGTGCCTTGAACACTCTGCTTTATCCTTCTCAAACACACCATTCAGTTTACTATATTCTTACTAAATCATAGTGTTAAGACTTCACATTAAAAAGGAACTGTGAGAGGTAGGTAGACATTATACCTACAAAACTAATGAAATGCATATTGGTAGAAAGACCATTAAAGAATCACTGTGCTCTAGTTACCGCCACTACAGCACTTACATCAGTCAGAAACCTTCCCTGGACTGAAGGGAAATAAGACAAAAACTCGATTTCTGTTAAGTCTTCAGCATCTCTGTTAACACTCTTGAGTATGGTGTAAAATGGTACCAGCACTATTTTTCTTTGATGTAAATATCTGTCTACTATAAACTAGAACCAAGAGTCTTGAGCTCATTTCACACAGGATATTACTCAGCCATTCTCATTATTTTCAAACAAAACCACCTACATTAAGTTCTGCTCAGTAATTTAAGAGTAAAGAATGAAAAAGATTTTGTAAGTATCCCAAACCCTCACACTATAAATCCAGAAAGCTCAGAGCCAGTCTAAAATTAAAATAATCAAAAATGTATTAAGGTAAAGCGAGGTGCTGTAAGAGCAAGAAAACCTCCACCTTATTTCTACCCAGCAGCAGGACCATGCATTAACTGTGCAAGAATGACATTTAAGGATTGTAAAGCTAAATTAAATACAACTAAACTATATTAACTTAACTTACTGTTACCATCCTGCTGGTGTCACTTTAAAGGCTATTAAAGCAATGAGAAAAGCTCTCCATGCAAATGAGATAGGGCAGTTCAGTTGACTCTACACAGTTGCTTTCCCCAGACTGAGCTGGAAAAGCAGACTTTCCAGCTAAACCAAAGCAGAAAAATCTTTTCCTGCTTTCCCTTCTTCATGCATTCCCTTTCTGTAAAATTTTGAAATACCTTCAAGATATTCTTAAAACTATTTGTGCTGTGAAATGGGGATTTAGATGCTTTCATTATTTTCTTTCAAATTTATTCCACTTTAGACATTTCAAACCAAAGATTTTGATAGTACTACTTTGACTCTAAGCTGATGAACACATCAAAACAGATGATACAATCATCAGGCTACAAAATTCACAAATCTATTGCCCCTGCACCATTTTGTGTAATTAAGTCTCAAATAAGCAGAGACAAGCAAACTTGACAAGATTTCAGCAAAGAACACTAGTTGACCTTAATATCTCAGGAGTAAAAGCCTCTTCTTTCTAGGACTCTATCCTTTTCCCCTCAGTGTCATATTTCTCTTTCCCTACAAGGTACAGCTTTTTGTGGAGTTTCTAATCTTCCGTTAGCTTTACAGTCTGTAATTTTGTTATTTTAAGCTTCATATTACAGAATCTTACTACCTCAAACAGTTTTCTAATTCAGAGACACTCCTCTTCTGCATATTAGTTTAAATGCATACACCTGTAAATTTATGACAAGCTTCTGCTCCTACTGAAATACAGAAATTTCACAATGGTTTATTTTTGTTTATTCCCTTGCTGTTTTTCTTCTGCCAATCTAATTCTATTAATTGAACTCTATTCTGAAAAACAATGGACAGTTATGTTGGCTTTCTGAGAACTGATCTGTTAGTAAAATCCTGGTTTCAATCCCTGAGTTGTTGGCAACAGAACTTGCACTGTACAAGCTAGTTGGAAAGGATTAAAAATTTTATGGTAGACAATTTAGAGCTAGAATTCTAAATTAAAAGCCAGTTTCTGCCCGTTCTGTACTGCAGAGCATCCTCATAGCCAAGAGTCCTCCCAGTTCTTGACTCTGTTTTTCAACTGCTGCTCTCATGTTTGCCTGTCACGGTTTGATATAGATATAATCCAGAAGAGATGACAACTTTGTCCAGGTTGCTTGGCTAAAACAGAGAAGAAATTCTAGGTTCCAGAGATTCTTCAACCTTCAATACTGACTATCCTCAGATTCCCCAGGAAAATAAAATTATACTTACAAGAGTAATCTTGCCAAATCAAAGCTAAAGGCTCAATTTTAATATTGAAGTACCTAATATTTAAATATCAAATTTTTATTTTACAATTTACTTATCAGCGCTGACTGATATCTGAAGGAAAAGTCATTTTTTCTCCATTCATTACAAAAAATCTGCTCTATAGCTTCAGCCTCTTAATTTCCCTTTAGATTGAAAACGCATTTTTTTCCCCTCAGATTCTTTATACATTTCTGTGGCTTACATTATCACTTGCTAATCAGTTTTGTAATTTACTTCTGTGGGAACAGGCCACACCTTTAATATATCGCCTAGCATTTAAGTTTCTTATGCACTATATTTCATCCACTAATTATTCCCACAAATAGAATTACTGATAAAGAAATGTACAGACTTTTCAACTACACACAAAATCCATTAAACCATTTTCTTCTTGCGTCTTTTACATGCATAAAGTGCTTGGGTCTCCATGTTTTACATTATAGTTTTTGATCAATTAACAGGGTAAACTATTGTAGCAATTATGAGACTTTCTGGTAATGGTCTTCAGCTGCATGAATGTTTGCTGGAAAAGGACTACAGCAAAGACCAACTGTTCGGTAAGTTGCTGAAGTGTACTGACAACTTTTTTTTTTTATTTACAGATGTTAGAAAGCAGCTAGAGGTCTGCTCTGATTATGATTCTGCACAAGCCTGGTGAAATTCCTCCTAGAACACACAAGTGATCTGACTGAGGCAATCTTGGAGAATATGTGGAAGCAAGTTTTGGGAACACCGGAAAATGTGGCACACAGTTCTGAGAAGCAGATTTCAAGATATGAACTATTTGGAGAGGGTTCAGAGGAGAGGAACAAGCATAATAAAAAACTAGAAACCATGACATACTTGGGTTTGTTAGTTATGTAATAGATTTCTGCAGAATGGAGGATAAGAACTGTTGTCCCCATACACAGTGTGAAGTGAAGCAGTAATGGGTTTAAATTAGGGCAGGGTTGATAAGGTTAGAAACCTTTTCCAAATGGCTATGTTGCAGAGATAGTTGAGCAGTAATACTGACTGCAGTAGAAAAGTGAAAGCACAGCAGTGGAAGGTTTTAAAAACAGGTTCAACAAACATCTGCCAGGAATAGTTTATGTATATTTTACCCTGCCTTAGTGCCAGAGGATGGAATAGATAACTTCTCCAAATTTCCTCCAGAGAGGTGATACATGATAATAACTTCTTCATAGTGCTGCTCTGCATCTATCCTTGATACCTCTAACTTAATAACCTCTCCTACCTTTACTTCAGCAGAAATATATTCAGCCGAGCCAGTTTCTAGTTCTATTTTCTACTAGTTCTAAGACTCAGCTAAGACATTACTACTTATTTCACTAGCAAAGGGTTCTTGCACAATGTTTTTTCTATTCTTTTTTTCCCCTGTCTCACCTGCATTTGAGTAATTGAGAGCTTCTCCTCCAAAATCTAATTAACTTAAAAAGATAAATTTTATTCGCATTGCTCTTCAACTACAGATCTAGGAAGTTAAGCATGAGGAGAAAGTTGAATTTATGTAAGCAGCACTAGAATGGAAGTGTCCTCATGAAGTTAATTGAGCATCCTCCCTAAGGCATACTATAGTACCTTCTTTTCAGCTTCTCTTCTCTGAAGGTCCTTCTGTTTGAGAAAAAGCAGTTGAAATTTCAACAGTTTTCCAGTTAGTGTTACAGGAATTTCTTCACCACTATCCAGAACGGCTTTGGCTACTTCTATCACCTGCAGTGAAAAAAAACAAAAAACAAAGTAACTATTACTTACATAATTTTAATATTGCATTTGACACATATTTTGCATGCTGAAATAAGGAAGTGCTATCTCACATTGTACAATGTATGGGTCAAAATGGCCACACTTTCAGAAAAACAACATATCAGCAAAATGCATAGCTATTCTTTGGTTCCTAAGACCTCAAATGAAGTTACATCTGCTACAGTATGAGATAAAATTAGAATGAAGAAAATTTCTGTGATTTATGTAGCGGTCAATAGACACACAGTTCTCACAGTAAAATGTCATTTTTTTAAGGTGTTAAACAAAGAAGCAACATTAAGCAACTACTTATTGTAAAGTAATAAATTAAAAAGCATTTAACAGATAGCAAATCAAGGGGAATAGTTTGGAGTACTGTTTACAAAGTGACTAGCGTCTGAGGCACTAGCCCTGAATGAAAGATAAAAACTTCTGGAAGGGAATTTGAGAGGGTCTGTGTTGGTGAAAATACACCCCCTCCCTGTGTAATTCTGATTCCATTGGTATGCAGCCTAATTGGGGTGAAATAAGGCTATTGAGTTTTCTTAGGGTGATGACAGCAGCGGGAACATACAGCTGCATTGTCCAGATGTGTGGCATTGACAGGCTGTTTTATGACTATGTTTTTTACAGCTTGTTTCCACTAAATTTCATACAACTCACTAACATCTGGGCTGTTTTCCTTGGAGCCTCATAACCACTTTATTTACTGCGAAAAAAATAAAATAACATAAAAATACCATAAAAAGTTGTTATATGTTTCTTTTCACTTGTGTTGTCTCTGTAATAAAGTTCACCTATGTAGGAAGCGCTGCTGAGGAATAATATAACCATAATATTTTCCTACTTTTGTTTTTAAGCAACCATCAGCATTATTTATAACCATGGGCTGAATTAGGTGTTACTCAAATGTTCTGACATGTTTCTCTTTTCCCCTCTTGGAGCAATTACAGTTGGGCACATATGGTGTCAATTTTGCTTGCTAACATTCACACAATGAAGGTGCATACTGCATCTCACTGAACTGTGTCTTGTCTAAGACAAACACCACCATTAGCTTTGAGCTTTCATAGTTTCTTGCCCAGCTTAGAAATTTTCACTTCTCAAGTAAAACCTAGGTAAGCAAATGTAGTTACTAAAAATGCTTCTCTGAATAAAACAAAGTCTGGATTCCATTTTGGCTATTATATGCCAAATTATTGTTTCAGACAAATGAAAGCAAAGTACAGAAAAAGAAATACCTTAAAATTCATATTTTGCATTTATAGACCCTCCCAAAACTATCTTGCCCCTCCAACACTAATAAATCTGATGATCTCCTTAACATACACATAGGAAAATACATCACAGTTAAGATCAGGTCTGCTTTACATCTTTCGTATTCAGAATAAGACTACTTACTGGTCACTACCTCAACAAGCCAGCCATAGAAGGCTTACTGGAAAGACTCCCATTGACTTCAGAGTCACAGCAGAAAATCAAAGATATGTTAAGAACAGACTTAAAAACTCCCACAGACTGTAGGCATACTAGAAACTATTAGCTATTCCAACAAAAAAATAGTCACCCAGAGCTACAGAAAATCTGTGCTCTGAAAGAAAGAGACTTTGGTAGAAATATCATTGTAACTTCCCTTAGAAAGAAAAATTCTCATATATTTTTTTTTGCAGAAGTGGTGTTAATAGCCTATGGAAAGGGATGCTTCCCAATTGCCTAACCTAGATGAGCTGCACATTTCTTGAAACACAATAGAGAGAAAACAGGCGGATTCTGGAAGGATTCCTGAAAAGTATATATATATAGTAACCCAACTCGGTGGCAGTTGCTGATTTACTGTTCATGGAAGAAGGAAGGAATGCTTAGACTTTTCTACAACCTATTCTTCCTGAGAAGTTCAAAGCATTTTACCAGTCAAAAGCAATGCATCATGATTATTCCTATTTTGTAAACACAGAATGCAGAAACAAAGAGACTTGTCCAAGGTCTATAGTGAGCTGGACAACTCTGAGTGGGTGGGAAGGACAAATTTTCTTACGTGAGGCGTTAGAGAAGGACAACCCAAATTGTATTTAACAGGGGTACATTCCATGACCGTGGATGGAGGTCAGACAAATAAGACAAAGACAAAATAAGAACACTACATTTGGCAATACAAAGAAAGCAAATAGTTTTTCATACAGCAATGTAAAATCTCCTTTATGCATAAGCAAATAAAAAACAATCCCTCATCACTGCTAGTTTAAAGACAGAACATAGATTAATCCATGCACAGTAGATAAAAGAAATTAAATTATTTACACTTATGCATGTTTACTTAATCTGTGGCCCTGTGAATTATGCAGGCACCTGGCATAAACAGTTAAGAATCCACAGAGCCTCAATAAAAAGAAAAGCTGAAGACAAAGACTTGGTAGGAGTACAGAAGGAATTTTTTGGGATACTATGAGGTGGATTCATTTCAGATTGGCTATACTTCATCTCACCAGTGATGACCTTTTTCTTATGTGAGAAACCATGGAAACTTGGATGGAACAAACTCAGTTAGGTAGGGCCTCTTTTCCTTTAAAGGAAGAGGAAACTTAGCATTCCTCACACAGCAGGGGTCACATCTGTGAAGTGCAGAAAGGCTTCAGTGATGCAGTATTTGATCTCATATGGTGGCAGTATGAACCATGCAGAGATTTAGCTGCCTGGTGCAAAGGGCATGTATTTCAAGCCATTCAAACACTGCATGAGTGCTTGTATGTGACACCATACCATTGGCAGATGCCAGCACCATTGAGATAGGAGACGGGTCTTAAAAATTAGGCAAACATTTAAAGCCAGAGTCTTTATGATATCTTTCTTTGAAATGCCTCCTTTTCAATATACAGAATCACTGTAGCTGCTAAATCATAATCAGAGAAGCTTTCAAAGTGATAAATTACATTATCAACTTTCACAGCTTTATCACTACTTGGAAGCAGTAGCATCACTGGCTACGAACAGTGGTCAGCCCATTTCGTAGTGTAGTTCTCCCATATCCAAGGTGAGATTTCTAAAGCCCTGTCTTCCCTCTTGTTCTTGAAACTGTAAGATATCTAGGCCATGTCATATACCTCAGACTCATAGAACACTTCCTAAAAGAAACATAATGTTCCTAGAAGAACTCCTCAGTAATTCAAACCCATTAGTAGCTGGCACAGTTCAAGCATATTTAAAGCAGGAAAGCCATCAGTCAAGAGACTCTATGGATTACACATACCAACCAAGTTATTATTTACTGTTCAAATGTATTTTCCTGAGCAAGCTAATAAAAGTGGAGGGGGAAGCAATCTTCGCTTACTACAATCTGCCATCAGTATCATGAATCCCTCACAAGCAGCTTTCAAGACAGACTAGGCAACAAAAGCTGCATGTGCCATACTGACAAGTTTATTTTGTCCAAAGAAGACTTCTTTACACATACGATTAAATACTTCTGAATCTGCTGATGTAGTTTCATTGAGTATAGCATACTACAATCAATCATTTTGAAAGAATACCAGGAAGGCACTGAGCTGACTCAAACAACTTCTTTCAGATCACACCTGCAATGTGTTGAAAGGCAATTTAGTCTCTACTATCAGATCATTCATCTAATTTCATTTTTCTTCTCAGAACCTCTTTGCAACTATGATGTCAAAAGATCAAAAGATCATTATCCTTCATTGGTGAATTAATGACTCACAATTCAAACTGAGCAAATAAATAATTGCATTTAACAGAGGTCCATGCTTATGCATCCACAAGGCAGACTATAAAACTTAAGTTGACGAATTAATCATCTTCATTAAATCAATGAAGACTCTACCAACATGTATTCCAGAGAATTAAAAAAAAAAATTAAAGTGGATTTGATGACACCTCCTGCCCCTGAGAGTCCTTTTCAAAGAAACCTACTGAAATAAGAATAGGACACCTTGACTATTGAGCAATGCTGAGCAAATATCTATGCTGTTCATATACTAAATATCTGCCTTTCTATTGTGAGAACACTTCTCAAAGCAGCAGCAATGGCTGCTTGTGCACTAGAAAAATATGTTGTCACTCATTTGAGTGAGTCTGGGTTTTGCCAAATCACAACACAGCTTGATCTGGTTAGCAGAAACCTAGTTAGAAATATCCATTGTAAGAAGGTCTGTTCTTTAAACCTCTCTCTACAGAAAACGTGTAACCTGAGGGCATACCTTAACTGGTTTAATCTCAGCAATGTAGAATGAGAACTTTCTAAGACATGCATACAGTGTCTGTGTCTTAGTGTTACAAGTACTTAAATAATGTTTTAAGGAAAATACAATGAACTGAATAACCTAATTTAAGTAAAAATGAGAAAATACATTACATAAAAATTAGGATGTCTTTTCACCTTGGCTTTGTTAAAGGAGCTCACAGAAGAGCTCTCACCACCTATGACAGGTATGTCCTATGGCTTTCTGAGCACCTAACTGCTACCAAAACAAACTGCTTTAAGGGAAGACAAAATACAATATGAATATCCAGTGATTCCAAAGATCAGTCATTAGCATTGCTATCTCAGGAAGGAGGAGTTTTATGAGTAAGGGAAAGTTTTCTCATGTGACCCTTCAGATACCTGTTTCCTTTTAACACTCTGATTGGGGGGAGATAGTTGAAATAGCATTTAAGTGATTTCTGAAGAACTCTTACCTTTTAGAACCCAGACCTTTTTAAAAAGAGAGGAAAGGCCAGTCTGCTGTGATCTGGGCTCAGAAGAAGAAATAACATTGCTACAATCAAATCTTGAAATGTTTACATTTCAGCGGTATGAATCTGCCCAGCAAGTCTTTCCACTGTGGAATAGAATATTTTACGCTTCCGAGAAGTAAATTGTCTCCAGTAATTCCAGCCAACTGGATCCACACAACGAGCATTACAAAGCTAAAGGATTTAGTCACACTTTTCTAACGTTGCATGGCTAGGAAGAGAACCCCATCAGAGGTGGAACAAAAAGACTTAAGAAGCAAAGTTGCCTCATCAACCCTTGAGCTGGCAGAACCCTTCTAGCTACATCTTGCCAAAGTTTCCTAAGCTGCTGCAGAACTCATGGGCCAGGAAGTCCCAATGGCCTCGTGGCCTTGGCACCACAAAACTCCTAAGCAGGATCTTTCCACCTTGATCCAGCTTTGCAATGGGGCTCCAGGCATTTTTTAAAATTTTCTTTTTCTTTGGTGACAAAGGATTCTGGGGTTATTTGCTCTACTTGAGAAAAATGTCTTACACTCTGTTGTCCTTAATTAACCAATTATAGTCACCTGAAATTTTTGAAGGCTACAAAAGAGACAACAGCATTTCCTTTATCTATTGGCAGAGTCCCTCTATCAATTTAAGGATGACAGTCTTACAGACTTAATTGCTGTTTTCTCTAGTTGTGCAGAGATTTCAACAAAACCTGCACAGAAAAAGCAGGAAATTTTATACCAAGTTGCATGTATGCAGGAAACCTTGTAATCTAGGAAGCAAACCCAAGGTCTCACCAGTGTTCTAAAGCAGGTTTTAAATAGACAGGTGAATTTCAAAATGTATCAAGTTTCTTTCCTAGAAAATAAATCGTCAGTGATTTTGAGTTTTATGAATGGCCTCAGGCCAAATAATTACAACTAATAGTAGTAAAATAATAATACATGCAGAGGGCATTGCTTCTATAATCCTAGAATTAGAATTATGGAGAACAGTCACTATTCTGAAATCATAGAATCATAGAATGTTTTGGGTTGGAAGGGACCCCTAGAGGTCATCTAGTCCAACCCCCCTGCAGTGAGCAGGGACACCACTAACTAGATCAGGTTGCTCAGAGCCCCATCCAACCTGGCCTTGAATGTTCCCAGGGATGGGGCCTCCACCACCTCTCTGGGCAACCCATTCCGGTGTTTCACCACCCTCGTTGTAAAGAATTTCCTCCTTATATCCAGTCTAAATCTACCCTGTTTTAGTTTAAAACCATTACCCCTTGTCCTGACACAGCTGGCCCTACTAAAAAGATTCTCCCCATCTTTCCTATAGGCCCCCTTTAGGTACTGAAAGGCTGTAATCAGGTCTCCCCGCAGCCTTCTCTTCTCCAGGCTGAACAACCCCAGCTCCCTCAGCCTGTCCTCATAAGAGAGGTGCTCCAGTCCTCGGATCATTTTAGTAGCCCTCCTCTGGACCAGCTCCAAATGGAAAGAAAAGATTAACATGTTCAATTGTTTCATGTAAATAATAGAACCTGACCTCTCAGATTTTAGGAACCAGAATATTAGAAGACACAGATTGCTTCCTGCAGGAGCTCAAGACTTTCTGCCCCAGTTTCAGAACTTGGAAATCCTGGTACTTCTTAACCTGACATATTGTCCTTAGAGGGGTCCCTGGAAAGGGATACTGAACTGAAGAGACTTTAGAAATTGATTACAAATGACTACAATTTCTAGGACTGACTGGTTTGTAACAACAACAGTTCAGTCTCATGGAATAAATAAATCCCAAATGGAAGGCATATAATTTGGTAACTCAAAGGACTACACATGCCATTATGGATCACGCAGTAGCACTGGATGCTCTGACAATAGTAAAGGCTAATGCAAAGACACGGTGGTATGTCTTTACGCAGGGTAATATTTTATTCTTTCTAGGTGGCATGGGTTTCCTATATTTGAAATCAAAATCCCTTTGCTGTTATCCGAGGCTTAGAACCATTTATCTGATCACACACACGCCTCTAATGCCACTAGGATGACCTAGGTCATTAAGACACCAATACTGGTCCGGCATATAGAACACAGAACTAGGCAAGATCCTTGCTGTTCTGGAAAGGCAGCTGAACCCAGGTGAATGCTGCTTCTTTTGTCAGGACACTTTCTTATGTTTCCATTTGGTCAAGTTATAAGAAGGCATTTTCCAATTATATTCTAGTCTCTTGGATATTGGTGCTAGCAAGTCAATTGTCTGTCCGAGCAATTCAGCAAGCATTAAGAAGTCCACCAGTGAAAGTAAGAATTAAGGTGAGCAAGACAGGGAGAAGCTTGTTTAGCTTTTTCTCAGTGAGTTCTAGTAAAATCTTCAAGATGTAGGAAACCCTGGAATACCTTAACATTATCTAGGAGGAATGTGCATAAAGCAAGTTTGCAGTTCATCTAAAGATGCCACAGATTTGTGGCCTGGACTGTGATAGTGTCCATTTGGAGAAAAAAGTTTGGCACAGCCATAAATTGTCCCTATTCAGTTGGCAGCAGAGCAAACTGAATTGCTTGTAAAGATCTCCTGTAAAGAGGGGGGTAAATCTAACCTCAGCTGATATGCAGACACTGGTAGTCTTCCATAAGGCTCACTCGTATTGATATTTACAAATTGCTGAAGAAAAATGGGAGTTGTGAAACTTGCTAAACCTAAGCTAACAAATTTTTTCCTTAACATCCTTTTAAGTAAACTGACCTAAATACTTGGACCCAGGAGGCAAAGTCATAAACCTCTCCTCAGAGGACAAGACAATAAATATCTTGGGTTAATGTACCACCTCATGCAGTGGGATCGTTTACAAAACATACTGTATTCTGTACTGTGATGTACCTCGTAGGACCTTGGTAACAGATACAACAGAGCTGAAAACAGATGAGTAGACAGTGCCCACAGCAGGATTTAAAGTCCCTTATCCTTCCCTGGAGCCGGAACCTCCCAAAAAGGCATCTACATTTAACAACAGTTACCATTTCTTGAGCATTAATCCTCTGCATACACATACAGTGCAAGGGCTAAGTCCTTCTGCAATAACATTCTCTTAACTTACGTCCACACGATAGCAATTGACAAAGGCTGACTGGAGAACTGTTCCATTTTATTATGACATTTAAGACTGCTGTATTTGTTTTGCTCTGTACTGGAATGAAAAATAAAATTAAATCTTTCTATCCTTCTGACCATGGCAGCATGGCTGCAAAAGTTTTTACTGTCAAATCCTCTCATCAAAACAATGACGCCAGACAAGTTTTGGCTCCTGAACTATTACATTTTACAAGTACTGTTAAAATTAATTTTTTTCTACAGTGGAATGAAAACAAAATCTTTCTAACTTCCATTACAATATAGAATTCTATTGACATACATTTTTAGGCTAAGAAGGCTCGATTTTAATCTAGCCTCTACTTTTGAGTTCTGTTCTTCGTTTTGTGTTCTTCATCACAATCTATACACTTCCACAAAAATATCTCACCTTTAATTATATGTTTCCACAAGAACCCAAAACAATTCCGTAAAAGTACTCCTGACTAGCATTATTTCTGAAATTTTTTCTTCAGTGACACATATCCAGGCTACTAACCAATTTGCTCTCCTCCAGATGCCATGAGATTCATGACAGCTTATACCTTCTTGGGTGAAAATACTCCTTGCCACAAGTGTTATGTCTGTGACATTAAGAGTTTTGTTTTAATGCCAAGCTAAAACCAAAACTTTTGATTTTCCTGCCCTAGGAATGTACTATAACATCCTTAACACAAAATAAATGCATATTCCTTGTCCCTAGTGCTGCCCTCTTTTTTTTTTACTGAAGATATTGTTAGAGACAGTAGTGAGAGAATCTAAAAAAAAGTTATGTAAGACAATAGAAAGGTATAAGCTAATAGAAAGGCATGAGGTACTTAAGACCTACCGAAGAGAGGACATAGAAGTTATTTAGAAATTAGAGCAGCTATTCTTAACTGGTTTCTTGAAGGAAATTCATACCATTGGGGTGAGGGAGTAATAGAATAAGGTCGCTTTGAATAATTATGCATTTATAATTTTTTAATACATATTAAAATATATTTATTATCTAATGATATATATAATTGGATATAATATAATAATATATAATATATGCATAATATTTTTATATATATAAACTTTCATAATACAGTAAGAGCACATATCCCAGAAACTACACACTCAGTTCCAATCTAAAGTGGACCTTCTCTTTACATCATGACATGACCAGCACTTCAAATAGTCTTACCAGCAGCAACCCGCACTTCTTAAGTCTACATTCTACACACTTGTAGCAAAGCATTAATTCACAGAAATGCTTGAAGACTGTTTTTAATCCCTTGTTTGCTGGCTAAATTAATTCAAAATTTTACACTTCAGCTTGTTCATTGCTATGTTCTACTATCCTACAGAAGTTCTTAATATCTTGGGTTACATATTTTGTGTTGAAAGTGACAGAAGAGAAACGTTTCATTTGCATCTAGAAAACCCAAGGATCCTTCTGTCTGTGCTACAGCTTATTGCCTATTAAGGCAAGAAGTACCGTGAATGTTACACAATTTCCCAAGGATTCTGACAGCACAATCTTAGGGAAAAAAGCAAACCAAAGAAAAAAGCCCAGGTACCACATAAATAACTTTAAAACAATGCAAGGTTCTGTTTCTAACCAATAACCTTTTAGTCCTCCAAATGAGCTGTACAAAGCATGAATTAATTAAGATTTACATGCAAGCACTCAACTGAAATGGATTTTGATGGCAAAACTGTGCATATTATGCTTAGCAGTAAGATTTAATTTGTGGGTCTCTTTGGTTTGTTTGTTGAAACTGCACAACTAGGTTGATATTGCAATATGCCTGGTGATATGGTTGACTGTTACGTCAGTTTCAGACAGTAAAAGTGGAACTTCTGAACTTCTGCTTTTATCAGTCCTGAAGTTTGAAGTATCTGAGTGGATACGCCTTCCCTGTTAGCAAGGAGGTAAAATGAAGTGAGGTTTTGTATGAGAACCATTTGCCATGCAGATCTGGAAGCAAGTTGTTCTGGTTTCAGCTGGGACAGAGTTAATTTTCTTCCTAGTAGCTGGCATAGTGCTGTGGTTTGGATTTAGTAGGAGAGGAATGTTGCTAACACCCTGATGTTTCAGTTGTTGCCAAGTAGTGTTTATACCAGTCAAGGACTTTTCAGCTTCCCATGCCTTGCCAGGTACACAAGAAGCTGGGAGGGGGCACAGCCAGGAAAGCTGACCCCAACTGGCCAAAGGGCTATTCCAGACCATATGACACCACGCTCGGTATATAAACTGGGGGGAGTTGGCCAGGGGACAGTGATTGTTGCTTGGGGTCAGGCTGGGCATCAGGCAGTGAGCAATTGCATTGTGCATCACTTGTTTTGTATATTTTTTATAATAATTATTATTTTCCTCTGTTGTTTTATTAAACTGCCTTTATCTCAACCCATGGGTTTTATTTTTTTTCCGATTCTCTCCTCCATCCCACTGTGGAGGTGGGGGGAGCAAGCAAACGGCTGTGTGGTGTTTGGCTGCCTGCTGGGTTAAACCACAACACAAGTCAACAGGAGAGTCAAACAGGTCCTGCGTTCAGCCAACAATGACAAGAAGCAGAACAATTTGTAATAAAAATTCTATATTCTCTTCTGTTTAAATACTAATGGTTCCTGCATGTGACATGCAAGCTAATGTTTTCTTGCTTGTCACAAGCGAGAATCAAACAGATAATTCAGTGCAACAAGATGGGTAAGAAGATCCTAGACAGCCAGATTTTTAGAAGTCCTCACTATTTCAGATTTAAGGAAGAAAACCAAGAAAAACAAAGGAAAGACAATGTATGCCAGCAGAAATAAGGAAAATAACAGATTTACTTTTTTAAAAAACTGTATCAGGAAAGAAATATCATCAACATGGCATTGGTCTAGTATTAAATGGAAACAGTAGAAGAGTCAATAAAGATGCAGGAAAACTAGGGCTAATCAGTGATTTTTCTGCTCTATATTCAGAAAAACTACTGATAATATGGTTGTATCATTTCATTAATAAGCAGTTATTTCCAACTGTGTCAATGGAAAGTTGCAAAAAGTCAGCTTTTAAATCTAGGCATACCAAAATCCAGTAGACCTGGACAACGTAATCAAAGTAGTATTAAAAAATAGATAGCTGAGGAGCTCTTTATATGATCAATATAATCTTCAAGCAACTCTTGGAGAACAAGGGCAGTTATAAACTAAATAAAAGTAAGCCGATGTCACACCAATGCTAAAAACAAGGAAAACTAGAATAACGTATGTATTTTAAGTACTGGCAATGTAATGCTGATCACTGCAGAGTAACAAAGGAGCTGAT
This sequence comes from Gorsachius magnificus, assembly GCA_034008185.1. Lineage (NCBI taxonomy): Eukaryota > Metazoa > Chordata > Aves > Pelecaniformes > Ardeidae > Gorsachius > Gorsachius magnificus. Next base: position 130,985,720 of record CM067081.1, read on the forward strand.
ATTATGTCCTTAATGTCCTAACACAGGATTCAATAGACAACAAATAAAAGGAGGAAAAAATAATTATTACCAATTCAATTTTGTTCTTTTTTGGGAAAAAAAAAAGAAGGTGGTTTTATCACAAAGAGAATAGCTTCCTCTGACAAAACTGTAGTTCTACTTGAAACAGATAATAACTCTCATACAGTGAAAAGCACAATTCCCTAAGTATTCCTTGACTACTAATTTAGAAACAAGCATTCTATAGTTAATAAAGCAGTGACAATGATTAAAACTCATTAACTGACAGATTTAAAAATGCAATAACAGTCATCATCAAACAGGTGAGTTTCTTGTTGGGTCTGAAGAATACAACCTACTGAAACTACTCTATTTAAAAGTTTGTCAGTGATCTGGAGAAGACACAAAGTCTTCAATGATAAGATCTCCAGAAGAAACAATAACCAAAGGAGATTTAAAGAATATAGTGGAAAACTCATTCATACAAAGAAATTTGGTTAATGTAGTTAGCATAGTGCAAGAAAATAATATGATTTGATTTTGTTAAATTATGAGACTCACATCTCAGAATAAAGAAAATAGTCAAATTTATAGGACGGAGAACCTCTAAAGTGGTAACTTTGGAAGGACTCATTGGTTAAGGGTGAACCAATCAATCCAAAATTATCTCTCAGTGTAAGGCAGCAGCCAAGATAGCTTACACAATCTTCAGATTTGTATAAAATGAGCTATCAAATACAAGTACATGCATTATGTTATGCTTATATTTGATATGTATTCGACAAAAAAAACCTAAGCCCATTTGGTGTCCACAATTAACTAAAAATAGTGAATTGTAAATGTTTGTTAGAGAAGATCCACAGAAATTATTAAAGAATTGAAAAAATAACTCATGAAGGAATGTATTACACATTGCTAAATAAAGATAAAATTAAGGGACAATTTGAACACAATCTCAACATTTCTACACAGAGAAGATTAATTGCAAGATTTTATTTAATTTAATAAATATGGCTGTAAGCCATATACTGAAACATACATTTACACTGAAACTAGAAGTAACTTTTATCAGGAAAGGTCTTCCCCAGAAACAAATTAAGTTGTAGCAGATTCTCAATTGTTTTCAATCATTTAGAAAAAACATCCAATCTTGATTTTAAACATTTCAACACAGAGATTGTTGAAGAAAATACTGTGACCAGTGGTACAGGTCACAATAGTCTCTTCTGCCAATTGAATCTATCTATCTACTCATTTCACAGAACATAAAACATACTGGCAATAGCAGCATTGGCAAGCCAACTCTTGGCCTACATTGTTTACAAATTTTCTTTTCAGTAGCATTTCTCACCAAAAAGGAATCAAAACAATCTAGTGATCTTATTTTGTGCATATATATGTATTTGTAGCATTCACTATGGTCTCTTGGGAAAACAGATCACATTTACACTTGAAAAACAAGTCCAAAGTCTTCACACCTTCAGAATAGTTAGCTCTCAGAGAATCATAGAATCATTTAGGTTGGAAAAGACCTTTAAGATCATCAAGTCCAACCGTTAACCTAACAATGCCATCCCACCACTAAACCAAGTCCCTAAGCACCTCATCTACCCTTCTTTTAAATACCTCCAGGGATGGGGACTCGGCCACCTCCCTGGGCAGCCCATTCCAGAGCCTGACAACCCTTTCTGTGAAGAAATTTTTCCTAATGTCCAACCTAAACCTTCCCTGGTGCAACTTCAGACCATTGCCTCTTGTCCTATCGTCCGTTACCAGGGAGAAGAGGCCAACCCCCACCTCACAAAACTCCCATTTAAATCCTCTTGTAACCCAGAATACTGCAAACCGTAACAACATAAGCCTACCGTAACAACATCAGCCTACAACACAAGGCATTTAACAACCAAGCACTTCTCAGCCTAGGCTGAGAAGAACAGAGAGAGCATTGCAGCAGTTCAGAGATGAAGGGAGATGGAAAGATGGAGAGAAGAAAAAAAGGCATCATTAAAGACAGGGTGTGGGATTTAAAAAAAAGAAAAATCACTTGCAGTAAACTTTCCTCTCAACTACATCAAACAGAAACTGTTTGAGGTCTGAAGCCCAGATAGTCCATTTACCTTTTCCCTTCCAATTTGAATGCCTTCTCCAACCACCTACTCCTCCCACCCCCTGCAAGTTATGGGGTTTGCTGCTATCAAAGACCACTCCACTTGCATAATGGACTCTTCCCCTGGGTTGTGTCCACCTTTTCTACTTAAAGCATGCTTCCACTCTTTCACAGCATACTATGCAGAGCCTAGCAGAAAATGATTTACTCCTTAGGTTTCTATTTATATATATACATAAAATTCTGCCATGGCTAGGAACTTTCCTAACTTGTGATCATCCATATCTGTTCTCAAGGAATCATAAGTCTAGTGAGGATTTCTAGAGCGCAGTGCACATTGCTCATGCTGCCTCCCATCCTCAAAATGCAGGAGACCCCAGCAGAGTTAGCTATCTACCCAGTAATTAACAGATGGGAAATACTTAATTACAACTAATTTATTCTGCTCTAGCCTCACAGAATTCCAGCCTGTGAATGGGCCAGGATTTAGATTTGGCCCCTGATTTGACAATATTTTTCAGTTTGACAACTATAGGTAGGAGCCACACTGTGAGAAAGCAGAATTAATATATTAAGTCTTGACAGGTAGTGGAATAAAGATTATTATGTTTAATTGCAGTCAAGGTTTTTGGTTACATGGGATGGCTTGTCCAGGAGATAAGTCAGAGCAGTGTGGGGAAGGATGCCGCTGTTACAAGACTTCAGTTTTTCTGGCTTCACTAGCGCAGGGACACTTTTGAAAGCAGTGTTCTGGCATCCACATCCAATGCCACTTGTGGTTTTTTCATCTTTCCATGACCCTTTATCCCAAGCATCTCAGCTTATCTGAGAGAACCACAAACTTGTTCCACATCTCTCTCTCTTCCATCCCACTCTCTCTCATGGCTATATCCCTTATTCAACTTTCCATTTTCAGCAATGCCATCTCTCTACTTCCAGTCTTATCACATGACTCCGTTTGTTCCCTTGTGAGTATGGGACAAGAAAGCTTCTCAAAATTTCCTGGGTAATGCAAAGGCAACTTTCCTGACCCTGTCCCAGTGAATTCAACAAAACTGGAAAACAACTCTTCAGAGGAAAAAAAAATCCTTCCATCCACACAGCCCCTGATCTCAATCTCACCAGAATTTTCAAGCGGGGGGGGAAAAAAAAAAAATCAGCTTCATGAACAAATCTAGTATGGAAAATACAGGCTTGAACAGATTTTCAAATTCAAAGTTTGGAAACCAAACCACTATCATATGTAGCAGTGGTAAAGCACTTTAATTACATATGACATTACCAACCTTAATAGAAAGCTGACAAAACAAACACATAAACAATAAAAGATACATACCTTGCTTATAAAATGCATGTATTTTGTTCAAACATACTGTAGTTTTAGGTCTTGTCTGTTGAAAAAACTGTACATGATAAATTAATCTGATTCATTACAAAATCTGTTGGTATTTTACAGGAAATGTAACATTTTCCCTTCCATATACGAAGACAAAAACCCAGTTTCCACAGCATCTTTATGAGAGACTCAGCCTACCATCAAGCAAGTGCTGGAATTAGCACCAAATTACAAATCAGGACTCCTACTCCCATCAAGTCACTTAAGAGACAGAAAAGGTGTTAGACACCTAATTCTCCTGGATTTGGAAATCTTTTAGCTACATAGTCATAAACCCTGATCCTCTTCACTTTGTACAATATGAGTGATTGGAAATACAACACGGTAAGATGGTAGAAACCCTGAAGGGAAATAATTTAGAGTAGACAAAATGAATTATTTTAATATAATATGTAATTAGCTTGCGATATACCAAGAGCAGTTTGCTGAAGTTTCTTGACTTCAAGCAAGCACTGCAGACTGCTGCACCGAAATTTATTAAACCCCCCTGAATTTCAGTAGACACAATGTACAAGACCAATGACACGGGTAACAATGTTACTAATAATACCATTAATAACCACATTACTATGCATGTCCCAGTCCCAAATTCACACACATGTACACGTCAGAAGTTCAAAGACCATTAAATGTCAGGAATCTCATTTACAGTCTCTCTAGAAAGGAATATGCACTTGTGGAAATGCCAGCGTGTTGAATCCTACCACAGAGAAGAGAGCCATATGCAGCAAAGACAGAAATGCTCCTCTTGGAACATTTCACAACCCTGTGTTCTGTGCTAACCTCGAACCTGTTTAGCCTTACTGCAGTGAAAGCTTTGAATGCACAAACTGCACATGGACTTCAAGTGAATGCTCAGGAGCAAATTCTGCCCAGAGAAGCAGGATCTTAGTGCTTGTGGCAACACGATCAATCTTTTAATTTGCTACAGCCAGAACGGAAACTGAGTCCAAGCAAAAGGTCAGAACAGGCATTTTATATTCTCTGTTAAAGGAGGGGAGAAAAAAATGTCTTTGAGGAGTAAAGTAAGTAGCTAATGAGACACAGCACTGACAGCTGGAATTCAATAAGTATCCACTTCACAAGGAAAACTGCTCTTAGTAATTAAATACAGGTATCATAGAAAGCTTCTGCTTAGAGCCAGACTTCAAAATTCTTCTGTCAGTAGGACTGAAGGGGGTTTACATCCCAGGTAATATAAGGGTGAGTCTGCCTGGGAGGCTAGTCCTAAATGAAGAGGGTTAATTGCATAAAATTCACAGTCATGTCAGTGGTAAATAATACCAAAGGGACTTGTTCAGATAGTAGTCTGGCATTACTGAAAAACAGACTGCAACTAAAAAGACCTGTTATAAAGTCCACCAAACCCTGAGACACATAAAAAGTTTATTAGTCATTGCAGAACTAAAATGCAAACAAGATCTTTTTAGAGTGATCCAAAATTCTTTATGCACCAGGTCTGTAGGGTCATAAAACTCTACCTGAGAAAATTTTAAACAATCTTCTAATTAATCACAGAATTTTATAACCTCTCACAAGCTCTAAGTAAAACATTAACAAGGTAGGGAGAAGGAAGTCCTCTTTGTACTAAGCATGATTCCTAACCCCGCTGACATACCCCACTAGAGAAAGCAGCTTAGAATTTAACATCAAACTGAGATTATAATGGGTATTAGTACACAGAGACGGTGTTTCATTTATGGGACTGCATTCCCACAAATGAAAGTATAAGTCTAAATTACTGGGAGCATCTGGGAGAGCAGAGTCTAAAACTTTTTCTGTAATTTGTGACACCACCATCAAAATCTGACCACATAACATATTCTTAACATAGTAAAACTCGTATCCCTAAGACATCTTGATTCTCACTTAATTAGCAATCCAGTAGAACACTGTTGGTATCACAAAAAGCAAGCATTTTAAGTATCTAGATGGCTGAGTGGTTTTACCAGTTACATCCAATAGATTTGCATTTACTCAGGCATACATAACACAAACAGCTGTATTTACCTCAGTGTAAAAGAGCACTGACTCTGCAATACATGTTTTAACCTACCTCATAGTACATAGGCACATCCTTAACTTTTTTTCCTTTTTGATTCCCAGATTCTCTGATCTGCAAGGAAATAAAGCATTGTACTATGAGAATATTTTTAGTTTACACAAATTATTTTACTCATTATTCTCTTTTGAAAACGCTACACTCAGACTCCAAAATAGTGAGGAATCATCTTATGGTACCTTAGGGAAGGAACTTCTGTCATCAGCATCTTGAAGAAAAGTCTGTAATGAAACCTCACTATTTACAAGGAGCAGACCAGCTTATACAGTAAGCTTTTGTTTTTCCATTTTTAAATCCCACGAATTAGTGTAATTTTAAAAACTTCCACACAGTAATTAAACTGAATACAAAATTTATAGTTACCACAGACCAAAGAAGTTAGTATCTAGAAGTGAGATCCAGGGTTTGTTTTGTTATTAGAAGTTCCATTCTTGGAATACCTGTCTGAAAATGTCTTCATGCGTTACCACGCTGAAAAGCTTCCGCTGTGGCACCTGCACAGCAAGAGACAGGGCCTTGGTGTGGATTTCATCCTCAATTTTGGTCCCAACAACAAAAGTGATGCTAGGCTTCCAGTCATCCTATTTTCCAAAATAAAATATTTAAGGTTTTAAAACACAAGCAGACAAAAGCACTTCTCTGCAGTTTCAAGGAGTAATCCTGTAGAGATGGTTGCTCCCTTTAAGACATATTCAACATCACTGTATTAATCACACTGAAATAAATTGTATACAATCCAAAAAAAAGCCCAACTACCTTTTCCCAATTCTTTCTACCATCAGGTGGCAGCATTATGCTATGGAAAACACAAATGCCTAGTAACAACTTCTAAAACCCCCTCATAGGCAAACGCTGCATTAGCATCCCACAAAGATAAAGTAACTTTTAAATGCCATTTGAAGATTTGACAGTTCAGTAAGCAAACAAGAAGTGAATTTTGACTATATGTATTATTGTCATTGAATGTATGTATTATTGTGATTATTTGCTGTAGAAAAAAAAATAAACAAATTTCAGCTCCATTAGATAATGCCCCAATACTATTTTCTGGAGATTGTAGCACTATTTGTATATATTGTTTATAAGGCTATACTTATGCGTACCATGGTTCTTACACAGTTTCACTAAGTATTCTGAACTAAGAAAAATTACTTATCAATAGCAAGTTGTATTTCACTACAATATTGGCAGTTTTCAAACACTTGCAGTAAAATAGGCATTTTTATGGAAAAAAAAATCTGATTTCAGCATTAAAGAAGTGCAGAACAAGAGGAGATTGGAACATGTTATTTAGTGATATATATCCACAAAATCTTCAAAATGATGTAATTTAAGCAACTTTTACTCATTACTCTTCTTTTCCATTTCTTCTGCTTTAACCTACTGGAATCCCTTTCACAAAGCAAGTGGCTATCTCCAGCACGTCTACATCTCACTCTGGAGTATTCCTTATCAGCACAATTGGCACCTGAACTATAAGCACTTCCAATGGTTGTGCTGTACACTCTTCAGGAATCAACAAATTCTTTTTTTTTCATTGCATATCTGCATACGTAAACTGCAAGGATATCAATAAAGCTGCATAAAGGTAAACATGGAAAGAGCTTCAGAAAGATCGAGGTAGTCCCAAGACACTGTCATGCTAATCAGGACCAGGCTAAGCAGAGTCATATACCAGTCCAGTGTGCATCATAGCAGGGAAAGATTTTAAAGACAAATTTAAGAGAGGGTGGTAACTTTTGGATTTTGATGGAAATATTTTCATACATGTATATTACACACAAAGTCCTTGTGGAAAAGAGGAACAAAACCCAAGTTGATGTTAAAGGGAAAGGACAGTTCCAAAAAAAAAAGTTAGATGTAAATGGTAAAAGGAGAAATTTCTTTTTCCAGTTTTACTGCATCCTTCTTCATTTGTGCCCTCTCTTAGCTGAAGAAAAGCCTACCAAAATGTTTGCAATTTGAGTAACTGATGACTTGGGATGGGAGAAAGCAACAGTTGACATAAGCTGCAAACTGCTTGCATGGAGGGAAACTGTTTGTCATACTCTTTTTTTTTAACCACAGAATACTCAGAGAAACAAAAAAAGATGGAAAGATCACCTGGGTCACTAAGTGTAGTCTTCTGAAACTGCAAGTAACTACCGAGCAGATATCTAATCCAAAAGAGCCCTTACAGTTCCACACATCATAAACTTCCTTGATGTTTTATAGGAGCACAAAATAAACCTTAAGTTTTTAAAATTACAAAATGCAGGAACGTGCAAGCATATCACTGATGCTCTAGGAGCATGCAAACATGGTGGAATTTATGAGAGAGGAGTGTCCAGCCGACCTGGGGCAGCAGGCACTGCTCAGTGGAGAGGCAGCAGCAGCAATGGCCTGTGTAGGGACTGCACCCAGTACATTGATTTTCTCTTTCCCCTTTCTAGTTGGGGGAGAAGAGGGAGATGATACTTCCTCCTGCCTTAAGTTGCCAAGATAGCTACCGATGCACAGGACTATGACAGAGCTAGGTATTCCAATATTATCATCAAAACACACGCACAGGAGTTGCAGTTAATCTGAATTCAAGTTATAGTTGTAATTATATAGCTGCCAAGAGTTGGAAACAAAAACTTTACCATTCTTTGAACAGAGAGCATTTCGATGTCCATACTGGTGTACCAACACATAATTTTTTAGGCTTTGAGAACTGAGACTGAAATGCCTTCATGTGGCAGTATCCTGGTGTTCCCAGCACTGGCCAGCGGAGACAGAGCCTTTAGAACAACCATCCACCTGCAACATGAGCGAATGGAGCGACTGATACCACTACGCTGTCCTCTTCAGTGAGGACCACCAAAAGCAGGGAACAAGGCTCAGTAAGTCGCACAGACAGATGCTGACAGCAGAAGATGACCAAGACTCAGGAATGTCAGGTTCTACCCTAGATGCTAGGGGAAGCATGGTCCAGCAGAAATATAGAGCCTACTCCCACAGCCTCCTGCAGTTCTTCAGATATGCGAAGAAATCTCCATCGGAGTCCTAAAACCTCTACCTTATGCCTTCTTTGGTTTCTCCTTAAAACATGCTGGTATCTTGGTGCCCACAAATTACACCTGCTTAGCACTGATTAACATCATCCTGCAACAATGATGTCTGTAAAACCTGTCTTCCTTATAGTCCTGTCTCTTCTTGATCTTCCCCCCCTTGGTCACAACTGTCCCTAGCTCACTCCTCCTTCCATTTCCACTTTCTGCTCCTCATCTGAGTTCCACCACTTCTCCTAATGCTTCCCATGTCCATTACTTGATCCCCAGCTCTTGTCCCAAGTCTCCTTCCCCAGCTAGTCCCTAGTTTCGTTATCTGATCCCACTTCCAGTTCTCCATCCTCACATTCCTTCTCCAAATCCTTACTCTCTAGCCCCTCTAATACTTCCTAGGCACTTTCAAAGTTACATTTGAGCAATGAGACTTTTTGCTTCATGGTACTTGTGCATTCCCTGATTTCCACTGTGGTTCCCACCTTCACAGCAGCCTGTAACAAAGCATCGGGGTAAGTCCTGCTTGTGAAAAATGGATTTTTCCAAAAACTTAGGATTTACCCAAAACACAAACATTCTCAGAAAAAGGTGTGCCCTCAGCAAAAGGCATACCCTTGACATCAGTGTGGCACATCTTCTCCACCCCTAAATTCTCTGCTTCAAAGAAACAAGCTGCTAAAGCTTCTCCACAGAACAGCTATGAGAGTATCTATAGCATAAGCAAAACACTGGCTAACATATTAAAAATAAAATACATGGAATGAGCCTCTACAAGATAACTGGTAGAGAAAATTATAATCCCACCTAACTTAATTCTACAGAAGTATACGCAACTTGATACAAAGTCTTTGTCATAAAAATGTAAACAGTATTAGAGATAGCCCATAACTACCTAGCTGCAAAATGAAAAAAAAGGTATTCCTTTTGTAAAAGCTGCAATACCTGGGAATTGGCGCTAGATAAATAACAGAAATAGCTACACACACTTCAACAGGGAATAATGATCCAGCACTCTCAGAGTCACTAATAGCATGTCATCTATTTGCAGACTGACCAATTTTGAAGACCTCAAAGATCGTTTTTCAGAAAAGCTGAACATTGAGAGCAACAACTGAAGTCAATAAGGACAGCGAATATGCAGCGTTAGTACATAGTTTAAAGGTGTTTAATTGACTATGCTCTTTTCTGACCTTAAAAATCTATTATTTTTGCAATATTGCCCTTATATTATCAATACTGTAACAGTATCCTTAATGTTCAAGGCATGGAAAGGATGGAGAAGAAACAGACCCTGCTTCTACAGCTCACCACCTAAAATCACAACATAAAACTGAGAAGGAAAAGTAGTAAAATGTATATGGTTACTTTAAAAATATTTTCTCCCTCAATATACAACTGCTCCTCTACTGAGTTTAATTCTTTCAAATGTTATTGCAGAAGTGAGACCTGAGAAAGGATCCGAAAGAGGATAGATTAGCGACCCTAAGGCTACCTCAAATGAGGTTCCCAGCTTAAAGAACAGGATAGAGAAAACCATAAAAATAACTACTGGAAAAGCATGGGAACAGCTTAGGGAGGCTGCCACTGAAACTATAACACAAGTACTATGTACTGTGAACGAAGACGACCAAAATGCAGGGAGTAGACAGCCCACAGAATCAAGAACGCTGATTCAAACACGAATGAAAAAAAAATTGAAGCATTGTCATTGGTAACTGAATACACCTTAAACAATCTGAAACAAGTAAGGGCAGGCCGATCACTCTCACTGGAAAACACCCAGTGACAATCATTGTCACAAATGGTACCGTCCTGTGTCGTGTCGTGTGTGCCCACCCCCCTTTTTAAAGCCTTTGGCCATGTCAAGAGTTGAAATGCACCAAAGACTGTCTGAGAGTTAGAAAAAAGACATCTATGTGGGAAGCTTGTCTGTCCCTCAGGTGAAGAGGCTCCAATCCTAGCAAGATCCACCTAACTCTGAAAGCTCCGTGTAAGGAGCCAGCAGTTTTCCAAAACCCTTGTTTTCACAAAGCACAAAAGGTGCCTCATCATCTCCTGATTTTGTTCTCAGGTCTCCACCATGTCCCCCTGTAACATGATTTTTTTTCCAACTGTTAAAAACCAGCACACATAGCCTACTTATCTTATTTATCACAGGAATATTGGAATAGCATAGGTACGTTAAAAAAAACCTCTAACTTCAATTCACATGGAAGAAAAAACCAGATGTAGCTCACAAAGTTTTGTTTCCTTTTTAAATGCATCTTGTTCTCTGCTTCATTTCCTAGACACAAAAGGCAACTATTCTAGAGGAGGCATTTGAAAAAGCCAGGTATATTGTTTATTTTTGCAGTACCAGTTTCTAGATCTCTTTGGCCAGGAAAAGCATCAAGCAGTCACCTCACCCTGCCCCCTTTCCAGGCAATCTGAGTATCTGTCATTTTGCATCGTCACTTATTCTTGTGTTATTTAATGGGTTTTGGTTGGGGTTTTTTTTTTTTCTCCTCTTAGGGCCACAACTAGAAGGTTCATTTCATTACAGCACAATTTCAAATTTAACTGTAACAGCTGAAGAGAAACATTTGAAAACTTAAACTCCAAACACTTCAGCATTAAACAGCAAGGGTTCTCTAATCTCCTGATTTTTAAGTAATGCCTCAGAAATAATGAGATTTATTAGTGATTTATGAACACTTAGGGCGATATCACCTCTAGCATTCTTTGCTTTCAGCAGTGAGGGAACTTGTAAATCAGTAAATACAACCAGCATTACTGGGAAAGGTTGCTCATCAGCAACTTTGTAGCCCTAATGTAGTGACTGGATAGGACACCACTGCTAAGAAATCTGCAAGCCCGCTTTCCTTATCCACTGATTGACACAGGCCCATATTACTAACGGATTCTGGTTTTAAGAACCTGAGCTTTTGCTGTATAATCTGGGCAGGTGAGAGAGTATCAAAACTCAATTGAATGTTAATTCCTCTCTGAAGAGGAAACAGTATGAATAGTAATCACAAGTAGAGCCATCCTATTCAGAACATTTTGAATGGTTTTACAAGCTTTAATTTCAGTCCAGTTTTCAGGCCCTAAAATGCCAATAAAATGAGAGAAACCACATAGATGGGAAGTCAGAGCAGAAGGTGGCTTCCAGTTGCTATGCTTAGTTACATCTGCTAATAAGAAGATATACTAGATTACAATTATTTCAGTTGTTAAGGGCTGTATTCACCCAGAATTCACCTTTCACTTGGCAAATATTGCCCTTTAACTACTTGAAGCATGCAAAGTTTAAAACTAAGAGTCTTAATTTATGTTTTATAATTTAATTCTGCAGTGAACCCAAAGTATCTTGACAAATATTTGAAGGCAAATACAACTTGCAGCTCCATGTTCTTCTCCATAGCACATTAGAAACAAAAAAAGATGTATATAAACTATAATGAAAATTCCATATTTCCTCTGTACGTGTTTTTAAGTTGTCTGTTTGCCAGTTTTCACAGTGCGTTTAGCAAAAGCAATTATTTGGTTAGTAAATACCATTTCAATCATATTTTAGTTAGCATACCCGTCCATAAAATCTTAACAGCACTGGTAAAATGACTCCTTTTCATAGATCAGACTAATAAAACATTGTAAGCCATAAACACACATTAAAATGTGAAATTTTTGTAATTTAAAAGGTTAAATTAAAAAATTTTAAAAATTATAATAATTCCTATTCTTGCTCCCAAATAATTTCAGATTCACATGGTATATCACATACAACACTGAGGAAGAGTAAGAAATAGTTTTCTGCAGCGTGTCTGGTGACACATGCAATTAAAGTTGCTCAACACTCTCTTTTTACAGGCTGCTTTCCATTCCTGGCCTTTATATTTTTGAGTTTAAATCTTGTATGCTCTTAGGTTATTGGGGGGCCACACGGATTAGTGCGGCTAGGCTATTTGCAGAATGAGATTTGATTTTTAAAAATCATTTTTATCCTTTAATAAAAAACCCTACGTGATTAAGTAATTAAGATATTAAATTCAAAAGGAAGGAACTAAAATTTGGCAGCACAGCCATACTCATGTCAAAGATGTGCTTTTATGGAGCACATTTATTTACATTAAGTATACCCACATTTGGCCATACTTGATGAATCTTGATTCACACATGCTCAGAAGAGATGTGTTGGCACTTGACAGCTTTGCACAGAGTATGCTCCTGCCCACAACTATAAGAGATGAATAATTTTCCTGCAATAAGAAATTTCAGTGGTTGCCCAGAAGCCTGAGTTCAAGCTGACCGCAGCAGGGAGACAGTTTTTCCCATGTTTCCAAGGCTCTGCCTGCTAACAGTGAGACAGAGAAAGTAGAATAAGCTTAACTGAACAGAAAATGGTTGGACAATACCAGAATTAAAGAACCAAGGAATCTTAACTGAGCCCCCATGTGTATAGGCATTACAAAAATCTTTAACTAAGTGATCACATTTTTTTCCCTATAGAATTCTTGCCCCATTCAGTGAACATATTCAATGTTTATTTCCATCTGCCTCAGTGTGTGGTCCTTAATAATCCTAATTCTGGCATTTCCTAAATGTTGAGCATTTTATTTCCTACCTTTTAAAATACTTCAATACAATGGTTTGCATTTCACAAATGTAATAAATCACATGTAGAAGCAGCAGAGTAAACAAAGCACTTTGTTCATTGAATTCACTGGACAATATCCACAACTATAATAAACACCACCATAAAAAAAAATAAAAATCACTAATTGGCACCTTGCTAGTAAGCTTGGGAGAAAGGTCAGGAACGGAGTAGGTGGTGGAGACTGAACCGGTCCACCCTCTTTTCATGCTTCAGGAAGGTTCTCCTAGAGTAGGGCTGAGATTCACAAGCAAGAAAGGGCTCAAGCACCTTTGAACTCTACTGAAAAATCTACGTTCTAGGGAAAAATGGGAAACAAGAGCCTTAGCTGAGCAGCTTACTTCAAAAAGTGATTTTATTTGGCTAAACTTGTGCTCCATGGTTACTGCCAAATAAAAGTAAAAGCAAGTATGAGATTTTTGGACATCTGTGACATTTTCGGGAAAATGTATTAGCCAGTTTAAAAACCTCCTGAACTGAAAAGTCCTCATATTTAACCAAAACTGCTGGCCTGTTAAAAAAAAAGCCAAAAACACAGCAACAACAACAAACACTCTCGTTTTTTTAATAGGGCACAACAGGAACCCACCAAACAAGGAAGCCATGGAAGTCATTTGTCTCACTTGCAGAAGCAGCGCTAGATAAACACATGCTAGATAAATATTATTGTTTGCTAAACTTCTATGCTATTTTGAAACCAAATTCTCTCTTGCAAGTCAAGATTTATTAGAATTACATTGCTTACACAGAACCTAGAAACCTAAATATGCCTTTAGATCCTCACACGCTGTAAAAGAAAGGGGGGGGGGGGGGAAGAGAAGGAAGAAAAAAGAAAAAAAAGTGCCTTTTAGCTGCACACACTCAAGCAGGAAAATTACAGCCTCACATTTTCAACGCTACAGTTAATGCTGTGTCAGCACCTCCATCAAACCTCGTTGTTCAGCAGTTTATAAAAAGTTCACTCCGAGCCGAAACTTGGCACCCAGAGCCCCAGAAAGAAAAGTGCCGAGGAGGAAAAGCAAGAAACCCGCCGGGCCGCGGCTGAGTGCCGGGGAGGGGGTGGGGGGACAGCTCAGCCGCACGTCGGGACGATTCGCGGCCCTCCCCAGGGCGGCCCTGGGGACCCCGCGGAGGCCGCGACAGCGACACTGCCGCAACCCGGCCGGGGGAGCGGCGAGGGCCGCCTCGGGCCCGCGACCCCGCGCCCCCAAGTGCCGGGGGGCCCCGCCCTGCCCCTCGGCTGCCTTCACCTCCTCGAGGTGGGCGGACACCAGCGCGGCCTCCCAGCCCTTGGCCACGGCCCCCATTGGGGCGACCCCGTCGGTCTTGGGCCGCTTCGGGCCCATGGCGGCGGGCAGGCCCCACGCGTCGCCGTGGCGACCGGCTCCCGCCGGGCGACGCCTTCCGGCCGCGCCTTGGGGCGGCGGCGGGCGGTTCGTGTCGTACGTGCCGCCCGCCCGCGAGCAGCAGCCCGGCCCCTCCGCCGGGGGCCCCTGTGCCCGCCCGCGGGAGCCTCCGCGCTGGGTGGTTGCGTGTCCCGCCCGGGCCCCTGCCGGGCCGACTGTGGCCCTCTCGCCTCGCCGCTGCCGAAGCGAGCTAGCGGGGCTTCCAGTGGGTCGGGCGGGAGCTTCGCTGTCTTTCGGCCCCTTTGCATCGTCATTTGCGGGGCGGGCGGGCAGCGGCGGCCGCCACCCGGAGCCACCTCCAGCACGGCTGCCCAGAGGAGAGGCTTGGCTGAGGCAGCGCGGGAAGGGTTGGGGCCTTCCCGGGGAACGGCGGCGGGCCGGGCCCGCTCACCTAGCCGCCACATTAAATGGCACATCCAAAGGGCGGCAGGGAGCCAGGCTGGCGGCAGCTCTCGGCGTGGCCGGGGAGGAGGGTGAAGGAGCGAGCTTGGCCCATGGCGCTGGAGCGTGACCCGAGTTGCGGCCGCCTGTGGAGCAGCGAGACGGGGGAGCGCGCAGGTGTGGGCAGCCAGGCCTGCTCCCAGGCCGGAATCACTCTCCAAATACTACCATATGTTACGGCACTGGGACCAGAAGGGGAGAGGGAGGCACAGTTGGGAGAAAGCAGGAGAGCTGCCAAGATAAAGAATTCATTACAGAGGAGTCATGTCGTGATCTCACACTGGAGACGAGTGAAATATTCTGTGTGATTTAACATTTGGTGAAAATACCCCAAACCACATGCTGCCCTTCCCCCACCCCCTTATACCGACCAGGGTTGCTCAGAGCCTCCAAATCTTTATTTTAATTTTGTCAGAGCCTTACAGCCCTGCTGTGCGGCGCATTACTGCTTTAGTCAGAACTTCATTCTGGGATGATACTGACCCAGTGTATGTGCTGAATAAAACACCTTTAATTACATGCTTTTAGTGGAGAAGTAGGAATTTAGATTCATAGGGAACGTAACAGACAAGTCTCATATCATCTTAGTTAGCAGAAGGGTATCTTCCCCGGGTTTGCAGACAGTGATGTAGTTTATAACATGGGAAAAGCTGCATAGTAGATTTGCCAACATCCATAAACATTTTCCCTCACCCCGTTTCTTGGCTGGTGTCCATTTTTCTCGTTTTGAGGTTTTCTTTTGTTGTCCAGAAAAAAAAGCAAGACTTCAATTGTTCACAGAAACAGGCAGTGTGACATTCCCACCATACCCTTGTTCTTCATTAAAGTCTTGGATACGCAGCCTGTGCCTGCTGAGGTGCGCTGAGAGAGTATGGGAAGAAGGAACGGGGCAGGATCAGCAGTCGATGCAGCAGAACAGGACAGAGGTATGGGGCGGAATGCACAGATAACGGTGCCAACTATCCTTATTATGAACCACCCTTGTGACTTGTCAGGGCTCAGTTTTCAGGGTTGATGTAAGCTTCAGGAGGACCAACGGGAGAGGGTTGTGCACCCAGGTCCTGATGGTATGGCTGAAAATATGCACTACCATGATGTCCGTGGCAGATGACAACTGCTTAATTATGCCCACACCTGGATCTGTATGCTGAGGGTCATTAGGAAGGTTAAAAAACAGCAAGACTGATGTCAGCCTACAAACGGCTCTGAGAACATGAACAGTAGCTGTAAGAACCATGAACTGGCCTGTTCATCTGTTGTGTGTTTGCTTGGATGAGTAATGATTATTTGAAGGAAATTGTTTTGTTCTGCTGCCTACCACCTTAGTAAATGCATCTAGATAACTTGCTGTTTATTGTTGTTGGATGCTGTAGCAAATAGCTAGTGATGCTGAACTAGGACAGCCCATCACTGGGAGCTTATACCAGTTCGTTTAAAATTACCTCCACCACTTTCCCCAACAAAGGAGAGAAAGAAATTGTGTTTATTCCCTATTGCAAAGGGCCCTAGCCTATAGTTCTAAAAGAGGTACTCCTGCAGTGGAGTCAGCTAAAGATGTCTCCTGTTTGGCTGCTTGTCCCTGTCCAATCAGTTGTGCTGCCAAAGATGCTTGTAGGCCAAGCTGTAAACCATATCACTGAAACCCTCTTGGTTAAATCCTCTAACAGATAAAAGAGACAAATAAAAACCACTGGGAAACGACAGCCTTTGTTTCCTCAGAATGGTCTGGACTACAAAACACCCAGTTGTCTCTGAGCCATCTGAAAACTTCCAGCTTCCTTCTGAGAACTAAAAGATGGGGTTGCTGCAATGTTGAAACTTGTATTACCAAAAATGAATGTAATTCAACTATACTGATAAGCCACAGATGAGAAGAAAAGGCACATTCAGGCTCCAGAGAGATGATACACAGTTTGGGATACCTTATGCACAAAAAAGGAATGTGCACACGTAAGCCTGACGTTTCCGTGTAGTGAAATCGGGTCTATCATTAGTGCAAGAGTTAATGGGCGAATCTGTGATGACTTGCTGTGTGACAAGAATATCGATCGCAAGATTATCAGAGAGAGTGGCAACCTAAAAATCATAAAGTCAGCCTTTATTAGAAAAAATAGCATGTGAACACATGAACAAATGAGAGTGGAGTAACTAAAGCTATGAATTTACAACACGCTTCTGATTCTGAATAATATTCTGTTTAAATAGAAGATTGCTTGCCTTTCCCTTGGAGAGCAGTTAACAACCCCATATTGTGCATATACGCAGCAGGGTAAGAAAGTGTGCATGGTTAGTACCATAGTAGCAACATCTTCCTGTGCCCACATTTTTGATAATAATATAGAAGGAATATTTAAAAAATTAGGTATACTCTTTAGCTTCTTCAGGAAAAAGAAGCATTGGCTGCCTTTTATTTTAGGGTGACTTAAAGAACATTTGCACTTACTTATTCTCCAGTAAAGTGTGAGGAATGGAAAGGCATTACTAGTTGTAAAAGTCATGTCTTCTCTACTTGATATTTCCTGAAAGACTACAGTTGACTAAAGAACTAGTAAAGGTTTTGGATCTTAAATAATTAAAGATGGATTGACTGAGAGGGGAATTAATTTTAATCATGCTTGCTTTTTTTTTTAAATGCTTATGTTAAATGCTTGACAAATACGGGAAAAAATTATCTTTTCAGTAAGAACCATCAACTTCTCACCTTCAGTTGAGAAGTGAGCAAAGAGTCCTCTTTGTTTGATACTTAAGAACACACTTAATTGCTTTATATTGCTTTCATAAGTTGTAAATATTTCTTAAATGGGGAGGCTTCCTGAATTATGGCTTCAGAAAGCTGTTTCCGTTTTAGAAAACTTTCCAGAAGGTTGTCTAGAACAGCTAACATGGCCTTCAGCACTGCTAAGGAAAACAGTCCTTCATATTCCTTATATTTCTAAAAGAAGAAAGGTATTTTAAAAACATAAGGTCTTTCCAGTCCTTTTTCCCTCACAAAGGAAGAAGGAGAAGAACATAAAACATTTTGCTTTCCTTTCCAGTTTCATAGCACCGTAGCATCTGGGCTGGGAACAGCTTTTGCTTGAAGCTTGCAACCCCCCAGGACACAACCGTCTCACGAGTTACACAGATTTGACAGCCATGGCATGTGTTTCCACAGCCTCCCTGAACTCTCACATATCAAGTTGGATGTAGGAGGTCTTTGCCTACAGTTGCTGCTCTGGCCACCAAATGATTCCTTATAATTTATTTCTCAGTCTCTAAATTCATTTATATAATTTGCATAAAGCTTCCCACATGGACTGCATTGGCCTTGTGGATGCGAACCAAATATCTGTCTTGGCTTTAGGATCTAGAAAGCTCATTTCTACATCAGTAAGTTATAAGTGCATGTGCCCCGAAAGAGACAAAGGTTAAGCTGAGCATGAATATATTAATGCACTCCCCCTCTGAATGTGGCATGGTGCGCTTATAATTTTTCTAGCGCCGAAGACAAGTAATTTCTTCATTAGACTGAGTTCTAACCATAATGAAACAATAAAATAAACTCTCCTCCTCAGATTGTAATAGGCCTTCCTAATAAGAAAAGGGTTGCTATATGCTTGCTGAACTGTGAGAATGTGCAGGGATGGTTAGAGAGAAAGGGAGCAGCTAAATTGTAAAGACAATGCAATTCAGTCAAGTCCATCCGCCACATGGCAAGGCCTGTCCTCTGATGCTGGGCCACTATATGCACAAATCAATAGACCTAACCTATTTAAGCCTGTCTGTCTAATAACATGACCAAAATCAAAGCAAGCTGTAGATATTCCCTTCTCCCCCCGGCTCTAGCATGTAGTGTTGGCCTGGCCAGCCATTGTTTTTTCTTCCCTCAAATACTTCCCGTCAAGCTGAGTTACGAATGTATCTAGCCTCTGTTGTTTATCATAAGCATAACACACAGAACAGATCAAACTTCCTTTATACATACAAATAAGTTTACATTTAAGAGTCTCCACCAACTTTGTTTTACTGGGGAAAAAACCACCTTACAAGGCCCTGCATTTAATTTCATAAAAGATGCTTTCATAGTCTGCTCTCTCCCACGTGCATGCATGTGTGAGGAGAGTGCTTTTTCCTCTCTCTCTCCAATGGTCTAAGGATTCCTGGCAAAGCTCAAAATGAAATCCATTATCATCTGTCAGTAAAATGACTTCCAAATTCCAGCTGGATGCCGCGCAACAGCCTCTTTAAAGAAAGACTCCCTCTGCATTTGGTATTTTAGTTCTACTGTCTCTAGGTAACTGAGTTTTGGAAGCAGTTCAGTGCTGCCAGTCAGCAAAAAAGTCCAATTTCAGATATCTCAGGCTTTATTCCCGCCCCTTTCCAAAAACAGATCCCAAGGTTTTGTCCTTCTCCCTAGAGAAATAAATCCAAAGAAAACATTCTCCCACCCTTGCAGAAAGCCAAACTCCCACACTCCCACCCCATTCTTCTGCACTTTCAAATCCTGTATCATTGCCTGCTTTCTTCTGGTGCAGAAGGAGTAGTTTCCCTAAGGTCACAGGGTCGTCCATGTAGATCTGCTTCTGTAGCACTCCTTGCTTCTGCCACCATCAAGAAAGGGAGTCTTACACAGTAGTGCTGAGCACTAACCACTAACCTTTCTCAACAGCCAAACAAAGCAAAGTCTAAATAAGTGGAATTTGAAATGCTATACCGTTACTGGTGCAAAAATAAAAATGTGCCTAATCCATTAAAAACAAACATTAACGTCGTGGAGGGTAAACAGACCTGAGATGCATGCCAGAGTTTGCACTGAAAATATTGAAAATAAATGGTGGAAAGACATGGTGGGTTTGTTTTTTTTTTTAAAGGAGAAGAGTTTATTTATAAAGATACATGCAATCTGAACTAGAATTGAAGTAATTAAATGGCTAGAACTATAATTCTTTGGTCTTGGTATCCTAGTTCTGAGAACTTCTAATTGGATGGTTTTTAACTGAATTTTCTGAGGGCAATGTCTAATTGCAGAATAACTAATTTGCAACAATATATGCTATTCTGAAACTGTTGCTTCAACTTTAATTCCCTGTCGTGGTTTAACCCAGCTGGCAACTAAGCACCACGCAGCTGCTCGCTCACTCCCTGCCCCCTCAGTGGGATGGGGGAGAGAATCAGGGGGGGAAAAAACAAAAAAGTAAGAGCCATGGGTTGAGATAGAGACAGTTTAATAAGATAAAAGAATGACAATAATAATAATGATAATGGTAAGAGAATATACAGAATATACAAAACAAGTGATGCACAATGCAATTGCTCACCACCCACTGACCGATGCCCAGCCCATCCCAGTCCTAGGACTGTATCCCAAAACACTGTCATGCCTTACCCCATCATCCACTAAATCCTTTACTCTTCCGTAAACCTGAAGTTGAACTAACAGTCTTCTTACCTCAGACCAGAACAGCATCCTACACTTCTTCCTTTCCCACCCACACCATTACTACTTCACGAGCTTTTCTTATTCTGCATCTCCAAAATTCAGGCTGGAACCCAATCCCCTGAAATACTTCCTCCCGGCCAGCACATACCCCTGCCCGTGTCAGCAGACTGAGGCACCATAAAGCCTCAAAGCCAGCATCTCCCAGCAGCAGCAGGAGCAGATCTCTCACATTTGAAGGACCAGCACCTCTCTCCTGCCAGTGCTTGCTGCTAGGTGGAGCTGGTCCCTGTGATCTGGGATACACCTGCCGAGCCCCTCAACCAGCGAGCCCCTCAACCAGCAAGCGCCTGGCACAGCACTCCAACAGAAGCATTTCTGCAGTTGTGGTCCTCTCCCTCATCAGCTGCACTGGAGGGCCTCTTCCCTCGCACTCCATCCAGCACCCCACCACCACCATTTCCCGGATGACATATGAAATAAAAGAATATGGGAAGGCTGGGTACTGCGGTAGCTAATGAGTTGTGATGACAACCTGTAATTTGGCCAGCCATCCTGTAGAAACTCAAATAATTTGAAAATTTACTTATTCCTGAGGGCTTCAAGATCTAGTCATGATCCTATACGGAGCCCCCTGCTCTATTATTACAAAAAGCACTGTGAAAACCAGGTGATAGGGGTGAGCAGGCTATGAGCAGTCTCTGCCTGCCAGGGCCTTGTCTTGCACCTACCAATATAAGCGAGAGGTGGAAAGTATCATGAAAGGTGGCTTACCTCTGTGGAATTATCTGTAAACAGTGTATTATTCCTCAGCTTCTTTGGAGGGATACTGTGCAGTTATGCGAAGTAACCACAAAAAAAAGACAGTTTCCTGCCCCCCACGCCCCAAGTCTGCATATGCATCCTATATGCAAGATTTTAGTGAGTCTTAACAATATGGGAAGTTGAAAGAATTGTGCTGTCTTTGTTTCTGCAAATGACAGCAAAACCAAGGCTCTGTCAGATTTTCTACATTTCTTAAATTACCTATCTGAAGGAGAGCAGATTTAATTTAAAGTTCCCAGAAAACGAATTCTTTATATAAAGAGCAAATGACATAATTTTAGGAAGGGCAAACAATATTTTCATCCCTATAAGATGCTAACACCTGCTTTAATGTAAAAGCTCCACTTGCTACTGACAGGTGTTGTGTAATGGATGAAAGTTGCAAAGAACAATCGGTAACACCATATCATCAATGTAGTGCAGCTTCTGCCATGGCCACCCATTCATATGGGTTCAATAAGCTTTAAGCAAATAATATGCAGCAAGTGTTTACATTATATCATTACACAGATCAAGTTTAAAAGGATTTCTAATTAGTGCTTTTCTTAGTTAACAAACTGTATTAGCACTAACTCCCATCAGCCAAGTTCCTTAATTCACATTAACATCAGTCAGAATGAAAACCGAGCCTTTTTCCATCTCTTGCCATCTCATTACTTCAGACAAAGCAAAACATTTACTGTGGCAGGGTTGCAAGACGCTGAGGGCCATCAGTGGAAAAGGTACACCAGTTAGCTAAAATCTGGTCATGCTCCCAGTGTATTGACCTGCCCGTGCCAGCGTTTTCAGATCATGCCATCTTTAATGATTATTTTGTATCTAGTGATTTTTAGGAGTGGTATTAGTCAGCATTTCCAAATAATGTGGAGAGATTTGACATAAGCAGCTGAGTTCAGCAGCTCAGCCCAACATACTGGCTGTGGTGTCTAAACCCTAATTCTCTTCTACACAGTTATATTCTGAGTACACAAACATCATAAAGTCGTTGTGACTGTCTGTCATCACAAAGTAAGACGGTGAGGAAAATGAAAGAAAGCAGAATTTCTTAGCTTTCTTTAAAATACATCTTAAATGCCAACAGAAGGCTTTTTTGGTGAACACATCTTCTCCCATTTGCCTTGAATTATCTTTGCTTTTCTTCATCATCCCACAAAATCCTCTGATGACTAAGCAATAACAATTTAAAGAAAGCACTGATTCATTAGCTGATATTATAAATTATACTATTTATATTATAAATAGCATAATTATAAATTTTGCAGTTTACTGCAAATTCCCATCAGTAAACCTTGAGTGCCATTACTACCAATGTGGATCAATGAAGTGCAACTTGTCTGGTTTCCTCTTATACAGAAGTTTGACATTTGCAAGATTTATTTGAGCTTTTTTTGGATTTTGCAACACCAACTATTGCTTTCCAGGACAGAAAATGAATGAACTGAAATTGAAAGGCCATCTTCTGGTCTAATGATGTTTAGACAACACTAGAAAGACAGAGCTATGCCACAAAGAAGTGTGAGAGTTTGGGTATAATAAAAGGCTACTCTGAAACTGAATCAATCCTAGGGTAGTTTTCATTTCAGAGGTGATGGAATTTTGTTTCAGAGATCATAACGTAGCTTTTGCACAAAAGGTTCAATCGGCACTTTATGTTCCTTTTTAGAGCTTAGTACTTGGGATTCCAAGCTGGTGCAAATATATCACTGTTATTCTGGGGCAGTAAGCTAGCTGTGGGAAAAGCTGATCTGTCCTGAAGCAAGGAAAACATTGACTACTAAAGTTCAACACTTACCTCATTCAGACCTTGCTGTCAGAGTTCAAGTAATTCTAGATGCTTTGAACAACAGGCTGAGGCCCAGCTCTGTAGGCAGTTGGCTCCCTGGATACCTTGGACCATCTGAGCTTATGTACCTGGCTCACACACCTACCGCCACACATCCTGGATCACTGGAGGTACACTCTCATCTAATTAGAGGGCTGTCTAATAGGGCAAAACAGGGCAGACTGAGCTGGCTTACCCTTCTTTTCTGCCTGGAATGAGTGGATTAGCAGCACGTAGTAGATACGATTGGCAGCACTTCTCATCCAGTGGTTGTAATATATTTTAATGAAACATTAGTCAAGTTGGTCCACTGCACGTACTAGGATGCTGTTCAAATCAGAGACTTGGAGATCTTTACTGCCAAGCACAGTGGAGTTCCCTGTAGAAAGCGCTATCCTTTTTGCTTTTCAGAAATACAGCAAAATGATGGAATGCTTCACAGTGCCGTAAACCAAATTCTTTGCCTGAGTGTTCATGAGAAAGGACTATTGATGATGCAGTTTGGCCTTTGGGAGCCATTCCTCAAGGCTGCATTTATGCCCTCATCGATTATTCCATCAACTAGACAGAAGCAGTGTGGTTTTTCTGAAAGAATGACTACATTCCTGTTCCTGATTTTATCTATGAAGGAGATGTGAAGGCATGGAGAGAACGCAGGAGGGACAGAGCTCAAAATGAAAACCCTGGGGCATGCTGCATCACTGCCACTACATGCAAACAAGCAGTCCATGCAGCTGGAAGTGTGAGAAGGGTGGGAAGGCACTGGAAGGCAGGCATTTGAAGCTGGGAGAAAATAATTCCAGTTCTGTCCATAGGGCATGGTGCTGGTGGGGCATGGTGCTGGCGGGGCATGGCAATATTACCATTAGGGACTGTGCTATGTGTTTAATGTCTTTTTAAACTGAGATACCTTGACCTGCCTTAACCCATTTGTTTGCTCATCCTCCCACGCTGGGCTCTAGACCTCCAGTTATATATTTGGAATTTAAAGAATTGTTGAAGGGAGGAAACATTATGCACAGACTTTCATCCATTTGTTAACCTCAAGTCAGTGGGGAAATAGAATGTTTTAATCAAGTTTTAAAAGGCTCCTGACCTAGATGGGAAGCCCTGGAAATAATTTGCATTAGACTTTTTAAAAGAACAGCTTATCAGTCTGATAAAGATCAAGCTGGGCATATCTTGCCCAGCTGCTTTCTGGGATATTTATGAGGATTTGATGATGGGTGGTTGGGTTTAGTTTGGTTTATTTTCAGAGAACATAGAACACTTCTGTACAGTAGTATGTATAAAACATAATTTGAAGAAAGGATAGAATAAGACAGTGCAAAGCTAGTTGTAATGTTAAATTTCCATATTTTCAGTGTGGTTCTGTATGCATTTGTAAAGCTGGAGCTGCAAAACTCAGGCTGGATTCTTTATAGCAGTTTTCTTCACACGGTGAATCTTGCAGATGCTCAGTGCTTTGTATCTATGAGAAGTAAAGTACAAGCATAGAAATGTAAACATTAGTGTGGGAGACCACAACCTTTCCTAGGTAGAATAGATAATGAGGCTCCTTCATGGAAGAGAATATGTGTGTTACATAGTTATCCCTTGTGCTGTCCCTCCAACTGCACTTCAGATGAAGGCTACCTACCTGGACCAGAAACAGTGGGATGAGAGTGTAGCTGCTGAACCATGAAACTATAATATTTCCTTTGTGATCATGTTGTTGTTTCAAACTTACACTCATGACCTAGAGCTCTGAAAAACACTCATATTTATTATAATGTTCTGCCAACACTGGTGAAAGGCAGGCTTGTTACCCGAGATGGAGCTTGCAGTTAACGTTAGCTACCTCAATTATTGGCTAGGTGGCAGTAGAGGTTATTTATGTATTAATACATGTGCAGTATTTACTGCATCAGTTTGAAATGCTGCTCACTGCACTGGTGAAAAAGTTCCTTTTATCACAAATCTCCTCATTCCTATGCTACTGCTGCTGTGAGTGCTCTTATATCCAGCAAAAAGAAATTTTCATAAGGGCAGCTCGCTATTTAGCTGCGTGCTTCTTTCATGTTCATGGAATTGCAAAACCAAACACTGTTCACTTGGCCCTTTTCAAGAATAAAGTTCTAATTAACATTACATGAATCAACCAGATGCCTACTGCTCTAGGACAGTGAAAGCCTGTTTTCTCTCAACTCCCTGGTAGACTCCCAATTTATGTGTTTCCAGTGGTCACTCTGCTTGCTTTCTGCAGTAGTGGGTTTGGGCAGGGCATGGGCTGCGGTTTGCTGGTGCAGTGATGTGAGCTCATGGCATGATAATTAATCCTCTTCAGGGTGGCACCGGCAAGCAGGCAATAATGCCGGCAGCAGGAGTAGCTGTGCCAGCACTGGGACTCTCGTGTCTGCTCAGGGAATGTCATTCAAGATGGTGGTTTAACTCCTCTAGCAGAAGAAGGCCTCCGGTCATCACGAGAGTCTCTGTGTGAGCAGTCACACTGGCAGAGTGGCTGTAACTGGGAGGAGATCTGCATTTTAGACAAGGGAGCCCGTAAGGGAAGCTCTGGCAGCCGATCCCAGTGATTCCCAAGAACACCAAGGTGGTTTGGAGGCCACAGGAAGCACACTGTGGCAGGACCACTAGCGACCAAGCTTGTACAAGCACTACGAGATAGGCTTCCTGGTGCTTCAGGGAATGGACACACTGGTGTTTAGGCTTAGATCTGGGAAATCTGAGGCCCAGAGGAAGATGATTTACATCCTCCAGCTCCTCTTCCTTCATCGGGTGTTTGCAGTGCCCCATGGAGCCCTCTGCCGGAGCCGGAGCTGGTGTCCCTCTGTGGCAGCAGCTGCCTTCAGTCCTGCTGCTTTGCCTTACCACCTGCTGGTAGATGCGCTCTCACGGGCAGCCTCCAGCCCAGGGAGATTAAACCCATTCATATCTGAAATGACTTGGGGGGTGGTGGTGGTGGTGTGCAGAACTGTTAAAATGGCTCAGCCCCTCCATGCTGCTCCCCCATGGCTCCCTGTCCCCCCTGAGCAGCTGCCCCCCAACCCCTGAAGCCCCTTGGAGCAGCTGCTGTCCGTCTGGCTGCCCCGGCCTCCTTGTCAGCTGTTTGATGTCACCCATCAATCTTCCATCTTTCCTGCAAATCTCTGATGATCGAGTTTCACATTTCCAGGACTCCAGCCGTAAAGCCCCTTTCACTGGTATAATTAGCAATTAGAGGAAAAATGTTAGGAAACTCCTCTTGGCATAAACAGACACTCAATCCCCATCTGTCAGGCCAGGAAATTCACATTAGGGTGAAGGCCCAATACAGATTTTTCTATCTGAGGTGAGTGACCGCACACGCTCTGCACTACTTAATTAAGCTGGCCACATGACAACAAGCGAGAGCTATTTATAAGCAACCACTTCGATTATAAACAATTTTCAGTGTTCTGCAAGTCATCATGCCTTTCCCACTAGGAGTCCCCATGGGCTTTAAAGAAGTGAGCTCTCTCAGCAATGCTCTGCGACCCTTGGTAAGGAGGCAGGCGGTCATTCATGACTGGTGTTCAAGTCTATGGTCTTTCACAGAGTGGGACTGCTGAGAATGACACTGTTCAGTTGGAGTCATTCTGTCATTCAGGTGACAGGTACGGCAGACTGAGGACTGGACCTCTTCAGTACAGCGGGCAAACACATGATGATTTGCAGTGGGCTAAGCTGAAGATGGACTGGTTCAGACTGGAAACAAGGCCCCACATATTTAATGTGGAATGCAGGCTAATGGCTGGGGATAATTAGCAAGCGTTGTGATGAACGCCCTTCTCTGGAAAGCTTCCAGGCAAGATTGGATGCTTTTTCCTCCTGTAACAGGTGCTGTAGCTCTAAGATAAGCTAATTTAGGCAAGTCTTATGCCTTTCATTATGCAGGAGGCTGGAGCAGATGATGACAATGGCTTCTTCCAGCTTTATCATCCATAATGGAAGCAAATGATGCCAGCCATGCCATGCCTAATCCATACCTTGGGCTCCGTGCGTTGTGGTTTCCTACAGCACATTCTCTGGTCTTATTTGGCTCCTCTTAAGAACTGTTTTTTTCCCCTTCTGCAAAGAAGAAAATTCGTATATGTCTTGAGGATTGAGCCTCTTGCCCTTCCATAATTATCTGAGGGAAAGCCAGAGGTTGTATAGCTGGGCAAAAGCCCCCTTTTCTGGGGTTTCTGTTTAATTTATAGGTTTTGGTGCAACCAAAACAAAGACAAACAAGCAAAGTCCGTGGCTGCGTTCCACACCTGGAGTTGGACGGCCTATAAATACAAAAACCCCAGCACCATGGCCAAGGCAATTCTTATGTGCCCAAAGTTTCGTTTTGCTCTGTAACCCAGTCCTGCCCGGTCTCTCCAGAAGGAAAGCAATCTCTTTCCAGGTTTCTGAGGCAAAGTAGACATAGCAGTGCATGGGTGTTTCGGGTATGGGCAGAGAAGCTGGGCTTGCTTGAGCCACACTCAGATAAGGAGCCATTACTAAATGGAAATTGGAAAATATCATCCAATTTTTCAAGCAGTATTTAATTTTAAAGTACCCAGGCCACTGTATAGCTTAAAGGGACCTACCTCCAGGAGCTTAAGAGGGACACGGTGAACCACAGCTGCTGGAGTGGGAAAGGAGGAGTTTTTAGAGAAGGAGAGAACCCATGACAGCTATATGAGATGTTTCTTGTCATAGGCATTTTCTCTGCAGGATGTGTAGCTGAAGAAGTGTGCAGACAATTACATTTTTGTTGGAACCATTTCCAGATATGCTGAACATTGTGTCTCAGGATACTAAAAATCAAACTGGACATTGAGTTTACCGTTAGATAAAAATAGAAATTAATACAGCGTCACAGTATAAATTGTAAGAAAACCAGAGTTAAATTCTTACAGTAGCATAACCTCATGCTTTTGACATGATGCATGCCTTACAATGCTGACCTTATTTCAAACAACTTAGAAGTCTTTGACCTTAACAGCTTAATAGTATTCTCTTAAAATATTTTTTTGAGTTTATGTTCCTAGGCCTCAAAGAGGAAAGGTGAACTGGAGGAAAAATAAACCAGTTAGGTAGGATCACACTGACATCCTTAACTCCACAACTGATAACTTAAGATCACTTTCAGCAGCCCCTGTCACTTGAGCTAACTGGAATAACTGGTAACAGCAGAGGTTTTGCTATTTGGTAGGTGAACAAGCATTAAAAAGAGATGAGGTCATACAATTCTTACCACCACATGCTATTGGCTT
Organism: Gorsachius magnificus; assembly: GCA_034008185.1. Lineage (NCBI taxonomy): Eukaryota > Metazoa > Chordata > Aves > Pelecaniformes > Ardeidae > Gorsachius > Gorsachius magnificus. The sequence goes on from CM067081.1 coordinate 131,014,118, forward strand.
TCAGAGAGACTCCACGGCAGGGAAGGAGTGGTGAGATGTGGACTCTGTTCCGATGGGGACTGTGATCAAAGGGGATCACCTCTGCCAACTCCAAACAAGCTGTCATCCTTGTGCCCCATTGCTGTTCCCTGGTCCTTGCTGCAGTTCTATCTTTTCCCCATACTTAGATCCATGTTGTAGTTCAATCCCTTCTCCCCATCCCTGCCCCAGTTTCTTGGCTCAGCTTGTCTCTGACTCCCTCCTCTGATTTGTGTCATCAGCACTGAATAGTTACCTGATCAGTCTGTTTCTCTGCCGCTCTGAGTTTACAATAATTTCTCCCTACCTGTATTTCTCAGAGTCTGTGTGGCCCCGTACCACTCCAGCATCTCAAACTCTTCATTCACCCTTGGCGTTCACCCTCTTTTCTGCCTTCCTTACTCCCTGCTCCCTCTCCAGCCTCTGGATTTACCTAGACCAACTCCTTTACACTGGACACAACTCCTCCTAAAACTGATCTCTCTCCTGCCACACCTCTTCATCTGGCAAGTTTACAGTATAGCTTGTGCCTCCAGTCTTCTCCTCAAGCTGAGTCTTTCCTCCTCAGATTCCTCCTCCTCTTTTCTTCTGAATGTAGCCTTCCCTTTTCCTCAGATCCCTGCCCTGAGCATTAGCCAAACAACTCCTGTTTGCAATTTCCATGTTCCAGTCAATTTCCTGCTCTGTATCAATTGGTTTTTATTCCTTCCCTCTCTCCTCCACATCTGCTTCCATTCAGTAGGTCCTCTCCACCATGTTTTCCAAGTGCCAGTTGCAGATTGTCACAATCCTGAGGGAGCCTGTCCTACCACTATTAACTCTAGGAGCAGTGTCTGTAAGAAGCAACCTACTTGACTTCTTCTGCATGCAAAGCATACACAAAATCCTTGGTGACTTCAGCTTCACAGCTTCAACCTGTGCATGTCAAAATGAGACATTTCCAACTTGGCCAAGCTTTGATAGTTTTCACAAGGAGAGAAAGGGGGACACTTCTGATCAAAAGCCATTCCCTCTGACAGAACCACATTTTCTTTTTGAATTTTAGTACCACTACAGCTTCTCAAATATATTTATGAGAATGTGTTCAATATAAGCAGAAATAAAAATGTCTATAATTTAATTTTTCAAGTCTGAAATTTTTTAAGTTGATTTTTCCAGACAAGTGTCTTATCATGAATATGACAATGACCAGGGCAAGCTAGGGACAGAGAGGGTGGGAGAAGTCTAAGTGAAAGGAGACTTGAAAAGGAAGAAATCCATATCAAAGGTGTTAATATCTTTTTTTCTTTATCAGGAGTTGCAGTAAGTGTTTAGTAACACAGTTAGTACTCTCTTCACCCCTCTGCTTGTCTTTGCCTAGTTCATTCACTCCCTTCTCTAATTCTGTGTCCCCAACCTCTTTATTCTTCAGTTCTCTACCTGTTTCATCTCCTATTCTACCTTCTTACACTCCCTTTGCACCTAATTTTGTTTTTCTTTCCTACTCTACCCCTTAATTATCTCCTAAATCTCTTCTCTTGGCTCCTTTTCCCTCATGTCATAATTTTCTTCCCCCTTCAATCTGCTCCATGGAATAACTCTGGCTATGAGGAAAAAAAAAAGCCAAGAACAATAGCTGTAAGGCCAGATGTCTGGACATCAGTGTTCATTTGTACTCTTATTTTTGGTCATACACAAAATGTGCCCAGCTGTTGCACTAAGCCTTTAAGCAATCAACAAATCCCTGCTCTCCCTGCCCTGAATATATTCATGCATGGAACCCCATCTGGAATTGCTCATCTCTTCTCAGGTCCTCTTAAACTACCTTATACTTCTGGGTCTGATTGAAGAAATGATTTTATGAAGAACATTTTGAGAAAATATGAGCAAATCCCATCATCTTAGTTGGAAATCTCTTCAAGTGACACTCGTGAAAGCCAGGTGTGTTTCCTCTTTATTGTTCTCTGTCCTCTCTATCCATCCCTCCTTTGCTTCGTCTCCATTCCTCAATATGTTACTGCTGTGCTGCGAATTTGCTGGAGAATGTGTCTGGTTTGTCTATGTTGGAAAGCCCCAGGCTGCTTAGTGATAACACCTGTCCAACCAGTTAGAGAGGGTGCAGATCTAATGGAGACTGTGAAGGGAGGCAGAGGCAGCTCTGTCCATTCAGCATGAGGGTTAATAGAAGGAAAATATTGATGTTTTATTAAATTACTGCTATAGGTCGGATCATATAACATGCCCAAGATCTAAACAATGATCCTGTTCTGGAGGAATGTGAGGTTCAGACTGATGAGATAAACCGTTTGCTGAAATATCTCTCTGAGTTCACTAAATTGCTTCCCTTATTTAATTACAAATTAATTGAAAACAGTCCTTGTCCAGCGGAACAATACTTAAAACCTGATTTGTTGATAGTATCCTAATCCTCCTTAATATTCCCGTAGACTCTCCCACAATTATGTCATCAATTTTACAGTTTTTTCAACTTCAGAAAAATCTTTTATTCAGGATTCACTAACATAAGTAAGAGAAATAGCTGCAGCCCTGGGGTACACAAAGCCTTATTAATCCCAGCCAGGGTGATGCTGACGTAAATACCAGGGTGGCACACTAGCAACTGATGTAAATTTGGTAGCAGACACACTATCAGAGCTTGGAGACACTGTCAGAGCTCAGAAGGGAAGCATGTAGCTCTGTTAGCAGGGAGAGGAGTTGAGTATTCGGACAGGAAGAAAATGAAATTAAGCAGGAAGAGGCTGAGTTACGGAATTAGTTGAATTTAAAGCATCTAGAGGGTTGCATGTCTTCTGCCTGTTGCATTTCTAGTCTTCAACCAGTAGAAGATTACTCACCTTGCTGCACTTTTCTGTGCTTAGCATGATCTTTCTCTTGATACTCCAAGGGAGGCAGAGTTTGCCTGAAGCAGACAGCTCCACTGTGTGGTAGAAAAACATGGCCTATAAAGAGAAAAATCTGAGTTTACTTTCAGTCCCTGAGAAGCAAGTTGCTAATTTTTCAGCCAAGCCAAAGCCTCTTGGTTTGGGATGATGTCTATTTGCCTACTGTGAAACGTGTTATAAAATCCATAGAAATGCAAACACAGCAGTGATAAAGTACTTAGCAATATCAAATTATTACAAAGTGTCTGTCAGCCAGCATCATAAAGTATTCTTACTCCAGCAGCCCAGCACTGTCAACCTGAACCATTGCCCACTTCCCTTCACCCAGATAAAAGCTCCTGCTTTCCCTTCTATCCCATAGCTGACCCTTTTCCTGAAACACTAATCATATAAAAAATTTATATGGTGTACCAAAAAGGCTGACAGATTTGGGCAATATCGGATGCCACAATGGAGGAAAGATAAAATAAGATCTGGAGATTCTAGGTCTGGATTTGCCAAAGCACCTTCCTTAGCTTCGATGGGGACAGGATGCAGGGAAGAGGGGACACTTTATGCACGTTGGTCCTGGCTATTTTGGGTCAAAGGTAAAAAGTTGAAGTCTAATAGGAAAGTGTGGTGCAAATCCCAGGGCCCTGAGGACGTGTGGTCTTAGGAAGATGCTCCTTGAGAAGTCAAGTACTCACTTCACACTCCCATCTCTGCAGACTTTTTTTCAAGTATAGCCCACTTCCTAGCATTGATCTGCTTCTGAAGTAATGAAAGTATGAATTGTAATGGCACAGTGGCTAGGTCCCTGCAAAAGTTACACCCTGATGTAGGTGGTAAAGACTGAGAGTTGCTACTGTTGTATGAATGCTAAACAGCTACAGAAGACATTTAGTTAGCTCACAGATGGGCATAGTTCAGAGGCTCCTCTGAATTATGCCCACCTGCATTGTAGATCTGGAAGACTGAGACTGTGTGTGCTGAGTTTTCCAGATAACTGGGGCTCTTACCATAGAGGAACTAGAAGGTGTTGCCCAGAGCTCTGCATTTGGTTGGGCTATTTAGCCAAGTTCCTGGGAAAATAAGATGGTAAATACAGCCTGGGGAGCTATATAAGCAAGCAGCTCCACTTTTAATCAGCTAGAGTTTATTTCAAGCTGGTAGTATCCATCCTAGATATAGTTGAGTGTTCTGGTAGTGGGTCCAGGACCCATTTGGGTCCACACTGACATGGACATATGAATCTTCACTAGCCCAAGAAGGTGAAAGGCTGGAGCAGCTCATCAAAAGTGACCATTACATGAGTGTAGAAGAGGAACGGGGTTTCTGCTAGTTCCACCCTGCCAGGGGGTGGAGGGGCCTCCTTCCTCTCTGATGGAGGCAGGGGCAGGGATGTTCACTCCCTGTGTGGTGGGCACTCTCAGTTACCTCCTCTATAATTCCAACTAGTCAATGTCCCTGTGCATGAACAGCACTGCACCCTTTGCACTTGCCCCCATCAGCCAGTGAGCTTTTAATAGTGCCTTTTCCTGAAGAAGACTGCTCAGTGCAAACAAATTCAATTCAGTGCCTCAAACCCACCCTGAAATAAAAATCAGTGTGGGCTATGTACCCAAGAAACAGGGACCAGGAGTCTGGGATTGCAAAAAATGCACAGGCATGTTTGGGTAATCAAGTAACAGAAGTGTTAATGTATTGATGGGTATAATGAATAAAAGGCTGTATCAAGGAATATAACTAATGGCCTCAAAGATTTTAGGATAACAGAGAATACAGTCTTGGGTATTTGCAGTGTTCCTGGGCATTTCAAGATAAGGAAAACCCAGCAGAGGTTCTAACCTGTGGCTATGGTTCAATGCAAAAAGTACAGGCACAAATGACCCAGGACTTTCAAAGATCATGTGAACGTGTAATGGCTAGATAGATACCTGTGCTTTTCTAAAAGTCAGTTTACTACTTTCCTAACTTCACTCTTCCTAGGGCTAAAGTAGTCCCTTTCTTACCATTTTGACATGGTTGGAGTCACTTTAACAAAAATCAGGATGATTAATTTCTCTTTAATTACAGTGAGAGGTGGGGATGGAAGGGAGCAAGAGACCCAAAAGTCATAAATTAGTTAGGGCAGAGAGGGAGGAAAATGTTCACAAACTGCTGACAAGATTAATATGCAGTTGATGGGAAGCGCTTTCACACCAGGGTGCCAACAAATAAACACAATTCAAAAATATCGTCCCCGCTGCAGTGGATAAGGGTGGATTCCCAGCAACAGAGGAGGAGGGGGGGAAGGGAAGAGGGGGGGGACATTTAGAGAGGGCGGGAGACCTGTTTGCCCTGTGAAGCTTCGTGCCCAGAATTCCTCCAGTGGAATCTGATAGCAGGGGGCTAGCCAGGCCAGAGGGTTATTGCTTTCCGCATTAAAAAAAAAACAGGGAAAGGAGGCTTGGAGAGGGGAGGTTAAGGACTGTGTGTGAAAACCTGAAGATCAAGGCTGTGCACAGCTGCTGTGGGGCTGGGAGCTTCCACCTGCTGCGAGGACTGAGCTAACTTCACGGACACTGCAGGATTTGCAGAACCCGGAGACAAACAGAAGGGTAGAGCCCTCCCCCGGCACGGTACACGGTGGGAGGTTGTCCCCGATTTAAGTAATACAAAAATGTCTTGTTAATGCAGGTTGTCTCAAAAGATAAAAAAAAAAAAAGTAGTTGGGGTGGGGGGGTTGTAAGTTAGAGGAGCAAGAGGGAAGGCACTTCTACAAGCTGAACAATGTGCTGCCAGATTAACAGTTTTCAATCAATTTACAAAAAAAATGGAGAACCTGATTATTTTTCACTTTCCTTTCACCTTTTTTGCCTTTGTTCTGTGCTCTCTCATCTCCCTCCCATGCTGTCATATTCTAGTGTTGAGGGAAATGCTGCCATTCCACTGTCAATCACCCATTTTAAAATGCAATTTAGATAATATTTCAGCTAAGCTGGGATGTAATTGCCAGGCCTGGCAATTGAACAACACTGGATTATATGTCTATATATATATCATCAGAGGAGGTTTAATGAAATTGTTCACTAATGAAATCTTAGCTTTAAGACTTCACATCCCTTCAGAGAAATGTGACATTAAGAGCCCTCTACCTCTGTTATGACCGAGGAGTTGTTACTGTGACTGCACTGCAAACAGAATGATAAAAAACCATTGCTGAAGTCAATGGGAATGCCACCAGTTACTTCAGAAAGGAGAACTTTTTAATGCCTGTCTTCATTTTCTTACAGTTAAAAGCACAAATTTATTAGTCCTGTCCTGCAGCTCTTCACTGTTGCAGTCCTACAACCTCTGTCCCGCGCTGCCCATTTTCCCCCAGCTCTGCCACCCCTGGGGTCCCCAACTTTCCAAATCTACTTCCCACCCCCTTCCAGTCTTGAGCCATTCAGTGTCTAGTGCAGGCTTTGCACCCAGCAAACTACACAACAGTTTTGTGATGCACATAGATGGGGACTATGAAGGACGGTAACCGGAGTCCTTCTCCTCGCCTGTTTGAAAGGGAGTGCTTAAATCTAGGTTTCCAAAGGGAAAAGGTGCTGGAGTAACTCCATCACACTGGACTTCACCCGCACCTCTAAGCCACTATTGGATAAGGAGGGAGAGTTTTACTTCCTGGGCTGATCCAATTGGTCTTGTAACCTTTCTGTTCCCACCGGAGCATGACAGCTCTGTCTGCATAACAGCTAATGCCTCTTGGTTGACCTCCAGGGTCAAGGACATTGTGCTGAGCTGGGGATGACAGTAATAGTTCTGTTGACAGATGCATTTCACCAGCTGTACAGCCACTTGGTGGGACTTGAAATTAACCCTTCCTGTGCCACCTGACATGGATGGTTCAAATGTAACTTGTGTGAGACAGATCATCTACACCCCCTTTACCCTCCACGAAATAAATCTCTCCAAAATAAATTGCCTCATTGTTTCAAGGAAGAAATACACAGGTTTAAATACCAGGCTCTCCCTACACCCTTCTCCTTGATGTAGTTTGTCCACCTTTATGCCTCTTCCCTCTTCCCTCTGTTTGCTTCATCTCAAATTCCTGCTTGATAGTTAAAATGCTCATTTAGACTTTGCAGGCTGTCTTTGCTCTCACTTTGTCTCCCACTCCCCGTCATTGAGACCAAGTCCTCTCCTGATTGCAAGACTGACTCAACTACTGCACTGAGGATGCTGGTTGATTGCTGTTGATGGACCTCCTCCTTGCTCCTTTTCCGATTTCTCCGATTTCTTTCTCTGAAACTTTTATCTGTCCACCTCTTTCTCCCTCATCCTATGGTGCCCAATTCTTATGTTGAATGACTTCCCTGGTTGCATCAATGATGTTTTGATCTGAGTGTAGATTTCTTTTTGCTTTCATAATCTTTAGCACTGGCCAATGCATTCTCTTATTCACCCAATCAGCTGCTCTTATGGCACATTTTCTGTGAAGCACTACCTTCTTACAGTTATCTCTCTCAGTTTCTTTCTCTTTATTCTGATTTCTTTCTCACTTGTCTCTCAGCCCTTTTAGGATCTCGATGGGGTCTTCTTCCCTAACAACCTCTCTAACATCTGTGCTCACCCCTACTCTGCTTCATTTACCTCTGACATGTTTTTTTGCCTTCTTTTCCTGTTGACTCCTTCATTGCCCCAAGTAAGTGTCCCTCCAACTCTGTTCTCTGAGCCTCCCTTAGGGCTTGCGTAGGCAGCTCAGGGAAGGAAAGCTCTTCACAGCTCTCTTCACCCATGAAGCTGTGTCAGCAGTTGTTGTACCTGCAGTGACTTACCACTTAGATGACAACCACCAGAAACACGCTGCTCTGCCCTTGGCTTCTAGGAAGACTCCTGAGACTGGATGACAGCTACACCTGAGCTCAGGCCTCCTTACCCCACATCCAACTGATTCATGTACGTGAACAGCAAGATGAGAGACCCCCCCGAAAGGGCTGCGGCCTTTAGATCTACAAGTCTAACTGTCCCAAACTGCAATCTTGTAGGATGCAAGCATGCCCTTTGTGTTTCAAGACTGGCGTATAAAAATCAAAACAGATGGTAATTCTGCATCTGGAATAAACCAGTCTGGTGCATTCTGGCATCTCTCACCCCTAGACCTTTTTCCCCGCCGTCTCCTGTATTTTAAAGACTGAATATTCTGATAGAATTGAAAGCTCGTCCTTGGATCATAAAAGTGCTGTTGGCATCCACTCCTGTGCAGCAAGATATAAAAAGGTGAAAAAATACACAAATGAGGAAAGAGAAAAAAAGGTAAAATACATAAGATTTTGTGTTTTAAGAACTCTTGCAATGCATACAGAATCAGATAGGGCAAAACACTCCTCTGGTTTTTACTTCTGCTTTTAACATTTTGCTTCCATTTTAGATACACATTTTAATTTTTACTCATTTCTGTTTCTGAACCCTTTTTTCCTTATGCTTAATTTTCCACTGACTTTACTGAACTACTTGGACTGCTCAGGAGTTTTTATAGAGTGAACTGGCACATCTTGGCCAGATCCTAACAAATATATATTGGCCATGTGCCTAAAATCACCAACACAGCCTCCATCAGCACACACCACTCTTCCTGTCCTAATCGTAAGAACAATCCATAACTTAATTTCCCACTGAGACTGCAACATGGCTTAACACCCATTTTGATAGAGGATTTGTGAGGGGCTTGAACTACCAGAATGATATGGATCAGTACAGGCATCCTCCCCGTGCCCCTCAACTTTATTAGATTAAGGAAAATCAATCTATCTCCAAAGCTACTTTCTAGGCTTACTATTACTCTGCTCTGGATTTAAAGAAATAGTGCACGTCTCTCCATTGGCCTCACTTAGCCACAGTCGATTCGTCAAGTCAAATTCTTAAAAAGTAGTCAAAAAGAGATTTTCAGAGGTTTATATTCATGTGGGTTTCACATATGCAGAACACACATTTTTTAGTGCATAGCAGTGAAATGTTAAGGTCTTTCTGAATCTAAATTTGATGTTCCAATATAACTTTGCTAATAACCATGGTGCTTTTACATCCCTTGTAGTGAGTAAGTGATAAAAAATCTCTCCTCTTCCCTTGCTATTAGGAAAGGCTAAGCTTGGCTTGATTTTCTAAATGAACGCATCACAAAAACAGTATTATTTAAAAAAAAAAAAGCCAAATGTTTCCAAGCAGGTGGGTTTTGCATTTAATCCGAAAAGCAGCAAAACTGAATATTCACTTTTGTCTCACCAGGCAGCAAAATTCTTCAGCCCTGTCCCAGTACTGGCCAGGCTCCTGCTTCCCGTGGTCAGAAGCCTCCCTCTATCGACCGACAATTCACTGTTCAAGAGGAAGAAGCTTTGGTTAGAAGTGAGAGCAGGAGCTGATCTGCCAGGTACCTGGGATCTCCTGTAAAAGGGCTTTGAATCTGCAATCAAAATAAAAAAATTTAATAAATGTATCATCTGCATAGTTTTGAATTGTTTCTACCTTGACTTCCTTTTGTTAATTAAATGTACACTCAGTGCTATTGAAGGAGTTGGTCCAGCAGGGCTAGGAAATTAAATTATTTATAAGGGAATATTTATTATAGGGAATAAATTTTCTTCCTGCCATTGTGTCTGTTCCTAACTACACTGAAATAAATTAATGACTTTGGTCTATGTGTTTCTCACCTGAAGGGCCTTCAAGCAAGAGCTGTAGAGAACAGAATCAGTCAGGACTAGCATTTAGGGATGACTGCATGATCTTGGCTGTACAAACATCGTTGTCATTCAAAGTCACTCAGAAGAACTAGGAGAAATTTGCTGACCTCTTATTTCATAGTTATTCAGGAGAAGTGCTCCGTATACACTGATATGTATAAACAGCCATTTTGAGGGCTCCACAAATAAAAGGGGAAAAAAAATCAATTAAATTTAATAAATATATGCTCTCTGGGTTTTTTTTCAAACAACATTATCGGGGGAAATTACAAATTTGTGGGATCATATGTGTTTACAAATTCCAGTGTGCTAGAGAACAGAGAAGCCAACTCAGGCAGGCAGCTGAGCAGGACCCTTTCTCAAATGTGCACTGACCTGAGTTATTGTGATGATGGAGCTGATCCTCACCCAGTGTAAATCAACATGGTGCCATTAGCTTCAGTGGAGCGTTGATGAGGTTCAACTGGATGCCTGACTTGTCTGGGAGAAACCCTCAAGGTTCTGGGCTTTGTCATGCATACTGACATGCAAATTTATTATTAAAACTTAGGGGTGCGCAGGAGAACTGGACAAAGTACACTGCGTTGCTATTTTGAGTTGCTTAGGAAGGCTGCAGTGTGCACCCAGAGACTTATTTTAACTCAGAAAGTGCAACTGGGGAGCATGAATTAAGAAAATGTAAAGAGTGAGCAAGCTGAGGGAAAGAGGCGAGTTTGAACATATTTCTAGGCTCACAAGACTACAGCTGTGGGAATAATTAAAAAAGCACACTTTTTTGGATAATTTATTTTTGAAACTCTGCAAAATTTGTCAAATCATTTATTTGATGAGCATTATTTGACCAGCTGTACAGGGAGCCACACTGGAGTGCTGTAATGAGTGCTTTGGAATGCGACCAGCATTAATGTGCCTGTGATAGTTGGATAATTCTTTTACCCCGCTCATTTCTGTAGTTTGCCTGTAACCATGGCCCTGCTTGATTGCTGTTATGATGTGAGCTTTGAATTCTCTCTCTCCTTTGGCCTTTTCCTTTTGGCAGTTCCCTCAGAGCTGAGCCCTGATTAGAACCACAGCAAGTCATTCGATCTTCACATGGCTATAAAAGGTCTGTGCAAGTGACCATCTCGCTTCTGTCCCAAATGGATGATCACGCATAGCACACATTGCCACACTCCTGGCAGTACTTCAGTAAAACTGGCAAGTTTTCCTTCCAGAGCTAAAGCATAACACAAGGTACAAAGAGCAATTCCATTAAATGCCCCTTTAAACTGTCAAATTTAGCAGGAACGTTAAAACAGAGCAGATTTTAAAGTGATGAGGGAGAAGTACTGTTCCCCTGCTTGAAATTGCAGCTGGGTTTGTTACCATCAGGTGTGATATGAAGTCAGCATTTTCCTTGATGACTTTTTCCTTTGCCATTGTTGCAATCTGGCACTGCAGATCGGAGCCTCATTCCAGGTTTTTAAAGGGAACTGTTACTTTCCTGAAGGATTTTATTCCTTGTCTCCTTCTAAATGGATTGTTATTTTGTAATTTCTCAAAAAATAGGTGAATTTGATAAAATCCAGATATTTGGAACCAAGATGGAGAGTTCAAATAGTAACAGCTTTACTGCAGAAAAAACAGAGGTTTAAATACTCACACTATTAAATGAAGTCTACAGTCACACGCTGCTCTCTTTCATGGGGTTCTTCAGAATATTGATGCCCCTTTTTCAGGCACTTGCTCTGTTCAGGTGCTGGTTCCATGTGAAACAGACACCTGGGCTATGCTGGTGTCTTAGCTTCCCAGCTTGGTGGGAAACACCCGCCAGAGGGATCTCCATATCTCAGTACCCGCACGCACCTTGCTTTGTGCACAGGACACATACTCTGCAGCACAGGCTGTCAAGTGGTGGACACATAATTGTTTCGTTGGGAATCTCGGCTTCTTACGCAGTTCACAAAAGACAGTGTTTCAAGAATGTACTCTGATCGGACATGGAGGCAGAGAGCGAATCTTTCTGCTGCTTGCACAGCTGCTGTCTTCAGACACTGGTGCTATCAAGGGCTGAAATTCGTAATGCAGAAAATCTTCATATAATTAGATGTCTCTTTTTTTTCTTTTGCTGAAATTCGTAATGCAGAAAATCTTCATATAATTAGATGTCTCTTTTTTTTCTTTTGCTGAGTGCAAGTATCATCTGGGGATGCCTGGAGCAGGAACAGTACCATTTATTGCTCCGTTATTTGTATTCATTATTTTAATAGTGTTCAAGTGGCAGATTTTGAGCCAGAAGCCTGAAGTTTCATTCCCAGCTCTAAGATCAGCTCATTGAGAATACTTTGGACTAAATCAGTCTGTGGTTAAGTGTCCCAGTGGGAAAGAAATATTACTTTGCTGTTCTGTCATACTGTCCTTTAAGATATCTTAGTACACTCTATATTAGCTCTCATAAGTCTGATCTCGAGTTGGAAAATGTTACTAGCAAATGGGTTACGAGTTTGAAGTAGCCCATTTTAGCTGTTTTCCCTCAGAAGTTATTTTTGTGAATACTTTTTAAAAAGACAATTCTTTAAAAATGTAATGGAATCAAATGATAAAATATACAGCTTCTTGGAACATATAATCTCATTTTTGGTTTTGGTAGTTTTGATGTATCAGCTCAGTTGTGAGTATTCTTCACATCAAGATTTTTCCACTTTCTTTGTAAAAAATCACAGTACAATTTCCTGGGGATGATCAAGTGAAGAAAAGAAATGTGGTTCACAAGGTGCCACATAGAAAAGTGATTTAGCACTGATATAAACTCTGACTGTTCACTTAATTTTATCTGCAGAAAATTATCGTTATCATTAACATTTACACTTCAGTGTGTCAGGACAGCTTATAAATATCACGAAGCTGTTCTTACTGTCAGTGAATTAATTAGAATTTTTCAGGTATATTTTATTCTTGTATTGGAAGCACCCTACCTCAGCTCAGTCCAAACAGGAGTACCCAGCACGGATTCACCAAGGGGAAATCATGCCTGACCAATGTGATAGCCTTCTATGATGGCATGACCGGCTGGGTAGATGAGGGGAAAGAGGTGGATGTTTTCTACCTTGACTTCAGCAAGGCTTTTGACACTGTCTCCCATAACATCCTCATAGGGAAGCTCAAGAAGTATGAGTTGGATGAGTGGACAGTGAGGTGGACTGGGAACTGGCTGAACGACAGGGCTCAGTGGGTTCTGATCGGTGGGGCAGAGTCCAGTTGGAGGTCAGTAGCTAGTGGAGCTCCCCAGGGCTCAGTACTCAGCCCAGTCTTGTTCAACTTGTTCATCAATGACCTGGACGAGGGGACAGAGTGTACCATCAGCAAGTTCGCTGATGACACAAAACTGGGAGGAGTGGCTGCGCTGCCATTCAGCGGGACCTGGACAGGCTGGATAGTTGGGCGGAGAGAAACCTGATGAAATTCAACAAGGGCAAGTGCCGAGTGCTGCACCTGGGGAGGTCGAACCCCATGCACCAGTACAGGCTGGGGGCTGACTTGCTGGAAAGCAGCTCTGCCGAGAGGGACCTGGGAGTCCTGGTGGATGACAAGCTGACCATGAGCCAGCAGTGTGCCCTTGTTGCCAAGAAGGCCAATGGTATCCTGGGGTGCATTAAGAGGATTGTGGCCAGCAGGTCAAGGGAGGTTATCCTCCCCCTCTACTCTGCCCCGGTGAGACCCCACCTGGAGTACTGTGTCCAGTTCTGGGCTCCCCAGTTCAAGAAAGACGAGGAACTCCTAGAAAGAGTCCAGAAGAGAGCAACTAGGATGATAAAGGGGCTCGAACATCTCCCCTATGAGGAAAGGCTGAGGGAGTTGGGCTTGTTCAGCCTGAAGAAGAGAAGACTGAGAGAGGACCTCATCAACACATACAAATATCTTAAGGGTGGATGTCACGAGGACAGAGCCAGACTCTTCACACTGGTGCCCAGCGACAGGACAAGGGGCAGTGGATACAAGCTGAAACATAAGAGGTTTCAGTTGAACATGAGGAGTAACTTCTTTACTTTGAGGGTGACCGAGCACTGGAACAGGCTGCCCAGGGGGGTTGTGGAGTCTCCTTCTCTGGAGATATTCAAAGCCTGCCTGGATGAAGTCCTGTGTAACCTGCTCTAGGAGAACCTCCTTTAGCAGGGGGGTTGGACTAGATGATCTCCCGAGGTCCCTTCCAACCCTTGCGATTCTGTGATTCTGTGTGATTCTGTGATTTGTGCAGAAATTAAAAGCTAAGTACTGGAATGTCCACACAAACACAAACCCAAATTCCTCTTTTATTAGTGTTCAACCACACTTATATTACACAAAGTCATATCACAGAGTTCTGCCAGATGTCAGGGAACAAAAAGGCACTCACTGCCAGGTAAGCAGAGGGCTGAGACATCTGTGTTGCAAAGCCAAAGGCCAGCCACAGAAATATCTTGGCAATAGCCTTCACCTGAGGGGATCAGATGTCTCTCCTGGAATGCAAGTCCAGTGGTACAGCAAGCACAAGGGCTTCATTTGATGAAGTACACTGAATGTCTGCTGAGATGACCAAAGATACTGCTTTTATCTGGCATTTCCGCCTTGATCCTTTTCTGGAGACACCATCTATTTTAGCAGAAGTGGAAGGATAGGAAGTACCTCCATGCCTGGATGCTGCAGTTCACAGACTGGCGTTTCAGGTTGGCCCAAAAGCTTCAAAGCTGGCTTGTGATGGGTGGTAGTAATAGACATCATGCCCGTTCTTCCACTTCAGAAAAATTCAGCAGAGCTCATTGGTTGACTACTAGCAACCAGTTCCCATCAGAAGGAACTGTAACTGGACACTGTATGACACACCAGGGTTAAGTACATTGCATGAAATTCTGGGAGATCCTAATATTTTAACATTCATTTTTGTTCCCAAATCAAAACACAAAAATTTAAGTGCCAAAACTTCTCCTGTTAAAAAAAAAAAGTGATTCAGAAGTAGTGACTATATTTAAGTAGTGAATATTTATTTATTTATTTATTAACTTGACCAAGTGAAAACCTTGATGCATGCCCTCAAATTGGTGATGCTGGTTTGTTGAACTGGTGTGGTTTGTCCTGTGGAACATCGACCCATGTTGTGCTGAATTCTCTCCACTAATGCATGTATTGTCTGGGGAGTTGCTTGCCTGATGCCCCTCTCTCGCAGCTCTGAGTGCAGCTCGGTGCCTGGATTGCAGCTGTCAACCTGAACCCATGATCAATTTTTGGTCAGAAGGGAAATGCTGTGACATGAAGAGGAAGGTAACTCACAGGGAACTTCGCTGACAGAACAGAGACTTGTGAGTTCAAAGAAGCAATGGACTGATAGGGAAATGAAATTCAAAAATTTACCAAACTGAGGTAACAAAAGTTATAGATAAGGCCCCAAAGGAACAATCATCCTTGCATCGCCATTTGATAAAGCAGCAGCTTCCAAACATCTCCCATTGCTTGTCCAGGGATGTGCAAATTAATAGAACCAGCACAATAGATTTAATTCAATATATATCACTATAATCATTGTACTTATCACAGAGGCCTCTGTGATGGGACAAAGATCTCTCTATGCTAAGTGTCATACAAAGAACACAAAATAGTCCCCTTCCAAATAAAATTATGATGGAGACAAGAGGCTGGAGAGAGGAGAAGGGTCTTATCTGACGTATTACCCGAAAGTTGTATGTGCTTAGGCTTCTCTCTTGGTTCTGACAACTCATTCTGAGTGAATTGTCAAATATACAAACTTTCCTATTTATGCTCCAGTTATGTTAAGCTTGAGGCCATCACATGATCTGCTCCTGGTTGAGGCATTTCAGGGGTGCATTTACTGAGGTATATCCCCCTTTGTTAGCATCAGCCATACCACTTATTGCTTATGCAGCTCCTCAGACCTTGTTCACATAGGACCTGTAATTACCTAAAAAAATGTAAATGAAGATATCATCTCTCCTTGTACAGAAGGGATGGGAATCCAAGGAGGCATGCTACAGACAGTACCAGAGATGGATCAGAGAATTCATGGGTGAAGGAAGTGATCCAGAATAGTGGACATAGGAGTGGAAGAAGCTGCTGCTGGAAGGGAAAGGGTTGCTTCACAAGGAGGAACACATTTATTGTCATTTTTGTTTATTTTAAAAAGTTAGAATAATATGCCTCTATGTGTTTATATTAGAGAAGACTGTATGAAAAAGTGTGACAGGTATGTGGAGCAGCAGATGTCAAGGAAGATACCAATCCTAATTTCCTATATCCTGATTCTGGTTTTGCACATCTTTGGAGTACACACCCAGAGCATAGGGGGATCAGACATCACAAATCTATATGGATGAAATGATAGCCTACTCCCCTCTGCACGTAGCTGGAATTTGTTACGGGCTAAAGGCTTCTTCCCAAAGGTTATGACACTGCTATAGTTCAGCCACATGACGACAAAGACATGGCCAAGGCATTTTCTGCTAGGACAGTCTTCCAGCTGCCCATCAGTAGGAGGAAGTGTCACTTGAAAGTGTTTTTGGAGGTGGTTGGAGAAGGAATCCATTGCAGGCTGTATTAATTTTTCCATTAGTTTCTTGTTTGCTATCCTCTTTTCTAAAGTGCCCACAGCCCTTCCTTCCATTAAGTGACAAGGAGTGAGCTGGTCACATGGGTGAATGTTATTCCCCGTGATGCGACTGCATGTGTGCCCCTCACATGATGTGGGATGCTGGCATTTTTGGCATGCAGTGGCTGTGTATCTGATCATGTGACAATAAAAGAGAAAAGGGAGAGCAATTCTCCCATATGAGTCTATGTAGCTGGCCCCATGCTTCCCCTATTTAAAACTTCACCTTGGTTATCTGATAGAGAATGGAGAGTGGAATTTTGTGAAGCAGGGTAGCAAGGAAGGCTCCTGGAGAAGATACTGTACGGAAACATCCTCTAGGAGGAGCGGTCAAGAGGCTGCTTGTTTATCCAGTTTTGAAAACCTATTTATCCAATGCTCAAGAACCCAATGTAAATACAGAAAGCACAAACTGAACCCCAGTCAACTTTTCTCATTTCTTCTAAAACACAGACTCTTGGTTTTCTCAGAACATGCGCATTCCTCATATCAGAACTTGTCAGCAAAACCAACTCCTGTGGTACTTTCAATGTTCTCACTATGAACAGAAAATCTGCTTGATACAGTAGGCCTTACTAAAACTGTTTCCACCTCAGTTTACACAGGGCATCATTTTACCAGTCTGCTGTCTAAAGAAAGGAACAGCCTTCAGCTCACAAAGACATTTGCACATCAGATTTCTATTTTGATTACTTGTGTCACAGGATCTGATTTACTGCTGGACAGAGGCTTGATTGAGATCAGCACAGATCAGTTTAGCTTCATCCTGGTGAACTCCCCCCTACTTCACCCCCCCTAACGCAACCCTTCGGGACAAGTGTGACCTGCTTAGCATGACAGTGAGTCATCAGGTTGGCTCAAATTGTCTCCCCATGCCTTTGAAATGGACGATTAAGATCCAATTGCAGGCCAGTTGAAAACTTAACTAACTTCAGCAGGGCCAGTAAAGCAACTCAGGTTAAAGCTGAAATGAATCAATCAGTGAAGCATCTGAGGACCTCTATCAGGGATCATACACAAGTGTTCACTGCTGTATCGGTTTTCCACCCAGACACATTTATTTAAGTTGTGACTACCTGTCAGAAGGAAATAGTAGCAATGTTTCCCAAGGCATCCTCTGGTAAGGTTCTGGTTATTCTGAAATAATGTGCCTTTCTTCACAGGAGAGCCCTAAATGGAACTATATGCCACCTTGTTTTTGCAGAAGACCATGTATGAGGAGTACAATACTAATGAAAAGTGATCAGCATCTGATGTTCAGAATTAGGAGGTGGGAGTAGGGCTACTGGGCATTTGCACTTTTCTCTGAGTCAGTATGAAGGACTTCCAAGAAAACTATGCTCCTGACTTTACCTCTCTCATTGTTGCTCCAACAGATGGTGGATGTCCTACTACAGTCCTCCCCCTCAGCATGTTCACAAAGTAATTCTGATTTCACTTGTGCCAATGTGTATCAGAAATGTGAAAATACCGACTCGGTCTTCTTCACAGAAATGCCAGAATTTCTCACTTGAGGTCAATTTTCAGCATGGGGTTAGAATCAATTGCATTATTTGCTTAAATAATAATAGTAATAAAAGATAGGACTCTCCCACTATATCTGATGGGAATAGAAATGTGAAGGAAGCATGTAGTAGAAGATGAAAAGGTAGTAGCATGGAATGATGTTAAGAAAACATAGGGCTTTTATTCATGCTCTGTCTCTCCTTTGGAAGCTTGGTCATAAGGTGAGAAAAAAAAATGCTGACATTTTACAGGGCAAATTCATCAAATTACTTTTGTATAGCTTAAAGTTTCATGTTATGTGCGGTACCAACAGGGAGTCCAGGTGTATGTCATTTGAATAGTGATGTGCAAAGCCAAACAATTATAATTTACCTACTGCGTGTACTACTTACACAAGCGAGAGAGACCTCTAGGACTGTGAGTGTCCGGGTAAAGCCCAGCTTGGCAATGGCGGACCAAGCAGGCTGTATATGTCTGGCAGCTTCCTCACAATTAAACTAAATCTAAACTTAGCATTGCAATACAGTGAAGCTATTCCTCAAACCTCCTGTGAGTTGAGGGGTTTAGACCTGCTATTGAATCACCAAATGGACTTTGTGGGTCCAAGAACATCTGAGGCACACAAAAGAGAGACCAGAACCCTGAGAAAGCTCTTGCGGCTGGATGGTGAAACTTGTTTAAATTTCTCTGTGGTATAAAGGGGAAGTTTTCTTTGGCCATCACTGATGCTTCAGGAGTTTCTTGAAGGGCTTCTTTATGGGAACATCTGGGTTGACTGCAGCAATTTCATCATCAGCTCTCTAGCAATATTTGCAAAGCTGGTTGTCTCCATGGTTCCAGAATGAGTCATGTAAAAGAGTGCTGAGCTTGTCCTGTGTCAGAGCCTCCCATGTGTGACTGATCCCCTTCTACTAACTCACACACCAGACCCCATTTCATGGCTGTTCCTCATCTTTCATGGTTTAGTCACATCACAATATTCCTTTACTTGCATGGCAAAAATAACATCTGCAGGAGCTTTCCAATGTCCTGTGATTGAAAATAAGATACAGCAGGGATTCTGTGTGGGTCTAACATGAATGTGAGGATAACTCAAAAGAGTGCCTTCTCACAGCTTTCACAGCAGGTCATTTTGATTGACATATTTGTAGAGGCTACAGGGTGGATTGTAGATTCAGCTGGTGTGTCAAACCAGATGGGAGAATTCCACTGAGCACACAATGAAATGAGGAGTGTGATTCTATGGCTTTCTCTGCTTCTAACAGATGTATGGGAAAGTAAAATACCTCTCCATAATCTGCTTTTCTTTCTGAGGGCTACCTCTATTCCTCTCATCACCTTCCTCCCCTCTTCTCCTTCTGCTGGATTTTCCTTCTCCATTTGTGTATCTTGCTTCTCCATCTTCTGACTTTCCCACATAACCATCCTTTTTGCTGTCTTTTCCTCCTCTGGGTCTTCTTTGTTGGTCTTATTATTCTGTGACCATAGGTGTTCCCAGTACAGAAAGAGCTGACAATACATGACAAAATGTGCAGCTCCAGAAGGCGTTAGTGAAATTTTCTAACCCGGCATGGAATGAAAAACACAAGATCAGGTCAGGGAATGAGTGAACCTTATGGTATTAGAGGTTTGGCAGAGTTCTCTTGCTATTTTGGGAGCTTGTTGATCTAGATGGAGTCGATAAGCCTTTTTTTTCTTGTAATTTTGTTCCTTTTTCTCTTTTCTTTTGGTGATTCAGTTAAGGAGCCCAAAGATGTTTTCCTAGATCAAAGAAAGCTTTTGTAAGTGTCAGAGACAAAAGTCCCCCATATGCTGGGCTGGTACAAGTAGTTACCATATATTATAGCTTTCAAAACAGCCAAACCTATCATTAAGGTTATGTTTGGACTTTTATTATAATCTCCCATTTCAGTGCATGGTCTCAGCTCTGGAGGTAAAATTTTTTAGAAAGTTTGACCACAGTCCTGTTGTATGCTTCTTAGTTATGCAAGTGAAAAAAGTTTCCCATTGTATGATGTGTTTAGATTGTTTTTGTTCAAGGAATAATAATAAAAAAAAATTAAAATAAAATAGAGGAATTTTTAAATGTGAAATTAATCCTAAATCATGCTAAAACAATTATCTGCGGCAAAAGCAATTATCATGTTTTGAAACTTAGCCTTCTACCTACTGGGTGCTTTTCTTTTTCCCAGCAGCACATAACTGTCTATGTGAAGAAGGTAGCTGAAGGAAACAGTAAAAGCATTCTTCTCTTTTCACAAAGCTACACAGGTCTTCTACAAAAGGCACCAACATTGCTGCAGGGCTATTAGTGTATCCAGCACATTTTACTTTCAAACTCAGATACCCCTAAATGTAGCATTGCAGCCCTTCGAGCCATGCTTCAGAGTTTGACCCTGGACCTGTAGAAGTGAGGCTGTGCATAAATGCAGGAGAACACTCCATCTATAAGCCATTAAATGCAGCAGAATTAAAAGAAAAAAAAAAAGGATGTTCAAAAAGCCCTGATCATCAGGGCCAGAGTTGTTCAAAATTTAGGAGATTTTCTTGGCTATAGACTAAACAGAAGGACCTCGTTTACGTTATTTTTGGCAGGGTGGCAGGTGTATGGTAAAGCTGACAGCAAATCTTCTGGGAGAAATAAAATGCACAAGGGCCTCCTTTGCCTCTGGGAAGCCTAAATGGCCAGCCTCAGCTCAGGAAGGAGTTAAAGAAGCTGGCTCCTTTGGGCTGATGAAATGCACTTGTTACCAGTCTTGAACTCCCCTCAAACGCATCCCCACTGTACCGAGCACCACTGGGGGCATCCCACCATCACGTCCTGCCTTGCTTTTTGCTGTGGCTATTTCAAGGGCTTCTCCCCTCAGCCACCATCCAGCTCTTTGTGGCCATCCCACATTTTCTCTCAAATAGTGACCATGGCTGTGACAAGAGAGAAACAATGGCAAAGTCTGCTCAGCAACGAGCAATGTGTTTGTGCCTCTGCTCACTGGCAGCCTTGCCTGTTGCCCTGCAGGGACGTGAGATGATTCACCTGGAGCCCCTCCAGGCTGCCCTGTGCCAGGAGTCCCTGAGAGCTTCATGCCATGGAGGCAGCAACAGTCCCTCTGCAATGGTAGAGGGAGGGTGATGAAGGCGGGACAGGCAGCCTGAGAGCTCAGGCTCCAGGGAGCTGAGGACTGTGGCCTTCCCTGGGTGAGGGAAGGAGCCAGGCAGGGGCAGCAAGGAGGTAGCATCCTCCTCTCCTCCAGCTGCCTCCACAGTGGCCCTGCAACTTGCGACAGCCCTCAGGCTGCCAGGGCAACACGGCAGCAGGGCAAGTGGAGGCAGGATGGATGAAGCAGGAGGAGCAGCGGCAGCCCCAGTGGGCAGAGGCAAGGCCCAGGCCTACGGCCACCACAGGGCTTGTCAAGGCCTGCTGGGTCGTGACAGGCAGGTGGCGACAGCTCCCCTGGCCTGGGGTGAGCCTGGGGTGAGCCAGAGCAAACACCGTGGCCTCCACATGCTGGCCACGCCCGCTGGCCTCCTCTCAGTGGCCCCCACGATAGGGCAGGAGTGGAGCCGCCCTGAAAGGAGATGCCTGTCAGCCCTGGTGCCAGGGGAAAGGTATGGAGCAGCTCCTGCTTTCTGGAGCCGGAGGGGGGCTTTGGTGTGAGGTGGGCACTGAGCCGCACTGGCTGTGCCGGAGCAGGGTCTGCACACACATGGAGAAACCTGAGAAACTTTGAAGTTTTTAAGTGTTAACACCTGAGCTGTCTCTGGAACTCAGGCTTCAGCTGCCAAACCACCAATTTTCATCCACACAGTCTTTCACAGGTGCCCTCTTTGCTCTTTATGCCTGTTGACTGGAAGGTCTTTGTAAAGGCCCAAGCAGTCATCAGAAGCACAAACATGGGGCAGAAGTTCCTCCATGAGCCACAAATGCCCCCAGCTGCCCCTGGCCCTGCACCTCTCATGACATCAAAAGTGCAAAGACTGTGAGATCAGGCATGTGGCGACAAACAGCATCCCAGCCATCGTTATTTGTTCTGAAAATGGTTTTAGTGATGCACAGCCGCCTCGCTGTTGCTGCCCGCTGACGTAGGCA
The DNA here is from genome assembly GCA_034008185.1 of Gorsachius magnificus. Classification (NCBI taxonomy): domain Eukaryota; kingdom Metazoa; phylum Chordata; class Aves; order Pelecaniformes; family Ardeidae; genus Gorsachius; species Gorsachius magnificus. The sequence goes on from CM067081.1 coordinate 131,035,913, forward strand.
GCAGCTGAATCTGGTTTTTCAGGCTAACAAGTTTAGACTTTGACACCACTGACTCAGACTGACTGCCTACGTCTTTTTAGGGATTTGTCCCCAAAGCTAATGTCTGTCCTGAATGCTGTTTAGTACTTACAAATTCACCCGCAGAGCAGTTTCAACACCTGATAGAGTTTTGCAGAGTTCATAAGCTCCACAGGAGGGAGTCTTTACCTATATTTAAATACTGCACCTATCTACTGAAGGTATTTGTCATCTACAGTAATTATTGGTAAGGGTTGATTTCTGCTTTTTCTGCAAAAAAATGGTGGATCAGATGGCGTTGTGTGCCCTTTGGTCAACATGGTCCAGGTCTCAGGCCTGGCAAACTTTGGAAAGTCTATGAAAAAAATTACACATGCGCATGATAGCATCATTGGTTGTTTTACAGTGAAGTGTCAAGCTCAGTTTTATTCTAGAAATTAGAAGGTTATTGCTTTCCCTTTTTTCCCCCATGACTTCATGAAAGTAATTTAACTTTTCCATGTGTTAGGTAAAAAGAGAATAAGAAGATCCAAAGCCTAGCTAAAAGAGAGGAGTCCTGGAAATACAAAAAAAAAAAAAGGAGGTAAGAAGCAAAGCTCCTAAATGTGTAAATGTGGAGAGTCCAGGATATTTCTGAGAAGAAGACAACAGCACAGGAAAACTTCTAGCCTCACAAGTGTAGAAAGCATTTTCTGTCAGCAACATTTGGCAGTGTAGCACTGACCTGAGCTGGGAGGCTGAGCAGAGACAGCTGCTTCAGATGTTGCAGGAGTATACGCAGTGACAGGTAGTTTTAGTGGAAGGATGCACAGCTTCTTCATCCACCCAGTAAATCAGTGTTGGTAACACAGAAGCATTCCTGATTCGTAGATGAGAGAGAATTAAGAGCAGAGCTGTGAAGGTGGAAATGAAGCGCATAGACTTACTGGGCAAAGAGAAGGTGAATGGTGCAAGAGTTAAGCTAGAGAAGGGCTACTGCAAACAAGGAACCTGGAGCACAGGAACCAGGAATGACAACTGCAGCCTGCAGAGCAGCTCAGGAATGGGAATAAGTGGTGGATTTGAAGGACTTCTAAGGCAGCCAACATAGACTGAGAGCCTCCAAGTAGGTTTGGCTGGGGAACAGGTCCAGAGAAAACAGGGAGCTGATGGAACATTCAGGCCTGCCACATTTAATTGTCCTTGTGAAGAATGCTTTGATACTACTGCCTTGATGCTACTGATTTGAGAAAGGTTATAAACCTACCTGTTTTGAGGGCAAAGTTCAAGTCCCATGTCTTTACCTGAGTTTCCTTTGCCTTTACTGAGACAATGGTAATGGAAAATTCATTTGTATGCACATTCTTGCTGTGAATCAGAGAAGGACAGCAGTAACCCTCATAAACTCATTAGTCAGCTGAAAGGTTTTTAAAGATGCTTTCTTAAAGTGGTTTTCCATTTCTAGCTCCTCTAAGTCTCAGATAAACAAGTGGTTTTCTTTATAGACAATCAGAAGTTCCTTTTCTACTTGCAGGTTGGCAAATATGTATGGTATATAAAAATGCCCCATTCCTCTTTTGAGTGCTTTCCATACAGGGAAGTTATAGGGACCTGACAGTACAAAACAGGTTTCTCAGACTCTGCTTGGAATAGAGTAAAACAGAAAGCCCAGATGCACAGTCTGGTGGTCACTGCAGTAATCAAGCATAGCTCCTATTTTATTTGCCTAGGCATCCTATTGTATGCTCTGATAACTAAGCAGAACAAAAGTGGTATTTCTCTCTCCCTAAAAGGCCTCCCCTCTTTCCTCTCTCATTTCTCCACCTGCAGCTACTCTTCTGATAGGCACTTCTCCTTCAGCAGAGTGCTTTCTATCAGATCAGGTTTTGCTGGATGCCCCTGAGAGCCGTGTAACCCCTGCCCCATGCTGATGGATTGAATAAAGCCACTAATCGTTAAGTGAAAGCTACACCAGACATTGTATGGAGTGAAAGGAGGGGGCTTGTTTTTTGCCTCTAGGGCTTGGCAGATTTCACAACAAAACAGCTGGCTGTGAGACATGGGTGCTGATGGAATACATTAATTACTGTCGTCAAGGTTTTAGACACACTTGTGTGCTGCTGGCGATACCAGCATGCAGGATTATCAGAGAAATCGCCTGTGGAAAAGAAAAAAAAGAGGAGAAGGGAAGAAAGGAAATTGGAAAGAAGGTTGTCTGATTCAGGCCCACGCTGCATTTGCATGGGCATTCTCATCCACTTTGACAAGTGCATTCCTTCGCCACCCTGTGGTTTCCACAGCAGATGCCTAGAGTTTCTCTGAACTCTGAAGTAACTCAAGGCCTTTTCTGTCCTTATCATTGTAAGTATTTATACAATAGCAGAAGTATGTTGGATGATTCATAGCGATATAAATTAGAGCCAGTCTTCCCTGTTAGACTTACAGCCTAATGTCAGCTTGGCTATAGTCTGCAAAAACAATAAGCAGTGGGGAAGTTATCTGTGGATTTTGTTTTATAATGAAGAGATCATAAACTGAATTTGGCTTGCTGTTGGCTCCTTCTAATAAAATATGACATGTCTATTTTGTACATTGATTTTAGTAACATTATCAAACCAAGTCACTAAGAAGTCAGTATTTGCATTCAGTTTGCTCCATATAAGTCAGAAATGATTACTAGCTTAAAGTGATGCTCACTTGAGCCTGGTTCTGTTCACCCACTGACAATGTCTGAACATCTCACAGCCTGCCATATATGTTTTCTTTCCCTGGAGTCAGGTGAGGAGGACCCAAGGCTATGCCTACATGGCCCAGTGCACAGTCTGGAAGAGGCAGATGAGAATCTGTGTTTAAAACTAGCTCCAAGAGCAGTATAGCTAAGTCAGTAGATAGGACAGTACCAAGCTAGTATTTCCTGCTTCTTGGCAGCACAGTAATGATTTTGGTGAAGAGTTACCTTGAGGTAGCTATGCTGTTTCAAATGCTTATGAATTTAGTGCAATGTGCCATCTAGAGTTCTCTTGAGAGATTTTTGTTTACATTTACATTGTCCCTTTTTGTTGTTTTGGGTTTTTCTGGTGGGTTTTTTTCTTCATGCAAAAAAATAAACCCTGTCTTCTGGCCAAGTGGTGCAAGTTGGCCTTCAGCTATACTGCTCCAGGCCAGGACCTATTGAATGGGACTGTTCACCCAAAAAAGATTTCACAGCAGCACAGTAGGCAAGGTAGTGGATGGCATTCACATCCCTGCATACTGCCCCCATGATGTTCTTGTGATCATGGTAATCATAAGGAATACATAACTTTTTTTGGATTACTTTGGAGACCCATGGCCACTGGCACCAGTTACAACAGCTCAGTTCATTACATGTGTTCTTATGCAACCTGGGACAGACCTGACCAGGTCAGCACCCTGTCCTCCCAAGGAGACATCAGTCGTCGTGGCCTCAAGGTACTTGCCTATGATTTAAGGAATGTTGCTTATGACCTGCTGCCCTGAGTCATCCAGCTGTCTCCTGACCACACAGACTCATGCGTCCTTTGTGCTCTGGCCTTGAGCTCCTATTAAGCCATTGGTCCATCTATTCACAACTTGACTTTGCTGCTGGTTGGCTTATGGGGCAGGGAATGAGTACACATTGTGATGCTGCGGTGATGCTGTCTGTGCACACAAAAACCAAGGCTGGCATCAGAATAGCATGATGCTTGACACCTGGGTTATTTTGGACAAAAACTGAGGTATACCTGGAATTGCTCACAATCACTCCACCTCTTGCCCTCTCAGAGGGTTTGGCTCTTAGCTTCTTCAGGATAGCTGGGCTGGAGGGCTGTGCTGCCTGAGGATCTGAAGGCACCTCTGGGACACAAGCAGCTTGTCCATCCTGGGTGAAGGACCACAAGCTCTCTGGGAGAGGAAGATCAAATACTGAGCAGGGGTGTGAACATCCTCTTGCCTCCTGCTGAGAATTCCTTATGGCTTTCTCCTAACAATCATTCTCTTCCATCCAGTTAGCATCCTCCATCTTTACCTCTGCATCGGATTAGTCTCACAGGCAGACTTTCTCTGCATTTCTCTTCATCACCCACTATCTCTAAGTGCATTTTTGTAGGGTGCTGAAGTAGGGAGGAGATGGCAATGAACGTGTAGCTGTGTCCAGCTTTCATTAGGTCCACGTCTGCAGGCAAAGATACTGTCTGGAGACCAGTACACTGTGCCGCTGCCAACCAGCAACCTCCTGTATCCCATAGCCAAACTTTGCATCTTTATAGGATGATGTCTTGTCTAAGATTTGCTGCTTGGCAAACCAGACTGGGTAGCCTTGAGAAGAACTCTGGATATGATAGTACACCAGAGAGTATGGAAGTTCCTCAGCTTGGGGCAAGTGATATCATGCTAGATGAATAATTTCTAGATTGAGAATTTTGTGCTATTCAGGTGTCACCTTCTACTATCCTTCTGTCTGAAACATGTCTTGTATGACATGTTGGATAATTCTTGGGTTGGAAAAGAGGAAAAGGAACTTGTGCTGTGGGGACACTGTTGTTTGAGTTGGATTTGAGGTTCTCTTAGAGGGATCCTGAGCAAAGGCATATCGCCACTGAGGCGAAGGGTTCGGGAGCAGAGGATCGCGCCGAGGGACCCTTTCTGAAGCGGCAAAACCGCGGCAAAACCCGCGGAGGCAAAAAGGCGAAAAAGCACAGTGAGAGAGAGGGGACCCCAACACACACACACACACACACACCCAGGGCGCAAAAGAGCGGGATCCTGACTAACGGCAGCTCTGACTCAGCGGGGGCGGAGTCAGGGGTGGCGGCGGCTGGACCCTTCTGGCATACAAAAGCAGCCCCCAGGGAGCACGAGCGACCCGGAGCGCGGCGAACAGGATGGGCAAACAGGGCATGGCACGTCAGAAGGGCATGGCGCGGCAGTTTGCGCGGGCAGTTCACGTGGGCAGGGCACATTCTCCCCTCCTGGCTTGGAGGGTTACTCAATTAGCACCCATAGACACCGAAAAGAGGAGAGAGCAATGGTTTCCACTTGTCTGAAAGCCATTGCCAGAAGGAACGTGGCGACTCAGACGGAGTCCCCGCCAAAACAGAAACATGCGGCTGTCCAGGTCACTGGCTGTAGGGAATGCCTCAGCCTGTCAGCTGTACCAGAGATTGGTAAGGACAGGGGCTGTCTCAGGTGTGAGCAGGTCGATGATCTGCTCTGCCTGGTGGCAGAGCTGAAAGAAGAGGTGGAGAGATTAAGGAGCATTAGAGAATGCGAGATGGAGATAGACTGGTGGAGCCGCACTCTACCATCCCTCAGGCCACGGCAACAGATAGAGGCTCCACAGGTAGCAGCAGATCCTCTGTCCTCTTGCCAGCAGGCAGAAGCTAGAGACCCAAGGGATGGTGAGGAATAGAAAAAGGTTTCTGCTCGGGGCAGGAGGAGAATCCCCTCCCAGGCTCCCTCACCTTCCCAGCTGCCCTTGCATAACAGATATGGGGCTCTGGAAGTCGAGGGCCAGGCAACTGAAGATGGGGATGAAGGCCCACCCAGGGGATTGGCTAGGGGGAGACGGTCACCCCTACCTATCAAGACCGACTGTACAAAGAAAAAAAGAAGGGTAATTGTTGTGGGCGATTCCCTTCTGAAGGGAACGGAGGACCCGATATGCCGCCCAGACCCATCCCATAGGGAAGTCTGCTGCCTCCCTGGGGCCCGGATCAGGGACATTGCCAAGAGACTCCCTGGTCTGGTACGACCCTCTGACTACTATCCACTCTTGATTATACAGGCAGGCAGCGATGAAATGCCAGACAGAAGCCCCAAATCGATCAAAAGGGACTTCAGGGCACTAGGGAAAATGGTTGAAGGATCAGGAGTGCAGGTAGTGCTCTCCTCGATCCCATTAGTGTCAGGAGGGAACACGGAAAAGAATAGGAAAGCTAAAGCAGTTAACGTGTGGCTCAAAGGTTGGTGCCATCGGAAGGGCTTGGGCTTCTTTGACCATGGAGAGGTTTTCATGGCACCGGGCCTGTCAACAACAGATGGTGCCCAGCTCTCTCAGAAGGGAAAAAGGATCCTCGCTCATGAACTGGCGGGGCTTGTAGAGAGGGCTTTAAACTAGGACTGAAAAGGGGAGGGGATATAAAAAGGCGCACTAGAGAGGAGCCGGGGGGGGTCACCCCATTGCTGGGGGTGAAACCGATAGCCCAGCTCAAGTGCATCTACACTAATGCACGCAGCATGGGCAACAAATGGGAGGAGCTGGAAGCCATTGTACAGCAGGATGGCTATGATGTAGTCGCCATCACAGAAACGTGGTGGGATACCTCCCATGACTGGAGTGCTGCGATGGATGGCTACAAACTCTTCAGAAGGGACAGGCAAGGAAGGAGAGGCAGCGGGGTGGCTATGTATGTTAGGGAGTGTTTAGATTGTACAGAGCTTGACGCTTGTGGTGAGGCAGAATGCTTATGGGTGAGGATGAGGGGGCAGGCCAACAGAAAAGATATCCTGTTGTGAGTCTGTTACAGACACCTGGCCAGGATGAGGATGTTGACGAAGAATTCTACAAGCGGCTGGCAGGAGTCTCTCAGTCACGAGCTCTTGTTCTTGTGGGGGACTTCAACTTCCCAGACATCTGCTGGAAATACAATACAGCAGAAAGGAAACAGTCCAGAAGGTTCCTGCAGTGTATGGAAGATAACTTTCTGACACAGCTGGTAAGTGAGCCTAGCAGGGGAGGTGCCCTGCTTGACCTCCTGTTCACTAACAGAGAAGGACTGGTGGGAGAGGTGGTGGTCGGAAATCATCTAGGCCTTAGTGATCATGAAATGGTAGAGTTTTCAATCTTTGGTGAGGTAAGGAAGGGGGTCAGCAATACCGCCACCATGGATTTCTGGAGGGCAGACTCTGACCTGCTCAGAACGCTGGTTGGGAGAGTCCCTTGGGAGATAGTCCTGAAGGGCAAAGGGGTCCAAGAAGGTTGGGTATTTTTCAGGGAAGAAGTCTTAAAGGACCAGGCTGTCCCCATGTGCCGTAAGACAAATCGGCGGGGAAGACGACCGGCCTGGCTGGACAGAGGTCTACTACTGCGACTAAAGGAAAAAAGGAGAGCTTACCAGCTCTGGAAGAAGGGGCAGGCAACCCAAGAAGAGTACAGGAATCTTGCCAGGTCATGCAGAGAGGAAATTAGAAAGACAAAAGCCCAGCTGGAATTTAACCTGGCCACTGTTGTAAGGGATAATAAGAAAAGTTTTTATAAATATGTTAACAGCAAAAAGAGAGCCAGGGAGAACCTCCATCCACTAGTGGATGCAAGAGGGAACATTGCCACTAAAGACGAGGAAAAGGCTGAGATACTCAACGCCTTCTTTGCCTCGGTCTTTAATGGCCCGACGAGTTATCCCCAGGGTACCCAGCCTCCTGAGCTGGAAGATGGGGACAGAGAGTGGAATGAACCCCCCTTAATCCAGGAGGAAGCAGTCTTTGACCTGCTATGCCACCTGGACATCCACAAGTCTATGGGGCCGGATGGGATCCACCCAAGAGTGCTGAAGGAGCTGGCAGAGGAGCTTGCCAAGCCACTCTCTATCATTTATCAGCAGTCCTGGAGAACAGGGGAGGTCCCAGATGACTGGAGGTTGGCAAATGTGACGCCTCTCTTCAAGAAGGGCCGGAAGGAGGATCCAGTCAGCCTGACCTCGGTACCGGGGAAGATTGTGGAGAGGTTCATCTTGAGTGTGCTCACCAGGCACATGGAGGACAATCAGGGGATCAGGCCCAGTCAGCATGGGTTCATGAAAGGCAGGTCTTGCCTAACCAACCTGATTTCCTTCTACAACCAGGTGACCCGCCTGGTAGATGAGGGAAAGGCTGTGGATGTTGTCTACCTGGACTTCAGCAAAGCCTTCGACACAGTCTCCCATAGCATTCTGCTGGAGAAGCTGGCAGTTCATGGCCTAGATGGATGTGCTCTTCGCTGGGTTAAAAACTGGCTAGATGGCCGAGCCCAGAGAGTCGTGGTGAATGGAGCTAAATCCAGTTGGCAGCCGGTCACAAGCGGTGTCCCCCAGGGCTCAGTTTTAGGGCTGGTCTTGTTTAATATCTTTATCATTGACCTGGGTGAGGGGATTGAGTGTGCCCTCAGTAAATTTGCAGATGACACCAAACTGGGTGGTAGTGTTGATCTGCTGGAGGGGAGGAGGGCTCTGCAGAGGGACCTGGACAGGCTGGATCGATGGGCCAAGGCCAACTGTATGACGTTCAATAAGGCCAAGTGCCGGGTCCTGCACTTTGGTCACAACAACCCCATGCAGCGCTACAGGCTTGGCGAAGAGTGGCTGGAAAGCTGCCTGGTGGAAAAAGACCTGGGGGTACTGATTGACAGCCGGCTGAATATGAGCCAGCAGTGTGCCCAGGTGGCCAAGAAGGCCAATGGCATCCTGGCCTGTATCAGGAATAGTGTGACCAGCAGGAGTAGGGAAGTGATCGTGCCCCTGCACTCGGTGCTGGTGAGGCTGCACCTCGAATACTGTGTTCAGTTTTGGGCCCCTCACTACAAGAAAGATGTTGCCTTTCTAGAACATGTCCAGAGGAGAGCAACCAAGCTGGTGAGGGGTCTGGAGCACAAGTCATACGAGGAACAGCTGAGGGAACTGGGGTTATTTAGTCTGGAGAAGAGGAGGCTGAGGGGAGACCTGATCGCCCTCTACAACTGCCTGACAGGAGGCTGTAGTGAGGTGGGGGTCGGCCTCTTCTCCCTGGTAACAGACGATAGGACGAGGGGGAATGGCTTGAAGCTGCACCAGGGCAGGTTTAGGCTAGACATTAGGAAAAACTTCTTCACCGAGAGGGTTGTCAGGCTCTGGAACGGGCTGCCCAGGGAGGTGGTGGAGTCCTCATCCCTGGAGGTATTTAAAAGACGGATAGATGAGGTGTTTAGGGACATGGTTTAGTGGTGGGATGGCAGTGCCAGGTTAATGGTTGGACTTGATGATCTTAAAGGTCTTTTCCAACCGAGGTGATTCTATGATTCTATGATGGCCAGCTCACCATTTTTAGTGTATTTTAGCCTCCTTGCTCCAGGTTGTGTAAAATGTGCCTTTCTTACTTTTGCTTGGAGCAGGCTGCTGTTTTTTTTCCTAAGTAAGCATTTAGATGGGACTAGATTGAGTCCCAGTTAAAGTCGTCCAGCTGGTGGCTGGCACTTGTGTCACTGGCATGTTGGAGGTATGGATAAGGCTGAAAGCTACGGGGTCAGGCCCTTGCAACTGTGAGCTCTGTTATGACCTTCAATGGGCTTCCCAAACCTGACTGTGGCTATTTGAGGGATAAATTCTGGATTATTGTAGCCAAGCTGAGTTGCAGTTTGTTCCGTGGTCAAAGTAGGTTCTAGGCTTCCTTCTTCAGTGTGGTAGAATTTAGTATTTCTGCCTCATTTCTACTGGGATCTTGAAATAGTAGGGGAAAGTATTTTTACCCTCAGTCTATAAAGAAGCAAGTTGAGGCAAAGGTACATTTGCAAAGTCATTGAATCAGCCAGTGGAAGAACTGGGAGTAAATGTCACAATTTCTGGCCTTCAGTTGACTTCTCTGTTTGCTATATCCGATGGCTTATCTTTGCATTCAGAGGCGAGAGACGAGTCTCACTGTTTTCCAGCACAAGACACAGGCACCTGGTGAGGCTGAAGGGAGCTGTTAGCTTTGTAGTTCAGGGCAAGGGTGCCTCTGCTGCCCTGTGGACTAGTTCATTACTAAGCTGAGCTGCCTCTTTTTAAGCCCCACCTGCCACTTTACGTGCAGCAGGGTAGAGGTCAGGCCACAACACTCCAACTAGTCATTAAGAGAAAAAGCAATTGACCTTTTTTGCTGGCATTAACTTCGCTGATCTCCAGCCCTCAAGTGTTTACTTTGAAAAGATTCTGTCACTGCTACTGCACCAAGGAGACGGAATAATGCCATTAATATTATTTGTTTTGGTTGGAGGAAAAGCACTCTGAACCTCTAACAAATATCCTCTTGTTAGCAATTGGAAACATATAATTAGGACCGACTCTCCAGTTATTTTAACGAGATTTCAGTTTCCTCTCTCTCTCTCTTTCTCGCTGTTGCTCTCTTTCCCATTTTTAATGAGATACCAATTTCCTCCCTTCTCATTTGCAGATGCCTTTCCAATAAAACAGACAGCTTTGATTTTCATCTTAGCGTGCATTCTTAGCCTTAATTTATTCATCTACATAAGTTGCCCACTGCACTCTCCATGTGCTAAACGGCTGTTAATCGCTGAAAAATTAACAAGGTGTTTAACGCCAAAAAAAAAGGCTAAAAAAGTCTTTTTCTTGTTAGGTGGAAAGACTTGTATTTTTCTCACACAGCCAAAGCTCAACTAATTTTAGGCACTGAGGGCAACACAGGACACCTTTTTGCAACTACACCCTATCTCTCCTCTGCTACACTGCTTCTACTCTATACCTACTGCTCTATCTTTCACAAACCTCTCCCCTAGCCTCCTCCCCTATAAGCTAGAAAGAAATCCTGCACTTTCCTTTTGTAAAATTGACTCTGGGCCAGTTTATTTTAATTGCAGAAATGCTGTCAGTTTGTGGGCAGCCCGGCAGGCCCTGGAAGATTTGTAGGTGTTGAAGGCATGAAGAGAGGGACCTTTCTCAGTGTAGCTGATTCAGTACAGCCAATTCTTCCCCTGAGATTTGGGGAGATGCAGCCTTGGTAAGTTTGGTCAGTAAGCTATTTATTTATGAAAAGTTATTTTTATTTCACTTAAATAGCTCTTTAAAACTTGCAGAAATCCTGAAACAACATGGAGTAGAGATCACCTTGTGGCAAAGAATCTGGGCTTTATGTTTTATTCAGCCTAGCTACTAGATCAGATTTTCTGTAGGTTGTTATGTCATTGATATGTTATCTGACATGTGCCATCATGGAATACTAACTCACTAGTTCTTATCTCTGCAGAACTGAGATGGCTCCATATTTGGATTTTGTCTCATGTCCAAGAAAGATGGTAGGTCTTGCAGTCAGTAGCTGGTGGTGGGCTGTGCACAGCTCTTGGTGCTGCATGATACCGAAAATGCTGCACTACAGAAAACGGTCCTGTTGACCCATCCTGGAGCATTTTCCCTCTCTTACTCTGTTACAGTGGAGAAGTGGCTTGTGCTCATTGTCTCATCTCAGTTTTACTTGGATGTGCTGCTACTGTGGCATCAGAAAACCTTTTGCTCCTTTAGTTTCCAAACAAGTTACCTGTAACAGTCATCTTGGCTGATATGCCTCAGTCAAACCAAAGTCGCTGGACTCTGCAGAAGGGTAGCCAGGTCATACTCTGAAACCTTCCAAAGTTCTGTGTAGGAGAATCAACAAAATGGCCTAATTGCTTTCTGATCTCAATTCTGTGATTTTGCATTTATATTCCCATGACTTCATCTTAAAATGGAGTTTGAATCAGCCTAGGAGGTGAGCTACCAGCAATCTCTACACTTTGACCAGTTCCCAAAATGAACAGTACTTGGAATTTGAACTTAAACTCTGTAAGTCTTTAATTCTGAGGGCCATATCTTCATGACCCCAAATTATAGGGAATAATTAGGCCCACATCTGATTTATCAAAGTGAGATGTAAAACATATGCTGCCCGAGGGACTCAATTTCTTGGAGAGTTTGGTTATAGGTGATAAGAAGTTGCGTTGTTTCTCCCAGACCTTTACAAATCTACTTCATCAAAGAGTAAAAATGGTTTTGGCAAATTCCCAGGCCACAGCAGGTACATTTGTGTGTAGAGCCCCAGCTGAATGGCGGAGCCAAGGAGAACAAGCCAAGGGAAGCATCTACCTGTAAGATCTCTGAGCAAGGTCAGAGAGTGCAGCAGGGCTGAGGAGCCTGCAAGGGGAACATTGCTTCACTAGGAGTTATCTGGTGAACCTAACATCATCATATGAAATCATGCTGTTTCATGTTGGGGTACCCGATTTCTGCTTGTATCCAAAAGACCCTTTGTGAACAGTGGACTTAACATGCAATCCACTTACTCAGACATAGTTGTTCTGTTGCTTTACTTAAAGTTTTATCAAGTTCATCACTTGTGTCCATGCTATTAGGTTCAAGAAAGGGTGCCAATAGTTAGGAAGGGCAAATGGAGGAGGCAGCTGCACAGCTGCATGGCCATTAATGCACAGTGTGATCCAGGAGAGCACAGACTGCAGGTGGTGCTGCTGAGGGTAACACAGTCACCGATGGTGAATGTTGTATCTGCACCTGTTTCTACTGGTGTAGCTTAGTCCTTTACTAGAGGAAGATAATCTCTATGAGGATAAGCATCAAGTGTGACTGTATCCACAGCTGAGGCTATAATTCAAAGGTAAAAATAAAAGTCAAGCCTCTAACCAAAATAGTTTATGCTGGTACAGAAATGTATGCCAAACAAGGCCAAATGTGTAAACTACAGTAAAATATTATTATTATTGTCAATATTTTTAGGTGCTTAGGATGAATTCCCTTCTGTTCTGCATGTGAAAAGGCTTTTAGGAGGAATCCTTAAAAGCCAAGATCCTATTTACTCAGAGTAGGCATTTGTGTGAAACAGGCATGTGTAAGTTTCTATAACAAGTTCACTTAATAACAATAGCGTTCTGGAGAAAACTGCTGCCCTCTCCTCTTTTCCATACTGGCGCATATATTACTCAGAGCCATCCCTTCCAGCTCCCACTCTCCATGAAAATCAACTCTGCATGTAATTGTTCTCCTTAGCACAGATAATTTGGATCTTCTGGATTAAAAGTACCACAAAGTTACAACAGAAAAAGTGGCAATAGTTACTAATTCAAAATTAATTTTCCTTTTTTTGTCCATTTTGCTGGAAAGACAGGAGGCACAAAGACTGAAGTCTCTTAAGATATGGGGAGAGGAGGATCTCTGTCAATCATAATGAGCAACATTGGCTGGTTAGTTCTGAGTAATCTCAAGACCTCTGTTTCTGTGAAGACTGCAGTACCATAGTCAGGCAACTTTAAATCATCATTATTGGTATAAGCTAAATGAAAACTAGCATATTACGCGAGCGGAGTTGAAAATAGAGAATTCTTCAATGGCGAAAGCTGTAACAAGAGTGGGTGGCTCAGAGTTCAGGTCACTAAAATTCAGAATTAAAATTTTAACCATAAGAATAACAAACCATTGTAGCACTTTACCCAGGGATGTCATAAATTCTCTGCCACTTGAAGTCTCTTAATGGAGACTCATTGTCTTTTTAAAAGGTATGCTTTGATTCTGCCACAAATTAATGGCTGAGATGAAGCAATCGCTTGACAAAAATTTTTTTAGTATGTTATATAGAAGTCAAACTAAATCATCACAGAGTTCCCTTCTAGACTCTATAAATCTGTATGAGCCATCCACATGTACTTCTAGCATGAAATACCAAAGAGGGTAACGTATTACAGCTTGAGTAATGAGATAAATATGAAGAAACCAAAACATAGGTGGGCCACTGAGAAAAAAAAATCTTTTCAGTGACATTTATTAGCTGTGGAACTCCATACACAAGAGATGGTGAGAGCAAGTTTTTGAGTCATTTGAAACAGTGTTGCATTTAAAAGTAGTGCAGAACTGCTGAATATAGCAGAAGGTGGGGGCTTTTTTTGGTCCCAACAGACTATTAAAACAATGGACTTTTCCAAATCTACTCCCATTATTTTTATGACAGTGTGAAAATTTTGGAGAATATTAATGAAGAGCTAGCTCATGGGAAAATTACTGCTGATGGCTGAACATCCATGGGCATGTTCGTGTGTTGGATCCCTGTAGTGAACCTTTGTCAATCCTGTGGAAGCTAATATCACCCCTGTGGTTTTTTTTCTCCTTCCTCATCTCATTTGCCACAGTCCATCATTGAATGCTGGTGATCACAAATTACTTGACTATTGTGGGAAGGCAGAGAAACTGATTACTCAGTCTCTCAACAGGTCTCTACCTGAGACTGCCGGGCAGAAGGTTTGCAACTCAGGACCGGACAACACCTAACCATTGCTTGGTATCCAGGAATTATCTGGTTGAATTAATTGAGGGCATCACTCAAGGCAATGCCAAAAGAGATTCATAGGATAAACTTCAAGTAACTTCTGCACTTAACGATGTATTTTAAAGGAGGTGATAACTTCTAGGTCAGAGTACTCTGTAAGTATAGCTAATACATTGATGTGGGGACAGTGGGGCGGCAGGGTAGGATAAGAGGGCAATTGGCAATGGTCAGCTAAAATTGTGCCTTACATCTCATATTTTGGAAGCTTGCTGGGCACACCAGAAACGCTAAAAGGCAGAGAAGTATAATTTCTATGAAGGGGGCTGCAAACTTTCTGTTTTTCCAAGAATGATCCCCAACCAGTTGTGGTACTTTAAGTTGTCCTGTGCTAGTACTGGAAAGGCTCAGGCTCTTCATTAACAGTTAATTAAGCCACAGTGGCCCTTCCTTCCCTTCAGGGGTTGCCTTCATTTGCAGATTTAGTTAAAGGGATTCTGTCAAGTTGTTTAGGCTTATAATGTGACTGATCTTTACAGCTGCATAGTCCATCAGGAAATGCCCAGAACGCACCCCCAGGGCCCTGTCTGTCTCTCTAAACTAAAACCCATCCTTCAAAAAGCACAGTACTGCTATTTTTTTCAAGTCGCATTTTATAGCCCCGGGTGTGAGTCAGGATGTGATGGATGCTTATAGGCTACAGCCTTGTGCTCTGAATGCAAGCACTAGCTGCTATTTACACATGTGTGGGAGGCAGGTTGAGCCTATGTTTGCCTCTCTTGTAAGTGCAGTGAAATACTTAGACTTGAATGGGACAGTCTGAAAAACAATCCAGTAGATGGATGCAAGAGATGCAGTAGATGCAGTTTTATTACTGGGAGAGCAAGTGGGCTTTCAGACAGGTACCTAGGTGCAGGCTCCATTCAGGCTGAGGTGAGAAGAGCAGAGGTTCAGAAGAAGTGTCACTCTAGCAGGCTAACCACTGGCCATGATGGCAACGGTTGGAGCAGTAGACAGGGAATCATCCCCTCTCCCCTTCTGCAGCTAGTTAATCCTGGCAGGAGAAATGGCCATAAGGCCTCATTAAATATACTAGAGTTAGGTTACCTCTTTTGCAGAAGTTCATGCTTTTTATGCCTCTGCATGCCCAATTGCATAAAAATATTAAAAGTATAAAAAACCTAAGGAGTTATGTATTCAAAAGTTAAAAAATCCCAGGACTAAAGTTGCCTGCCCAAGCTTAGCTCAACCTTTTTTGGAAGTGTGTTACAATGTTAGCTTTGTTAACTTAATTGTTATTCTACTTTTTTGCAGGCTGCCTGTTTCATTCAGTGCACAAAATGAAGGGGGCTTAGGGACTGCATCAGGATTATGTTGTTAAGCAGCTATGTATCAATGCAGCTTGGGCCTTGTTTCTTATAGATGGTGGAAGGTGGACAAGAGATTTCATAGTCTCCCAGGTCAGGCAGTTGAATGCTGTTGAAAAGGAGAAAGCAGGTGTGGGTAGACAAGATCGATGGAGCACTATGGTGGTAAAACCAGGATCTTGCCTCAAGTTTTGGGCAAGGATTGACAACTTTGTTCTTACCTGAGTTTCTGAGAAGTGGTTTCTGCTTCCTCCATTGTGCTCGTAGAATTTTCTGTCTTACTTATTCTGTGCAGCATAACCAGTGCAGAAAATTGTTTTTCGCAGCTATAGCCAGTATTCTCCCAGTGTCTGAGCAGCCACTTAGAATTTTAAGTTATTAGCTGTTTCAAAGCATGTGCAATTTTAATAATTCATTGCAACACTCTCTGCCAACACTTGCTACCTGACAGAACAGAAGGCTGACTGATGGTGGTTCTCTGAGCACATCATGGAAAAAGTGGCTTCTTGGGAAGGCAGGAGTTCATGGACACACACAGTCTTCAATACTGGCCAGTTAACAACGTTGTTCTCCTGTGGTGGTGAAGATAACCACATCCACTGGAATTGACCACACGAGAAGTGCCATGCAGTCAAATGTGTGAGTGGCAGTACTGGGTGCCAACAGGACATCTTCCTGGTACTATGTCAACCCTCTCTGCCATTTTTTAGCCTACCCTTGTCAGCCTGCTGACCTAAGAGTTTATTTAGTTTGTACCTTTTGCATTGATCTGAGAGGACTGATAATTTTTCTAAGAATCACACTTATGCACCACAAAGTTTCAAACTTGAGTCTGCTGCAAATTCATCTGAGGTCATCAGTTATCCTAACCCCGAGCAATCCCGCAGCATAGCGCTGTTGTTTTCCTGGCAGTGTGACAGCAGATTAGCTCAGAATGGCCCATAAAAAATATTTAATAACATAACAGTGGCCAATATGCAGTTCTGGACATTTCTCCTTTAGTCTATAAATCAAACAAATGACTTATCAACCCCTCCTAGCCTTAATATTTTTTTTACATATAGGTAGCATGCACATACAGGAAAGCTTCCAAGAGGCATTGTCCTGGTGGTTTGCATGAAGGCTGTTGATCAGGTGGGACATCTGTGCCATCATATGACAACATGACAAGCTTGAAAGAATTTTTCCTCATAAGGAAATAGCATACTTCATACAAAATCTGTGAGTGTTATTTCAGGAGAGAGAAGTGAACTTGCTAAAGGTGATACAGTGGGTCACTGAAAAGAAATAGACCCCTGCACTCTCCCTTACTTTAGAAGTGTTGCAATGGATAGCTTATTGTCATAGATAGTGACTTGTAATACCTCTTCCCGTAGAATAACTGTAGGTTGAAAGACAGTCTAGTAAGTGGTTTTCCAATAACTTAAGAAATCCCAACCCATGCAGTTCCTGAAATGGGTAGGTATTTAATTGTAAATAGTAATATCTCATGTTCACAACCAGTTTCTGCATAGGACTCTGCCTTAACCGACATGTACCAGAAACTTTCATGTAGATCAATACCAGTTAGAGTTGAGAGACCTAGTAACATCTTGTGATTTTTGTCAGATGTGATATTAGAAACTCAGGAGGTCATACAAAGCAGAACTAATCCTTAACATCAGGACTCCCGGGCTGACATAACAGAGTTGGATGAATTCCATCCTTGCAACTGGTAGCCCCATACTGGTGCGTGCCTTCTCCTCATTCCCACCGTGAAGTGCCCTCCTTACCCTCAGAGAGGAGCAGTTTACAAAAACCAGCAACGACAAACCTTTTAAAAACTGTTTTCTTTAGAGCAAATTGCAGCAAAAATAACTTTTTTTTTTCAGTATGAATACCATATCCAAGTGATTCAATATTTTGTACTTGAATGTAATTTCCTCTTCTGAGCCAAATGGCTTACCACATCATCAGCACGTTTGTTCTCTGTACACATGGTATTTTGAGATGGAAGCATATCTGGGTAACTGTTATCCCTTTTTTCCTGACTTGTTCAACAGCCTAATTTCAGGGCATTTAAATTCCTTTCATCCTTATGTTCCTATCACCGTTTGGAAAAAAAATGTAGGAAATTATGAGTGACAGGTAAAAGTTAGCAAAGAACAGATCTCAAAGCCAGTGGCATCCTTGGCACTGACTATTGAATACTCCATAAAGACTCCTACAGGAATGCTGGGACAATCTGATAGCTTTGGTTCATGGACATTAAAATGAGATAATCAGTGATCTAATCATTGGAGCACAATTCTCTCATGACTTCACTCTCTTCATTGACTTCTGACTTCAAATAAGTACCATCTAATGATTCACCACAAGTTAATTTGCAGACTGACATGACATCTATATTTATTCTCAAGGTTTACTAGAAATGATTCCTTTATAAAGAATTATTCTGCTCTGCCTGTGCGTGCACATGTACTTTCCTGGCTGATCACAGTGGTTCCTTTTGAACTAAATGAAGCCATAAGTCAGACACAGTGTAAGGAAAGAGCGTCTCTCAGGTTATTCTGCTTTCAAATGATTGTTCTTTAACAATCAGGATGGCTCTGAAAACACTTCTTTCCTGCATTAGGCTAATTAATGAAAAAGAAATGAGTTAGATTTGCCTGTAAAGTTTTCTCTTGAACTTCTTAATTACAGAAACACATCTCTTTAGGGAACAATTGCAGATTTTAGTGAGTGCAAAAAAGGATTATATATGCTGCCTTTTTTTTTTTAAATCTTTGACTGAACAGACTGCCTTATGCAGACACGAATGTTACAAATAAACACCCTGTAGCCTGACTGCAGAAAGCTGCTGCAAGTCTGACTGTAAAGGGATTTTATATTCCCAAGGCAAAAAGAGATGAGGCATTCTGAAGTGAAAAGATTTTTCCTGCTCAGTGTTTTATTATTCCCTCTTTATTCTGAAAAGGTTCCTTGTTTCACTGTATTGTATGCTTCTTAGTTTCTTTATGTCAGTGCAAATATTGTTTGACAGTAGTGGAGACTATGCAACGTGTAATCACATAAAAACTTGCATTTCAGTATGCCTGTTTCTGTGAATTTGTATTGCACACGTGTGACTCTATTCAACCATCTCTGTCTGTGTATGTTTCTTATTTGCAGAATGGCTTATTCACACTTTTGACAAAACAATCCCCTGTATTTATTCTAACCTGTACTCCCACAGATCTTTACAGCAGAATCAATCATTTCTAAACTGGAACATTTGTTCAAAAATCTATGAACTGAAATGTATGAATCTAAGTGTTCAATATATGTTTGTGTCATCTTCCTGTTATTATTAGCTCCATTCACTTTAATGATTGTAACATCCTTTGTATCTTTCTTTTGTAAAACTACTGACCAACACTTAATGTTAAACCAGGTTTAGAGTGTTTACCTATAGTGTAGTAGCTGAAAATATTTTAAGAAACATCACAGCCTGAATCCTCTGAGTGACTAAGTTCTGGATTTGAAAATTAATACAGGGACTTTGATCATTCAAGGAGACTGCAGACCAGGAGCCTGTGGGCCTGAGAAGACAAACAGAAGCAGTTCAAATTATTTTGTACTAAGGAGGTGACAAAACCTCTGTGTAGGATACTGCTAAGATTATTCCTTAAGAGCTGTGTTTGATTTCAGTCTTGACTCAGAGAATAAAGTTGGAATATTGAAAAAGGTATAAAGAATAGAAAGAAAGAAGTCTGGAAATCATGCCTTAAAATGAGAGACTAAAAGAGCTTATTTTGCTTAGCCCACGAAAGAGAACATTAATGGGTAAATTAACCATGATCAGTAGATGTCTCCAAAAAGATGTATCCCATTCTGAGACCCTTTAATCTAGCTGATGAGGTTATAATTAGATGTGGCATCTGGAAACTGAGGTTAGAAAAATGCGCATTTGAAAAAACATACAACTTCTCAACCACGAGTATAATTAATCACCAAACAGTTTATCAAGGGAAAAGCTAAGTTCGTAACAGGCTGGAGACTTCAAACTGAGAATGTATGTGTATTTTAAAGTTACTTTCCAGCCCAGTCCCAGGTTGCTGGGCAATTCCTTCATAAAGGCCTTCTCCAGGTCATGGAAATGGGAATCGTTCACTCACTTCAGTAGAGAATATCACATCAGTAAGGAAAGAAATCTTTGAATGAAGATGTATTCTGCATTATAACAGATTCAATGGTAACAGTCCTCCTGGTGTTAACATCTATGAATTATCACAAGGAACAAAGTGACAGGTACATAGTTAAGTTTGCCCGAGAACTGCATTCTAAGATGATAATCTTTCCAGTTTCTGTTACATTTTAGACCACAACTTTTCATACCTAACTCTTTGCATAGGATGAACTTTTGAAGAAAGCAGCATCCATTTTGTGGATCAGGGAAAAGAGAAGGTTCCCATTTTTAAATATCTTGCAAATTTTCGTCACAGCCTAGTACTCACCTGATCTGAGATATAATGTGAGGAAAATGAGTGATGTGGCTTTCAGTGCTACAGTGAAATTCTACATTGGCTGATAAACTGAAGCATCTTTGCTAGAAATCTATCATACTGGCAGCGCGTCACTTTCTGATGGTATATGATATGTATGGGTCTGGCCCATCAGTGTGTAGTTCCCAAACCCCTCCAAAGCCAGTGCAGACTGACCTCTGTATTTACCGATCAGCACCTGATCCTATAGGCTGCTTCCCTGCTGAATGCCTTTGGCTAATGGTATAGGGAAAGGCATGGGGAAGCAAGAATGCAGGACTCAAAGGCTGTTTCTTCCATTCATTTATTGTACAAGCAACTACAAGAGATGTTTCCTGTGTGGTTTTGATTCCTTTAATGGCCATGGCACTTGCTCAGGATGCTTTTGGTTCACAAAAGCTGAGAAAGCATGTATTCTGTATTTCCTCTTCTTGCTCTGATGGTCACGTGCTATTGTGATGACAGCACCTGAATCTGTTCATGGGCTTCATAAAATATAGAAATCATCATTGTAACACAGCAGAAATGGAGTATGGAAAAAAATGTGACATCTTATCTCCTTCCAATTCCATTTTATGTAGAGTTTCAGTCTACAATGTTTATAAACCAGTACAGTGTTCAACTGAAGATGTCTAGCCAGAGTTTTGTGTTTTATTGCTTTTTTTAAGCCTTAGGAATATCATGCGTATAAGTCTTGTTTTTCATGCTTGCTAAAATTCTTTGTGGGAAAGACACAGAAATGCTAATTAAAAATTCTTAACAGAAAAGATACGTTAATTGTTAACTAAAGACCTTTTCTTCAAGCTGATGAATGGAGCACTTCAACAAGGTGGAAGTTGACAAAATGAAATAGAAAATAATCTTGCACAGTGTGAAGAGATATTACTTCTCCTTTCAGCCTTTATGCCCAGCTATTTTAAGTACTGCCTTTGCTTAGTGTCTCTCCTACCTCAAACCCAACAGGCAAGGCATGGGCCATGAGGCTCTACTGTCATCCCTTCTGCAGTGCCCTGCTGGCTGCAGGACAAGTAATTGACCCGTTACCCCTAGCTGGAAAGGCCCCTGAACAGTGGGGTTACAGCTCCTCCCTCTAGCACCAAGCTGTGACACTAGGAGGGTTACAAGCCACCTATGTTGGACTGGCACTCCTGCTGCCCCTAATGCCCTGTGTGAATGGAGGAAAATCTGCTGCTACCCCTGTTTTAAGCAGCATGTCAGTCAGACTTGTTCCAAGCAGGGTTCAGTGACATGGTACGTAAACTGGTAGTAGCAGCTGGTGACAGAGCTATCCACCTCAGCAGTGGAGCAGCACGGATGTTTGCAGAGGTACAGCAAGCAGTAGTCAAACCTAGTGTTCAGGGCATTGTTCCTCTCCCTGGTTCTCCTACTGTCGCATTGTCATCAGAAAAAGACTCAAGGCAAATGGATATAGTGCCAAACACAAGCTAGTGGTCCAGTTTTTAGGGCATGTGAGGAAACCCCACCTTGAGCCCACATCCAGAAACCTGGAAGCTAAAGTATTCTGTCCAGACAGTCAGTAATGAGCCACACTGTGTAATCTGCGAGCTGCATAGAAAGATTTAAATCAATAGCAGTCAGTAGAAGGGGATGTTGTGATATATCAAGTTGTCAAATCTGAGACAATACACGATGGGAGTGATTACTGCTCTCAAAGGACGCAGGCAATAATTCCAAACCTGCCTTTGCCCTTCCCCATGTGTGTAAATAATGAAAGCTGTTGTCTGTCTCTCTTTGTACCCTATTCATAGCTTGTAATCTGAGTTTACAGGACATCATTTGTCTGGGGCTTGATCCTTCATTCCCAGCTCAACAGGGAATGTTCTGTTGGAGAGGCTTATATGCCTTTCTCAACTTAGAGTAAGGTGAGCATCCTTCCCACATAGTTTTACTCCTTCCTACCGCTCTGTGCTGACTGATCTGTCAGCCACTCCTGCTGTGCTGGTGGCCACCACCCAGTCGCTCCTGCTGTGCTTCAGGTCTTGTCTTCGAGGAGAATTGGTGACATGCAGAGTCCTGAGGGAACAGAGCAACAGCAAAGGTAGTGCAAAAGAAGCTACCAGGGGAGGCTCACTCCCATGAGTTTTTTCTCTGCAGGAGTCCTCAAGGGCTAAACCCCACTGCTTACAGTCCATTTCCTTTCCTCTGTTCCTCACTACTTGCTTGGCTGCTTAGAGCTGCCACCCCATAGATGAGCAGGAGCAAAGAATGGATGCAACAAGGTGGAAAGAGCAGTGGCAAGTCTCATAAATTCTCACAGGAGGATGTTCTGTGGGATGAAGGAGGAGGAAGCAAAATCACCTGATTTTTACCACAACAGGGAGCTTCCTGGTAAGGTCTGGAAAAGGGAAACCAAAGCATTTAAAAAATCATTTACCTGATGCTCCCTCCTACTATCATGGCAGCCTTGACTGTTCTGTTTTACCATGTGAACATATTCAAAACCCTTATGTGTCCCACAGAAGCCCAAGTGAGTGCACAGTGTCCCTCCAGGGATGCCAGATCCAGGGCAGGCTGAATGTCTGTGGAGCCCCATGGTCCAAGGAGCTCTGACTGGTATCTGGAGTGTGGACTTCCATTGCATAGATATTTCCCATTTCAACCAAAGTGAGAACAGCTTTAATGGGCATTCTCTGGCACCTGCTTTCTCCCATGTTTTCATCTCTCTTGTCTTTGCTGTAAATCTGTGAATCCAGGTGAGACAGATTTCTCTCTGACACCCTTAATTTATTTGGCCTGTTGCCAGAAATAAAAAAGTTTCTTCCTACATGTGCAGAGTGATTATAAGGCCACTTGCTCTGCTGAAGCTGCCTCTGTCCTCAGCAGAGACACTTAGGTAGAATCAAGCCCCTTTCTTTCCCCATACTGCAGCACACCCAGTGCTTACGGAGCACATATCACAGAAAAATATCCTCCTCAGTGAAGGAACAGGAATACATAAATGCTTCCTTCTTTGTCCTTCCTTTTGTCTAACCACCCCCCCAGATGTTTCAGATTCTGTGGTTCACACATAGCCAAATAATGCTCTTGGTTTTGCACAGCAGGAAAGAAAGGGATTTTGAAAATGGACATGTAACCGTTCCTTAGGTCTGCTGCTTATCAAATATTTCCTGGCAACTCTCTCTAATCACTGATCCCTCTCTCAGATTTTCTCTCTGAAACAATTGAAGCCTGATGTTTTATACTCAGCTCTCCTTCCAGCTGATAAAGTTCAGAAGACCCTTTAGTGGAAATAATTTCACTTAGTAAAACCAGCTACGGTTGGGCACCCTGCAAATAACACCCAGCCCTGCTAATCAAGCATGTGATATAAACAAATCCCCTAGTTCACTTATACTAAACATCTTCTCCTCACCTCTACAAGAACTGAAAGCCAGCCAATTTTACATTTTTTTTCAGTGGCAATTGTCAGTGTGTACTCTTTCTTTAATGAAGAAGTCTTATAGGGAAGACACTGTATAACTACATTCCTTATTTTTCAGAGGAGTACAGGGTGAGATTTCTAAAGCTAGTTAGGTGTCTAAATAGCATTATATATGTAACCCATAATCTCCTGACCTTAGCTATGGTGATGAAAGATATTCTGGTTGTCATTGCTTTTAGAACAGTTATTAAAAGATCTCACAGAGCGTATCTTACCTACTAGCTATCTTTAGTCCTTATGGTTCCCTTTCTTCAAATACAACGCCTTTGTACTGTTGTAGTCCAAAGATGAAAACTTACCCTGATGAACTAAAGAAGTTTATGCCGGTAAGCTGTCAACTTCTCCTAGGTACCTCTTTGATTTTACAGATTGTATTCCTTTTGAAGCTTTCCAAATGTTTGGTAATACAACCATTACACTACCCTACATGTACTCGGTTCAAAGCTTTACAACTTAGGAGACATGGCTCAGGGTTTTTGTTTTCATTCTTGTCTTGCTTCCAGCCTGACAGCAAAAATTATACTGGTTTTCTCATTGGGGCATGCCTGAGAAGCACTGTGAGTCCTTAACATCCCAGGCAAGCTTGAGACTATTGGCAGATGAGTGCATTAATTTTCTGCCCTTATCCAGTGACTCCAATGTCATTCTTCACCCTCTTGAAGCATTTAACCAGCATTGCCTACAGTTCTGGTATGCATTTCGATTCTGTGTGATATTGTGCCAAGATACTGCAATGTTCAGGTTTTATTCAGACATGCCCACATAACCTTCAGTATTTTCATCTGGAATTAGAGTGCAAACTTTCATATAAATGGTCCCACTACAGAATTATTTATTGTCCCATCTTTTTTTTTGGCACATTTATTTAGACTAAAATAAAACACAAGGAGGATAATCTGTTTACATATTTAATATTGTGTAATGTTTCCATAGAACCTATATTGGCTGACATACGTGGATTTTTTAAATGCAGTTCCCTGTAAAATTGCCTGGGCAAAGGCAATAGGTTTCTTTTGGCTAAGAAGGGTTGGTTTTTCACACCTTTAAAATGTGTGGAATTTTGTGTATTGTGAGTGCTTTCATAAAGGTGTAAATGTAACTCATTCTTGTAACCAAAGGGCACCATCTTGCCCTCAGTTGTTGTGGTGATGTGGGTGTTTGGACAGTGTGTTTCTACCCAGCCAACCTACCAAGCTAAATTCCTCTAGCTTCTTGCTGATGAGTCCAATGGGCTTTTTTCTTCTGCTTTTATGTCTTGATTGTGTGTTTGAGGTGGACATGTTTAGCTGTGCTTCCAGGGAAAAAAAAAGACTATCCACTCTTACAATTATGAACAAAGTTTTATCTATTTGACACCTGTGACTTTTTTCTCCAGGATAAGATTTCTCCTGAGAAACCAATTTTATCTGGGCCACTTCTTATTCAGATATCACACCTCTGGGACATGGGTCAAGGCAACTTTTTGCTTTTCTCTGCCTTCTTTTTTTTTAATTTTTCTATTACTCTTTTCACTGTTCTTGGCTTTGCTTATGCTGAAGCTCTAAGAACCAAAAATTCTCACTAGTGCTTTTCCAGGGCACTTGTCTGCCCTGGAATAGTTTAGTGAATAATTTCTGCAATTTTGAAAGAATTCTAGCAATTTTACAGAGTCCCTGTTTGATTGGCTGTGTGACAGAGGTGAAGTCTTCCTTTTCATGGGTAATTGCCACAACCTTTCTGAAAGGAAACCAAACTCTTGTGCTTTTTGAGTATACCATGCCTGCTGAAATGCCTCTTTGCTTATCTCTCTGATAGTTACTGTTGTAATGTCTGGCGGTCCATCTGGCTGCTAGAAGTCTATATAGCAGGTTTTTTTTTCCTTCTGCTTGAACTGTTTTCTTACACTGTCTGCAGATCTTCAACAGGTCTCTGGTACTGGTGGTTGTATTTATCCACTGTTTGCCACTTGTGACCAACTTTTTTCTATTCCCGAGTTAAGTGCTCCCAGACCTACTGTTCTTTTCATAGCACTCTTCCTGGAAAGAGAGTTTCCTAAAGCCATGTCTGCGTGGCACGGTGCACTGAGCTGGTCCTGCAGCCCTGTGCTTTCCCTGGCGTAACACAGTTTCTCAGCACAGCAGATGGGTCTCCATGGAGCACCGTGCTAATGCAGAACGACTGTCTCTGGAGCCTGCATCGCCATCTCGCCATGGCACTGTCTGCTCTGTGTGTACCCTAAACTTTTATATGTTGTCATGTGATAGTGACCTCTCCTGGAGATCCACTCACTATCACTCTGTCATTGCCGCTTCACTTCAGTGGAGACTTTTCCAGCAGCACTGAAGACTGATCTTTCAGCCGGCAGAATTATACTTCAGCACATGGAAATACTGAATTATATACAACTCCAGTTTTATTTAATCTCAGTAGATCTTAATTTTAATAACCTAACAGTAATGTTGTCTCCCCTTGATTAGTTGCCACAATCACCGATTTCTTGTGTAGGTAAATACCTTAATACTCCCGTTTTCTTACTATTAATGGACAGTAATTGTCATTATTTTATATGCAGCAGCTATAAAGGTTATAGTTAAACCAATTGCCTTCTGAACTGTGTTTAGGGCACTTAATCTGCACTGGAGAATTCGGGGATTTTCTCAAGTTCTTCTAACACCTCTGTCTGTGTGTAAATGACCATTACATGCAAAGTCTGCTGCATTAGCCCCGTGTTGTCTCAGTTCCTTGCAAACTCCCTCCAGATGTCAGAGTAACCTCCGGCTTCGTAAAACTAATCAGAATCCACAGTGAACCACGTCCCCCCCAACAGACTCCAACTGTTGCTTTTTGTGCTTGAATGGCCGATCCCCTCCCTCTCCCCCGCCTCTGGTGTGCTGCCTGGCACAGGTAACAAATGCTTCGTCACTGACCCATACGGCTGTGAAGGCCCCTGGGTTCAATTAAATGGAGCAAGAGGCAGTAAATAAACCGCATGGGCCAGGCCATTAAATCACTCAGTGCAGAGGAGAATCAGATGCTGGGGAGGTTTGGTTTGGAGGTGGGCTGCGTGCACTTGCACCCGTGCTGCAATTTAATACCCTTGCTGCAAGTTAATGACAATTGCAATCAGGCAGGGTGATGTCCCCTTTCTTCCTTCCACTCCTGCTTTTTTTACATTCCCAGTGCTCTCCCCAATAAATTAAAGCCTTTCTCTGTGCCCCTCCGCCCTCCTTTTCCTATTTTGTTTTACTGCCTTCATGCTGTTCTCCTTTATTTTCAACATTTTTTTGAAGGAGTGGGTTTGAAGTCCTCTCAGCCCATCTGCTGGTTTGGTTTAGAACAAGGACTGGAATGAGACAAGGGGTTTTGGAAGTCATGAACTATTTATAGCGTATTTGTTCTTTCACATTGGCACTAAACTTTGTTTATAGAATCACCTGCAGTAGAACCTGAGCCAGGGGACCACAGCTCACTTGATCTAAAATTGGCTTTATTTCTTGGGTTTCTTAACAGAGACCACATGTGTGTGCCTGCTGTGGGCCAATGTGTGTTTGATGCTTGCACACATGCCGAAAGCACAAACACGAAATGCCCGTGAGAGTGTGTGTGTAAAGTGCTCGAAGCATGCCCTTATAAAATACTCTTACAGATCATACATGTACATGGAATAAGAAGGGAGTTGTACACGTGCATTACCACTGTCTAGAAAGTAAAGGTTCCCAAGAGAAAACTTGAATGAAAATTTTTCATTACAACTTCTCTGGTTGGTTTTCATTTTCTCCAAACAGTATTTTTATCTTGGGTTGACCTGTTGAAGCACAATGCTCGTTTTTGTTTTCCTTCTGCCTTAAATATTATTTCTTTTTTTTCAAAACAAAACAACAATTTAAATTGAAACCAAGGGAAATCTGTCATTTTAAATCGCTATTTTGACATAAAAGCATTTCATTTATTTTTCTAACAAAAAATTGACATTTTAATTTGAACCAAAACAAAATTTTTCATTTACTTTCAAGGTATCAATTACAAATGAAAATATTTTTGTTACTTCTCCTCAGAAAGTCAGACTATTTCGTGCTTCCAAAATTGCAGGTATGTGGGTTTGCAATGTTTGTGTGTGCATAATTGTGGTGGTGTGACTGTATTGTGTAGGATGCGTGTTGAGTATTTGCAGGTGTTACATGTATATATGTTTTGCAGAAAGTACCCTCATCTGTATAGTTTGTACATCCACGGTTGCACAGTGGTGGTAAGATATGCACACATAGGTTGAGTTCATGCCAGTAATATCTACATGTATTTATGTTTTTAAGTTTTCCTTGTTAATGTGTTTTTAATGTGTACGGGCTTGTTGCAGTGTTGCCAACAGTGTTAAAAATAACGGAGCAAGACTAAGTCGTAAGATTGGGGAAAATGATAGGTTTTGGTTTCTTTTGTCCCCTTTCTCTTTTTTTTCTTCACTTGTCAGATTCATGTTTTCAATCTGATCTTTACAGCTTTGATGACAGAAGAGCAACATTTTCATTGTAAAAGTAGATTTCTGATTCTTGCAGGGATCGTTTGGCTGTAAGAGTGGAGGTTTAAGAAAAGGCATGAAGAAAATAGCAGGACCTGCATTAAATTCTGGGAGCTGGTCAAAAGGGTTTTGGTTTCTGTTTGCGGAGTAGACATCTGGGTATGTGCTTGTATTAGCTGTACTATATACTCATGCTTTGTGTTTGCATGCATCTGTAGGATAACTAAATATTTATGTGCTTTTACCACATGTTGGTGTGCATAATGTATATTTTAGCCATATTAAAGTTTAGCTTCTAGTCTAAATCAGCCACTTACGCACTTCATAGTAAGTAGAGAGAAACTTTTAAAGCAAGCAACTCATCCTGTCCTAAGATTCATCTCCTCTGATGGGAGAGGCACTTTGGACAAGGCATTGATTTAGACTAGCCATCTAAGTTTTAGTTGTATGTATTCAGGACATGTGTGTTTGCTTGGGATTTATATATATGTTGGAGTCCATATGGCAGTTCTGTTTGTACGTGCAATATGCATGTAGACTTGTGAAATGTCTGTACATTTGCATGAAAAGCAGTCGGCAGTAGTTTTTGCAGAGCATACTGTGAGTATAAAATACTTCAGTCTTCATTCAACTCGGATCGGACAATTTGGCTATGCTCTGCTTACCTGAAATATTTCAGAGCAGCAGCATTAAGCCAAATGCTGGTGTTATAACCCAGCCTGTTAACCTTTTCCCAGTGCTAAGCTCCCTGGAAGTCCCTGTTTTCCGCAGTGCCATACAGGTTTCTTGTTGCCCAGTTTCTGCCTGCCTCCAGAAGACATGAGCCAGGAGGGGAGAGGGAGCATGGTCTCATCAGAAAACATGGCCCTTTGCAGAGCACCGAGGACAGTAGGGTACCAACCTGCAGTCCCTATGAGGCAATTTACCACAATGAGGCAATGTAGATTCACAACAGCATTGATCCACATGGAAGTGTTCAAATTTGGGCAATGTTGATGTGACATGTCTGCACTGAAGAATATGAAAATGGAACATTCTGCCATTTTTTGTAAAAATGTAATTTTCTTTCTCTGAGAACTGTTAACATTTGAACTGTTGAGCTGGGATAAAATAAGAAGGTGAGATATCAGAATTTTCTATTGGATAAATATCCTGAATTTTGCTTAGTTTTGTGTTTACAGGTAATCCGTGTATTTGAGTCAGTGTATGGATATACTATATTTAATTGGAGCACTCACGGTCAACACAGTGAATACTTTCTGTGAGCTGAATAGAAGGTATGAAACTAGACTGTGTCTGGTTACATACCTAGACACTTTCTAGGTTAGCATTTTGGGGATCAGATCCTAAGCAAACGAGGACTGGTGTAGCTCACTGACTTCAGTTGACTCTGTTGACTCCTGCCAGGGCGGTTTGTGGCCTGGAAAACATGCTTACTATGAGAGATTAGAAGGGATCTATTTGTTGCACTTGTAAAAGAGCTTAAGAAACAATTCAATCATGTTCTATAATTACTTATGTGAGGAGAAGTTATCTGATATTACAGGGCTCTTCGGTCTGGCAGACAAAGGTATAACAAGATCTGACAGCTGAACAATTAAAATCTAATATAAATTTTTTTAATAGTGGATGTACTTAAGCTTCGGGACAGATAAGCAATATATAATGTTATTTCTGCATCACTCTGAACCTTTAAAATAAGACTGCGTGTTTCCCTAAAAGATGTGCTGTGGATTGACTTTGAGCTGTTGAGGCAGAAACTGAATTACTGGGGGAAGATTCACGGCGTGTGCTAGGCCAGTGAGAGCTGGAAGGACCAGGTCATGATTATCAGGTATATATATTGGCCCGGTAAGAGCCAAATGAGTGAGAGTCTCAGTGATCGGTTAACCATTATCAGAGCAAGATTATCTGCTTGCATCAAAAGGGAGAGATGCCCCTTGCCCCTCTGTGCACACGTGCACACGTAGGGTGCGTGTGTTCATGTTATTTATTTCAGGCTGTGACGTATGTTTGCTGCCGGCAGCCTGGGGCATACCTCTCGGGGTGCTCCCATACACAGCGTTTCGTGAGCCTCTGCCGGTGACGGGGAGAGGAGCGGAGATTTATACAGTGCCTCCAGGAATCCCCAGCAGGGCCCCTCTGGTGAACTTTGGCTCCCCGGCTTGCTGCCAAGCATTAACTACAATACTCGCACTTGTTTTTGACAACAGCACGCAGGTTGTATTTCACCCATTGCTATTTTGGTTTGGGAGTTATGGCAGAAATGTCTCTGGGTACTCGGCTGGTATAAGCGGAGCAGGAGATTTACTCTTATTGTGTAATGTCACCTTTCAGTCAGTGCTTGGGATGAAAATTATGGGGTGTCATTTGGTCTTTTTATTAAATTTCAAGGATATGGACCTCTTGTGTGGGAAGAGTGTCCAGGGAATAACTCCAGCCTGATTTTGCCTACAGGGGTAGCCTCAGCTTTTGGGCACCTTTAAAAATAAATATTAATTGTTTTTTCTTTCCTTTTTATCAGTAAGTTGGGACCAGCAGCAGCAGCAGTTGCCATCTTCCAAACTCTGCCTGTGATGATAGATGAGTTTGGCCCTGGAAGCACGGAGAGATACTGGACTCAGCACAACACAGATGTTGCAATGTAGCCAAATTAAGCTTTAGTGGGAATGTGCAAGTTGGGTCTTAGTCAGAGTATCTCATGCCTGCCTGTCTCGCTGAAAAGCAAGAGCAAAATATTAGCAGCTGACCTGGTGGGATATACACTTGCCCAAAATATTCTGTTACTGGCTGCAGATGAACCAGCATCTGATCTGCTGTGTGACTTTCCCGAGGATCTCACAGCCGTGGGGTGGGGAGGCGAAGGAGTTCTCCAAAAGAAATACTGATTTCTGCAATCTCCGTATCACAGTTCTTCATAAATCACAACACAGGAGATAAACTAGAGGTGTTACAATGGCAGGTCACGCTTATTCCTTAGACCTGGCTCAGTATAGCACAGGAAACAAACCTGAACATTATGGACTGTGAAAAATATTCTTGGGAGCTTCTGGGATAAAATAGGAACAGATTGCTAAATTAATTTGTAAGACGGAGATTGTAACAGGGGTTATGACATAAATTGTTAGTCTCTACGAATAGTAAGATGAACTGGCTAACTGTATTCCTTAAACCAATACAACAATAAAACTTAACAAGGAGGCATCTAGAGACCCCCGGTTATAGATGGCAAAAGCTGCCTCTGGGTGAAGGTCCTGTAACAGCACTTTCAGCCTAATAGAGGGAAAAAGAGAAAAGGGTACTGAAAAAGAGTGTAATCAAGGTACTGGAAAAGAGTGGAATCTGGATACCAAGAAAACAACAACAGGAAAATGAAAAAAAGTTCTCAGTAATGGTTTAACATTTCAGAGCAGGTTAAATATGCAATGTAATAAGGATGGCAAAGAGGTAAGGGATGAATAGTCTTTAGTTTATTTATTTTATCAGCCTCTTTATAATCTTGAGATTATAATCAATACATTCTTGATCTTAACGTGATGGGGTAACCCAAAATCAAGAAGTCAAAGAGGACAAATATGTCTTGCAGTCTTTCTTAAAAATAATTTTATTTTTTCTCTAGCTGAAGATAAAGGGGAGGGAATATCAGATCCTGACATTTCCCCCTGGTAGAAGAGTGCAGTCCTGGGGATGTCAGTCAGAACCTCCTGATATGATATAACTAAATTGCAACAGGAGGGGATCTAAAAATTGCCTGAAAAGCAATTCTTCCTTGTGACCAAGAAGAGGGACAGACTGTAAACAAATACAGTTTCTGCAGGGTGAAAGTTAAAACTCGATCCTATTGCCAAACACAAAACTCTGCAAGAGACTGTGTAAATAAAAAAAACCAAATGAGAATGTGCTAGCAGATACATATTCTGTCCTTTTTTATATGACTTGTCTGTTGCGTGGCTCTGCCACTCAGCATATGTGAAAATAAAACTGAAGGAGAATTGATTTTTATATACTGCTAACATTATTATGGACATTCCTCTTTTTAAAAATCCTCCCTATTTGAATAAGTGTGGCGGGGCGGTAGATATGTTTGCTGTTTGTACAATAAAAACGTGTATCTGCTAT
Organism: Gorsachius magnificus; assembly: GCA_034008185.1. Taxonomy (NCBI): domain Eukaryota; kingdom Metazoa; phylum Chordata; class Aves; order Pelecaniformes; family Ardeidae; genus Gorsachius; species Gorsachius magnificus. The sequence goes on from CM067081.1 coordinate 131,067,854, forward strand.
AGGCATCAGGAAGGGCAATTTCCACTCACACTGGAGAAAAACAGAGTAGCTTTGAATGTAGCCTTTTTGGTTTTTTTCACTGCACAAACATATGCATCGATTAAAGCTGCTAGGAAAACATCAGAACTATTTCGCACAAAAGCCCCAAATACAAAATTGTTTCTCCTTTGGGTGAATAAAGGTAGAATGTTTTTCAGTTTTTAATGTTTGTACACTTTTTTCTATTTTTCCCACATACAACTTTATTTTCAAAAAAACACTGAGAATGTCAATGCTTTTATTTCTAGTTTTTAATTTTGCTTCATAAGGCTTTTTAAGACAGTGTCAACTTAGAAAAATGAGTTTATGAAGGAAAAAATTTGAAACTGAAACTGCTAACATGGAACTTCATCAGCTTTGAAAAAGAGCAGCTGAGCCGTAGGTCTTTTCCTGTAACTTTTCCAGTACTGTGAAAAATTTGACAAGAAATAAATATTGAAAAATTGAACAAAATAAATATCAACAAAGTTCTAAATATAATCCAGGCTATTGTAACTCACATTCCCGGATTTTGAAACATTTTGCTCGACAGAGACCAGAAATTATTTTTAAATTACACTTTTAAAGAAAGTTCTGCTTCTAAGAAAGGTTTGGGTTTGTGCAGTACAAATTTCCAATAGAAATTTTTGATCAGCAGCAATTTAGTGTCACGTTGAAAATAGCTCAGACAAATCAAAAGAGGGTATTTTATTCCAAAATTTGCATTTTAAAACCAGTCCCCACCGAGACTCCAGAAAGCGAATGGAATGCATGAAAATTCAGTTTGATTACTCTCGTACAGGTTTTTTCATGGGATCGTAAGACACCTCTGACCATGCAGCGATACGACGTGGTCTGATGGGACGGTATTCTTGCACAGTCTCTGGTTCTGGTGAGCCCACTCGGCTGTTTTTCTTCTTTCTCCCCTTTCTTCTTTCTCACTCTCCTGCCAAGTTTTCCCTTTCAGTCTTCCTTCTTGTGAGGTGGTATAAAAAGCTTAGTGTACAAAAACTCACATAATGATACTCCGAGGGAGGATTATGTCCTTGCTCTCCTAGGCAGCTCAGAGTTGCCTTGGAATACAGGAAAACAGTGCAGATTTAGGCTGTAACAGTAATTTTTATCGCTGCTATTTAGGAAATGGTTCTGGAGTCTCTTCTTGGCAGCCCTCTTTTACATCCATCAGCAACGCAGCATAACCGTACCATCAGCACTAAGTACGAATTCTCACACCCTGCTGGGGACTCAGGACAAGCCTCCCACAAATAGCTTTCCATTTCCATCCTGAATTCAGCAGTAGCCAATTTAGAGGCAATATATGGCTCTAGGAATAGGCTGTCATGTACAGTATGCACAAGACAGCTCTCCCCTAATCTCATCTAATTGGCAACAGAAGTCGCTGTCATTAGGCACAGAGCGTGAGAGGCATTAGAGTCATTAGCGTTTGTGCAGGCTATCAGGGGGAGGTCAGATATTTGGGGAGATTCAGACACGTTCCCTAGGAAGACGTGGCACTCCTGAATTATGGCTTCCACTCAGTGAATTCCTCACAAGGCCTGCTATTTGCCATAGTACTATGCTCATGAAGAAGAATGAGAAAATAAGGATTTTTAGCTCAGACTGATAATAGCTTTGAGGAATGTGGAAAATGGATTTTGGTTTGGTTTTTTTTTTATGTAGGAATTTAATAAGTGAGGATCCATTCCTCTGCCTCTGAAATATAGATGCTCCTTTGTGAAATAATATTCTGGAAAATGTTCATTTCAGATAGCTTGACCCATTTAATTTTGACACCCTCTTTTAAAAATATTAAATATATATATACATACATTACAAAGAAAAATACTACAGAAAATAATTTCAAGGTCAGAGCCCAAGACTTCGTTCAGAGAAACCCTGGCCTTTTGATAGTGTTAGACCATCTCCTCCAGCTTTAGCTCTGAAGCAAAACCTCCGTGAAATCATCACAGCCTTGTGAAACAATTCCATTCCAATGCAATTAATTCCCCAATGGCAAACAGTTCTGCTAGACTTCTTCAACAAACGACAGTGCAATTTGACTGTAGTTCTGGTACCCAGACCGATATAAAATGCTGACTTGGCTTTTGAGAGAGGCCCCGGGACTGCAGAAAGCCATTTCCAGCTGAGAGTACAGTTTCTATGCACTTAGTTGGAAAGGTTTTGTTTTCGTTCATCTGGCAGAACTCCTGCCTGCAGGTTGAGGCAGGGACGCTGAATCATTCCGTGAGGTAGCACCGAGGACACGCTCCCCCGGGTCTGAGCAGGGGCTGGGAGGCATAACAGCCGGCTCTGCTCCAGCTTTGGGTCATGGCTCATCTCCCCATCTCCAGGACACTGGCAGCAGCACTGGCTGTTTTCAGCGGTCCCTCCTGCTTCCCCAAGCATCCCGTGCAGCCTGCCTCCCAGGTCACCCCAACCTCCCCATCTTTGCCCCGCAAGGCTTCTCTTTGCCAGTCCTGCAGAAAGCTCCTTATTGCTTCAGATTTATTTAAGTGGAGACTGTCTCACCACAAACACCTCATTTGTGCCTTTTTTTTTTCTCCGGATAATTTGGGATTCATGCAGAGTTGCGGTTCAAGGAAAATCCAAGCCCAAGTGGAGCACTCGGTCAGACCATGGCTCAGACAGGCGGTCTTCACTCGGCAGTAGCATTACATCCTCCAGGCCTTCACAGAGACAGAGAAAATTGTGGTTTTCTGTGAATGCAGCATTCCTCCGCCACACTTCTTGTTTGCACTGAGCTCTTTCGTATCGCAGGCTATGAACAGAAATGGCTGGGTAATTCAGTTTGCCACCGGTAAAGGTTTGCAGCTGCTCAGTCTTCCCCCACATCCTACTGCCTGAAATTCCTTTAGGGCTCTGTGCAGTATAGATGATCGAAACAGATGAAAAAGCACTGCAGGTACCAAGATGTTACTGAAGAGGTATAAGCTGTAAAACTTTCCCTGCTGATGCAGTTCCCTGGAGCACAAGCAGGAGATAGTGCTAGAGCAGCTAACATGAGCTGGAGCTGCCATGGGAAATAGCTCTGGTCCTGTCAGTGTTGCAAAATTAGTCTACAGATTATAAGAGCAACAGCAATTGCTGTTGTGAGAGGTAGCATTTTGGACAAATGCCCTTGTACTGTGGCTGTAGGATGTCAGAGTACCTTATCACAGGGAGAAGCAATGCTATATGGTAAGAAAACCTAGTGAATCTACAGCTAGTATCTCTGGAATGCAAGACCTCTGAGGCAGGTGAGCAATGGGGGGCTGGCATTATTTTTTGCCAACCCTCCCAGTGCCATACCCCTAGCATGGACATAGCAGAGACAAAGTACCACCGAGCTCCTGGTCCCTGATCAGTTTGGCTCCAGAAATCCCTCCCATGAAATCCCCAAGCATGTCAGGCAATGATGACTTTAGCATATCAGCTTCTAACTCTTTTCCCTCCATTCCTGGCCTCATTGTAAATGAATTTTTTAAAAAATCACAAAGTGCTGCTTGGCCAGCACATCTGGGTTGTTTAGCTGGGGCATCAGCCATAGGTGATCAATGGTCAGTGCCATACTGAAGATAAAATAGATGGATGTTTTCCCTGGTGCTGGCTAAAAAACCATTTTCCTGTCACTTCTCATTAAAATCTCATATTAAAGATGCTTGAAGAGGCATATTAATGGTTGGGCAAATAAGGCACAAGTATTGTTCATTGGAAAGGAAGCTATCTAATTATCAGGTTGCCCAGGAGAGATGGTGGTCACACTGGGAGGTGTGACAGGTGCCTACGGCTCTGCTGCAGATGTCCTTCCAGCAAGCCCATGTGCCAGCTTTGAGCACAGTTTCCACACTCGCTTAACAAGCAGGCAGTGAGCCAGCCCCGCTTTGCCCCTGCAGCATGGGTCCTGCCGCGTCCTTTTCCTCATACCTGGATAACTCTTTGCTCTGGTTTCTTTGCCTGGCTCCTTGTGTGGGTGCACAGATACATGGGATAGCACAAGGAGGGGGGCAGGATGGAGGAAGGGTTTCGCAGCTGGCAGCTGGTTTTGCAGCAGTGGCAGCTTATGCCCACCTGAAGCATCAATAGCAGGTTGATGGTGCTATTCCTGGTTGCAGCTAAGTCTAGGACACAGGAGTTGGGGAAGGTGTTTGTGGGGCCTGCTTCCTTCTCTGATGCCATAAACATCTCTGTGCTCCTGCACACCTGCTGTTTCGTCTGCATCTCTCTGGTGCTAGTCTGATGCCACAGTGCTGTAGGGAGTTTAAACACCGTAATATTGACCTTTCTGCTGGGCTAGTTGTGTGAATCAGCCTCCAGCAGGATCAGGTAAGCACCAGGACCGGAGGAGGTGACAAGGTGGTGGGACTGGTGCAGCCAGGAAAGGGAACTAGGACCCAAGAGATGAATGCCTTTCATTACCAGCTCTGCAGACTGACTTGACCATAGCATGAATTTGCCTACATCTCTGATCTCCTGTTTTGCATGGGAAATCTTGCTTTCAAGTAAGCACTTTCTCAATTCACAGATATTCACAGCTCCCAGTGTTGCCTATCTCCATCTCTCTTGACTCCAGAAGAAATGAAGGCAGTATTCCCTTTCACTGTTCTGTCTGCGCAGGGAGAAAAACAGTTGCAGGGGATGCCATAGGTGAAGTTGCTACCCTATGAGGCAAAGGAATGGAGATGATCTCTTGACAACCTGTCCAGAACCACTTTCTGGAATTCTCCTGCTGCGCAGGGTGAAATGATGAGCTGAGAATAGAAGACCTTGAGTCCATCCTGGTATTTGATGTCTATGACCTTGCAAATAGTTTGTTTTTGTGGGAAGTGACTTATTGACACCAATGCGTTGTTTAGCCTGAAGTACCTGGCAGAAAGAATTTAAATAAGTGTCCTACTTCAAGTATTGTTTTAAACAGCCAAGAATGGTATATTCTAATCCTGAAAAATAATTTAAAGTAAGTGCAGTAACACATAAATGGAAAAAAAACCCCAGTTATCCTTTTAAAAAAAGTATTCTTTTATGTATTTTTAAAGACATAGATGGGAGTACACATTGTTGCACTGTACAGTGTACCTTCCCTGTGTGCCACAAGGCACTTGAATAGTTGGAAAAGACAGTACAGTTACACGCTGATAAGAGATTGCCCGGAGGCTTCAGTGCAGAACAGAGTCTTCCTGTCATGCAAGATGAACAAGGTCCATTCAACTCTCCATTCCTGATTGCTTGCTGTGGTTATGGCATGCAGGTGGAGAGGCTGGAGGAGGGAGAATCAGGGGAGCCAGAGTGGGACTTCGTGCTGACCCAGGCCTGTTTTATAACCAGAAAAATATCCTGAAAAGCAGCAATTCCTGCTAGCTGCCCTGCTGATCTTAGCTGGCCATTTGTGATGGATGTCAAGGTAGATGTGGAATTGGAGGTGAGACCTTCCTCTGAAGCTGGATCGGGGGTTAAGGAAATGGGCATCTCCCTGCTTATGGCTGGGATTTCTAAGAACACGTTTGAATGTGCAGTAGGCACTGATTTAATTATATCAGCGCAGTTAAATTGGTAGAGCACTCCCCGACTGTGGATACAGTTATTCCAGTACAACTATGTAGTTATAGTCCAGTAGTTCAGTAGTTCCAGTACAACTGGTACAGCTTGTTCTTGTATAACACATACAGATGGTTGGTGGTGTAAGGCATTGGTGTAACTATTTGCTCTATAGGGACCATAACTTGGCTGTTATTAAATCTGTTTGTTGAAGAAGGAGAGAAGAGTGGCAGGAAGCAGGACGTTGTACTGGATCATATTATTCCTGCTGAAGAAATCAGCCAGATTACATGCACAGGGGCAGTTAAATGAGAGCACAGAGATGGGGAAATGACAAGGTAACCAAGAAATAACTGTATTGTAGATTACTGAATCATATTATTCCTGTAGGTTCTGCGGGTACTTGGCAGCTGGTAAATGATAAAGAGTGTTTATGCTGCTGATATAAATCAAAGCAGAAAAGAGCCCCAGGGCTCTGCCAGAATATGCTCTGTGTTCCTATGGGAATCTGTCCCAGCATTGCTTTCATTTGAATCCTCCTTTGTTTATTTTGCAAAACAGAAAAATTATTCTGAAGGACTTTTGGCTCCTCCAACTCCTGCTTTGGATATTCCAGCTTCCAACGAAAATCAGACACCCTCTGGCTCCAGACTAGTAACTCCCCACTGTTTTCCCTAACCACTAAGAGGTCTAGCACGTACAATTTTGAACTGAGTATCTAAACACAAATAAATTTAAAATACTGTGACAGACTACGAGTTGTGTTTTTTTAATCACAGTTATAATTTTTGTATCCTGTTACTCATTAGAGGTGTGGAAACTTCCATTTAAGCTTGAAGAAAAGAGTTAAAAATGATGAAATATAATGGGTCTCCACATAGCATGTAAGACATTTGAACTCAGCTGGCAAGAAAAAGCAAGATGAAGTACTTCTTAGACTGGTAACTGTTGTCATTATCGGCCAAAACCCAAGTGAGACACTGAATTACCAACGAGAATAAAATTGTGGGTCAGCAAAACAGCTTTTCTATTGACCTCCAAAGTTGTATAGGTAAAAATGAGACCAGCAGGGAAAACTTTTGCAGAGGACATCCTAGATTTCTTGAATAAACATCAGCCAGCAACCAGAACAGACATGATCCTTACTTTCTGATGCACCTGCACCTCTGACACATCCCCACCTGTCTAGGTTAGGGTGTGAAGATTCTTAGTACTGCTTGTCAGGACTGAGATTTAAAAAAAAGAGGACAGAAACCTCAGAAGAAGAGACCATAAACAACACAAAATGGTAACAAGAAACTGTAGCCAGGCACACTCCTTTTCACTGTCTTTCAGGGCATTTTGGGGTCAGCCTCCTTCCACCCAAGGGAAGGAGTAGCTTTCAGAGAAGGGGAAGTGTCCTAGCCATTTCAGTCTGGTGGTGGTATTGGCCAGCCATTCTTCTGTGCTTTTTTTAACATCCGAGGACAAAGATATCCTGCAGATGACTGAATTCAGAGGTAACTTTTCTTTCCTCTGGCCAGACCCCAGTCAGACTCAAGCTTCCTTATGAGCTTGATCCTTTCTGACAACTCTTTCAGTGTGAAATCCCTCAAACTACTAGTCAGACACAGGCACAAATCCATCGACCGTCTCCACACAGACCACTCCATGGAGGCAATTCACATCACTGCTAGAGAAGAATCCCATTCTCTTCCAAGTTAAAATCTCACTTGCATTAGCTGCCCTTCTTTATGTACAGCTAATTAGGAGTTTAAATTCAGGTTGTCTAAAGCTCACTTTCGCAGTTCTTGGGGACAGCATCGCCATTCTGCTGGTCACTCAGAGTCTGTGAGGGCAGAGCCTGTGACTCACAGATCCCATACAGACCATATACAGACTTTGCACAGTGTGGCGAGGATATGAGCTTCCATGTACACAGCTAAACTCTCATTCAAGTTCTGTCAGTTTGTGTTTTGTGTTTGTAGCCTGTCACTGTGATCAGGTCACCTTTTGCTTGCAACCTTCCCCTGCTTCTTCTGCACCTCCGCATTAAATGCAAGGAGCTAGTCTTTCCTTTCTAGCTGTCTGCCATCAATTCTTATGCTACCTATCATCTCTCATTCACTTGGAAGATACTGGATCTTTGGCCAGCCTATGGTGCTATACTGTAGTGCCCGCATGTTACATTTTCAGATCTAATGACCATGTTTTTTTCCTTTTCTGCCCCTCGTTCCTGGAGGATTTCTCTGTAATCGTAGACAAAAGCTGCTCCATGAGCCTCTTTCAGGCTTGGCTGGCTGGAAAAAATTGTGACGGAAGTGTTTTCGTGGTTGCTGGCATGTGCCGGTTTGCTGCGACTGGAAGGTTGTGCAAGTCCCACGCGGAGCCAGCCTGCCAGGAGAGAGTCCCCGGCAGGGGCTCTGCGCCCTCTCTCACCCAACATTGCAACAATTCCGGTTTTTGTTCTGGCTGGACTGTCACCAAGTGCTGAGATGCGAATTCCTCTGCAAATAAAATGCCTCTCTTGGCTTCGTTCTCTTTCCAGTTGTTTTTCTTCCAGCGATGCCTACAGTGACAATGGTTAGGTTGCAGCTCATCGCACTGACCAGCGTTGTCTCTCTGTGTCTGTGTGCTCGTTCATCTGTCTGTAGCTGCCCATTGTCTTTTGTCTTATGATCGCTTTGAGGGGTGGAACAATGTTTTCCTTTTGTCCTGAGACCTATGGGACTTTGGCTTAAAAGCAGGCATTTTATGCCCTACAGTAACATAAGCAAGAAACAATAAGATGTTTTCCTTCAGCAGGAGGACAAATCCTAAGTTCTTACTCAGGCAAATTGCCATTAGATGTAGTGCAGCTGAATGCTGCTTGAGTAGAAAGATGGAAAGAAGCTAAGGATTTGGTTCAAGAGAAAATAAAATATACACCGTCCTCAGCCTTCTGCATATTGAAAAGTGTGCTGTCTGCACACTGGCATAACGAAGAGCCCATTCTTAGCACACTGTAAGCAGCAGCCAGTCACAAAAGTGGTCTGCTTACAGGGAGTAAGTGGAAAAGGAATGGCATCTCTCTGGTCGTGGTTTGCACAAGATGTATAGCAAGACTGCATGTCCTGATGCATGTCCTGCACAGCCACGTGGTGGACAAGTTTGTCAGTCTTCTATGTTCTCAGGAATAGAAAATGGGAAGTATAGACTATGTCAATCCTAAAAAATAAAATGAGCACTGAAGGAGAGTGACATACCCATTGCCCAAAATGCCTATGGGGAATTCTTACTGCCTCAGGCTGTGCCTTGGCTTTGTCCATGAGGGTCCAGTTGGCTTGGGGGAAACTGTGTCAAGGAGTGTGCTACAGACGATTGACCTTGACTACCTTGACTTCAGCAAGGCTTTTGATACTGTCTCCCATAACATCCTCATAGGGAAGCTCAAGAAGTGTGGGTTGGATGAGTGGACAGTGAGGTGGACTGGGAACTGGCTGAACGACAGGGCTCAGTGGGTTCTGATCGGTGGGGCAGAGTCCAGTTGGAGGTCAGTAGCTAGTGGAGCTCCCCAGGGCTCAGTACTCAGCCCAGTCTTGTTCAACTTGTTCATCAATGACCTGGACGAGGGGACAGAGTGTACCATCAGCAAGTTCGCTGATGACACAAAACTGGGAGGAGTGGCTGCGCTGCCATTCAGCGGGACCTGGACAGGGTGGATAGTTGGGCGGAGAGAAACCTGATGAAATTCAACAAGGGCAAGTGCCGAGTGCTGCACCTGGGGAGGTCGAACCCCATGCACCAGTACAGGCTGGGGGCTGACTTGCTGGAAAGCAGCTCTGCCGAGAGGGACCTGGGAGTCCTGGTGGATGACAAGCTGAGCATGAGCCAGCAGTGTGCCCTTGTTGCCAAGAAGGCCAATGGTATCCTGGGGTGCATTAAGAGGATTGTGGCCAGCAGGTCAAGGGAGGTTATCCTCCCCCTCTACTCTGCCCCGGTGAGACCCCACCTGGAATACTGTGTCCAGTTCTGGGCTCCCCGGTTCAAGAAAGATGAGGAACTCCTAGAAAGAGTCCAGAAGAGAGCAACTAGGATGATAAAGGGGCTCGAACATCTCCCCTATGAGGAAAGGCTGAGGGAGTTGGGCTTGTTCAGCCTGAAGAAGAGAAGACTGAGAGAGGACCTCATCAACACATACAAATATCTTAAGGGTGGATGTCACGAGGACAGAGCCAGACTCTTCACACTGGTGCCCAGCGACAGGACAAGGGGCAGTGGATACAAGCTGAAACATAAGAGGTTTCAGTTGAATATGAGGAGTAACTTCTTTACTTTGAGGGTGACCGAGCACTGGAACAGGCTGCCCAGGGGGGTTGTGGAGTCTCCTTCTCTGGAGACATTCAAAGCCCGCCTGGATGAAGTCCTGTGTAACCTGCTCTAGGAGAACCTGCTTTAGCGGGGGGGTTGGACTAGATGATCTCCCGAGGTCCCTTCCAACCCTTGTGATTCTGTGATTCTGTGATTGCTGACTAGTTCTTGAGCATGTGTTGCAACTCTGTTTAGTTTATTAGTAGAGATGTAGCCATATACACCAGAAGCCCATTAATACAAAAGGTGAGGATTCAAAAGAAAACTGCAAGGTGTATGCATAAAAAAACCCCATAGATAAGAGCCTGGATAAGTGGATTCATTAAATATCTAGTTTTGAAATTTATACTGTCCCCATGCTCTGTCCAAGATAGGAATGCAGCTCTCCTAGGTGCTTCATAAATCAGTAGTACCGGATGTTCCCTGTACTTGACAGCTAACAGTCTGATTGCCTAAAACACTTCAAAAGGGGGAAAAGAAGCAAAGAGATAAATGAGCAATATTTAAGTAAACCCAGTGCTCAGTTTTGAGTATAAATGTATTCATGCTTATGGTTTTTTGAGAAGCTGTGCAAAAATGAATGGATACCTTCTTGGATACCTTTACACTTTCTTTTTCAAGAACAGCTAGGATTAAAAGTACTATGGCAGTATGGGTCGCAGGAAGCCATTCGATAATTTTGGAGCCCAGGAACTATTCATTAAGAGATGTTATGGATCAGAAATTTCAGTGACTGGAGAAGGCAGATGACCTCCTTTACTGCTTACTCTGAAAGTGCTGCTTTTATTCCATGTACCCCTGAAACAGATGATGGGCTACAAATTCAGTGACTGGCAGCATTAACACAGGTCAGTGAATTAATCCTTAAATCGTGATTGGATCAGTAGCAGAGTTACAAAGCAAAGAATTTGCTCTCGGTGTTTGCAAGTAGAAAGAAACTTAACAAGTTAGATTTAATACAAGTTTACCAGAAGGTGGAGCTGGATAGTAAATCTAAACAATAGCCAGCAATTAATACATTCCAAGGATTATTCCAGTACAGAGGAATGAATGTGTTCGATGTACCAGTAGTTTCTGTGCACTGCAATTCAGGTACGACAACTGCTAAAAGCTGGCATCTGTTACCTGGACAGAACTCTAATGATCAGAGTAGCCAGAAAAATGTTCTTGAACAATATAGTGGTAATACAAACAGCACTGCAAAAGTATGATTTGAAAATAGAGAAAATTAAATGCTAGCTTTAACTCCGATCCTCCAAAGTGTTTAAGTCTACATGTGTCTTTGGGCCTGTAAACAGTTACTCTGTCATGTGGATGTTACCCTGAGTTAGAGGCTTCTTCAGGAAACTTTAACCTGCATTGTATGCAAGAGATATTTGAAAAATAAAAAAAAACAACAACAGACCAGCAGTTGAAGTAACCAAAATCAGTCCCAGATGCTTTTCCTCTATTAGAAGGGTACCTTTACTTTAGTGACACTTCAGTGTCACTCTGTCATTCTTTTCTAGACTACAATAGAAATGTATAGAAACACCCCTTTTTTTCCATCTGCTAAAACCTCTGCATGTACTGATATCAATTGGGAGAGAACATAGCAATGAAAAAAGGTAATATAGCAAAACCAATGTTATCCTCTGTCAGGGTATGACATTAACCATATATATGCCATTAGGCAAAACCTCATTTCTGGAAATCCTTTGCATTTTTTGTATTGAGAACAGAAGAGACTGATGGACATGTACAGGTGAAGAGTATAGAATCTTAAATTGGGGCTGTAGGGGAAGGCAACCTTCAGACAATAAAACACATGTATAAAGATCATGGGCTACCTCTTAAAATTATATCACAGTGTATTAGATATTGCCATACTCTCATTCCCTGCAGATTGTCATATTTCGATACAAATATTTCTTTTGGCAGGTGAGGCAGACATTTAACTTCATCTTTTTATCCTGATTAATGAAAAATCCCCTTGAAAGACCATCCTTCACTTTGTAGCAGGCCAGACTGCCTGTCCATCCCTTACTCTGCTTATTAAGTCTTAAAATTAAGTCTTAAACTTAAGTCTTAAACTGCCCCTGGCTGCTGGCAGTGACTGGAGCTGGGGTTGTGATGATATGAAAGCCCCAGCTTCCTTGTAAAATTGGTAAGTTTCTTCTGCCTGGCTGACCTGCCAGTCTTTTGTCAGCCTCTTGGTATGAAACTCAGCCTAGGAAAAGTGTTCAACTGGAGCATCCGCGACAGGCACCTTTGCCATCACCACAGTACAACAACGTCTAAAAGCAAAGGATTACAAGTAACCCAGCAGCCATGCTGTTTGTGAATCCACCCTCTCAGGGAGGACATGGGCTTGAAACAGACTGGTGACTGGAGAGCCTCAAACCTGGCAGTGGTACTCATAACCCATGGCCAACCTGCCAAGCATGCAGCTGCTCTCCAGCTGATCCCATGGATTCTGCAGGGTACAGTGGCACAGCATGGGCCCCAGCTTTCATCTGGATCACATGGCTTCTCAGAGCAACTGTAAAGGTCAGGACCAAACGTATTGAGCTGCTGGGTTTGTCTGTGAAGTACTGTTTGAGCAGGTTTGAGGGACAGGTGCATGCTCTGGCTTCCTCCTTTTGGAAGGATTTTCTTAACCACACATTATTGTCTGGTGGTGCCCGGGCATCAGAGCAAGCATGGTGTGCCCCTTCCTTGGTGGTATTTGCAGTGATGAGTAATAAAATGCCAAAGGAACGCCCAAAGACAACAGATAAAGAACAGCATCAGCCACAGATGAAGCCCAAAGTGAGAAGGGCTGCAGATGTCCTCACAATGATCCTAGGTTCTCCCTTTTTGGCCCATCTGCAGATCATGATGGAAGCCGGCTTTGGTCAGGAGATATCTAACAAATAATGAAGAATTGGCACCAGGCTCAGGGCCCACATTCACTTTGTTTCAACTGCAGGGAATCTCAGAATAAAGGGCTGTGAAAACCTGGCAAAGGCTGTTTGAAGAGCTTGTTCAGCAAAATAATTTCCCACAGGCAGAAAGAATATGGTAAACATTTTCAGTGGTAGAAATAATAAATATAGAGCTCCATTGTGTTCCATCACAACTGACACAAGGCTCATATGATTAATGATTAATGCCAGGCCAGTAAAGCCCTCCCAAATATGCCTCCCAAAGAAGGAGGAAGGCAGAGGGTTTAGGTCTTCAGCTGAGGTACCTGAATTAATTTAAATACAATTTTATCTCACATGCTTGGTCTTAATTGTCTCCTCCTGAAAATTCAATACCTGCATTCATGCTCCTGGGCTCCAGGGATTTCAGAGCACCACACTGTCCCCACTGAAAGGAAATGAAAAATCGGCTGATGCTAACCAGACCCCTTCAGCAACTTTACCCATTTAAGAGCTGTATCCTGCAGAGTGATTAATGATTTTTTTCCTTTTACATCTAACAGCAAAGAAAGAAGGAAAGAAAGAACGTGTACTGTCGTTCACCTTCTAGCCAATAGAGTACAAAGGCATAGTTTGCCAGGATACGCACTTTCCTCCTGTGTGTGATTTATTTTTTGGTGTATCTGATGTTGCCTCTTCCTCGTATATGGTTGGAGTCTGCAGCATCTTATCAGCAAAAGGTTTGGCTCGCTCTTGTGTATGGCTAGCATTCTTCTTTCTTTGGGCCTTTTTAAAACTGCAACCTGAACCTGTTCACCAGCCCTTTATTAACATGTGTTTTATGGTACAGGTGTAATAATTAATCCAAATGGTTAGCAGATGTGGCTGTCTATCTCTGGGCATGTCAGTTCCTACACACCACCCCTTAATCAAGCAGTGCCCAAGCAATGCCAAAGTAAATGAAAGAAAATAAATTCCACAGAGATATTTATGAGGGCCACCTGGACAGAGAAATACCTTGGCCTTTGCCTGTCCCCTACTCCAGGTGGCTACAAAAGACTGAAGTCCCTCACTAAATACAGGTCAAATCAATCTTGCAGGGAGCTGAAAATGAAAAGCTGTGCTTGGCTCCCTCATTTAACAATAATGAAATTTTGTATATGTGCTCTGAGGAAGCCTGCCCACTTCACCTTATTTATTTGAAATTTCCCTTCTTTTTACTGGTGCCAGCACCTGCTGGACTTCACATAATTCAGGTTGCTGGTTCCTGCCTCTGTTTCTGGCAAGCCAAAGCTAAGGATCTTCTTTGTGTTATCAGCTGGACTCTGGGTGTTGCTTTGCAAATCACGAAGGGAAACACCAGATTTTTATGTTCCTGCCATTTCCACATCTCTTTTCTCGATTATTTATAATCTTCATGTGGGTAATTCCTGGCAGACTTTCAGCACGTTCAGCTTCTACTGGGATGAAAGGCTTTGCCTGTGAAGGGATGGTTGTTCCAGCCTGCCTCGGGGGGAGCCCATCCCTGGTGGAAGCTGCAGCCCCAGCCCCCCTACAGCATCATGGCAAAATGCACCTCCTGCCACCTAGGAATCTTCCACGCATCTGCTGCAACACATCCAGCTGCTCCTCCCAGGGAATAACCAGCATGAGGACACAGTGGATGGAAACTCAGGTCTTCCCTGGGGTGGGCAGGAGTTCTGCTAAGAAAGGGTTGGAAAATGAAGCTTCTGGAAAAGGGCATCGAATACTTCTTACATCCATGGCCATTGAATTCTTAGTGAATGAGAAGCTTTCAACCCTGGAAGAAAGCTGTGCATAACAGAAGAAAACAGTGGACATCCTTATAGCTGTAAATCCATTTTATGCACATTAAAAATGCAGGTATCAGTGCAGGTAGTTCTGTCATGGGCATTGCTTAGTGCAGAACAACCATGATGCCAAGCTACATAGGTAAAACGATGTGCCAAAAACAACATACAAATGCATGCGTACCTTGCTATTTTAAAATGTAAGCTCATTTCCTAATCAAACAAAGATAGGAAAAAGTTTCCCATAGGTTGCTGTTTATCTATCTGGCAAGTTTTGCCTAATGAACCTGTATATTGACTGCTGCCACAGATGAAAAAGCAAAACAGATGGATCATTGGAGTCAAGCTTAATGCACTGATTATCCTGGTGCAGTTGAAATTGAAAACTGCCATGCAAACACAAGGTGAATCAAAACTCTTTCCAGTTTGAACTACTACTGCTTAAATTTCCCCACTATTCAGTCAAGCTGAAGAGAAATTACTGAACAAAACCAAGTACATGATTCATGATTAAATCCGTGAGACCTATTAGCTATCAGCTTTCCATTCACCAGTCTGAAACTCCATGCCAAGAAGTGTCACAGTCTGCTTAGAACAGCAGTGGGGCCAGCCTGAACCACATGGCAGCAGCAGCTAAAAACTCCTGAACTATGCTGGTTTCTTAACATATCCCCCCATATTTTCATCCCCCCTGCTCAAGGTCTGAATGCTGGAATGAATTATCATCGATAACACAGAGGTGCATAAGAACTTGAGGACTCCAGAGTCTCCTCTTTTCATCTTCAAAGAGGCTTTGGAAATATGAATGTGCACAGAAGTGTGTTAAATGGATTATGCTTCCATTACTTTAACTTGTTTATTTGCAACATGAGAACAGCATGAAGTAAACACCTGGGAAGTTTCAGCTGGCAAAGTTCAGATGTTCTTTGGTTATAAAGGCACAAAAATAGCATCTTTTTAGAACAAGCACATAAAAAACAATGCAGAAAAGCCATACATCGCATAACTTGAAAATTCACGTTTTTCTTGTGGCTTCTAAAAATATCCACTTCTGCACTGAAGCTAATGCCTGTTACAGTTTAGCCAAAACAGGGTCAAAGCAGGTGGTTTAAGATTGAAGTCCCACATCAAATTAACTATGATATTTGATATCTGGTAAATACTCCCCAGGGCAAGTTGAATAAGAGACTTTATGATATGCAACAGGTTGGAGTAAATAAAAAGTGTGATGCAGACAAAACATCCACTCTCTGCAATGAAGTATTCCCTCCACAGCCCCGTCTCAAGGGAAGAAACAGAAAAGGAAGACCGGTGGTCAGAAGAAATACTTTAGATGTGAAGGAAGCATGTGTCTGGCAGCTTCAGACATGCACATGAAAAGTAGACTGTTGGAACCAAAGGGTTTCTCCATATGTTGAACTCTGAGTCTTCCATTTCTTCCAGAAGTGATTAGCTAAGGATATTTTCCACTTTTCAGTCAAAGAGAAAAGAAGAGAAAATCCTACAGGGAGATGTTAGATGTGCCACTGGGAAATGTACATCTTCTTATCTCTCTCTACGAGTATCTCTTCCAATCTTTCTTCTCCACCTGCCCCAGACCCTGGGCTGCTAAGCCAAGTTTCTAGGGGATTATAGTTTCCTGAGTCTTCCTGTTGATCATTTATAATTACTGGCACGAGACTGACTTTTTTCCTCCAGTTCTGTGGAACATCCTCAGGAATCTAAGATTTATTTAAAAGCTCTGTCAGTGGCTCAGAAAACTCCTTAGCCAATTCTTTTAAAACCCCTGGCTGCAGTGTATATTTGTTCTTTGATATCCTAAGCACAAAGCTTATATGTCGGAGGTAAGAGACATGGCACAAAAGCAGTGTCTGCAGCTCAAACAGGGTCTATATATTGTGTATCAATGGTGGAATACACACAAGTTACACAGCTTAGTCAAATATCTTCCCTTGCTTGTTCTTGCACATCTGAGAAAAGGGGTATGGCTAAAGATGCAGTCAGATGCTGTGTGGGTTGCTGTCTGCCCATATTTCTACTGATTCAGTTATTTTCTAGGCCCTGCTTTTGCTATTCTAGCTCCCCATTCATTCATATACATGAAATGCACCTTATAGATACAAAGAGAAGGAATGTTTGTCTCTCTGGTCACCGTACTCACCAGACATGCTGGTACTTAAACGCCAATACAGATGTTCCAGATTGTTGAAGTTTTGTGCTCTGCACGAAAGATGTAAATTATGCAAAAAGCCCCCCTTGGCCAAAGGACCACAGTAAGGAGCCTTAGAAATGAAAGGGAGAATTTTGGACTTTGAGAACAGGGCTGTAAGCTCTGGCAGTCTTTAAAATGTAAAATATGTACATATCTGTGTAAAAGCTTTCTGACAACACTGCTTATAAAGGGAAAGTAGGGTGACTGAAATAATCAGATGCCTGTCTAGAAGTGGTAGGCAAAATAGTGGAGGCTGAGACAGAGCTTCTGTAGTCAAAAATTGGTATCTTCAAAGTGGATTTATGTAAAATAGATCTTGTCCAAGTAGCTTGAGCTATAGGGGAGATTAAGTTCTAAATATAGTGCATAAAAATTAGTATGTCAATAAAATAGCCTTCAATATGGAATTTAATTTGGTGTCACTGTGTTTTCATTCAGAAACTGGCATAATAAAAAAATAATACAGCATATGCTAAATGGTTTAAAAATGAATTGATAAATTGGAAAGCAATACTATAAATCTGGGATCTTTGTTAAATAGGTGTGTTTTATGTGGAGCCCTGCATGTGTCAGTTTTCAGAATTAAACTTTTTCGTATTATCATTGGACCAGGAAAATATGTGGTTACCACTGACAAAGACTGGACATGACACAAAGATTATGCAGTGAAGTAAAAAAAAAAAGGACAAAGATAAAACAGTGATGCAGACCAGATTGCCTGGTGAAACAGATGCAAGCAACACATTAGGAAGTAAAGGCATTCGTTTGAAAAAAAAAAACCAAACCAGGCCGTACCGACAGAATACACTGTACATGTGCTCTGGAGGGTGCTGGGGACCACAGTCAGTACGCAGTCAGATTGGAGATCCTGAGGACCTCCAGAAAGGGTTACAGAGATTAATTAGGAAGGAGAAAAGTGCATACAGGTATGGTATTTTATTACGATGTGGCCATAACATCTATATTCACTGGTGTCCACAATCCAAGCTGGATAGTGAATAGCAGGAGAAGTCTCACAGGAGAATCAAGAGGATAATGAAAAGGCTGGAAAACTTACACTGGAGTAAAAGTCTCCAAAATAGCTCAGTCACTTAAAGAATGTTATAAAGATGACTGTCCATACCTGCTTGCACTGAGAACATAGTTTTGTTTTGTTTTGGTTTGTTCTGGTTTGGTTTTTTAGCTACTGGAGAAAGGCATCGCAGGATCCAATGGCTGGAAATAAAAATATGGTAACTTCAGACCAAAAATAAGGCACACATGTTTTTTAACCAGAGAATGACAGCTAATCATCAAAAGAACAGATCTGGTGGCTATGCAAGGTTCTCTATCACTGGCAATTTGAAAATTAAGATTGACTGTTTCACTTAAAGATGTGCCTTACTTCCAAAAGGAAGTAATTCAGGGAAGAAATGGTCTGGCCTGTGCTATCGTGGAGGTCGGGATCGACATGCAGGCTGCTCCCCTCTGGCTTTATAAACCATGAATCAGTTCCTTAATTCTTTCATGGGGAAGTCTATGCTTTTGGGGTTTGTTTTTCCTTTTGAATTGAAATTAGACATTATTGCATTTGTAGCATTAATTCTCCCAGACAACTAATAAATCAGACAAATATTTTGCCTGGGATGTATAGTTCACTTTAGCCACAAAAAGACTAAGGAGGAACTTGGACTGGAACATGTGGATTACAAAGGGAGGAAGAGATAGTTTTATGGGCTGTGATGAGATGATCTCATCCAACATTGGCTTTCTTAGATGTCAAAACCCTAATTGTTTGGGTTTGTTTTTCTCTATTTGTTGTTTGCTTGTTTTCTTTTAATTGAGGCTAAACTAAAACACAGAGACAAAAGTCAGGATGGAGCCAAAGCAGGACAAGCAGTCTCTTTTTTTTTTTTTTTTCCCCCAGAATTATCCCAAGATTTTAATTTGAAGTGGGTTTAATCTAAAGACTCCAACCTCCCTGTAGCCACATGTTGAATCAATTGAAAGGCAACCAACAGGTAAATATCTCTAGCACGGCACTGCTAATAATGTAGCAGACCTTTAGTAGAAGAGGAAACCCTTTTGACCCCTCTTGTGAAAGCTTTTCTGTGGCCTCAGGTTTGGTTGATTTTTTTGTTAAACTGTCATTACAAATGCAAGAAGCAGACACCTGCAAGAAGCTGATAACTTTACATACATCAACAAGGGAGAAAAGCAGAGGCAAATAGGTTTTATTTGGCTTTAACAGAACACCAGGGAGAAATACAGAGAGAGATTGACTGACAAGGGCTTCAGTAGAAACCCGTCAGCTCGTAATGTGAGAAAGTGCTTGTAAATGTACAAAAACCCCGTGGCCCTTTCCGAAACTAGGACACTTTGCCTGAAATATTCTACTTTTTCTCCCATTGTTTCCTATCCTCCCGTGTTGAAGTCTAACCACAGAACAAGGCACCACTGACCTGCACTGCCGCTCTGTATATCCATCTGGCACCTGTCAAACATTGGCAACCTGCCCCTATGCAAAACCCTGGAAGGGGACGGAGGTAACCGGTACATATTTTTAAAACAAATAAATTCTCCTGTGTGCTATGATCCTATCAGATTTTGTATCCTAAAAAGGGACAGGCTAGGGTCACCACATACATAGGGAACTTCCAAGAAACCTTGAGATATTGGAAGAAGAGTGTCTGAAGAAGATATCAGAAGCTCAGAAGATAACATGCTTCTCTTGAAGTGAAGAACCAATGCAGTAGGTTTTCTGGAGATATCCTCTCTCAGTTTAGACATAAACCACATGTCCTGCCTATTTCTGGGCAAATAATATGAATGAATGATGTCATTTTTTTCACAGCAGACAATTAAAGAAATTATGAACAATTCTGTTCATATTACTTGAAAATGTCTAGTCCTAAAAGAAGTGGGACCACTGAAGATTTTACAGAGCTATTTTCTAAAATGAAAATATTAACCCCAATTCTCAGTCAAATTTTACCTCTGATACCATTTCATCTTCCAATTTTACTCCAGTAGGACTGGGGATTTTTCAGTCTCTGCCCTACACTGTTCTAAAGGGCTACGCTGTTTCATAAAATACCTCCTAGAGTCTCTAACAATAGAGAAGCATGTCCTTCAGGAGATGCATGTAGTAACTGTTTTGTCTAACGTATATTGTCATTTTATTTGCGTGTAGAATAAAATTGAGGTTGTGGCTGTTGCACATGCATTATAGTGCATATCTTCTGTAATTCTTCTGCTTTCCCTGAAGTTACTTGTGTTGCACATGCTTGGAAGTTGTCATATTTCAGCGTTTTTAAATACTAACATTTTATTTATGCTTCTGTACTGTCTTTGCTGCAAAAATAAAACATAGAAGAATTCAGACAAAAAAATACTGATCAATTTCAATATAAACAAATAATTAAATCTATTGGATTGCTTTCTAGAAAAGTACTGGTGTGTTTATAAATAACCTGAAAAGTCAGAGATATCTAAGAAAGCAAAGAAATGCCTAAGATGTAATACATATACAGAGATTTAATGTATAAATATTGAGAAATGGAATTCTGTCCTACCAGGTTACCAGAGCCACATAAGGATATTCACTTAGTGCAATTTAAAAATGATGTCAACAATGCCCCTAAGTGTGACATTCTGTCCTTTTACCCCAGCTCTTGGCTTCCATCAGTCCTGCACAGTAGAGAAAAAAAAATAGTATAGGAAAAACCTACATGTGCCTGTTGTTAAGTTGGATAGGAGAATGGGAAAAACATGAGAACATCAGAAGAAATAAGGACTCTGTGAGCCAGCCACACTTCACAGGTACTCTCTCCATGGGTAATGCTCTCATATTTCATTCTAGTGCCCGTTTTTAGGGAAGTAAGAAATAAAGCTCTTGAGTCTGTGAGAAAACACTCTGAGATTCACAGGACCATGGTGGGCTTTGTGCCTTATATATGCTTTTCTTTTTTCTTATTATTAAAACAAAAGTGTATTGCAAAAAAAAAAATATTATCAAAGACAGTGAAGTTACGGCAAGCTGAAACAGTTGAGGTTTTGCTCCACTGTGTTTTTTATTATTTAACAGCAGAGCGAATGATGTATTGCAGCAGGGTACTATGACTACTGTTCTGTTTCTATGAAGGAGAAAGAGAGATTTCTGAGCCCCCAAGGTTCAGGCATGTATCACCTTCTCTCGTGGCTCAATGTTCCTCGAAGGTTTTGCCTGAAGTCTAATATATGGATTTATTTTGTTCAGTTGCATTTGTTATCCAAATGACATAATTTCCCCCCCCAACCATTGACTGATGTTTGAAATCTGTATCTAAATAGTAACCTGGCATATTTTTGTGTTTCCATGAAAGCTGCTGTGCTATTTTCCCTCACTCAGCACCCCAAAAAATCATATAAGTGGTAGATAAGGTGAATTGAGAACTGCTACTCTAAAAACTGCAGAGGCACATGATGAAACTAGTAGCAGACAGTTTTAAAACAGATAAAGTACTTTTTTTTTTACATGATGGATGTAAACTTCTAGCATCTGTTGCCACAGGAGGTTGTAGAGACAGACAGAATTGACGATTAAGGCAAATTTGTGGATAGCATGTCCATAGAATGGAATAAAAGAGCCAGTAAGGTATGTACTCTCTAGAATCCTTAATTCAATGGTTGTGGACCACAGGTAGTGGCTAGATTTGTGTGTTAGTCCCAAACTGCATATCCTGTTGCCACTGCCAGAGACAGCTACAGGGTTGGAAGGACCTCAGGTCTGGCCCCAAAGGGCATTCATTATATTTGCAAGAATTTTCTCCATCCAGTCTGTGGTCATAGGATTTATTTCACCCAACCTTTAACGCAGAAAACTGAGATTTCTCCCTGGATTTGCTTTGGTGTTCCTGTGAACAGCTCGATATTTTATGTTCCCAGGAAAAGGCGAGAGGAGCCTGAGAGCTGCCTGGTGGCAGTTGGATGGAGAAGACATAGAGAAGGCAGAGCCAGGACTCCCAAGGATCCCTGCTGGTTGCAGAAGTTGTTTTTCAGAATACTGTAACATCTCAGTCCACTTTATTTGTTCAAAGCACAATTTGCCACTTCCGTCCACTCTGCCTTTGAGTGAAGAAGCACTTTCGTTCTTTGCATAACCTTGCTGGGCTTCAGCAACAGGAGCACAGGGACAGAAAGAGAAGAGCATCTTCCATTTCTGCTCCGACAGATGCTACTCGAGCGGCCTCTGGCAGCAGGGAGAAGCAGTTGCGCCAGAAGGCAGCCACCACCTCTGCAGATCCGGGCTCAGGTGTACCAGGCGGCCCATGTGTTTGGAGGAATGGCTAGAGCAGAGGTGGTCAGGAGCTCAGGCAGGGAGTACTGAGCACTACAGAAAGATCCTCAGAGATAATAATAAACAGCGTTGCTTTCTGCCCGGGGGAGGGTGAGGGTACCTCCAAGCAGAGCGGACAGCGCAGCCAAAAGACCTAAGAATACGTCATGTCTGAACAAGGAGGAGCAGCAAAGACTCACCCGCTGCTTGCAAAGGTCTATGGTGTTTTTTGCTGCTTCAGCATACACATCCACACCTACGTAAGGGAGGGATCTATTGGGTTTGGTTTTGGTTTTAGAATTTCATTCCAAAAGTGATAAAATTTTCTATTTTTTAGAGTATTCTCTATTCTATTCCTATTCTATTGCAAATTTTCTGTTGGCCGACTGCCATCTCAAGGCTGTAAGACAAGTCAGAGAAGAAGCTTCGTAAATAGACCATAGTAAAATAATATAATAATAAATAGTGCAATATAATAATAAATAGGGCAATTTTATGTTTGTGATTTGTTCTTTTTCACTGTTGTCATTCTCATCATTGAAAGGCAAGGCTGAAAGTCTAACAGACTGGATAATATTACAATGTTCAGATTAATTTCATTTTTATCATTTTTATGGCTTTGCACCTTATTGCTTGGCAGTTAGTGGGAATAGATCAACTTTCCCCCAATTCTGAAAGCTGATTATCTCCTTCGCTCTTTAAGATAAGCAAAACCAATTGCATTTTCTTGTCTAACCCAGCCATGTGGTCTAGTCTTCCTATAAAGCTCTCTTTGTTTAAGTGTTTGTGCCTATTTGTTGTACATGCTTTTGCACAAGTGGCCAAATGCCTGTTCTTCATCACAACCATAATGCACTGAGTAAAATCCATTATTTTAGGGCTGGGATCTTTTGCATCAGTACCAGAGTTAAGGAGAGAGAAATAGCATCTGAAGAGCAACAAACGGGAGCTGCTCCTCTCTGAGGTCTCTTTGGCACCCATCTGGAGGAATGGATGTTAGGGCACTGCTTAAAGTATGTTTTTGTCCTGGAGAGCATCTGTGTAAAGAGGGGTCATGCAGATCTTTTTCCTTTGCATGTCAGAGCTGTACCTGCTCTGTACAGATGCACCATTTACAGCGAGGTTTCATCCTTGCTTCCAAGCAGTGCCAGCACAGCCAAGAGAGGAGCACTTGGAGCCAGCTCGTCCAGAGGCAGCAGTCAAGTGACTTGCTGAGATCTCCTTAGCAGCACCTCATCTGCCCCCCAGCTGCTCTGTCTCTGGGTGTGTAACCACTGTGCTCTCCCAGGCACCCTGGTGCATGAGCGCTAGTAAGCGTGGGCTAGCAAAGCCTAGACTGCAGCCTTGCACAATGCCCTGGAAGGACAGTGGCCTTTCCCTGGTGCTGAGTGATGGGATCCAGCAGCATCTGCAGTGCTGTAGCACCCAGAGCCAACACAGAGGGGTGCAGGGGTGCAGGATGGAGAAAGGGGTCCTAGTTGTCCCTGTTGCAGCGTTTGTGCTCAGGATTTGATCTCCTTTGCTCTGGAAGAGGTTTGCTGACCCTGAGACACAGAGCTTGGCGTGCAGAACACCTTCTGGTGGGGGAAGGACCCAGGGACAAGGGGAAGCTTTGGGGCCATACAGTACACTGCTTGGGAGAAGCTTTGGCAGCCTGCACTTTCTCTTTTAACAATATGAATTAGTAGTTGTTATTAGCATAAAATCACCAGTTAAAACACTCTCAGCTCATTTTTTAACAGTGGAGCTAATTGCCCTTAAGTGCCTGAGCTCCAGCAAAACGAAATGGCACCTTTGTGCAGAAACCCCCAGTGTTTCCCTGGTACATCCATAACGACCTTTAAAATAAGCCGTTACAATTCTGACATGGTACCAGCCTGACACCTTGGGCTGGGATTTAATTTTGAGTTATGGCAGCGTTAGGAAAACATATGATGTGGCCGTTTGTTTGCAGAAAGAAGGGGGAAAAAATCATAAAACCCTCTTTTTTTATGAGCTGTCGCTTGATTCGTTCCTGGAGCCCCAAGTAGCAAGCGTCTAAATCAATGCACACAGCTGTTCTTGCTTCTCGGAGCCCAGCAGGTGTACTACCCAATGCGCCTGCCATCTCCCCCCACTCACATAACAAATAATAACGTCTTACACACACCAGCCATCCATCACAGTTATGGCCGGCCCCGGTGAGGCCGCTGTTCTCAGGGTAGTGTGGAGATATTTTTTTTTTCTTCTTTCTTTTTTTTTTTTTCCCCTGTGCCTTTTTACTGTAGAAATACCCTGCCCATGGATTATTAGTCACACTTTCTGGAGTCCTTTAATTGAATAACCTTTGGCTCTTGTGGCAAAGAAAAAAAAAAACCCAACCAAAACAAAAAAACCCCAAACCCCACACACCACAGTGTTTATTTGTGTTAAAAAACAATAGGCATATTGTGACTGGCGAAATCAATTAGTCTTCCTCTGCAGTAAGGGCCCACATCTGGTGTGATTTAAGTTAATGTAAGGGAAGGGCCGCAGAGGCCCGAAGACCCTGAGTTCTCATTTCAACAGGTGACAGAGAAGGCATAAAAGGCTAATATATACTACAAGTGCGGGGGTGAGGCTATAAATACTGGAAGGTTTGCTTAGGAGGTAAAACAAAGCTAACCAATAATGCAAAAATAAATACCTTCCTGAGACGGGCTGTCACTTGGCATGAGCAGAGGCAGGAGGAGGGGGGGACAGGGATGGCTTGGGAGGCACAGGGTGCTGGGCAGCACGAAGGAGGTGGGTTTGCTGGTTGGTTTTGGGTGCCTTCTGTTCATAGGGAAGGAAGGTAAGGGGAGTTTGTTCAGCTCCTGCATGATTTCCCTCAGCCGGAGTCTAAAGGCAGTTGCAAGAACCCCGAGCTCTGCCTGCCTGCAAAGCACTAGCCCTGGGGGCTGTGTCTGATGGGAACCTGGGTAATTCCTGCCGCTCATCTCAATTCTGTCGCCTGTCACTTCAGTTGTCCTGCTTGTTCTTCCTCACTTGTGCTATGGTGACACAGCACTTATCAAACATGCCCCGTGTGTACTTCACTGAGAGGTAAAGAAGACCAGGTGGGGTAGATTTATTTTTTTTTTTTTTAGCAATATGATTTTGCAGAATTTTGGTGGGATCCATAAGCCACGGGACTCATGAAGCCTGGTTTCCTATGGATTTGTATCCTGCATCCCTGCAGCTCTTCTCTTATTCTGCTGCTGCAAGAAGCCAATTCCCTGCCTCTCTCTTGGCAGTACCTCTGGTCCTCCTGGCTTCTCCTCAACCGTCTCCTGCTCCCTCCATCTGACCTCAATATCCCCAGCTCCTTCCTATGCCTTTCCATTACTGAAAGCACTAATGTGGCCCTCTCTCCATTACTCGGCTGCCAATCTTCAAATAAATTTGAGGAACTTACCTCAGAGTCATTCAACTCTCCCTCAAATTTGGTTGCAATTGTCCTTTAAGTTCTGCAGGTCTTAGGAAGGGACTGACATGCTCAAGACTGCAATTACAAAGCCTTTTTACTTTGTAAAGTAGACTGAAGGCTGTTCTGTAAACACCATGTGTGGATTTCCAGATACACATTTCTGCAAAGTTCATCTGAGGCCAGAACACTCAGACTGATGGTTTAGCGACTTCTCTCCAATGTATTTCTGTAATGTTTGGACCATTTGCTGTTGTGTCTGCCTATGCATCCTGAACTTCTGTGGCCAGCCACCTGAGTAATTCTGGCACAGCTGGAAACCGAGACTCTTTGAACCCCAGGCCCACCTGAGGAGTGTGGGGAGCCTTGTGTTTGCCTGGCAAGGGAAGGTGGCAGAGTGCTCTGGAGCTATCCCTGATGCTGAGCACAACCCGCCTCTTTCCACCACTGCTGCATCTGCACAGTGTACAACAAGCACAACAGATCGACTGGATCGGATGTATGAGGGATGACTTGCTTTCAACAAAAAGATGCTGTTACTGTAATTATTGTGGCTGAGCTTTTGATATACCCTTATTAACAGTCACCTAGGAGGAGGAAATACGTATATTGTATGGTCTCAGTATAAACCCTACTGGGAGAACACATCCTCGATCTGAATCACTGTTGCTTTATACTGGGATTCCCAGGGAATTTGTTTCGGTTCACTAACTCCAGTGACTTGTCCAAGTGGGAAATCAGATGATTTAATTTTAATTTCTTCACACCAGTGATAAAGTTAGCCTGCTGCCACAGTCTCCATTGCCCTCTGTACAGAGGCTATAGGCAGGTACTGGGACTTGAAATAATACCATGATGATAATAAAGGTTTTTGTTGGTTTTTTTAAAATCAGTTTCCAACAGCTGGTTGCCAGTTGCCCTCTGACACAGACACATAAAAGGGAAGTAGTGAGTCCTGTACCAGCAGGGATCACTGGGAGAAATGCAGCCCTCATAAATCAAGCCAGCACTGTTACATAGCTTTAGTACAATGAAGTGCACATGTGCAAGGGCGACTGAAGAGGGACCCCACTCACTGGCTGGGAGCAAACAGACCTAGCTCTCAGGGAAGGGGTATGCCTGCCACCATGGCAAGTGATGGGGAGGACCTGAGGCATGCTTCTTCTGGGATCCTTAGTGGGAAACAAGCAAGACTTTGGATGGGGCAAGAATCCTCAGTGCAGTACTCTGAGCAGTTTCTCAGGTGGTTTCCAGTGTTTTGCCAGTTAACAAGCCCACAGCAGTGGAGTTCCTACTCTCCCCATAGAAGATCAGATCACTACCTGACACACCTTCATGGCAGGATGGAAAATATCCTTCATTTGTTTCAATATATTCCCTTGCTTTCACTCATATCCAAGTCACTTTTAGTGATGCTACTTTCTCCTTACAATCCTTGAAGCCTTGGAGGAATTACCAGTGTCATCACTGCAGCATAATCAAGCCAGGCATGTTTCTTCTTTTAGTCTTCCTTCAGTTGATTCACCAACTTTAAAGCCAGAGTGCCAGCCCTGCACATAACACTGCATAGCACTGGCCAGATAATGTCAGCAATAACTTCTGAACTGAGCTAATAACTCAAGGCTCAAATAGGCTAGAGGTGCCTATTATTTTTTGAATAAAGAAGTCACAAACATTATTGCAGGAGCAGGGAATCATACAGAGCTGGGCCGTGCAGGCTTTGTAGGTATGACATTTCCTACAGTTTTCTAGAGTTCAGCTGTCCAGCTTATGTACCCCTTTCCTGCTCATTGCCTGTTTCTTGAGTTTAAGGAG
Organism: Gorsachius magnificus; assembly: GCA_034008185.1. Lineage (NCBI taxonomy): Eukaryota > Metazoa > Chordata > Aves > Pelecaniformes > Ardeidae > Gorsachius > Gorsachius magnificus. The sequence goes on from CM067081.1 coordinate 131,095,176, forward strand.
CCCCTGGCAAAGGTGCAGGCTGGGAACAGACTTCTGCCACAAGAAGCGATGCAGGTTTTTCCCAGGTGACTTCCTCCCCAAGGACCTTTGGATTTTCCCACATCAACCTCTCAGTGAGATGGAAGTCTTCATCATGAGGTTCAGGGTGTCCTCTGTGTGATGGAGGGGTCATTCTGGCCACCTAGAGTAGGCAGCTACCACCAGTTTAACCCATACTCAGGAGAGGGGACCATCCAAGCCATTCTCTGAGCAGGTCGAATTGTTTAGGTGCTCCATGGTTCACTGCTGAACTGGGTCATGTACTTTTGAAATAAATGTGGCAGTAACTTAAAGACTTCAGGAGCTGAGAGTCTTCTGCATCCTATATCCTATCCTAAATATTGTGTTCCCCAAGCTTAAATTCAAGTTACAGTCACTGGATTTTTTTTCATTTGCTAGATTAATTAATATCAGACATCTTCTCCCACATATACACTGTCTGAAGCCCTTGCGTGATTAATTCCTCCTTGGCAGTGAAAGAGGTAGAGTTTAGCAGGGAGGCTTTTAAGCATATAGATCAGTTATACAATAAACTCTTGAGTGGTACAGTTGGTGCAATTAACAGGGGTGATACAGCAGAGTTTATTGTTATCGAGACCTCAATTTGGGACATGTGTTTAAGGTTTCACACAGCCAGCAGTTGCATATCAATATCATTTCAAAAAATGAATGCAATATTTTTTAAAATTTCCTCTAATATTGTTGTGGGTTGACCCCATACAAGCACCCCCACGACCACTTGCTGATTCCCCCCACCCCAGTGGGATGGAGGAGGGAACAGGAAGAGCAAAAATGAGAAAACTTGTGAGTTTTCCTTTCTTTTCTTCTCCAGCAAAACAGGTCTTCCTGTGAGTTTTCTTCTTTCTTTTCTTTTCCAGCAAAATAGTTTAATAGGTGAAAGAAAGAGGAAACAAACCAAGTGATACAAAGGCAATCACTCACCACCTCCCACAGGCAGACCAATGCCCAGCCAGACTCCAAGCAACAGCCTCCTCAGAAGGCAACAGCCAGCCCCCAACTTCTTCATCTACCCCAGTGAGTAGGCTGGGGGTGGGCAAGAGGTTGACAGCCAGGACTGCTGACCCGAACTGGCAGAAGGGATACTCCATACTATGACACTGTGCAAGCACTGCTCAGCAATCGCCAAAATATTAGTGTGTTATCAACACTACTTTAGCCACAAATCCAAAACACAGCACCATACAAGCTGCCATGAAGAAAGTTAACTCCATCCCAGCCAGACACAGTTCAAATATAAAGCTCCATCTTCAAGACATAGAAATTAATTTATAGAAGCTATTCTTTTTAAACTAGCATACAGCCAAATTCAGTGCCATGGGTAGAAGAATAAGCTATACTTTTGAAAGAGAGATTGTATCCTGGCACACTGAATAGATTTAAAAGTCTTATCAAACAAACATTCAGCATGATAGATCCATCTCCGCACCTGGCCCAGATGGCAGAAAGAACTAATGCAGTCATTAGGTAGGTGTGAAAGTGGGTGGAAGAGAAGAGACTTGACCTCTGTATAGACCACTGGGGAAAATGGGATGGGGATAATTTGTTCAATTCCAGGTTCTCTATTTTTAGATATTTTCAAAATTTACAAGACAGCAGAGAAGAACCATTAACAATTGTTTGGGTGCTATAGAAACTTTATTTATAGAAAATGTGGAGAAACTTTGAGACTTGATTGATTTTTTGCCTTGAATAGAATATTCAGAGGTGAGTATTACACTGTGCAAACATTTCCACATAAAGCAAACACTAAACACTCTAGGAGTTTTCGCCCACCATAGGAAGGCATAGTTAGTACTGATGACAGTAAGCTAAAGCCAGACACCTGCACCTGGGTTGAGGCAACCCTCAGTATCAACACAAGCTGGAGGGTGAAGGGATGGAGAGCAGCTCTGACGAGAAGGACTTGGGGATGCTGGTGGATGAAAAGCTGGACATGAGCTGGCAATGTGCACTGGCAGCCTAGAATGCCAACCGTACTCTGGGCTGCATCGGGGGAAGCGTGGTCAGCAGGTCGAGGGAGGTGATTCTGCCCCTCTACTCTGCTCTGGTGAGACCCCACCTGGAGTACTGTGTCCAGCTCTGGGGTCCTCAGCACAGGAAAGACATGGACCTGTTGGAGCGGGTCCAGAGGAGGGCCACAAAAATGATCAGAGGGATGGAACACCTCTGGTATAAAGAAAGGCTGAGAGAGTTGGAGATGTTCAGCCTGGAGAAGAGAAGGCTCCAGGGATACCTTACTGCGGCCTTTCAATACTGAAAAGGGGCTTATAAGAAAGATGGGAACAAACTTTTTAGCAGGGTCTCTTGCGATAGGACAAGGAGTAATGATTTTAAACTAAAAGAGGATAGATTCAGACTAGATATAAGGAAGAAATGTTTTACAATGAGGGTGGTGAAACACAGGAACAGGTTGCCCAGAGAGGCAGTAGATGCCCCATCCCTGGAAACATTCAAGGTCGGGTTGGACGGGGCTCTGAGCAACCTGATCAAGTTGAAAATGTCCATGCTTACTGCAGGGGAGGTTGGATTAGATGACTTTTAAAGGTCCCTTCCAACCCAAACTATTCTACAATTCTATGATTCTATGAAATCCATATTGAAAATAGTCACATATTTTGATAGTAAAGATAGTCATTACAAATTACCAGAGGCAATGCTGGGAGTCTCTGTGTCTTCCTGTCTTTAGAGATGTATGTTGATGAGCAACACATAGGGTTGATCTTCAAAGTCTTGTGATAACCGCAAGGTTGATTAGATGTCTGAATGGAATCAAGTCAGCTCTTAACTTTATTTTGGATAAACCACGTTGATTATGGCATTTACAGTAAGATCTATTGGAATAGATGTATTCCAAGATATTGGAATATCTTACCTGGTAATTATCGTTGCTACTCCTTCCTGGAGTTTGTAATATTAGTGAGCTCAGACAGATTCATTATATCAGTACAGACACCATGTAGGTGCTCTTAGGTTTTCCAGCAGTCTTTTGAAATGAGGGCACCAGAAACTGCACACTCCCCTGTGTAACACAATGGTTTATCGTTTTTCATAAATTCTTGAAAACCACCTCCTTTTGTCCACTAAATGCTTCCTGTAGATATATTAGTTGCTGATTTGACATGCTCATTAGCTTTCATATTCTGTCCAGTTATGCAGGCTTACCAGGTTTTTGGACTTGTGCTCCCACCTCAATGTCACTGAAAGTCTTTCCTAATGAAATAGATGGCATTCCTTGAACATCAGGTTGTCATTCACTGTGAAGCTGTCAAAAACCTGTACTGAGTGGGCCACACGTTTTCTCTTCATGACTTACAGCTCCTAAAGGTTTTTTCTTATCTATCTGTTTCATGGTCAGGCACATCCATGGATTTATTTTTTCCAGAAAGTTACCAATTGTAGATTACAGTATATTTCCTTTTCCATGTCTGTATAGTCTCCTTTTCATGATGAGATGACCTGCGAGTAATTACTTCGTGCAAGCATGTGAAGTGGAATTTAAATAGGTGGGAAGTGCTCTCAAACAAAAGCTGTAACAAATGCCTGGGCGTCTGCGTGCCCTGGGTTAGGCATTTAAAGAAATGAAAAGTTGGAGTCCTACTAGATGATGGAAAATTACTGGAAAGGTTGGCCAGGCTGTGGGACTGGGTCATAGGAGGGGGGGTTGCTGGCATGTTTGCAGATGCTTTTTTTCCAATTCAACCAGCTGTAACATATAAACTGCTGAAATGTGTTTTGTTCCATTTCATAAAAATGTGTGTTGATTTGTTTGTCTTAGAAAATACTTGTGAACAAATAAGAAATAGTTTTATAAATAATTTTAGAGAAAAAAATAAATGAAAGAACAAATACAAAATAATCCTCCTATCTAGTTGGTAAAAAGAAAAGTCATTGAAGTCAAATTTGAAAAATAACTCTCTTCTCAAAAACATGGTTAGCAAGATATGTCAATGAGCTATCCCTGGACGCTTTATCTTTTGGCTGGCCATAAAGTAGTATTACTCTAAAAATTAATTCCAGGTAAAGGAATGAGCGGTGATCCCATACTTTGGTTTGTCAGCATGTATGACAGAGATGAATGTGAAGCTGTGCCTACTTCAAGAATAATCACACTCTTCCCAGAGGACAGTATGTGGCTGCAAAACCTAATATGAGCCTGCATGAGAGTGTAGAACTGGTAGAAACATTTTTTTAATTTTTATTTTGGATTAACTTGGGCTACAGACATCCTTTTAGAATGACCATTTCCCAAAAGATGCTGACAGCTGCGGTTTGGAAGCTCCCAAGGCAAAACTGCCTGTGTAAGGAGCGCTGAGCTCCAGGTACAGTTGATCATGCTGTAACCCCATGTTCGGTGCAGGCAGTAGCCTGCAGGGTCGGTGACTGCAGGCTTTTATTTAATTCTCCTTCTTCCACATCTTCTCCAGCAAGGGAGGGATGCGGAGTGGTTAGGGCAGAACATCGGCAACGCGTCCTCGTGCACGGTGCCGCTGTCAGCTCTGCAGAGCCGTCAGGCGTGGTGCTGGGCAGGTCCCCGCCCGCCCGTGGCTGTGGGTGGCAGCACGTCAGACTCCTCTCCCCTCCATACCAGCCCCAGCCACGTTAGCAGTGTTCCCGCGGTGATGCACTAAGCACACACCGCTCCAAGTGGTTTGCAGACATTAATCAACTGGCTGTGATTTGTAGCACTTGAGATGGAATACGATCGTAAGAAGTGCCTCCATTTACTTATCTATAAATTACCTGCAGCTATCCCCTGTCTTTCCACATCATGGTGACAGCGTGCAGTTAATTGATTCACGGGGGTAAAGAGCTTTAAGATCATCTGGTGAAAGAAGTTGCAGAAGTAAGTGGCACTAAGCAGAAGCGGTGTTTTGGCAGGATGGCGATGTGCATTTCATGCCATGGGGATGGCGTAAATGAGGTATTTGCTTTGCATTCTTGGGGTCCCTCTGTGTGTGGTGTGGGGAAAGGCGGTCGCCCTCCATGAAAGCAGGTTTTATGTTGTGTGACATAAACGCTAGAGACCACTCTGTGTGCTGGGACATACGATACAGCTGACTTGCGGGCAAAATAATATAACCCACACCTCTCTGCCATGTTGGGATAAATCCCAGAGTGCACCTCTCAGAACAAGCATATCCTGTCATGAATGTCAAGCAATCAACATCAATAAATAATGAGTTGAAAACGGCAAGGTGGCGTAAAACTGCACAGCCCCACTTGGGAAGGTAGGGAAGCTGATTAAGTGTTATTTCCTGATCTGTAAATCATCAATTCCAAACCTCTTTGTGTGTTGTCTATAAAATATTGGCTGTGGGCCTTTTGTTATAAAGAGGTAACTAATTTTTATAGCAGCCCCGTAAATAGTAATTAACGTGCCACAAACTGAACAACATCCTGCTGTAAAAAATGGGGAAATGCTGTGCCTATTTTTAAGAGACCTGCATTCGTGCCTGGGTAGGATGAATACTTCTTTGCCCCTGGTTGGGTGGGTAGACGCACACGCGCTGCTGTGTTGGAAAGCTCTAGACCCTTGCTTTTGTTCCTTGCCTTAGGAACAGCCCTGGCATGACCTGGGAAGGACCAGCAATCTGAAGTCCACAGTCTCTTTTCGGTGCCTGCTGTATCAGAGGAGACAGAAAGGAATGATGAACTAGATGATTATAGAACACAGCATTTTTCTTTCCAGCCTCTATCACTTAATGTTTGGCTTATGCCCTGAAACATGAGAAGGACTTAGATCTCATCTCAAAGCATTTTTTCTGAGTCTGTCTAATAAAACTGTATATGCTCTCATTATCCATATAAATCCCTAATCCCTTTCTGAACAGCAACAAACTGTTGACCTTGGTGACACAGTGAATCCCACAGGTTCAGCATTCGTGCTTAAGAATAAGAAAACCAGCCAGCCCCCAACCTTCCCCCCTCCACTTCCTCAGTTTTAAACTAATAATCTTATGGGTGTAGTCAGTGCCCCTGGTTCCCTGAGAAGAGGATAGACGGGCATGTCAAATGTATTGTACTTGTAACATACCACGTGCATGGACCATGGGAGGGACTGGAGCGGGGAGGAGGGGCAGGACTGCGCAGCGTGGCTGGACCCATGTTACATGACCTGGAGTATGCACACAGCTCCAGGAGGTGTTAATGGCCTGCAGCAACAGCAGCCCTGCTCCTTTTGCCCCCCACTGCCTTCCTTTAGAAAATTTGCACCTGGGCACATAAATGCTGAGAACAGAGACCTTCAGATGCTCCCACTGGCAGCTACATCTTCGTTCTACAGTGATGGGAGCTGCACACAGAGCACTCAGCTTTTTCTGCCTTGTGCCTGCCTAGCTTCAAGAGGGAAAGGAGGCAGCTGGGCTGCTAAGCCATCACCCTGGCTTCCTGACGTGCGTGCAGCTAGTGGCTGAACTGGTCGGTGCTACACATTAGATTTATTTCTGAATCCACCACATCTATTTGTTAATTCCAGCACTGGCAGTGCCCTTTGAATTAGAGGATGTTACAAGCTTGCACTCTGGCACATGGCCTTATCTGCTGTATCTTATTCAGTGAAAAAAAAAAGGAGAAAAGATATTAAAACATCATTAAGTTATTTTTGTCATTTTTGGTTGCATCCCTGTGGATAAGGAAGGCTCAGGGCAAGGTAAAGCTTTATCACACCACTGTTGCTACACATCTGTGATGGCCTCTTTGTAGACAGTTCTCCGTCCAGTGTCTCCCAACTCCTCTGTGTTATCTGTAGTCTTTCTTGGTCTCACGGCACATCTCAGTCTCTTCACTTGCTCTGCGATCAGCAGTGTTTAACTCCTGCTCTGCCCTGTCTTTTGATGCCCATGTACACGCACACTGTCATTCACACTCCACACACACCAGTGCAGTATTTCCTCTATAAATCTTGACATCTATGTTAGCAAGTAGTGTGGCACAGGAGGAGCAAGCCAATAGATCAAAAAAGCTTGTGCTGAGGCTGCTGCATCAACACTGCACATATTTTGAGGGCTTGGCTTTGTACTAGAATTCCTGCAGCCCAACAGACCAAGTGTCACTGCTACTCATGTGGCTTGAAGCTGACGGGGGGAAAGCCATCCTATAAGCCTTTGCTTTCTGGGTTGTGGGCCCCTCAGCGAGCCATGCCCAGGAGCCCCACACTGCCTTTTTGACAGTCTCAAGAAGATGAAGATAGCACATCCTGGTTCCTGCCACTGTTACCCACAGGACCTCAGGCAGGGGAGCAAGCTTTGCTTCTGCTCCTGGTCTTGTTGCTGTCAGGTTGCTGTTCCTTTCTTATTTCTGTTCCCATTCCTTTGCAAGCAACAGTCAGGGGCTTACTGCTTCGATCTGCCAGCGAGGGATGCACTAGCACCTACCCTCCTGAAAGGACTTTTGTCGGAGGAGGGAGCCAGGGACGATGACTTTCTGGGAGTCTTTGCTGATGCAACTGCTTCACCTGGTTTGATTGAAGGTTCTGGTCCCAGGAGAAGGGCTCTGCTGGGAGGGGCAGCGCTTTTCTTAGGGTATGGGCAGACAGCATCAGGAGCAAAACTCTCAGATGCAGTGAGTAAGCATGGCAGAAAATTAAAAAAAAAAAAAAGTAATAGAAGAAACAAAGTTTTCAGTGAGGTGGGGAGAGCAGCAAGAGGAAGTAAGCCAGGTAGCGAAGAGGAAGCATGCTGAGGAATGAGGCGAGGTCATGATGGTTATGTGAAGAGGACCACTTGACCCTCTGTCCCCCTCCATGCCATGCTGTTCCCCTTGTGTTCACTCTTACTTACACATCGTTGTCTTCACTGTGGATTAGGGTCAATCACACCACCTTTGGGTGAGATCATGTTATAGACACCCAGACGACGAGCACAATGCGGTCTGACTCCACTCTGCCAGGGATGCTGCAGCTGCTCAGGAGCTTTGACCTGAGATACTTAATGTTTTCCTGCTATTGTGGTAACTGCTGTTTACCGGTCCACAAGGCAGTGGCACAAAAGGTACGCTTTTTAATATGTAAAATCTCTTTGTGCGAGAAGTACAGGATTTCAGATTTTGCTGAACTTTTTGTAGGACTCAAACTGTGGTAACTTAAATCACTCACCTTTAAAACCAGACTTTTATGCAGGAAACTGAATAATTTCCTCAACTAAAAATATAGTGTTAAGGGCACATAGCGATTTCACAAAAAATATTGATGATTAACAATAGTTTCCTGCCCCCTAAAGCATGGGACCACTCAACTACCACTCCACAACCACTGGAGTGATATTGAAGTCAACAGGCAGCATAAAAATACAATAGCAAAATCCTAACATGCAGCAAATCTACTTTGGCCACTAAGGCCCAGAGTCCCAAAGAGCTTACTGCCTCTCTGCTATTGATTGCAACGGGAGTGGGCGTCAGGTTCCCAAGTACCTATCAGAAACTTAGCCCAAGTGACAAGATAATGCCTCTTTGTAACTCTCCAGCCTGATTTATCCACTTCTGACAGAGTTCCGTGAACAGGGTCTGGTTAAGAAATATGAACTTGTTAAACCTTGCTGAAAGGTTTGGAGAAAGGCTGCAATCTCCAGTGAGCAAAGTGCGTATCTCCTGGAGCAGGCTGCATGCTGGGGCCATTCATCACCAGCCACGAGGAGGGGTCTGGCAGGGAACAATTGATATGGTTTTGCCATTGAAGAGACAGTTTCCCTTTACAACATATGGAAGACAGATTACACTGGCCTGTCCTAATGCGAGTGGAGCTCTGATGGGAAGAATACATGGGTGAGAGAGGGACATCTAGGAATCAATATCATCTGACACCCATTTTCTGTTTTCAATATGCAGACCTGCACCTTGCTGCCTCTGGAAGCCTCTTCCCTCTGCTTGAATTTCAGTTCTCCCTGCAGATGCACCCCCCGTCTCTCATCTTGCATGGCCAGTGGCAGGAACTAATAATGGAGCCTGGCCCTCCCCACCGCACCTCAACCTCCACCTTTCTGTCCTCCCCTATCAGGTTTTCCAGGTTTTCAAAGTGACAAATCTGGACACAAAAAGTGTTGGCAGGATGTCACAGGAAAGCGATTGGGTACACAGCAGTGAGGATGGCAGGAAAATGCTTCTCCAAACATCATGTCTTCTTCCACTACAGATCTGGTTCTTCACCTTTATTTTCTCCTTTCTTGACCCACATGAACCAGCTAAAATCAACCTTTACAAAGTACTGACAGTCTGTTTTTCCATGAAGGACACACATGCCGTACTCAGGGCAGCTAAGGGGAAATAAGGAGAATCTAAGTAAAATATGGATTCACCCTTGAAGAAGCAAAGTAATTCACAAAGCAATGTTACAAAACAAATATGCAAATGGCAATGAGAAAATAGAGAAAGAAATAGAAAGAAAAAAGAAAAAAGTAACCCATGTCAATAAGTTCCTTAAGGGCAAGACAAAGTGTACAATAAATGCCTCTTAAGAACACAGTCTTTCTTGCGGAAAATTTCTCTCAGAAGACAAAAAGTTGGACTGATGAAGACTGTATGAAATAAAAAAAAGATCCAGCAAAGTATGTCTCAGAGCCAAATAAGCAGGGAGAGCAACCAGGCAAATAAATGTTTCTTAGTATTTCTGTTCAAAAGTGATGGCAACATGCAGTGGTACCTGCCTGCCCTGCATTGGGTGGTGCCTGGGCCTACCGCCCATTCAGTGTGATGTTCAGATGAAAGACATCTTTCAGACTAAAGGGTGAATAGGGATCCCACATGTGTGGGATCGCAGATAAAGGGAGGTTAGAGTCCACAGAAAGGTTAATCCGTGGCAGGAGTTGGGGGTAAGTCATGGTTAGAAGAGCAGTAGTTTAAGAGTATCTTGCCTTTTAACATTGCAGAGAAGAAGAGAGGCAGGAAAGGGGTCAAGCAAATTTCTTACAGAAATCAGTGAGACAGAAAACAAAAGCAAAAACATTCCTCTTAAAAATATAGGACAATTCCTTATTTGGTGAAAGAAGGGACTGGTTGTTTACTGACCTGATGTTTTACAGTGGCTACGTGTCAAAATTAAGAGCTGTGCAGAATACCATGCTTGAGATGCAGAAGATACCACAAGTTAACACACCTGCAAAGCATCAGGTGCATTAAAGCCTCAGAAAATGGAAGTAAATTGACAAATCTGCTTGCAGGGAAAGGAATAGTTCAGCTCAGAGATACAGTAAGAATTTTTTAAAATACAAAAAACCCACAAAAATTGTACAGAAATGCTTTCTTTGTTCATCTTTGTGGTATCCCACCATTGCACAGGATCATTCCTCCCCTTCACTAGCAGTATTTTTGGCTTTCACCACTCTCTACTGAGGAGTCCTGAGCCATGACCACCTCTTTCAGTCCACCACACGAGAGACTATACATCATCATTGTTATTATTACTGAGGTGGTGTGCTGGGTCTCCAATAATTCATTGATGCTTTGTGTGGGAGGTACAGAAACTGCAGCATGTGGACTAGAGCTCAGTGTTGGGGGGTTCCTCCAGAGACTTCATTTTAAAAGTTATTCACTTTACCCTAAGTTATCAAGATATATCTGTCAGGGCCCCTAATGCACTAATAGGCCTTAATGGCCCTGAGCAGTAAGGCCACTCCATCCACCCACGCTGGCAATGGGCCCTGGGCTGTTTCAGCTCAGGAACCTATGGACCTATGTTATAGTCTCATACTGAGTCCCATCTATGGCCCCCTTCTCCATCTGTTCCTCACTGAGCTCCCCAGATGGACCCTGGACATAATCCGTCACCTTGCCTTGGTTGGGGCAGTCAACAGAAATGGTTGTCAGGACCCCAGCACTGTTCTCCCTCTCCAGATCTTCTCCAGGTCCCTGCCTGGGCTGGGATCGCACTTGGCTCCCCACTTACTCTCCCTTGTTTGGCAGCCCCACTCTTATGCTTCCTGACAATCTCACTGCTTTGCGTAACCTTCCTATGTGGTAATAAATGCTGATGAATCTAGGAAGACATGCCAAGGCCATTTATTTTAAGAATAGCTAAAAAAATGACCAAGTCAGGGAAGGAAAGTCTGAGTGCACCAAAGAGGGTACCTTGCATTTTAGGGACTAGCAGACATTGGGGAAATGTGGGAACATAACAAGGAACAAGGGGAGTGGGGCCTCTTGTCTCTGGGTGGCCACAGCTTTATAGCAAAATGAGGCTGTGTAATTACTTCTTGCAACAGGCTTCTTGTATTTGATTTTTTTTTTTATCCTGTAAGTTGAGCAAACAGACCATTAAGCAGTTGCACCAGCTACGTTAGTCTCTCAGCACGGGTGTTAGAGGAATGCTGGTGCTGAGTTTTCTTACAGATGAGAAATAGATGCTGGGGGTGGGAGATTTACAGTGTCTGTGAGTCATGAGGGATTAAAAATGAGTTCCTTCATGGAGTGAGGCTCATGATTTGGGATTAGCCTGTACGTCACATATCCCTGGCTGAAATGGAGAACATTTGGCAGGAGTAGGAGGGCCTCTTCATAAAACTTCGGCAGTGTGTCACTGGTTAGTGGCCAAAACTATGGACCTGAAACTTATCTTTAGTGACTTTTTTTTTAATGGGGAGAAGTTTCTGGGAGATTAGGCCAGAAAAAAAAAAAAAAAAGAGACTGCTGTCATTGCAATTCAAGATGAGAAAATTTTATGGTATAGAGAAAGAAGAAAGGCAGGAACGTTTTTCTCTTTCCCTTCCCCTAGACTATTTAGACAGCTGCACTAGCAGAGGACAGAAGGCCTGAGAAGAAGCAAAAGAGGCTATGGAAGAAGCAAGATGAGGACAGAGCTTGATAATGCTTGTTTTTTCTCATTCTTGGAAGAGCATCCCTAATCTCCCTCCTCAATCATTTTGATGCTTGCCGTGCAAAAATGGTGGTCACTGAACAATTGTAGAGATCAGAAATGGACTTGTTTTCTCCAAACATGTAGCAAAGGTATTGCTTGCTGTTACATATCAATGATCTTACTTGTTGAGTGCTACCTTTTTCTAGGACCATCTTCACCTAGATGCTCCTAGGTGAAGATGCTACCAATCCTCTTCACTCTAGGTGAAGAGGCAACCCATGTGAAGCAGCACAACTTTGTTAAAGTTCTCACTACCATCTCTCCTTTTTGTTTGTATTCTTGTTCAACCAGAATGCTTCTTTATGCACAGTAACATGTGATGCCACAAGTTGGTATTGAACTGATTTTTCAAACTTGACTTTTGTAGCAATCACATCTCATAAGCATCTGTAGTGATGTTTAAAACTTTTGCTACCTCAATAGCAATTCAGACATTAACTTCACTCCCGCTGTGTACACACATCTTAACCTTCAGCTGGCCCTTGAAGTTAGGCAACTTCATTAGTGTATTTTTTATTTCAGCATCTGGTAGATATATGGATATAGCTATAATACTCTCTTTCCTTTACTCTGTGCGTGTGTGTAGCTGTATTACAGACCTTATATCAATGAGCTCATCGAAATGAATGGAAAAACAGTCACATTTATCTAAATCATCTGCTAGTTGAATTTTCAGGTCATCGTCCGACTTAATTCTTTAACTTTATCCCTGCTGTTTAGTATGCATTTTATATTCAATCATTTCAGTTTTGTTATCATAGGCTTAAGATAATGGCTTGGCATAAGAGATGCTTGTTCCTCCTGTGAAATCACCATCAGATAGTTTTTGATGTGCAGTGCAGCCTGCCACTTGAGAGCTTGCCAATACAGTATTATTTGCTGTCGTTGGAAACTTCTGTAGTGAAGTTCAGTGCCTAGGAATGTTTGTCATTTCAAAGGGAAGGATCCTTTCTTTATCCCCTTTCATTTGAAAGCAAGTTTTTACGATGCCTTTCAAAATAGCATTTAACACTAAAATATTCTAAAAAAATCTACTTTCAGAATCCAGAAGATGAAATGGCTTCCAATTTTGTTTCATCACACAGTACTTGATTGTTCCCTCATGCCTGAAAGCCTCAGCCTACTGCTTTATTGTATATTTTTGCACTTAGGCTCCAGAGCCACAGTGTAAATATATCTGTGACTGCTTATGCACAGAGCTTGGGTGTGTTTATGCAACATGCTAGATCACATAATAAATATTGTAAACATTTTTGTATACATCACTAGCAGTTTTACTCTCTCAGCCTTTAAATAACGTCCCACTATGTATCAAGCCTGCTTTTGAGGCTTAGTGCCCATAAAACACAGAGCGGGTGTTGCATAGAGTGTTAAAGCCGTGTTTGCAGTAATGTGGATGAGGAGCATTTTTTACATTTATTCTCAGAGCCTGCATATGATGAAACTATGCATTGTTGTATTACAAAAGGAATAAGCCTGTGATTAAAAAATACCACTGTAATTAATCACCACCAGTGCAGGGCCAAATCTCTGCTGGTGCCAGCATTTTGTCTTGACCAGTTTAATTCTTTCCCTTCTTCATTTTCATTCCCTTTCTTGCTCTATCTTCACCTGGAAACTGATTTTCTTTTCCTTCCAACCTTAGTCTTCTCACCTCACTGTGGGCTGTGCATCCCCAAATTTCTAGTGATCCTTTCCTACTTGCCTGGTCTCTGTCTCTTTGTCCTGCCCTCCAGCTGCTTTGTTGCCTTGTTTCAGGTCCACTGGTGAATATTCAGTGTGCTGTTTTTTCTCCTCCAGTCTCTGCCCACAACTACCTTGCTCCTCCCTGCACCCCAAATGCTTTGCATCTTTCCTCTCCCATAATTTGCTCTAGAGGAGAAAGGGAGTGAGGTTTATGGAGAGAGCATGGGGAAAGTCCAAGTTCTTTGTCGGTCTCCCTCTGGGGGTTGGCTGGGGAGAAGGAGAGGTGGCTCCAGGGAGGTGCATCCTTTTGAGCATCAGAGCAGCTCTCAAGTTGCGCCAGAGGAGATTTAGATTGGATATTAGGAAAAATTTCTTCACTGAAAGGGTTGTAAAGCATTGGAACAGGCTGCCCAGGGAAGTGGTTGAGTCCCCATCCCTGGCTGGAGGTATTTAAAAGATGGGTAGATATGGTGCTTTCAGACACGGTTTAGTGGTGGACTTGGCAGTGCTAGGTTAATGGTTGGACTTGATGATCTTAAGAGTCTTTTCCAACCTAAATGATTCTGTGATTCTATGATTCTGTGATTACAGCTTGAGGCAGTAGCTGAGCTGTTCACCTGTGTGTCTATCTCTCCACTGTCTTCTAACGGCTCTGAGTGCAGCATATTCAGATTTTCTTCAGCTTCCAGCTAATGTGCTTGGCTGCTTTTAGACAAGGCAGTTGTAGAGGCAATAGGTAAGCCATCAAATCCCTAGCCTGGGTTTTGCACCTGATATTAAGTATATGTTTCCACAGTTAGAGTGCCACTTGTACCTGTGTTAGGTAGCCTAAAGTCAGCTTGGATGTGCCCTCAGCACATTGCAAAATGCAGAGGTATCTTGTTAAGGGAACAAAAGGGGGAAGAGAGCTTTCAGTGTTGCTGCTTGGAAGCAGGAGACTCAAACTGATCCCTGACAGCCCTCATTATCTCTCAGCTCTGTCTGTGTGGCCTGTGTGAATCCATTTGCGGGGTAGCAACAGAGCCAAAAGCATGTGGAATAAACATGAAGGTGAGGAGGCAGGAAGGGACAGTGGCTGGAAAATTATTTCTGCCCCTTCTTCCCTGTTGTACAGAGGTTCATATATGATGCAAAGTGTTTCTGGGCTTTCCTGGATTCCTTGAGTTTGATATATCCTAGGAGAGCCCAAGGCTCTGTTAAGTTTGGTTCTTTACTGAGAAACATAAGGAGAAACATAAGGCATTGTGTCTCCCATGCCTGTCCGTATGTGGCAATAGAGTCACATGCAGTAAATACGTTACGGAGACCTGTGATCAGGAATGAAAAGGTTAATTGTAGTGACATTTAAGCTGTTATCTCCGAGCATTGGAGGGCTTATGTGCACCCAAACTGAAACCAAAATAGCAACTTGGGTTTAAATCTGAACTTACCAATGAATCTTGGTGTGACTACGTTGTGCTTTCACATTCAGAGTGGCCTTTTCCTCTTAAGCACAGGGGCTGTCTCTGCCAGATTTGCACAGAAGACACTGAAGCCTGTATAGCAGTTTGTCTATCCTCCGTTCTGGCAGTGATTTAACCAAATCAGGTTTGGAGAATGAGCCTCCAAAATATTCATGTACACACTTGAACTACAGGTACAATTTATAGCGCTGGTCTTTTTTTAGTTTCAGCCTATGTATAGATCAACCCTGAATTAAGACCGTGCTGAGATGAATGGTAGGGTTCATACCTCTTGGTGCTGTTGTTCCAGTTGGCCTGAAGATAAAATAACATCTGTTCATGACAGAGCTTGAAAAAATGTAAGTGAAAAGGGGCAGTCTTCTCTATGATAATACACAAAAACTGTCTCTTGACTTGATTTTTGGGATGTTTGCTGTGAATGCATTCATATGTATAAATAGACTATAAAGGAAAAAAAAACAAGCAGGAAGGCATTCAAGTTAAAGAATAAAAATACCCAACAGCCGTTAAAAGGCAATGGCAGAATGATAAACTACAAGGACCCAATCTAGAAATGGAAGTATTTTGTTATTTCATACTTGGACAAAGGACTGAGAACTGAAGGACCCAAAAAGAGACTGACCCTGTGGCTGAGGTTGTGTTAACCGTAAGTTCTTGAACAAATAGATCAGGCAACAGCTCTTAACTTTTTAATGAATGTTAAAGCTGATCCTGGCAAAAAAATGGCACCTTCTTCAAGCAGCTATGTCATGATATTGCTACGTTCAAGCTCCATCTTGCCCCTACTGGGTCTCCCTTAATTATATCTTTGAGAGAAACTTGGTGTGATCTTGTACTCTCCTGTGTCTTCTGCCTTCTGCAACATGGGTATTTTTTCCTGTGATTTGCATCCCACAGTACTCTGCACTCCTAACCTGCAGTCCTTTACCACTGTCTTGAGGCCAAAGCATGCAAATGCAGATGATTTGGGTGTAGATTTATTGAGTGTGTGCTGGGAGATAATTTGCTTGCATGAAAACTGTTTTATGGAATGAGCCTCTGATGCTCAATGAGGAGTGTTTTGAGCAAGACCAGAGACTGAAGTAGTGTTATCAGAGGTAATATATCTGGGAAAGAGCTGCTTATGAAAATTGCATTTGCATTAAGCCTAAAGCTTAGGATGAAGGAAGCAACTATGCTTTTAGTGGTCATTAGCTCTCGGAGAATAATTTCTGGTGTTAGTTGGGCTCACTCCAATTGGCCCTTCCAGGTACGCAGCGATGCAGTGAAAGTTCCTTTGCGATTTGACTTTCTTAGTCTGTGGAAAAGGGAACTGCACTCTATTAAAGGATTTTTTCCCCCCTCTTTTACAAGGCTGTTTGTTATCTCGGAATGCAGGCCTGCACTGGAGCGTGTAATTACAACACCATGTCCTGGGTTAGAAAGAACTCAGACACTAAATTGTCCATGTCATCACCTGAATTTGACCATGAAATATAGCACAGAGGGACTGGGAAGGCAGCCTGTAAAGAGGTGAGGGCTGAATGGGCATTTTGGTGCACTGGGCAAATCCAATCTGCTCAATCCATTGCTGCAGTCCCACCGTGGCCATTTAATATTATTACCTGCTTCTTTCCCTTGAAATTGTGCTTCCACCTCTCTTTCCATGAGGTGTGTCTGAGTGGAGGAGGTCAGGGTTAGAGAAGAGTGTAATAAAACATGACTTATTTTACATGGGTGATCAGAGTCCTATTAAGTTGCAAAGGAGTTGATTTTTTAAAGAATGTCTTTTTTTTTCTCATTCATCTTTTTCTGTGTGCAGACACTAGAAAATAGAGGTCAGCTCTACTGTTCAGGGTGTTCAGAGATATCCCCAAAGCTGGAATAAAACCACGTACAGTATTTTTTTGAGGAAATTCTTCATTTTATTCACTCAAGCATCTTACTGTTATCTCAAATTCTGAGATTAAGGCTTTTTCTGCGCTTCCACTGTGTTAGAGCAGAAAAAAAATTGTCAAGTCACCTATCTCCAGGACCAGGAAACAGCTTTGCAGGGACCTTTTTTGAGGTCAAAAGAGAAAGGCCTGTGTGAGGCAGCTGTGTCAACCTGGTGACTGGTATGTGGCTGGAACAGAAGATGGCTGTACCCCATATTTCTCTTCTCTACCTACAAGTATTGCTTGCCGTAGTGCAAATAGGATGAAAAGTTGGCAGAAGGATATGTATGATAAATACAAGGCTTGCAGGGAAGTGTTTGGGCTTCTTGAGGCGTAGGGACCAAAAGAGATCTAAGGTGACAAAAGTGATGGACCAAAAAGAAGAGCAGGACAACAATAGCAAGCAGTATTTGCAGAATATAAAGACCACGTTTACCTGTCTCTTAGTAGTTATTCTCAAGAACTTCACAAACAAAAGTTTTGGTAAGAGCATGTATGTTTGTACATGTGTGAAGTAAAATCCCATGAGTTTTACCAAAATGTTTTTTTGTAATTTCACTCTTCAACAAAAAAAAAATTATTTAACAAATTGCAGATAGTTGTATTTTGGACATGCAACACCTTCTGCAACAGCATTCTCTCACACAGTGCCCAGGCACCCTCTTTGCTCTGGATTCCCCCCATTATTCACCACACTTTTTTTACAGTGCATTGGTATTGATAAGTGAATATTTTTTTATCATTTGAAAAGACTGTGTACATATTTATTTCCTTTATATACTTTCATGAGTAACTGTACACTTTGGAATAAAAAAAACCCTCAGAATTACCTGCTCAGTGGATCATTGATAACTGTGTCAATGTTTTAAATCACCACCATCTCTGAAGTGACAATTTAGGTTGTGTGGTTAAACATCATTAATTAGACATTAAACATCAAATCAGGAATGCTAGTACGGAGGCTGCATCCTTGCTTATTTATTTGATTCTTGACAAAGTTTGATAGCTTGCTTGTATGCTCAATGGCTATGAATATGAATTGGTGCCTGCAGCATCACTAAAGAAAGCATGGGGAGTCTGTAGGGCCTTTATAAGTTAAAGCTGTTGCTAAGGTTCCAGGATAGCTTTATGGCTATTTAAAATAATGGCCTGTTTTAATAAGTGATTGTCCAATGTGGTTCTGCAATGTCCTGAATGCTCTAGATCTGCTCCGTTTTGAGTTTCTGATGTGCAACCACTAAGGCACTCTCAAGTTAGAAACAGATCTGGTGAATTAAGTTATCTTGCTGCAAACAGTAAGCTATGAATAACACTGAAGATGAAAAATAGCTGAGAAGGCAGTTGGGAATCGTCTTTTGCAATCTATGTTTTGAACATATACAATGTTGCAAAGATATGTGTGTTCCAGTAGCCAGATTTTTGCAGTTTTTTATTGTCAAAATCAGATCATGGTTTGTTCTTATCTATGATGCAAAAAAATTGTGACTTATCCTGGCACACATAAGGACCGTTTTCACTGAAGTACTGCAGCAAAAAACAGTGGTGAAAAGGTCACTCTGGTATGTTCTCATCTCAGAGGAATGCTGCAAAAGAAATGTTCTGCTTGTTGGAACCCACCTTCCCTAAGGAAAATAAATGAAGAAGGATGCTCCATATGTGTTGTGATACAGTCTAGTCTATCTACTCTTAGGGAGAAAGTCTTTACTTTCTTTAGCAGAGAGGTAAGCAAGTGATCTCCAGTTCCCCAACTCACTCTTGGCCCCTTTCAAAAGCTGAACAAGGTAACACGCAAGAGACTGTCTAGTCTTCAGAAGCAGCTGCTATGCTTCTGCATAAACTCCAGATCCTTATCAAGATCTGTGCAATTTTATATTTTCTTCCCTTTTAAATCCTTTCACAGAGCCATTGACTCGCAGTGATTTACTCACTTGAGTTTTTCAGATTGCTCTGAAACCTTGACCTTGCAGATTACACTTCTTATGGTTACATTCGTTTCCCATAAAAGGACCCTTGCAATGAGAAGTTCCCCATTGTTTTCCATGATAAAAACATGCAGAGAACTCATTAAAGTTCTTTGCTGCTCCTCTGCTTCCTGGAAACTGCATTTATGCCATCATCTTTCCATGCTGCATCTAGACCTTTCTTGTTTCTAATGCATCCAGCATATTTTTTAGTTTGGCTCAGTGTCTCTGAGTATCTGTTCTTCCTATCAGTTTTCCTCCTTTTTATTTCCAATTTATTTGCAACTCTATGGTATGATTTGTGCTATGCTAAGGCAGATATTTTTTAGTAAGTTTAGTAAGTCCTCATAACAGGAATTTTATTTTTTTTTGCATAGTTTAGTTCATGCTTTCCCCTACTCTCTTGTCCTTCTCCTGGGGCTTATGCTCCCAGTAGCACCTAGGGAAGCATGCTGTACATAGTCCATAATGGATTTGGTACCACTTACAAAAGTAAATCCGCCAATACATACATCAGTGGGTGTTAGGCATCTAAGTGACTGAACACATCAGAAATCTGGGAGTCCTGCTGACTTAGACGAGATTTTCAGATGCAAACAGGTGCCTACCAGAATTTTAAAATATTAGGCACCTTGTGCCCCTTGAGCTCAGGGGAATTTAGGTGCTTAATGTGACAGACTGTTGTTGAAATTCTCCAAAAATATCTCTCTGTACCTGCAGGCACCTCAAAACCTGAGAAGCCAGGCTGGAAGTATTCTTGAAAATGGAATGTAAGCTGCCAAGACTGAGGCACTTTTGAAAATGCCAGTGAAAGCTTTTATTTTCCCTCAGCCTGCATCAGCCAAGTTCTCCCATAACTCTAAAGCCCACCCTTACAAAGTCTAGTATTGCCCCTTCCTTATTTAACTGGGAAATACCAGAATCACCCTGGGGCTTTTCCAGGACCCAGTGTCTCCTTCTTCTCAGCTGCTTTGCTGAATAGAAGATAATCTTGTTGCTTAGGGTAACATTTGCTGTGCATGTGACTTCTGCATGTGAAGTTCAGCTGAGCAGGCCACGTAGCCAGATCATTGCACCACTACAGTCTTTCTTGAATGAACTGGAGATAAACATTATGTTTACAGGGGGATTATATTCAGTCTCTTCTAAGAAAGGCAGGTAGACCCACTCCTTCAGGTCATGCTGGAAAACACTCTCTGGGGCATTTTCACAGTGTCCCAGTAGTTATCGTGGATCAGTGTGCCACCACCACCACTGCATCTGTGAAGCAATGCAGACTGTGGCAGACAGTCACTCAGACAAAACTCCATTAGCTTCAGTGGTAGAGATTAAAGGGTTTATCAAAAGCTCTAAGGATGCAGGTTAGTGAAATAGTGATTCAAAGATGCACATACAAAGTCTTCCCTACTAAGTTCTTATTTTACTAGGATCTGTGTGAATTCCCTAATTGTAGGGAGAAAAAGGTTTCTCTGAGTCCTGAACAATGAATAGAAAAATTAGTAAAAGGGTGCCAACACACCTGCTCTGCTGGGAGTCTCCTGACCCCTTCTCGGATGCTGTATGCAAGACTGAAAGGATGTTACTGTCCTCCAGGTGCTCTGCATTTGACAGTGAAACACAGACCCCAGTTGTGACTTTCTGGTTGACAAGGTGAGAGGAATTACAAGAAAATGACTGTATACTTTTCTGGTGTAAAAAGTCTATCTGGAGGAGTTTTAATTCTCTGGCTGCCCCCAAACCATTTCTCTTGATGTGGCAGTCCAATTTAACAGTGCCAGAAGTGCAAAGCAAAGAGGTTCACAGTTTTAGTAACCTGCCTGCAATAGCCAAACCTGAAGCACTGCCTCCCTGAAGGGAGGAGCTGGCTGGCAGAAGCCCGTGCGCTGAGACCATTGGCCACCTTTGGACCACTGGTCCGGTAGAGCAGCCCAGACTTGCCATGCCAGCCTGCTGGCTGTAAGCACAACATCTGGAAAACATGCAGATGGTGCAATTGAAAGTGTAAGATCTGGCTGGTACACTCTGACCCTTGGCCACGTTAGGTGGCTTTGCTAAATTTCTGGGACCTTAAGTGCTATGTAAACCCAAGCTTCTTGGCAAACAGAATGCTTTTAGCTAATGGTCACTTTACAGAATATAGTCAGAGCTCTCAGTTCAGAAGAATACAGATTTTTAATTTTAAAAGTCTCACTTACTTGCCCTTTATGTCTAGCATTCATGGGGATGATACATGCCTAAATAGGTTTTGCATTCTGGGATCTTTGTTGTGTTTGCTTATAATTTGCAAGTTGGCTGAGCCCCGAAAATTCATTTCCAATCCTTTCTAAAGAAGTTTTCTTAAGAAATCAGGCTATGGAAATACCAGCCTCACTGTTCTCTCTTTTCACAGAGAATTACATGGTCTGTATACATTCCTTCACTTTCCAGTCTGCATTACCAGAGCTGTTTTAAAACAGCCAGAACCAAAGGAGATTTATAAGTGTTGAGGAAAATTTCAAAATTATTTTAATTTCATCTGTCCTTTACACTGAATAATCATTTGCTTTTTAGAATGGTTACCTAAGTATTAATTCTGGTTGCAATGCTTTCATTTGTTCTTTTTCCACATAAAAAATGTTTCAAAAGTTGGGGGTTTTTCCCTCTAAAAATATCCCAACATGTGGCTGTACTGATTAATCAACATTGTCAGCACAAAACCTCTTTTCCTGCCCACTCAAAAGTGAAACAGCGACTGACCACAAAAAAGGAGAAAATTGCAATAATTGAGGAAAAAACACAGTAAGAGAATTTTAATGGATGCAGAAGGGAGGTTACAGAGACTGAGATTCAAAACTATTTTAAGAAAAATGAGTACAGTAATCAGAAGCAAACCAAGGACTTACTCATGTACAGAAAACACCACACGTATGTCTGAGATCAGATCTTCCAAGCACTTGCTGTGGCGTGTCTTTCAAGCAGGGACATTGTGTTCAGGGCCCTTTAGGTCCAAGCCTTCTGTCAGGCTTGTAAGTACAAGGATGAATCTCAAATGCAGGATGAAGAAGAGAACAAAATCTGAGCAAGAAACAAGAACAAGACAAATCATATGATGGTTACTGAAGACTTGGCAAAAGTGACCATGATGCTGACTACAGATCAAACCAAAAACATCAGGAATGAGAAACTGGAAAACAAAAAAGTTTACAGAAGACAAATTTACAAAAATCAAGATGCAAAAGCTGGTTATGTCTTTTAGTGCACCCTCAACATTAAAAAAAAAAAAAAATAGTGAGCAGGGAAACCAGTTCATCCATTGCTTTCATAAATGCAGTACTGGAATGTTACGTGCCTGCCAGGTTGGCCAGTCAAGCATGCCACTATGCTAAAATGAACTGTGGAGTGAAAAGATAATTAAAAGAAAAAGAAAGGAAAAACTGAACTGAAAAATAAGTATCAAGTGGAAAAAAAAGGATTAAAGTGCAAAAAATACAAAAAGGAATGTAATGTAACTTCCTTATGTATGGAAGCATTAATTGAACTGAAAAGAAAAGCTTGTCCGAAGTTTTCAACTTGAAAATACCTGGTTTTCCCATTAGAGCACATTTTCTTATTTGATGATTTCCCCGTAGGGCTTGCTGGTTGTTCCGTTTGTTGTGTTTGCTGTTTGTCCCATCGTGCTGGTCTCTTCATTGCATGCAGTTTTCTACTTAGCTCAGCATAATAAGCCATTTTATTTCCAATGGTCAGGTAAGGTGCTTAAAATATTGGTGCACTGTGGTACAGCAATATAGTGTTTGACTAGCCCTGGTTTTGCTGACTTCATTTTAGAGAGGTATTATGTGCTTGTGAGGATTGCTAACCACTCTACAAATTGTGAATTAATTTTTTTACAGATTTGCTATTATTCCACAGGCAGCAGGCACCGTAGTCCTGTCCTTCAAGCATGACATTTTTCCCTGGGGTGGAAAATCTGATTTTTACACCTTTCCTAAATGTACCCTGAAAGAATGAAGCCTTCCCTACAGAGAATGACTGACTTCGGTAGTCTGGTGCCATGAAAGATGTCTCTTGTCTCAGGTGCTCATGGCCAGGTTGACTTCTGACTCTCCTGCATGTCAGAAGGAAACACAGTTCAAAACTTTATTGCTGTTGCTGCTGCCAGAAGACAATACAGCATTTTCAAAGAACTCCTGTAACAAATCCATGGAGTACTTTGAATTCCTCTGGCTTATAATATGAGGAGCCATAAGGAAAAAAACTACCCCCTCATTCTGCCTCTTCCAAGGAGGACATTAAAGTGACAGATTTAAAGGACATTTACAACTCCATTGAGCCAGGAGGACTTGATTGCGTTTTTCCACATAGGAAGGAGGTGTTGGGTATGTGTGTGTTCTGGGATGATATGTGGCTGCTGCCGGCCTTTCCAGATGGCCTGTGATGTCATTGCTAAAGATCCTAAAATCTGCTGCATGAGGAAAATCATTTCATGGCCCTCTGACACATTTTTAAATGGTCTTTGCATAAATTTAAGGGACAAAGGAGACGGGCGAGTAAATGGAAGGTGACAGAAAGGAGCAGAGAGAAGGGTATTCACATCCCCGAATAGGCAAGGCAGGGGCAAAACTGTGTGATTAGCACAGTTAGCTTGTCTATATAATGATTTTTACAATCTCCATCTACTGGCTGATCAATATTGGACCAGCTCCACAGGAGTCTCCTCTCTTTTGAGAATAGCAGTATTTCATCATAAAGATGAGACTAGGGCCACCAAAGATGAAAAGCGTGGGCTGGGACCATGTGGCTCACACCTGGAGGATGTCAGGAGTGCACCCAGTCCTGCTCCTCAAGGGGAGCAGAAGGAATCTTTGCAGGTTTGTAGCTCTCTGCTCATCTTCCTGCCGAGGTGACCTCTGGCTGGAGGCAGCAGATCAGGCTGCTGAAAGGCACCTGTTCCTAGAAACAGCCTGATCAGCTCAGCTGGCAAAGCAGAACAGCTGGCAAAATGCTCCTGTGCTGCTGCATGAGCTGAACGGCCAGACTTTCTTTGAGACGGTCTCCTGGGAGAGGGGGAAGGAGAATGTCTGCCAAGTGGGACCAAGTCTTCTTTGTAGAGCAGCAAGAGAAACCTTGACAGATGTTTCTGTACTGCAGATGAACAGAAACATCCATCCCATGGGGCTCTGACTCCAAACCCACCCCGCAGAGTTGCGCTCACTGCCCTGGGAGCAAGTGGTGATGCAGAAAGTACACTGGGATGCAATAAATACGCATCCCGGCTCCCAGCTCTCCTCGTCCTTAGCATTCACTCGGACAGTCAGGACTCTTGGAGGAGAACCTCTGCAGCCTCCCATCAGCTTGGTGACTGCACATTTACCTGTCAGAGCACAGAAATGCCAGTGGTCTTGGCCAGAGGACTGGTTTATACATTTTAACAGCAGGGTCTCACTTTTGTTCCTTAAAGCCATATGAAAAATAAAATCATTTAGAGGGCAGATACAAGGGACTTTTGTTTTCCTGTGAAATGCACCTGCCTAGTATTTGATGAGGACAACATACGCAGCACAGCTAATGAGCCCAGACAGCATGAAACTATATCCTGAATTGAGGTTTGAATTCTGTGGAAACCTGGTACCATTTTCAATAGGAGGTTTTGGGGGTTTTTTGCTATATATGTTTGGAAGAGGAACAGAGGCACTGAACAGTGCCAAGAAATTTTTTCTTGAAAATATTCTTAATTGAAAAATAATTCTTATTTTTACTGTTGATGATGCAAATGTCCTATATGTCTTCAGTTACATCTAGATCTTACTCACAGCTGCACAGAAATTGATAGGATCATTGCACAAACTGAAACCTATTGTGTCCACCAGAAGAATGCATCATATGAAAAATTCATTTTTCTCATGAGAATCTAACAGGTGCGGGAAAGCATTAGAGAATATCCCACAGACACGCAGCTCTCGACAAGATATGTGAGTCTTTACTGAGGGTATGGGAGTTAAATCTATAAACTCCCAAAGTAATCAGCAAAGCTGTTGAACAAGCAAAATGTTCAAGAGTTTTCAGTGAAGAGAGGAGTAAAAAAAGTACCAAAACCATTACAAAACACACAAATTTATTCTACAACAGAACGTAAGGCATGCAAATAAATGGAAGTACATAAAACGGCCTTTAAGAAAACAGGTTCAACCCATGATATAAGGATCTGGGAATGAGATAGTGAGAAGCGAGCAGAAGAGGTTATTGCAGTGTTAGGTATCAACAGTTGCAAAGGGAGAGACTACCCGGGAGAAGAAAATGTTTTCGTACTCGGTCAGAAGAACTGAGTGCCAGTATTAGAAGGAGGGATTATCCAGTATGTGACCATGCTGAATCAAAAGGGCCACGGCCTGTTCCTGTTACTGCAAAATTATTCACTGTATATAATTACCATGCTGCCTGCATGCATCATTTAAATACTTGCTTTCAGAAAGTACCTGGCTTGAGGGTATTCCACTGGCCTCCACAGCAGCCTTCAGCCTATCAGGGAGTTCACAAATACTATTTTTGAGGGGGGCAGTGAAAATCGGGACTTCAGCTTCAGGCTGCAGGGGTGGGATCTGTCATTCCCTAAACTGAGAAGTGAAGAATACAGGTTTCTTTAACTGTGATAGTTGTCTGGACTCCTTTTGTAGTCCAAGGAAGAAAAAAGATTTTTTTGTTCATCTCATTCATTTCATCCAAAATAGGCCGTGAACTGCACCAGAGAGTTGCCTGTTACTTGTCATAGACTCTAAAGGGAGTTCCTGGTAACCAGCACATGTGGAGGGAACTGTGTTATCTGAGTTAGGTGAAATGAAACCCATGCCAGATTTCTACTCTCAAGAGACTGAAACTGAGAAGAGCAGAGAGACACTTCCAAACTAAACCCAGGCTCTTTTACTGATGCCTGTTCCTCAAATAAAGAAATAAAACTTAGGAATGGTGACCTCATTGGGTCTATTCATTCATAGGGTTGATTAAATAAGTTGGGGAATAGATGCACAACTCTGAACAACTATTGGAGTATCACATATACATCTGTGTTCCCATACCTCCACATTTTTATCCTCCTGATACACTTCTGTGGGCGCTTTTAAAGATGGACTAGGGGCAGAATCCTCCAAGAGGGCAATGGAGCGCCGAGTGGCACAAACTGAGAGGAAATTTCTTGGAGCTGCTTTCTGCTGTGGGGTTTTTCGTGACTGTGACTCAGTAACTTTGCTATGTCTCGCACTGCTCGGAAATCCTCACTGAGCACTTTCAGAGAGGAGCTGGGGCAGGCACTCCTCTGAATTTAAAGGAGCCTCAAAGCATCAGCATTGAAACTGTGGATTTATTGACAGAAAGGAAGGTGTCTGACTGCGGGGCGCCTTGCCAGCAACTTCCATGACTCAGAAAATCTATCTGACATACCTGCAACACCAAGTACACGATGATCCTTTTGTCTCACAAGTAAATTTGTTTTGTACGTTCTGCATGAAAAAATGTTGCACCCCATGCATTTGTTTTCCTCTTAAGTCTATGCAACATGATCCTGCTTGAGCAGAGATTCAATAATTGCTTGACAAAAAAAAGACATATTTATATCAAATCTTCAATGAATCACCCTTAAAATCTTACCAGGCATCTCTGATAAAGTCTTTAATGTGGTCCTAGAATTTGAGATATTCTAGTTGTTCTGTTATAAAGACAAAATGTGTACCTTTTAATCAGAGTAAAAGAGAGAGCACTATGCAACTAACCACTGCACAGCATAAAGTACATACTAAATATGTAAAGATTGCACCGATACCTGGATTTTAATGCTTTGTTTTGAACACATGCAAAGTGAAGGACCAGAACTAAGCTCTCATGCTTCACTGCGCTGCCTCTGACACTGTTTCTTACACTTGACTACGCTGTTTGAAGACAGTGTGATGTCTGCTGCTGTGGATGGCTGGAAATGAAGGTGAAGGCAGTGCTTTTGCATAAAATCCCTTTCTGTGATAAGTTCAGATGCAGTTTGTGGTGAGGTGCTGGTAAGGAATTGCTCAAATGAGAGTCTGTTCCAAATTAGAAAAAATTTGCTCCCCAGAAGGTCCCTATGGGAGCAGAGAGGAAGGATTGCAGATGGGCTCAGTGTGGCCATTCCTGTGTAGATAATGGATGAGAAACCTGCATGGTTGTATATGCAGAAAGAAAAACACTTAAGTCTGTGATGAAAGGCCAGATGAAAAAGGAAAGTGTTATAATTCAACAGAATATAAAAGACAGCAGTGGGCCATCCTTTCTTCTAAGGAGACAGGTTACTATATCACTTCCCTGAAATCACAGCAGGAATGATGGATTAGTTGGAAGGGAAAATTGGTGCCTGAGGCACTTCTTACTTCAGTGTTTCAAGTTGTCCATAATCCTTCGTAGCCTTCACCCAAACACGAAACCCTGTAATGAGCATAGGGAATTACTAAGGGCAAGAAGTGCTCTCCCTAGTTATTTCCTGAAATCCAAGCCTGAAAGAAAGTACCAGTTTTCAGGTGCATGCCAGACCCTTTGTGTTCATTGCACCTTCAAAAGGGAGATGCCTTGGGGCTGGACCTGACCCCAGCTAGGGAGATGGTCTTTGTTTTAAGCTGCAAGTGAGCCTGGTGAAATTCCTCCCTGATGAAGGTTTGTTTCATTCTACGTTATTTGAAAAATATTTCATACTTGTGTTATAGTCTCCTTGGTTGAACAAACCTTGAAGGAAGCCTGAACTAACATATTCTTCTAACTTATGCGTGTAGAAGAGGGGAGGCAAAACTGGAAATAAAAGGTGGAACTATCTACCAAGGCATGGGAGGGCACACTGCAACATATGCCTGAAGCCTGCACTGCTTTTGTTGCGTACAGGATAGAAAGGGTCAGCCAGCAGGGACAGAAGCAAGGTGAAGGAAGGGTGCTATAACCTCTTGCAAGAAGCATGATGCAGTGCACCTGCATCCATCTTCTTCTGCTCTACACAGCCTCAGCTGGTACTGGACAACAGGAAAGCAAGGCTTTCCCATTTTTACAATTGCCAAGAAAAACTCAGAGGTAGGAGTTGACCATGTCTGAGTGGGAGATACCCATAGGAGTCAGCAGCCAGTGTTCTTGGAAAGGTAAACTGCCTCTTTTAGTCCAACAAACTGATACCTTACATTAAATATGATTATTTAAATGTCCCGATCGTCTGTGTTATCATTACTCATTTGAAAAGAAGATGGAGAGTTGCAGAACTGAGCCATTAATTGGTGGCGTTTGGTAGGTGCTGCATCTTAGGTTTCTACCCCCAGTCGAAAATGAGCCAAGGTCAAGAGCCCTTGGGCATAGTCAGTGAAAGCTGAGCTGATGGGATCCCAGAGACCACACGTCATACCCTAAATCTCTATAAAATCTGCTCTGAGCTGCTCTTGTTTAGGTGCATGCTTAAGATTTATTTCAATAAGTGGAGCTTGGAAGGGCACCACATCCTCTTCTCATCTGATTTCTGTACACCACTGGGAACAATCTAAGTTGCATGGCAGCAAATGACAGCTGTAATCTGGCTACAAGCTACCAAGGCTGAATCCGGCTGAGTGTGGCACCCATTGTGCCTCCAGGTTCATGGCTAGGGTGGATTAAAACATTGTAAGAAACCGCAAGCTGGTCTGTCTCAGGTCAAGGAAGAAATTAGCAACGAGCTGTGGAAGGATATGCTTTCTGGGGCATGTAATCAAAGATCACATGGCAAGAAATTGTGCAAACTATTGCAATCACTTCTGGAGTATATCCCTGAATTTGGCTCTTTACGTGCTTTACAAAGGAAAAAGTTTGACGTTTTAAGTAATAAAACATTTGTCTATTAATAAATAGTTGTAAGGAAAAGGAACAGGAGGAACTACTAAAGCAGGAGATAGAGGAAAACAGCTTTGCTTTGCAGCTTTTAGCATCCTCACACTTAAATATAATGGATAAATTTCCCCTTTTTAGGGCTTCTTACAGGACCTTTCTTTTTCTTCCTTTTCATCTTGAATACCAGTGCATTTTCAGCAGCAGTAAAGTGAGCTGGCAGCAATTCTCAGTTCATTTTTTTTATTACAAAAATTAAATTGGGTATGATGAGCTTTTTGTAAAAGAAAGCGAGAACTGAAAATATCCAGAAAGTCACAAAGTACCGCCAAAAAGACATTTGGGAAGGGGTGAGGCTGTTTAAACTTACATTCTTCCCACTCTGGGCCAGCTGTGTTTCTCTTCTTTTCTCACACCCATCTTGTAAGCAGATGGAGTATTTTGAAGTGTTAATATAATGGAAAATAAGGCAAACTAGATTCTTAAAACAGCTCCTAATTTAGTGTAGCTTAACTTAAAGCAGCCTCGCTATTCTCAGTAACTGCTGAGTAACATAGCCAGACTAGGTGAGGAAAAAACTAATTTGGCTCTTTTCTCTTTCAGGGGATTTTGGTGGTGAATACTGCAGGTAGAGCCGGAAAAAACTGGGTAGTGAGTCTCTCCACCTGTGGCTTGCTTTTTAGGTTTAAATACTTGCCAATGGAAGTTGCACAGAAGATACACTGGTGGAGAAAAACCCAGGGGAAAAAAAGGAGGTTGCAGTTTCACTTAGATTTACTTTGTGCACAAGTCCACTGGTGAGCTTTTTAGACTCTTTCTCCCACTCCTCACATGGATAAAGACAGATATAACAAAGATTTGCCGAGATGAATACCGCTTCCTTTACCAGTAAAGCACCATGTGGTGATGGCAATGTTCTCATTGTATAGGATGTGGGTTGAGGGGGGTTATGCCTGGATTGGTTATGCTTTTGTGGCAGATGCTTGAGCTGATAATAAGTAGAATCCTGTCAATGACACTGAAATGACTTATTATACATTACCAGGAGTGTCTCATGACTATTCCTTGATCCAGGAAGGACAATTCACCCCTCTGCTAGTCCAAGTGTATTTGCTGCTAATGGCATTGGGGGTTTCACCCAGGGTATTCAGTCTGGCAGCTGAGCCAGACAAAAGTAGAACAAGTTTTGTGCAAGAAACTCCATTTTGGCTTTGATTAGGCACAGTGTCCTCATTCCTTTCACATTCTGCTGTAAATCAGAAGTAATTCCATTTAAAAAAATCTTTCATGAAAAGAAAATTTGTTAGGGGTTTTTTTCATATTTGTTGTGAATCCCACTGAAAAAAATGCATGTGAAAGTCAAAGGCTCTCAGTCCTGCACAGCAGCCAGAGGGATAGTGGGCACTTACTTGCAAAGTAAGGCAGGGCCTCTATTTGTGCACTAATTGCAGCAAACTTAAAAAAAAAAAAAACACTGAAAAAGGTAAATATCAGTTGCCTCAAAGAGACTGAAACATTGGATGCACTTGTCTGGATGTACTGCTTTCCTACTCTGATTTAAGCAGTGGCTTCTGAAAGTAGAAATACGTCTGTGAGATCTCCTTGATTCTGTATTTCTTGTGACAAGGAGGACTTTTCATTGCAGTGTGATGCCTTTAGGTCTTTATAAATCTCCGTGTACCCTTAGAAAGGTTAATGGATTTGGCATCTTTGCAGAGGACCATATGTTCAGTTATCTGCATTATCTGATTTTTTGAGGAGGGCTTCCCAGGAGCATTTAAATTGTCTAAAGGTTTTCATCTGGCTGAAGGAGGGTGATTTAAAAATGAAACATTCAATTGTAACACGTTAAGGCCCCTGGTGCGGTACTTGAGCCCTGTAATATCTTAAGTGGATGGCCCACCGAAGCAGCCAAGACAGATACTGTGAGCACATGGCCAACAGCGATAGCAGGAACAGCAGTGAGAAACGGCCTGTGCCTTCCTTCACATTACAGAGTTCGTCCCTGGCTTTGCGTCTGTATTTGAGATCATCTATCATCCCCCTGGAGAGGGGAAAAAGGTTGACTGAACATGAACTTTCCTGGAGGCCTTTGTTTTGTGTAAATCCAGACTGACAACCCTATCTGTAATGCATGTATGTCATGCATGCTACATACATGTGCATGTACATGAGACTCCACACATGTACATGCAGTATCATGGCCGATTCTGGCACTTGCAAGTCTGGTATTGGCTTTCTCAGCCAGGTCAAGTCTTAAAGTTTTGGCCTAAATGCAAGTCCAAACAAGCGTAATCAGAAAAGAAATACAGTGTCATCTATTCTAGCGCCTATTGCAGATGACACCAAGTTGGGTGGGAGAGCTGATCTGCTTGAGGGTACAAAGGCTTTACAGAGGGACCTGGACAGGCTGGATTGAAGAGCTGTGGCCAATTGTATGAGGTTCAACAAGGCCAAGTGCCAGGTCCTGCATTTGGGTCACAACAACCCCCTGCAATGCTAAAGGCTTGGGGATGAGTGGCTGGAAAGCTGCTTGGCAGAGAGGAATTTCAGGGTTGACAGCTGACTGAACATGAGCCAGCAGTGTACACAAGTGGCCAAGAAGGCCAAGAGCATCCTGGCTTGTATCAGAAATGGTGTGGCCAGCAGGAGCAGGGAAGTGCTTGTCCCCCTGTACTTAGCACAGGTGAGGCCACACCTCGAATACTGTGTTCAGTTTAGGGCCCCTCACTGCAAGAAGGACATTGAGGCACTGGAGTGTGTCCAGAGAAGGGCAATGAAGCTGGTGAGGGATCTGGAGAACAAGTCCTGTGAGGAGTAGCTGAGGGAACTGGGGTTGTTTTGTTTAGCCTGGAGAAGAGGAGGCTGAGGGGAGACCTTATCACCCTCTACAACTACCTGAAAGGAGGCTGTAGTGAGGTGGGTGTTGGTCTCTTCTGCCAAGTAACAAGTGATAGGACAAGAGGGAAAGGCCTCAAGTTGGGCCAGGGGAGGCTTAGACTGGATATTAGGAAAAATTTCTTCAACAAAAGGGTTATCAGGCACTGGAACAGTCTACCCAGTGAAGTGGTTGAGTCACCACCCCTGGAGGTGTTTAAAAGACGTGTACATGTGGCACTTAGGGACATGGTTTAGTGACGGACTTGGCAGTGCTAGGTTAACAGTTGGACTTGGTCATCTTAAGGGTCTTTTCCAACCTAAATGATTCTGTGATTCTAGTTTCTATGATTCTATTCCAAAGTTATTTTTCAGTGATGGTGCTAAAAAGACTCTGTGTTGACTTATATATTGGGAGTTAAAATCTAGATTTGGCACCTCAAAGAGGCACCTAAAATGAGAGCAAAGGCTCATTGTAAAGCAACTTGTGGCAAATAATTCTGCTCTTACAAGTCTTGCAAACTGCTGCTTTTCCAGTTTTTACACCGTCTGAGACAGGACATTAAGCAGATTGGATCGAACTGACGGTTTCAGAGACTTTCTGTGCTCGAAAGCAGAGAGTAGACCAGTGGTTTCAGGATTAAAATCAGAGTTCAGAAAAGGAAAGGAGGTGGAGGTAGATGGGAGGTGGAGAAAGAAGGGCGTCCAGAGATGAGGAAATGAATAAGAAAAAGAAGAAAAACCAAAAGACATCTAGGAAGACCTTAAAGGGATTTGATGAAGGACATAAGAGAGTAAAAGGCAGGCAAAGGAGAAGTGTGAAGATGGTGAGAAAGACAGAGCAAGTGACATAAGCCACGCTCAGTAAAAGAAACAATAAAAAACAGAGGTTACAGAGAGGAAGGGAGTGATCAATGGGGAAGAAGTAGTGGCTGCAGCAAGGTAATAGACATAGCAGTATGTTTCACACGAGGCTGCATAGCCAAGCTGAAGTGCTTCACAGATTGCAGATGTGCAGCTTACCCTGGGTGAAGCACATGCTCACAACTTCAAACACAAGCGCACCCACACCCAGCTGCATGCACGCCTCCGCACACACGTTCTCCAGCAAAACAAAATTTGAGGTTTCTCAATTCAGTCTGTTTTACAAGTCATAAAGACAAAATGGACAGATATTCTTTGCATTGACCCTGTCTGGGCTACAGAGGAAAAGTTACTCAATCTTTGATGCAATCTTTTGTTTCTCCTCTCTCCAAAAGTGTATTAACATATGTATGCAAATGAATGTTAGTATGGGCAGTCACAGCCCCAGTGAACTTGTGCATTATGTCGTGATAGACCTTGCCACTTAATGTGGAAGCGTGTGATACAGCAGACGGTGCAGCTGAGCAGGGGATGGGAAGTCATAGCCCCTTCAGGCCTCCTCTACAGCTCGCTCTCTTCCATCCTTACAAACCCAAACAAAGCAGTTCCTTTGAAATGTGTCTTCCAGGTTTTCTCCTCTTGTGGGAACTTCAGCTTTCCTGGGCGTGTTCCACACAGAGCTCAGGCGATGCCGGCACTTGGATTACATGATTAAAGGCTTATCTCCACAAACACAAAGGCACACATGGGAATGGCCAGCAGGGGAACCCCAATAGCCTTATCAGAGAAAGGAGCACCCCACTCTGGCTCGTGTGGGGGCTGTCACAGGAGAATGATCAGCCCCATTGTCCAGGGCTGAAACCCATCAAAATGAGTCGTCACAAACGACTGTCTGGAGCACCTTTTAGACTCAGGAGGTTATGGCCTATAAGGGTATGGCACTCATGAGATGCTGGGAAGAACATTTTGGAATGGTGCAAGATAGGATTCTTAGTAGGATTATTAGGGGAAGGACGAGAGGCTGGGGAAGGAAGGGATCAAAGTGGATTGGGGAGGAATAAGTGTGGGAAAATCGAGGGAAGAGTAAGTGAAAGCGGTCTTTTGCATGTAAATCAGCTGCTGGTCAGTGCCCTTGTCCAGCCATGCCACCTGCCTAATGAGTGCAGTCTGCCCTGCCTTCCTATTAAGCTCTATTTCCATCTGTTTCCATGGGTGAGGGGATGGTCAAGCCAGTGTGTGTGTGTATAGAGGTCTAAGCGCCAGCAGCAGGAACAGGGGACATGGGTCCCAGGGGCCCATGCGTCTGTGGTGCCAGCATCTGGACAGACCACAGCATGCGCATACTGTGTGGGTACTGTGCATTTCAAGCTGGACTAGCAGACAGGTGGGATAAGTGACTCCAGAGCGTATTAGAGCGGCCATAAATCTAGGCCAGATACTGGAGAGACCAGAAGGCTGGGAGATGGCTACTGGAAGGACCAGGAGGTCCAAGCTAGCTACTGGAAAGACTATGGGGTCTGGAAGTTGGCTATGGGTGAGGTCATGAGTCTGGACCAGCTACCAGAGACACTTGTTCATATGTGTATGTATCTATACAAGATACTCTGCCACGAGACCTTCAAAGGGCCAAAGGAGGCCCTTTAGGTCATCAGAGCAAACCCAGACACGACTCAAGCTTCATCTGTGCACTTATTGAGTACGATCCTTCCTGGTGAGCATCTGTCATTTGGAGCTCTGCCTATAACTTTAAGAGTCACTGTGACACCATAGAGGTATTTAAAGCTGAAGGGCACTTCGTGGGTGGTCTTTCAGATGCTGATATCCACTTACAGAAAACTGTGAAGTTAGAGACACTAAATGGTGAACACGTACAGGGACCAATGGAAAAAGAAGATTTGGTGTTTCATATCAGTCACTGGAGTTCTTCAGGATGTCCCTGCTCTCTCTCTTCCTTACTGTAATTGCTGTACTAGGACATTTAGCTGAGAGGGAGAAGAAATAAAAGTGGGAATTAGTTCCTTTATGTGTTACTCCTCAGAGTGTGAGGAAGGGGAGGGTGGCAGTGTCCTTTAATGATACCCAAAGAATAAAAAGTTCTTCATCCTCAGGGAATAGACATATATGCACAGCCAGAAGGTGCATGTATGTGTAGATTGCACATTTTAAAGAATGTCACTGGCATTATGAGTCCATGCTTTGTTCCAGGATATGTCAGAAAAGATTTAAATAGAAAAAGAAAGTATTTCAAATATATTGTATAGCCAGGATGCATGCAATTAGCATAGACTTATCTAAAAAGGTAGATTGTGTGAAAGAGAAAAATAATTGGGGATGTTTTAATTCAATGTGAGAAGTAAAATTCTGAACATGCATCTTTCTCAAGAGATGAAACTTTTTGTTTTGAGTGATTGATTTTGATTTTTAAAATTACTCTGTAATAGGAACAAGGACTCTGGAAATTTTCTCTCTGTATCTCTGCAGGCAAGTCTCCTTGGGAGACTGGAAAAGACTGCTCTGCTCTTCTGGCCTAGAAGGGCAAGTGAAATGCTGGTACAAGAAACACCTCTACACTCAAAAGTTTCATCAGTTTAACTAAGTTGGGAAGCAACTGAAAAGGTTGAAAAGTAACTTTCATTTGTTTAATTTCCCTTGATTCCTCACTGATTACACTAACTTTATGCAAAGGCTCCACACATTTAGCTATATAAGTTTCTAAACTGATCTGTTGAATCTGTGTGAACTCTGTGTGCAGAGATGGCTATAAAGAGAGAAGACAGAAGAAGAAATCAGCTAGGTTGCAAAGCCCGTTAAATGTAAAATAGAAGATGAGTGAGACTTTTTTAATTTCCAGCTTTATGCACTGTGCAGACAGGAAACAGTGCTTTTTATTTATACGATTATATTAATTTTGGTTCAGAAGTTAATAGCATAATTCGCTTTGTGGGACCTCTCATGCATTGAAACTAAATCATTCCCTGTGGTGTAATAGGAAAGGGGGACTGTGGACTCAGGAGTGCCATTTCCCTGTCATTAGCAAATTTCATCCTTATGTCTGTACACTGTCCACAGCACAAATGAGCCTTTTTTCCTAGCTGCAGAGAATATTGTTGTCTTTGAAAAGCATCATAATTTAGCAATTGCAAATTCTGGTTTTACTTCTTGGAGAGCATTGTCTGTGAATATTTCCATGGGGATACCATCCCTCCTTGCAAACTGTCACACCATAAAGGTACCTGAAAAGGTTCCACATGGGACTTGTATACTACCAGATCAAACCCTTGAGCTCATCCCCCTAAAAACCATCACATTCGTGTGCCATCCCCTCAATCCTGCCTAGATTTGGTGGCTTTTACCTTAAAAAGTGCGGACACAACTCATTTTCCTCAGCTGTAGTGCTCTGCCCTATGCACTCCCCATGGTCAGCCTGGAGGTCAGAGGGCAATGGGGGATGCCGGTTCACTTCCACTTATGCCCAAGGCTAAATGGAAACGAGTACGGAGCAGCCTCCCCTGAACCCATCAGGGCAAGAGTCCCACCAGTTGCCAGCACCCTGGCAGGACTGGCAGGCATCAGGGTACCAGTGCTGCCCCTGCTGGGTAGTCCCAGCCTCAAACAGTGATGAGAGATGAGCAGAAGAGGTTTCGTGCGTGTTCATGGTAGATAGCAAATTCCCGTCTGGGTGGAGGTGGTAAAACACAGGACCAGATGCATTCTGGTCAATAAGGAACATGGGGCTTGAAATGGTGATATGGGAAACACCATCTCACAGGAAATATCTAGTAATCTTAGCACTGGTGAATGACAAAATATAGTAAGGAAACCTTTTTGGTATCATTAAACCCTGACAAAGGCGAGTGAAGGGGCGGCAGGGGCGGGGGGGGGGAGAGTTGTGCACATGCACATGCTTGGGCATGCACTGTACACACACACCCAAACTGGGAAGTAAATCATTAATAATTCCAGAAAGAATAGGAAATGAATTTCCAAAGCCATGAACGCTGCCTGCTACATAGCTGGGAGCGGGGATCTGGAAGCCAGGTGACCTGGGCTTTATTTCTGCCTCTTGCCACCAGCCCATTGCACGGCCTGCGCTGGCCTTCTCTGTGTCTCAGATGCCCATCTGCCACCTGAGGGTATTGGCTGAAGGGCTTCCAGGTCGTAGAGTGAAAGGCACTGAAGGAAAAGCATTAACTGCTGGTAAGGGATACTGATGGCACACTTTTTTTATCATGGTGACTTTCTGAACGCTGCACGGGGAGAAGCCCCCAAAGTTTGTTTCTCTGTAAGCTCTCCCTCCTGTCTCTCTTTCCAGATGGCTGGGCTGGTGTCGCCAATTAAAAACAAAGAGAACATTAGGGAAATGAAAGAGAGGAAAAGAAAGATATACAGAGCAGCAATTAGAGAAGAGACAGCTAAAATGGGTTCATGATGGCAGGGATTCCTTCATGTTTGCGGAATGTGTCTAAGGTGAATCTTTTCTACTGTAAAGGAAATTTTGTGTTAATAAATGGCCCCCCAAATTCTTTTCTTCTGAAGATAATGTGATGAAACAAGTAGATCTGAAATAGTCTGGGAACAGCTGAGCAATTACAGATGGGTCTGCTGTGAGCAAAGGAAGCAAGAAAAGGTCATTTATGAAACTTGTGTGTTGCCGTTTCACGCAGAGTTAAATGCTTGAACTGCTATTTGTGCCTTTGGAAATCCCCCACAAAGCCTCCTGAGAGACATGTTTGCAAGAAATTTGCATTAGCTTAGAGTAAACTGGTTTAAAACAATAATGAATTGAAGCTATTACAAACCCTTGTGTGACTATTTTGCAGCTCACCAAAGGACATGGACATAAGGAATTTAGTCAAAACATCTCTCCATACATGTAGGCATATGATTTGTCACTGGTTCAGCTGAACATGTGGATATTCTTAACGTGCTTTAGAAATGAGTTACACTGATTTACCGCCATAAGATAAATTGATTATAAAAACGTTAAAATTAAAGAGTCCGGCACCAAAATTTAGGAAACATACCAATTAAAGTGACCGGTATAATATGCACATGTTGCATTCTTTTATTATGAGATTACATCATCTTCTTTCCAAAGATGTCCCCCACTCAGAGCATGGTGTTCAGTTACTGACAAGTTTTTCAGTGTTTTGGTTTAATCCTCATTGTTCCGTGTGTGGTCCCCAAGCCCTGTGTTGCCGATCACTCTTCAGCCCCATGTATGAAGGCAGAGCTATTAGTCCATGGGTAGGCTTTTTATGCAACATGCTCTGTGAACATGGGAGTGCCAAGCTGGGGAGCCCAATGTAAAATAAATAAATAAGTGACTCACACAGAATCACAGAATGGCAGGGGTTGGAAGGGACCTCAGGAGATCATCTAGTCCAACCCCCCTGCTAAAGCAGATTCACCCATAGCAGGTTGCACAGGACATTGTCCAGGTGGGTTTTGAATATCTTCCAAGAAGGAGACTCCACAACCCCCCTGGGCAGCCTGTTCCAGTGCTCTGTCACCCTCAAAGAAGTTCTTCTTCATATTCAACAGAAACTTATGCTTCAGTTTGTGCCCATTGCCCCTTTTGCTGTTGCTAGGCACCACTGAGAAGAGTCTGTCCACCTTACACTGCACCACCTTTCTTAGGTAAATCACTCTTTTCATGGCACAACCCCATCATCAAAGCACAGCTCCCATTGACTCAGCGCTCAGCTCTGCAGACCAGGCTTGGTGCATGGAGGAGGGAGGAATGCACAACTACTGAAAATCTCCCAAAAAATCCAGTTGGAGTGATTGGACAGGCATTGCTCAGGAGCTCCCACATGGACCATCAGGAGGGCTGATTCCTTCACACAAAGGCAGGTCTCAAAAATGTAAAAGAATCACAGGGGTCAAACAAAGTGGTTTCATTCTGGGTTTTGTTTTTCATGTCACATATTAATAATTCTGATTCAAACTTAAACAAATCTCTATAGAAGATGTAAATCCACATGGAAAAATCAAAATTCCTCCTTTTCAAAGTGTTTGAATGAAACATTTAGATTTCTCAGGATTTTTGCATCACTGGAAATGGTTTGGCGGTATCGACACACACTGAAGTGGTGTGGTTTCTCCTCATCAAGACCCACATCTCCAGAGTCTTCCCTGCCTCAGGAGGGAGCATCACAACTGGCTATAGTAGGAAGGGTTCATTTTTGTATATTGGCTAGAGGACAAGGAGGCAAACACTTTGCCCAGGTGGTCTGCAGCGATCTGCTAACAGGAGACGACCCAGAAATCCTGGCTGGACCTCACTTGAGAAAACTGGCAGTGCCCCCCTTCTCAGAGTGCTCAGGGTCCCCCTGCCCTGCCCTGAGGTGCCACTGTCACCCCCTCCTGCCCCGGGCTGTGTTGCCCATCTCCAGGACAGTGGTGCAGAGGTGCCCATCCAGCCCCGTGCAGAAACAGCCCGGAGGCAGGACCAGGGCTCTGTGTGCAACATGCAACATGCACTGTGCAACCATGCCCGTGTCTCTGCAGCAAAGACCACTTTACTGGCATGGAAGTTCTGGATCAAATGATTGCAGACGCTTGTTTTCTTTTCCCCTCCCAGCTTGTCCATGACCCTCCAGCCTGCCCTTGTCCTGTTCCCATCTCCCCCTACACTTCATCTCCTCATCTCCACCTCCTCATCTCAGTTTCCAAACAGCCACCAGCTGCTTCCTTCAGTCCCAGCCTCCCCTTCTATTTCTAGTCTGCTCTCCCAGCCTCTCCCCACGATGCTCCCCTCAGACCTGTACCTCTTCACCTCAGCTCCCACCGCTACTGATCCTAAACTTTGAGGCACCAACTTCTTGGTGAAAGCCCTGCCAAAAATTTATACTATGGATGAAGTAGTATTTTTCTGCCTAATCCATTTCTTGGGACATAGCTGAACTTTTTTTTTTCTTTGCTGATATTTCAAAAAAGAACAAACGAACCTGAACAGCGACCCCTCACGCCCCCTCCCCCAGCGGGGCAGAAATCTGTTCCAACAACTTCAGCAGTGGCTCTGGTTCAGTACAGTTCATTAAAACAGATAGAAGAAACATGTAATAGGAAGAGCAGAGCAACAATTGTAGGTGTAGGTGTCCTTTCCAGCTCTGACTGTGATATTTCCATGTGGCCTTCATTTCCCAAGGTGAGGGAAGTGGAAAGAGACAATATAGTAGATTATAATCTCAATTCATGCTGCCCTATCTTAAAAGACAAAAGGCTGTATCTGGAGACACATAGTCCAGCAGTAATCAGTAGTCTGTTCACTACTGAATAAAGATGAGCATATATGGGTTTCTTCCATCTCACTGTGGGAAATTATGATTTGCTGCCTATGAAGCCTGTTCAGAAAGCACACAGTATTGTTGTTACCCTCCAGCTCCACGAAGACATTTGCCTCTATATTTCATGTGTACTCCTGTATCTTCCTGTGGATTTTCAAAACCCTTTAATAGTGCTGGAGGTAAATTGCCCTTCCCAACAAGAGAGGAAAGACAGGCTTTGATTCCTTTCACCCTGCCTAGTTTGTCACCTACAATTCTAGGAAGAGAAAAGCCTCCAGTTGCCCATTTTGCACTGTGCTCATATATTTCTGCGTATGTGCGTGTGTGTGCGTACATGCATATGTGCATGAATGTGATTGTGCCTGCAAGAGTATGTGTGATAACATCATCCAGATGCCACACCATACTGTTGGATTATGTCAGTCTCACCCAATGAAGCACACTGAGCAAATGCTAATAGTTAAGAGCTAATAAACACTACACTAGAAGGTCAGTGCTGAATCATTTGGATTGTGCACATGGTTCTCAGATACTTTCCCCCAGTCTTTCCCTGTAGCTGCAGATAGGCTGTGTGGCTGCAGATCTCCCTGTAGGAGGGATTTTTAAAGCCCTGCACTTTACTGAGTCAGCTCAATATGTTCAGAAAGAAACAGCCCCCATACAGTTGGACAGCATTATTGCCAGAAAACAGACTTCACAGGTTTCCAAAGGATGCTCTCTATGAGAGTTCCTTCGTCTTTGATATGGTTGGCTCAAAGCAAAAAAAGAGAGGTCATATTTACAGAGGTCAGAAATAGGAAAGCATATGATTCTTTGTCTCCTTCATTTTATTTCTCTGTACCTTTTTACCTTTGCTTTCTTAGTGGTGCCTGTACATGATACATAATTTCAAAGACTTTAGTCGGTGCTCCTGTCTTGACAGTGCAATCTTTATGTAAATCAAGTGAAAACGTCTTGGTTACTTGCATGATAAAGTGCTCTCTGCTTTGCTGTCTGCTATCCTTTTGGCCACCTGTAGCAGTTAATAAACTGGAGCCTTTGTTGACCAAATCACTGCCCACTTCCTCCCTTCAGCTGACCCTTCTGTGAACTGCAAGGAGTTCCTGTTGAGACAGTACATGTAGTTA
Organism: Gorsachius magnificus; assembly: GCA_034008185.1. Lineage (NCBI taxonomy): Eukaryota > Metazoa > Chordata > Aves > Pelecaniformes > Ardeidae > Gorsachius > Gorsachius magnificus. Next base: position 131,136,089 of record CM067081.1, read on the forward strand.
GAAGTTGGCCACACAGTGCTGGAGACAACTGTGGGAATAATGAAGACATTGAGAGAGTTCAAAAGCAACGTGTTGGATTGGTAAAATCATTTTGCGTCAATCTCCAACTATTCATTTAAGCCCAGACCTAAACTCCTTCTGCTTTAGGATTATTTAACCTTTTAGCCTTTCTAAAATTTGGGTGAATGTTAAGAGAAATAACAATCTTTACTGCTTAGGACAGCAGCAGACGCTATTGAAGTTCTAGGACCAATATTGGACCAAGATTGATGTGCCTTCAAATGTGGTCTGTGTTGAGAACTGAGCTACAACTACTTGTAGTTGTAGGCAACTTCCCAACCACAGAGGCAGTTTGGGACCTGTGTTTGGAACAAGCTTCTCTGTTTTCTTGATGCTCCTCTAGAAGAGGTGCTCTCCCACCTGCCCACTGTGTGCTACACTAACATGGGGATGGGGTTGAGAGCAGGCATGTTATAGGGGAGTTTGGAGATGACTAGTCAGGGCCAAGGTGGATGGGAGCACATACCAGAAAGACTCAAATTGAAGCTGAGAGAATAGAAGATTCCTTACAGGAGGAGAAGTCTCTCAGGAAGATTGCCATGAGCTCAGACCAGCAACTGGGGATGAAAGGAAAGGAATGAGAAGAGTGAACAGTTGACAATGGATACTTCCCTGAAATTCCATGTGCAGTTTTAGTAGGAAGGGACCACCTTGGCCAGTGATCCAAAGGTTAAGACTCTTTCCATCCCTTTCCAAGGGTGTCCTCATTTCCAAATAATTCGTCCCACAAGACAGCTTTCAGCCTTTATTTATGAAGCTAAGATGGCCAGCAGGAATCTGGCAATAGAAGTTATCTAACTGGTCCTGGAGGTGGGAAAACACAGCTCAGTGTTAATGCAGTCATGTCAGCAGCCATAAATAACCCATGAGTGTGCGAAGACACTGTTTTATCCTACAGAAGTGCCTTACCCCCCTCAACACCAGTAAAGGTGCTCTGAGCAGCAAATGCAATGTGCATTCCTTAGGGGTAGATGCCCTCACTTAATCTGAACCCTGCAGAGCAAGACATTTACTGCTTTTAGGGGGTCTGTCCACACCTTGAGGAGTTATTTCACCCACTAGCAATGTGGTCAAGCTCAAGGGCTCAGTTCTCAGGTTAGTAATTTCATAGATTGTAAAGAAAGGACTTTAATGATCATCTGGTCTGGCCTGGCCTCCCACATAGCACATGCCGAATAATGTCACCAAGTAAATCCTGCCTTAACTTCAACAACTTGTAGCTGAAGCAAAGTGTAACTTATAAAAAATAAAAAAGTTGTTTAACCTTGATTTTAAGACCCAAGTGATGGAGAATTTACCACATCCTATGGTAGTTTTCTTGCAAAGGTTAATTACTTGCAGGGTTTTCAACAGGCATGGTATTTCTTATTTGATTTTTTTTTTGTCTTGATCTTATTTTGCTTTTGTTTACTAGATTTGACAACCTTATCATGTTAGAAATATTATTAACAACTCACCTCTGAATCAATTTTATACCCTCAACCAGATTTTATAATCATGGTCTGACTTTAAAAGCACTGGTATCTGAATCTATCTTTTAGGGACCCTTTACCCTGACTGTGTTGCTCCTGTCCCAACATGCTCCCATCACACTGCTGCAGCATAACCATGCCACTGTGGAGGGCCAAAATTGGAAGCACCAGCACCAACAACTGGGCTTTCTGTGCTGGAGAGTGGTAGGAGGAAGGGTTATTTAATTCTTCAGATTTTATTTGTGATTCCAGTGGCCCCATTCTTTGTCTTGTCTGTGATGGGACAGATGCAGCCTGTGGGCCACTGACTGAACCATGCTGTCAGCAAAGTAGCGTCCAGATGACTCAGTATTTGGCAGAAGTATCTTGAAAGTAACCTGGAGACCAGACAGACAGAACTCCTGCTGTGAATGTTGATGTCTGTTTTTCAGCTCCAAAAGGGGGAGAAAAAAAAACCACAGAGGTTGAGATGCTAAAATTTTGTGGGGGACAAAAAGTTCTGAAATTTTTCCCTTTTGGATGAATCAAAATGTTTCATTTACTTTTGGATTAACACTGACCTGCACTTGTGGGCTGTTGTGGAGCTGCACCTCCTCGCTGCTGGGCTTGGCAGCCTGTGGCCCAGGACTGGCAGACTTGCACCTGTAGAGGCACCTGTAGACCAGGCACAAGATTTTGGGGACCACAGCTCCAGTACTTTAGGCTGCTTGGTATACCCTCCCTATTGCTGATGTTTGACCTGTCTGGTCTATACAAAAATAGAGCTGAAAAGCCCATCCACGGCTGACGTTATGTAATGTATCATGGTCCTCCTGTAGCCAGGACCTCCTCCTCCTGATAGTGGGGTACTGTGGGAGATACAGTCCACAGGGGTAATTTAGCTTGTGGTAAAGACGGGTGACCTAGGTCCCACAAACTCTAATTGTCTGGGGATCGCAGCATTGCAGAGCTTAACCACCAGTTGCCCCAAATAAAATGGGACATCCTGGTTTTATCAAACAAAAACAAGGATTTCCTCCAAGGTGGAGTTTTCTGGTGAAAAACGTCTGTTGAAATGTTTCCCTATTTTTCCGTAAAAAAGCCAGGACTTTCCTTTCTGAGCTCATAATACACCTCTGCCGCAGAGAGCAGCTGAGTGATCTTGTGTTATTCAAGGTGTACTGTGGGTGAGACTTTTGGTTGCTTGAAGTAAATTTGGGATTTAGTTATTAGAAGTTCCTCCATATTTTTTGAAGGGCAGAAATGGTCATTATTTTGTCCCGGACAAATGCCAAGTTGGGCCACTCGATTTCGCTGCACTACATTCTCATGCTGTTTCAAATAGCTGTTCTTTGCTACACAAGCAGTTGCTGAGTACTGTCAAACAGACAATTCATCAATTCTCCTCAATTTAATCTTCACCACAGGGAACTGACCATCTTAAAGATTATCACATATTTCTGTATGATTCACAAATGACAGTATGCTCCCCTTTCCCCTGTGGTACGTGTTTCTAGCCAACTGCAACCAGGAGCCTGAAATAGAAAAAAAAAAAATAAAGGAAAAGGCAAGTCTGTTAATCCACCATGACACATACACCTTGATTTTATTTTATTGGAGGGATTTTATAAGGGCTATTATCTCCTGGTTTACATAATCCAACACTTCCCTTAGGGCAATCAAAATTGAGATTCATATGACTTGGAGTTTACAATCCAATGCAGCTGGCAAAACTGGGATTCAGATTCATGACCGCAAATGCAATCCTACTGCACACACACTAAGAAGGACAAGAAAAGCGGGCGGGAGGGGAAGGGGGGGGGGCAGAGACAGAGAATAAGAAAAGCCCTGGTGAAGTGATCTATCATATTGTCTGAGCAGGAGTGTTTGAGAACTGGTATCATTAAATGAGTCAAAACTTCAGCTAATTTGATTCAAAGGTTGCACGACCTCTACTAAGTGAGGGACTCCCTTTCCCTGCTGTCTTTGTCTGTTCTTAATAATTTAGCCAGCAACAAGGTAAGATCCAACATTGACTTTTTCTGCTACAAACATGACTTCAGTCCAAGTATTTTAGCACCTGAACTCAAGTGAGGATAATAAATGTCAAAGAAGTATTTATAGCTTGGTATATGGAGAATTTCCAGTTCCCTATACTGCAATAACACACATCCATCTGCTAACAGCATTAGAGCTGCAGTTTTAAAGTAGATAGCGCCTGAAAATAGAAGACTGCAGTATGCACAGATAGCTGTTGCATTTAAATATTTGATATTAAGCTGATAATTAAATTAGAAATTAATTACCCAACCCTGGGAAGTCATTTTCTTCCTGGATTCAGGCCCACAGAGAAATTCAGACTGAACTCTGTGCCTCTTCCACTCCTCCGTGTTCGTTTAGCTGAAATCCATTCCTATAATACCCAGCTGAGGGGAGCGAGCATACAGAAAAAGAAGGTTAAAGAGGATTAATTGATATTTAGAAGTGGAAAAAAGACTTCTTATCCCATCTAATACATCCCTCTGGCCAGTACAAGTGAATTATTCTTCAGGGCTTTATCAGCTCTAGTTTTAACTGACTGCAGTGATGGAAGCCCCATCTCTTCCTTTGGGAGAAAGCTGCACATTTGAACAAAGCTCCCTGCTAGCAAATATTTCCTGATACTAAGCCTGTATTTTCCTTCTTTTTAAAAGTGATCCCTTTAATGCTGGCTTGATCCAAAATTTTTTCCCAGTGAACTCAGCTCTGTGAGATCTGCAATGTCTACTGGAATGTATGTCTTTTCATAGACATAGACCCCCAGATTATGGTTTAAAATCCGCCCTAAGCCCACAGTGGCTGGAAGCTGCGGTTGTAGCTCTCACACGTCTGTGTGAAATAGCTTGAGGTGTGTAGTCCAGTCCTGAAGGTATACAACACAAGCAAGGACACAAAGGTGCTCCATCATTCTCCGTTGCTGAGCCACATGCTGGTGGGGGCTAAAAAATCCTTTTGAAGGCTTGCGGACACACCAGGCAGGGGATGAAGTGTGCGGGCAAAGGTGGTGTGAGGGGGCTTTTGCTCTTGCTGCTTTGGCTGTATCTGGGTGCGTCAAAGTGCTTTGATTTTCCCCCTCTGGCACCTCTCAGAAGTGAAAATGTAGACATACTGTAGGAAAATAAAGATTTTGGCAGAACTGGGGTCTTTATCATTTAGAAAGGATGTCTGAATGTGGGGTTTTCTTTTGAGATCCAAGACACATAACTGAATGACTCCCTCACTAATAAAGTGTTTAGCATCTTTGGTTGCAAGAGCAGTCAGAGGTGGAGGACCACATAGATGGTTGGTTGAAGTGAAAGCACAGATTTATCGTGTTGATGTTAACCCTTGTAGGACACCTGCTCCTCTGCACTGTGGCTGAGGGAAACAATGGGAAATGATAGCGGCAAATGGCTTCTGCCCTGCTATGGGGTGGGATATGGTGCTGTTCCGTTGTGGGAGCAGGACCGATCTGCATCAGAGCCCCATGCTGCACCACTGGGGTCTCTGTGGTCTGAGAAGGACCAGCACTTCAGTACCACTAGATCCAGCCTAAGTTTAGGCCAGTTTATATGAGGCCTGAACATATCAGGGCCAGTGATGGTGCCCAAGGGGCTGCCCCACGCTAGGAGACTGCAGGAGTTCAGTGCTGCAGCCACTCTCTGCAGCTGCCCACGGGACTGTGAACCTGGTCCTCGAGTCAAACCAGCGTGACATTTGGAAAGTCCAGCTCAGCTACAGCATGTGAGATTGCACTGTGCTCAAACATCACAACTGGCGCAGTTCTGGCATGTTACGACATTGCAGAGGCCAGACTACATGTCTCCAGAGGGTGGGTGGAAGAACAATCTGGCTGTCTTTTCTCCTCCAGGTGGTGGTGGGGAACATTTGCCTAACCACCCCCATCCCCCTAAAGGTAAGGGGGGGGAGAGAGAGAGGAAGAGCGAGAGAAGTTCAGTGCACTACAGCACTTCAGGGTTCAAAGCTGTCACTGGTAGGTCCCCAGTGCTGATGTGCCAGTGCTGTTCACAAACCCCCCTCAGGGTCAGGCTCAGCATTTCAGCCAGATAATTCAGTGATCCTTCTTTCATCATGTGGCTTTCATCACGTCAGAAAGTCTGCATCACCCTTGGAGTGGCACTGGTGGTTCATTCGCGGGGGCGGGGGGAGGATGTGGCAGTGTCTTCTCAGAAGGATGACGGTTTCATTCTCCATTTCTCACTCCACATAGGATGAGGAAATACCAGTGGTCACTTTGTCGGTCTTGTCCCTCCGGGTCTAGGAGCATTGGCAGCATCTCTGCTCTGTTACTCACTGGTGCCTCATCCTTAAAACATGGTTGATGGTACAGGTGAAAGTCTCATGATGGAAATGGTAGCATCTGCTCTTCTCCCTCCCTCAGCCAGACCAGCACAACTGCTGGAACAGCTTTGTTCTGCAGTTCTGGAATGAAGAAGGGTGGCTGCTGTCTTTGTTTCAAATGGCAGGAAAACCTCCTAGCCCCTGCTATGTATATAAAAAAAGGGGTTTTGCCCTGAGGACTAGCCAGGTTAGGTCATGCAAATGAGACATTGTTCATAAAGTTACAAATGAGAGCTTAGCCAATGACTTATCCTGCTTTTTGTTCCATCTCTTCATCATTTCTTCACCAATTGCAGTTTCCTTTCAAGGCACATCTGATTCAAAATTATTCTGGTGGGGTTTTTTTCTTCTCTCTCTAAGGAATTGTATTCTTATGGATCATTTTGCAGTTGAAATATTGTTAATTAGCTATGCTTGGTTTCAAGGTTTATAATATAGTTCTCTGTGTGCTGTGCTAATTAACATGCCTTCATCAATAGGAGGGCTTGAACAAGCTGCTGCAGCTTGGCAAAAGACAGCATAGAATTCAGACTAGCTTGCCAAACAATATTTAAAAATTTTAAAAAACAAAATCCCACCCTTCCTGGTGAGCCAGACCATACCTAAAGCATCATTCCCTAGTAAACATGGCTTCATGCGAAATTTAGCAGATGAGTGCAGGGTTTCTTCTAATTTTCTGTGATCACAGTCATGCAGTGTAAAAATTGTTGTGGATCCTTATTTCAGGACGTAACATAAGATCCTGTAAGCTAAAAAGCTGCAACACCATGGCTCTAGTAAGGGGCTTTGCAAGCCTTTGCCTGCTTTTCTTAAGCCAAGACCAGTTTCATATCAGACTGCAAACTCTGGGGACAACTTTAAAATACATCATTGCTGAGTATGTGAGGAAGCAAGCTGAAAATGTGCCTTCTGCAGGAATTTGTGTGGGTAAAATTTGATCGCTCTGATGTTCATGGGAAATGAATGAAGAAGCAGTATAAGCATGGCCACAGTGAATTAATTTGGAAAGTTACACAAATTCTAGCCAAAATTATTTTTTTCAGCTCTTGCTGAGCTTTGCTGCAAGTCCAGTTGTGTAAAACCATCTGTTCTTTTTCAGAGCGACCTCATTAAGACCCACTGATAATATCTCATCTCCTTCCTATAGAGAATGTTTCAGCCTTTATTACAGTCGCTTAAATGTGAGGAGCTGCAATCTTGCCATCTTCTTTCCACACAGAAACTACAATGACGGTAAATCTGTCATCTCTCCTTGAATAAAATCACTCCTTCCTCACGCTGTATCTCCTATTTGAGGTATATTCCTGTTGTGCTTTAAACAGTTACTTATTATTGATTGGCATAAATTAATGTCTATGCTGTGACTTATAGTAGGTCCCATGTTAGATTTATATGTCTGGTAATTGCTCTGATAAAACATGTTCCTACCGTAGGTGTACAGGTAAAATGTGTCCTGGAGACTGCCTGTTGCCAGCTGTACTTTGAAACGCTAGCTCAAAAGGCCACTTTATATAGTGAAAAGCGCTTTAAAAAATTATTCAAAGTTCTCATACAGCTTCTTCTGGAGGAAAATTCTAATCAAAATAAAATTAGTTACTTTATTTCACTTCATGTTGAAGTTTTCATTTAAATTTGATTCTGAAGAGAAACACATTTTAGTTTTTGCTCCTTGCTTCTTTTCTCTTTCCTTTCCCTCTATAAAAAAGAGAGAGAAAAAATATGGGAAAATGAGACATACAAGTACATGAAAAATGCAAGAAAGCACTAGAGTAATCTTTCTTGTGATTTTGGGTTTATCAAAGGCAAAATCAGAAAAGAAATATATAAATTTTCCCTACTTTTTGTCTTCCAAGTGAAGAAATAAATATGTCCAAATACTCATCTTCCACTTTCTCAGGCTTCTTCTGGGAGGGAGGGGAGAAAATTAGGGAAGAAAAAGGAAGGAGAAAGTGACAGCCTAATTATCTAATACCTGAAAATCGCATTACAACAAAAAAAGACAGTAAAAATGGCCACAATTACTTAATCTGGGAAGTTGCACATTTAAAATATATCCGCAAATGGAGATTGTTTCTAGGTATGGACTTTTTTCGACAAAAATATGTTTTTTGACAGGAAAATTTCCTCCCACTCTGCTCCTTTGATTTCAAATGAAAGAAAATTTTTTTTTTCCGAAAACCTTTTCTCTGTTGAGCTTTCTGAATCTTAAAACAACACCTTCTCTGTCTGATCTGATTATAAATACATTGTATATTTCTGGAGTGGGTTCCTCTCAGAGGACTGTCGCAGAGAGCACAGCGTACGCACGTAATTATTCTGTAGGCTGGGCTGCCATAAAAAAACCCTGCACAGGATAACACACAACTGCACAGAAGGGAGTCTGGAAAAAAACTTAACCAGAGTCACCGAGGAAAACTTCTGCTCTTACCACTGGCATCATGAGGTCTTTACTTTCCGCTAAGCCCAGCAATGAGCTCAGTCTCTGAGGGCTCATTGAAAAGATCTGAGCGCCGTAACTACATGATAGGCGTTTTATCTGTCCAAGGATAAACTGCTTAATGGGTTCTGCTGGGATTCGAAACTGCGGTTCCTTGAAGTCTCACTGCCTCAAACCAGTCACTTAGGTTGCTAAACCATCCCCAGCAGTCTTGGGGAGAGCACTGTTTTGTCTATTTACAGAGCAGTCTCAACCGGACAAACAAAAAAAAATGTCCCTTTGTGTGTGGAGGGACGTCTCTTGTTCAGCAGTGCATCTGAAAGGACTGTGTCACAAGTTTTGCAGCTCCAGCCCATCTTTTCTCCATTGGCCCTGGCAAAAGTGAAGGAGTGTTTAGCTCCTTTCCAAACACTGGTGGTATTTTTCCACCATTGCCGCACTGCATGTAGTGTGCAGCATTACATTGACTGGAAAGCATCCAGAGGATGGGAAAGGAAGACTTTTAAAGTCTTAAAGCGGGAAATGCTTTATCCAGGAGAATGTCAAGGGCATTGCAGGGTGGTGGGTTCTGCCTTTCGGACGGGGCAGGGTGTTGGTCTGCCCAAAGCTAGGGAGCTGCTGAAAAAAAATTCCTAGCTTTTCTGAAACTGGACCAGATCGCACTCATCTCGCTCCTGTTCACCGTGCTCAGGCAGTCTGTCCAGCTCGGAGATGGTGTTGTCAGAGGTGGTGGTGCACAGGGGTTAATGCCTGTGCCCCCTGGTCTGACACCTCCCCAGCTGAGAAGTTTTCCTCTGTAACAACAACAACAGCAGAAGACCTCCTTTCTAGTTTGGTCAAGGGTGGAAGCTGAGCTCATGTTTGTATATCCTGGCTGTTGAGATGGAAAGTGTGAACTTTACAGAAAATTAAATCTGCAGAAAAGAAGAATGGGGAAGGGGGGGAGGGGGTCACTCTGGAGAAGGAGAGACTTGCAGACGGAGATCCCATTATGTCCAGACCTCACCGTGTCTCCCCACTCATTCATGCCAAGCTCAATGTGGGCTGGGTGTGAGGCAAAAGTCTTCAGACTTAGCCAAAGAAAGAGGCCTCAGCATGTGTTGCTGTGTTTAGCACTGAAGTCAGTATGGACCCTGGCCAGCTGCCAGTCACACTGGCATTGCTGTTATTAGATACCATTGTGTTAAGCTTAGCACTTTTTGCAGGCCAGAGAAATTCCTTTTGTGTTTTCCCATACTCCACACACATATTGAAGAGGTTTCAGCTTCAGAGAGAAAAGGCACAAGTAGTATAAACAAACTCCTGACATCCAACGGGCATGGATGGGGAGAGAAGGTCGAGGCAAGATGAAATCACCCTTGCTGAACTCTGTGCAGGTTGAGGTTCATTAGCTATCAAGCTTGGGCTGACATTTTATAAATAACTACATGCAGAAAGACACCCCCTGAATCACCTTTTGCAGACGGGCCAATTAGATCACTTGAACAAATTGGAAAAGAGAAGTAGCTAATCAGAGCTACGGGGAGCTGCACAGTGGCCATGCCAGTTGGCTTGTGTTGACCTGTTTGTGACTCGAAAGTCAGTTTGGATCCATTTTTTGGTGCTTCATGATTTTTCTTTCTTCAAAGGACATGATTTTATAGCCTAGGAAGAGCCAGAAATAGTGGAAGAAACGAAATAGTAACCATGTGTTCTTTTCAGCATTCCTCCATGAGGCGACCCTCATCTGTCCCAGCCCTCAGTCCCGAACACCATGCTAGCCAGCTGTGTGAGGTAACCTCCCAGGACATTTTCAGCTCACACAGCAGAAGTTGCAGATCCTATAATCTTGGGCTTTTTTTGGTGAACTTTCTTTTCTGCTAAAGACTAAGGTGAAGTAAAGGAAGACAGACAGTCTCAGAACCATACGACTGCTCATCCGTTGTGGTTTGCCTCCTCTGCTCGCCAGGGCAGCATTAGCAAACTCTTACAACTCCCCTTTTTAGCTCGTGCCAGAGCTACTCTTGTGGTGATAAGTCCATTGGACTTTTAGCTCTGCTTAAGGAAACCACTCAGTGCTTAGCTGCTTTTCTTCCCTTATTGGTGAAGGACAGCTTGCTTCCTCTTTCATCTCTTTGCATAATGCATTAGTCTTCTCTGCTGCCACCCCCGCTTCCCCTGAACCAATGCATGGTTTAAGGAGGGACATGTTACTGTGTGAGTCACAACATGAGCCTCTGCAGTCAAATGAAGGGATTGTGCTATGGCTGCCCTGTAGCTGCAGGCATAGCAGGGCAAGGATTTATGTAGGGGGAGGTTTCATATGGGGTCCCAAAAAGTCAGTTGGTGATTTTATGGGGGCAGGTGGGGTTGAGGACATCCTGCTACAGTGTCAACTTCCTACACTGGGCAGAAATCGCTTTGGGTCTGTGCAATACAATTATATGTGCAAATACAAGATGCAGGAATCATAGCAATGACCACACTAAAGACGTACAGCTGTCAATGTCAGTGTGTCTCAGAGGGTAAGAAAAGAGGCAAGGTGAGGAGTCTTTAGTCTTAAAAGTTGGTATGCATTGGGAAAAGAAGCTTGGGAAACCATCCCCAGGAATTCTATTCAAAGCTCTTTTGTTAGTTCTCTTTATAGCCCTGAGCAAGTAAGTTTATGCTTTCAGGACCATTCCCCCCCTGCTTTGCAAATTATTCCATGAAGGCCTGTGAAGCTCCTTGAATATTTTTCACGGCTCATGGCATGACACATCTCACCATTAACAATGTTCTACTCTTTCCAAACCTATACTCTTTTAAAGCACTTCCCCATGAAATGCTCTGCCAAATACACACAGTACAGATGCAAATTTCCATGCCGAATGTCTACCTAATGATGACTTTGGAAGGATGGATCAAGTGTTTCAGCTAAACTGGAACAGCAATTTCCAACCATGAGATTAGAGGGAGAGATATTTCATTAAGAAAGTCCAAGCTTTGAAGTAAGGGCTTGAAATTTGGCATGGGGCTGGTGCCTTTATACATGGTATGTGCTTTTCCCTGTCCCTGTGAAAATTCTTCTAAGTTTGACCAACATAATAACCTCTAAATTAGTAAGTCTGTGCTTCCTGAACAGGAGGTTTTTTAGACATTGGTAGCTTTGTCTCCCAAAGACCCAATGTTTTCTGGGCATGCTCCCCCATAGCTCCAGTGTTGCAGATTGACTGGGACAGAGGTTTCCCCTTTTCCTTCCCCTCTCCTTCACTTTCTCCCCTCTCACCTGCAGCCAGCTTCCTTGCTTGTGTCTCCAGTGACAGGGTGCAGCAGGGACCAGGCAGTTGTTCAGCAGCACAGTTAGTCTAGAGGTAGCCCTTGGTGTGCCCACGGGCTCATCCCACAGAATAGAGATGCTTCCGGGAGCAAGACACAGGCTGTGGAATGGGAGTGTGGGAAAGAGAGGGTCAAGCGGGGACACAAGCCTACAGGGCAAATGATAAACTGTGAGCCTAGTCATCCTTGTATGGTGGCTGACCCAAAGTTTTTCTCCTTTTTTTAATTCCTACATTGTTTCTTGTAACTTAGGAAAATCCATAATATGTAAAGGATGTCTTGTTATATTTCTCTTCTTCCTCTGCTTCATGCCTGTCAGGTCGTGCAGCAGATGATGTGAGCATCCTGCATAAGAAAGCTCCCCTAGCTGCTCCGCCTGGATTCCTCCTGAGGTGTGGCCTTGGGGGCTTCTTGCAAGCTGATGGAGGTAGGTGTCTTATGGGAAAATGAGTTTGCAATCACACGTTAATATTGCATAAGCAGCTCCCAATTTTGTGTCCTTGACTTTCTAAGATTTTTTCTATAGATTTAAAAGTGTGACTGTAATAATATTATGGAATAGAGTTATGGCACTGGGGAGGTAATTTTATGCCTCAGCTGTGGCACTGTTTTTCAAACGTACCTGGTATTTAAATGTAGCTGGACAAAGGTGCACTGACCTAGGAGTTCATAGTTCCAGCTTGAAATGTATTACTAATACTATGTCTTTGAGCACAAGAATCATAGAATCATAGAATCATAGAATCATAGAATCATAGAAATCATAGAATCATAGAATGTTTTGGGTTGGAAGGGACCCCTAGAGGTCATCTAATAGTAAAGTAAATTTTCAAACAGAAATTGTCTTATAATTTCCCAAAAAGTTAGAAAAATTCATATTCCTCATTAACAGACATGTTGCTGTGCCATTTCCAACCAGCCTTAGCTGGTTTCTGTGTTAATCTCTCCAGCACACTAGGGAAGACATGCTTCTCTTTCCTCCAAATATAATAAAAGAATACACTGAATATAGGTATGATTTATTCCACTGAACAAAAATCTCAGGGACGTATACATATGTTAGAAGAGCATTACTGTAGAAATTGTCTTCATCTAGAAGAAATAGTTCCGTCTGTTGTGTTGCTACTTGCAGTGGCTATAAGTCTGTACCAACTTTGAGACTATAATCCTCTTCAGGTGCTCCAGGAATACTGGGGAAGTTCAGAGTCATGGTTTGTAAAAAAACATCTGGACAGGGTGCGCAACCATCTTCACATCACCTCAAAGTGCAATGTGGCTGGCGCTGAAATCTGACAGTAGGTTGGAGAGGAAGCTGTGACCAGACTGCAGACAAGGTATACAGCTCACTGGAGAATGCTGCCAGCCACCAAGAGGCAGGGCAGGAAGGCTCCAGCCATCCTCCAGTACTCTGGGCAGTCTGGGAGGAACAACCAAACATAATCCAATTGTCTTTATTGCTGCGCAAAAGTTGGAATTTAGTGCCTGAGTTTACAGGAATTAGATGGGAGTCAGCCTTTCTGTTTGACACAAATGTTGCTTTGAGCTGTTTCAGGCACCATGAAGTTTTACTTAGATCTGCTCAGACATGAGTATTCCCTTGCAAAAGAGCGTGAAAGTCTGTGGCATTGCAATACGAATGATGGCTGAGAACAAATGGGATCAGAAGCCTTTACCCATACCTTTGCTAGCTGGTGATGATTGAAAATCAATTAGAAATAAGCAGAGCAGTGACAAATCCCATTAGAAAATCTTAACACAGGAGCTCAGTTCAGTTTAGGTTATGATTAGGGTTTTTGCTAATTCACATATATTTGTACACAAGAATAATTTCCAGACATTCAAATAAATGCTTACTGTGTTAAAAATAATGAAATTCAGCTTAAAAAAATCTATTATGCCTGGATTTGGGGGCATTTTTTTCTTGTTTTTTTATACCATCTTTAAAACTTTCAAGTTTTGATGTAGCCTTGAAGCAGATCCAGCACGATATGGTTGAGGTCAGTGATTATACGCTATAAAGTTCAAGCAGATTACAAATAATCTACTATGTGAAAGAAGTAAGTTTCTCATTATTCTTCAAGGCTAGACTAAATGAGCAATAGCTATGTGGCAGCTTGTATCTAAATTACTGAATCACAGTTAGTAATCCTGTAGCTGATGTTGTCATGTTAAAAGCTAAATTAAATTTTCCAAATTATTAAGGAAAAAAAACAAGTTCCATGGTTTGATATGCTTAACAGTGGCTAATATAATCAAGACTGTAATAGATTTCAGTTACAAAAAATGACAGGAAATAGGGAAGTACAATGAACACTGAACAAAGGGCTATGCGTAGCTCAGTCTGGAGCTCCCCAGAGATAAGTTACCAAGTCCAGAGAAGATCAACATGTCATGAAATTAGTTCCAAAGTGTTTTCTAGAAGCGTTTGTGTCTCTGCCTTGAAATTGCTTTGCTATCCTTCCTAGTTATAAAAAGTTCAGTCAACCATTCAGAGATTGGAAATACCCCTGTTAAGTGAACAAGCATAGGCTACCAAAAGTGAGCCAGCAAAGCAAATAGTTTTCAGGATGAAAAACAGCCACAGAAGTATTTCACAAGCAATTTAATACACATCAGAGGTGTTTATGGATAAAAGAGGGCTTTGTTGACTACTTTTGTTGTCATACTTTGCTTGGATGTTCTCTGGAATATAATTAGGCAGAGAAAGAAAACTGTACGGTAGAGTGCAGATCATCAAGCCCTCAGTGGGGACTGTGCACAGGTTGGTTGTTCAGACTGCAGAGGTGTGTGCAGAACGTGATACTGGAGGGTGGCATGATGCTGGAGGGGAGGAAAGGAGGAAGGTTATGCAATGTGACAGAGATTACAACCACATTGGGGAAAAAAATGAGCAGAAGCAGAAAGGTGTGCAGTGTTCAGCCTGAGTCAAGCAAAACCAACATACCAGCAAGCACACTGTCTTTTTCTAATGGAAGAGGAAAAAATGCAAAAGGAACAGCTCCTACCACTTTGCTAAGCATTGCATATTCCAACAGAACATCCACAGTATGGATGAGAAGATAATGGTAGCACGACACAGACGGCTTGTTCGTAGGATCAATGGCTGTTCTCACTGTAACTCAAGGTGAATGGACTCACCAACCAAATGAGATTTATACTTTTGTACTGGACACTAACAGGTGTCAACACACAGGTGACAGAAAAAACATCCACTGGAAAGTACATATATGGGCTAGATTTTTATGTTACAAATCTGAAGTCTTGAAAAGTACAAAGAGGAAGAACAACCCTTATTAGATTAAAGATGGACTGATCCTTCAGTCATCCCAGACAGGTGCCTTTACTGAAGGAGGAAGAGAGCAAGACACTGAGGAAGAATTTGAGAACATCTTCAAGATGGCAAGGAAGCTGTCAGCACAGTAAAGAATAGGGCTGAAAGTATACAACTCTTGTATGATTCACTGCAATGGGAAAAATCCTTTTGCCTTAAAACAGAGGCTTAGAGAAGTTCTTCAATGGGCTAGTCATGCTGAGGATCTCATTGGGGGTGACAGAAATTAAATTGTTAGTACATGTGATGAACTTGGGATGCTCAAAAGAACTGAAAATGTAAAAAGGCAAGTTTTCCATTACCTGAAAGGAGAAAAATATTGGGGGATGTAGATGATGCCAAATATTTTCTATGCTCGATGCCCCAGCAGGATTCTGGCAAGAGCTCCTCAAAATACAAAGCACATGTTTGTACATGTTCAACACACTCTTCTTTGGGAGACACAATTTCTGCAGGCTGTGATTTGGGCTGTGTTTAGTATTCCAGGTGTTTCACTGAGACAGTGCAGTGAATTTTGGAGGGTAGGGAGGGTAATAGGTTCTGCATATCATCGTGACCTGAGGAGAAACAGCAGAAAAGCATTACCAGTTCCTCAGGCATCTTAAGAAGCTCACGTTGCTGGAGTAAAACTGACAAAAATTACAAATATAAATGCTTTGTAGTGTAAAAAAAGAGTGGGGAGAGATATTAAAGCAGTAAGACATGACGACAGATCTCAGGGTGGTCAGAAAAACAGCAGTATTCCTGTCCCAAGAGACGAGGAAGCCACAGAGAGATTCCTTGGACTAGTGTGGTAAATAGGAAAGTTTGCAACTAGCTCATTTACTTGAAGTAGCAACTGCAGATCACAGGCATGCAGAGTATGACAGATCAACAAATGCCTGCAATGGAAGAAGGCTCAGAGAAAGTAGTCAAGGGTAATGTGCTCATGAGGCTCAGAAAGGAACACAGGAAGGGGCCACTGAGAGATGTCCAGAAGACACAGAGCACAAACTTTCAACAGCTGGCAAAGCTGAAGGAGTTAATGAAAGAGGCTGGAGTCCTGGGAGACTATAACAGTAAACGCAAAAGCAAGTTGTCTACAGATGCCTCTGAGGAGGGTATCAGTATGGCTTTTCTATACCAGTGTGGTCAGAGTTGGAGACTAGTGGCTTATATGTCACACACACCAACAAAAACAGAGCGTCAGCATGTTCAAATAGAGAAGGCGGCTTTGGCCCCAGTCCACAGGTGTAAAATTTCACTTCTTTATTTATGGGAGGCCAGCATTAGCTGAACTGACCATAAAACCTTCCTAACATTGCCAAAAGGGACCAAATAACCTCTCGTGCTATACAATACATATATTTCTTTTTTAGGTGCAAGGGTACAACTTGAAGATTAAAGACAAATCTGGGAAAGTTTCAGTGGTTTCAGAGATGTTTTAGGGCATTAAATTGAAGAACAGTGGAGCAAAGTTCAGAACTAGACAGCATACATGATATTTGGGTTAAAATAAAACAAAGTAAAATGAAAAACACTGTAGCTCTCATATGAAACATGGACTCTGACTGCTAGAGCTACAGTTAGGGATACTTGTCAATCTACTAGTTGAGAATGGCTAGGACCGCCTCCAGCAATAGTTTGAGGGTAAGATCTCATTACAAGGTGGAATTTTGTTTAAAGGTGTGAGGTTGTTGAGTCCTAATGTACTACAGGAAAAAAAATCCATGCCATTAAAAAGTATAAAAGTGCAGGGAGACATTTCCCCTGGCAAAAAATAATTGCTCCATGGGGAAAAGTAAGCACATGTTTATTTGTGTTATTTGCAAAAATACTGTGTACTTGTTCTGTACTACTATTCTAACCAACATAAGATATGCTTAGTATATGCTTTTGCAATGTAAACAGTTGTCAAGTCTAATTTTCTTTTACATAGCATGACTGATGCAGTGAGATCTGGTAGATTAATGCCAATCTGTGGCCATAAGTTCAAGCAGTTGCAAGTGAATTTGGGGTTTGGACATGAACTAATTACTATTATTCCCAATACAACAGATGGGCGGGAAATGGTGTAAAAATAACTAGAGAAGAATGCTTAGTCAGACTCTGATCCATATTTAGCTCTGTTAAATTGCAGATTGTCAGCATGGCTTGTCACCCTCTGATGTTTTGCTGAGTAGAAAACTAAAGCCAAGAATGGCCCAAACAATTAGAAGCTGATGTCAGAGACACTAGAGACCTGCCAAAGGGAAAAAGATCAAATAAGGGAAAAAAAAAGAAAGATGGGTTTAATGGTGTTGGAAACTGACTCCATTTCTTGAAAGTGATGCATTAATCCATGATGATATGAGGTCATCACCTGTGATGGGCTGAGTCTGTGGGCAGTAGTCATCTTATCCAGCACCCAAAAAGAGTGAGATGTAGAGAACCAGGCAATAGCAGCAGCAGTCTGAGGCGCAGTAGCACTCAAACATGGAATCACTGGAACAAAAGAGTTGACTGTCTCCTGAGATCCTGGTTGAACTTGCAGAGCCAAATATGGGTGCAAGGGACTTTGTAGCCCAAACTGACCACTGTTAATCAGCCTAGCTAGCAGGTTGATTATAATGTTTTTAACTATGCATTCTATTAATGATGGGCTTTAAGTCTTATCAACTTACGGCTTGGAAGGGAGGATGTGGTATTGAATGATAAAGGAAAAACTGCGCTTTCAAGACAGAGAGTCCAGGCTGCGCTCTAAAGAAATAGTGATTGCTGTCATGTACAGCTCTTGGGAATGCACCCAGAATACAGGTCTTGCATGTGGCTCCCAGACTAGACAATTAATTGGGGACTTGGGTGCAGCCATGGCATGGCACACAGTAATGAACTACAGCTAGCTAGATTTTGTGGATAGCTGCTGGTGCCCACACTGCCACAGTGGCCAACCATCTGGGTGGTGCACATGCAGTTTCACCAAGCATTAGGCTCTGGTCAATCCCAAGAAAGTAGGCAGGAGGATGCCCTTCTGTCCTGGTTTCGGCTGGGATAGAGTTAATTTTCTTCACAGAAGCTAGCATAGTGCTGTGCTTTGGATTTAGTACTAGAAGAATGTTGATAACACGCTGATGTTTTTAGTTGTTGCCAAGCAGTGCTCAGACTGCTCAAGGACTTTTTGAGCTTCTCCTGCTCGGCCAGGTGCATAACAAGCTGGGAGTACAGCACAGCTAGGACCCAAACTGTCCAAAGAGCTATTCCATACCATATAACGTCATGCTCGGGGGGGGTTGGTGGGTCGGTCGGTCGCTGCTCGGGTACTGATCGCTGCTCGGGACGGGCTGGGCATCGGTCGGCGGGAGGTGAGCAATTGCATTGTGCATCATTCGTTTTGTATATTCTGTATATTTTGTTATCATTCTCATTACTACTATTATTATTATTTTCTCTTATTAAACTGTCTTTATTTCAGCCCTCGGCTCTAACCTTTTTTCCCCTTCCCGATTCTCTCCCCCATCCCACTGAGGGGGGGGGGGGGGAGTGAGCGAGCAGCTGCGTGGTGCTTAGTTGCCAGCCGGGTTAAACCACGACAGTCCTTTTTGGCGCCCAACGTGGGGCGTTATAGGTGACTTTGAAAAGGCCATCCAGATACCGCTGGGGATTGTGGCTAATTCCGTGGTTTGGTGACGTGAGCTACAGCTTTAGAAACACCAGTGTCTCTTTCATCATGAAACTTTGTGTTCTTGAGCTTTTTCAGGCACTAAAATGACTTGAAAAGCCTATCACCTTCTGCCAGCTCCAGCCAAGATCCCTCCTGTCTTCTCAGCTTCTGTTTTATGGGGAGCTGCAGTGCACTGGAGCTTGGCCTCTTGCTAGTGGGGTGCCTTGTGATGACTTTGCGCAAGGAAGTCCTGCCGACTACCACGCTGCTGGTGTCTTCTCAGGTCTCACAAGCAGGGTATTCAGCAGCTGTGAAGACTGCAAGAAAGAGCCAGAGGGGCTGGACCAGGCACTTCAGAGGCAAACCCTGGAGTGGGAAGATGCAGAAGAGTTTGAGCATGAAAGCTGGGGAGAAAGGAGGTCAAAGTCTAGACGTTTGGGAGCAAAGGTTCACTTTGAATAGAGGAGGGGCCCTGGTGGCCATTAAAATTACCATAAATGTCTGTTTACAGGAAGTGGTTGAACAGAACAGATCAAGTTAGGGCACCCGAGGGCCTTTAAAACTTAGAGAAATCCTGTGTTTATGAGGTAGAGGGGAATTGGTCAGAGCTGGGAACATTGGAAAGTTGTTGGTGAACTGGCTTCAGCCAACCAAAGCTCTGGGAAAGCAGGGCTCAGCTGATACATGCCTCTGCAGATGGCAACCCAGAGCACTGTCCACACTGCACATATGCAATCCATGGGCAGCTTAATCTGCTTGCAAAATAAATGGGAAAATATCCCCACAGGGGAAACCTTATATATACTCAGGAGGCCCATTCCTGTTGCAGTCGGTGCTCCGTGAGCTGTTGAGCTTGTTCTGTTGAGCGCCTAACAGCAGTGATCTAATACAAAAGGTCTTACCAAGTTGTCTGATGCTTTGCTCTCTTCAGCCATCATATGGCTAAATGAGACTGGGGAAAAGAAGGGAGGAGGGGGTAGAAGAAAAGCAAAGCAGAAGAAAAATGGGGTTCCCAATTACTGGCATGCACATCTCCACACAGACTAAGCAGCAAGGGCTCACAGTTAGCAAACTGCTCATTAGAGCCAAGGCATTAAGTCATTTCTCCAGGGAAGAATAAAACTGAACTCAGAGTCCAAAACTCTGCCAGAAAATGCAGGGCAGGGGGAGGGGAGGAGAAGTGGTTCAGAGAAAGAGAGTAAGAAGGAGGAATAGGAGAAAAAAATACCAAGAAGAGAAAATTAATGGGTGGTGGGTAAGCCAGGAGAATAAAGGGGTTGAGGTGAAGGGAAGGAAACAAAGACAAGCAGAAGTGAGAGCAGCTGAGCTGTGGGATGAGTGCAGTGTTATAATACTAGGCAATTTCTCAGGCTATGTTCTCTCTGGGCTTTGGTGTAAACAGTTAAACAGGGAGTAATTTCTGCCCTGATGAAGAAAACAGCAAGCGCTTAAGCAGCTTTGTGGCTACAGGGTCTTTCAGTGCCCTGGACCTAGTCTCATCATTGCCCACTAACTCAGGCCTCCAAAGCATTTCAGTGCAATATAAGCAGCAAAGACGTGCGCAGCCCTGATTTGCCTCGGGACAGACTTGTCTTTCTGGGATCTCTGGAGCCCTGTGGGTGGCTCAGTGGTCCTGACAGCAGATTCCCTGCTTTACTTAGGCTGCCTTTACACCTTCTGCAGTTTTTCTCCTGAATTATATGAGGGGGTAATTTAGTGGAGAATCAGGCTCACGGTGTTTTGCCTTTCATGAGAGCCTCCGTCTGGCAATCCCAAAGCATTCTTGAGAGGTGAAACCACCTAAATGGCTAGCTATCATGGTGACTGCATTAAAGTCGGAACTGTATGGATAGGTGATGTGTGCTGTCCCCCATCACCTAACTATGCAATCGAAACGGGAACACGGCTTCTTGCCTTGCTGTTATCAGCTGCAAGAAAAACTTTTGACCCAAAGTCAATGTGTGGACCAAGTGGGACCTGCAAAGCCCATGTGGGTGGTGATGTTAGGTTACTGTATCTATGTCCCCTGGGGCATGCCCCCATGCATGGGTTAAGAGGAAAGGGATTGTTATGCAAAGCCAGCAGAATACAGAAGAGGCTGTAAATCAGGACAGCAATACAGAAGATTTTGTTCTCAGGAACCCGGCAAAGGGGAAATGTTGTCTCCAAAGGGGAATGGGAATTTTGTGATGGGCTTATCCATCCAGGAAAAAATGTCATCTTAGGCTTTCTTAAGATCTCCACCCTTGGACATTTTCAAAACACAGCTGGACAAGGCTTTGAGCAATTTGATCTAACTTTGCTCCACACTGCTGCGTACTGTTTACTCCAGAGAGCTGGCAAACCAGGCCATGGCAATGATCTTTGTGTGAGGGCAAAGTCAGACTGATATGACTCAAGTCACTGATAAGGGTTATTTTAACTAACCTGCCTGTTTTACATTGCAGCAGGTTAGCTCTGGTTAATGTTATGCCAGCTGAGCTCTAGTGAAAGTTTGGCTGAAGGAAATTGGTTTGATAATGCATTCAGCTGCTTCACCTATGTCCTAAGATGTCTGTCTGCTTGGCCAACCATGCCTGATTGTATCTGTTACCCAAAAGAAGTCTAGGAAATTGTAGCGTATCCTGGATGAGTGGCTATGAATGGGGAAATGAGAATTTGGTTAACCATAATTATACTATTTAAAAATAATTTGTCATAGATTTCAAAAAGAATGTGATATTTTGCATTGTGCTTAGATTCTAATGAGCCCTGGCAGAGTCTGGGGTCTGGGTTTGCATGAGGTTTGCACTCTATTCTTATGTTGAAGATGAATTGCATTTAACTTGTGTCTGATAGTGCAGCAAGACATTAAGTTGGTATGGATGTTTTAAATTAATCTTCCTTGGAAAATGCTAGTAAACAACGGTAATACTAAAGAAAGAACTGCTATGAGAAATTCCTAACTTAAAGAAGTTATTAAAGTTGTGTAGGATTTTCCATCTTCTGATCAGCCAGTACATGATTTTTGCCTAAGGTTGTTGTCAAGCTAAGCAGCCTGTAATTCCCCACCACACTTACTCTTCAAGCATTGGCACATCACTAACATTTTCCAGTTCATTGGAGCTTCTTTGTCCTTCCAAGATGCATTAAAAGTTACCATTGCATCCAACAATGGTGCTGGCCCTGCAGTGGAGACCTGGTCCCAACTCCTGACTGTACTTCAGACCTTTGAGGAGTTATTATTTGCCTGTGTACAATAAAATGACTCTCAAGCCAGTGTAACCCAGACAAGAGGCACCAACCTTAAACACAGTGGTCCCAGCTTTGTGTAATCTTTGCGTTTACCCTTCCAGCTCATGTTGCAACCACCTCCTTTTTTTTAATATGAGGTCGTTACATGTAAGCAGGTAAGCAGGTAACCAGGTTCGGATGGGCAGCAAGACCCGCTGAAGTCTCCCATGCTCCAAAGGGAGGCAGATGCAATACACAGACCTTGTACTATCCTTATGCTCAAAACATGGGATCAACAGGATTGTTTCTGGAGGCTCTGGCTTTGGAGGCCAGAAGAGCCAAATGACATGTGATCGGAAAAGCGTAAAACTTATCGGCCTCATTTTAGTTCCAGATTTAGCAGAGATTTGCATGCAGACCTAGGAAGAAAGAAACCAGAACTAGTCTTCCCAACCCCTCTCCTGCAACAAGCTAGAAAGAAAAGCAGGGTAGGAAGAAAAGAGCAGGTCTGAGCAGTCCCAACGTATGTATATTTTTCATTGGCACAAGCCACCCTTGCTTAGCATGGGCCAGGCTGCTGTTATGGGGACCCTGCTAGGAGCTCAGAGGCTCAAGGCACACATGAGGCAATGGAAAAGCAGCAGGCAGGGACTAGAAGTGGCTGAACTTTATTTTTCCAAAGTGAAGATCTTTGGTGGGCTGCAGATTACATTGGAAATCAGACCCTACACCCCAGGATCCCGCAGCTGTCCCTCTCCCCTCTAATTTTTCTCTGTCAGATTTCAGAGCTATAATTAACCGCAAGGCCTTAGTGATACTATGTGAAAGTGTGTGTGTGTGTGTGTGTGTGTGTGCCAGGGCTTCCTCACCCCAGTGGGCCTAATCCTCTACAGAAGATTGACAGGTTCACATGGAGAGTAACTTTTTAACTAATTCACTCCTAAACGCTCCTTCTGCTCTCTCTTCCCTTTACTGCCCTCTTCCCGCCATGCTGCGACGGGCATGGTGGTACCAGGGAGATGGCAGGAGATGGCTCCCCCACTGTCCCGCAGCTGTGCTGGGGTACCTCCACACCGACCTGAGGCACCTGGGTGCTGTGCCCCTCCGGGGTGTCCCTCACCGCTCCCACGATGCTCATCACAGCTGTCCAGGAAAGGGGAGCTCAGGGGCAGCAGAGATCTCCAGGTTAAAACTCAGATGCTGGAGCAGAAGGAGGTGGAGTTAATTTCTCAACCTTTCTTTGGTGCACTCAAGTCTGAACTGCACTACCGACGCGTCTGCGCATCTTCTGAGCACGCCTGTGAACACCACCAGCGAGAGAGCTCAGCAGTAGTGCATACGCAGATGGTTTTGCTTCTCTTTCTAGTTGTGGCAAAAGAGCTTTGGAGGAGACCTTTGCTGAAGCGTTGGCAGTGTATCAGTGCTTTGGTCCAGATGCACGGCACTGCCTGCTGGTTTGTTGCTGGTTTCTACTTCACGCAAAGCCCTTCCAGTGGGATCTCTGCACTGACCAGGCTGTCATCCTGGTCCATATCCATGAACTCCTTTGTATTAGCCACAGTACAGATGCCCAGCCAAGGTTCCTATAGATGTGCTCCTTTTTCTAGCTGAGCCAGGTTTCTCTGAGCACGGCCCTAAGCCTTTTCCTGGGATCAAACAATGTGGGATTACAGCGTGTTGGACATGAAGCCCACTTGGCAGTGACTTACAAGACCTTGAAGCAGGCAAGGGAAAAAATATCTAAAGGCCAAAGCACACTTCTCTTGCTCATGTGAGGAGTTGCATCTGAGGCAACACACTGATCTTCTGTATTCCTTATCTCAGCAATTCCATTAAAGTAAGTCACTCAGTATTTAAGCACCAAGAAGAAAGGGGAGAGCATGATTTGGCACAAAAAAGAAAATATACAGGATTTAAAAAAAAAGCCCAAACTCATAGTATTTAAAATTAAAGCATCCACAGAAATAATAGGAAGACACCCAACTACTACTTCATTTTGTTTCATGAAGGAAGAGGCAGCTTAAACCATGCTTGCATGGACCGGGCTTTGTTGAGGTTGATGCTTGAGCTAGCAGGAGAACAGGAAATCCTAGCTCATAAAAGAACTGTCTTAGTGGTTCTACAGGGAAGGAAAAACTTCAGAGAAGTCTATAAGGAGGAGATCACTTGATGTCCCTGCGCATGGTAACACGGATTCCTACAATCCTTACCACAGGTTCCTACAAACTGCAAACTCTGCTAAGCATTGCAGCCCCGTTTCATCTGTGGAAAAATGAGGCACAGTGAATACATCTGTGACACAGCTTGAATTTTGGTTGGTTTTAATAGTACTGCACTGAGCTACTGCTGTTGCTGTAACATGGATTATTCTCAACAGTTTGTTCAATTTTTTGAACAAAAAATAAAGCGACAGTTCTTTACTACCTTGAGTTAACACTGTATAAACCGAATTGTTACTGGATCAAGAGTGACTGCTTACATGGGTTGGTTGGGTTTTGATCCCACCGTTGTCTACACCAGTGTAACACGCAGTATGGCCAGGGCCAGAGTCACCTGGGACCTGCTGATGGTTCCTTTTCTATCTTTGCTGCTGCAGCGACAGGTATAAAACAGATAGCACACAGAAAGAGTTCAGGTCTAGAGACCATGATTTGCCAGGCTACCTGTGAGAGAAAGCTCCCTGCAACTGGAAAGCCAGAGAGTGACTTGGAATAGCTTGGTCTCTCTGGCAAGACAACAAAACACAGGAGATTTATTTTTTTTTGTGATAATTTTTATTTAAATGAAGCGTATGCATGCCTAATCCAGTCTAATCTATCTGGGCTCTTATATCCCATTAATCACTGGCTTGTATTAGCACCTCACACTGTCATCTCTGCCGCTGCAGAAAGCTGCTGAGACCACCGTCTCATCACAGGTATTCTGATGACTTGCCACTGGATTTTGTGTAAGCAACAAAACACCTAAGAAGCCAAAATCATTCCCCACTGCAACGCTCTAGGAGAATGATATAAGTGAGAACTGATATAAGTTGATGGTCTCAAACACAAGGTGCAGATACTGCAAAAACATGCCATAAAACACATTTCTTGGAAGTTTTCACAAAATTGCATCACCTAAAAACAGTGGGATTTTTTTTCCAAACAAGATGACTTTCAATCTATCGCTCCATTTTATATTATAAACCTTGTTTAAGAGTACATTTTAAAATAGTTTTATTACAAACCAAAAGCAGCCAAATAAATAAAAAACTAGTAGTGAAATAATCTAGGACACATAGGGAAATGTTGTGGATTATTTCATAGTTAACTGTCTCCCCACAAATAGATTAGGAACACAGCAGGGTTGAAACTTCTTAAAAGACGAGATTTTATTAGCTCAAACTATAATCTGGGTCTTCTCAACGGTTGAACTGAATGCTTCAGGACACTTTCATAAGGTTAAAATTTTATAGTCAACACCCACGCCAGGGTCCACCTAGAACAGTTGGATTGCACCAACCAAAATGAACTCCCTCAATTTCAGGTGATATTTTTCACTCTCTGACCTCAACCCCTTGGGAGATTTAAGTGACGATTATGAACTATTGCCCAGAGGTGGATACACTTCTGTGGTAAGTGAAGATCTTGTCTTTTTTAGATCTGTTTATTTTCCACAGTCTCCAAGGTAAGCTACTTCAGGTCTTGCAGTTGTGAATCTTTGTATCACATACCTCTTTCAAAATCTTTTCTCCCCTGTTCAGGGCTCCAACCCACACGCAGATACACAACTCTCCCAGGCCCAGTACTGGGAACATGAGATGGTTGGATCAGTCATTGCAGGGCAGTTACGAAGAGTTTATGATCTGAGGTATGCTTGGACAAAGCATCCATTGAATGATTTCAGACAAGAAAGAAATTAGTCTAAATCCCAGTCTGTCTGCAGACAATTTAGAAATAGAAAAAAAAATTTGAATTAATTAGTTTGGCTGGCTTTAATCACAAAAAGAGCATGAAGGCATGGGTCTGTACAAAGCAAAAAGGCATGTAGCATGTTGTCTTAAAGTATGACTGAGCAGCTGACTACATTTATAATCTTGACATAGACCTCCCCAAAAAATCAAATTAGGAAAAAACAATACAGAACCATTTAAACCTTATAAAAAATCAAAAGCTACTTGTCATTAAATGTAATATCGTGTTTTGAGTTGAAACATTTAAACTGTGTTCTTAATATAGGTGGTAATAAGTTTAGAGCATATACTGTCGAGTTTTCTTCAAATTTAAATCCAGCAGGTACAGCTCACTTAGCTACACTGCCTATATTCCAATGTATTCAGCAGGAAAATCACAGTTTTGGATGGGCAGGTCACAGGGGTATCTCGTAGGTACAGTGTTTAAATTGCGTACTGAATGTCACTTTGGATGTGACTTTGAAAATTACTTCCATGAAGGACAGATGTATCCAGCCATTTAGAAACAGTGAAGGGTTAAAAGCTGTTCCCTCGAACTTATTTCTGATACTGGTACGGAGCTGAAAACACCAGCTCGCTGATTGATGGGTTCACATGGGGCGACCTTCACATTAGCAACGCGACTCTGGTTGCTGGGTAAACACAGGCAGATGGATCCAGCCCCAGTGATTTTCAGCAGTGACGGATGGCGAAGGTATTTCTGATCCACATCACACCCTGCAGATCCCATGAAAATGACTTGGCACAGGGCGGAAAGTATTAGATTCGGGTGACAAATAATTACCTGACATCAGCTGAGGTTTTCTCAGAAAGGTTATGCTGCAAATAACTGGCTTTTACATAACTTTGTTTTCATGAAGTGATAGAAAGTCACACACATACAATTTATTTATTTGAGAAAATGTAATCCAGCAAGTGGCTGATAAAAAGCGTTCTTGGGAATATATATCCAAATAATCATATTCCAGCACCGCATAGGGTTTGGGGTGGTTTGGGAGGCTTTTTGTTTGTTTGTTTAAAGCATGCACATTTTTCCTTGTTACTATTGTTGATATTACGTGCGCTTTTTCAGTGGCAAGAATTAGCATTCAGACAAGACGTTTACTCAAGCCACTGTGGTTTCGTGAGTCTTTGCTTTCCAAGGACTTCAGTTCAAAAGCTCTTGACTTTTATTCCTTCTTCTCTTTTCCTGGGTCTGGTGCTTCAACAGCAAAACCAGCATTCAAATAGGTGTGTGCCCAATAAATACTTGTCTGAGCTTCAGTCCTTTGTTTTCAAGAAGTAGCTTGTTTGTAGACAAAAATGCCTGAGGCAGGCATGTATTGCAAAGGCTACAACGGCTTTATGCCTCTTTAGCTGATGGGTGTCCCTTCCGCATGATAACATCCTCAAAATATGTAGTGTGTGAGTGCATGTATTCCTGTGGTGAGTTAAAATGACTGTTTGCACCTTCTGTGCTGCATGTTACCATTCCTGCCAGGATAATCCAGTGTGGTTGTATCTGATAGGACATCAATAACAAGCCTAGAAGTTGGTATGTGTCATCTCCCCAAGATGGAGTGTCTTGTTTCTCTGCCTGCGTTGTGCTGTAAAGCTTCTGTCACTATTTAAGCCTTCTTCGCTAGAGATGGCAAAATTTCAGGGTGGCCCAAAGTTCTCCCCTTGTCTGGATGGTGAAGTCATTCTCCTGGTTTACAATGCAAAGGAGCACAAATGAGTAGAAGCAATCACCACAATGTAAGCTTCTGGAATAGCTGAGGAAAAGAAGAATTGGCACAACACTGTCCATGAGCAAGGAAACATTCTTCCAATTTCTTCTTCATTCTGGAGGGGGTTACTTGTCTCTCTAGGCTTTTAATCAGACTTACCTGTTTATGTATAACTGCACAAACAAATAAGGTTGCATGTAATTTCTGTAATCACGCTTACAGCCTTTTTTTCTTTATATTTTTACTATAATTTATTAATCTTTTCTTTCACCTTTTTTCTCTCCAGTTGTCCTACATCATTAGTGTCCAGTTTTTCCTCCCTCCATCCTGGCTTCTTTTTTTCCCCCGTTTTTTCCTTTCTTTCTTTCTTTCCTCCTTTCTTTCTTTCTTTCCTCCTTTCTTTCTTTCTTTCTTTCTTTCTTTCTTTCTTTCTTTCTTTCTTTCTTTCTTTCTTTCTTTCTTTCTTTCCTTTTTTCCTCTTCCTTTCATCAAGAAAGGCTAAAGAAAAGAGTTTCACTCTGAAGGTCACTCCATCTGGGGCCATTCTCATCTGCAAAATTCATGCCTTGCTGCCAAGAGTGCAAATTGCTTTTTCCCACCTGACCTTGGAGGCAGACAGCGCTGCAGAGATGGGGTAGAAGACCATGGTTCTCACTGTATGTCCTTCTCAATGGTATTACAGAATTTCTTAAAACTGAGACCCTGAAACTGGCTTAGTTTTCTCTCAGTGAAGCCTGCTGCTCTATCATCTCCCGACATCTTTGGTGTGTTTTCCCTTTTTTTCCTGTGGCGCTCCTCCCACCAGCAAACTTTACTGCAATTGATTTTCAGCCCTCTCCCTCAGGTCCACACGCTTGTCTCCACCAGCAGGGAGCTGAATAATGCCAGAGGTAGTTCAGGACATAAATGCTGGGTAGAGCTTGCTGCAGACAGCAGGCACGTTCGACTGTAGCACACCAGGACCTCCCACACTGGCTTCCAGCAGAGATGCAAGATGGGGAAAGAGCTTTGGCATGAAGCTCCACAGGGATCCACGCTGGTGGGGAAGGGGTGGCTGTGCCACTCATCCCTCCATGGAGGAGCACTTGGAGCAATGGTGTGCAATGCTGGGCGTTACGCAGTGGTTTCAAAACAGATGTCCTTTCCAGGAGCTCCCAAAACAGCCAGGCTGGATGATGCCCTTTCTCCAGTCTCAGCGCAGGGTATGGTTTGTTAATCACAGGCAGATGAAGTGGGAGGCATTTTTTTCCCAGTTTTATCTATATAATTGACATTATTTCCTTTAAAATGGCAAGCTGAAGATTGGGACATATTTATTGAGGCCTGTGGGCTCTAACAATGAGTTCTTTAATACAGACCCAGGGTATTGTGTACTCCCAAGAATAAATCCTGATGTTTGGAAAGGGCGTATCAAACATAGACGGTGCTGTCTGAAGCTGGCTTTTGAGAATGAATGGTGGTAGTTACCCAGGGCTGCGTGGCAGGGGCACTCTGGTTTCACAAAGCTGTTTGTAGCCTGAAAAATTCAGCTGAATTTTGTTTAGAGTCATCTAGTCAGAATAATCAGAAAATCAGTGTGATGCCAAAGGGTAGTCATAACCAAAACGGATCCAGCTGTCAACAACAGTGGAGAGACCTTTAATTTTGCGGGCCTTAAGCAAAGGCCAGGGCGAGCAGCTGACTCAGTGGTGCACATCTTTCCCCACGTCTGGAGCCGAAGGAGGGTGTGCTGGTCCTGGTACTCTGTGCTTGGCACCACCACAGCAAACCCGGTGAGGACAGTGTGATCCATGCCAGTGCTGCGTTGGGGAGTCGGAGCAGAGCAGGAGCAGAGCACAGGTGTCTCTCAAGGCTGAGGCTGGGGGGTCTTGTAGAGCCTGGTGCTGCTCTCCTGACTACAATGCTCTTTCCACATGATCAGATCAACAACTAGTGTGCAGCATACGTGCACTGCTTATCTTTCCTCTATAAGGAATCATGTGCATGTGGGAGAGTAGAATCACAGAATCATAGAATCGTTTAGGTTGGAAAAGATCATCAAGTCCAACCATTAACTTAAACCTGCCATTCCACCACTAAAACATGTCCCTAAGCACCTCATCTACCTGTCTTTTAAACACCTCCAGGGATGGGGACTCAACCACTTCCCTGGGCAGCCCATTCCAATGCTTGAGCAGTGTGCACTGTCCAGGGAACTGACCTAGGCAACTGTGTCATTTACAGGTCCTTTCCATTGCAAAGAGACTGCATCACCTCCAGATGAGAAATGGTACAGAATCAGGCCCACTATATAAATAAATGGTCTGTGTATATAAATACATAATCTAAATGGAAGTTGGACTCAATGATCCTTAGGGGTTCCTTCCAACTCGAGATATTCTGTGATTCTATGATTCTGTTCAGGGCTTAAAATATTGAGGATTCCACATGTTTGGCAACCAGTAGCATAAGAACTACAACAGCAAAAAATCAGGATGTAGAGAAAGCACCATTAGTTAGACCAGAGTGGACCACAACTATCTGGTGCCGCAAGCCAGAATGAACCAATAATTACATGTTGGCATCAAAATCCCCAGTTGTTAAACACTGAAGCAATGCTCAGATTTATAAGTGTCTCAAACCATTCTACCAAACTGTTGGAAGATGTGAGTTTTTAGTCAATTCCAAGTCTTCTGTGGCTTTTTCATTCCGATCAAATGCAAGTGAAGTAATTGGAGTCATGGAAGATGGAAAAGTCCCTGCCTGTCAAATTCAATACAGATATTTTCCTTGGTTTTCCTGTCACATAACCTTCTAGGCAAATTCACTTACTACTTACTGTGTTACAAATACTACGTATTGTTGTTACAAATATCGCTTCATACTGTAAGAAATGGAAGAATTTCAAGAAACTCAACTGATTCACATAAAATCAGCTTTGTTCCTTGCAATGAAAATAAGCTACTTATTTTCTAATCAGTTTCTAGGCAACCAGCTGCCCGTAACCTCAAGCTGCACTCTTGCTGACTCAAGTACTGTTTCATCACTTGAGGTGTTTAAAATTCTAGCTGTAGGTTTATTCTGTCTCACTTCAGAAAAACATTTGCCTGTGCTTTAGTAAAAACAATTTGAGCCACATTTCTTAGCAAATCTTGGGGGTTGGACTAGATGACCTCTAAAGGTCCCTTCCAACCCAAAACGTTCTATGATTCTATGAAATCTTGGGGGTTTTAATTTTCCTTTATTGTATCCATTGTTATTTCACAGAGCTTTTACAAAGTTTTTGAGTTAGTGGGTGAATTGAGAACCATCAGCCAGAAGCCGTGAGTGGAAGCTGGGCTTTCACATACTGAAGATGCACTTGTGTGGTAAGGTCGATGTTGCTCTAAAGTGTTCCTTGCACTTACAGTTTCTGATTTCTTCAGGTTTCAAGGAGTCACCGAGAACCGCATAATTCTGAGTAGTGTCTCATCATGTGAAGAGGATTGTTGGTTTTGGCAGAGGGCTTTGGGTGGTATAAATTCTGAATGTGAGCGGGTATGATGGACTCTCTCCCTTTAGTCACAACAGGTGGGATGCAGCTGTCCAGATGCGGGCATCGTCCTCCGAGTTAGATGTCTGGATGCACAGTCTCCCTTTTACAGAGAGCTAGTTACCTCACTGTAATGTAGACATCTAAAATGAGTGAAACAGATCAGGTCCTGAAGTGTTTATTTCTCTTTGTGACTGTAAAGGGGACCCAGGGCAACCCACTGAGTCATAAACCGCTTCCTTGCAGACACCTGAAATTAGACATGCTGAATCCTAACCCTAACAATTCCATCCAACTGCCTTTTTGGTTAGCCCCAGGAGATGCCACTGGGTCTCTAAAGGCATTTGCTGTGGAAGGCAGGGCAGAGGCTGTCACTCAGATAAATGCAGGTAAAGGAATATTGCTGAATTTTACTGCTGCCATGGAAGATGGCTGCTGCAGGTTAGGAGTGCTGTCCACATCTGTGACTCTGAGACAGCTGACACAATGAAATGATCTCCCCCAAGTAGGCAAATGGAGGCTGAGACCTAAGTCATGACCATGCTGGGAATAACATGGGTGCTGCTGGAGATGGAACAAAAACACAAACTATTTTTATCCCCCTGTCAGATTTTATCCAGTGAGTTTCCTTAAAACCACAGTCTCCTTTCAACAGCTCAGCTTTCCAGCTGGGGATACAAATGCTCGAGTCTTTCTGTCTCTCAGGGATTCCCTTGTGCTGTATTTGATCTTTTCTTCACTCTCTTCCCCAAAACCCAAAGCGATCACATTAGTGGCTATGCACATGACATGTTTATGACATGTTTTAATTCAGCTTGCAACCACTTCATGGTACGGTTAGCACTAATCATGGCCTGTGCTCGCCACAACAGAGTGGGCTCTCAGAAGTCCAAGTGGCAACTGGACACCCTATCTGCTATGCATGACCTTGGACTACGTCTCCAAACATGATTAATACTTGGCCGATAACAGAGGAAGTCCTCAGCAGTTTGTTTCTGCTACCAGTCTTGGATGGCACATGACTGCCTTCCCATAAGTGAATCTGTGTACCATCCTACTGTAGGGTGCAGGGAACTTTCCAATTAAGTGAATGGATCTCTTCTAGCCTGCCTTCTTCCCATCACTATGTAGTGGGAAATCCCAGAGTGAATTGTCCCTGGCAGTGGTTTTCTGAGGGACCATCTAGGCAAACAGAAATGCCACCTTAGCCACTGCTCTCAAATGACCAGCTGCAGCCTTTCATTCTTCTTCCCAAAACAACCTGAGCATTTGGTTTGGCAGGCTTGTTTGCAGGATGATAAATAGCACTCTTGTATCTCTTAGAAAGGTTTTATGGCTATGATGATGAACACTTGCATTCACTCCTGGTCATCCCACCACTGAGTGGGAACTGGGAGCAAAAACGAAGAAGGAGGAGGTAGCAGCAGCAAGGGCAATTTACTTTCTCAGACTGAGGTAGCCACAAAACTTGGGAGAGGCTGAGAATCTCTAGGAGGCAGTGTTCACACAGTACTGTAAGGAGAGAAAGCAGGAGAGATGCAGACATTTTCTTATGTCTGTTTCAATATGCCCTGATCCTTCTCCCTCCAGTGCGTATAGCAGGAGGGCATGAAAGCACAGGGGAGAAAATTCCCACTGTTGAAATTCCCCAGGAAGAATGATTTTACAGGCTGTAAAATATTGCTGGTGCTCTAGCAACAATTTCTAATAAAGCTGGATGCTTTTAACAGGTAAGGTCATGTTTGCCTTTAGCCTCCTCCCCATCTTAGAAATAGGCTTGAAGAAATTATTCCCGCCACACCAGAAAAATCTCTTGCTCATTAGAGTTCAGCACCCTTCCTTGGTAAGTGTCTGACAATGCCTGGCAGTTATTAAAACACAATGCTCTCAGCTGGCCTAGGGGGGGATCTTAAAAAGGCAGGAAGGGGGGCAGATGTATGTGGCTCAGAGCAGTGTTTCTTGACACAGTACCGTACATTGACATATATATTTCACTTATATTCAAAACTGCTTGTGGGCTTCCTTTCCCTGGGCATGGCTGGTTTTCCCTTCATTTATCTTCCAACCTGTAGTGGAAACAAGGGAGCTGTTTGTTGTGATGAGAAGTTTTCAGAGCTACTCAAGCTCCAGGGAATGGGATACCCACAGAGAGGCGTCATGCAGGGCAGCTTTTAATCTAATTTACTAAAGTGGTGTCGCCGAAGAGTTGGGTATCCTGGCCCAGAACAACCATCCATGTGGCTCTGTACAGGGTAGAGATGGCATGGAGCCTCCTGAAGGTAACAGCAAAGCTGTTGCTAGTCTTGTCCACACAGCATTGACACTGGCTGGCTGCAACCGGAGCATTTGCTCAGCTCTTCCTACGGTTGATGATCATCCAGACCACACCAACACCAGTGGCTCCAAAGCGTTACCCTGCGTAGCCCAAGAGCAGATTCTCAAACACTTGCATGTCACAGGCTGTTTTTCCATGGTGTTGCCACACCGCATCCCCTTGTGCAGGGAGGTAGAGCGCTCTAGCTCTAGCATCACTAAGGACAGCCTGGACTTGTCCTTAGTATCCCTCAGGGCTGCAAGCATCTGATGTCTTGGGTTGCTGGAGAAGCCCTGTGTCGGGAGAGATCACAAGCCTTGACCTGATGCGCCCCAAGCTCTCTGACTCTTTCACACCTCCTCAAAGCCTTTTCTCTTGCTCAGCTGACATTTTTTTAAAGTTCCCTGCTATTTAATCTCAGCTGACCATGTTGGAGTTTAAATCAGTCATCACCAATCTGTTGCGTCCATCCAGATCAATTACTTCCCTCTCAGCTTAGACCATTCTTGCAAATTATTACCACCTCCTATAAATATGGCTGTGAGGTTGCAAAGTGTCAGTTCTCCTTGGAAAGATGATTTATTTAAATAAGTGGAGAAAGGAGATTTGGGCTTTTTTTAGGCTTCTTTCTATGATGCTATACAAAGATTTGCTCACCGTGTTTTCCTGTTCAGCTATGCCATCTCCGACTTTTCACACAGTGGAAGAGGCATCCACAACGGTGTTCCCATATGGCTCTCAGCAACTGGCTTTCACTGTTCAGTTTTGTATTAATAATTCATTATTTATCTTGTGTTCTGCAGTAAAACCAAGGGACCTGCCCCAGGACTGGAGTGGCCTCCTCAAATAAGTGCAACATCTAAATGCTGCTGACAGCAAAGAGTTCACAGTATGTTTTCCATCTACTTCAACTGAAGCGTCATCAAAAAGCCCATCTACCAGGTGAGACTAGTCCAAAGTGAAAGCTGAAAAATATGATCTGGAATGGGGAAGAATATTTGAACACAACAGCTTCTTATCAGGAAAGTGCAAATTTTTGCAGGGCCAGAGTTATTTTTAATGAAATGTCTTTATCTGAAAGAAAAAGGGTCTCTCCTACTCTAGAATGAGGCTGGCCTGACCTAGAATACCCAATGGCCTAGCAACTAAGGTATTAATGTTTAAAGAAGAAGACTTGGACTCAGGTGCCTGAGTTAAACTTTTGACTTGGTCTTGCATGCAGGGTGAATGATCCTAGCAGGCTGTTACCAGCTATTTCATCTACCATCTCTGTCCTTTTGTAGGTAATTTTAAAAGGTTTTTGGTATGTCTTAACGCAAAAAGCACAACATATGTTAGAAGCAAAAAATATTGACAAGGTGGAAAAGCTATTTGTGTACCAGCTGCTGCTACTATTGCCCTTTGCCAGCACAGAGGTGAAGTGCAACAAAGGTTCAATAGCTTTTCCAAGATTACTCAAGGAGTCAGCAGCAAACCAGTCTGGGACATCTCATAGTTGAGGTCCTTTTCCAGTGACAAGACTATTTACTTCTTTGTTTTAATTTAGATCCCAGAAATTGCAAGCCTGAATTTTGTCCTTCCTAGAAGTCAGCAAGACTTCAGTGTAGACTGAACAGAGCTAAGTCACAGGAAACTGTGGATCACCTTATTCCCTGTCAAGCCTCTCACCTTCTCATGGAATCAAGGCATTGTACTTCTGCACAAGAAGTTAAGGACAAGAAGTCCCTGCAGGCTCCTTTCGGAGCTCTAAAAATAAAACTTCTCCTAATATATTTCAGTACTAATTAAGTTTTTGCTATTCCTCCCACAGAGGGTTATCAACATAGTTTACAAAGTGTCATCTTTTAGCAACTGCTCAAGAGTTGGCTGTTTCCCATCTCGCCCCCTCTGACACATTTACATGTTCTCTTTATACAAACACACAGATAAAAAACTTCCCTGGTGTATCTAGAATATTTTCAACCAAAGAGAAAAAAAAAATCCCTTGCCAAGTTGTTCAGTAGCTGGAAATGACTTGTCACGTCCATAGACCAGTAATTCTTTTTATTTTTAAATTACTAACCACGCTATGATTAATGGCTCACATAAATGGGCTCAAAATAAGACTGGCACAAATATAGGGAAGGAGGAGGGTAGATGGGATAAGGACTGGATGGGTCTGCAGCAGGACATTGGTAGCGTGAATGGCATAGCGGGCACGGGGGAAGGAAAAAATGTTTCATGCTATTTGTAGCTCAAAATTGCAGCTACAGATGGTGATGCTGTCATGTAGCAAGGGCTCAGGACACTGAGAAAAGGCAACCTGCACTGCACAGGCTTGTCTCTCCCTGGATGCTGGCGTCTCTGCAGAAGATTCACAGGACCTTGATGCCCCTACGTACATACAAGCTGAAAGTACCCATGACTGAATACTGAAGCTATATCCATACCTCCCAGAGTGGTTTTGCCCTCTGTTTTACAATACAATACATTTGTTATTCCTCTTCCAGAGACAATATTTTCCAGCTCTTTTGTCAGCTGTTATCTTGTTTATTTTCAGCTCATCTTCTACAGTGATACATTTGAGTGGAAACGCCAACCGTGCAATCCTGGCTAATAGGCTAATGACATTTCAGGATGCTGTGAGAAGTACAAACTCGTAGCCAATGCAGTTTGCAGGGAAGACAAAGTTGGTGGTGTGGTAAAGGATGGGGAGGAGGGGGCACTCATTCAGACTATCGATGCAGTCTTGATCACCTGGTAGAACAGGACCCTTTGAGCAAAAATAGGCTTCAATAAACCCAAATGCCAGGGCTTGCATCTCGTGACACAGAATGGAAAGCTCTCTGCAGCCCAGGGAGGCCGGGCACACGTCCTGGAAAGCAGAGACTCTGGAAAGGTCATGGGGGTGGATAACTCCGGGCAGACGGCTGAGGCAGAGCAGCAAGTCAGACCCTGCGGCTCAATGAGCAAAACGAGGAACGGAAAATGGGCAGTCTAGTTTGCTTGTCAAGAAGCAGCTCACAGTCACAAAACTGCTATGGCATAGTCATATGCCATCGCAGTCAGGTGGGGCCAGAAAGCCTAGGGCAAGGCTGGACATGGCTCTCCCCGTGTGCCCCCTTTCTGAGTCTACACAGGCTTGTAAAACCCTTTGCCGCTTGCAACCCCTATGGCTCTGCTGTGTCCCAGAAATATCCCCTCCTACAGGACTCCTTGCTGTTCCTGGAAGCAGGATCCAGCTGGCAGAGCTGATGTGGCTGTGGGCTCCCTTATGTCACAGTCCAGGTTAACGCTGCACTTCTTACAGAAACCCGGTTGCAGCTGCAAGTAAGTGGCAAGCCGCGTCACGGCAAGAACAGTTACCATCAATTTCTAAAGCTGCTTTGCCATTATTTTTTGTCTGAAACAGTTTACAATGACTCATGGTTCCTGAAATAAGAATAACATGAGTGTAATTTCATACTTTTCCCATGGTGAAATCTCATTAAAAACTGTGAGATGTTTGAATTTGATGCTGTTTGCACCTTCCCACCTCTGATGGCACAGATTCCTGGGGATAGGACTCTTATTTAGGGCATAAACAGAATTTTGGTCTCTAGGAAGCAGAAATCCTTTTGAAAAAAACTGGGAAATAGTTTTTCTGGGAGTCCGAAATGAAAGAATTTGCAGCTCTTATTAAGTGAAATCTTTCCCAGTAAACAGTGTTAAAAGAGAAGGTATATGCAGGCCTTTGCCAGCAACACATAAACATTAGATTTCTGCCACAATGCAACAGGCAGAGCTCTGTCTCAGGGAAACAAATTTCCTCTTGTAAAATGGGAAGCCAGAAAACTGCAGAAGTAATGAGATGTTTCCCAATTGCTAGGAGTATTACAGGATAATAATGAAGCAACAGAGGGCCTGTCAGTGCTGTGAACACATCAAGGCTGAGATTAAATACATCATCTTTTCCTTTCAGCTCTCTCTTCTCCTCCCAAGAAACTAAGAAAAACAGCTTCCAGTGAACAGAGCTTGCAACATATAGATTTATCCATATAGGGATTAGAAGTAAATGCTTCCTCTGTCCAACTTGCTACTTGGGTATTATACATCAAACTGTAATTTAAACATCGCCAACTGTATATTAAGCACATTAAGCTATATTTAACAGACCTTGATTATATTTCTTTATTTGTGACAATATATTTATCTGTATGTTTATATAAATATGTGGAAATGGAGTATGTATTATAGGGGGTCAGTTATTTCCCATGAATATCTTTTTCTGAATGGAAATGCAGTCTTTAAGAGATCTGAATTTCCCCATGGCATTTTTCTGGAGTTTTTTACTCTCTATTGGGAAAAATAAAATGCTTTGTTTTGAATTAGCTCAGCCTAAATTGAAATACTTTGGTTTGTCAAACTGAATTAAAGCATTTCATGACAGGGCAGTTCAGCTTTAATTTATGTCCACAAGAGTTACCATGTGCCTTGTGGACATTTTAATTTATAAACATCATACTCCCATAATGCATCATAATCTTCTCTCTCATTAAATTTTTGCAATGTACTCTGAGAGTCAGATGGCCACAAAACATCAGAGGATGCTGGCTGGGAACTTCTTCGACTGAGAAACATGATGTATCACCCTCATGAGGCACCGCAGCAGTTCCAAGGGGCACACAGTTATATCAAACCAAGCTGAAGCTAAACTTTTTCTGAGAAAGGACAAATTTGCTTTCAGTATAAACATTACTGTTTCCAAATTTCATCCAGATGTGCATCCAAAATAAATGTTGATATCAGAACTTTCTATAGAACAAAGCATACACATTTTGACAGCTTTACTGTCTAATAGGTAAGTCCTAGCTTCAAAGTTTTAAATGCTTTTCCCTCTCTGTTATACAGGAGAATGCACTACCGTTTCTGATGTAGCGCAAGCACCAGTGACCTGCCATCTAGGTAGAATTATTTGCTGTGACATGGGTCAGGAGCATGAGGGAAATCTGGTGAATTTCAATAAAAGTTTGAAACCTCCCCACCTCCCCAAGGGCATGAGAAATGGTAGATCAGAGGAAACCGGGCACAGAAATAGATAGCTTATAAAAGATGTTTTTAGAACTGAAAAAAAGAAATTAAAATTACATAGTATGAAAGTTAAGATTTTTATTTCAAAATATTAGGAAATTCAGAGTCACAATTGCTTTTGCGAGTCTATGCCTGCTAGTTGCATTCTGGTAAGGTCTTTAATTACATCATCACACAACACAGGACATAAAGCTTGGAAAATATTTACATTACAGTCCTGTATTAAATCTATTCAGGCAAAGAAATGTGACATATCTTGGGGTGATGCTGAAAGAAGGCAGAGACAGTTATGGAGTGGGTGCTCAGGTGATGATGGAGCATATAGTCTGTTATGAGCTGAGTGTCAGAGTGCATGGCATAAAGCCTTGAGGCAGCACTGAAAATCCTTGACTTTAGTTGACATTGCATGGGACTACAAGGATCCAGTATGCAATTACCTGGGTTGGCCTTCAGCCAGGACACCATGGCTAAGACCTTCTCTTTTATTATAAGTGATAAGACAGATTTAGGGTAAGATTTTCACAATGGCTTCTGCCAAGGTTAGCACTCCAGCCAGTGCTGCAGGAGAGAAAGGGCAAGAGCAGTCAGCGCTGCCAGTGCCACTACGAAAATAACAAGCACAGACATCATTTGCAGAGAGTGTGTTGAATGCTAGTGAAAGAGAATACTGATTGGGGGGGGTAGGATTTAGGGGACTTTTCACTTACATGGTTTTCATTTTTCATTAGACCATCAAGGAACAGGAGGATTGTGTCACTGAGCTACGAAGATACAGACTTTCAACAAAAACAGACATAGGATTATGCACAGCACCTGATTGCCCCTTCCAGAGGAAAATGGTCACATCCCAGGCTGGGAATACTTTAGTCCAGTCTCTGCTCTTCTCTGTCCTTGAGGGAACAATCCTAGTGTGAATAGTGAGGTTAACTACACATAACTGAGAAGTGTGTCAGATCAACTGTCCCATTAAGGTCTCCCTAAGATCGCTGTGAGGCAGCAGGCCTAGGTTTAGAAGACCTTACAGAAGGTTTGTTTTGCCAGAAGATGTGGTGAGGTTTGCTGTATCAAAATCAGTGTGAGCTCTGGATACGGCCCTCAGCTGGCACAGAGGCAGAGTCCTATCCATGCTACTCATGACCTTGACACAAAATACCAGCTGTCTTCCCCTTCTCTCTGACTTTTCAAGGTCATGAGAACATGAGATCCAAAGAAGTTGAAGCCAAGTCGGTGCCATTCCCGCTTTCTCTGGTGATTTATCCAGAGCACCCCATCTGAGCAAGCCACAGAGATCTCCTCATTCAAGCCTTTGTCTTTCCTCTCAAAGCCTTGGCTGGTATGTATCTGTGTTTATTTAAAAGGCTCTCTTGACATTGGCATTGATGCTCAAAGGATGTCAATGAAGAATGTTGGAAAACTACCCTGGATATATCCCCAAAACACTATCAGTGTAGGAGGAGATCATAGAGGGTGCTATCACAGAAAGCCAATAAGTCAGCTGCATATTCCTAGACTAAGGGGAGCCCAGTCCTTCCCCCTTTGTACCAACAAACAAACAGGGAGGACGATCAGTGCTAGAATCAGAAATGATTGCAGGGAAAACTCCCTTCTCCTTCTCAATTTGCTACCACCCTGTAGCAGCCACGGGATGAAATAGGTCTGGATTTTGCATTTTAATAGTCACTTTGTATTTTATAGACTTGGAAATGTCAAAAAAGAACACCCACTAGGGAGATCCTTTTTTATGTGTCACAGTTTGTTCATGAACTCACACCAACTGGCTCCATGTGTTGCTGTATTTGGCATCTCCACAGAGGAGGAGGAATCTCCCTTCAGTCCTTTCCCAGGAGGTGACCTCCATTCTCGAGAAATACAGGGATTAGCTGAGCTAGCAGAGCATGTGCATAATGCTGTTGGGGAGAATGGAAAGTGCTACATGGCTTCAGTGGGGTCCTGTTACAAGCACAGCGCTGACAACTGCAAAAAGAAAGGAAGAGGCCAAGAGAGCACAAGAGGGACTGAAGCATACAGGGTAGTGTCATGGCTAGTGAACGTCACCTTCATGGTTAAAAAAGGCACTACACTTACTGCTTGATCCTCTCAAAGATTTCTTCAGATCCACCATCTGCTCAGCAATTTTGCATGCTTGCTATGAAAAAGGCAATTCTAATAAATACTTTCAACAACTCCTAATTGCCAGCCTTTGAAAAAGGAAGTGTTAAAAATACAGAATTCATACTGACTCAGTTGAGTGCTGGTGCATGCTACACCACAGGACTGAGACTTTTCAAAAGGGTATGTCCTGTCTTCTCTACATCGCCTTATCAGGGAAGAGGCCGTGTCTCACAGAGGCCATCTGGAGTGCCTCCCAGTGCAGAGGCACTGGCACGGACACTGCAGCAATAACAGGAATGACTTACATCTTCTGATCATCCAGTCAGAAAAGCAATCTTAATCAAAATTAGCAAGCAGATCCCTAAGGATTACTGAAGATAAAAAGAGTCAGGATAGATGTTTACCTACTTGGTGACATACTCGGTGATAAGAGCGTTAACAAAAAATA
Source organism: Gorsachius magnificus (assembly GCA_034008185.1). NCBI lineage: Eukaryota > Metazoa > Chordata > Aves > Pelecaniformes > Ardeidae > Gorsachius > Gorsachius magnificus. The sequence goes on from CM067081.1 coordinate 131,176,972, forward strand.
TATACCTACCTGCATCTGGTTTTCCTAACCAGGATAGTAAAAAAGTTCATTCAAATTAAAGGAAGGTAGTTATTTTGATTTTTAGATTGGTTGGCATACAGAATTCATAGAATCATAGAATCATTTGGTTGGAAAAGACCTTTAAGATCATCAAGTCCAACCATACCTGTTCAGTACTAAACCATGTCTCTAAGCACCTTGTCTACCCATCTTTTAAATACCTCCAGGGATGGTGACTCAACCACTTCCCTGGGTAGCCCACTCCAGTGCCTGATAACCCTTTCAGTGAAGAAATTTTTTCTGATATCCAGTCTAAACCTCCCCTGGCGCAACTTGGGGCCATTTCCCGTCATCCTATCGCCCATTACCAGGGAAAAGAGACCAACACCCACCTCACTACACCCTCCTGTCAGGCAGTTGTAGAGGGCGATAAGGTCTCCCCTCAGCCTCCTCTTCTCCAACCCCAGTTCCCTCAGCTGCTCCTCACAGGACTTGTGCTCCAGACTCCTCACCACCTTTGTTGCCCTTCTCTGGACACAGCTCCAGCACCTCAGTGTCCTTCTGGTAGTGAGGGGCCCTAAACTGAACACAGTATTTATGGTGCAGCCTCACCAGTGCCGAGTACAGGGGGACAATCACTTCCCTGCTCCTGTTGGCCACACTATTCCTGATACAAGCCAGGATGCTGTTGGCCCTCTTGGACACCTGTGCATGCTGCTGGCTTATATTCAGTCAGCTGTTGACCAGTACCCCCAGATCCCTCTCTGCCAAACAGCTTTCCAGCCACTCATTCCCAAACCTATAGCATTGCATGGGGTTGTTGTGACCCAAGTGCAGGACCCAAGTGCGGCACTTGGTCTTATTGAACCTCATACAGTTGGACACAGCCCATGGATCCAGCCTGTCCAGGTCCCCCTGTAAAGCCTTTGTACCCTCAAGCAGATCAACATTTCCACCCAGCTTAGTGTCATCTGCAAACTTGTTGAGGGTACACTCAATCCCCTCATCCAAGTCATCGATAAAGACGTTAAACAGAACTGGCCCCAACACTGAACCCCAGGGAACACCACTTGTGACCAGCCTCCAATTGGATTTAATTCCATTCATCACCACTCTTTGGGCCTGGCCATCCAGCCAGTTTTTTACCCAGCAAAGAGTATGCCTGTCCAGGCCACGAGCAGCCAGTTTCTCCAGGAGAATGCTGTGGGACACAGTGTCAAAGGCTTTACTAAAGTCGAAGTACACTATGTCCACAGCCTTTCCTTCATCCACTAAGTGGGTCACCTTGTCATAGAAGGAGATCGGGTTAGTCCAGCAGGATCTGCCTTTCAATAAACCCGTGTTGACTGGGCCTGATCTTCTGGTTGTCCTGGACGTGCTGTGTGATGGCACTCAAGATGATCTGCTCCATGACCTTCCCTGGCACAAAGGTCAGACTGACAGGCCTGTAGTTCCCCAGATCCTCCCTCTGGCCCTTGTTGTAAATGGGTATCACATTTGCCAACCTCCAGTCAAGTTGAATGTCCCCAGTCATCCAGGACTGCTGATACATGATTGAAAGGGGCTTGGTGAACACCTCTGCCAGCTCCCTCAGTACCCTTGGGTGGACCCTGTCTGGCCCCATGGACTTGTATATGTCTAATTGGCCGAGCAGGTCACTAACCATTTCCTCTTGGATCACGGGAGATTTTTTCTGCTCCCTTTCCCTGTCTTCTGGCTCAGGGGGCTGGGTACCCGGAGAACAGCTGACCTTACTATTAAAGACTGAGGCAAAGGCGGCATTAAGTACCTCAGCCTTATCCTCATCCTTTGTCACTATAGTTCCCCCTGCATCCAGTAAAGGATGGAGATTCTCTTTGGCTCTCCTTTTGTTGTTAATATATTTATAGAAACATTTTTTATTCTTTCACAGAATTGGCCAATTTAAGTTTTAGTTGGGCTTTAGCCCTTGTAATTTTGTCTGTGCAAGACCTCACAACATCCTTATAGTCCTCCTGAGATGCCTGCCCCTTGCTCCAAAGCTCATAGACTTTACTCTCTTTTCTGTGATCCAGCCAAAGCTCTCTGTTCAGCCAGGCTGGTCTTCCCCTCTGCCTCATCTTTCAGCACATGGGGAAATTGTCTCCTAGGCTTATGAACAGTGTCTTAGAACTGAAATAAAAGAAAGGAGAAGTTTAAGGACAATGAGAAAATTAAGTTGGACATGTTGATAACGCAGGCAAAATATACTAAAGTCAGATACAGGTTATATAGATGCACACACGTGTGCATTAGCGCATATAGAAGATATACCTCCTGGATTGTACACAAAACCAGTAAAATTTCAGTTAGCTAGATTCTTTTAATGAATCTAAGAAACCCAATGCAGATTGACTTATTCAGTATTTATGTTGCTAATACCAAATGCCCACGTGCTGTCAGCTGATTGTAAGCAAAATGTAAATAAAAAAAAATATTACCTTTGATTAACAAAAAATGAAACATAGCTCATACTCTGACATGCTGCTAAAGATGTGCCTCTCAGAATATGGACTTCTCTTGGAGAATGTTTGACCTTGTAGCTGGGATTTTGCACAAAAAGGACCATCATGAGAATAATTTTGGTCAAAATGGTCACAACCATCATACCAGGCACCAAAATGTTGAGACCTCCAAAAACTAAAAACAATGTCTTCCTCTGAAAAGGAGCCAAAAGCCCATGCAATTCCTGGAAGACAAAACTTGGAAAGTAGCCCAAAAAAAGATCTATTGCATTAGGGTAGTGAACTGGTAGATGTGGCACAGTCCAGCAGTAGCTGAGTAAAACAATAACTACAAAAGTTTAAATATCTTAAAGTCAGAAGATCTGCCTAACTTGCAGACAAGGGTTTTTTAAGTGGATCAGGGAGCTTTTCTGTGATACGAGATTTAATTTCTCAAGTTTTGAAGAACTGGAAGGATTCCAGTGAAATATTAGGAAGCTAGTCTGCTGACATTTTGAAGTGATAAATGGCATAACAGGGGAAGTTATAGGTCAGTTAGGGTGATACTGATGCTGGGAAAAAATAACAATGGGACACAATCAATAAACAGTTAAAGTACAGAAATTCAATGAGTGTTAGTCAATGAGGTTTCATGCAAAAAAGATTCTGATAAAATAACTTCACGTTGTTCATTGAAAAGATTGTGTTCCTGGCTGACAAAACTAATCCTGTCAATTTCTTCAAAATGTGATTTTAAAACATTTTGCATTCTGATTAAAAACTAGGACTGTGCCAAGACACTATTGCACATATTAAACAAATCAGAAACTAGCTAAGTGGCTGAAAACTGTATTTACTAATGGGGAATCTTCAGTAAAGAAGACCCCCCACAGGGGTCTGATTTTGGTCTAACACTGTTGAGTATTTTTACTGGTAATCTGAAAGCAAGCATAGAACATATTTCTAATTAAGTCAGCTGATCACAGAATATTTACAGCATAGTAAATGAGGATGGGAGCATCTGACAGATGTAAAGAAAACTGGGTTACTTGTTAGGCTGAAAACAGTTGAACATGTATGTGAATATATCCAAATACACAGTGCACATATGGTAACAAAAAAGCGCAGATGATGTTTACAAGATGGGAGACCTCATCCTTGGGGAAAAAAAAAAAAGAAGTTTTGAAAGGGCAGTCAAAGAGTGAGGTTGAGAAATATGACCAGGTGAGCCTGCACCTGGGGGGATGCATTTGGGGGAGGGGGGTATAGAGGAGGCAATGGGTGCCTTGTTCTTCATGAGAAACAGTTTGAGGTAGTTCCACTGTGAATCCCAAGAGGAATGTGCATGTTGGGGCTGGGAAGTGCTCTCAGAGCAGCTGTAGTTGGGCTGTTTCAGGGGGTGTTTTAGAATTACACCTCTGGGGAAACTGCTAAGCTGGGAAAGTTCCTGTGTTGTACAAAGTCACACAGAAATCTCATATCCCTGGAATAAGCTCTTGAACTCATCTGCTTTGAGCCTCCTTCCTCCTGGTAAGGCTGAGAAGAGCTCTGCCCAGGTTAGTTGGGAAGGCAGCTGTGAGAATGCCTCCCTTGAGAGACCACAGGCAGTGATAACACTGTCAAGCAATTTCTACCTTGTTATTTCTTTAAGAGGAAAGTGGCCTTTGGGTGCAGCTCATGTTTTTAGGGAGAAAGTCTGGAAATTATGGGGGAAGGAAAGGATAGCATGAGTTGAGCAAGGATATCAGTTAGGCTGGAAGGCTGGAAAGACTTTTCTTGTGCCTCAAAGAACGTCAGCATGGAAAGGATCTCTGACAGACCTATTTGGTATATGATGCCATCTGGAAAGCTGTGAAATAAGGATATGAGTATTCAATGCGTCATCCACCAGCCACCTTACTCACCCTGGTGATAGGCACTGAAAGGCCTAGAAGGAATAGGCAGGTAGACTATGTGGAAAGACTTAGGAGCAATTTTTGCTTGTGTGTGAATCTGTCTTCTCACTGATCACAGAGTGGTTAAAGACCCTTAGACCTGGTGTTAGATTTGTGTTGCAGTACTGATGCAAAGTAAGCATCAGGTTTATGAAACAAAAAAGTTCCTTGCTGGCAAAGACAAGGTAATTCAGTTTCCGATGGAAGCCTGTGTTGTTATGGGCTTTTAGGAAGGAAAAGATGATGATCCTTGTCTGATAACCTGACATGAAGAGCCACGTTTTGAAGGTGACTTTGACCTGCCCTTGAAACTTGCACCTGCTGTTCTGCAAGCACAGAGTTGCTTGGGGGAGGTAGAGATTTATTCTTTTCCATTTCTATAATTTCATTTTGCAGGCAGAGTTACAGCCAGGACTTTAATACAAGTCGGTAACTAGTTCACAAACACATAGGCTATACCACTTGCCTGCACACATGCTTACTGTGTTTGAATTTTATGTTATTTGGGCTTGTGGTTTCAAAATAGATCATACTCTATACTTGCTCAAGTGGGCAAATGAAAATTTACAAGCTGTTTTTTGAAACGTCTTCTAGTGTTTGCCTTTCATTCTGTCAAATGAACGAGATGAGCATTTTCTGGTAACAGCAGAGCTGGCAGAATAGCAGATCCAAATCTGGGTAGGATGCTTTGAGTTGCATACTGCTAGCCTGCACCGTGGCCACACAGGTGGAGCTGACCAAGTAAAGAACAACTCCGACTAACTTCCGGGAAAGGGTTTGTGTCAGATGACAAAAAAGGTTGTACATATGACAGACTACCAGATGAGTGAAGAGACTGAATTTGTTCATTGCCGAAAGGAGAGATGGAGGAGGGGAAATGCTAACAAGAGCAAAGGGCATCCCTGATTTTGAGTGGCATCAGCTTAGAAGGTTAACCTGAGGAGATTTTGTTTTACATACTTCATAATGAATCCATAGTGGTCACAAAAACATCTGGGGACTGTGTCAATAGTTAAATGAGATTCAAAAATGGGCATGGTAGAGGAGAACAGTGATGTTACAGTGGAAAATAATGTTTTTAAAAGCAATAAGATGAACTCGTCTTCTGTTGGCAGAAACTAAGAATGAACTTTTCCCATTATTCCATTCCACAGACTTGGCTACAGAAAGGATACATTTCATTCCCATTTGGTCAGGTATGACAATTGTCATGTCCCTCCAGAAGTAACTAGAGATGAAACGGTTTTAACACGCAATGCCCAAATGTCATTTTGTAGGTTCTCAAGATACTTTTTTCTGAAGTCCCCTTTTGCAAACAAGCGGAATTCTTGCTTCTTCTGCTTTAACCATATTGTTGGGGATGTCATGACATCCAAGTCTTATCCAAAACTTTCAAAAATTCAACATGATCCACATAACTTTTGTTTGTCATTCCATACTAAATCCTACTACCTTCTTGCCTTTTACAGCAGCTCTCATCAGTCTTTTTGTGGCATAGCTTCAGATGTTGATATTGTTGACTAAATTCTTCAGGCCTTCCCTGAAATTAGAGTTCTTGTTTTTCCAAAACAGGCACAATGCACCCAACACCTCATCAGCTACCCCTTTGAGTTTACAGCAGATAACAAAGCTTTTTCTGGAAAGCAATCTTGTCATATAAACAGTAGTTAAAAACATATGTAAATGTCCTAATACTTTGGAAATGCCTTTGAAAGTAGCATTGAACTTCTAGTTGCAGAAAGAGCAATACAAAGACATTGTGAGACCACTAAACTTCCAATATTATTTAAATCTATTGCATGCTACATACCGGTGCAATGTCTGCTTAATACTGTGGCCTTATCAAACCTGTTGACCATCCACATTCTCTGGAAGCCCAGGATGATAGTGAAACATACGTGGGCATCTTTTCTGAGTAGCCTGCCAGCCCAAGCATAAAAATCAGACCAGATTAAAAAGCTGCTGGTGCTGATACACACCTGTGTGTTATATGCAAGTTCAGAAGAGATCTTTGAGCAAGTTATTTATCAGAAATGTCATGTCAAGCCTGCACTCATGGGCCTCTCTAAAGCTGAAGATATGCTAAGTAATGGCACTCTTACTGTAGACTCACACTACCTGCAGAGTGATGTATTTGAAAAAGATGAACCGAGGTCACCAGGAGTGCTAACAGAGCTGTGTAACAAAAAAGACAAGACCATCTCAACCGTTTATGGGGTGACAGATCAGATTGTCACATGATAGGTTGTGCCCAGCGAAGTTATTATCAAAGAGCTGAGCATCTTCATATGTGGAAAGTAAAAATAAATTACAATAAACTTATCTTTATTATTTTAAACAAAAGAACAATATAAATGCAAACATATAACAGTGACATGTAGCACAATGTATAACTGGATTTACACTTTCTCAATATAAAATGGATTTTAGAAGGATTTCTCATATGTAATCCTATTGGATATCAAAAATATGCGGAAAATATGGTAATTTCCTGTGAGGTGGAGTAAGCCAGAATATCTTCTGAAAATGGTCAGAACTTCAGGCATCAGGCTGTGGAATAGAAAGAGAAAATTAATCTAAGACAAGGAAGAAAATAGCTCAGTGCAAGGTAAGGAGGAAACTGTTTAATGTAGGCAACTTTGCCAAGCGTAGAAACAGTTTCAAAATATTTTTGGAAGAGGAATGAACGATATTTATAACATATTTATCTAGGGTGCCTGTTGCTTGTCCCAAATCTGTTTAGGTGTCATAGATTGGAGGTGACTTTCTATGGATGTTGGAAATCGGAGTAGAAAATTCATTTGAAAATGGGAAGAACTAATATCATCTTATGACTAAGAAAATAGTCATGTAGAATATGTCCACCTGAACAAAATGGCAGGTATGGGTATCTGTCTCCAAGAAGATCTGTACTCTCTGACTGCATTGTGTCAGACGAAGGACAGAAGAGCTCTTCATGTTCAGTTTCACTCCCATAGACTTTAGCTCGTGACGATATAATATATTGCCACTTTTTCATGTGCACACCAGTCTCTCCAGATTTCTTGTGGATCTGGATAGCTTTTGTTATTGTTGTGTTGGTCCCAGTACGGTAGCATCTTAGTAGTACTTGTACCTGTAGCGTTAGTGAAGCATATGGCTTCCAGAGGATAGAAGAGTGGTATTTCTTGATGATGAACTTACAGCAGGAAAGACATTTCTCCCCAGAAGACTGACTCCTTGAATGGTCCATTTCTAGCACCCTGAGATAAGGAAGCATAGAGCTGGGTGGTGTACCCCAGCTGAACACTGGGGATTTGAGACTGCAAATTGCAAGAACAGTGCATAAGCAGCTGTGCTTCACCCTGTGCTTACATAAGTGAACTTGCTTCATGAAGTCTGGGTGACAGCAGCCAGTAGTCTGAAAAAATCTGGTGTAGAGTAGTTGTATTATGTAAGCTGATGTGATCTGGTTTGGGTGGCCTGTGAAATGAAAATGTTACAGTGCAAAGAGTTGACTTACAGTCATGCATTTTCTGTCATCCCTCATGAATATGTTGTCCCTCTTCTTGGCCTTCGGGTGGCAAAGCAGCATTGAAAACCTCTCTTACAGCTGAAGCGCATTTCATGAGGGCAGTAAAGCAGACAGGCTGCCCAGAGGGATTACACGAGACAGCTGGAGCAAGCCCTGAGCTACCTGATTTGTTCTCACAGACGACTCTGCTTTGAGCAGGGTCTTGGGCTAGAGACCTCCTTAAGGTTGGCAGGATCCTGTGATTCTAGGCCATGGCAATACCTTTATCAAGGGATCCCAATTTACCACTTTCTAGCTCCTGACTCCTGGGCACAGGTTGACTATGTCCTCATGGAAAGTGTGGATGACAGCTGGTATTCAACAACCCTTAACCAGCCTGGTTTCCTTTGGAACGAGGGAGACATGGTGTGCTCCAGTAGAGCTCCTGGTCTGGATAACACAGGAGCTTTAGGGACCCAGGAATGTTTTGTGAGGAGAAGCACCCAGAAGTGCTCAGCACCCTCAAAGAATCTTCAGAAAGGCCTTGTGAGCAGTCACTGCCTGCTCAGTGCAGTGCACCATTAACGCCACAGCTGACTCAAGTAAAGGTCATTTTCTGAGGCTGAACCTGTCACTCTCAGACGCACCACATCCCCTGGTCCCAGGTTCAGCCTGCAAGACCCCCTGGGAAGAAACCTCCGCTGATTTACCAGCAGCAGAAGACAATTGCTACCTCTGAGTGCTTGTGAAGATTAGGAAGGTCTCGCACCTCAAGTGGGAACAGACAGTGCTCTGTTCTTTCATCCGAATGACACTCTCAGGCATCTGAGGCTTATCTCAAGCACATTTTCTTCTGCCCCTGAGCTCCCCACCCTGGCTACCTCCCATCCTCTGGCTGCTGAGCTCCAGTGCTCCTGCAGAAACTTGCAGCCCATTTAAATCAATTCTGACACCCAACACCTCTCTGTTTTCTCAGCCTTCCTGCCCCAAATATTTCCCTGCAGCCCTGACAGAACGGGTATTCACAGGGCAGCTCCAGAATAACAAGTTTCCATTTTTGAGACGGTTGTATGGGGAGCTTTGTGGTGTGGCAGCTGGCCAACGGGTGATCATTTAGCCAGGGGAGCTCACTACTGGGTAGTTAATTTGACATGTAGAACAGAGTGGTTAGGCTCTCTCCAAAGTCCAGTCAGACACTTCTGCGTCCCCAGTATTAAATTATACCTGACATGCAACTCCAAAATATCAGCAATTGAGTGCAAACCTTGACTTCAGTGAGGCTGATCAGCTCAGCAGTCGGTCATTCGCCCTGACACAATCAATTTTCTCCAGCGGACTGTGGGACCATTAGCTGCTTTGGAGAGATATGTGATTTGTACTAGGCTCTCCACAACCTCTACATCACTAAGCTAGAAAAAAAAAAAAAAAGAGAAAAACATAGTGGTGACAAATGGTGGTTGATGAACCAATATATGAGGCTGGGAAGAGTAGGAATTCTTTCAATGGTATCAGCCCAGGCCTCCAAATTCACCCCTAGCAAGTGTAGGAATGAGAGCGTGGTTGCAGAGATGGATTCCCACTTTACACATGCACTTTCTCCATCTCATCTAGGGCTTGGACTGAATAATCATTATCACCACATGGTAGCTATCAGGGGCTAGCTGACACGTTATAAAAGCCTAATGTAGCCAATGCGCATTAAAGTCTTAGCCAGCACCTGAATTGTTTGCCAGAACACTTTTGAGATAGACTGTTCTTGTGGTATTTGTATCACTGGCAAGAAGCAGAAGTAGAGGACATCTGGAAAACATTTATCAGGGAAAAAAAAAAATCTGTGAAGTGTTACAGAGTCTAGAGGTAGATAGATGATACTGAAATTCTGATTGCTTATTCAAACGGCTGTGGAGCTTGGGAGTCTTCTGGGCCCTCAGACCAGTATTTCACACTTTCTGATTGTGTTAGCAGTTGTAATCAGTTGGTCCTTTATTTTCCCTGCAACTCTTTGGCCACTCATCCTGCCCAAAGCCTGAGTTTTGGCCTTGCTATCCCTCTAAGGAAACAGGAGGATTGTGCTTACTGAACTCAGCCACTTGGAAATATGGGGGAAAAAAATAGGTTATTAATAAAAAATGTATTCTTCTATTCCACGTGGCACTGGCCTTTCCTGTTTCAGTGCTGTCCCCAAACTGCATGCAGCATCCTAAGGTCTTTAGGAAGCATTTGCTATCTGATTAGGCAGCTGCATATTAGGGTGGCAACTGGAACATAAACCAATATGGCCAGAAAGGAAGCAGACCAGTCTCTTGGGGAGAGATTTCTATTGCCATTCATGTACCTCTCTCACACAGAGTTAATTGTGAGAAGTGCTATAACATGACTACTAGAGCCCTGTGATGGCAAATGGAGAAAAAAAATGGCTCTACATAAATGTAGTTGGAATCTGTAGCACCCATTCACCAGAAAACTCTGATATTTAAAAATATTTTTCGTCCTGATGGATGGATGACAAAACTATTATGGGTTTCCACTGCAGAAGTACCGAGACGTCCTCATTGACCTCCTCCTGACATTTCTTACTGAGATGGAGTTTTTCAACAGACCAAAACTGTAGCTGGTTTATGAAAAACATGAACTGGAATGTTTCCACAGCAAAGGCCAGTTCAGCTGTTTTTCCAAGTCCCCAGGAGGTGTGATGGACCTCCTGGGATCCTCTGTGTCCCCTGCATCCTTTGTGGGCAAGGATCTGAGCTGAGCTTCCTCTTGCTGTTTCTGTACCAAGATTCTCCCAGGCTTTTTCATTTTGGTGAAAAAATACTTGATTGATTTGAATTGCTTCCCTTACTTCTGGGAATATTTGTGTTTTCTCCCCTTCCTGGGCAAAGAGAAATTCGACAAACATCTCAAGCAAATTTTGTGGGAAAGCTGATGTAAAATCCCTTTAATCGGTTGTATGGAAAGGAGTGTATTTACCCTGTAAAACTCTGTGGTCAGATAACTTTCAATGAGAAATATGAGCCTAGGACTCCTTTGATTCATGCTTGATAAAAAAGGATCAAATATATTTTTGGGTTTTTTTCTTTAATTTTTACTCACTTCATTGGAAATTTACAGTAGAAATTTACATCTTTATACCTTTTGCCTGGAAAACCCAATGGATCACTGGATAATTAGTAAGACTGCACATTTACAAACATGCAAAGAACCTGAGCATGCAGGAATGGAAGGAACTTCTAATCAGACTGCTAAAAATGACATGTGGCAGAATATAAGGAGGAAAGGGGACAGAAAATGCATGAAGCACAAGGTAAGAGGATGCCAGGCAAGAATGGTGGTGCATCCAGGCAGGAAATACATGTATTTTGCTAGAAAAGTGTCAAGTGCCATGCTGAGAATTCCCATCACTCAGCCCCTCTTGATCCCACAGAGTACACACAGCTTGGCCACAGAGTATCCAGTGATTTTGAATGTTTTGTTGTCATCTCCCCAAAAAGCAATCCCTGAAGTCTCCAGCCTCTGTCCCAGGCTTATGCAACCACATTTATACCAGGGCTCATGAAGAGTACTGGAGCAGACACTCATCCCTTTACATGGGTATGTACCCATGACTTCTTGTACCCATTTTAGGACTTTTTAATAATGTTGCAATCACATCTGCATTAGTCTGAGGCCAGTGTTTCTCACCGCTGCAGGGAGGCTGCTTCAGAACCAGTCCTTTCTTCTCGTCTCAGACATATGAATGGTCACCTTCAGCTTTCTCTGTTCACTTCCATGGAGAATATCCCATGCCTTGGGATCTTCCAGATGCTATGAAGCCTGAACAGAACTAGACTTCTCAGCAGGAGACAGTTAACACCTCTGGTTGGTAACAGAGCAGTACCTGTAAGGTAAATAAAGGGTGAGAAAGTGATGTTTGGAAGTAACAACCTTGGTTTTCCCCTAATTTAAGCTGTGGTGGCAGCTGAAAGAGTCATCAGAGTGGACCTACCTGTTCTATAACATCTTGTCTTAGGATGTGAATTAAATGCCAGTGTTGGTGGGAGTTTGGCTCTTGGCTTGCAGGAGAACCATTTGTGCTACTGTGTCTTACCAGGCCTAAAAAAAGAAAAAAAAAAAAAAATTTCATGGTCAGAAAACCCAGGAAGGAAACAGGAGCTACCTGTGCCCTAAATGACTGTCTGCAAGTGCCACACAGTCCCCTGCTGGGTGCTAAGTGACCATGAAAATGCACACCATGGTCACACCAAATGGGAGCTGAGAACCTGAGGAGTGCTGTGCTGACATGGCCCTTATGCTGTGTGGCTGGAGGCATTTGACACCTACTCTTAAAGCTTTTGTTCTAAGCAGATCACCTTTCTGGGAGCTTGCTTTGTCACTGGCAAATATGAGGGGACATGGTACCAAGGGGTAGGCCTCTGTTATCTTTTAATTCCCTACAACATGCAACAAGTCTTTCAGGTTATGGACAGTGGAGGTTAGTAGAAGACTTGGTGTTCAGATGGCCATGGAAGAGCTGTCTGTTTTCATATGAAGTGCTCTTAATGAGAGATTTTTGGAGCTAGGTTTTCTCAGTGTTTCCTATCACCTCATGACCTACCACTTTCCTTTTCCTCCCGATTAGTTTAATCTGAACATTAGCGTTTGCACCTTAACCTCCCAGTCTGCAGGGAATGGGGAGAGGACATGTATCTGAGTAAAACACCAGCAGTGGCTGATGCCATAAATCAGAGGGATTTTAGAATCTGATGACAAACCAAATTCCTGTCAGAAAAGAGCAGAGCTGACCCCTCCCAAACTGTCATCGAAGCCGGGTCATAAAAATCACAGCTGTCACCAAAGCATGCTGGGCCTCTGGGGGACATGCCATCCTAGGGACTCATCTGCTGCCTCCACGGCCAAATTCCAAACCCTCAGGCACATTCCACTTGACATTTTGTCACATCTCTTGCTGGTGCATCTGTTCAGGGGCATTAACTCTTCCTAAATCACTTTATTCCTTTTTTTTCTCAGGAAAAAAACAGGGCTATGAGAGATGTAGAGGTCTGAGCAGTGGTTTGTGGCATGAAACACAGTCTAAATGTTTAAAAATTGGCAGTCTTCGGGGTAACTAATCCTGTAGGCCATGTTGTTACAGTAACAGCATCAGAAATAAAACCTGTGTTCACATAAATGTTAAAAAATTATTTTAACTCACACTCGTACATTCAAAATGATAGCAAATCTTCCCAGTTGTGTCCCCTGGAGCTTTGGCCACAGACAGAGTTCTGTTTCCAAAGGACATGGGTGAGCATGAAGTCAGACCGTGATGGCTGTGGTTGACCTGAGATAACTGTACACTCAGTTTTGGCATGTAAAAGACATTGAGGCACGTTTCTCAAACCAGTTGATGGGGTCCAAGTTCTAAGATGCCTCCATGTGCATGAATGAAGGGAATGTTTCTCTGTTCCACCTGTGCATAAGATAATAATCAAACTGGGTGACATCAATCCTTGAGCCAAAAAACTAGCAGTCCTTACAACTAGGATGGGGTAGGTCTTACAACACAGGCATTAAAATTCAGTTACAACTTGTCCAGTGGGGATAGCAGCAGAGAGTCTGTGTCTCCAGAAATCAGAGTGGCTGTAATGCCCTGAAGAGTCCCTGTTGTTTCAGAATCACAAAATTTGAATGCATGTGAGCTAAAGGTCTAACTAGTTTCACTGAGGATGGGGAATGACAGACATCTGGCCGAGAAGAATCTGGGGAGTATTTGCTGGACTTCTCATGTTACGAGTGACAAAACTTCTAAGAGTTTCTAAAAATAATAGGTGGTAATTTCTTTACATGCAGTATCCTGCATCCGGGATGGGATAGCTCAGTACCAACTCTTGTGCTGGACGAGGAGTTAATAACTAACCTAAGAGTCATTGGTAGCCTCAAGACCAGTGATGGCAAAAGTGTATTTGTCACATGCAAATAAAATGGCATGAAATAGTAATGTAATTTTTTAAAACTCCAAAGGCCATTTCCCAATGCTTGTAAGTTTTTCTGATTTGAAAATTTGGAAAAGCTCAGCTAAGCTTGGGAGTCCTTTGTGGATCCCCTACCAGACGAATGCTCACAATAGATCATCATGTGCATCTGTAAAATGCTATTTTGTTGGGTGTGGATGGAAATACAGCTGAACGGAAATCACACTGGTTAAAAGGCTATCTGAAAGCAGTCATTAAATAACAAGCTGTTAGATAAAAAAAATAGGGGAAAAGAAAGTAGCAGGTGGTTAATATAATTTATAAATTAAAAATACATGCCTGTGAAGTTGAAATAAAGCAGTTTTTAAAATAGAGTTGACCAGTGTGGCCAGAGAGAACATTTAAAAATATATTAGGGAAAAAAACCACAAACTTTCTTGGATACAGGTAGCTTTAATAGCAAAATTCTAAAGTCGGAGATGTTCAGTCCATGTTGTATTTCAGTTCTACAGACAAAATAAAGCAGGGGGGTGGGGTTTGTTTGGATGGAGCAAGAAGTTTGTGGTCGGTAGCAAAGGAAGGTGCGAGACAGAAGCTACTTAAATTAAAGAGCAAAGTTTATTGAAGTAGTGAAGGGAACTTCCTGAATCATACTCTTTTCACAGATCTTGGGAATCTGGGAGAATTTGGAAGTTTTGGAGGATTCTGACTTTTGCTCTGGAGGTTAACAAAGGATAGAGCAATGGAAAAATCTTGAGACTCACGAATGCCCATTCGGTTTCCAGCACGAGAGCCCACAGTTTGGAAAGCAATGGCTCATAGTTCTCAGTAAAAAAATTATCTCCCTTTGCCCTCAGTATGCTGAAAACCCCTTCAGTTCTGGGTAACTCTCTAAATGAGCAACAGCTGAAAGCAAATATGGTTCATCAGGATTTCCTCTAGTTCCCTGCAGGTATCAAAGGGAGGTTTTCTTCGGTGTTTGGCTGACCAGACATGTTCTGGTGTGCTTTATGGCTTTTGGGGAAAAAAGTAACATTTGTTTTCTTGCTTTGCTTTTTCCCAAGGCCTGACAAATCACCTGAAGTCAAAGACAGCTCTTTGAGTGGGAGCTGATCTGCGCTCCAAAGCACTTCTGCTGTAGATGCCTGGGGATGATATCCTGTGCCATTTAGTTCAAGGTCACAGTCCCCAACTTACCTGAGGTGTAGATTGGGCTTCCCCAAGGTCCCACTGGCATAGACTTGGAGGGGGCTTCACCCTCTTCAGCAATGCAGAGTGCACTTTGTTTACAGGGCTATTGGTTCTCTTCATGGATTTCTTCCCCGCTCCTGCAGGGTTATGGGCACAAGGCTTGTCAGAGGCTTCTGCCATGCCTTGCCCTTGGCTTTGGTCAGGCTTTGGTCTTGGGTCTTAATGTAAAAGTAGCTGGGCAACACGTGTGTCACAAGTCAGTGATACACAGGAGGTGTCAGCAGACAGCCTGGTGGGACCTTCTTCCCTGTGGATCTCTGAAAATACTTTCAAGAGTAACTTGAGAAGGTTCTGAACAATTACTAAAATTAAACATTTTAAGGTCCACAGACCATGTACATTTTACCAGAGAGCTTAGGAGAGATGCTGAAGAGGCCTCTGAGGTATTCCTGTTGATATTTCACATGTCCTGGAACACTAAGACAGTTCCAGATGACTGGGAAAAAAGCTGTTTGTTGTTCCTGTGTTCAAGAAGATAAATGGGATTGCTCAGGCAAATACAGGCACATTAGCCTGGCATCAATCCCAGGGAAAATTATAGAAAGACTCATAGAAGACATGACTGGTAAAGAATTAAAGGATACTGATGCAATTAAAGACCATTGGTGCAATAATATGGAGAGCAGATCCTGTTGGAAAAAATTAAGATCTCTTCTTAGAGAGTGATTACAACGTGACTGATAAAAGTATGTTTGCTGGCCAAAGCACTTGATTTTCTGCAATGACTTTCTGATGTAAGGTTCAGCTTGTACAAATGTTTAGGTTGTGCTTGTTGGTGAAGAATCTTGCACTGAACCTTTCTTTTTTCTTTTTCTTATTTTTTTTAAGTGGGAGCTTGTTTTGTATAGTATTTTTCCCATTTGGAGAATTGAAACCATATGTTTTGGGTTTGATGTATATTGAAATATTTCAGTTTGCTAAATGGAAGCAAAGCTGTACTTGCCCATGATACTGCAAAGTCTAATCACAAATGTAGGTAATATGCTTATGTATTTTGCTATTCCACCCTAGGGGCAGGCTTTTCAGTGAGGTTACATCTCCATGAAAAGTTCTTGTGTACAACCCAGACTGCCTGCAGCTCTGTCTGAAATCCCATCCTTTGTGGGGAAACCATGAGGACTCTCAGCACTTACCTGGACAATTTCAAGTTTATCAATATACAATCAAATCACGCAGACCATGGATTCCATCAGCAGGCCTCTGGAGTTAGAACAGCAAATCTAAAGAGGTAATCAATAGCTTTCAAAGCTCCAGACCTCTGAAGCTGGAGCTTAAACCAATCTCTACCAGACAGAAAGAAGACAGACAGAGCTTGCCAGGAGCTTTCCCCAGGAGCACCTTATCTGCTAAGCCTTCTGTTGGCAAAAGTTTCCTTTGAAAGTGGCTAGTTCAGGCAACCAACACAAAAGTGAGACTAGTTGCACTACCACTACAAGTTATGACAGGAGGGCACAATGCTTCTGAGGATTTATAACATTCTCTTTGCTTGCACCACAGCTTTGTATTGGCTCAGGCAGCCTCTACCCTGCATTGCTCTGGAGGTCTCACATGCTGTGTGGTGGATGAGTCAGAGTACTACAGTTCTACATAGCACAGTGGAAGGAGATCAGTGCAGGCACCCTTCCACTTTAGCTTGAAGATTGGTCTTTAACTCCCTTATGTTTTGCTGCTTTCAAAGGGAAAAAGAGAGCATAAGGGTCTTCACTCCTCTTCCTCCTCATTCCTCTTCTCATCACCTCTGTGGCTTTCTCAGTCTTCTTCCTGTGGCCAGCAACCCCCAGCAGTTCTTTCTTCCCTGTTCTCTAAGGTTCCTCCTTCCCAGACTGTCCTTCCCCTTTTTCTCTTCTCTCTTGGTCCCTTTCATTTTCTCTCCTAGCCACTCCTTGTCTCCAGCCTATCTACCTCACAGACTCCCAGCTGGCAGCCTTCCACATTCCTCGTCCTTGCTCCTGCTAGCCACTGAGTTTTAACCTCTTGGAAACAATCTCTTCTCTCCCATATCCTTTAACCCATTGCATCTGGAAGCTGGTGCTGACACAGCTGCAGCAGCAGGAGGGACCGCTGGTGAACTGCCCGCTCCCATGGCTACCACTGCAGCCTCACAGCTGCTACTCTGCTTCCCAGCTTCCAGGTTAAAGGGTGGCTTTTTTTTTCTTTTCTTTTTTGGGGGTAGGATGGGGGTACTTTGAATTTTACATCAGTTGCCATTCATTGGTTATTCCTGAACTGCTCCGATCCAAAAGGAAAGGAAATCAAACACAGCTATGTTGATCCTGGATTTGCCACTTTCATCCTTCAAAAGAGATTTAAGAAGTCGCGCGCATATGGCAATGAAGAACCATCACAGAAAGGGATAGCATGTTACATAGTAAATATTGACAGATATGCAGCAGATATCTGTCCCACTCCTTGATTTTGCTCTCGCTCTTCCTCTCTTCATTCTTCTATCTCAACAGCCAGCCCTGTTTCTGCTTTCTTCCATCTGGCAGCTCTCAGAATAATCTCACCCACCTGTTAAATGAGAGAACGTCAAGTTAAATTTACAGCAGAGCCTGGAAACAGGATGCTACAGAAAAGTATTTTAATTAAAATCCTCTAATTGAATGCATGCTTCCTTGTGAAAAGGGAGCTGCCAAGAAGGGCCTGATGTCACCACCTCTACCCCATTTGCCACAAAAGGAGGGCAATTGAAACCAGCTCTCAAGGTGGAAAGAGGAAAGGGCATTTCCAGGGACTTTTCCAACATCACCGTTGCAATGCTGTTAGATGGTTCATAGGAGGTTTGCCCCCCATTACCAGAACCAGAGCAGAAGATGGTACAACAGCTCTGCTACTTCTGGTCAGGCACTGCAGAGTAACAAGCTGCCACATGTCTGTAAGGATGGGGTAATATCTATGTGAAACCTGAACTCTGGATAGAAATCTGACAAATATAAAGCCTGCCTCTGACGTGGAGATCACCATCACACAAACTCTCCCAGGAATGCTTCATGCTCTGCTTTGCTAGGCAATCAAGTGGGATATTAAGCCCGGGTTTACTGCAGTTGCTGGAATAGATGCATGAATGGAGAGCAACATTTTGAGACAGAAAGCAAGATGAAAATAGACAGCAAGACACAAATGCCTGGGGTTCCCATTTGGAGAGTCTGGGTGACCATGTCTGACGCTTGTGGATGGGGCAGTGGACCCCCATCTGGATGCACCGTCAGCCTGAGATCTGCTGCAAAATATTAAATGCAGCATTAATATGTTAAACTGCAATTGTCCGGTAACTGCACAGCACTTGGAGAGAGGAATAACAGACTGGGTATGTTCAAACAAACAAGAGCGGGAGCCAGGAGGAAGTATTTGGGGAGAAGAGGGAATTAGCAAGTGCTGTAGAACTGCGTCACTGCAATGTAACTCTAACTCTTCTAAATACTATGCAAATCCACCGACACTATATACTTCCTGTAAGCGTGAAACCTCTGACTTTTCTTTCCTTATTAGACAGTAGTTAACTGTTACGAAAAGAGAGTTACAGAGAATAAAATGCACAGTACATGCCTCTATATAATGACTTAGTAATATTACTAACAATTCATGACATTCTGCGATATTTACAGGTTTTTCCATTAAGCTACCCACAGCATGTGGAGGGGAAGTTTGGCACCACCACATTCCTGCACCTCCAGGCTGGTAAAGGTCATTTCCCGAGAGCCTCAGGTCACAGAGAAGAAAAGTTCCCGGCGTCCTCAGGTGTTTGCCAGCCCTCCTTCCTTGACAACAGAGAATCCTTTCATAAAACACATTCATTTTATATTTCGATATTTTTATGCTTCATTGGCCTATTTAGAAATTGGAAAATCTTACATCCCCTCTTGAGAAATCTGGCAGGCATGTTTGGCTCATGCTGGGAAAGCAAAACCACTGGCAAACCCTCCAGCCTTTGCTAAAATTTAAAATGGACAGCCCAAGTGCTAAAGCTATTTTGAACACCCTTTGTGAATGCTTGGATAAAAGAATTAAGACCTAGGGAAGGGTAATTTTTTTTTTTTCCACAGCAGATTCTGGGGTACAAGAGTGAGTTCCAGACCAACCATGCAGCTCCCCAGAACAGTAGGTAGGTCAGGCTTTTAGCATAATGGAGAATAGAGAAGCCAAGACTTTTGTCCTTTTAACTTTTTGAGTCTCACCTACATCCTTGTCAAACAGAGAGTAAGCTTAGCAGCATCTCTGAAAAAGTGTTGTGGAGTGCAGTAACTGTTTGCACACCAGGAGCAGTATTTACCTATTGTTCAGCAATTGTCACCACCAGATGCGCTCCGGAAAATGCTCAAACACTGCTTTTCTCCATCCATTTGCCAGATGAGGAGCAGAGCTGGCGGACCAGGAGTGCAGGCCCAGTGCTGCAGATGTGGGGAGGGTGAGAACAGGGATAGGGGGTGGAGAGAAGCTCTTAGGATGACTTGGAAAAGAATAGCTGACAGTGGAGATTACTCTGCCAGCCAAAGCTCAAAATGGATATTTCTATACACATAACGTGTTCTACAACCCAAGATAATGGAAATGTCCCATGAGATGCTTATCGTGTTTTTTTAAAGAAACACCTGGTGAAGATGCTCCACTATATGAAGAACAATTCTACTGTTGAACTAGTGCACAAAAATGGAGAAAAGCCCTTGAGAGACTGAAAGTTTCCATAAAAAGATAGCTGTACACCTGCATTAACCATAGTGCGCTACAAAAGGTATTAAATGAGCATGGAAGTAAGGTTCAGATCTTCAGCTGATGAAACATTTCTGTAGTTTGCAAAATTTGCATTTTGCTTCCTGCTAAAACATCTCAGGAGTCTGCAGGCATACAATGAAATATTAAGATTCTGCCTAAAACCCTTCAAGTAATCTATAGCATCATGAGTGTTCAGCCATAGGCTTAATTTGGACCATATGAACCTCATGAGTCATTTTCAAGCAATCAGAAGGTAACAGTTCAAGAGCAAGAGACGGCAAAATATAGCTAGTGCCATACTACAAGCTTTGCACAGTATACGCACAGAGTGCCAGGAATATCCAGTCCTGCCCAGTTGTTATCAGGCTGTTAAGCTGATATATAAAACACAGTGAGAAGTGTTGTCACTTGCAGCAGGGATCAACAAGGCTGACTGAGCTCCAGAGCAGCCACTATAAGTAGGAGAGTCAGTGTCATTTTAAAGGAAGTTTTGAAAACAGAATAGAAAATAGGAAAGAAAGCAAAAAGCAGTTTCAGAGAGAGCAAGGCTGAAAGGAACTCCCCTGCAATCATTTAGTCCTTCCCTAATGCTCATGGTGGGGAAAAGCTAAATGTGACCAGTGACAGAAGCTCTGTATAAGACCAGGCTGCTGTTTCAGTGAGCAAACACTCACCTGGTTCAATGAGTGCCCAGCTGAGGCAAACTGTCTCCAAGGGGAGGTGGTTTAGGCCAATGGATGGTTGGTTGGTTGGTTTGGGTCTCCTGTTAAAGCTCAACCCTGTGCTGCAGTTGACCTAGAAAAGCAGGGGGCTGGCAATGAAAGGACTTCCAGTCAGCAGATGCTCATAAGAGACAAGCCTTGCCAGCATGTAGTGATGCTATCTGGCTGCCTTCTTGTGGCTTTTGGCAGCCTCAGTAATTGCAGCCACTGTCTGAGAAAGTTGTGGCGACTGAGCTCGCCGTTCACTTCTCGAAGCTGTCACTCCAAGTTGGGTGTGAAGCCAAGTGGTATGGCCAGAGACCTGTGGGGGTGTGAGAAGCTGGCCCTGTCTTTTGTCAACCGACATCTGCTCTCTGTGGATACAGCTCCAATTTTTAACGCTGCCAGCCTGGTATGTCTCACTGCTCCACTGACCATTTTTAAGGAAAATGTTAATCACATGTATTAGTTACAAAGAAAAGACTGTAAAGTCCAAACCACTCAGGTTAGCAGCATTGTCACCAGCATACTCTGGAGCTTAAGGCACATCTGAGTCATTACCATCAGCTAAATAAGTGTAATATTTTTAATGAGGGAATGTTGCCTTTTGCAAATGTTAAGGCTTTTAATGGAAGAACTCATCTAGCATGAATGCATTTCTGGGGATACCATATTGTCACATATGAACTGCAAACCAGAGGTGTGGGTTCTCCAGAAGATCCTGGTGAGGCCCTGGAAGTCACCCACATTGTGAACAATCTGTGTGAGACCACTGAAGGGCTTGTTTGAAGATTAAAGGCTCTAGGTCATGTACAACTGCAACTGGGTCTCCTCCTACTGATAGAAGGTATCAATAGAAGGTATCAAAGCGCCTGAACACTTCAGGGTGCTTGAGGTCTGAAGAAAGTGCACAAGCACTTTCCTTTGCTTAGCATAGCTTACCCTTCTCCCAGAAGTGGGTGGGAGCTCCAGAGGAGTGTGATGGACCCATCATTCCTACCCTGCATCTGTAGCCACCCTTTCTTCTGCCTGTCCAGGACCATATGCTGGAACAACTAGTTTTGGAAACCTGATAATGTAAAGGAGAATCCCAGTGTTGTTCAGAGGAAAAGTTTGACTCTTTCCTTAGCAAAAGAGACACAGAATTGTAATGAAAGCCTGGCTACACTGGAAATTTTATGACATACTGTAAGTTCCCAGATAACTCCAGTGACCAGCTGTCTGGAGCTGAGCTGTGTCTCTGGGTCCTGGGAACATCTTCAGTTTTCTTTGTGCTTTTGATAGGTGATGAAGAGCTGGGTTCCCCCAGTACCATCAATGTCCTCAGCAACTCTTGGTTTCTGAGTTGGCTCTGTGCTCTGAACTAGCTCCTTGACAATCATGGCCAAGAGCAGGGAAGCAGCATGAGCCAAGGTGGACTAAGCCTGCAACTGAGACAAGCTGAATAATCCCAGCTCCTAGACTTATGCCATTCTTAACCAATTCATTCCACCTCTCTGTTTCTCTCTTAGCTTAGCCTTACACCAACAGCCCCAAAGAAAGGCAAGAATGGCAATTCACTATGTTTCAGAAGTGCTACATAACTCCGAGGGACTGCATTGCATCCTCCACTGCCAGTGCTCCCATTGCTGTCATTTGTCACAATCAGCTGGTAAATGTGCCGAGCAGTCAAGCAGGAAGGGGTAGCAAAAAAGTCCTCCCCACTTTTAGTAGGGTGTTACTCCATTAAGTCTTGGTGTGCTCTAGAAAATGCATTCAAACTGGGATTTCTGGGAACAGATCCTCACCCTTCCTGGAAACCCAGTACACACAGCCTGTCCCAAAAAAAACTCTGCTAAAACTTATGTACCTTGAGCCATGCACTGAGTTGTTTGAGCCCACAGCTAGTTAAGGGAAGGGAAGATATCCCACCCCAGGCACTACTAATCCAAGAGTCAGAACCACCCCTGCAATTCCTTCTCCAAATCCCCTTTGCACTGACATTGGTTTAAGCATCATGTAACTAAACATGTGGCTTTCATTGCTTTCACCTGTTTCTTCATCTGAGTGCCCAAAGGGACATTTTCCCAACTCTTGACTTGTAGGTGGTTGTTTCAGGTTCAAAATACAGCTGTCAATCCCCCACAAAACATGGGCTCCATTTCCTGCTCTTCCCCAACCTGGAGAGCGAAGAGTTGCTGTTTGTCTCTCTGCTTTTCCCCTCTCCCATTGCCTCCCTCCCAACCTCTCCAAGGCTCTTCCCTTGTCTTTCGCACAATTTTCCTTACTGCTGTGCTCCCCTCCTCTCTTCTGCAGCCCTTTGCTGTTCACATCCTCACTCTGGGCCACTCTGCCCTCTCTTCTTGCTGTGCCTCGCATTTTGCTCTGCTCCCCCAAGCTCACCCATGTTATCCATATTGCTTGTAGCCTCCTCTTCCATCTTGCACCCTGGGTTCTCTTGTGTATCCCCAAGCTAACCACAGCTCCCCATGCCATTCTCACTACCTCTCCCTGCTCTCCAGGCTCTCCCCAATTCCCTGTCTGGCTTTCTAAGAAGCTGCCCCTTCTCTCTGCCTTTCTAGGCTCATTCTCCTCTAGCTGTAAGTGGCCTTCCAGCCTCTTAGAGGCTTTCCTTTCCAGGAGCATCCAGCTGCTGGAAGGCTATTGCTGTCTTGGCTGAGGACCAGCTCAATTCAAAGTTACTGAGAGTGACTGCTCTGTTGGTCAAGAGCCTGACAGACAATGGTGGAAGATGGAGCCACTTTGGGTACTGTTGATTTGTGTCAACAGATCATGAGGTAAAATATCAATAGTGGATAATTCAAGCCTCATTGGGCATAATTATACATTGCATCCTCTCTCTTGTTCTTTTCTTGGGCTCCCTGCTTTCTCCTGAAGGTTGTTCAGCCATTCCTCTGTCCTCAATTACTTTTGCTTTTCTTTTTTCCCATCATTTTTCCCCCTTGTGTTCAGGTTATAATGAGGGGTAAAATAATTAAATTGAAAACAAATGAAAAATAGTGAGTCTCAAAAAATACCTTAAAGAAAATGTCCAATCACAAGTATAGGAAAAGCTGATCTTGAAGTGCCTGTACAAATCATGGAGAATGGCTCAAATCCAAACTGCACATGAAACTGCAAACAGGGCAGAGGGGGAAGCAAAAGGAAAATGCATGACAAATTCACATGAAGTGTCCCAGACAGCTTTTGTCTGCACAGAAATGGTTTTATGGGATTCTCTACAGAAAAAGGAACAAAAAAATTAAGGAGTTGAGTTCAAAAGATCAAGTTGCATTTTCATTGATCTCAGACTTGTAAGAGCTGCCCCATCAATCACAGTTGCTTAAAAATTCCTATTAATGGCCTCAAGTGCTGGGGCTTCCCATATGGTTCATCTTTGTAACATTTGGGCATCTCCCTGGGAGCAGTGCGAGATCTATCAGTGTCAGAGCCAGACACTCCGCGCTCATCCCTACATTCCCACAAGTGGTGTAGGGAAAATACTATTATTACAGGACTGAGAAGCTCCATCTGATCCAGGACAAAAGTAGCAGCAGAAAAGAATAAGGAACAGAAGATTTGGATTTCAAAGATACTGGGGACAACTGCAGACCTAGGTAGAAATCCCAGTGTATAGTTCAGGAGGTGTATGGGACATCTTCAAGCCGAGGTGCTGCATGGCATTGCACAGAAATAAGCACCTGTTTGAGAAGAGCATGGCTGCTGGAGGCTTTCAGGCTGGAAAGGAAAATTAAGAGGAGAAACTCCTACCATTATACTGAAGGATGTGATTAACACCATGGTAGGCTGGAAGTCTTGTCAGGTACAGCTCAGGCTCGTCATGTTGTGAGCAACAAAGTCAGCATGATGGTAAATCAGTGAGTGGTGATTTTTAGATAGAGCTTTGTAGGTGTACAGACAGGAGCTGTGCTCCTCACTGGTAGCTGACTCATGCCCATAGGCAGCAGATGTGCTTTTACAGAGCTGAAGAATTTGGCTGCAGGCTTTGGCATATGGATATCCACATTAATATGGACAGAATATTAGGAACGTGCTTGATGCTGAGCACATGTTTAAGACTTTCCCCTATTTCAGAGGACTATCCCATCTAGCCAAACTGACTCCCTGCCCTTAATGCCATCAGTTTTTCTTGGAGACAATTCAGATCCAGAGCCAAAATTCAACAAGCAAATCTTTCTCTCTAAGGGGCACAAATTTCTCTTTATAGTAAGTTCTCCTTCTTTCTTGCATTGGGGAAATTGTCATGAGGATGCACTTCTAAACTCGATCTTCAAGTCCATATTGGACTTAAGTAGCAACAAAATAACTCAGAAATGTACTCTGAAAATAATTGTGCTGCAGCCTGACTTTAGTAAGAGTTAGAGCTTTCACTTTGCCACCGTTGTCCCACAAGTTGTAACAGAGCAAGTAGGAGCCACCAATGTGGCAATGCAGTGTCAGAGAGCGAGTGATTGCTTTCTCTTTAGGTGGACTGAGAACTACATGGCATGCAAAGCTTAGGTGCTGCTCACACCGGGCCAGAGCTGGACAAAGGTCCAAATCCTGAGGTCTGAGCAGAGGCAGTACAAGTAATGCTGTGAGAAAAGTTTCTTTGCCACAGGAGTAGAGCTGCAATGTCAACAGTGTCAGCCCTCCCTCTTCAGAGAGCCAGCCTGCTGCAGCAAAGTGCTTGCAGGCAGAGTAAAAGTTGGATTTGTTGAACCAAGGTCTGCCACGCGTTGTGCATGCAGGGACACTCTCCTGCTTCTCATCCTTCGTACACCCACACACGCGTGCACACACAATTCCTTTAGAAGCAAGCTGTTTACAAGCAACAATGCTGAATTTCAGTGCACATTCACTATTTCACACATTTTTGTTTGGTCCCCTTTTTCTCAAGTGCTTAACGCATCAGATTTTTGAGTGGACAAGAAAGGTTTCCCACATTTTCTGGACATCTTTTTCTTGCTGGTTCTACAACGTTTCTCTCTTTGTAGCTTTGAGAAACCACTCTGTTTTCTCTTGGCGAGTTTGATCCTGCTTTGTGCTCACAGGAGAAAGAACACTTTTTCTGGTGGCTGCCTTAGGATCCCGGCAAGATGCCATAGTCTGTGAGATGAGAAATGGTGACCTCATGAATAGGGGGAGGGAAAAGAGGGGGCGAGACTGAATTTTTGGTTTTCTACATTTAAATCCCATCAGGCTTTGTGTTTTCATTTCAAATTCTTTCCAAAATACTGTATCTATTTTCCTCCAAGATACTATGACCGAAATGACTTTACGCTTTGCCTCCACTGATTATTTTTCTAAATAGAAAGAAATTTTTTGTCTTCAAAGGGATTTAAAACTCACCCAACAAAAAGCACCCAAAAATAAAGCAAAAAGAGGGACGATGTGAGTGCTGTAGAAACCTGCAAGTCACAAAGGAGTTCAAGTTCTTTACACATGGCCAAGTTAAACAAGACCTGGAGGGATACACGGTTCTCCCCCCAGCACCCTCAGAACTCCGGGGTGTAGGCTCATGAAATGCCTGGGAGGCAAAGTTGGCCCCCATTGTGTCTTGTTTAATTTGGCTGTTCAAAGTACTCACTTTTTTTGTAATTTGGCTCTTCCTGCAGCTCTCACACCTTCCTTTAACGTAAATGTCCTTTACATTCTCAACATGCCTGTTCCCCAGCCCTCCATACCATATTGTTTGGACAACTGTCGCTTTTTCCCTGTGCACCTACACAAGGTGGCTGGCACAGGGCTGTGTTTATCCACACACAGAGGGAGAGTTAAAACCAAACTGAAGAGTACTGTCGGCACAAGTACTGTGTTTCCAGGGGTGCACTTTTCAGCTCTGCATGCTGGTAAGGAGCTGGCAATTGTGCCCTGGAGATTTCCACTGGCCAGCAGCAGGACTGCTCCAGAGCAGCACACAATGGTCAAGTTTTGCTGCCTGTGCAACCCACAGGCTTTGCAGCCTCAGCTGGAAACTCTTTCACCACTGCTTTGCCATGGGTCGGTGATAAAATACTAAGCTTGGTCCCACTAAGCCTGGATGTCTGGGTGATGTTGCAACACGACGTGAGAAATACAGCTCAGACTACCTATGCTTGGTGGTGTCAGTCATCACACAGCATAATCTCCCTCCCATCTGACTTAAATGCTGAAAGTATAAATGGAGCAACATTACCTTTAATACAGAACCAAGCTGGCAAAGATGGGGACTTTGTCGTCGCTTTTACTGGAGCTTAGTTTTGCAATAAATGGAGCGGAGACTGGTATCGGTATGCATGATCAAGGGCAAGTCCTTTGTTCAGTTTACTGGTATGTAAAATGGGGCTATACTGTCTTGACCAGCAAGGGAGGTACAGGGATAACTTAGTTAAAGTCTCTAAGTGCCTTGGCCGTGGAAAGCAGAGGATAAATTTTCAAGTACCATCACAAAGAAGAGGTTGTAGGTATTTTTCTGGCTATGTAAAACAGCAAAAATTATCTTAAAAATTAATCAACACAAAATAAGAAGACCTGAAATTACATTTTGTTGCTATACAAGAGTCTTTAGACATAAATGCCCAACAACTTTGCTGAAAAGCAGTCAACTCGTTCTCACACTGAAGGAAATTCAGTCTGCATTTGCAGCATTAGAAAGGTGTTCACCCTAAAGTATGTACCTGTCTGAAAGGGCAAGGCCCAAAGCAGGTGAGAAAAATGCAGGAATGGAAGAAATGCCAGCTGTTGAGACCAGACCTGAAGGCTGTGGGAGTGCATCCATCCATGTCACTGCAGACTCTCCTTCACAGGCTGCTGGGTCAGGGGACACCGTGTCCATGTCTGGGGATAGCACTGAGGAACAGAACTTACATTCTTTTCTCTGTGCACCACCAAAATAGTCCTAGAAGAGAGACTCCTGATGCAACACCTCTTCAGGGATTGAACACCAGCAGCCAATTACATTTTTCTTTCTGTTATTGCTGTGCAAAAAAAAAGGGAAAAAAAAAAAAAAAAAAGAAAGAACCAGAAGGAAATCTGAAAAAGTGCAGTGAGAAGCCAGTGAGGCCAGGAAATGGAAATGGATGGCTGGACACTTTGGGATTGTTACAGGCAGCTCTAGTTCAGTGGGATTTGCTGGGCTGCCGCTTTGCTGGCCTGGGACATACATTAGAAAATGATATTTAGAAATCATAAATAATGTCATTATATTGCAGCTGTTAGCATTCTGGGAAACATGGATAAAAGTAGTGGAGAACTGAATTAAAGAACCCCCCAGTGGCACAACTGTGGCAACAGCTGAAGGGAGAAAGAAACAGATATTACGGATGGATGAACCTAGAGAATTTTTTAGGTTTGGATTCAAGCTCAATTGCAATTGTGAACTCCTTTTTTGCCTTGTAGGGGCAATTTATGAATGCTGTATGTTGCTCCTTCTGTTGCAGAACTGTTGGACTTAGAAATGGAAAATAGCATTAGCACTGGGCATCCAGTGCACAGCCCACCCAGGGCTGCTTCTGCAGGACTTTCCCGAGCTTTAGTGCAGTGACTCTGTTCCACAGCTAAGTTCAGCTTGTCAAGCGACTTTACTTGATATTCCCCTTGAATTCCCCTTTTCCTGCTCCATCTTCTCTTCACATGTTATAGATGATGAAAAGTAAATCATTGCTGAAACTCAGTGTCAAGGGGTGTCAAACTGCCCTGAACATAGGTCGCATTGATTTTTATAAGGCTATGGCCCAATTTCATAGATTTCATTGATGTTAATCCAATGAACGCTGAGTAGTCTACCAGTTTAGGCCTGAAAGACATGAACATCAGCAGATCCCTTCACATCAGGTATCATGGCACACTCATACACTTACAACATGAATATGACCTGGATACTAGAAAGGAGAAGGCAAAGAACTAACGCCATATGACAGCTAAGCCTTGCTGCCCCTCACTCCCCTTCTCACATTTACTATTTATAAAGCCTTAGTTGGCAGCTTGAACTACGGTCACGTTAGACAGATCTTTCCAGCCTTATATTTCCCCTATGCCATTGCAGAACCTTCCCACCCCATCCTGTGTGGTGTAAAACACGGACCCCAGAATTATTTAGTTCCCCAATCTGGATTTGTGCATGACCTAAGACAGGAGCCAGGGTCTTCATTTTTCAACAGAAAGCATGTATGATAAATCAGGAATCACTATTAAACAGGTTTTTAACTCTAGAAGTTTTTTGAATCAGACTGTTTCCTTCCCAGCCCATGGCAACGATGGAAAATGTTTCCCAAGTGCCCTGGTACAGGGACAGACAGCTGAGATAATAACTCCTAACACTTCGTGGTGTTTGTGTCACTCTGGAAATAAACAAAGAACAAATAGGCATAACATAAAACCAGTTAAGTTTGTGTACAGACAATGTAGCTGGTTTTATGTGCTTTAATTGTCAATGTTTAGTGATTAGTTGCCCGTTACCTTTTGTAGCTATAAACAGGGTATATAATAGCATAAGCAGTGTAAACAACAAATTTAATGGAGCATATTTTATGTTTGAGGAGTGAATATGTTTCCTTTCAAAGGCTGGTGTTTTTGTAGATATGATTTTAATCTTTGTGGTTAGAAGCTAGAGCATCGCAAGCTCCTGTGGACAAGTTCAAATTCTCCATCCAAGAAGGAGAGCAGCTTACTATTCATTATCCAAAAGTATCTGAGCTATTCACAAAACATCTTTACAGACTTTATGTTGTCCCTTTTGCCATGTGCTCACAGCCAGCTCTTTCTTATTTTGGATGTGTGCACTTTATTTTGCATTTTTATGTAGGTTTCTTCAAGCTAACTTAACCTTTTTTCAATATACTCGTTTATTCTTTTTACTTTTTTTCCCTCAGTTGACCACATTTTTTTTTGGTTTCCTCTGGTCTTCTGTAAAACTTGAGACTGCTCCCGACTTTGTAATGTTCACGGAGTTAGGAGCTGGCGTATTTTATGGGTAATGCTACAGCTGTAGGAACTGATGTAACAAAATTGAGTGCAAGACTGTATAGAAGTGGAAGTGATTTTTATTTAGTTTTCTAAAAAACATGAGACTGCCAATGCACACATGGGACTCACAAGCTCCAAATGTCTGTCTCCAAGTATTCCAGGCAGAATCACTTGCATGCAACAGGAGATCACATTCGAACCTTCACTTCATCTTCTGGCTCTCTTTTCCCTGGTGGTAATGAATTGGTTTTTAGATAGGTCTTTTATACATTTCAGGAGTCACAGGTACTGAGCTTTCACCTTGGAATCTTGGTTAATTACCCATCGTAAACCTTGGGTGATGTTGCTGCACATTGTCTTCTCTATCCTCTTTTTGGGTAGATCACTGTTAAATATTGGCTCCTTGTTGGGGTTACAGGAAGAGAAATGGCACACACAGAGTGCTGTTGTCCTGTTGCCATCCTCCCGTTATTGGATTGCAGGTTTTCTGCTGTTGAGTCATCCGTGCTGTGATTTTGGTGAAAGCAACACATTCCTCAGTGTTTATGAGTTTTGCTGCTGTTGATCATGTCCCTGGCTATCAGTACAGACCATTCTCTGAATCCTTGCTCTTGTGTTCCTCTGGTGCTTTTACACACACACATCTGCATTCATACTTCTAACTAATCTTAATATTTCTATATACAGACCTTTGCATAGCAACATAATACAAACCATGAAGTACACTGCTGGCCCCGGTTTGGATGGTTGGCAGGCTGTACTTAAGTTTATGCTGGGTTAATTGCCCTGCAACTTGTTCCAGCTTTACTGAGAGAGGCAGATGCAGGTAGTTACATCAAGCCTCCAATCCCTAGGCTGCATTGTTCATTTAATATATCAAACTGACTGGAGTTTTTCTTCACGCCTGTTCCTGGGTCAGTTACACCAGCCTGAAATGCAACTGTATTAACATGCAGTTACCTGACTGCACATTAAGGGAAATGTTATAAACCAGCTCAGGCAGGAGAGGAACGCGAGGCCGTGTTACCACTCCTGCTGCCCCCCGGGGACCCCAATTCTTACAAAGGAAACACTGGGAAGGCGGCAGGAGCTGCAGCATGTCTCCAGGGCTGTCATCTGGGTAGTCTGGATGGAAAGGCCCTTCCCAGGCAACGGAGAATGACTACAGGCAGCCTGTCTTTTTGGCTGAACCAGCGCCACCCTCCCCATCACCCTAGGAGAACGGCTGATGCTCTGTGCTCACAGCCCCACTTGGGCCAACTCTCTAGCTCTTCAGTACTGCTGCATCCAGTCAGCTGGAAAATAGTGCCCTAAGGTGTGTACAGACCTGGTTGCTCAAGGGGAGACATGGCCTAGCAGAGCCTAGGGCTGTTTGTGAAAACACCCAAGAGGAGCCCAGAGAAGCCACCCTATCGCGGCAGAGACGGGCATTATCCAGCTGAATGTCAGAGCTTCCAAAATGCTCAACAAATTTAGAACATTACTGGAATAAGAACAGCATCTGTAGGAACTTCAACCAGTGTAAAATTATCCAGGCTCCTAATCCTTCTCCTCCGCAGCATGCAACAAGTTCCACATTGAGTCAGAAAAATAGACAAGCTCAGTACTCCAGAGAGAGATTATTGCACAATTAACCCTAGTGAGGAGGTTTATTGCTCCTCCCTGAATCAGCCGATGCCAACCACTACCCAGCACAGAAGCCATGCTCATCACCGGGCCGTCACAACATGACAGCATGCAGCCACGTGAACTGCTCGTTTCCAGTCTAGTCCTCCATTCAGGCAGGCTAGAACTGTTGGAGATTTTTATTGTAGAAAGGAGCTGATATTTAAAGAGGTGTGTGCTCCGTACACTGCTCCTGCCATTTGTGGTCATGGGGGTGATCAGCAACAGTTACTGACATGGAAAAACAACCCATGAAATGAGTTCAAGGGATTTTAGCTGTATTCTATACAGGTTCCTAGATAGATAGCAATTACAGGCAAATTAGAAGGAGCAGTCAGAAAACAGTGAGATGCTTTTCCAGCAGAAGTTTTGTGGGTTAGCAGCAGGCTACACAAACCCCTCCCAGCAGACCAACAGACAAGCTCTCAGAAACGGTCCCATCAGTGGACTCTAAATGCTGGGCTACAGACCTGGCCAAAATGCCTGCTCCTGCAGGCTGGTTCTCTAAGGAAGAAACAGTGCTGAAGGAGTCAGATGTTCCTTGGACGGGAACTGGTTTATTTATAGCAAATTACCCCTTGGCCACACCAGCACCCTCCTCACAAAGTTCTGTCACTGCTTTTATAGCTGCATTTCTAGTGCATCTGTAGCATGTAATTGGCATGCTCAGGCGTTCCTCTGCCCAGTCCTTGGGTGCGCTTTCATGTTGTTGCTTTGTTTAGAATGATGCCCAACAAGCAATATCCAGCACAACTCATCTGCTAGTGCGCTAGTCTGACATGGGATGTGTGGTCTGGGGCAATCTGCCTAGTTGTGTTGGGGAAAAAAAAATCTGAACACTTTTTTTTAATGGCAAACAACTATCTGTCAGCCTTCACCTACTACATCAGTAAAGCTTCACCCAGTATGCAATAAATCAGCCACACTAGCAGATCATCTGCTGTAATTTTTGCTGTAGTATATTTAACATAAAGTCACAGGCTGGGTACCTAATCTGTATTTATGTTTGCAACCTGGGCATTTTGCTTTAGCACATAGTACTTCTTACATTCCCTCCAAGAACACTATGTTGCACTGGAGTCCAACATCCTGGTTTTGCTGAGCTGCAGTGACTGTGGTCACAGTAATATTTATGCTCGGTGCCTGTCAGTGGGTTAAGGAATGAAGCTAAATAAACTTTGCAAAGCTGACAAACCTGCTCTGATTATTTTTGCCCCATCCTTTTCATTTGTATAACAAGTTGCCAGATTTGCATTTGGAACAGACTGTGCTGCAAGATGAGGGATCTCCTATCATCGAGATCTCCACTACCCTTCCTGGCATTTGGATCAGGCTTTTAAAAAAGGGTACTTCTTCAAAGAGGTACATGATGTTTCACCTTCTAAATTTGCAGCATCTAACTGGGGGATACAGAGCCTTCTCTTCTCCTGGACTGGAAGCCAGAAGCCTGTACGGGCTAAGAGCAAATGGGTCAGCCCAGCAGTGGTGGAGTAAAGACCCTCTGTTTTCTGCAGCTCTTGGTGGATCCTCTGGTGTCTAATAACATGTATATGCCAGATATACTTGGCGGGGGGAGGGGGGGGGGGGAAGGGGAAGGTTGTGCATGCAGGATACCTGATCCTTGTGTGGCTTCTTTGAATGATGAGATGTCACATGGTGGCCTTCCCTGCACTGGGAAAATGCGTTAGGGCCCTGTCTTCCTCCCCTGTCTCTTCTAAAGAAATGCATGAGAACTCACATCTTTGCAACTGTGACCACACTATCAAAGCTGCTTAAAGTTGGCAAAGGGGTTCAAATGTTCATGGTGAAGTAGGGAAGGAAGGAAGGGGTGAGGAACCACACAGCTGCCGCCTCTGCCCCCCATGCACACATGCTTTACAAATGAGCCATTAAAGGGCTCCTGGATGAGAGCATGACCATGCCAGGAGGGCTCACAAGCCCTGTGGTTAGGGCAGTCACCCAAGGAAAGGGAGTCTTCCAAGGGTAGCTTCTGTGTGTACTGCAACCTGGGCCACCCACCAGGCAAGTTGTTCCCAGGTGGTTCTACCAGACTGGCCCTGGTTCCCATTGCCCATTGCCATCACCTCTTCCCTGGGAAGCCTCAGTAAAAAGTGACAAATAGCTCAGAGCCTTGTGTCCCTGTGGGGATGGCATACCTCTGTCATACCTGGGTCCACTTCA
This sequence comes from Gorsachius magnificus, assembly GCA_034008185.1. Taxonomy (NCBI): domain Eukaryota; kingdom Metazoa; phylum Chordata; class Aves; order Pelecaniformes; family Ardeidae; genus Gorsachius; species Gorsachius magnificus. Next base: position 131,210,242 of record CM067081.1, read on the forward strand.
AATTCAATACTCACCTTGTGTTTCGGGGAGGGTGTCAAGGCCTTAAGCAGGTTGTCTGCCAGGGAACTGTTATCCCAGGAGGATTTCACCTGTGGACCTAGCTGAACACAAAATAAATCATTTTAATATGCTTTAGCCTGTTATTTTTTATATTGCCCTCCAAACACTGCTCTACTTTCGCTTTGCACAGTGACAACCAGGAAAAAACTTTACTTTTTTTTTTCCCCATTTCACTATTAGCTTGTTTTTAATCCTCATAGATTGTCAGTGTAACTTTCCCACTGAGTCATATTTGTGTACTTACAATTTTACATTTTTGGACAGTGAAGCCTCTCTCAGGTTTTTTTCCCTGTTCTTTTTCAGTCTTGATGCTGAATATTCTGACCATGAATCAATAAAACACTTATTTAAACATATGCTAAGATGAAGGACTATCTATCTAGTGAATTAAGCTCTCTCATTTTATATATATGCCACATAAGAGCTAAATAAGTATGTCTATAAATAAGGTCAATAAATATGGTCAATAAATTCTCACCTTAAGGTCAATAAGCTTCATACTGAAGGCAATTAGATGGAGTAACATTATCCCAGTATGCTGAAGAGCTTGGTTGGATCAGGGTCAGGGTGCTCAATGCCTTGAAGGATCATATTGCTGAAGAGTCTGGGTGACAATTTCAAAGCTCTTCCCCATGGATTCTTAATAAAAGTATGGAAACTGGGAGTCCAGCTCTTCACACTAATACTGAAGGTTGCGTCCTACATCTGTCTTTTGCTTTCTTCAGCGACTGTTTCCAGTGATAACTTTTGATTCAATTAATTTTTTGTTTTAATCAAGATTAGAAACGTGTATTTTGATACTGAGAATGATTTTGATTTTGTTGGATCACATTTGCTTCTTAGCTGAAATATAGACTCACTCACAAAGAATTAAGTGGAATAAATAAAAAAGAACAATCTAATGCAAATAGCCAGCAGGAGGAAATACTGGTTCACACAACATACTACCAGAAATATTGTATCATCAGAAATAGCGTGGCCAGCAGGAGCAGGGAAGTGATCGTCCCCCTGTATTTGGCACAAGTGAGGCCGCACCTCGAATACTGTGCTCAGTTTTGGGTCCCTCACTACCAGAAGGACACTGAGGTGCTGGAGCCGTGTCCAGAGAAGGGCAAGGCAGCCAGTGAGGAGTCTGGAGCACGAGTCCTATGAGGAGCGGCTGAGGGAGCTGGGGTTGTTTAGTCTGGAGAAGAGGAGGCTGAGGGGAGACCTGATCACCCTCTACAACTGCCTGACAGGAGGCTGTAGTGAGGTGGGGGTTGGTCTCTTCTGCCAAGTAACAAGCAATAGGACAAAAGGAAACGGCCTCAAGTTGGGCCAGAGGAGGTTTAGATTGGACATTAGGAAAAATTTTTTCACCAAAAGGGTTGCCCAGCATTGGCTGCCCAGGGAAGTGGACAAGTCCCCATCCCTGGAAGTATTTAAAAGATGGGTAGACGAGGTGCTTACGGACATGGTTTAGTGGTGGACTTGGCAGTGTTAGGTCAATGGTTGGACTTGATGATCTTAAAAGCCTTTTCCAACCTGAATGATTCTATCGTTCTATGATTCTATTAACCTGTAGAAATTATTGCCATAGGATGGAGTCAAAACCAAAAGCACACCAAACCTGAAAGCACAGATTGAAGAGTATTTCTGAAAGGACTTTAGAAAGGCTGTAAAACTCCCTCTTTCAAGATTACACCAAGAATTAACTATTGGGGGTAAAGAGAGGACAACAAGGGGAGGGACAGTTTCTCTCCCATCCATAGTCCCTCTGACCCTTTTCGGCAGCATCCACGGCTAGATACGATAAAAGCCAGCATACAGTCGGACAGACTAGGCACAGAACGGTATTGGTATATTTATCTTCCCCTGTAAAAATAAAAATTAAGAAATGCTTTCAGAATTTATCTTTCAAGATATTTCTATCTTCCCGGTGCTTTTTCAATTCAGAAAAAAAAAAAAGTTTATTGCACAAAGAAAGCTGTAAACTCTGCAGCCATAACTTACAGCTGGGTTTGTGGGGGCTTCAGCTTCCCCACTGCTTTCAGTGTTAATGTCTCAATCTCATATTAGAAATGTAGTGCAAATGAAAAACTAACACATACCTCAAAATGACATTTAAAAATTAGAAGCAAATTATACCGTTATAAGTATTATTTTTTATATTGACTGTGAAATATTATTCTGAAGAGCTTTTTCTTAGACTTTAACAATCAAAATAACAGTTCTAGCTGTCTGTAAGACACAATTCCTGTGAAGGCAGGCAACTTACAGACCCCAAGCACTCAATTTTTAAAATTTTTTGAGAAGACAGAATTTTTATTTTTATTGTAATATTGCCTGGACTTCACAATTTAGCACTGTGTCTTCATTTCCTCTGTTGTGCAAAGACGCATGGTGGTATTTTGAAAATGTCCCTCTCTAGAATACCACTGAGGAAGCCTCACAGACAGAGAAAAACACAGAGGGAACAATTGCAAAGGTTTATTTAGCGCATTCTGTGCTTGGCACTTAGAAACAGAGTTCCGTGCATAGGGCAAATCTTTATACACCTTTTTCTTCATACATATTTTACATACCATTTTTATTGCCCTCTTTTATATTCATAATATTGAACCCTCCACTAGGCATATAAATACATTTATCTACAACACCTCACAACAAATCTCAATAATATCTGTATTCTGTTACTTGGTATTTGCATTTTCACACAACTTAAATGCATAGCTTGCATCAAGCTACAATTGTTTTCTTATTTTTAAAGGATTTGAAGAAAAAAAAACAGAAGAAAAAAAACAGAAAAGAAAGATGTCAAAAAGCAATGATCTATTTGGTTAAACAGAGATCATGTGGCAGGCGGGAGGTTGGCAAATAATCGACCCCACTGTTACTGAAATGCTAATGGTTTTCTATGGCAACTCTTGCATGCAAGGTGAGGGAGGCCGGCTGCGTTTCTGTAGAGCAGAGCTCTCTTTTCTCATTGCTCTTCCCCGTGAGCTCAGTCTGGACAGTTTCCTTCCATTGGGTTGAGTGCTATGGGACACACGTTCCCCACAAAGGCTGTTGTCCTTTCAGTTTAGGTGCATCACTTTGGGTCACGTCAACAGGAGATGAGCCCCCTCTCCCCCATGCATCTTTCCGAAGATCAGTCCCTGCTTATGCCTGAGGCTCACTTGTAGGTTAAAACTTTTGTCTCTCTTCTCTCTCTCCCGTCTCCGTCTGCAGCCTGGGTGCTGGTAAGCTCAACCCTTGCAAAGGAACCACTTGTCAGGCAGAGCCATGGTGAAGATGCAGAAACCTCTTTGGGAGGAGCATCTCCAGCCCAGTAGCACCATTCCTGTGCTACAGTGGGAGAAGGAGCCACGGGCCACTGTTAGCTTCAGAAATGGGTTGAGCCACTCCAGCAGTGAGGAGCGGTCTGGGAAAGGGGACGTCTTTAAAGCTCCGGGCAGTGCAGCTTCAAAGGACGAAGCCTTGGGAGACTGCCTTTCTTCGACATCCAGAGGAGGGAGCGCAGGGGTACGGCTCCCTACACGCCAAGAGCTCACACAAGCTGAGAGTTAATGCATAAACGGTATATTCAGCTGCTTCTCTCCAGCTTCTCGTTAAAGTCATGCCCTTCACTCTGCAATGTCCAGAAAGAGCGGATGCCCCGTGCCAGGTCTGGAGGCCCTGGGCTAAAACAAGCTGCAATGGCTGTCAGTCGAGGCTTTCCACAAGGTTCTATGGCACATACCTAGATGGCTTGTGTTCTTATTTATCATTACAATACTAGTTCCACTATAAGTTTGAAGGCAAAAAGGTACTGGGATAGGTTTACCCCTGGAAACGACGAAGGTCCGGCTGCCTTCGATGCCAAGGAGAGGCACACATTGTTAGACCATGTGCACAGACATCTGTGAGGAGGAACCCTGAACCGCACCATACTGTCTGTTGTCACAGGTGTTGGCCATCTGCTGGTTGCCGGAGGGAGGGCTGATCATGTGCATCCCGTGATCCATCCCTGTGGAAAGGTATTGCCTCTCTCCGAAGGCCCCACTGGACGGGGAAGAGCAGAGTAAAGTGCTTTGGGAGGTGGTGAGTTTCTCTGGGCTCGCTGCCAGCCTGGGGGAAGCAGGGAAGTTGTATCCATAGAGGTTGTAGGGATTGTGCAGGGAGAAGGCGTTGTAGGAGCTCTGCTGCATGTGGCCACCACCAAACATGTGTGAAGAGGAGGAGGTGGAGGCAGGGTTGCCTGCTTGCATGACATACTGAAACTGGGAGCTGGGGAAGGACCCCAGCTGGCCGCTGTATGCCTCCATCTTGCTGTTGCTGGGCAGGGAGGAAGGAGTCGGCATTCCTGAGATCAAGGATGGAGTCCTCTGAGGCATGAAGGTTTCAGAGGGCTGCGAGGCAGAAGCAGTGCCGCTCTGCAGCCGGTTGTAGCCACCATCGCTCAGCCCTGGGTAGCTCTGTAAGGCGGCCATGTTGCTTCTGGCGCATGGGGGATAATCAGACAGGTTGAGGTTGCAAAGCTGACTCTCCCGGCAGCCAACGTTGAAAGTGTTGGGGGCCAGATGAAAGGCTGGAGGGGAGCAGGATGGAGAGAGAAGGTGAGAGGATGCAGAGGGCGATGGGGTCCCCGTGCTGGAGGTGGTCGGGGAGGTGCCTGTGCTGCCTCCTGCAAAACAAAACACATTGGAGGATGTTCAGAGCCCAGGACCACATCTGAAAAACGAGACAGTCTCATTAAAAAACAGCTTAGTTTAATAAAGAAACAAGGGTGGTAAAATGGCCGCTGGAAAACTCAGCCTTTCTTGGCAAGAGTCCTCACTTTATTAATAGCATCCCTTGGTCTTTCCTGCTGCTTTTTTGTTATGATTTTGTTTTTCAATGGAGATTTTCTTCCCTTTTAAAATACAAGAGAGAAGCAAGCATGCCACAGAGCAATCAAAGGCAGTGGGAAAATCTGCAAGGAAGCACCGCTCCATCAGTCAAGAGATCTGCCATTTCCAGGCATGTTTATCTAGTACCTTTTTTTTAAAAAAAAATCTCCTCTCCCTCTCCTGGTCTGCAGGAAGACCACCAGCCAGTGGGCTGCATGGCCCCACTACAAACACTCTTTATCATCCGCTCAGGGGGCTTGCGGCAGGAAGTGGCTGAAAGCATGTTGGACTTCTGCACTGTTCAACAGTTTTTTCGGATGGCTCGTGGTGCAGCAGTACTGATTTAAGCCAGAGGTAACACTATAATGAAGGGACACAGTTTCAAGCTATAGCCTGTTCCACCAAGCAGAGAAAGGATGTGTCAGGATTTTCAGTCATGTGTTTTAACGTTAAAAGGGATTCCATATGTTCTATCACTGGTGTTAACAAAATATTGATTATTTATGATAGAATTGATTATTTTGCACAGCAGGGATGTTCACATGTTCTGACCTGGGAAAAAAGTACTGCATAATACTACCAAGAACAGTAACCAACTGAAAGTAAATGATAGGAAGAAGCTTATGGCACAATTCTGAGCTTGAGGAGAGATTATTTATAGGCAAGATTCTGAGTTAGAGGAAGCTTCCTTGATCAACCAGGAAAATCAGTTCTGTGCCTAAAGGAATGCAGTTTACTGGTATGAAACTTTTTTTTGTTGTTTGAATGATTCCCTTTGCATGAGATCCCATTTCTGCATTAGGGTAACTAACACTGAAGACTCTTGTAAAAGGAGCAAAGAGGTGCTGGTGAAGAGATTTGACCAGGGGATAAGTAGAACCAGAGCAACTAGGACGACAACTGGTGAGGCAGCATTTTGGACAGGGTAGAAGATAACAGGTGAAAGGCAAAGGGACGGGAAAAGAGGGCATTAGAGTGAGCAGCTGAAATTTACCTAAGGCACATTGAGGACCAAAAATAAGGGACAAGGGAAAAAAAAAAAAAAAAAAAAGAAAAAACCCACCAGGATGTTGAGACCAGTCTAGGTCTGCTGCAAAATGGGGGAGGAAGTGAATGCAGTACTGCTTGATGAAAAGAGAATAGGTGATGTTAATGGTTAAGAGACTCTAGAAAGGCAGGTTCTGTGTCAGTATATGATGGTGAGAATATAAATGAAATTGTATCTCAGTACAGGAGAGACATGGAGTTATTGGAGCAGGTCCAGAGGAGGGCCACAAAAGTTATCAGAGGGATGGAACACCTCTGCTATAAAGAAAGGCTGAGACAGTTGGGTTTGTTGGAAGAAATGTTTTGCAATGAGGGTGGTGAAACACAGGAACAGGTTGCCCAGAGAGGTGGTGGATGCCCCACTCCTATGATTCTATGATTCTATGATATCTGACTCTTTCTAAGACATCTAGGATGAAACAGAATGGGGCGTTAGAGTAAAAATATAACTTTGAGACATTAATAATATTTGGTATTTTTAATTTTTTTAAAAAAAATTAAAAATTTTGGAACAAGATCCCGAAAAAAGAAGAAAAACAGCCTTCGGTAAGCACAGCCTGGAGTGCCTGCAGCTGACCCAGGCAGCATCAAGAAAATGTATGTTTCTGTGTTGCTAAGTCAAAGCAGTCATTCCCATTATCAACCATGTGGATGAATGCTTATTGCTAAGCCATTGACTCCTTTTGACATTCATTCAGAAGCATCAAAGAGAAGCGTTGAGTCAAATCTCCATTAGAATTAATGAGAAAAATTGAAGTTTCAAATGTCATCATGGGCTCTCTATACTCCCTTCTTGACAACACTGAAATGCTCAAACTTGCTAGTGCATTTTTGCTCTAGAGCTCAAAGATCTTTTGTGTGAATTTCTAATTTAGTATTTATTTTAAAAGATACTCTTCCCTGGTTCATTTAAAGTCTCTGACGGACAATCTCTAGTTAATTTTGTTGTAGTAAGTTAAGATGGTACCTCCTCCAGCCTTTCTCCCTGTCTGTCTGTTACGGATGGTCAATACTGCAGCAGGATCAGCAGAAGGGAATGTCTACCTCTACACAAGTAGTTTCATTGCAAAATCTCTTTTAGGTGGAACTGCTGATAAAGGTTTGAACCAAGGTACACAACTACAAACATACATTTTCCTGTTAGCCCTGCACTAAAGAGGATAACCTCTGACAGAGAGCGCAGGCAGACAGCCGAGTTCATATATCATCACTTAGCTATCAAAGCTCAAAATACAGAGGTCACATAATCACAAAACAAATACAGCACAAAGTGAGATGTATTTAACCCACAGTAATTCCACACTTGATTCTTTACACCACACATTTCATGAACAAACTTCAGATGGTGACTTACTTGCTGACAGTGTCTGGAGAATAAGTAAAAATACATATGTATAGATGTATGAGCATTTAATGATCTGTTTGAAATAAAATATGTAGAATAAATGATTAACTACCATGTCTTCATTTCAGTCTTCCTTTACCCCACAGTTAACCTTTAAAAACTATGCAGGAGAAGAGCAGAAACCCCAGTTACCTGAAGCATTAGGCTTTAAACAACTGCTAAGGAGTTATGATCAAGTTGTACCCATAGTTGAGGCTGTGTCTCCACAGAAAGTACGTAGAGAATGCTGATTAGCAATTACAAGGTATTCTTAATGGTTCCAAAACTGAAACACTGAATTGCACATTTCGGGTTACCCCAAAAGAGGGACTAAAGTGATTCTGCTCTGAATTATCCCTATTTGCAGGCCAACAGAAAAACCCTGAAGTGAGAACACAGTAATTAGGAAATAAAGTAAAAAATATTTTTTTTCTTCTTCTCCATAACTTTAAAACAGTGAGGAGGTGAGAGATCTATCAACAGGAGCAATCACCAGACCTGACGAGCGTCTTTAGAGAATGCTTTGCTGCAAATGCCAACCACAAACACAGGAGACACCGCAATTCTGCTGCAAGGGAGCATAACACAGAATCCTGAAGCCCCTGATCATTTGCAGAATAATCTTTACACCTTTAAGTGGAACGGCAAACAAGACAAAGCAAGGCCCACCTCAGCTCACCCTCTGCAGAAGGCAAACAGCTCTACTCTGCGCTGAACGATATTTCTGATCCATCTTTGCTGGCAGTACTAAGTATGGGCCAAACGCAACCTGGACTTTTGTGAAGTTATAACTTGGACTGTAGTTGTTATAAGGAAGTCAGCCAAATACCCCTAGAGATGGCAGCAAGCCCAGCAAGTATATCTACACCATACTACAGTCTCAGATACACAGATGTGTATGTCATTTTAATGGAAGGCATGGATACAAACCAATCTAGTTAAACTGATACACAAGGCTATGTTTAGGTCTGGTTTAAGTCAAGTGAAACCACATTTAAGAAAGAACAAAATGAATCCCTTAATAATTCTCCTCTGTTCCTTTTCTCTACTCACTGTTGCCCCGGAAATAATTGCCAACACCAACAGCATTTACCATGAATGTCACAGTATGTCTCACCTCCACACCCATCATGATTCCAGAGTGATTAATTACTATTGTGACCGGTCTTCTGAAGATCACTTCTGGCTCTGCATACATCAGTCCCAGGTATGTGTAGTTAGCAAGTCACATTTGTATAAAATGCAAGGTTCGTCACTTCACAACCCCCTCCTCTGTATCTGAACCCTGCCCTGCATGGCAGATGAAAGTGTCCATCCTCACAGTGTCCTGCTGTTATGGCTTCACTAAGCCCTGGTGCCATCCTGCAAGGAGCCTGCTGTCTGCCTGGGCTTACAAGTGGTTTCCAAAGAGGGGGAGTGAAGAATGATCTGGTACAAGAAAGGTCAAAAACTACTAACTGGACCAAGAAGTAAGAAATTATTGGTAAAGAGGGGAGGTGGTGAAAAAGAAGAATGAAATTGTGGTGGAAGACAGGGAAACCATGTGGAGACAGTGGGATGTAAAGGCAAACCTTCTTCCTCATGCCAGCGTTGTGAGTGCTGACATTGTGAATGCCATATAGAAATGCTGGCTGTGCAGCCGTATCAAATACCTGCCCACAACGACAGCTTCTCATCTGGATACAAATAAGAACTGCCATTAAAATTTCATCTCAAGTAGCTTATGACCAGTCTTTTCTTCCTGTCACCTGTGTCCTTCTAAGCTTTGGTAACGCTGCTGTCCCACTATATGTTCCCAATAGACCCTTGCTTTTGCTTTTACCTAGACTGAGCTTATACTAAGGACAATTTGAGGGTAAACGGCAAGCCCAAACATACCCAGTCCATGGGTATGATGTGCCTTAAAATGAGGCGCTGGGGTGTTCTTGAAGCATGCAGCATGCCAGGGTGTCTGAAACACAAAGGGGACCTCTTCCACACAGGGCAGGTCACGTAGAGAACTTCTAACACCGCAGCGTAGATGGAAAACACATCTGCCAGCAGCCAGTGTTAGCCAAGGCAGCTTTCTGGCAACAGGGAGATAGGGGAGAGAGCATCAGTGCCAAGGGAGCCTGAAGCAATTGTGCATGGAAAAATTTCTGTGATCTCTCTTATGAATGACACTACACTAGTCAGTTGACCCACAACTTATCCCAACCTCCTTTATCTGAAAGGTGCACATAAATCACACTTTGGACTCAACTGCAGCGTACGTCCCTTGCTAATCGTACTTTCCAGGCATCGGTTGCTACCATCACCTGCAGTGCCTCCGTACAAACCTCTCGGTCCTTGAAGTCCTTGCTTTGTGCAGAGGAGGAAAGCAAGTGCAAGCTGAAGCTGCAGTCAGCACAAGATATCTGAACATGAAAGCCATGCCTTGTGCAATGGTAGTCTCATCAGGCAGCTACAGGCAAGACCTTTAGAGTAGTTTGGGCAACTCAATTGCTGCCATTATCTGACCACATCAGCAGCCTCCAGCTCTTGGTTCAGAGGTCTTGGCTCAGACAGTGATAACCTGGTATTCATCATCTCATTAAGAACAGATGTGGCTGAGGGTCCTCAGAGCTTGTGCCTTGACTTTCCAACAAGGATGGGAACCACGAGGTGATTTGTCTTAAGATTTTATGTTTTGATGTGTCAGTCAGCACAAAGTTCTTATTCTTTGAGTGCAAATGCTTTTTAACAGCTCAGCTGTCCTGGTTCTGGCTGGGATAGAGTTAATTTTCTTCATAGTAGCTAGCATAGTGCTGTATTTTGGATTTAGTACTAGAAGAATGTTGATAACACACTGATGTCTTCAGTTGTTGCCAAGTAGTGCTCACACTACTCAAGGACTTTTTGAGCTTCTCCTGCTCGGCCAGGTGCATAACAAGCTGGGAGGGAGCACAGCTAGGACAGCTAACCCAAACTGACCAAAGAGCTATTCCATACCATATAACATCATGCTCGGGGGGGGGAGGGCGGTGTTAGTCGGTCTGTCAGTTGCGGGGAGAGAGAGCGCGGCTTGGGGACTGATCGCGGCTCAGGGAGGGATTGCGGCTCGGGACGGGCTGGTCATCGGTCGGCGGGTGGTGAGCAATTGCGTTGTGCATCGTTCATTTTGTATATTCTGTTACCATTCTCATTATTACTATTATTATTATTTTCTCTTGTTAAACTGTCTTTATCTCAGCCCACGGCTCTAACTTTTTTTTCCTTCCCAATTGTCTCCCCCATCCCATTGAGGGAGGTGGGAGTGAGCAAGCAGCTGCATGGTGCTTAGTTGCCAGCTGGGTTAAACCATGACATCAGCCCACTTCCGTCTACAAGCTAGTTTAGCTTATCATGGCCCCCTTCTGACACACACCCAACATGTCAGCATCTCCACCGTGCAATAGGCATGTGTCCGAGCACCTGAGGGTGTGGAAAAGAGGGGCTGTGGCCACTAGTCATTCATCTGGCTCAGGGCTCTCCTCCTGGCACTTTGCTTGAGCTAATAAGCCCTCCTGAGAGGCAGTTTATATTCACTTGGGCACGGAGCCATGCTAATGCAGCAATCCAGCTTTCCAAATGGAGCTGGCTGGGAGCTGGCATGTGTCTGGCCAGCATGGAGCACACACAGAGGAGCTTGTCCACGCAGACATCACTCGGGAAAGGTCTGATTTTTGTGAAGGTTCTACAGACATGTACGCAGACGTAAAGGGATTTTCTAGAGCATGGGAGAGACCAACCCTTCCTAGTTTTTTGCAATGTTCTACCTTTGGACACAACAGTAAATAAAAGTGATGGCATGCATGCAGGAAAACAAATTTGAACAAAAAGGTAAAATCTCTTTCCCGTTCTGTGCACTCACACATGCATGCACCCTAAGTATGGCTTATGAAACTTACTCCCTGTTTTCCAAGTTACTGTACCTTTGGTCGCAGAACAAAAATGAAGTACTTGCCCCAAGGTGAAAATCTGAGATGGTTATGAAGAAGGGTTTGTCCAGATTGCTAGGTGATCTAACTGATAGATTATGAGGCCAGAGGGTGCTACTGTAATCATCTGATCTCATGTCCTTTAAGAGCCAGGCCTAGCAGAAACCTGGATTCATTCCTGCTTCAAGCAGCACATGCTCCAGTCCTGCTCGATGCCTACTTGCACGTCCAGGTGTCTAAATGACACAAAATCAGATGTCACTCCTGCTCTCATGACAACTTTTGTCTTGCAAGTACAACTGACAGCCTGAGGTCTCTCCTCCCATTCCTAGTTTTCCAAAACTCAAACCTACAACCTTCAGAAGGGCTTCATCACATTCTCCTTGCACCACCACTACCCCTCTGAGTTCCTTTTTCACCACCTTGGAAAACTAAATAGCTTTGATGCCTCTTCCTTGTCCAAGCAAGGGCAGGGACACTGGTCTGTGGTGTGCTGGACTCTTTCTTCATTCTTTCCCCATTTCTAGGAATGAAAACTTCCCTCTTTCATGGGAATGAGAGCCATTTCTGTCTTCACAGAGTGTAGCTGCCTGTTTTCTCTCTAGAGCCCTTGGCCAATTATCAAATTATGAATCTACTGGTAAAATTCTTTAAAAGGCCCAAATGAGACCCGAAATCTACCACATGCCAAGTTGCTGGATTGGTAGGGGAAACATAAAGAGTGCTTTGTAGTTCTTTGAGATACAGCTCACAGGGTGCAAGAAAAGATGGTTACAGCAATAGATTTAAGGGGGAAAGTATGTACTGTATGGCACAAAAATGAGGAATGAAAGAAAATTTTATTTAAGGTTAGTAAATTATAGAGAAGGATCTTTTTTATAAGTTTGCCTCAAATTACAAGACTCGCTGGAATTAATAGTAAATGTAGAACAACTCAGAATAACACTTTACTTCCCTTTAGCTCCTACAGATTTCTGCAACGCAAACGGAGCAGTCAGAAAGTTAGAGATAAAACTTGCCTCAGTCATCCTCCAAGATGTTCAAGATCTAATGGTAAAAAACACCCCTTTTTTTCTAATGTGGACAAAAAGCACAACTCAGGATGTCTGATTTCAGTTCCAATTTTTGTCCAAAGCACCAAAAGAACTTTCCGAAAAGCAGGAGACAACATCCCCTTCCCAGTCCCCCCAGACTGCCTTTAATACAAAGCTTTCTGCTCCTCATGTAATCACACAGTATTCCTGCGCCAACTCCACGCTGTCTCAGGAGAAGGCCTGTTGGACGTGACTTTCTGCCTTGTGTGCAGACAGTTGTAACACAGCATACGTGCTTTCATGAGCCATACCTCAGCTCCTACAGAAATGTCTCCTGTTTCCCTTCTTCAAGTACAGACAGATCAAATCAGCTCAGGCTTGGAGGATGGCTTTCCCCACTTTAGTGGAGAAAATTGTTCATCAGTGATAATTATGCACTGTCTCTCACATTTACAGCCATCAGCTGGGCACAGACACTGACGAGGGGGTCATGTAACGAAAGCTACCCCAGAAGATGATACTGAATGAAAAGAAGGATGCAGAAAAGGACTCCCCGTGGCACAAATCCTTCAGAAAGTCACAGCAGGAACTGCTGCAACTTTGCAGCTGAGATTAACTGAAATCATGGCAATTTATTTGGTGGTGACAAAAGCAAACTGAATTGCAAACCTCTCCTGACATTCTTGATGGAGTCTGCTTTGGGCCAACACAGGCCCCAGAAGCTCCAACACATTAAATGATAAAAAAATACAATAAACAGCTACAAAACCCCAAAGACACTGTAGTTCAAAATTTCTGAACTGAACAAAAATATTGCAGTATTACAGTAAGCTCAAAGCACGTGCCACTTTCTACTTACGACAAAATAACGTGCCACTCTGAGGTAATTGTGCAAATCTTCAAAGTATAATTGCCCCCTTCCATTCATTCACGTGAAATCTGATCACCACCCATGAGATAACAGAGATTTAGGCTTCAGTAATTAAACTTCAGGGTAAACACCTCCCTGGAGTAACAGAGTGCTTCAGGCTCCTTTCAGGTCCTCAGGGAGTGGCACAGACTGACGCTCAGCCCCTCGTGTCACATCTGGGAGGGTATTTTAGCTTTTCACTGTGAAAGATGAGACCTTGAAGCACCAGAAACACCCCTTCCCTAAAGAAAAACTGTCTGCAGCTCAACCAAGAAGAAGCTGGAACAGTTTGTTCCCTGTTGCTTCGTTTAGATGAGGCAATCTACTAGCCATTTGAAGTATGCGGCAGAAACCAGCTCTTGATCCCAATAACTCTGGCAACAACTGCTCTGTTTCCAATCTAGTCTTCAAGGTCAAAAGAATTAAGAAGATAATTGAGACCAAACCCAGATATCTGACCTCTGCCAATAGCCTAGACCGTTCACAATTGATTTCAAAAGGGAAGCAGCATCCAAATTATCCTGGTGGCATGGCTGAGAGAACCAATGGCTGCCATCGGGAGGCAAGTGGCCAAGCAGAGGTATCCATAGGTTGTTCAGCCTCCTTTGACATCAGCAGCTTCGGTCTTTTGTGGTATGCTATTTTGGCCATCTGGGATCTCAGATAAAGCCAAAAGGTTCTTAACAGTTATTTGCTTCCTTCTGCCTCAAAGCATCTCTGATGCCTTCAGATGAAGTTCTGGAGGGCTCAGCCTTCCCCCGACTTGACACCAATACATATTTGTGCATTCACAATATTGTTTTCAGATGAGTGCAATCAGGGAAGCTCTCTGAGCACCACACCCTACATGGAGAAGAGTATACCAAAGAAGAAATTAGTAACAAGCGGTACAGACAAACTTTGGCAAGTCAGAGGTGATGCCTGCCCAGAAAGCATAATGTTTACAGACAGGGAAGCTGGAAAAGCAGCAACACCTCAGCTTAGGGTATCTGTCTCCCATCTGCTGATATATCATGTAGCCTTAGGGTCTGTCTGGACTCATCACTACTACAAGAAAACATTGTTCCTTTCAGTAGTACATTAGCAGATTGAACTTCTTCCACACAGAGGAGAGGGAGCCTTTTGGGCATATCCTTGCCGACAAAAGACTGCAGCATTACGATGTTCCCTCTCAGAGGAAGACAGTAGGAGCTGTCTGCCAAGACAGGTTGAGCAAACTCAATCACCAGTTTGCACACATATGCTGCTGTAGAGATAGCAACATATCTGCTGCTACCAGAGATACCTGGTGATACCAGAGATAGCAACAGCTGTCTTACCAGTGAGGAGCACACCCCTCTCTGTCTCTGGTACTGTATTAGACAAATTTCAAGCTTTTGATGCTAATCTCAACAACCATTAACAAAGATTTTACAGACTCCCTAATAGGCGGCCTCTCTACCTCAGGTCTCTAGTGCAAGATCAATGGAGATGCTCACGTTGATGGAGAATGGGTTGGATCTACTGAAAGCAATTGGTAGGTCCCTCAGCAAAGGCACTGATTAAAGTAAAGAATCCCCATTTGAAAGGAAAGCTGCCTTGAGAACTCACCAGTCCAGGCTAAGATGTTTGACTCTTGTGGACTTGGTGTGCACATTTCAAAACAGTAATTTAATGGTGAAGTAAAAATTTGTGCACTGCAAACCTGCTGATATACTGCATCTTGTGACTCTCATACTGATCCTGAAATTCTGCTTAGGAGGCAATTCTTTTTACCAGCTGCCATGGTACCTTCGATTTTACTTCTTGCCTAAGTCATCAGCTTTTATAGGATCAGATACTGATCACTATTCTAGCACCGTCACTGTGCCTTTCTAGTCTCTATGGCCTGGAAAAACTTACAGTCGCTGATAACAATCTGCTTATCTCGGGAAATTGTTATAATAGGAGCCACAATGGCTTTTTTATCTTGGAAAGCAAACAATCCATTACTGGAACTTTATTTTCTTTTTCCCCCCTCACTTTTTTTTTTTTTAAAAAAAAACCAAGTGTTTTTAATAATAAAGGGGTTAAAAATTTTGAAAACATATTCCAATTAAAGACTTTAATAGATTCTTGGCTTTCCCCACATCTCATTGCCATGTGCATTCAATGATCCCAAGCCCCCTTTTTCCCTAGTAACATGTACGCTGCAGAGCGTGTGACATCATTCTCCAGAAGGTCAGCCTCTCCTGGACTGCCATTTTCCAAACAGCTTTTGCAAAGTTTTTGTTTGAGGGGACTTCTCTGGTTTCAAACTGGCTGAAGATCTGCTGTGATTGTGTCAAACACAGTGCTTGCCCTTGTAAAGCTGCAATGACTTTTGGATTGCGTGCTCCAGAAGAAAGGTTTTGTACTTGGGTCAGAGGGTTTTCACTGACAGAAACAGTATGTTCTTCTCCTTGGTAGGACCACTCAGGTCACAGACCTGCAAAGACTTACTGATGTGCTTTACTTCAATGGCAACATGTGCAAATAAAGCTCGTGGACCGCTAGAGTCAGCCGCACCAGGCATCTGTGTGACTGGATGTGATATCAGACTCTCCAGTTTGTGTGGCAGCTGAAACCTATCATTGTGTAGATTAGAAAGTTATTTAATCCCTGTATGAAACAGCTGCATCCAGCATGCCAAGTATTGATTTGGTGTGTCGCTGTGGCCCTTGCTCAACACAGAGCTTGGGCCAAACAAATGAGCAAAGCACTAGGATGCATGTTGAATGGGAGAAAGGATAATGTGGAAAAAATTATAATACCTTTAAATAATTGTATCATGTGGATGCATCTGGAATACTCTGTGTACAAATACTTTGTTTTTAAAGAAATTATTAAGGACCTGGAAAATTTCCCACCTGGAGAGAAAAGAAATGACTGGCACTATTTGCTGTGAGAAGCACAGGAGAGAGGCATAAAAACCTGTAAAATAACTAGTTGGATGAAGAAGGTGGATGAGGGGGAACTTCTGTTCTCCTTACCTTATAACATCCCACAAGAAGGGATGAACATTCAATAAGAGCAGAAAAATCAGAGCCACCATAATGAAGTATGTTCCACACAACTGTGTCAGAAAAACATGGAAATAGCAGTCCCAAGAGTCTGTCAAGGATGGGTGGCACAAAGCTACCACCAATTGTCTCTTGGCAAGATAGTATAGGCCATAAAGATTTAGCGCTTGATCTTCTTTTTGATTAACTATGCAAACTGAACTTTCATTCTCAGGCATCTTCTCCAGCCAACAAATCATTCTACTTTTTTTTTTTTTCCTGAATTCTCACTGATCTCTTTCCACTCTTTAAAAATACATACAGTAGAAGACTATATTGTAATGTCAGTTTGCAGCTAGGAAATGGTCTCCCCACTACTTACCGCTATTTTTTTTTCTACAGAAGAGATTGCATGTCCCTTTGTATCACAGTATTACATATACTGTCCCTTGCATGTGCAGTGGCTTATCCACCGAGACCTCCAAGTTCTTCTCAGTGCCAACAATTTCCAGAGCACTCAGTTGGGGTATGTACGTCCTACGTTTTGTTCCTAGACACGATATTGTATCTGGCTCAACTAAAAGCCACGCTTTGTCTGAATGCATGCAGGTTACCAAGCAATCTCTATTGCTCTTCATACCATGGCCCCATCATTACTGACCCCTTTGCAGTCTTTATGAGATTTGTACCTTTCAGCAACTGCACTGTTTCATTTAGTCCTGGACAAGTTAATACTGGAACCAGTCTCTGCAGAACAACACTGGGACTAACCTTACTGGATGGTGTTTTCACATTTATCATGTCAACTTTGAGATCAGTCAGCTACTCATTTCTTAATACACGCTAATATTTTTTCCAAGCTGGCACATGTGGCAATAAGTTAAATGCTCTCCAAAATCCATCACACCTATGCAGTTATTTCTATCAGTCAAATCTCTAACTTAATGAAATAATTCAGTTGGATTTGTTTGACAAAACTGTTTTGGAAAAGGCAGATAATACTTTTATTTCATGGAAAAATTACCCAGTAATAACAGAAGAAAAGCTAAGAATCCATAGCAGTCTGTAGTACAGAAAAATCTAGCTGAAAAGCAGCAAAGGCACCATATTTATACTGCTGAAGTCCCAAGCTTCTGCCCCCATAAAGCATCGGTTTTTTCTACCACAGTAAGGGGTACTCAGCTCTAGAAAATCAAGGCTGAATTCCGCAGTTCCTACAGGTGATCTGTTCCAACACTTCACTAGACTTCATATAACTGCAGCTTTTTTCCTATCCACCACAGACAGCATCTTATTTAAGGACTATTATGCACTCTGTCCCTCCTCACCAGGCTGAACAACCATAACTTGCTCCTCATTGATGGTGTTTCTTCCTAGGCATGTGGCCACTTTTGCTGCTCGCATCTTGTCTTTCTGCAGTAGGTATGCACTTCTTTAAAGCTGCAGTTGACATATGTAGTCCCAAAAGTCTCCTGCAGCCCCAGTGCAGTTTCCCAACTAACAATTCAAGGGATAAAATGGAGGCTTGAATTTCCTCATGTGTTTATTCAGAAATGCCGCATATACACCCAGTTTTGGAGACAACAGCATGATCTAGAATTAAAGTGTCTGCTTATTAAAATAATACCCTGAAAACTTCTAATTCATAAATATGGAGCAGTATGAGAGAACAGCGTGCAGCTCAGAGCAGTGAGGGTTCAGGTGGGAGAGACGAGTAGAGTCCCAGGCAAGTCTCTTACATGAAAAGACTGGCTAAGGCTCAGTGGATCTGAGGTGCAATAGCTTATGCTGAAGTCAGCTGTTAAGCACCAGTGATTTACTCACCTGTCACACCATTCATGTGCTTGAAAGCAAGGAGATGAAGAGGTATGGGCACTGTACATCCTGGTCATCTTAGGTTTGGAGGGAAGAATCACATGTGGCTTAAAGCCACCTCAGCATTTCTTGCTCTTTCTGCCAGCAATTCCCAGGCCTCTGGACCAGCATATTTGTGCTGGCCCTTGGGGCTGTCCCAACAGCCAGAAAATAAAATTAGTACCTTGGCTTTACACCTATCGCTGAGACCAGGGGTCAGCTTGTTACAGCAACCACTGGAGACGTGAGCACTATGACTATTTCTGATTTATTATCTTGAGGTTGTTTTGCACGGCTAAATGCAGAGCTTGAGAGCACTGTTTTGTAGCAAGCATTGAGACTGACCTGTGGACCCAGCTTTAGTTAAGAGCTGCCCTAAAACTAGTGGTCTGTGGTGCGGTGATGGTGGTCTGCACAGAGCCGGCTGGTCACAGGGCACTGGCTTGCTTCCTGGTTTTTCAGCTGCCAAACTATATTAAAACAAGCTAAAAATACATTAAATATTTTCCTTTCCTAATATTACCTTACCACGTAAGCAATAGCTGGACTTGCCACTAGGATGTTATCTGATAACCACTGGGAGGGGAGGGGAAGGGAGGTGTGCGAGCCCGAATAGGGGGGTGAGACAGAGGAGGGAGGCTGCTTCAGCAACCATGACCAGGAGGAGAGGCTGTTATGTTTCTATTTAGGTGGGTGATGAAAACGTTTCTGAATCCCTGTTTTAACCCATCTCTGACCACATGCCTTACTGCAAGTGCTCCTTGACGCATGCCCCTGAGCTTCTGCAAAACCTCTCCTGCCCCACGATGGGCAGCCCCGGCAGCCACTGCTGCTGCCCTCCCTCTGGAGGAGATCATGCCATCCCCAGGTGGATCCGAGGTCTAGAGGGAAGTTTTGGGGTGATGCCAAGCTCAAATGTGAGAGGCTGGAGAATCTGCTACACAGGCCATGCATTTGGCTTTGACTGTTTAACCTCACAGGTGTCACATTTGAACATGGCTTTGGATTGCTTCTTTTCTTGCATTTATATTGGAATAAAAAAAGTACCAGGTTGCCCTGATACCTCTCTTGCAGTGATCACTGTGTTTTTAACTAGAAATAGCTGCAATGAAGTGAATGAGGAAGTCCTATCAGTGCAAAAAAAATAGTAACACAGCCTGAAACTGGAGATGAAAGCCCTACTTAACAAATGAGAGATGTAAAGGGCAGAAGCTATGAAAAGACACAGCATGAACAAGCAGAAAACACTTGGCCTACCCAATAATTCTTCCCAGCCCCATACTAACAGAAACTCTCTCCAGCAAGGCCATCAGGTTTTGAAAGAGAGACAGCATGATCCTGGGGGGAGGCATATTTCTGGTCTCCTAAAGCTTCTGGAGTACACACACCCCTTCCCCTCGTGTTGCCACACAAATAACAAACGGACTGTAAATGGAAAACAACGTGTCTGACATGCTGGAGTGTTTTCTTGGTCTCTCTGTGCTCTCTTCACACTTAACTCATGCCATGTACTTGGGCTGGTTCTCCGAACCCTGCACTCCTTCCTGCTCCTCCCTCTAGATCTTAGGTGCACCAGGGAGATGAAGTGGCTGCACTGCACCTCATAAGGCATGAGCCTGTCCACCATTTCCACCTATCGTCTCCGCTCGGTGTCCCTTCACAGCAGTCAAGAGCTCAACAAGGTGCATGAACCCCTCCCCACCCCCGGCTGCCAGACACACAGCAGAGTGCGCTGCTGCTCTTACACCCTCTTCTCCTGCTCTTTCTACAGCTCTTTGCATGCCCTTTGTAGGCTCACCTTGCTGCTTCTGCATGGTGGTGAAGTCTTCGAAGGTGAGAGTGCGCACGGGGGGCCTCCAGAAGGCATAGGTCTCCATAATGGCCTCCAGCCCCGTCCTGTGCAATGAAAATAAAACGAGGAGAGAAGAAGAATGTCAGTCAACTGGCAAGGGTATCAGTGCCGGGAGAAGAGGGCTCCCACCTCACTTGACAGGCTGCCAGCAGCCACTGAAAGGTCACCTTGGCATCTGTGAATTCCTCAGGCAAGTCTCCCCGCACGGGTGCTAGCCACTAGAGTAAAATAAATTTCCCCAGCCCAGGATTTCAAAACCTCCTAACGGTCTTCCAGCGCATTTTTCTCTTTTTTTTAACAAGGACACCAAACTTTCTGTCTGTTCCGCAAGGGACACATGACTGTCAGCTCCTCCAGGCACGTTTTATCATAGAGCAGGCTTCCACGTTTTGTGGACGCAAGCCGTGATGCAAACGAGGGAGCTCTGGGATTCAGCCTTCAGAATCGGAGATTTTGTGAATTGCCTTTTCCTGCCACCTCCTGAACTGCTCTAAAATGCTATGGGAAGCCACGCAAAAGGGAATCTCCTTGGTTTTGGACTTTAACTAGTATAAGAGGGTTTTTTATAAAAGATCACTATCATCTCTGCTTTGGGTCCCTAACTCACCATAAAGACAGTACCAAAGAGAAAAAGCCAAAAATCAAGTGAGAACTTTTCCTCTTGAAGGGCTGGGGTCGCAGATTTGTTCTTATTTTTACCACAGAATGGTAGCTCTGCCAAAAGTCTCTAACTTCACAGGCTCAGTGAGGGCATAGGTACATTAACAGGGAAAGACACCCATGTTCCTTAGGAGACAACCCCCTGGAGTTTCTTCCCAGAAAAGGCTCTCCTCTGTGGAAGCTGCACATTGCTCTGTTCTCTGTTCCTCGCCTTCCCCTGCCTCTGTTCCAGCAGTAGGTTATAGCCCTCACACTGACCAAACACAACTAGAGATGCTTCATCAAATGCGAGAACATATCCCCTTTCAGTGCAAAAGGCTCTAACATCCCCAGAGCCTCTCATCAGATGTTGAGCTGATACTGGAGCTGCCTTTTGCTTCTGAAAATGTCTTTCTGCACGTGCCTCCACTCGCTCAGTTAACTTTCCAAAGTCTCCCCGGAAGCTCGGATGCTTTAAATACATTGGAGTTGGCAAACCAAACTCTGTATTTTAAGAGGAGGTTTAGAAGAGAGGTTGTTGCATGGTGTTTATTAGCTGCTAAGCTGTTAGAAGTAGAAACAGAAGACATCTCTGCATAGCAGTCTCACACCAGTGCTGAGCACATTACAACAAAACTATTTGGTTAATACAGCAGCCTCTGCCAGCTCATGGAGCTCAGAGACAACAAGGCACCGCAGAATGTGAACCCATCTGCTAAGCTGGGCTCTGTGTGCAAAAGCAGCTCTTTGACTACCGGTACCACCCCCAGGATTTCCTCCTCTCCCTGTGTGAGAAAGCCACACGTGCTCAGACTCCATCTGCTTCTCAACACACGCAGCCGGGAAGAGAACGGTACCTTTTTGCAGCCTCACAAACGATCCCCAGCCCAAACCCTGAGGATGGACCTTCTGCTACCATAAAACCAGGGGGCATAAAATGCCCTGAGCAAGTTGCAATGCAGCAAGACCTACTGTTGAAAGGACCTGCCTTGACAATTAAACCAAGTAATACATCCAGTAATGCAGAGCAGAAGTTCCAGCTGTGCTAATCCAGCTGCTCAATGTCTGCCACAAGGATCACGTGGGGAAGTAGGGAGGCCAGCTCACTAAAACCAGTGTTCACAGAGTCTGGCTCAGTCATTAGATCCCCATGCACATAGCCCCAGTCTGCACCAGCATCTGACTGCTGGCTCTGCTCTCATGACTCCCTTCCAGTAAAATCCAATCCCTGACAGGAGGTGGCTGAGGGAAACTAGAGGCAGGTCAGAGCTATTAGCCCTGCCCCTGCCTCCTGAAGCCTGCATCATTCTCAGCTCAGCTTGACTCAGAGTGCAAAGTTTCTAGCTCTCCGTCTACCACTTTCCACTGTATTGATACAGTTCTCACAGGTACCATGTAATTTGTCCTTCTAAAAGAAAAGGAAAAAAAGAGAATAGTCAAGAGATAATAAAAAGAAGAAATGAAAGAGTAAATGAGGAATAATATACTGCTTTTAGCCTATGGACTCCACTGTGCCTGTGAACCTACAGAGGATAAATGGCAGCATTAAGTGTACCAGAGCATCTTGCAAAACTACTCTATTCCTGCCCCATATGCCAGGAAAAGGAGAGATGCCACCAGGGACCCACCTCCTCCTGCTCCAGGGCAGCAGGTCTAGAAGAGCCTCTTTGCCATGGACACGGCTCCTGTCACCCTTCCCTTTCCACACTGCAACCACTGGCAGCAACGCTGTGGCTTTCACTGGATTCACAGATTGCCATGTCATGCTCTGGGCAGCACCGCGGCCACAGGCACCTGAATAATGGATGCCAAACTCCACACTTGGCTTAAAGCCACCTCTTTCACCTCTTTCCTCCTCCTGCCCACAATGAGAGCCCTTTACACCCCCAGAGGTGCGCACATGCTGAACATGCATTATAAAACACCCTAAGTATGGGGGTGACAGAGCTCAAAGTTATGTCCAGTTCTCCTATACACTTTTGTAGGTCCCTGTATACTAGGTCACCTTTCTGTTCATGGTTTGAATTTGTTTTGGTTTTTTTTAATCTTTGTACAGAACAAATATGGTAGGTGTTTCTGAAATAGTATCTAAGCAGAACACATCTTTACTGAACTTTCAGATTCTTCCAAACATCAGACAAGATCCCTGAGGCAGCAGCCTCTTTATGTTAATCTGCTAGGCACCTACCGCCCCATGTATGGAGCATTGCAACAAAACAATGTGCAGCCATGCAAAACCAGCTTGGGTCAGAATGCACACCACCTTTGCATGACTGATTTTACAACCCTATCCCTAGCCTTTCAATATTTTTTTTTTTTCTTCTTCCCATGATGTACTTATTTTTGTAAAAAAGTGGTGGGGTGAGTGGGTGGGAATCAAGAAATTCCGTCATAGTCAACTCTGACAACCCTCTCTCCTATAGCAGTTTATGACATTAGTGTGGTACCAAGATATTCAGAGCCACATCACAGACCTCCACCACAGGACAGAAAGGTAACATTCTCCTAGTCAGCAGAAATACTGGAGTGCCACTCCATGTGTGTTCCAGCCCCTAATGGGGAAAACAAACCCCACCTGGCCAATGAAGAAGCATTTTGGGACAGCAATAAATGCTGACAAAAACAGAATTGTGTTCAGCATTTCTGAAATCTCAGCAACCTCTTTTGGGCTTTGGTGAGGGCTGCTGGTACCAAGTGTGCTGAACATTACCCATGTGGCACCCACTTTCTCTTCCAAAGAAAGAACTGCACTGAAAAATTGACTTCAAACTGTCTATCAGGCCATAAACCCTCCCCTCTCACACCATCTTTATGAAGGAAGTAAAAAAAGTATCAGAAGAGGACTCACTGCCAGCTTTATTTTAATAAGGTCAGTCCTTTAAAAGGTATCCAAAATTCGCTCTCTCTTTTTCATTCTTTTTTTATTTTTAGTGCTATAAAGTTTTAATAATAGGCAATAAAGGAAACAGTTCCATTGTCTGAAAAATGAAAAAAGATGTACAAGCTATCTATGCACCTCCATAATCCATCCCATATGGCCGGCCTTGCCATTCCCGCTGCACGCAGGATTCAGGTCATCGTTTCATTGTTCACTGGGGAAGCCGAACTGTTGGCTCCAAGCACCCTCCTGGCTCTCTTACCCTAGACAAAAGCTCAAAGAGCATTTCCAACACAAACAATTTTTATCCACTTCAGCTGCCCACATCTGAAAGGAAAGTGCCATTGCTTGCCTTCAGCTTAGGGTTTTTTTCTTCCCTCACCCTGCTGGGTTTCCTGATTGTTGTTCCTTCTGGCTTCCTCCTGGATAAGGAGCTCCCGCAAGCATCCCACTGTCAAGCAAACTTTACTCAGTCTCCAAAAATAGGCTCTGTGGCATTAAACCTGCACTCTCGCTTACCCAAACATTTGGCTGGCTGAGCTCTATATGCCAAGAACCCTTGTTCACAATCTCTTGAACTTCAGGAAAGCAATCAAGTAATACCTGCCTTGTATGTACATTATATAGGTATCCTTTCACCACCAGGACTGGTTCTCTTGTTTCACTTTTACAGATGCTTCATGTGCTTTCACAGATAAAGCAAAGAGGGGCCAAAAATCATGCAGAGGGATTTCTAATAAGCAGGAACTAAGATTTGGCCTTCTGACACAGGCTAACTCCCTATTCCATCAAGGCTAATGGCTAGATTGCTGAGCACCATTAGTTAACATGGTTTGAGTGCTCAAAGACTGCAAAACAACATCCAGCTGCTGAGCCGTTTGCATCCTTCCCTCTGAAATACCTCACTGCTCCTTCTCCCAGCACAAGGACTGAGGCAGTCAGCTGCGAAGGGAGACAACCATGCAAACAACTGAAAGAGACCTGAGAAAGGATCCATGAAAAGATCACTCCCCCAGTTGGTTACGGGGCAGTTACATCACGATGGGGTATCCCAGAGCAGCAGGTTTTTAGCAATCTCTTGTACTGATGAAGGGAGACCGCAGTCACAAGGAACCACATGGGAAGGCTGTGACCTGACAGAAGTGAAAGATTAAAAAGGGAAACTAGTTTTAAAAGCAACAGTCAATCCCACAATTTCTGCATCAGGCAACAGCAGTGAAACAATACCAGAATAAGAAATATGTGAAGGAAAAACATCCCTCTCCATTTCATAGAAAAGCCTCAATGCAAAGCATAAAGGAAATGTCCTAGGGAAGAAGTGGCCTAAGGGTTCCTCTTCTCCCACCATGCTCTGTTTTTTCCAGTGGGGTTTTTTTTTCTCCATCATTTGCCAGAAAACTCTAACCATGGTTCTGATTCAGTATCCCAATGTTACTGGGATATGATGTCCTGGAGCAGCCTCAGACATTCTGTGGCTGCTCTATCCACACTTTTTTTTTCTTTTAAGACCTTATACAGAAAACCTCTTGGACATGTACTATGCTTTCCTGCTTCACAAATAGCCCCTTTTCCAAATTACCTTGTTTCTTTTTCAAAGGAGGCCTACTTTTTCAGTGGTATGTTCTCCAGCTACAGCCTGATGCACTGTAGCTGACCGAAGTTGTTGTGAGGATGTGGGCAGCTACAGAGCATCACGATCGTCACTCAGGTTGACCACTGACCCTGATGAGATGAGAAAGTCACAAGGGGAAGAGGAGCCAGCCAGCACAGTTAAGAAAAGTCCCATTTGGAGAGTTCTTTCCACACATAGCTTGGACCTTATTGCTTTTTCCCTTCCTATGCGTACATCTATGTACATGTCCTCTTCAAAGGCAGCAGCTGAGCTTTAGAGTGCCCTCCACTAGTTGACAACAGTGATGCAACCTTAGCCAGACCACTGCTTGTGAGGCAGGCGCCGGACTGCTATATATGCTTGCAAATACCTTTGCCTATTTTTTCTTCCTAAAGCCTCAGGCTGCTCTCTTTGATGTGTAATACCTTAAAGATTTTAATTCCTCTTTACATCAGCAGAGAGCCTTACTGAGCCCTCCCCACAGCTGCAGCCGTGTAGCAATTTCCTGCCCTTTCTTAAATCAATGAGCTACAAAGATCAGTAATTCCCAACCTTTTCAGGAAACTGTCCAAATTCACTGGGCTAGGACCTTATTAATGCCTTCCACGTTAATCTAGCCCACCATGTACCTGGAACTGCATCAATCCCTCTTCTAAGCCCAGCTTCCAGTGCAGCTGTATCTCTGCACACAGGGAAGACCTTGTACCCAGGGCACATACTACTTCCCCCATGCAGGAGAGGAGAGCACAGTAAAAGTCACAGATGCCTCAAGTATCAGAACTGATGCTCACAGCAGGAATTAAATAAGGGCAGTAACATCTTTTTGCATTGCTACAGTAAGATGAGAACAGAGGACCTGAGCTAGGAAGTCGCTAGGTCAGTAAGATGTCTTCTTTGTAGTGTAGCATTTAAACGGGTGATGGGAAACACTGGGCAGTTGCCCATGCACTGAATGCTTCCCGTGCCAAACCGTGCATGAGGTAGCGGTCCTGGTGAACACACACAAGAGGAGCATGCATGTAAAAACTGAATTACAGTGCCCATGGGGACAGCAAACGAGGGCTACGCACATGGCTTTCACTCTGGTCTGCACACTCAGAGCCTTGCTTTACAACCCTAGGGTTCCTGTAACGTAGTCATATATCTCTAATTCTATAATTAATTTGATGTTTAAAGCCTTTGCCACCCTGATTTAAAGGGTACTCACATAATTTAGATCTGAAATACTAAGACCTGCTGCACACTCTGCTGGATTCAAGAATGGCAGAAAAAGTTGAAACTTCTTGTTTGGAATTTCTTATTCTTTTTTGATAACATGGTAATGTCTTCTACTAATACAGAAGTTTTTTGATTCAAGTATTTGTTTTAGTATTGTGTTATTAAAATACAACATAGTCTAAATAATAAATAATTAAGTTTTCTACTTAATCTTTTCATAAAAATCCTGACAAAATTAAGCAACACAAAAGTGAAAGCATTTGACATCACTGGAGAAGAACTGAAATGGTTTGAAACCGGAATATTTTTGCACTTTTGTCCTGCAAACCTATCAGAAACTCAATTTTTTCTTTTAATATAAAGCAAGCATTTGTCTCAAAGTTTTGGAATTTCCTGTGAAAATTGAAAGAAAAAATTGCCTTTCAGCCTTTCATACCATTTCTCTGTATAATAAAGCAAAAGCGTCTAGGTCCTCTTTCCTACAACTTTCATTATTTTGCAGAATTTTAGTGTGCGACCTATTTGTCTGCTTTACAATCTGCAGTCCCTCATTTTTCTATCTCTGTTCTTTATTTTAGTAAAAAAAATTTTTTTAAGAAACTCTACAGTATCTTTACAAGTTCATTTATTTTACCGAATTCTTTGGATATCATGGCACCATACCACTAATACCTGAACTGTTTACCAATAACTCATCAGAGACGCTAAAGAACTTTTTAACTGTGTTTCTCATCAACAAATGATAAAGCTCAGAGGAACATGAAAATAATAGAAGTGAGCATAAATAAATTAACTATCCATCAGGAAATAAAAACAAAGTCAAAACATATATACAGAGGAAAACAACCTTGAAAGTAGTGGTAATAGAAGGGGTACTGAGGTAGCAGTGAACAGGAAATTAAACATACAACAGCAAAAAAACAGAGTCACATTAAAAGTGCTGTCAAGAAGGAAAGTGATAAGTTGTCTTTACATATATGTTGCCTAAGAGTATCTAAAACCCTCTGTCAGGGTTTTGGGACTGCAGGATCCAGGCAGATGTAGGAGCAGCACTGGAAGAAACTTCTTAAAAGAAACGGGGTCAGTCTAGCTGGCTAACCTGGAACGTATTTTCTAAGGAAGACATCATTATACATTGGATCAGCTTAGTAAAACAGTCCTTCTAATTCCTCTAAGAACTAGTTTACAACAATCTCCTCCTTTAAAAATTAATTAGGATCGCAAAACACCTTCCTCAGCCTTAGACTCATGCCCTGTGCACTCATTAGGGGAAGGAGAGAGATCAGCGAGGAAACACAAACAAATTCCTGTTACCTGTTTCTTCCAGAATCTCTGAAACCTTTAGCGAAGGGGTTTCTGTCAATTTTTAATCTGGTGATCTGGAAAGGAAGAAAAAGAGAATTACCTGATCTCTTCAAAATCCTTTTCTTTCGACAAATAAAAAATTACTGATGATTACCACTCTTGCCCAAGCCACCTGTATGATGACCTTTCATATTTATTTGCCCAGACTTGTATTAAAGTCATCCTTCCTTTATCCACAAAGAGATTATCTGCTTAGCAAATGAACGCTGCCAGAGACAGAAACCTGGCAGCATCGGGAAACCTGGCACAGCACTGGGGCTGAGAGGCTGTTCCCAAAGGAAAAGCGTATCTTGGACCCAGGTGCAAAACCCCAAGAGCTGTAACTCATCAACAGCTGTGTGGTTTGGGAAGCAGGCATACTGGTCAGCTTTGGCTGGTGTTTGGGTTATTCCAGCCTCAACACTCTAGATATCCGGCAGCTGGATGCACTCAGGGACCTTCAAACAACGCTAAGGAGAAAAGGCCAAGCAAGCACAGGCTACAGCCTCCAAAGACGGCAGCTGGCCACCCGGTCACACACACAAGGTGCTGCTGTTCTGGCCAGCATCTGGGTGGCCCGTTCAAGGGTTTTCTGGTCTGGAAGCCACTTTTTTTTTTTTTTTTTTTCTTTTTTTCCCTCCTCTAAACAAAGAATACAATAGCCAGACAGTGCTTTTGGGGAATCTTCCTTCCTGCTCTATTTTTAGACATGAATTCCATGCTGGTGAATGTGGAAAATAATACTGGGATTTTGACTTTGCAGCCTGTGTTATCATACTCCCTGTTAGCTATTCTCCAACCTGATACAGAACGAGAGGTCCCCTCTGCCAGGCCCACCTTGTCCCAGAGACCCTGTCTCTGGAGTGAAAAAGATCCTATCAAATTTGAGCTGGTTTTGCTGAAACTGCTCAAGAGGGACTAGTTTAATACAGACAGATCTGAAGCAGATTTGCAGGTGTTTTGCTTCTGTCAGAACCAAGCCCTTACTCTGGATATTAACCTCAGATCTGGAATGCAGCTCCTATTTTTGCAGAAGCTTAATTTGTGAACTTAATTTCCGCTGGCCTGACTTTGCAGCTGTCCTGGGACTTGTGTGTACAGAGACAGATATGTTCTGTGGAGGATGGAATTACAGCACAGGGAATCCCTGTGGTGGATTTGCTAACATTTTACAATTGTTTCCAGAGACACTTCTCCCAGTAAGGCAAAGTTTTACAGCCACTGGAGGGCATGCAGGCAGATTCAGAGGATTTAAATTCATTTTTAATGAAAAGGTTTCTCCAACCCACCAGAATCTCCTTTACTGGTATTATAAAAATGCCCTCCCCAAAACTTTTTTGGACAACCCCCCCGATTGTTTGGAATTCAGAGAGACAGGAAGAAATTTCAGTGCTTCTTTACAGTGCCAGTGCCTGACAGAGATCCCTCCCTTAGCACCTCCCTAACCTGTGTAATTATGTCTTACAGGTCTGGTCATTAGGGAAGAACTACAGGCTTTTTCCTGACATTTCTTCTCCCTTCTCTATCCTCTTTCTATGTCTGGTCTACAGGCAAAGTTTGTGGAGTGCATGCATTTGGGCAGGGCAGGGTGGGAAATTTCATATGCTGAAATGACAGCAAACCCACCATTGTATTGCAATATTTTTTTCAGCTGGAATAGTTGATCCATTTTGGATCCCAATTTAAGTCAATTCAAGGGGAACAGACTGAGAAAAATTTAGAAGCATCTATCCAGAAGCAGTCATGGGAGCACTGTCAGCACATGTGCTCTCTCTTACATGTTGCAAAATAAAAACCCTATAACAATTCATTGGCTAAATGTGACAATCTGCCCTAGGCTGATTTGACATGGGTTTGTCCCTCAATCCAAGAATACTAAACATAATCTTTCACTGGCCACTGAAGGAGAAGGGGGAGCAAACGTGTAATCCACAGCAAGCCCTTTCCAAAACTCCTTTCTTTGCTGGTGCATCAAATGCTTACATTCTCAAATGCTCACATTTTCCTAGCAATTAATGTCCTCTAAAATATATCATATCTTTGGGAAAAATAGACAGGGAATTCTGTAATCAAATATGAATGTGAACAGAGACAACATTTCTGAGTGCCATGAGGTCCAGTTAAAGAAAAAGGGGCAGATCAGTAACAAAGCTCAGTAGAGTCAAGACCTCCGCAGATAGGATCCCACTGTAGCAACATCTCTTCCTTATGATATCTGGAGTCAATGGTAACATTCACCACCGGGAACTGTGCAAGACCTGAATCAAATGTGAGTTATGCATGAGAATTTTAGTTCATATGCAATACATGGACCACTGCTGCTTATGTTCAAAGGCTTTTTTTGTCAGCAAACTGATGAGATTCTTCTTCTATAAAACTTTTTCCTTCACTTCAGTAGTGAAAAAAACCTATGTGTTTTCTCTGTGAGATACGAGATCTAGACTAGCTGTACTGCCTTTAAAATTATGGTGGGGACAGGACACTAGTTTGTACCACAAGGCAGCAAGGAAAAGTGAAGACAATACATCTCTTTATGGTTGATCTCACCTACTTACTTTACAATAAAACCTGCAGGAATCTTATCTGCAAGATGGTTTTCTGCCTAGATACCTCATGTATACACACTACCCCATAGCAAGCATTTTCTTTTTGTGCAGAAAAAAACCAGTGAGCCTGCCAAGGGTACACTCTTCTTGAGCTACCTTTCTTAGATAAATTAATGTCTCAGGCACAAATTGCACGCTGGTATTTTTATGAACACCCAACATAAAATAAGCCTGAAGGCATGCAGGTTTACCTGTTGATTTTGGTAGGCTGTCACTGTGGTGAAGACAGTCTCAGGAAAGTTGAAGGTTTTCACTCCATCTCCTGAAGGAACTGGCTTCGTAGGAGAAAGATCACTGCTGAAATCCTTGCGGATGACATGAACACG
The DNA here is from genome assembly GCA_034008185.1 of Gorsachius magnificus. NCBI lineage: Eukaryota > Metazoa > Chordata > Aves > Pelecaniformes > Ardeidae > Gorsachius > Gorsachius magnificus. The sequence goes on from CM067081.1 coordinate 131,240,793, forward strand.
GGGCTGGTACTTATGCATTGAATGTAAGATTATCTGAAAAAGGAAGGAAAAGAATTTTTTTTTTCCTTCAAAACATCTACACTACGCCCAGAGGTACAAGGAAGCAGGGAAGGAGTGAGGGCTAATGTGAAGAAAATTACTCTTTTCTTACAAGCGTGTATGAGATGAAGTTTGTGGCACATGCAGGTGCCGTGTCAAAGTGGAACTCCCATTCGAGGGAGAAAGGGGATTTATTGCTTTAGAGGGACAGGAAACATTTTGTGGGAGGCTCTGAAGTAGGGGAAGAAGCTCCGCAACACTCAGAAGCGGCTACAGACACTCGTGGCCAGTGGGACACAGGAGCATCAGAGCAGCAGCAGCACCCTTTCAAATCTGAGAGGAGCGAGGCTGGGGTAGTAGACACCAGAATGAGCTTCTAACTTACATGGCCTTGATCATCAAGCTCGTTGTTGGTCAGCTTGAGCTTGTCAAAACTGACCACCTGCCTCATCCAGGTGTCTCCAGAAGCCAGTGAGTCGGGGTGGATGTAAACCCTCGGGGGCACTGGGGAGTCAGCATTGCCAGCCACCATCCACTTGGAGCTGTGATACACATACCTGAAAGAGGAAGGGGTGATGGCTAAGGGAAGTCATCACTCACTGGAGGAACATTTCCAAGGCTCACCCTCCCCTGCCACCCTACCGCACGCACCCCAAGCTCTCATTTGCAGTCAGGGGAGAATGTGCTTTATTGCAACCTCCTACCTTCTAAATGAAAGCCAGATTACCCCTGAGCCACTTGTTCAGAGTTGATTCCTTATTAAAACCATCTTTGCAGTTATTTGCCCTGTAAAACTCTGCCACATGTGCCTTCTCAACTCCTTAACCCTCTCTGAGCCAGAGTAAAAGGCTAGAAAATATGGGTAAAAAAAGCCCTCTCTGGAAATACTAATAAATGACCTGTCATTTCTGGAAATCTGCACTGGTTGCCATGCCAGACTGTGCAAAATACATGTGTCTCCATCCAGAAAGGGCAAAATCCAATGGACAACACTAGAACAATTGATAAAACAGAATTTCTGGTTTGAAATGTTGTGAAATAGGAAATTCCATATAGTATTACAAATGTTGGGATTAGAGGGAAAAATAATTTTTGTGTTCCTAGTCTTTTGTGATCTTTTGTGTTCCTGACCTAACCATCCTATATATGCCATAAATTTCTCTACCACAGCTTTGTCTTGATGCTTTTTTTGTTTCTGTCCTGCGGCTCCTTCAGCCTAAGGCATTTCACAAACACTCCTGCTGACACCTCAGAGTTCTGCCCTGTGCTGCCCCTCATTGGGTCTCTACTCAGGTCCGCTAAGCTATTTCAGTCCTTACCTACAAACAGGGACTCATTTCATGTATTTTTAAAAGAAATGAAAAAAAAAAAAATCTGTTCCTTTAACTGCTAGCTTTCTCTATGTGGCTGCACAAACTAACAAGGATAGAAACAAAGTGTAAGACAATATATTTATTTTCAGTGTTAATGCTGTCAGAACCACACTAAAGAAAGGGGCAAAACATCTAACTGAGTAGCAGACGTTACCTTGATGCTTCCCAGGAAAAGCATTTTCCTGAGAAACACTGCTCAGTCTGAGAGTAAAAATGTAATATTTAGCATTTGAAGAGAGGATCAGTTCATGTTGGTGCAGCCAAGACTATCTGGGGAAAAGGCTTGCTCTCAGGAGTCTTTTAATGAGTGAGAGAGATAAATCACCTCTGTCTGGATAGTGTTCTGGGATGCACAGGACCATGAGTTTTCCAGAGTATTTTTTAGGATCAGGAGCCCATTGACATCAGAAAAATCTCTTCTTCCTGTCTTTCAGCTCAGTGGTGAAGAGTCACCAGAGGGTTTCTCAATGTCTCCATACTGTAGGCCAGGGCCCATATCCCCTGTGGCTGCTGTGCTGAACAGTGAACGGCTTTTAAAATAAAAATCACCCAACCCAATTCAGGCCAAACCTGAGGTGCCCATCTTAGTTCAACCACTAGTTGCCCATTCCTTTCTTGCTGAAGTAGTTCTAGAGGCTCCAGACTCCCCACTGCTAACTCCAGTTATCAGTTCCCTCAGACAGTCATTGCTAATCATGTCAATTATGAAATGCATGCCAGGGATCTCCCTGATTAAAACCTGCTATTTGAAAAGAGCAAGATTTCAATCCAAAAGTGCAAGAGAGTATATTAAACCTCTGGGTTTGTGTCTCACAATTCTGGTCAAACCAACTGCGTTGGTGTAAATCAACATGGTTCCCTCCATCATACCTTTGAAATGGCATATAATGGCATGTGTCCTTTGTAGGCTGTCATTGATGCTAAGTTATCACAAGGTTCCTACCTCTGTGCCTAAAAAGCTTACCTGTATCTCTTGTTATCCACAGGCACAATGTCCATGGCAATATAATACTGCTGGTGGGGATCCAAGCCTGTTATTTTCACTCTCATGGCTGGAAACATTCTCCTAGGAACAGAAGAGCAGAAATAAGGAAAAAAAAATGGTGAATAAGGAAGCTGAAGGGTCTCCTTAGACCTCTCTCTGACACCAGGAGCATGCTACCTTACACAGCCCGGTTCTTGCATGACTCGCCTGGGCTTGGTATGGGTAGAAAAGACTGTGCTGGCAGTGGTTTGAATCTCCAAATTTTTCCCACTTAAGAAAAGGGTAGCAGGATAACAACCTGTGGGTAACAAGAAAACACTCCCAGTCGAGCGCTCTGTTCCCAGCTCCTAGCAGACCATTCTTCCATGCTCCACACAAATCGTCCTCTCTAGCATTTCTAGGATGGGCAGTGTACCTTCTCCTTGCTGTTTTTCCCACTGGCCATTCATCTGTAATTATTCTCTCATATTCCATGAAACACAGGATCACTTCAGTTCTCTTTTTTGAGAAAATCACATTTTGGTATAGAGTTTGATAGTACTGGAGCAAGATTTAAAGCAAATCCATCATCCTGAAAGATCCTCTCGCTCTCATGTTTAGTTATTTAAGAAAAGATGTCCTTCAAATTAATCTGCTTATTGGGCATATATTTCACATTTAACAGAAACACTGGCATTATTGTCATGGTTTCCTTGGAGTCCTGGTAGTATTTTGTGCAATCTTTTAAATAAGTGTTGTCTTTTCGACGGCATATGATCCAAATCCGTCTTAACCATTTTATCCCGATAGGCAAGTTTAGAAACTCTACACCAGCAGCAATCAATTCCCGGTCTTTCTTTTCTTGTCTGAGCACAAGTTTAGCTCTGCTGTGCACTAGTCACTCTTCTGGAGGTGTTTGTAGCTAGGCAATTATTTCAGAAGATAACAGCTCAGAACAATTTTAACTTCAAAGCATGTTAGTATTAGTGTGGCTACAGCATAATTTCTCCTTCTTAAAGAGTTTCTGGTTGCCAGTAGTCCAATTGCCATTCTACATTTCCCTCAAACACCATGCTGAGTGAACTGTTTATGCCATATTATATTTGCAACTATTGCGGTATTTTAACTTCTTCATAAAATCTGAGGAGTAGAACTGGGCAAAGTGCAAAAGGAAATGAGCAGCAGAGCAGAGCACTGAAAGAAAATCTGCGTTGTTTCACTGACTGTTAACTCAGACCTGAGCTCTACCTGAGTAGCATCTCAAACCTTATCCAACAAAACCTTAGGCTGAGGTCCTACAGGATGGTGTTACTTGATTGCCTGACTTCTGCCCAGAAGACACAGAGCTTTGGTAGGAGAAACGCTGGAAGTACTGGATGCTCATACAAAATTACATTATGCTCCTCTGATAAGTCGATACATCCTTCTGGAATGAGGGTAGTTTGGATGGAAAGAGGATATTAAAGGAATTTAAAATCACAATGCCAAAATCATGGAAAAGTGTACAAGAAATGTTTGTCTGCTGTTTCTAGGGGCCATCCCTAAAAGCCATCATGACACTTCCCTTTCTATTTAGTGAGAAGCAGTGTAATGTCAAAGAATAAGATTTAGATCTCCTCCCAATATTTCTGTTTCCCAAGTATTACCAGTGGACACAGCCTGAAGGAGGAAGAAAACAGGAAAGCTTATGTCAACATCTCCAAACGTGTCTCTAAACCTTTGCACTGAAGGATGCAACCATGAGAAGCTACTTTATTCTTTGCCATCCAGGCCACATATGCCCACTTGCAGAATAGTGTGGGAAGGAGGAGGTTCGTGCTCAGCCTTCACCCTACCTGCAGCTCTTCCATTTCAGGCCACTGAGAAGGAAAGTTCTGATCTATTAGTAACTGCATCTACCTTTCAAAGGGTGTTTATTGTGAGGGGCGAGGAGGGCACCACCCCACAGCTGCCGGAGCAGAGCTAACCTGAGTTATGAGAGACATAAAACTGTCAGAAAAAATTGTCTGCAGAAACCCTTCAAGGACAGAGCAGATTTGTGCAACTGATGGTGTGAGTTTTCTAGTTGAACGATTTGGGGGGGAAAAAAGAAATAATGGATTAGTCTTCAGAGGCTTGAGGGCATTACCCCGTTTCTACCACAATGGCTCATTAAATCTGGTCAAGCCAAATGGGTACAGGATGTGGCATTTTACAGTCCAGCTCTCCTTAATTGGAGAGAGGTGGCTTGGGAGAAGCTTAAGAGGTAGGTCATGTTTCAGAGGGTTGATGAGAAATGCAGGATTAAATCTGAGTTTCTTTGGGTCTAAGTCTGTGCACTGTGTTGAGAAAATTGAACGCTGTGTGTCCCAAGAAGCTTTCTCCAAATCTGCAGCCTCGTGTAAAGTTGCAGTATAGCCTGTGGGGCTGTTTGCTTATGAAATACCTTGTAAAAGATTACCGCAGACCATTCAACAGGCTTAGAGGCTAATCTCTCAAATGATCGGAGAGACCTCGACTGATCCCACTGCTTTCTCTAAGGTTTAAGTGTACTTTTAAAGTTTTGTAAATTATTACTGGTTTTCTTTTTCTGTGGGTGTAAAAGTAACTCAGGTTTCTTTGCCATAAGAATGTGGCCTGAACTGTCACAGCAGGTCTCCAGAAGCACTGCTGTGTGGAAAGGGGAAAATGGAAAAGGCAGAGGCAAACAGTGGCGACTTAGGGATGTACTCAGGTGTGATCCTGGTTAAGCCCCTGTGCTCTGTGTCTCCTCTTGGTCCCACAGAGGCACCAGCCCTATGGAAAATGCGAGGCTCAAAGGTTTGGAAGGAATTCAGGCCATTTGAATATGGATGTATTAATAAAAAGTCAAGAACCTTTCATCTAGAAAGATATCAGCTAGCTTTATAGTCAACAGCTACAGACACGAAGGACGTGTTTTCATAGGGAACACGTGATGACATCTGATATATTTTAGGAGGAGGTTTTATATCAGCAGCAGTTTGGGATGATCAAGTTATTTATATGTTAGCTTTACCACTCAGCAGGAAAATAGTCTTCCTAAACTTAGACTGTGAACTCACACACAGTACCCTTTTAGGGGAAATATGATGTGATATGAAAGAAGTTATTACAATTATTTTAGGACCACTTAGAAGTGTTTTAAAAACCATTTTTGTTACAACCACATGCCTCAGTCTACTCAATTTCTGTCTCCTTCCATAACAAAATGAGATTTATGAAACTCTGAATCTGAAGAAAACTAATGATATATAAAGATCTCCAAAACTTCATTAAAGTAGTATTTGCCAGCACAGTAGTGTACTGATATTAAGAAACATGTTTGGGAACTTTCAGCAATAGAAAGAAGTAGTTGGATTGTGGCAGCCAGCATTTGTTGTTGTTGTTCAAAATTTCCATTTAACACAAAAATATAGCTCAATTCTCCTTTGTGAAAACTGTTCAAAGAAAGATTGCGGGTACATCCCCAAACTGGATTTTTTTTTTCCAATAGCATAAAGCTTCAGAGTCTAACCCTTAGGAGTCTCAAGGTGCCAACTCTTATCCCTGCCCCTTGAGCCAGCACATGTGAAGCTTGTGTCAAGTTGGATCTGTCTTCAAAGTTGGCCTGCTCTGAGTGGAGGCACGGTCCGGATGACCTCCAAAGAGGAGTACCTGGCAGGTGACTCAAAACACAAATGCAATTCCTTTAAGCTCTTCAGTATTGGAAATACTCCTGTACAGACAGCTTGGTGAGCAGAAGTCAAATGAGAATTTAAAAGGACTGACACAATTTACTGTGCAGTTTCCATGACTGTTTAGTGTGATGATTTATACGCTGCATAAAAAACAACTTAAATAAGATTAAATTTGCTTAGGGGTGACATCTGCTAAATGCAAACCATAAAATGAAGGGATGTACTCTTCAACTGTATCAAAAAACAATTTGTCTATTGACAGTAACAGACATTGTAGTCATTTCCATTCATAAAAAAATCTGATTGAGAAATTCTGCAAAATAATCTGATTTAGGTTTTTTAAGTGTGCATACTGTTTACAATGTGCATGAGTTTAACAGGGCAGCCTGAAGTTATCATTGCTATTTTATACCTCATATTTCCTTGCATTTAAGACCAGTGCCAAATGTATATTTATTTATAAAAACAAACCTGTGAGGAGTGAAAGTGAGGGAAAGGAAGGCAAGGCAAGGCAAGGCAAGGCAAGGCAAGGCAAGGCAAAGCAAGGCGAGGGAGGAATGACTTTCTGTTTCCCTCTGTGACATGGGATCATGTAGAGGAGATTTCTGTTGAGAGGAAAGGCTGAGGGCAGGGTTTGGGAGCAAAAGGATTTATTGTTTATGAGGGAGAGGGAGCCCAGCAGATCTTCTCAGTAACTCCCAAAGGGGACATTTTTCTGGAAGCTGGAGAAAGCTTATCTGGCCCACTGGGCCAGGACTTCTGGGCGGCAGTTTGGTAGCTGTAGCCTGCCAGCCCTTGCTCTGAGAAGTCCTCTCCATGGGCCCCTTCAGCATCAAAATCCCTGTCTCTAACTGAAGAGCACTGTGCGGCCCTTCCTTCCTTCCCCTGGAAATAAAAAAAAAACAAAAAAACAAAACCAACAAACATTTGGTAATGTAAACAGCCCCAAGTACACGTTTCAAACAACTCAGACTCATGGTTTCAGGGAGGCAAAGAGACTCCAGACAAAATACCATTTAACCTATCAGGAAGCACAGAGGAGTCAGGAGAGGACAAGGTCACCTGTTCCACTCACTGCTGGCTTTTTCCACTCTTATTACTAAGACCAGCCTCAGCAATTAGAGTTGAGCCATCCTGCAGTGCAGATATGATAACTATGATATGGCAGGTGAGGTCATTTCCCTCATTGTTGAGATGAGATCCTGGCTCTGTGACAGGTAGAACCTGAGTCCCCAGAGTGGGGGGCTGTGCTTGTGTGCATGGTCACACTCATATGAACATCTCTGTAAACAGTAGGCAGCGCTTCCCTTCTAGAGCAGGACTCCAAGCACCCTTTATAATGTATCCCCCAGTAATAAGTGTACATTGCTTTCCCCCATGGGCAGCACTTCTATGCAGCAGTTAACCTACAGATATCCCTGCAGCTCAGGTGACCATGAACTTCAGCTGGGGATTGTAGGGGTGTGAGGAGGGATACAAATTCCTCTGCTGATGTTGCCAGGGTACATGCATGATCACCATTGGTGAAGGAGAGTAGAGAAAAAGGGTTATAGATGTTTTTAGGACTAGTTGCTTAAATCAGTATGACCTGGGGCTTAAGTTGAATTTATTTTGTACAGTCTAAGGTTGCCTTTCAAACAAAAAGGTGATAAAGGTGATTGCAGATTTGAATGCACTGCAGCTGACAGAAAGCCATTTGCATCTTTTGCAAAGGAGTCTTGTTATAAGCATCTAATTAAATTCTGAATAACAACATTCTGATGGAAAGGAAGAAAGGAAAAGTTCTAAGAGGACTGAAGTAAGTTTATGGAAACAGACAAAAAAAGACATCTATAAATACAGCTTCAAGAAAAGAAAAAACAAAGCAGAATTAAATGTGAGTGTGAGTGGGAGTCTGAAAGTTAAAAAGCATAGTAGGCCTGACATAGGCAGGATATAGCTCCAGAAATATGTTTGAAATGAGAACGTAGGTTAGAAACTAGTATTACACAGTAAGAGCAGAAAGCCATTGTGGGGTCAGGCAGGAACCAAGCAGTGCCTTACGAGTCATAGAAAAATAAGGAGCAGCTGTAGTTATAGACAACTGAGTCTGTAATTATAAGGGCTTTCAAAACAAAGCAGCCTTACAGGACTCAAACAAGGTTTCCAAAGTGAAAGCAACAAGAAGAGAAAAATCTTCCCTGGGGAAGGAAGAAGTTGCAAATTACACTGTGAGCCTCTCACAGTTTCAATAAGTAGTAGGAAATCTTCAGGAAATAACACCAGTTCTGCTATTTTTTCCAGAAATCATACAACCTAATCTATGGGGTACATCATATATCATGCATCCCATATGGAGAAACAGGACTGCTAGACTCTGCTCTCACCCATCAGACACATTCTCTCTGAAAAAAAAAATATTTGACCTGAAAGGTTAAACATTTAATTTGTGAATTTTATTGTATCTATAGGGAACATCCCCAAGTATCTAAAGAAACTGCACAACTCTTCATTATGCTTTGCAATGGTTAACCTACAAATGTAGTCGGCAGAAAAAAAATTCCTCCAATATTGTTAACATCACTTCTGGAGAAGAGCATCATCAAGCATAAAAAATACATATATCTAGTAGCTATATATATTTTGTGTGGGTAGCCAGTGATGAGCCAGTTGGCCATCAGGACTTAAGTAATTATAAGCATCTCCTTTCAGGGAGAAAGAATATTATTTAGGATTGTAAAGAATGTATGATTTGCACAGTAAATTATGACTGTATTGTGATACATGGTCTTTCATAATTGGAAAAATTATCAAGACTGTAGCTTGCATAGGCACTTGAGAATATTATTAATGGTGTTACAGAAAAAAATCTTGAAAAGAGAAATATTTTTTACAGACCTTACAGGTTTCTCTATGTCTATTCCCTACTAAAATTTATCAAAATACATATTGTTTTGCACTCCTTAAAATAAAGTCAGGGCGTCTGTCTTTCCTAACATGTGCTGTTAAACACCTCTGACAGCTACATAAATAGGGAGATATTTCATCAGAAAATACAAAACAAGGTTTTCCTCACACCACAAAGACCTTTCCTCCAAAACCTGAAAAAAAACTTTGGCCAAAAATAAGAAAATAAATTTTTTTTTTTTTTTTTTTTGGGGGGGGGGAGGTTGAAACAAAGAGAAAAAATCAGGTGGAGGAAGTGAATCTGAATGTTTTGGTTTGGGATGCTTCTTTACTAAATGGAGCTCATTTTTCACAACTCACAATAATTGTTAGTCAGCTTCCTCTTATTACTGTGTAATTAGAGACATATATCTATCACTTGTTATGACGACATGCAATATGGGAAGCTGTATTTGTCAGCAAGGCTACATGAATGGCAAGTTCCATGAACCTTTGCTGACATGAAACTTTTCAATTCATAAATGTCAGGACAACAGTTTTATATCAAAAGTATCATAATACGTAGTTCCAATCATCAAATAAGAGTTTATAGCTCAAAGACAGCAGATGACAAACATCAACAAAAAGTTGGGGGTTTAAAAAAAAACCAATGTATTCAATATTGTAATTTCCTAAAAACTTTTGAGGAACTACAGAATCTTTTTTCTATATGTGCATCATTAGATGCACATTTCAATAGAAATTTTTCATTTTTTTAACTGATCCAAAGTATTTAATTTCACTGTGTTATATCTCCCCAGAATATTTCACTGTGCTTTTTTCCATGAACCCTTCCTTCTCCAGAACCCCTGCAATTCTGTCAAGGCTTTTGTGAGAAGTTGTGTTGAACTATTTGCAAAATTGCAGTGGCATTGATGTTGCAACTTTTTTGGGGACTTTTAAAAAAAAAAAATCTGTAATCAGCATATGGCTTTTTAAGATCCCAGAAAGGTCAGCTACTTAATTCAGAAATGTATGAGCTGCTGATATCATCTTCATACCACTAAGCTCTGGGCATTTTAGTGTGCACTGGTGTTGGTGGGCTTCAAGATATTTATGCTGCAGTTAAGTCTACCTACTCCATGTATCATAAGAGAATTAATTATAGCTAATCCAATAGGTAACAATATATTATTTTAATTTTCTAAGACAACATGGCCCAGGCGCCAGGACAACAAAGTCAGAAGCATAGAACTCGGTTCTGCCGGTGTCTTATTTAATGATGCTGTACAAAGCACTTAATCTGTTTAGGTCTCGATTTCACTCCCTATGAAAAGAGGATAATAGTAATTTTCTCTTTGTCTGCTTTGACATCTCCAGAGAATAGGCATTGCATAACAGCAAGTGTTATAATTCCTGTTACTTTGCCTCTTCCATTTGAAGCAGAAGGGCAAAACCAGCCGCCCCCTCGGTACTGATGCAAGATGCTTCCTGTGCCAAAGAAAGCGTATATCTAAAACAGGGAGCTAATCTGGTTCTGGTAATCTTCTTCAGGGATTATCTGGGTTGTTTGTCGGATACAACTTTCCTCAAATTTTCTGGACTTCCTGGGGCTACAGAGCAATAGCGCTCACTTCACAAGAGCATAAAATAACGAGCTTAGCTGTTCCAGCAAATTCTAAGAGTACAGACATGATACAAAATTATAAACAATAGAGCTCCGTGGTTTTCCCCAAAAAATTTGGGGAAAATTTCCTCCCGCGTGCCCGTGGAAGGGGCAGAACAGCTCATGGGACAGTCACGTGGTTTGTTCGCGTTAACCGGCTCTGTCCATGGTGCTGACTTCCTTCGTCACAGCATTAATCGGAATTAAAACGTTATTAGGTGGAAGTAAGGAACATTATGTTAACACAAACGTGGCTAAAAAATCCCAGTTTGAAGGATTTGCCTTCTAGAAATTTGCCACCAGCTTCAAGATGTGTTTTGACAGATAGACTTCTGGCCACTTTTTAGTAGTAGACAGCAATGAAGATCTTGCCCTTGGCTAACAGCATGGCAGGGTAATTTTTTTTCTTTTTAAAAAACTGTGGCTTATTAGTGGCTCATACTGACCTCAGCTGACGCGGTATCAGTTGCAATAGCAGAGTGAAACATCAAGCTGCACATTTGTTGTACAGGACATCATTAACATTTTATCTATTTAGAACTGCCAGAAGACATTCATTTGGTGGAAAGGTGAGTTTGAATTTCGCTATATTTGAGATTAAATCAACTGGTTCATGAAGTGCTATGGGAACTTGAAAGGAAACTCAAATGGCTTACCCCCAAATTCATAACTCATCTTAAATTCAGTACAGCCAACAGTACAATGATCATTTCCTGATTTATTTGCTCAAAGGAAAGACTATCATCAACAGTTTCCTGCAGCTGCCAGTTCTGCTTTGGAGTCACTGATTCACGCAGTAATATGAAACAACTTTACCTGTCTTAAGAAAGCTAGTAGGAGATACAGCTGTGAAACTCTGACAGCCATTTAATTTTTCCTGCATGTTTATTCCTTCATCTTATCAAGAATGAAAAAAGGGGTTCTTTCTTAAAAAAAAAAAAAGTTTCGATATGATCTCTTTTTTTAGCTATATAGAAAACCAGAGATATCTTACCTGCCTGCTTTTGTGATGATCATCTCTGTCCCAATGTCATGAAATCTTTTCCAGAGATCAGCACACTGCAGCTCTACCTGGATCTCTTCCATGGATGAAGGTGGAGGAGGCTGAGGGCCTGAGCCACCAGATGTAAGGTCAGAATGGGAGCCAAATGAGCAGGATGTCCTTTCTGCCAGCACTTCTGTGTCTGACCCAGTGCTCTGCTCTGAGTCTGCAAAATAAACATGCCAGGTAAGACACTTTAGTTCTACCTGCTGTGAGTGGTAAAGGGAGGGAAGAAGAAAGCCAACAAGGGAAGTACTAAAGAACAGCACAATGGCCTTTTATATATATATAAACACACATATATTTATGGTTTGTTGTGATTTATGGCCTGATTTGGGGCTTTGGGTTTCCAACATGACATCTGGCATTTTTGTAAAGTTTTAGAAACAGCTGAAAAAAGGACCCTCAATATAAATTATAAATAGTAACATACAATGCTGGGAATGGAGTACAAAATATAGATAAAAAAATAGAAATGAAAAAAAAATTAATTGAACCCATAGTTTCAATCCAGGATTAGATGGGCTCGCTGGAAAACTGCTTTCCATTTAATTGAATAGCCTCCTGCACTACTATTGAAGAGTTGGTTATTTTTAAACAACACTTTTTTTCCCCCTTTTAATATCCTTGTCATCAAAAATAATGAGCATTTTTTTATTTTGCTCTTTGGCAGCACCGTTTTGGAAATGTGTTTTATTTGCTCCTATAATATCTTTTTTGGAATAATGATATTTCCTGGGAAAGTAACCATGCAGCTTTTGGTGAAGAAAATGCTGTAGGCTACTGAAGGACAAAAAGGGGAGATAGTAAACATATGGAATATGTTACCATGGAAAGTAATTGAAGGGAACTGCAGAAAAGAGCACATGAGACAACCACCTCTCTTTATGCTGAAGAAGAAGGCGGCTTGCTCAAAAAAATAAGCAAACAAAAAAGTGAGGTTGGACTGGTTTAAAAGTCCAGGTTGACATGTTGAGTCAGATGGCCATTTCTTTGCAAAAATATCTCACGTACGTATTAGGTAGGTATGGTATATTTATGGTCCTAGTTCTCATACGATGGGGCTAAGATTGAATTTTGCAAATAGCAGTGTTATTTTGCAACAGGGTGCACACTTGCATTACATCAAAGTAATTCACAATACATACTGCAAAGCAATGTGTTTATGTTTTGAACCTGATTTTTAACAAACTGGCATTAGTATTATATAGATGATTGACAGAGGAATAAATTGATGTGAAGCACTCCATCAAATGGCTCAAAAAGAGCTCTGTGGATTTCAAAGAAGGTACAGAAACAATACTTTAGAGAGTCCTCATGGGTCACATAAGTACAAGCATCCCGGTGAGGAATAAAGCAGCTATTTATATGTATTCTCTGCACTTTAAGAAAGAAAGAGATATCTCTGCAGGGGAAACTTAAGAAGACAAAAAGTAACAATCTGTGTTAAAAATGTGATGAAATCACCCTAGCTAAAATTCCTTCCATACCAAGCAAATGCCAGAAACTCTTTAATAACCCTGAGGTCATGCAGGCTGAGTCTCAGATTTACAGTGTTTCTGAGACAGTGTCTCCTGGAGCAGCTTGCACATCAGTGCAGAGGGCTATAGTTAAAAAGAGTCTGGGGGTGAAGATGCCACCTGCAGAACCACCAGCCCCATCTCCTGCCACATGGAAACATTTCTGGAAAACTCATACTACTGCAGTGGCATGGACATAAGCTGTTTGGCTGATAGTATATGAGAAAATTCCAGCCCCAAGTGCCATGAGGAAGCATTTCTCTTCTGTGAGAACCCAAGGTGATATGTCATTGGAGAATGGACATTTTGCTTGAAGGACATTTTCAGTAAACTTTGCCAACAGTTTAGACAATCTGCCATTATAAGGTTCTGTAGGACATTAGAAAGGTTCGATATGTATTGTTCCCAATCTGTTTTGAGTATGCAGTCCTTTATGTCTCCCACTGATTTCCAAGTTGGGCTGAAGCAATAACAGGTCCATCCCTCTAAAGGAGTAGCACAAACCTACCAACAGAGGATCATTAACATGGAGACAAGTGCTACACCCAAAACTGATACCATAGACACAAGCTGATTCAAGATAACATGAGATAACCTGCTGGGGTTCTGTGGCCACAAGACAGAGAATCAGCCGGAGAGTACAGAGGGGCTGAAACATTTTCTCCCTGCTTCAGGAGCCCAGTGTTAAGATGATACTTATCTGCTTCCTCTAGATCAAATTATTCCGCCTCAAAGGGCTGGAGAGGGTAAGCCTGAGTAGGGGTCACTATGTTTAGGACATCGGACATCTGTTTCCCTAGTGATGGTTAATCACTTTATCCTTCAAAACAAAACAAGAGCATGCTTCACAAGTCACAGTAATCTACTTTTTTGTATATCTACTCATGTGCTGAACCATCAACCAAAAGTCTTACATCTTCTCTGAGGTCCTAAGAAAGTAAAGGTAAACTACACAGGGAGTCTGAAGAGACTAGACCTAAGGAAAAGCTTCCATTATGGAGTCCTCCTCCCGAAATGAGGTACTAAACTGCAGGTTTGAATCTAAAGAGATGGGTTTAGGCCATGTCATCCGTACTTGCTTCAGGCACTCAGAAACTCTGTGCATCCTCTGAAGCAGTATGGCAAATGGCCAACAGATGGCACTTGGCTAGATGCTGTCCCCACAGCCTTCCAGCATTTCCTGGACAGCCTTTCAAACCAGGCATGTGGCTGGAGCCTTGGGGATCCCTGGGAATTGACTGGAATTGCATGCTGCAGAAAATTAAATATCAGAAGCTTAAGCCCCCCCGACTGATTTTATCCTGATATCATTCCACTGACTTTACAGACTTTTGGAGGGGGTTTTTTGACAGTGATGGAAGTGGAAGGAGAGCCACAGCCTTGGATATAATTTGCCATGTGCTGGCACAAATCAAAAATTGCAAAAGGAATTCACTAATTACCGATAAGTCAGTATCTACCCATCCATGCAGTAACACACAAGGAAGAAAATAACTTCTTTTCTTCCAAGGACTATTATTTTGTGCCCTGAAATATGATCTATAATTACCCCCAAATTAGTGCACAGAACAGGAAGTACCTCTCCTTCCTCCAATTTTGGGAATGGGAGAGGGAGAGCCACTAGTGTTGCTGCTCTCAGTTCAGTCTCCACAGGCACTGAGACGGTTTTGTGTTTTCTCTAGCCTTTCCTGAACTAAGCCCTCCTGAATGGTGTCATCCAGTTGGAGACACTGAGCTCATGCCAGAGCCATGGAATTCAGGGGAAGTTAAGTGCATCTGACATATGAAAATCATCCCTAATGATATCTGCCTCTATAAGACTCTGTGACTCTTAACTAGAGTTCTCTACATGTGTTAGGATTCTGAATTAATCAAGAGACAGGTGTCAACATCTGTAAGTGAGCAACACACAGAGGGGCGCAGGGTGAACCAGTCTCAATATGTAGTAATTAATTTTGGTGGCTGGCAGCTAGCACAGCTCAAGCCACCCTGCAGCACAGACTTGCTCACAACAAGACAAGACAGGAAGATCTGAATTTTCTTCTGGAATTCAAACTGGGAGCTTGGTTTTCTTCATACACCAGCTTCAGCGGGGTGCAACTTTGCTAAACTCAGACTAAGCACAGGGGAATTAGGGAATAGCTCCTGAAGCTCCAACAAAATAAAACATGCCTGTGAGCACCCTGAGGTGCAGATTGTGGCTGGTACTACATAGTGTGCCTGACTAAAGGACAAATCGAAGGTTTTCTGAGGAAGATAAGCTTTCTATAATTTCTTCTAGCTCCAAAATGACAAGATTAAGAGTATTTGCCTTTCCTTAAAGAGATGCTTTGTACAAAATCCCACATGCTGAATTCAAGGTCCAGCCACAGGGAAATGCAGATCCCCATGCAGCAGCTTCCTTTCAGAGTTAGGAGACCTTCTCAGACTACTACCATAGGAATGCTGGTTCTCTGGTGCCATGTTAGGTTGCAATCCGTGCCACTTTTGGCATATGTTAGGCAAGTAGCAATTTAAACGGTTTTATGGTTTTCTCTTGCTAGGCTAGAGTACAGTCCTTGTGAAAAGATACTTCAAAACCAAGCTCATCTATTGATGACAACCAGCAAAAGTGGGAGTAGATGCCACTGAGGTTTCTAAACCTACAGTATTCCACTGGACTTTCAGTTGAGACCGTCTCAGGTCAAAATGTTCCTCATTGCTTTTACAGGCACCCATGAATTTGCACTCTCTGATCTTACCTACTTTCCTCTAGAAGTTCCTTCCCCTCACCTTGAAGAAGGGCCCTTCCTGCTGCACCATAACTATTGAGGTGAATATCTCTAAAGCTCCTGCTGACTGCACAGTTCATATCATTCTGTCACTTTCATTTCCCCCTTCTTGCAAATATCTTCTAAAACCATCCATTTCCACTCTTGCTCATTCTTTATGTTATTTTTTTCTGATGCTTCCACTGGTTATTTCTGCTGTCTTATGGAGCGATGTGTAGCCAGAAGAAAACACAGCCATTTTGGTCTGTGTGGAGAAGGACCTGGTGACCATAGGGGAATGCCAATGCTTAACTCCTTCAGACTAATATGTTCTCCCCAGAGACAATACAGAGAGAAGTTCCTAAAATACCATCCCTTGTTACAGGCAGCTTGCTGGACAAACAGGCTGACCAAGTTATTTTGACCATGGGACTTGGCCTGATCTGTGAAAAACAGACAGGCTCTTGCAAGCACTGTATTTCAAGGATATTGAAACTATCTAATGTGACACTACTGAAAGGTTCATGGAGAAGACCCATGGGTTCAATGTGCAAAAAAAATCTCTGAGGCCTGAAGCATAGCTCTCTTTTACCGCCACTGTGCCAAAAGGCTCTTCCCTTTCTACTATCCTGTTGGATGGGTTCCTATCATCCCTTCTTACCACACTGACCACATATCCAGCTACTGCAGTTTAACAGCGTTGGACCTGGGGGAGATGAAATTTCTCAGCACTTTCAGCAACCTTCTTTGAGCCCACCAAGAAGACCACAGGATCACTTTCAGAGCTCCCAGGGATACCATGGCCATTGCTGAGATTACAGAGGAACATTAAACTAGTTCAGATTTTTTCTTTCTTAATCCCTTTCCCATTTCTACTATCTCCATATCGTCCTGGAAATCCTCAGCTCATAATTTCTTTTGATCCCAGGCTTCTTGCTGGCAGATAGGAAGGAAAACACCATTCTCACAAGCATGATGACTATGAGGTCAGCATCCCCACTGAGTGCCCCAGGATGATAGAAAATAACCCCAACCAGCTTCCTGCACCAACACTATGTGTCCTGGGATCAGAGCCCTCTTACACAAAACAGCGAGCTGCTACTGCCTGACTTCTTTCTACAGCTCAGCTGCCTATTATTCCTCATGTACATTCCCTGCTTTTTCATCAGTCTGGTGCAAGAGACAAACTGGTATGTGAGACGTTAAGACATTAATTTTCTAAGCAACTTCATACATGGATCTTCAGCAGAATTTTCTCTGCAGCTGGAGCACAGCAGGGATACTGCTCCCAATTTTATTATTTATTTATTTATTTATTGTTATTATTTGTTTATTATTCTTTATTATTATTATTTTATTTAACCAATAAAACAAAAGGAGTTCAGTTTGGTCCTTGGCCATATCATGCAGCTCCTGCACTCAACAAACATTTCACTCCAAGGTATCAAAGAATGTAAATTACAGGAGTGAGAACAATGACAAAAACCTTACATACATAAAACACCACCTACACAGAGGAGCCCAAAAGAATTATTCTCTTTCTCTTTTTTTTTCTTTTTTAATTTTTTTCTTTTTATTTTTTTGTTTGCATATGTGTAGATATCTAATGCAGATCCTGACAAATTCCATTAGCATAAAGATTTCTCTTGGGTGGAATGTGGCAGCTGTTACAAGCTGTTAGTTTTTTTTTTTAACTGTTTATTTTTATTTGCCAGGTTTGTGAACATTTAGTGCAACAGGTGGTCCTTCCCTCTCCCCTGCAGTCGATTTGCTGGCAATCAGGATCTGCAGACTACAAACAAGGTACAAAGTCCTGTACGTGCACAGGCAGAGAAAATTGTGAGGAGGTCACTTTTCTTTTTTCTGTGAACTCAACTGAAATTAACAGAATGAACACCTTGCTTTTGCTGCTGGCTGCAGGCAGATCTCATGGTTCTTTTCAGACTTCTAATTTTCAAACTGGCTACTGCCACCCCACAAAATCAGCAGCATAGGAACCATGCATATAGCAGTGTGACATTAGTGGAATCCGGATACAAAATGTCACAACCCTATAAAAGTGAAAGAACAGAAACTCACTAAGCCCGAACAGTCTGGAAGAGTGGAAGCTCATCCAGCCATGATGCAGTGGCTGCTGGTGCAACTACTTCAGGTATGCAACTGGTTTTCCCCAGTAGCCAATATTTGGGCAAAAGCTAAAACAAAGACCTCAGTAATGTCAAAAGTACACAAGACGTCCAGCTGTGGCAAAGACAGCAGGAGCAGCAGAGGCGAAACAGGCTGGAGTTCAGCAGAGCCATTCAGATTAGCATGGTTGAATTTTACACAGCTGATCCAGCTATTACTCTTGCTATAGGCAAAGGTTTCTAAACACTTCCCAGGTGATTGTAACCACATGCACATGATGCACACAACAAATAACACAAAGATAGTACTGCAGGTGTTCTTATATACTGTCTTATCCCCCTGAACAGTTTTCCATTCATTCACATGCCCTACTACGTTAATCAAGCCTTCTTCCCTCATTAGGCCCATTATCAACTACATACAGCTAGAATTTGTAACCTGTTTATTACTGATAATAGAGTCATAGAATGGTGTGGTTTGTAAAGGACCTTTTAAAGATCATCTAGTCTATCCCTCAACAATATTTATGATTATTATGTTAGTGACTACAAGTTGCAACCAATATCAGGATTTACTGATCTGGAGACAGCACAAGCTTGTCCAAACCAAGGACTTCATCTATACTCATGCTGCATTGCAATCTCAGACCGCCAAAAGAAGCATTCAAGTAATTAATTTCCAGCCTAAGACCCTTTTATGAAACCACAGCAGGACAAAATGGCATTAATACCAGCAAGACTCAAAAAGATAGAACCAGAAGATGTTGTATAGATGGGAAAATGTGGCATAGACAAATAAAGAGACCTGAAACAGTCACAGGCAAAATCGATGAGATACAAGCTGATTCTGAAGTGAAGAATTCCTCTGGCGTTTTAACCTCAAAGAGATGTTCATTCTCCTGAATTGGAGTTTTATAAGGTGTTTTCATAAGATGACTTGAGCCAGAAAAGCTTGTAAAATACACTCAAGCTGATGGCTGCCCTTAGCAAAACAAAGACTGAGTATAAAGCCAGTATGACATGGAATTATTACACATCTATATCCCCATGGCAAACACAACTAGCAGAAGAATAGAAAATCAAATGCAAAGACAAAAAAACATGGTGGCTTTGGCTCTAAATGCAAGCTTTGCATCAGCTTGACTGCGCGCTGCCAAGAACTGACTGCCTCTGCCTTGGCTTATTCCATGTAAGACTCAACAAAGGGACACAAGACCCAGCAAAGAAAAAATCACCCTGATTCACTGGTATGCTCCAGCTGCTCTTCTCTGCTCCAGCAATGCAAAACAGCTGTAAACCTGGTTTAACCAGCAAGTTAAATTGGGTTTATGGCTTCTCAGTATTGGCAAAGTAGTACAAAGCAGCTGGAGTTTACTAGTACACTTAGCCCTGGGGGTTTGCCCTCAAAAGTTAACTCTTGCTCCAGCCAGGAGAATGCATATCAGCCACAGTTAAACTTTAAAGTGATTTTTTTATCTCACAATCTATTGTATTTTTTGAGAATGCTGAGTAAAAGAAAATTTACACATTTTGCCAACATACGCTTTAGGACCAGGCATTCAAGAGACCAGCTCCAGTTTTGAGCTGCATCAGCTAAAAATGGAGATGCTGGCTGCTGGGCTCTGAAGTCATCCTTGGCAAATACAAATTCTCATTACAGAAGTGTAAGCTAGGTGACCAAGAGTGTTCTGAGTAGTGTCACAGCATAGAATTTCTTTGTAGACTTCATACCAAATCCCACCGTATTCTCTCAGGAAAAGTGCCTGCAACTCATCAGTCTGTGCTTCAGACTATCCATCACAACTAAAAATATCCCATCGAATGGTTGTCAACCACAAACCTGTTCTATAAACTCTCTCATCTCTGGATTGAGGTAACTTGTTTGCTTAAAAGTATTTTATAAGCGTAACCTTCCTCCAGCAGAGGTTTCTGGCAATCATATTTCAGGAGAACAAACCCCACCGAAGTAGCAAAACTTGGACTCAGTGTTTGATGCCATATTATTGTCTTCCGGAAAGCAAAAAATAGCTCAGGTCTTCAGTATCTCAGACTAGCTTTGAGGAAAATGCAATTTGAAATTTCAGTATAGAAGAAACCAAGAAATTCCTAAAATTCCCTGAGGAGATTCTCTGCAGCTGTCAGTCAGAATTGCCTTAGGACAAGGAATCAGCAGCACAGCCTTTCAAAAAGACTGCTCAGTAGCAAATATTCAGAAAGACCATATTTAAAATGGTAAAGGGCTATAAAAAAGCATATAGAAAAATAAGATTCAGTTAAATCAGGAGATTAAAAAAAGCATAATATTCAAGCAAATGCAAGAGAACACAGAGAATGGCAACCTTTAAAACATGAGAAGTACTAGGGAGAAAGTGGGATGTTATTAAAAGAAGAGGGAGGTGAAATTGATGACAACTTTAATCTGGCCAAGATCCTGTACTGTACAGACTACAAAGAATTTGTCTGGCCAATGTCCAAGAGTTTGTGTAAAATTAAAGAGTGGAAATGCACTTGAAAGTTAGGGAAAGCTAAAAAAAATAAGAGACCAGGCATTAGATGCATTATATGCTGTAGCCCGTAAACATAGAGTCATTATTCTTATAAATAAAACCATACAACAAATATTTAGGGACCAGCCTAAACCAAAATGTTGGCTCTAAATAACCACAAATTGTGCAGGAGTTTGAAACTAGATCCCAGCTCTGTGGCAGGCCCTTCCCTGATGGGAGCAGGCACAAGCTCTGGGACAGTCTGTTTCTGGATTCTGCGGCTTGGACTGCTCTCTGCCAGCCAGGAAAAAAAGTCATTCGTAAAAAAGGAAAACATGACACAAGATTAATGCTGCAGAGGTATCTATTCTCTCTGAGACCAATGTGAAATCGCCGAGAAATTTAAAATGACTGCGAAGTCCAGAAAATACTGCCATCTTTTTGTAGGTATGAACACAGCTCAGACAAATGAAGATTAACATTTTAAATATTTGCAAGCTGATATTTGGTGGCCTACAAACCACAGGGAAAGAGACATTACATACATTTCCCTATACCATGGCGGTTATCATGACAGCAGTATCAGGGAGCCAGCTGGCATCTTAATAACAAGAAACGTCCAACGCTTTCCTGAGTCCCACTGAGCTCTTGGCACTGCCATCACATGGTGGTGAGTTCCACCATGTAACTGTGCACACAAGAAGAGAAAGAGTCCTTTTTCACTTTAAAATGCATTGCCTTTTTAGTATGAGTGTTCATTTGCTGCAGTGTTATAACGAGATAAATACCACTTGATGTATTGCTTGTATTTCCTTTTTAAATGAAACCATTTCAAAAGGAAATCATTAGGAAATTTCCATGGGAATGGTTTTACAAGAAAAATGCAGCTCCATTAAGCTGAAGTTTCAAGTTTAAATTGTCATTTTGTTCACAATCTACAATTTGCTTTTGGGAAATAACGCTAGTCCTGTTGAACTGATGTTTGGGTTTGTAATATTTCAACAAACCATTAAACTACTTTCTTTTCATCCACATGCTACATTAGCCAAGCTGTCCTTCAGACCTCCCACCCCCTTTCTGAACCAGACTTTGGAAGACTATCTGCCCTAGTACAATTTTGATTGCCCTCTATCTAAACTTCTTGACTGTAATCCAAATCGTTTCAGATTTTATTCATAACAAAGCTTCTCCTTGACTCTAAACATTTAAATTGCTCTCTCTCTGAATCTCTTCTATCTTTATTACATACATGCGTGCACACACAAAGACACATAGGTATATGTATGGGATTGACTTCTTAAAAATGTATTTGGGGTTTAAATCAATGATCTGCCACTGGTCACATTGCAGAAATTATAGTATTTTCAATGGTACTTTCCATCGGAAAGTTTCTTGGAACCTAATGTTCTGTTTGCTGTTTTGATCACCTATGCAGAGTGACCAGATGTTTTTACTAAACAGTGAGCTTGGGGCATTTTTCACAAGTGATAAACGTATTCTTCCTTTTATTTGCTTCACATAAAACTCACTTGCATCCAAACGAACCAAATTTCCTGCCTCTGACTATGTACCCACGCAGGTAGGGTTTAGAGAGAGGATTCTCCAGAAGCACCTTAGCACGGTGCTGATTTTTTAACCTCTAGTGTTGCAACACCAAGCCAGGAACATAAAAAATTACTTTTAAATGTGACAAAAAAGGAGATGGAGTTGGTATGAGTTCACAGGGGACAGAACCACGAGATACTGAATAGGTTATAGTGCTGCATTATGAGAGTATGCCGCATGGACTTGGAAAGGATGCGTTAGGAACTTCGATCCAGCCTGTGCTATGAAAGGCAACTGTGTCATATAAAAAAAATTTAATTTGAAATCTGAAATATCAGACACACATGCCAAGCCATAAATGGAATCTCCCCTTCAACCACAACCAAGAATGTACCTCATACCAACTTGAAACAATTATCTTAACAACTTTAAAAATAATCAGACAGCTTGCAAAATTGAACAATGCTTAGGATGAGGTTATTCACAGAAAGTGTTAAAGCTGTAAAAGTTTTCAACGTTGCAAAAGCTGATGCTTCACTCCACTTCCAGGGAATAGTGCCAGGCACTGCTGTTTAAGAGCATCTTAATAATTAAACCACTGCCCGGATGAGCTGAAGGATTGATGTAAGCAGCACAAGAGCAGCTGTAGTTGACAGAAGACAGGGAAGGGGATGCTGAAAGAGACCTAGGGGTAAGAAAGGGGATGAGTGGACTTCCATACTATGTCATTTGACCAGACAAAATTTGACCATGTAATGCTGGGCAGTGTGTACAAAGACAATGCTTCAGTGAGAGCCAGGCTGTGGCTGCATTTGGCAACCAGGGCATGAGGAAGCCCTGTAGCTAGAGACTCCCATTTCATGTACAGCAGAGGAAGGAGACGCTGATTTACATTCCTCCTCAACCCAGCAGACAAGCAGGATGAGGAAGGGACACGGGACAGAGGAGCACAAGCTTCATACCCATGCTCAGAGGTGGCATAACAGCAGGTATAAGCGGTTCCCCTATGGAGCAGCTGTGCAACAAGGCATGAGGTCATGGCTGAGAGAGACTCCAGGCCCTCCCCAGCTCCACCGCAGCAATTAAATTAAATTAACCCTACTCAAAAGTCAGCCAATCTGGACAGTCTGAAAATCAGATCTCAAACACCAACCATTTCACCCTGCAGGTCTGCTCCTGTCAGGCTGCATAACTTCTTAATGCAGACGTTGCCAGTAACTGAATTATGTAAAAGATCAGTATTCTAAAATCACACAGCTTCCATGTACTTCCACAGAGAAACAGCAGCACAGAACCGGTGGCTTAGCCTGGAGGATCAGTCTCAGTGCATGTATTCTTTCCTTTTCCCTTAACATCCATGCTCCTTGGATGTGTATTTGTGGCTTGGCTTTTTCTCTCTTCTTTTACTAACTGTCTTCAGCTCACTCTCCCAAAGTCACATCCTGACACACTCTGCCAATCGCAATCCCACACATCAAAATCCGTATGTGCAGTCACACGTACTGATTCCAGGAAGCGCACACTGCCGTACTTTGTTGCCTTCCATGGAGCCATCCTGATTTATGCCTGCTGAAGCTACGGTCCTGAGTGTAATAACACCTACACTGCACAGTTGTCCCACATGTGTATATCCTGTTATCCAAACAACAGATGCACCAGCATGCATGCACACACCTACTCCAACATCTGGCGATCACAGGCTAACTGTAATAACTCCATGAACTTCATTCATCTTTACAAAACTCACAAACACTTCATCTATACATCCACTGAAGAGGTGCATAACCTTTTCCACTTCACTGAAAGAAGTATGTGCTCTTAACCTGGCATTCACAGTCACACACACAGAAATACAACCAAGTACTTGCACCTACTCTTAAGCATACATTTAGTCCCTTCTGAATAACAGGGCATGAATGGCTCTTGACTTAAACACTTCACAGATGTTCACATAATGTGCATACAGATATACACGTCTCTATTTCTCAGTCATATCTGTATGTGTGCCTGCATGCCCTTACCTGCTATGAGGCTCAGTCCTCCACTTTCTGGCTAAAAGTCATGCCAGAATAAAACTGATAAAAGGAAATGAAGAATCACATCCAAATATCCAGATATCTGTTAACTTAAAAACATCCTACTGCTTAACACCAAAATTGATACTTACATAATTCAGCATTTCTGGATGTTGGAAATTTCCAGTCTGTTTTCCTTTGTTTCTCTCATCCACATCTAATCTAAAAGATATGTTCAAGGAGAATGTGGGCAAAAACTTCTGATAGTTTGTGTTGGGTAATTTATGAAAAATGCTTTAATTCAGAATGCTTGTGCCTGCCTGGCTCCCAGTTCAGTGCACTGAAAACAATGGGATGCCCCACTGTGATGTTCTCAGCAAACTGTACCTTACAGCAAAATATGTTGGAAAGTACACAGTCTGGAAACACTGATGTCGCAAAGGTCTCAGGTTTGCTTGATTCCCCCACCAGCCATGTCAGTGCATCAGTGGTGACCTCAGAAACCTGTTGGCTTCTGTGACCTCAGATAGCATCCTTTATGGATGTCAAAAACAGGGCTAGTAATTTTCTGTGTGTATGAATACCCACACATTTTCAACCATGCAGAACTAAACTATTTCATAACCCATTCTTTTAAAACCTTCATAAGCATGTACTACACTTGGAAAATTACATGCATATTTTGAGTTTATTGAGGTTTTTTTCCCAACCATCTTCTCTCTAAAAACGTTACGTTTTTTGACAGTAGGAAGAATGGCTTGCTGTATCTTATTGCAGATGAGAAGAAATGTGATGCATTCTACTGAATTACTTTAGAACTTCTGGTTAGAAAATGAGGATGAAAATTTTCATGTGGAAAGGAAATGTGCAAAATTCTCAAAATTTTCAATCTCAAATACAGGTAAAAATGCAAATATTCCATATATTTTTGAAGTACAAAAAACCAAGAATTTACATCACCATTAGCTTCTACTTTAGCCTTCAGGATATGAGTTTAAAATAATCAAGTTTCCAGATCTCAGGTGTGCAAAAATCCCTGACAGCTAAATTAATATATTTTAATATAACAGCAGCTTCTCAGGGTTCTGTGCATCTTGGAATATCAGCTCTGAATGATGTGATTTGTTCCATGTATCTCACTGTGTTGTTAACTATGAAATCAAAGGGTAAATGTAGTGATAATATCATTAACCACTTCATTAATAAACAGATATACAGATAAGACATTGATTTTGCAGCTGCCTTGTGCCTCCCAAAAAGCCCTGTTCAACCTCACTCTGCTGTCCAGCATTAGAGCTTGCACACTGAGACACTCCTCCTGCACTTAGGGGTTTCCATCACAAGCAGCAGTGGCACAGAGAAAACTGACAGTGTGCTACTGCAGAAAATACACAGAATGGAAAGTCAACATCATTCACACCAGAGCCTAGAGATGGAAAAGACACCCATAGACACCAACAGACCAAATATCCAGGTATCTACCAGTCCTACCAGTGCTTGTTACCATTCAGCATATTCCACATGAAAGGTCTTAATGAAAAAGCATGTGACTTTCTGATACACAGATGGTCCTCACATCCTTCCCAGATGCTGCTGTAGATTTATTTTACTGGTCAACTCAAGAAGAGCAGGGAGGCAAAGCAGAGTTTTAATTGTCACTGGGGTTTCATTATGAGTGGGGTATAAGTGCACAGGCAGCAAATTAGCACATCCCTTATTGGGTCCCTAAACATATTATTTCATTACTTAATTTATTATCTCTCATGCTTTGTGCATCCTTCTATGCCCTCCTTATTGCCATCTGTGGCTTACAAGTTCCTTTCAGCCCTTCTCATCCTGCAGCATGCAGTGGTCAGAGAGAAGCACTAAACCAATAAGAGATCCACCTGTTCTCATGAGTAGAAAGAGAAAGAAAATACAGTTTCGTTTCAAAACAACGCACTTTTCTCTCCATCCCTTCACCTCCCCTTCAATCATACTCCTGTCACCTTCTTCTTGCGTGGCAAAATTTGATGTGAAAAGCTGCCCAAGCTCTAATGCTGCTGAGCTTGCCCATGTGGCTACAGGAGGACGCAGCAATTTCCTCTCCTAGTACAGTTGCAAAGCCCCCACAGTGATGCTTCAAAGAGAATCTGTGAGTGACCCCCCTCCTTCCATCCTGGAGCCCAGCAGGACCTTAAAAGAAGCTGGGCTGCTCTTCAGTGAGATGCGTTATGGAAGGCAGGGAAAGAGAGGGAGGGAAGGGAAGGAAACAAGGATAAAACAGTAATTAAACAAATGTACAGTGTAAGAAAGGAGAAGGAAGACGCTGGGGATTAGGACAGCTTCTTGGAATTGGCTTCTTGACACCAAATGCTGTTAAAGAGACGACAGTCCAGGAAGCAATACAACCCTGTACCTTACACGTTCTCACAAAACACCCCAGCAGAAGGAATGACAGTGAGCCAGGCTAATGCCCTCAATGCCATACAATTCTTTCCCTCCCTTTCCACAGCTTTTGTCAGGCAGTCTTGCTTTCTACTGCTGGCTGCAGGTCTGATCTGCTCGAGCAGATGAGGTTGTTTCCTCCTGTGTGCATCAGCTAAGTAGGGACCTCTTAACCCATCTCAGCAGCTTGCTTGCATGCTTCCATTTCATGTTCAGAGAAAAATACAAACATAATACAGAAATGTGGGGCTGCTTTAATACTTTTTGTTGCATGAGGCACCCAGAATCCTGTCTGGAGAGTCTGTTCTTTGTTTAAATCTTACAGTGTCTAAGCATAAAGAAACCAGTACTAAAAAGTCTTTCACCCATCTGCAGACTCCTTCTTCTCCCAGCTCTGAGCAGACAGTGTGTCTCACAACGCTTCTCACTAACAACACGGTACAGTTGCAGAAGAGTTCCACTGAGGCATAGAGGGGAAAAAAAAAAAAAAAAAAGAAAAGAAAAGAAAAGTGGCTGGCTGAAATTAAATGGCTATTTCCATGGCTGAATCTCAAGGTGTCTTTACAAAATGCCAGTTTTGCAGCCACAGGTATCTTTTTACTGCTAAAACAAGTCAGGATATTTACAGAAAGGTAAACTAATGCACTTTGGCGGCCTCACTGGAAAACAAGAGCAATGAGTTTCCCCCAGAAAGCAGCAAAGCAAATCCAACATTACATCTATTACAACCCCTGCCTCTCTTTTACTTTCTCTGCAACTGGGGCAAACCCCTCACAAGCTCATTATATCAAGTATTTTAGAGAAAGTCAGCTAACTTCCTTTTATATATCTTACTGCTAAAAATGTGCCTTTCTTGCAGGGAAGACGCAGTGGGAGAATAACCGATTCCACTGTTTACTGAGTGGGAGGAACGGAGAAGGTCACACCTATGAGACGTGTTTTGTGTAATAATTCTGGTGTTTCTAAATCCAGAGAGGCATCTTCACATGGACTTATAGGCTATGGATACTTTTGGGTCACTTCGGTAGCAAGCATGATGCTGGTTTTGTTTTTTCCTTTAGTAAAGGATACCTTACACTGATTGGCAATCAAAAAAATTCAGTAAGAGCCTCCCATGCATAGAAGCCCTTGGAGCACAAAGCAAGTGTCCTGTGCAGAATACTGCTAGGGCAACCTATGGTGTCCCACCCATCTCCATCCCACCCACCAACCTCTCCATCCCACCCACCTCCACTGCGCTCATCCACCCTCACATTCCCAAAAGCTGTGCTGCTCGGGTGCCTTGTGTTTCAAGCAGCAAGTGGCCATACAGCACTCCCTGGAGGGACAGTTGGCAGGGTGCTCCCCACTCCATGGCACAAACCTGTGGGAACCTGAGCTACAGCCATCCCCTCCTTCAGGAAAGTCTGTGATGAAGAGCATTCTCTCACCCCAGGAAAACCCATGGTTCTCTCCTGCATGTAGCATGGGGCGCATGCATCAGCACACCCGTCCTGCAAACAGCCAGTTGTGCTCCACCTCTGAATGTGGCATTATGCTTTTCCATTGCTACCCTGCACCTAATCCATTATGCAGCAGTAAATGTTGTCAGCTATACATTAAGAAAGGAAAGGAGAATGTGTACCAGAGAGGGCTACAAGACAGCTGCTCCTGCCATTCAGTAAAGGCACGGTTTAGTTGTTATTTTACAAGGCTCCCCCTCCTTTATGAAACTCACACAACTCAAATTTCAAAGTCTTTCTCAACAGACTTCAGCAAGTCCACACAAAGCTTTGTTTGGAGGTCCACCACAAGCCTTCTCCTCAGCAACAGCACACCTCCGCCCTGATGCCCAGTAAGTGCCCCAATCTTACCCAACAAGGGTAACCATTGTCTGACCGGGAAAAAAATATGTTAAAAAATCACTCTTAGAATTCACCCTCCAAAGATTTCCCCTGACATAGTTTACATAGCCTACCTCACAAAATATTCATAAATTCCCAGGCAAGAGCTTCTAATGCTGTAAAATGGCTGGTGCGAATAGCTTTCCATAAGCATCACATCTGCCATGGAGCAATTTTGGCCCTGGTAGAGGCTCTTATATGAGGATCTACCTGAACTCAGGCAATCATTTTGCTATACCCTCAAGAAGCACACAGAAAGAGAGCATCTCTGCTGCAGAGGACAAGACTGAGCAGCCAGGTTGTGCAGTAGGAGGAGGAACTGAGACTCACCAAACCCATCTTAAAGAGGGAACACTGTGCTACATGAAGTTGGATAAACTGTTACACATACCCTGAGCTGGGCTTGATCCAGATTCTGATCTGATGCTGAAGGACTCTGTAAACCACTAGCTATGTCCTAAAGACCTGTTGGTGCTAACACTACATCTTCAAAACTGAGATGAGTTTTCTGAAAAGAAATCGACCAAACCAAAGCTGAGGTCTTAAGCGCCTACCCAAATGGTATTCCGTTCTCTCTGCGTAACAGACAGCCTCATCTTCAGGTCCAAATTCTTTGTTTGTCACCCTCTTAGCCTTAAGTGAAAACTGCAGACTTGCAAATAAAACACCTAGCACAACATTCAAGAGTTTACGACACAAAATCATTACTCTAGGAACATGACACTTTTTTTTCACATAAATGTAGGTTTATGTACATAAATGTCAAACTAAGAAGGATGGAAAGAGTAGCGGGACTTAAAGCCATAATGTTTATACTTACACCTACTTTTATCTACCTTTTGGGGCAAAACATATGGGAGAACAAGTAATAGGTAATAAGTATGTTGCTACTCTTCACATGAACTGGCCAATGCTACATTTTGCAAAGCATTATCTATTAGTCAAAACTAGTGGCCATCAAATTTTTAGTTTCTACCCCTGGTCTAGCATTTAACATCAAAATGAGCAAAGATAATAAAGTCCTATTAAGACTGCCAGTCAAGACATCAAGGGAAGCCTCTAGATGTAAGAAAAAGTCTCAGGTCTATATTGGAGACAAAGAATCAGTTGCTTTTCATGTAACAGTGACAGAAGCATCCAGAAAAGCCATGTGTAGGTCAACTTGCAGAGGGTGATGCACAGTACTAATGGCAATTAGACAAAATTAATTAAACAGAAGGAAATGTCTTCTCTGAAATGCTCATTCTAGAAGACTGCATGAAAAAAAGAATGCAACTGAACTTTGCTAGGACAGACACCTCACTTTATATCCCAGTGTGCCAAGTGCCCACCCTGCCTGTGAGATATGTGATGAGCCATTACCAAAGATTACTCCTACCTAGAGGTGTGAGAGCCAGGCTCATAAGGAGAGCTGGAGCTTCCTCTGGGTTTCCTGCATAACACATTTCTCTACAAGGTTCTGAGCAGTCCTTTCTCTTTTACTTGGTTTCTTAAAAGCCATCTATAGACAGTAGCACGTCCCTGCATTGTGAAACTGATGCAGCATGAGCAAAACCTGTGCCTTTTTATGTTAAATCTGTGAGATTTGTCAGCACCAGTATTGATAAGATTTTTCAGTACTGGCATCTTGTCTACTGCAAAATCTTTTTTTTTTCTGGGACTTAACACAGTCTTGCTGCAGTTACATTTGTGTAAAACACCATTGCAAGGATAAACTTCCCATCTTGTCACCTGACCCCTCTGCTGTATCACATCCCTCCACTCTCCCTTTTCTACTACATCATACAAAAATGAAAAAAATCTCCTTTCAAGGACCTGCTCAGCTTTTTCTGTCCTCCCCCCATACCCACAGAAGACACCAAAAAGCTCTCAGTGAGAGCAGGTATTCCCAGCTACAGAGGTGTTACACATCTCAAGCAAGCACCTCTGGCACCTTTCACACATGGGAGAAAACATTCACACAGCCAGGTCATTCTTCTCCCTCCAACCTTTCCTTCAGCCTTGCCCCCACCAGCCCTGGGAACAGTTACAGCACATCTGAGCTCACCACCGTCACCCACTGAACTGACCGATGTCATCTCATGGGGAAAACGCTCTGGCATAATGATGCCCCTGTAATTACACCCCTTCAGTCTAGTTTAAGCATAGTTTCCCTAAACACACATGCACACCAGCAACTGTGAGTGAAGGAGATCAGCTACAAAAAAAATGTCACTTCGTCTCATTAACTAATTAAGTACAGTGGTGCTGGGGCCACACTGTAATGCACAGGCACTGGGGGCAGAGCTAAGACCAAACTTAAAAATTTTTCCCCCACATTTTTTGCCTGTAATGTCTGATTTCCTGTCACATTCCACCAATGCACAAAACCCAATATTTGCTTGCAGGAGGCAATGTATTTAAAAGATAAGACTAACTGCCTCATTGCCTCAGTTAAGTCAGGAGATGCCCCACAGTCTTCAGCACCCCTTTGCGGTTCCCCACTCTTGCTGAATACGGGACTGGGCAGAGGAGCTTGGGAACCAGCAGGGAACTAAGCGGGAACTCTGAACAAGAAAACCTACATGCAGTGAATACTGCTTCTGTCCCGTCCCCACACACTGACCCACTGAATGAGTCCTGCAGACTGCCAGTGCAGGGACTGTGTGCTACTATTTCACCCTCACAGCGAGAGTGGCACAGCACTCAGCTTCAGAGGAACTAGAGTATGTGTACCTCCAGCTATAAAATGTTTGTTTAACTGCTATATTGAGCTGCTGGAGTGGAGCAAAGCAGCCTTCAGGCTGCTTAGCACCTGACCCACTGTTTTTTCTGATTTTATTATATCTCTTTTACAGTATCATTGCTATTTCACACTTTATTTCGTTCACAATCCTTAGACTGTCTATGCACTCCTGGTGATTTACTGCATGTGATTTCCTCCCATTTATTTATGCACTCAAATAGTCCACAGCTTTCTATTTCAAAGGTTTGCAAAGTACTCAAAAGAATCTGCCAAAAATGTACAGCTCTTGAGCAAAAAGCAAATTACAGTTCATACAAATCGGTCATACAGGCAGCACAGTCTGCCTAAGAATGAACAGAGCTTTCAAACTTCATAAGGCAGCGTGGCTGCCTTGATAGCACAAACCACCAGAAAGCAAAAACCTCTGTGGTAGCACAGACATGTTTTAGTGCAGATCTCAATAAATGCTTTAATTTCTGCATACAATTTAAAGCAATTCTGTGCAGAATTGGTCACAGAACACTATTATATTCCAGCTTCTTCAATGAGCTCAAATTTCTCACTTATTTTAGACCAAGGTTGGTTTGAGGCAGCTTACACAGGGGTTACCTGTGCCCAGGAGCAAAGGCACACACATCTACTTACATACAATGCCCTCAGACCCCTGCCAGGACTATTTCGCTGTGCCTATGCTTGGCTGTGCTAGAAGCATCATGGGGAAGCCCAAGCTGAATCACACTTACCAGCATTGCTCAGATCTGAGCCATTCCCTCACAGGAGCTATGATTAACTCGCAGTTGCTACCTCAAAGTAGCAGTAAATCCATTTACATTCTCCATCGTCCAGAATGTCTTCCTGTACAAACATGAAACCCTCACACATAAGGCTGAGTCGGGCTCACTGATGGTGCCTGAGGACTTGCTCAAACCACCTCAAGTTATTGCTAACAGCACCACTATTGGCTTTACAGTAGAGAGATCCACCACCTAAGTCTTAAAACAATTTCACCTCATTAATGCTAGCACCAGTTCAATAGCTTTCACACCCACACATCTCCCTGAGAAAGAACATCCCACCCTGCACAGGGCCCTCCCAGATGTGCAAGGAAGAAGCCAGGCTCCAAGGGAAAAGAGATCTGAAAGCCACCGTGGACAGGAGGAGCCTGGGCAGCAGATCCCTTCTCCCAGCCTGTATCCCTTCACATGCTTCCCCATTTCCTTGCCATAGGCAATGATGAGTGGCAGTCGTTGATACCCTCTGCGGCTGCATGCTACCTCAATGCTTAGCAAACAAAACCAGTCACTTCAGGCAGCTCCATTGCTCTGCTCCTGAAGTCAGAACATCCAGCAGGGACCATTACAAGAGAAACACAGGTGAATTTTAGGCCAAATTCAGTTACTGTCTCATGAAAGGTAACCTTCAGACCTCCTAAGCTGAACACTCCAAATTTTAATTTTTAATATCACAAAAACCTGTTCCTCAGAGGCATGGAGTGCTCAGTAGTTTTAAATGGAGCAAGTAAAATATGATAGGGACAAGAAGAGGAAGAAGAATACAAGGAGAAGAAGGGTAGAAGGAGCAAGATGAAAAGGACCTGGAAGGACATAGTGGATGGAAATAGATGATGTGGTGGTGTTACGGGGAGAAAAATAATTTAAGGGAGGGGAAAAGAAAAATAACAACAAAAAGCCAAAGAGGTAAAGAAATAAAGGAAATAAAGCAAAAAGAGAAATTCTGCCCACACATCTGCCTACACAAAATAATTCAGTGACTGCAGACTTATTAACCAACAAATTGAATGACTGAAAACATTCTCAAGAATTTCCTACGTGGCTTGGAAGCCAATGCAAACACTCAGGAGCCACCCTCTCCTGCCACAGAAAAGGCTACAATACTTTTCATTTACTAAAATTAAGGGTTTGATTGTAGGATTCCTTAAAACATCTGTTGGCTCATATTCCCCCAAAAAAACTCTTAAGACTGTCCTGAATCCACATGTTTTCAGAGAAAACAGGTAGAAACTCTGCAGGTTGCACAGCAGTAAGAAAGGGGAGAAAGCACAGGAAAAGGAGAAGGGGAGAAAGCTAAAGATATCGGTGAGAGAAGAGATTAGGAGAAGAAAAGACAGTAAAGAGCTATAACAGCACAGATTTTTTTAAAAAGTGTAGAGCAAATAATAAAGCAAAATAAACAGAAAGACATTAAAAGGATATTAGAAAGTCATAAAAACACAAAAGAAAAACTTAAAGATAAAACAGACTACGGAAAATGCAAGTCACGCTGAAATTCAGAAATTACTCTGACACTGCTAAATGGTTTGAACAGCTTCCCAGTGCTCCCTAGGTATAATTTCTGTGAGACGCCCACAATGTATGAAACAGACAACCACATTCAGGTGGGCACGAAGCCACATATGCTTGATTATGGAGGAAACCTGTGAAAGTCCTCTAATATTGAGTCTAAACCTATGACTTTATTTCTTTATGTTCATTTAATTCAGTGCAAAGTAATTTCAGTTCTCTTCTCAATCACAAGTTATATCTATCGACTTCGATAGCATTTTTCCTCATTTACAATGACACTAGAGATTTCTAATTAACCTCCATTGTACTCTCTTTCTGCACAAGTATAGCTCAGGCAGCAAACCAAAGGAGAATCGTCTCTCCAGTGTAATAAATATACTGGAGAAAATATTTCTACATCTCCATGACAAATTAGCAAGCTCTTGCAGAGGACCTTGGAACGGACCTACTCAAACAGCCAAAGCCAGGACTTCCCCTACTATCCTGTGGAAGGTCAGGAAGAAACCATTATGGATTTATTTGGAAAACATGCAAAGACAATGTGTAAGAGAACAGGCGACAGCATGAAACCACTGTCATATCATTTGACCCCAAACTGAGGTATGACCTCTCTCTTCTCTACCAACAGAAGCCTCCAATATCAGAAAGAACTCACAGAAACCCAGGGATGAAAACTGCTCAGCTGCCCCAGCTTTTGCAGCTGTTAATCCAGCAGAGGAACAGGAGAAAACATTTTGCACAGCCTTCAAAATTCCCCTGGTAGTAGGGAGAGGACAGGTCATGGTGCCTTTATACAAAATGAACAGTACTAACAGAATTTATTGTGGTCCATGTTGTTTCTCCCATGTTTTCTCTTCCATCAATACCTCTTGGTCAAAGGAGGTTGAGGGACTGCCAGCAGAGGGCTTGACTGGGTCCCATTGTCCTCTAACATCAGTCTCTTGAGGATAAGTCTATAATCACGGTGCCTTACGAGGCTGCACCCACTGGAAGGTGGAGATGGAAGTAGATGGACCATGACACAAGGCTCGTGTCATCAAGCAAGACCAGAAGCTGGCTGGCTGCCTGCCGCTCAGTCACAGGGATGGGTGTGTGGGTGGGTGCATTTGTACCTGCAGCAAAGGATCTACTGAGAGAAGGAAGGCAGCAAGGAGACAGAAGTTCAATTTGGAACACTAATTGAGTAATACAAGATACTAGCATTTTTCTTCACTCTTTGTTGTTCTAGTCCAGTTGAGAAAGTGGTGGTAAGATGAAACTGTAACTGAAGCTGGTCAAAGAATGCTGGTGAAATAGTTTTTCTTCAGAAAATGCAATTTTGTAAAAGTGGAAGTGTTTCAAAGAGGGATTATTGCTTCATAATTGAAAATATGTCTAGTTCCCTGCTTCACTTTGACGATTACAACCTTTTTGTACTGACATTTGTAATAATGTCAATGTCACACCCATGTATTTTTCTGAAATGTTTTGCATAGTCCCACTTACTAAAATATTTTACTCTGCACTATATGCAGTGATACAGGAAACTGAAAAATGAAGTAGATACCAGGCAGAGCTGCGGAGTAAGAACAGATGCTGGAATGATCCAGCCAAATGAAGGAAAGGTGAGCGGCTCTTGTTCCCTTTCCGCCATAACACTTGGTTTTGCAGGCGCCCTGCTCTGCTGCAGGCCCCGTTTGGTGTGGGAAGGCTGTACGGCCACATGCCCATTACAGAGTAAAATGCCCTGAAAAAGCACGACTGCTCTGAAGAACTGGAGTGTCACCAAGGACACCTGTGTTCCCCAATCTTCAACCATTCCTGGGTTAAATCCATTCCATTTCTCAATTTACAAGCAAAGCAAGTTTGGGGAGGGGTTTTTTGTTTGTTTGTTATTGTACCTCTTGGTTTGGGGGGGGGGAGGGGTGTCTAACCTTGCAAGCTGGCCTGGGATTTGAGACCCAAGCTGAGCTCCTTTCAAGAGCTGAACTAGATTTTATTCTTGTAATTGCAGCACTACCTGTCCTGATGGAAAGCAATTTCACTTCTCTTGCTACTCTGGCTCTACTGCAGTGGAAGAAATAGGAAGTTGCAAAAATACATCTTTTTTTTTTTAAGCAGAAATTATTCTAAGAGCAGCCCTCCACAAAATAGAGGTATTTGCACACAGTGCTCCTAAGATTACAAGAGATCCGTAATTTTAGCACAGGATTTTGTTTATTTGTTTGCTTATTTGTGAAGGTACAATTTATAAGCAGCAGCTCTGCCCTCTGACTAAGAATCATTCTTAAATGGCCTTCAGGACATAACCACAGAAGTAAACAATGTTTTAGAACGTACTAACTCATTACTCCCCAATTCCTCTAAAAACCTGTGCTGCAGCATAATCTTAAGACAAACAGATAGTACCCTCTGTAAGTGTACCCTAATGTAATGCAAAGGCTAAAGAAAAGTGCTTTCTTTGCCATGAACAGTGAAAACAAACGTTTCAGTGCCATTCACTGTCGTTTTTTCAGGATTCTTTAAGTGGTTAATCCATCTCCTTAAAACTCCTCCTATAGAGCAGGCAGGCATGAGCCAGCTGAAAGTTGTCTGCAGCAATCTCCTGTCCTGCTGCCTTATTTTTGTTCAAGTTTAGTGAGGGGTTGTTTTTATTTTTTAGCATGAGATTTTGACGGAACTGAAAATATCTCATAGCACAAACTCCACAGCATGCTGTGAGTAATTTACAGCTGCCAAAACCATCTAAATCAAATCCCATGGGGGATTCTTCTTTCTTCAACTCATGCACGTTAGAAAACAAAAATGGCCAGCAGCCATCCTCCTTCTCCTCCTCCTCTTTCACTGAGCAGATTCCTGCAGCTGGAGCAATGTCATTAGAAGCTGCACTTACAGACTCCAGGGCAGAAGCAAGGCACATTTTAGATATGCAACACAAGCAGTTCAATTCATAACAACAGCTTCACCTTTTCTTTTCTTTTCTTTTTCTTTTCTTTTCTTTTTTCTTTTTCTTTTTCTTTTCTTTTTTCTTTTCTTTTTTCTTTTCTTTTTTCTTCTCTTCTCCTCTCTTCTCTTCTCTTCTCTTCTCTTCTCTTCTCTTCTCTTCTCTTGTCTTGTCTTTCTCTTTCCTTTTCTCTTACCAAAAAAAGGAAGTGGAAGAATTTCAGAGGTGAACCCTGTGGTCTGGATTCTCAGCATTGCATAGTGTGCTGGCCACACAATTATTTTTAATTGCTCTTCATCTGACTGCACACAAAGTCAGTTCAGAAAAATTAGGATTTTATGTCTAACCGGTGTTCTGCCTGTACAGTTTTTGTGATCATGTTCAATTAAAACAGGTTTCTAATGCACCAAGAAAGCTGTAAAACACCATGCAACCGAAATAAGCATGCACAGTGATTCAGGTTTGTCCTCCAAAAAAACCCACAAGCAGTTTTGAAAAATTTGTGCCTTGATTTATTGATTGAGGAAGTTGTTTCTAAGGAGGTTTTTTGCCCTCATTTTTCAATTTTCAACCTCCAAAGAGAAGCCTCAGGACTATGTACAATGGCTAGTGTGTCCAAGGTGGGGAGTTCACCTTCCATAAAATGCTGGAGAACATCTGGATGAAAACCAGCAAAAGACGCAAAGTATTGGATAAAGTCCTCAAGCATACAGAAGGCAGAGAAAGCAACTGTTAGCCAGGCTGACACAACACTGCTTGAGATACGTTACCAAATGGAAATAGTGAACCGAAGCAGAAAGTCAGCAAAAAGAAACAATGCCACGAGAGGTTTTCAGAAAAAAAAAAGAAAGTCTAATTGCAAAAGGTCTTGGTGAATTGTAAATGTCATGTTTCATGACTCATGGGCAGAAATCCCCACCCAGTATCATCACTGCACTTGCTCAGTTCAAAGGAGCCCAGACGGACACATGCACAACCCGGGTCTGCGTGGGGCCCTGCAGAAAGGCAGACAAAGGTGGCAAGGAGGATAAACAGAGACGCCGCTGCCAGCAGGGCCTGCTCAGATGCTGTTTGGTTACAAAAGACACCGTGGGGACTCTGTGAAGAAGGTCCAAAGCAGTTTCCAGGGTTTCCTTCCCTCCGCTCCTCCAGCCCCACTTCCCTGCCCAGTGCTGGGCCCAACTTCTCGGGCCAGGTGCCGAAGTCTGGATTTAAGCCTCTGCACATTTTAGTTTCTGTACAGTAGTTGTTCCAAATAGCTTTTGCTCCTTATTAAAGGCCAATAATAGTTATTCTGTTAAAGCTGACAAAAAAATGTTCTGTTCTGAAAATCTGTATGGGCAATATGCTGTGCAGCCTGGCCATAAACTGCTAATTTCCTATTTTTTGCAACATCACACTGTTTTCCCTAGCTCTAGTGTGGTGGGCAGGCTTTCCCTTGAATTTTTCCTCTTCTAGAGAACAGAAGGATTCCAGCCTTTTACTTTGTCTTGGAAAGCTGAAGCAGTAAAGCTGTCCTCCTCTTGCAGAGCAGTATGTGATAGTTCGTTCACTTACACTCCTTGTTCCCCACCACCACCACAGAAAATATCAGTTCATCTTCCACTGCACAAAGCAAACCAATATGAGAGATGCTGACTGGGTTTCTGTGTGGGATGATTCCTATAACCAAGTCCTGTGGTCCGCTCCACAACAAAATTCAAACTAGGTTTGTTTTTTTTTAAGAAGCTTCTCATTGTCTTCTGAGTCCCTCAAGCCAAAAGCAATTTTCTCTAGCATTCTTTATACCGCCGCCTGCATGGGTTGTGGTAAAAGTTCATATATTTGTAAGGTCCTATTCAGAGATATTTTCAGCACACCAGAAAATGAAAAACATTTTAACAGAGGAGGAAAAAATTAGCAACATATTAGCTAAAACTGACTCCCAATTTAGAGCCATCAGCAACCACCAGTGTAGTTAGTACAGAAAACCTTCCCAGTTCAGGTTTGGTTTTGCTCTGTAATTCACTCTTAAATAGTTAATGTGACCTGAATTATGTCTTCCTGATGCTTCCCTCATGCAGGAGTAATTTTGCTCTTCAATCTTACCAGTCCCCTGTTTTCCATTATTTTTATGATAACCTTATTTTTCATACCACTTTCCTTTCCATGATGCCTTTTTTTTTCATCATGAAAACTTCTGTACATGTTAATTACTGTGATTTTCATGCCTTTCCTCCTTTATCAGGACAGCAAACTCCACTTACAACAGACGGGCTTTCTGCAGAATGTCTCGTTTAGCCGCCTCCCTCCAGCCTTATGCAGTCTGAGTAGGTTTCCTTCTTGCTTATATTAGCCCCTCTTTTATCACTAGAAGCTTGCTTGGATGTAACCTGTATTTGAAAAACTGCTTCTTGGGCTTTACAAAGGTTCTATCAGAAAGAACTAGTTAAGCAATGTTAATTAGAAAGCCAACACTAAACTTTATGGGGAACTCTCCAAGCAAGGTGAAGAGTAGACTGGTTTACATTAACTTAAGTCAACTCCTTATTTTTTAAATCAATCTCAAGAAAACTGGAACAAAACAATCATGCCACAGGAATTCTTCAAGAAACTATCTAAATAGAGACATTCAGGAAAACTGTACAAAACCAATGAAGTTGGCAATTTAAAGTGTATTTGCTAAACTGCATTAAGCCACTTAAGTGGAAATCCTTAAGATGACCTTGATGTGATTTTACTTTCTTCATCTCTAGAAAATAGCTAGCTAGGATTTCCATGTAAATTAGGTAATACATTAAAAATTAATTCGTATTAACTTTCCAGCATATCCCTCTGTAGTAAAGTCCCTAGTTAATGTAATTCCAGTATTACCATTAAAGTTCAAAAGGTTTCAGGAGCTCCTGAGTAACTATTTGAATACCTGGCAACTGTGTCAATGAAAAGGAACTACAACAGACCAAATATGCTGCCTTAAACATGACTATTTAAAAGAGTCCTTGAACCCTGCCATCTGTGGTGGTGATTATATACACTCCCAACTTATTTCAGCAGATCAGAAGGCCCTTTGTCACATGAGCTAAATGCATAGGACAGAGGCAGTAGGAAGACAGGTCCAACAAGAAGGCTGCAAGTGCTAAGCTGCCGAAACAGCTCACTTCATCTGCAACCCACTCACTGCCCAAGACACAGGGATCATTGGAAAAGCAACAGCAGGGAGGGATTTTCATACAGAACCATTAATTGATCTGATGGTCCAGATGTGGTCAACGAACTCTATATAAACTAGGCTACCACTTCCACACTTCCTCCCACATACCTATAGTCCTCCTGGGCATGCGCTGTGCCTGCGTGTTTTCTGCAGGGAAGGCATAAGACCAGTCCAGCCATGCATCACTGTAAATCCACGTCTAGGTCCAGCTTTTTGCGCCTGCTGTCCCACACTCCTGACATTTGGATATCTGAATTTTTTCCTGACTTTTTGCTTTATTTTCACCATCTCTTAATCACCATGTTGTGAACATAATCCCTACATACCAAGTTGTCTATATATTGATGGTGTGTACAGAAAAATTGGGATAATATGCAAGTTCTGGACACCTTGGAGGTTGCAGATCTGCTTGATTGTGCAAAATTTCAATCTTTTTCTTGCTGTCTTCTCTCTCATTAATTACCCACTGTTACTCACTCTGGCAGACTCAGGAACCCTTACATTTTTCTTGGTAATGTAAGGATTTTCAGCATCTTGCACTGTAAGCACCTCTAATGGCTAAGGGAGATGACAAAAGATCTTGGTTGTGCTGCCCTTCATGATTTATGAGGTAATTCTAGTGTGTGTTGTGAAAAACTTACATTTTGGATCGGGTTTAGGTTATTCTGTTTTCTTAAGTGAAATGAGTGAATTTGAGCAGAACATATGCCTGTTTCTAAAGACAATGGGGGGGCTGGGAATGTTTTTCATGGAAGAGGATTGGGAAGTGTTTGCTTTTTAAAGAAGCAAAGGAAACAATCTCAGAAAATCCGCTTGTTTCCCTATATTTCAGTGTTCTGTGCAAATACCAATGTATGTATTTGCAAAGAATGCAAGCTCTGGTACTACCCATTTTCCTCTTCTCTAGTTCTTGCCTTCTAAGAAAAAGAATAAACAGTAGTAGTTATCCCTGCTGCTGCTGCATCTTCCCAATCTCCTTCCCATGGCAGTGTAAAGGAGTTGTATGGCTGGAGTCTGCCCACCAAAGCATCGTGCTCATGGGACAAGCCTAGGGAAGCCCTAAATGAACATAGGCCATCAGTAATTTGTACCAAATCTGAGTGGAATGGATATATCCCTCTGCAAAATGTCCAGTTCTTGTTCCAACCTACAGGCCTGCAGGAAAGGAGGGAGATTTCTGATTTAGGACGTGTAAACTGCTCAATGGAGCCTCACCTTGTCTCTACAAACAACTGAACCCTTTTTAGTCCAGTTTTGAAAAGTAAAGCAAATCACCCCTCAGCAAAGAGCAAGCACAGTGTATTTTGGAACAGTTCTCTAGGACTACAATAGAGACCATGGTGCTACCTATTTAAGTATTTATATAATATGGTATTTCACACAGTCACGTGCCAACATTTTGAACCATTTCATGGTGGAAAAAGACTATATTCTGTAGTTTATGCATGTTTTGCATTTTTTACTGCAGACATACCTGAAACCCTCAGTTCAGTTGTGATCTCTGCTACGTGAACAGGAATTTTGTTCTTAAGTCTGTCTCCCTGTTTTTGTATTACTAGAACCAAAAATTTACTTTCAGTCTCCTATTCATTTGTTGGTAATTATCTTTTCTCTCTACACTGAGTACTTGCAATTTTCAGTCTCTCAGACTCTGAAGGCTTGAATGTCAGAAATAATTTCTGTTCATCATTTTTTGGGGGGAGGGGGGAGAAGAGGGAGCAGAAATTAACATGCATCCCCCAAGTGGTTGTCAGCTATAAGCGAACATTCCCCCTATTTCTTCCTTTCACCTGTCATTTTCTTCTAACACTGGCCCAAAGAAAAATGATTGCCTCCCATAAATGTTTAAATGCATGCAATTATAGTGGTACTCTGATTCCCAGTTGCGGGTGGGAAGAGCAGGCTCAGAAAGAATTCAAACCAATGGAAATGATGTTTTGTTCCGCGAACTGAGCAAACATCAAGATCTCCTCCAGGGCTTGAAGATGGGGGCAGCACCCTGCCATACAATGGGGGTCACCTGGTAGCCACCAACCCCAGGTCACAGGACCAAAGAATGAAAGCCCTGTGTCCACATGAATGACAGCAGGACCAAGAGCCCCCAGTCCCAAAGCAGCTGCAATTCTAGTGTTACAGTAAACTATTAGCACACACCAAGGCTTCCTGATAGCAGGTGTGAGAGCTTCCATCGAGATAATCACTTTCATAAAAATAGTTTGCTTGAGGGAGGGGGCAAAAGATTAACACTTTTTGTGGCTAACAGCTTAAGGGTCAAATTGTGTTTGACCTGACCCGCGAGTTGGTTAAAAGTGCCTAGGTATTTGTAATTAGAAGCAACTCGTTTCAATGTCCCAATACAACTTGGATTTGAGGAGGGAAAAAGTAGGGGCCCTTAGGAACCCGCAGCATGAGGGAAGCAATGGGCAAAGCAGGCAATTTTGGCTAGAGTTTTAAATTATCTGAATGAGTCAAGGATAAATTAGCCAAAACCAGCAAGGAAGTCTGCATTAGTAAGTGTTAAATGTATCGGGGAATTTACAGGCATAACATTCTTCATCAGAAAACAGCAATAAAAAAAAAATTATTGGGCTAGAAAGACAACATAAAAAGAAAAAAACATTATATTTATTAGTAACAGAGGAGGATGCTAGATAAATTCAGATCAGTCCCCTAGGAGTAA
Organism: Gorsachius magnificus; assembly: GCA_034008185.1. NCBI lineage: Eukaryota > Metazoa > Chordata > Aves > Pelecaniformes > Ardeidae > Gorsachius > Gorsachius magnificus. Next base: position 131,282,992 of record CM067081.1, read on the forward strand.
GTATATTCAACTTGGCAGGCTGAGACTACTCGTGCACAACAATTCCAAGAGACTTGGCTGAAGAGATCTCTGGCCTGCTGTGATGGTCTTGAACATATCTGGGAATTGCAGAAGAATGCTGAAAGGCTAGAATAGTGTCAGTATGAAGTGAATGAGATGAGCAGAGGAGCTCTGCTGACGAGCCTGGTATTCCTCCTGGGCAAGAAGAACACGAAAGCCGGGAAGGGATCCCATTCATAAAGTAACAGAAGAATAAAGACATAAATAAAGCTATATCACATAATTCTATGGAACATAAATCTTGTTAAACAGGGCATGCAAAAGCAGGCAAATGCAAAGTTGTATATTTAGGAACAAAGAATGGGAGCCAAACCTACAAACTGAGGGTTGTGTTTCGAACGGTGGTGTGTCTGAAAAGGGGTGGGGGGTCACGGTGACAAGCAACACCATATGACCTCCCAGCACAATGCTCTGGAAAAAACAAGTAACTGTGTTTAAACTGGGGACTATTAAGTGGGATGTGAGGCAGTTTTAATCCAGATTTTTAAAGCTTACTTTAAAAGTATTTTAAAGTTTACTTTAAAAGTAGTTTACTACTACTGGAATACTGTATACAGTCCTGTGCATGTATTTTCTAAAGGATGTCTAAAAGTTCAATGGGATAGAGAAAAGAAACAGCAAAATTACTTCTGGTCTGGAGAAAAATGTGTTACAGAGAAGGATGTAAGTAGCCGCTTCATATACCAAAGGAAGACAGGGTGAGTTTATTACAATGCAGGAATATGCTTACAGTACAAAACATGAAATATAAGAGAATTCTTTAATTTCCTGGAGGAAGGAATGACAAGAACCAATACAGGAAGGTGAAGCCCTTTGCTGAGGGAAAGAAGACACATGTTCTTAGCAGTGGCGTGATACCTCCTGCTGCAGGTGGTGCTGAATTCTCCAGCATCTGAACCTTTCAGATGAAGCCTACGTGCTTTTCCAGAAGACACTCTTCTGGAGTGTTGGAGCCAAATAAAAAGGTGACTGAGTAAGATGCTGCAGTCTGTGATAGATGGAAAGGTAATGAGACAATCTAATGGTCTCTTTTGTCCTTAAATTCCATATAACTAAACTGCTATGACTTACCATGATTAGAAGGTAAGTGGGTCTCCGTGGATTTTCATCAAGGTAACCAAGAATGTTGTTAGGGCCGAAGACCATTCCTTACTCCACACAAGGATACCATAAAGCTACAGGCATCTCAGATGATTTCATTAAGAAGAAATAACTGTTCTAGTCCTTGTGCTCATTGAACTTAGAGGCTTTTGTATTAAAGAACTGAACAATGAAGAATCTGTTGGCTTTGGATAATGATGATGACTTCAAGGGGATTTCACAGCCCATTTTCTGTATGAGGCTTTGACCTTCTTAATATTAAAAGAAAAAAAATTAAATAGAAGGTCAACATGTGCATTTTCCCTAATACCATATGATAGGAAATGTAGAAACAGGGAATATTGCTTTGCATTGTAAAAGAAACATTAGCTGCTAATGTAATTAATTGGTAAAAAAATAGTAAAATAAGCTAATCAGCATAATACCAGGAAAATCCTGCAAAGGCCACTAGAAGCCACCAGTAAGTTATTCAGTCTATGCTGTACGTGGTCTGCAGCATATCCCTGCTGCTAGTGGAAAAAGTTTGAGCTGCAGTGTTAAAGTACATAATGTACTGGTGTTTACTTGTATTAAAAATAAAAAGCCACCATTGTGAAAGAATGTTATTAAAGCTAGAAAGCCAAAAGTTCTCTTTGAGTTTCACTACAAAAAGGATTCAGACATCACAGGTGTGATCAGTTATCTATCTTATTCAGCTTCTCTGAGCTTCAAAACCAGAAGGAGTTTGAGTCAGAAATAAAGCTGACAAAAACCTGAGAGGTAAAGCAAGTTCCTTTTCCTCTGATGCAGCTGGACCAAACTCCATAATGCCCTTCAACTTCCCCCATCCATGGCATGAATCCAGAGGATCTCTATTGACAGGAGAGGCATTATTGGGACCACACGCCTGCACCAGCTTCCGTGCTAAAGACAGCTCTCAAATACATCGGTATGACAGTAAATTTGCAGCAAAGCCTGCAAGAGTAATTTAATGTTTGCATCACGTCCTGAATTAGGTTGCTTTGCTATTTTCCTTTGCATCCGGGAGCGTTTACTGTTCTAGCTTATCCTATACTCTCCTCTGTAGGCTCAGAGGGAAAGAACAGGGAGAGGTATTTTTCTTCTTGCACATTTGTTGGGCTTTACATCTTGCAATGTTTATGGCTTTGATGTGACTTTTTAAGGAAAAGCTTACACTGGGCTTTGCGTGGGCAAATTTGCCACATTCTCCCACTTCCTGATTTCATCCAAACCATACTCCAGAAGCTCTGGTTTTAATATCCTAATGCATTTTTTTAGTTCAGAATCACAGAAAAATCAATGCACAGGAAAGCAACACCCTCAAACTATATAGAGTTCCCCTGTTAAATTACCATCTTCAAGCTCTCTTGATCAGGTCTGATTTCCTCTTTAAACTCCTTTAAAATCTCTTATGAGCCCTGGATATCACTGTAGAGCATATCCTGCTTTCAAACATGCATTCACAACTGCTCACAGTTTCAAGAGACTTAATAACAAGCAGCACTTCCCCCGTCTGGGCAGCAGAAATCTCTCTAGCGAGGCAGGGTGCCTTCCTTGCCTTGACTTTCAAAGAGAGCGAAAGCTTTGGGGACACCCAAAGTCTACTGCACTGCCAAGTTACCCCGGATAGTGAGGCCCCCTCCATATGTATGAAATAAAACTCCCAGCGGACACCCTTTTCTTGGCAGTGGGTGCACAACGTGCAGAGACACCATCTTGAACTGGGCACGCTGCTGCTCGGATTCAGGCAGCCTTTTCAAATGTGTCCTTCGTTTGATTTGGATGATCTGCCGCAGATTCAGCAGGCGAACAGCTGCCTTTTGTGTAGGCTGTCAGGCAGGCTAGCAATCGACCCCGCTGGCCAGGCCAGCAGAGCTTTTAAAATAATGGTGCCCTCCCTTCCCTACTCTCTCAGCATCTCTTTCCATTTTGCAAGCACCATCCACTTTAGTGGTCAGTACCTTCTGTCAACAAGTAATTTCTGGTCACTCGAATTTGCAGCTGTGCTCCAAAGGGCACAGGACACAGCAGTGCCTGGAGACCCAGAAGGGTACCAATAAGGTATTTAAGACAGAGGAAATTCAGAATGGCTAAAGTTAACTCAATGAATGCTAGGGCAGCGATATAGAGTATAAAACTTGGGAGGCAGGGAAGTAAATCAAGTGTAGTAAGAAGCCTGAGGAGTTATCTGAAGATTTGTCATCTTATCTATCAATAAAAGGGGATATTTCTATTGCCACAGGCAGCATTGAATTGTTTATAAAAGTATCAGCTAAAAGGAGTAGAATAACAGCCTTTACGTTTAAATGTTAGAAAAGCAACAGCTGGAAAGCCAGTAGGAACAGATGAACCAATTCAAATGATGCTTTAAATGTTAAATGGTTGACCAGCTTAGGTCAACAAGTTTTACAAGCAATAAAAAAAAAATACAATAACACAACTGTACAATTACAAGAGGCTCCTTTGCAGGCCAACAATGAAAGCTGCTTGAGATGCAATATGAGAACAGACACCATACTGCTCTTCAAGCCATCAAAAGGAAAAGGGGTGGCAGTTTTATTAGTCAAATACCTCCTTTTCATCCTAAAAGCCTGGTGTTTGAAGATGGCAGATATATTCTGATCAAAGACCTCTAAAAGGGTAACTTAAAAGAGTGTATACTCCATACTGTTCCATCCAGGGACAAGCCTCTTCATTTCACTTTTTCTTTTTTTTTAAGAATCTTTAATAAAATTTAGGACAGGAGAGAGAATTGTAGTCAGTTCATGAATCCAACCCTTGAGAGACCAGGGTGATTTGCACATAAGAAGGTAACTTAAAGCTGGTCATCTTGTTAGATGCTGGTAATGTTTGAAAGGCGGTAAGCTCTTAACTCAGGGGATGTTCTTACCCTTGTCAACCATGTGATGCACATTGAGGCACTGACGTGTTCCCTGTCACTAGTAACTTGTTAAATCCTATTACTTTGGTGGATGTAATCAGTCAATATCCTCACTCCCCATGCCTAATTTTAAAAGACTGACATTTAAAACAAATTATATTGATGGCAACTGGATGGAACTCTGCTTATAACTTAGGACAAAAGAAATATCTATAGCTTTTTCAGAGTTATCTAAAAGAAAACAGTAAGGTCATTGAGATACAAAAACTCTGTGGGATGCTTTTAAGGTAAGGATAAGTGGTAAAGTGACCAGTAAAGCTTTCTCTCTCAAAAAATCAAGAACCAGTGAAGAAAAAGGCCTGGTGAATCCCTTTCAGTCCGAGATAAGCAGAAAGGCACTAAAAGGTTTTGTTAAAAAATGCATACATCCACAGGGATTGGAGGGACTGGATTTCCTGCAAATCTGTTAAACAGAACCAGCCTAAAAATGCATAAACCAGAACACTATATAAGGGAAAGATGGTGGACAGGCTTTAAAAAAAGTGGATAATAGGGCAATTTTTTTAGCAGGGACAGCAGTGGACATCTGGTAACATGTTGAGAAGAGATGATGGGTGATTTGAGACCAAAAGATATTCTTGATCACAGGTCAACTCTCCAAAAGGCAGCAACTTTTGAATTGCTTTAAGGACTTCTTTCGCACAGAACCACAAGAAAAATACAGAATTCTTGGATAACCCACTTAAAAGGACAATGTGAGTAATATCATCGAACGTCTGAATGCAAATAAGACAGCAGGAGCAGATGGGCTTATGACCAAATATGGTGTCATCAGACCTATTTATCAAGATCATGCAAAGAAGGGGTAGTTTCTCTTCCAGAAGAAACAAATAAACTAAAATTTTAAAACCCAGGTAGCGGCAAAGCTTGAAAATTATACAGGTTGTGCTTCTTGTCTCTGGGTGTAGAAATATATTTGATTAAATAACAGGAACTTACAGTCATGGTACTAAAAGTATGATTTTGAAGATACATTGAGGACTTGCGCCTATGCTCGATAGCAATCCTACAGCTTGTCTGTTAGTGGATTGAATGTCTTCAAGGGGAAGACAGTTGACGAGGCCCTGCTGACAGCTGACAGCTGTTCATTTTGGCCAGGATGAATTAAGTACAATTCTCAAAATAAAGCAACCGGGGGACAGATCAGGTACAGGACCTGCAATAACTCTCTGTGAAACCTTCAGCACAGGATGCCTCATAAGCAGTGGTGTTCCAAACATGCAGATACAGCTCAGCTTCTACACATAAATTTGTGAGTCAAGATAAAAGGGAAGTGTTGGGTTTCTACATTTCCCAAAAAAAACCTCAGGTACAAAACCATTGCAGATTAAAAAATCAATGAGATACCTGCATATCTCAGGTCTTTTAATATGTCATGGTGTATTAATCTGGTCCAAAATATAAAAATTAATTTTAAAAAAAAAGGGAGCTTTAAGAAATGGAGTAAGAACAAAGATTTCTGAGATGGGCTAAAATAAAAAATTGTGAAAATTAATATACTCCCTCACATTCTTTTCCTGTTTCACTACTTAACTTGTATGTGTACCAGACAGCACTTTAAAGGCTTGAAAAGCTGTTGTCATGAATTTCATCTGGCAATAGACAGAGCCAAAACCAAACAGCTCCGTACTATTGAGGCCTCCCACAGTGGGAAATCTTACAGGGCTGAAAGAGTGGCACATTATTACAAAGCTCAGCTGAAACAAGGAACTTGGCTGAAAGATGTTTTATACTTGTGGGCAAAGCCATATTTGTAGACTGATACAGGATGAGAATGGTGTGAGGAAATTTCTGAGATGAGTGCTGCATAAGAAAGAGATTAAGGACAAAAAAAATTAAAGCCATCTCTTTGCTTGGCCTTCCTTGATATACAAAGATAAATAGAAAAAAACTCTTTTCCCTTCATCTTTCCCCATTTACCATCTTGGTTAAAAACAAAGAATTCTTCACTCAATCTGATGTATAGTTCTGTTTGCATTATGACAGCTGTGACCCATTTAGATTAACTCTTTCTGAGGAAGATATCAAATCTTATGAAAAGATCTGTGATAATAAAGTAAGAATTACTCTCTTCTATCACCAATAGCAATCAGCAATAATCATATAAGAGCTCTCATCTGACCTTTTTGCCCTTTTGAGCAACTGACATAGATGAACTCAAGGAAAAAAAGGAATAATTTCTAAAATACATGTTATTTTAATGGAGAAATAGATACATCAGTGTAGGGAATGAGAGAAAGAACACATAAGATACTCATCTTCCAGGTGTGATTTACTCAAAAACAACTTTAATAAAAGGTAGTTCTATCTATGTATCTGTCTCAGTAGCAATTCAATGTGTGTTCTGTGGCGGTGACTTTTCCCACTGAAGAAGCTCTTGAGAGGCAAGCTCCTTTTCTGTCATCCTGGGTTGCACCAGGGGCCCTCTGAATGGACCTGACCAGAGCCCTACCCCTTGTAGCCAACAGAAATGTCCCCTTGGACCTGCTGGGCTGCCTACTGCCTGCTCCTCGCATGGAGTTTACCTGGTGCAGAAGGAAAAGAGGGTATCCCTCTTGCTGTCAGACCCTAAGTGTGGAATGATCAAATGTGGGAGATACCAAGTCACCTCCCTGAACCAGCTCTCTCCTTTCCTCCTTAAAGATGCAGCTTGCTAATTCTGGGATGCCTTGGTAACAGATGGAGAACCTCAGCAGATTGCATTTCTAGAAATTAGTCAGAAGAGGAAAAACTGTTTGTAAAACCAAATTCTGCTCTTTACTTACACAAAAGGCAGAAATTCACCAGGTAATAAGCCCAAGTCCCTAGCCATGATATTTTTTATTAATAATATTGATTATTTACTTTGCACATATATTATTCACATACTACTTTTCTTTACATTTGTTAACAGGCATAATTCTCCTGTTATGTGAATTGTATCCTATTAATGTTGTTGTGAATCTCGAATATCTTATTTTCCAATTTCTGCATGTTCTAGCTGTGTTTTGGTCTGGGTTTTTTACTTGTCTAAACAGAAAATTGTCTTTGTTGTTGTTTTTGGGTTTTTCTTTAACAGAAGGTAAATAGCTTAGGAAGTTCCTGGCCTGATGATCATGTGCCAGACAACATCTGGAGAGAATTATCAGCAGTAATGTTGCTGTAGGCAAACATGGTGAGTTTTCTAGGGAAAAGCAAAGAAAAAGGATTCTGAAACAAAAGGGGGGAGCTGCACAGCTGAGGAAGAGACAGTAAGAAAAGAGCTGAACAGAAAGTAGCTTAAAGTATCCAGGAATAAGCAGGAAGGAGCAGGGTTGATGTCCCCAGATAAACTACCTGTTTTAATGATGGATACTTCTTCCTAGCCAGGCAGGTACTTCCTTGACAGAAAAGGTGTGTCTGACCAGGAACCTTCTTCTGGGCATTTCATCCCAATCTGCTTCTCTGCAAAACCCCAGAGTGAGTAGGAGAGATCCTACAGTGTCTTAATAGACCAAGGCACTAGATGTGCAAGATCAGTTTAAAGCCTCGAACCCGTGTCTCAAGCTCTTGTAGATTACTGACAGGCAGTCATAGGCACACAGAAGAGATGCAGCCCACTCTGACCTCATCGGTATGGCTTGCACTGTGCAATTCTTACTTTTATTGAACAAAAATAAAAGAAATTTATCTCAGATTACACAGATAATGCCTATCTCACTGCTGTTCTGCCCAATTGGCTACTGTATTCATACTTCTGTCTTTCTGGCTCAGCCTCACACAGTGTCAACAAGGGAAAATACACTCAGGTCACTGGAACTGATTTATAGCCACAAGAATGTGGATTTTGTCTTTGTTCTCCTTTATGTTACTTCCCCTTTTCTTTACGGTATTTTTTTAAAGATTTTTTTCCCCTAATGTTCTTGGGCTTCATGTGCCTGATACTGCAGAGGCAGATACAACTAACTTCAAAGACCAGTCCAACTGCAGTCATAGCTTGCATGGTATGGGTCTGGCCTGCTGAGCTCATGAAAGCAAAGTTTCATCTGTTTTGTGGATTGGGCTCTTGACCTGCCATAAAAATAAATGCTATCTTCTACAGTTATTAAATGGTGACTGTTTCTTGTTACTACTGTGGTATACGTGTCTCTTCCATATGCCTGTCGTTAAAAATAATAAATTGGGTTCCCTTATCTTATGGAGATCTCTTATTTTCCCCTCCTGTTTTGGTCTCCTGTTCATTTCCACATAGTCTTGCTGACAGACTCTCACAGTTTAGATTAAAGCAAAATGCAGCAGCCTTTTTCCCTCTGACAGGAGAGACGCTAGCAGTTCACACCTTCATCTGATGTTCCAGTTGACCAACAGCGCTCTCTGAACGCGTAAGAGAAGCAAGGTAAAAAATCCTGCGCAATATAGGAGGAAATTAAGTCACATATAAAGATGGCATTCCAGCTACTCTTCACCACTGTTAAAACATTAATTGATTGTTTAACACCCTGCCATTTTGTGTTGCTCTTTGTTAATTAGTTCTGTGTATGTTCTTCCTATGCCATGAAACTGCAAGTGTTTATTTGTATTGTGCAATAGTTGAGCAGAATCTTGAGTATTTTAGAGACTGAACACTTTACCAATAACAACATTGCTGTTCTGAAATGACCAGTTATCAGTTATCATTAGTATTTTCCACACAGTCACTTCATTGACATATAGCTGGGACTCAGTAACAGTCTTGGTCCTCCAGACTTTATTCCTTATGTTTCCCCCAGTGAGCCACAATGGTTTTCCCTTACAATCAAATAAAAAAATGCCAAACATGTAATGTTTATTTATTACTTTAATTTTCACATCTTGTTTTCTTGCTCACAACTGTACTTGTGTTTTCAGGGACTTTCATACATGACCCATAAGTTCAGTCCCACTGCTATCAGGTATAAGGACTGCTCCTGTTAACTGCAGTCCTGCTACCATTAACTGTAATATCTGTAGAAGCTGGCTCAGTCACAATTACATGGAGAGCCATTTGAAAAAACCTATAAATTAACATTATCAGTGGGTTTAGCTCTGTTTATATTGAATTCATCTGCTGAGCATCTCTTTACACTCCCTCCATGGTATTTCCATGCATTGTTCCACTCTCTCCCCAGTGTTCAACTAGAAGGACAATGGGAGAAAGTAGTTCCACATTTCCATCTATCTATGCACAAATGGAGTCAGCCCATGCATTCTTTTTTTCCTTATTTTTTTCCCCCCAAAAAGCTCCCAGGGCAGGAAAGGAATGCTGGATCAGGCCTGTCCATAGTCGTGTGTTCCCTAGCATCCCACAGAGGGATGTTGTTGCTATTATTTTAACAGCAATCTCTGCTGTTGTTGCTATTTTAATGGCAGATTTTAAAGCTTCCGCTGACATTGGTACAGACCCTGAAGCTCAGCTAGAGAAACAGAGGTGGCAAGCAGATGGTGATACAAAGGAGGAATGTTGTATCTATAAATATTCTGGTGAAATTCATATCCAGTGTTCCACACAAGAGCCAACGAACTATACTAAACCCTTAATAATACGGGGCTTAAATTAGTTTTATGTGGTAAATAGGTTCTTAATCTGGGTTTCCCTGCCAGGGAGATTTTTACTCAGAGGATGTATCTATTTATATCAAACCACTGAAAAAAATATGAGAGGTTAATTCTGTATTAATTATCATTACAAAAACATTAACTTTTACCAAATAAGGGGCAGTGTTTCCTTCTGAGTTGTCAGGGCTTCTAAAACAGCCCCAGGGAAGGGGCAGTGGCAAAGGCACAGCAATCTGCGGGAAAACGCTCCTGAAGGGTTTGTCAGAGTCAGCATTAAGAAATTGTTACAGTACACCAGCTGAACATGCAACAATAAAAATCTCCTTCCAGAGAAGTTGAGTAAAATGACATTCATAAAACCCTACAGTGTTTTAATAATGCAGTTCAATACACTGAACTTCTCAAGAGTTAAGACTGAAGCTTCGCAGTTCAAATGGTAATGTTTAGATATCAGATAATAGGTCTCACTCACACAGAGGTTTATTTATCACTGATTGAGCACTCAAATACCAGCTGAAACAAAATGAACAGGATCAAAACCTACGTGGCCTAAGTCTGGTTTAAGGTCAAGCAGCAAGTAAGGAGCAGGACTTGGAGCCAAGCTCAGCTCCCTCACTGCCCACACCCCCCTGTCCTCACCGCCAGGATGAACAATATCCCTTAAACCAAGCTGCCAAGCAAGTCTGCAAAACACCTTAGGGACCTCTGTGTGAATCTTCAGGGTCTCTAAACCAATAGTGTTGAGTTTCCGTGTTCTGTTTATATCCTTGAGTGTTAATTTGTTCGCTAATTGTGATATACTGCATTTTGTTCGCTCTTTCCTTATCAAATATTGTGGGAAAGGAGAGGAAATGTTGTGTTTAAAAGACCTATGTCAGGAACAAAAGGGCATGGAGAATTGGTGCCTTTTAGCAGCATGTGCATAAGCATTATGCAGTTGGTTTTGTTTCCTAAAGTGACACTCAGATTTGAAAGCTGAAGAATGAAGCTATACAAATGACAAAAACTGTGTGAAAGTGTGGAACATTATTTTTCCATTATCCTTTCATAAGCACATAAAATAACTCTAGCCTAAAGCATCTCCTTTGAACACTGGGATATAAAATGTAAGGGGATAGATTGTCTGTCTCTATATCAAACATTTTAGCTGTATTTCTTAGGAAATTAGGTTCACAGGAGGCCATCAGATGGTAAATTTTCCCTTTCCCCTTCATGTTCTGGACCCACTGATCCAAACTGACTCACTGGTCAGCTTCAACCAACTTTGGCAGTGGGATAGAGGTCTCAAGGGAATTAGATTTCTACAAATTCTGTGAAAATCACTGGCTAAACAAATTAGCACCCTCAACTAAGAGGCTCTCTTGGCTACTTGGTCTGTGTGCTCATCCAGGCAGAACATCCCAAGACAGGAGCCAGATGGAGAAAACACTACCCTGTGCCTGGCTGCAGTAGAGGAGCTGGGACTGAAACTGGGATGGTATGGGATATTCAGGGAAAATTATGTGGAGCTGAAAATGTTGGTAAACAACAGGATACAGCCATTGGAGAAGGGGCAGGAGGAACTAACATTTCCGTGATGGGGACATCAGGACAGTCATTTGCCCAGCTGCTTGCAAGAAGCTTGCTTCTTTCACTGAAATACCCTTTAAAAGTCATCAAGAGTTCAGGGCCCAGAAGAAGACCAAAACTAGGCCTTTGGAGTGGAAAATGCTTATAAAATCTTCCTGAAGTGCTGCTGTGTGGTCATTTGTATTTTATTTTACAAGATCTAAATACTAACATCTTGCCTGTGTTCTGCAAATGTCTCCCAGTAAAATAGCTGCACTGGTGCATTAGAAGAAAGAACAAGAAATAAAGATTCCCTCTCTTCTTCATAACTTTCCTGCAACTAAAGTCCAAAAACTGAGTAACAGCAAAAATACTTTTCCCCAACTTTTCTCTCAGGTTGATACCCAGAAAGAAAGATATTTTCTCACCTAACATCTCAGTCCACTGTCATTCCCATTCTTCATATTGGGTCTCACAGAGGTTTGTGCAGTGACCTTACCTAGCTCTGTAAGATGACAGCAAGTTTGCAGTCAATTCAACCAGCTCTAGACAAAGTTAAAGGTAGCATGCTATGGCTAGACTAGATTTTTCAATTATGGTCATGCATGCCAGTATCATACTTTAAATCTTGATACCATCTTGGAAAGCATGTGAAGTATTTAAGCACTCTTTTTCTTTTTTTTTTTTTTTTTAAATTTCAAATGCAGTTTAAGTGTTTAGGTTCAAGTAAATGTAAAAATTGCATCTGATGCATGTTCCAGCTCCCATTGACTTCAGTGAGACTATTTTTCTGCATAAGGACATATAAGGGGTCACAATTTCATTTTGCCTAACATTTTGTCTTATGTTGCCACCATAAAAGGTGAATTCATAAATACTGCAATTTCTGAATGGATTATCTTAAGTTCCATCATCAGAACTGCTAAATATGCAAAACAAGATCACGCACCAGGGAAATAAAATCAAAGTCCCACTGGAGTTCAATGGCAAGCAACAAAAGGGCTTGACAATTTTACGTTGGAAGGAAAATATAGAATGAAAATAAAGAACCTGATTCCTCACCTCACAACTACAATAATTTCAAACATGCTATTTTAATAGCTATTTCTGCTTAGAACTATATACTTATAACATGAAAAATTACATTCCTCCCTGAAGGGTCTGTCCCTTACTAGAGTTACACATTGCATCTAGCGTTTCTATAGTTGAAATATTAAATATATTTTACTCCATATTCTCTATTGTTTACTTTGTGCCATGGACAGCACTCTGTGCAGTTTCCACTTTCCCTACAATTAGGCACTGATCCTACAAACACATAAATGTGAGCTCACCTTTCCTGCTGGGATGGATTTTGATGGGAGACTCGCCACAATAAAGAACATGAATACATTTTGGCAGGATCAAGGCCTCAGATAGCAAGGAGGAAACTGGCTAACAGAAACCACCTTTGCAAACACAAAGAGGGAAAGATCCCAGAAACAAAAGTTAAAGTTTCATACACTTTTAAATCCCAGCCAGAGTATTTAAAGGGAGCAGGAACTGGAGGACTTCAGAACTGATCTTTTTTTTTTTTAATCCGAGCTCAGAGTGTCCCTTTAAGGATTTATGGCACAGCACGGCCTAGGGTTTGCTTGGTTTGGCTTTTGCTAAACTGTTATTTTCTTTTGGTAAGAGATTCAGTGACTAGAAGTGCAGCTTTCTCTTCCTCACAGCTGTTTGCTCCCATGCTATCAAATATTTTCCCTCCAGCTTTTACTCTTGCCTTACTCACGGGATGTAAATGATGCAGGAATTTCGGCTGCTCTGCTTCAGTTTAGTGGAGTGATAATCTTAGGCAAACGCTTGCAATCTGTCTTTCATTAAAAGAGTTTTTTGCACTTCTGTTTAACATGGGGAATTTTTTGAATTGCTCTTCTAAAAGAGGATTTCACCTCCACTTTTGCCTGGAGGGAAACCTTTGCTGCCCATGAATATATCTGCTGGATAAATAGGAATGCTCTTGTTGCCGAGTGGTTCTCACCAAAGACAGCAGACAGTTCTACCTTCAAGTCCTGAACATTAGGTACTTGCTGCAAAATTACTTGGATAAATCGATGCATAAAACGATGCTTCTCCCATTAAAAAGCAAGGCATTTTTTTGCTCCCGATAGAAAAACAGGTGTTTAAATTCCATTGTAAAATGAAAGTAACTTTCATTATCAAATGCCTGAAACCTCTTGCAGAGCGTGTTTCTCTTATTTCTAGCCATCAAACGTAACACTAGTATCGAACTCTTGTTGCCATAACAAACAGTAATTGCAAAACAGGAACGGTATTTCTAAAATACTTAAAATATGTTAAATGTTTCAATTCAGGGTTTTAGTGGCCCCAGAAAAAGATTAGAATCATAGAATCATTTGGTTGGAAAAGACCTTTAAGATCATCGAGTCCAACTGTACCTGTCCACTACTAAACCATATCTCTGAGCACCTCCTCTATCCGTCTTTTAAATACCTCCAGGGATGAGGACTCGACCACTTCCCTGGGCAGCCCATTCCAGAGCCTGACAACCCTTTCAGTGAAGGTAACCCTTTAGACTACAGACTTATTAAAAAAAATTATATCCAAAATATTATTAGTATAGTATGTACATGTACATATTATAAACCTATCTATATGGAGAGGCTTATACATGCACACAATGTGGAGAAAGTATATAGCAAGCAAAATGGGATTTGAACCCACATCCTTTGCTGTTCAGTATTAGACAGTCACTTTTTCTGAACTAGTAAAAGCAGCGGGAATTTCTTCCCTGCAAAAAAATCCCCATTTCTTAAACAAAAGAAATCCTAGAACAAAAACAGAAAAGGGAGGGAGAACTACATTCACTAAAAATGGAGAATATTAGATATTTGGTATAAGTCATTGTCACTGTTAAGCTTTTTTTTTTAATACAGTGACAGGATGGGCTAGAGTTCTCAGCTGCTTTCTGAATCTGGCCCCAAATAGTTATCTGCAGACTCTTCCGAAGAGAAACAAAGGAACAAATATTTTAAAATAACTTTTGAAGGTCATGTCCTCATAAAAAATGACCTTTATATCTGTGCGAGGGTAGCCAAAATTTAATTGAAGAAAATGAATCTGTTAGATCTCCAGTTTTCAAATCCCTTGTGTAAGGGACTGAACCACTGACTGATTCCTGTGCTTTCCTTACTAAATCAGGATGCATTTCAAGCCAACAGTTTGAATTGGGAATCCTGTTATGTTTAATTGCTCTGCAAACTCTGCAAACTAAGCCTTCAGCTTCAGATTGCTCTCTTCAGCCGCAAATGAGAAATTACTGCTTTCTATTCCCTTGTTTATTTTTAAGATATACAAGAAGAAAGGGTTTTTCTCCCAACATCTTAGACAGAGGAAGAGGAAACACACCTCAGGAATTTCTTTTTTTTTTTTCCACAAAATATTCCTTTATAAAATGAAGATTTCACCCTAATTCATTGTGCACCAAAACAACAAAAGACCTGTGTTCTACTTCACAAAACTCTACCTTTATTATTTCTTCATTCTTCATTCAGGGTTTCCAGTGTATTGAGATTTTAGTTCCTACTCAAACATAGTCAAGCGTCCCTTTGAATTTATTTTTAAATTATGTCAAACTCAGACAACAAGTAAAATAATGACAAATCCCAGTTGAAGTCCCTGTTTCTCTAATGACGGAGATACCAGGGAAGAGGTAAGAGCATTTGACCTGCTGTGCTCAAAGAAGCAAAATCTGGCATACAAAATGAAGATCACATCTTAGTATGTACATGGGAAAAAACTTAGCCAACCGCAGCGTAAACGGTTGGTGTGAATGTTGTCTTATTAAAGGAAGGTGACTAACCAGCAACACCTTCAAAATATTATTCCTTGTACAGCTGTAATGTCCCAAAGCCCTGGATGTGGATTGACGCTCTGCTGTACTGTTAAACATGAGCAAAGGAGATCATCGGGCTGTCCCAAAGAGTCAAAAGTTTAAGTATGTGCAACAGCCCAAGAGCTCTTGCTTCAGAAATAAAGCTAGATAGGACCCTGATTTACAGGAGAAAAGTCATGACTCAGACGACTCAAAAATACTACAGCTGTGAATCTGGAGTAAAGAAAAAAGGAAGCAGAAATAGGAAAAAAAGACTAAAAAAGAAACACACATATTTCAGGAAAGAAATACAAAATAACTAGTACACAATTCATTAGATCACTGTAATAATATTAAGCTCTTTCTTCCCATTTATCTGCACAGCAAACACCACTGTGTAAATGCTACAGTGAATAACAACTATCTGAGATGTAATTATTTATATTTTAATTCAGGACTGTGAAGCATTTCCATGAATGTTCAGCAATTGTCTGAATATTCATAAATAATATGATTAAGGGTCAGTTCACAAATAAATATTCTCATTCAGCTACAAATAATTGGAATAAGAAACCATTACCACTATTTGTAATTCTTCGTTTATATTATGTGGTCCTAGACAGAGTGACATTACCAAAAATTTTGCTGCTGTGCAGAAAATCTGCCTCCCTTTTCCCTCCACCCCCAAGAAAAACACACAAATAAACAAAAAAAAAAGTAGAAATTTCGAGTAGAGGGGGAAGACTGAATTATCTATAGTAGTTGATTATTGTAAGTCAAGTTTAATTACTTCCTTAACAATAACAAATGTGCTATGCATAATTTAATTAGCAATTAGAAATTGCCTCTAGGTATACCTATATAATAAATAACTACACTCATTGCAATAATGACTAACATGTTCTTTCAGGCACATAAGAAGCTTCTGTATCCTGACAATTTAAATATTAATAATATAAAGCACTGAAAATCTGATATTTATATACAGTGGAAATCAATAATGTACAGCCAAGGTAACTGCATAATAAAATAGACTTAAAACAACTCCATGTGTAAGATCTATTGATTATAAGAAGGATGAAGGCCTGAGTAAAAGTAGCAAAAGTAGCAAATAGGTTTTTAAATAGTATTCTAAAAAATCCTGTGGAGTTCACTGTAAGAGAAAATATTTAATCTAGAAGAGTCTTTATAATTTTTCCTGAAGCACCTGATTTTTTTCACATCAAACCATGGAGAACAAAAGCCATGGGAAGAAACCTTGTTCTTTTTCCTGAAAGTTTCTGCTTATTTGAGATGTTTTCCCTTTTTTCCCCCAGGCCTCTTACATATCTAAGCTACACCCAAGGATTACATGTACTAAGTTGCCTTCATTAAACTATTTTGAACAGTATATTTCATTTATAAGAATTATGCCATTCATTATTGGGGAAGTAAAACCAAACAGGAGGGTACCCAGATGCAGGGAGAAAGTCT
This sequence comes from Gorsachius magnificus, assembly GCA_034008185.1. Lineage (NCBI taxonomy): Eukaryota > Metazoa > Chordata > Aves > Pelecaniformes > Ardeidae > Gorsachius > Gorsachius magnificus. Next base: position 131,299,524 of record CM067081.1, read on the forward strand.
GAAAATAGTTTCTAATTCCTCCTCGTGCTGCGAGCAGCTGGTGGGTAGGAAATGTAGCCCTGAACTGCTCCCATCCCTGCCTCATTCTCCTCTTCCCTTCCCAATGGTGATCCCCCTTTCTGCCTGGTTTTCTACTCCTTTGCCCCTATTAACTCATCTCTTCCTGATTTCACCATCGTTTCATCCCCAGGAGGATAGCGTACTTAGGTGACTCAACATGAAAATGAAGCAAACACAACGGTGACCTGGTCCATTCACTGGTCCCCCTCAGAGCAATACGGGGCACCCAGTCCTCATCCAGGCTGAGCTACAGCACTCCTGTTCTTGATTTGTTATTCCCCTACCATCTTGCAGCCCAAGGAAGAGTCAGCGCCTACAGAAGCCCAGGGACATCCCAGTTCAGCGGGTGTCTGAGAGCACAGCCAGGGGCAGGGCATCTGGCACGGCAAAAGCACAGAGGCAACAAATGCCCCAGACATTTTCCATCCCCTTTTGGGGCTGAACTGCTTTTCTGTCAAAGGCTGTAACCATACTGGATCAATCGCCCTGAATTACCCTGGATAAATGATGCTCAGCACCTTAAATGTAACTCGAGCAATCAGTCTTGAAATGCCCTTAAATAAACAGCTGCTTCACAATCAAGTCTTTCATTCCAAGAAGCAGAACGAGGTGGTGTTTTTTTTTTTCCTGAAGCTGCACTATATGACTATATTTTCACAAAAGCTATTAATTATTGTCCATTTCTGGAAGGGCACGCTGCTAGGCACTTCCACAGCCGCCCTCCCTTTCCCCGGCCCAGGCGCAATTTCCTGAGCTGTGGAGTAAACAGAATTACTATGTACAGAATAATCTGAGCAGTCTCTAACGGGGCAGTGTGGGCTTTCTGCCACTCCGTCAGCATTGCAGGAACCTGCGTAACAGAACTGTGATGTTACAGTCTTATGTGGGTAACACTCCCAAGCATTAAAGTGAGTAACGTGACCGGCTTGCCGCTAGGCAGATGGAGACTGCTAGGGTTGTTTGATGGTAAATGAAGACTGTTTTTTTCATTTGCTCCAAGGAGCCTGGCACAGGAAACCCCCAAATCCTATGATAATAAATCTTCTATTTATCTTTTAAATTCTGGAGCAAAATAAAAACCATTAGGCACCCACAGCCATGCACTGTGTTCTGTATTTTCCCAGCTTCCTACAACCTTCTGGCATAAAAAGATTAAGCTTTCTGAAGTAAAAAGCAACTTCTCAGTTTAATAGTAACAGCCTCTTTGCCTTGTATGGAGCACTGTTTTATGGTACTACACAACAAAAAGGCAGGAGCACTTCCAAGTTGCAAAGACGGGCATAATCTAAAAACTTGTATCTGATCCAGCCTGGTTTTCTCACTATCAGGCATTTGCAGGAAAACTGAAGAGCAGAGGAAAACACGATCCTTCCGTAGCACAAAAGTGATCACCCAGGCATTAACCTCACCACATGATTATTTTACTCATACAGACCAACACAGTATTCCAACAGACGAAAAAGAAAACTCCATACATAAGTCAAAATTATTCCAACCCTGACAGTTATGCTGAGGGGGAGGTTACTTTCTGGCTATCGCTGCCTGTTTAGGGCACCTCAGAGCAGAAATCAAGCGAGAGGTCAAGATCTCCCTGGCGATTACTCGTTCTTAATGCCACTGGAAATAAGGTCACAACAGCAGCGCCCTTGAAAATCAGCACCGTAAAGACCTTTGAAATGCAGATGCTCGGCATCTTGCAGAATCAGGCCCTCCTTTAGCAGCTGCCTTGCATCGCGTGCTTCCACACAGCCCTTGCATTACTGTATTTTGCAGTGCCATAGGACACTTCCAATGTCTCTGTTTTCTGATTTTGCAGATAACCTGATAAATAAAAGAACAAACTCAGGGGCAATACACATCTTTGCAAGAGGATCTGTCAACTAAAAATTTAGGATTGCCAGTCCAAATTAGTGCATGGTATTTTATTACATGATAAAGCACCGGCAGAGTCCAGTACAACCTCAAGGCTGAAGCTTGTTTTTAAAAAAGCCAGTATGAGTGTTTCCATTGAGGTCTGAGGGGGTACAAGGGAATGCTCTACAGGTCACCTTCAACTGTTTTTTCACCCTGATAAGAAAGAGTGCTTAAAGCACCACAAAAATACATTTGCATTTTTTCTGTGCAAAGTGCATCTATATGCAAAGCTGAAAGAGGCAGCACTGGGATAACTTCTTCATCAAACCCAGCAGTGCTTGTAGAAGTGATGACAATAGCACCTATGAACATTTAATAACCGACCTTTTAATAGGATCCTCTGAGCAGGATTGAGGACAATCCAGTGCGGCAAGTAGGTGAGAAAAAGTCTACCTGTGAATCTCTCCATCTATTCCCAAGGTCCCTTCTTCCTCAGCAAACTCAGACTTACAGAACTGATCCGCGGGCATTTCCGGGATGAAACGATGAGAACCTATTTTTGAAGACTCCCTAACCTACTCATCGTATGCACCATACAGTCCGAAATGTTATGACATGTTCTCCTTAGAATTATTTTCTGTCCGTGAGGACCCGCACAGTCAGTCAGCACATTTGGCATCCTATTTAGGGACAGTAGCTGTTAACTGGTGCAGCTTCTTAAGAAGTCTATGATGCACAGTTCTTCATTCTCATTAAAAGCAAAAAGCCTCTGGTGTCTTCAGTTTTCCCCTTCATTTTGGAGTAGATTTCTGATCAGGGAGTTCTCTATTTCCTAAAAGTAGCGTCTTGATTTTGTTAATTCATTGGTCATGGGAAAAATCTTAATGCTGGTCAAGAGTGCATCCAGTCCCTGAGTGAAGTCAAAGAACTGTAAGTCATTCATAATTACTCTGCGTGCCCTGGCCCACTGATTTTCAAACAATTTTTTGCTGTGGCTGCGTTCATATAAATGTGCTGATTATTAATATGATTTGTGTCAGTTCTTAACCAGTTGGTTAAGTACTCTTTAGAAACTGTAAATCGGTTCTTTTAAAGGCAGTTGGCAATAATTTCTTCCCAAGCTCCTTTCCAAGAGCTACACATGTGGACATTGCTGAAAATGTCCATCTAACAGTACTGGAGGATTTCCTTCCCAAATAGTAAAAACCTTAAGAAGAATGAGCAGGTGCAGATGTGGTGCAGTGAAACTGTCCACTATGACAGGGATTGAATTCTACCATGCAAGAGTTTAGCTGAACTTTTATATATATATATATATATATATATATATATATATATATTAGTTAATTGATCAAGAAAATACAGCTTTGGAGAAATGAAAAGTTATTTCTGAAGTCCTGCAAATTTGGCAAATAACTTTGATTGTTAAAAGAAGAAAAATTGGGAAGGAGTTTTGAATGTCCAAATGCTTGATTTCATTATTATCTAAATAAAAATGCCATATTTTTTTAATTGAAAATTCATTTCATAACTTATTTTAAAAATATTTTTATTTAATTTAAACCAGGAGATTTGGGAATCCATCTTTAAACTGGTTGTGTAACTTAAAAATGTGAGGTAGTTTGATGATACAAAAATAAATATTTAAAGGTTGGCCAAAACCTAAGCTTTCCTGTCTCTCAATAAAGTAAAAAAAAAAAAAAGCTTTTATTCCAGCGAACCTAAATGCCTCCTTACCATCTTCACTTTTTTTCTGTTCAGTCCCCAAATCCTCTGCTGCTGCGAATCAGCATGTGCTGGCCTAAGACATTTGCTAGGTGCAGCCTTCCCTCTCACAGCTGTAAGTTTGCATTCCCAAATCTACAGAAAACACTGGACAGCCCACGGTCACAGGGGTTTGACTCAGACAGTCCTTTCACCATCTTCACAATTCTGTCAGATCAAAAGCTAAACTGAGCAAATGGTATATGGAAATATTATTGTAAATATTATTGTAATGAGTGCTTTTGTCACTTCTTGGGCCGATTTACCGATCCATTGTTTTCTGATCTTGCAGAATACCCAACTAAAAGATGCACCCAGCATAAATGTTGCTGCTAGAACTTGAACTGGCACTCCATTTCCTCTCAGAGTTTTAAACATTCTTAACCTGCTTTCAAAGATATTTCAATTTATTTTTACCGTAACACCGTGTTATCTTTCCCTAGCCCTTCTCACCAAAGCACACTACAGCTTTTACCACAAGAAACGCAATGCTGTTGTATTTTGAGACAGCAGATGCTTTGCAGGCAGAAAGGTTGGAATTGTAACCTATTTCAACCAGTATCGGAAATAAGCAGCAAAAAGCTGCACCATCTTTTTTTCTCTGAAAACTAAAATGTCTCAGCATTGCTGCACAGTACTCACTACTTGTGGAAACTCTAGTTCAAATAATAAGGCAGAAAAGCCAAATCTTTCAACGTCCTGCTATGCAGAGCTGCTCTGGGCAGGATTAGGCACCGGAGTGCTGGGAAGCCCCCAGTTGCCTGCGTTTCCTTGTACCCCCAGGTGCCCGCTGCTGCCCTTCCCAATGAGGCCACACGGCTCCCAGGCTGACCAGATGCTGACCACTTGCGTGTGTGCCCACCCTGCTTTTGCTGTCAGGATTTAAAGAGAATTACTCGTCCCATTGCTGCAAAGTAGTTGCATGGTTTGGGAGGATGTCAGAGAGCTAAGGGCTAGCATAAAATCCTGCAAGTCAACAGGCACCAGAAAGCTCAGCCTCTCCGGGAAACTCTGTTGATCTCTGAAAATGCTGTCAGTTTTGGAAAACTTAAGCTTCTTTCAGTGAACTTGATTTTACATCACCGGTGTAAACTACAGATCTCAATATGGACGCTTGGGGTGATTTAAATTGCACTTGAATACATTTTACTTGCAACAGGAACTGATGTAAATGCCATGTGAGCTGGGCTCAATATATCCAGGAATTTTTTCCCGAGTGCTCTCAGACTCATTTTAGTGCATTTTTTACACGAGTGTAAGCTTGTTAATCTAGATCAGAAGACAGGAAAAAAGTTAAAAAAAACACCCAACCACGCTTCAACCTTCAAAGACATAAGACCGCAAGCAAAGATTTATACAGGAATCCAACTGATTAAAATAGGAACAGTGATCTGTGTGACTAGAGGCGACTTAAGTGGCACCGACTGTGTTGTAAAACAAGGCAAATGCTCTTTCCTGAGCGTAGCACTCTTGGAAGTCATCTTTCAACTTTTCCATCTGAAAAAAGCATCAGTTTTCCTTAAAGACAGATACAGATAAAGCGGGACACTTCTGCCTGATGAGAGGCTAGCTGGGCTGATATTTGATATAAGTGCTCAGTCCCAAGTGGGAGGAGGGAGAAGTGATTGATGGTTTGTAAGGAATTACTTGACTTTTGCTTGTAACAGAAGCTTTTTGGATTCTCCCGGAGTTCTTGTCAAAGACAAGAAACGTCTTTTGAAACAGCAGCTTTCCACTTCCCAGAAGACAGAATAAACCCGCGTAAAAAACGCTGCAGATTTAAAATACACATAAGAGAAAGGAAGAGGTTGTTTGACACACCGCCTTTTTTCTAATACTCTGCTGTTCTGTAAGGTTTGTCTCTATTACCCTGTTGCCTGCCCTCTTCATACAGCGCACGCAATTCACCTCTCTGCAGGAGGAGTTGCACAAACCCAGCATCGGGAGGGAGTTCACCAGTTCGGTAAGAAGACGCGTATTCCCGCAGAGACAAGTCCTTCTCACTCTCTGTCTCCTCCGGCTCCAAGGTCAGAGTTGTGTGAACTTGACCAAAGCAAACCCTTCCCCGAGCCCCCCCAGGGCTCTCCTGGCTCCCCTCTGGACAGCTCCATCTGCCTCCTGCAACCCTCTCCTCTTCTCCTCTGGGAAGGGCGAGAGCCTGAGCTCTGCAGCCAGGGCACAGAGGGGAGCAGAGGCACAATGAGGGTCAGGTTTTCACGTTTCCTTCCATCATACACACAAGGGATCAATGGATCGGAGCTCGGTATCCCCTCTTTAGGGAGACAAACTGATGATCCAACAGGTGGAATGAATCCATACAATCCCAGTCACACACATATTTGTTAGAAAGACGTCACATCCATAAATCCCAGTCCCAAGCAATCCTGCAACAAGCAAAGCCGACGCTCTCTGTCTTACACCCTGCTCTCTTACATCTTGTTGTTACGGAGCATTGCTCTTTGGCAAGCCTCAAGGACCGTGGCAAAGGGTGGTGTACACCAATTCACCCTACCCCATCAAAGAGACAAGAGAAGGTTCTCTGCCAGCTCTTTAAATCCTAGTGCCATCCACCCAGCGCTCAAACAAAAGCTGAAGTGAGAAACTGCATCTGGAACCAAATTAAGTTGCTCCCTACTCACGGGTTTAACAGCCACTGCTCAGAAAAAAAAAAAAAAGGGACTTCATCAACATGAGCATTCAGAAGCAGTGATATTAATAATAATAATAATAATCACATATGATCAATCACATTTCTCCTGCTCTTAAAATCTGTTTGACTCTCCAGAGGGTGGATGGGAGGGGGCTTGCCCGGGGGCAAGGGGGAGCCGGTACCCTGCAGTGGAGTAGGATTAGGAGGGATATTCCTGCAACCTCCCAGGACAGGCAGGAGAACTACACGCCGTGGTAAAAGAGATGGGGTTTTTACTCCTTGCCAACCACGGAAGGCTTTGTCAAACTATCGGATCTTAACCTTACGGATAAGCAGCTGTAATAAACATGTTGTAGGTCCCAAAATGTGCACCATGTTGTTTTCTCTCATTGCAAGGCTTCGCAGCAGTTCATTAATGTAGCTTTAGAAAAGCACACGGAACGAAAAACGATTTGCAATGCAACGTCTTCACAGACTGACAAAAATAAAACTCTCGAAAGTAGTTTTGGTTTGGTTTGGTTTGTGTTTTTTTTAACAGATGTGTGCATTTTTAATATATGCAATCAAAAATACCGATGGGATGTGTGGTACGCAGACTGCACTGGCGAAATTCGTTTACAAACTCGCCAGCATGTTTCTCTGCGAGGAACAGGACCGTTCCAAAGCCAAGAAATGATAAATTTTTAGCCGCACCATTTTGCTCTGCCTCTGAGGCGCCCGTGCAGCCTCCCTCCGTGTAGTGACCCCGACCGCCGAAGGGAGCAGCCGTGTTTCGGGGGGGAAAAAGGGGGAACAACCTCGTGGAGACGTCGTCCCCCTCCAAAAAAAAACCGTCCTAAACTTTCGACGAGCAAAGGAGCGAGCCCGGCTCTGCCTCGGCCTGTCCCTGCGCCCCTGGGGTGGCAGAGGGAAGGGCCGACGAAAGCCACCGCTGCAAGCGATGGTAAATAATATATACATCGAGGGAGGCAACGCCTGGACCCCCCGTGACCTTTCCCTGCTCAGGTTTAATCTATAAATACCCACAAGACATCCGAGCCCATTGTTTTGCTGCCCTCTGAAACCAAACCTGCCAAGGGGACGGAGGGGCGCCCGCCGCCGCCTGCGCCCCGCCACCCTCCTCCTCCTCTTCCTCCTCCCTCCTCCTCCTCCTCCTCTCCGCAGCGGCCGCGGAGGATGCGGGGCGGCCCGGCCCGGCGGCGCGGCAGGATCGGGGCCGGCCCCCCGCCCCCTCCGCTCCGCCGAGCCCCGCGGAGAGCCCGCCCGCCCGGCCGCGGCCCCACGCACGGCGGGGCCCGAGTGGGCGCGGGGGAGGGGGGGACCGGAGGGGACGGGAGGGGGAGAGCCGCTGTAATCCCGAATTCCTTTTCACAACTTCGTTATTAAAACTCGCCCGTTATTAAAATCCGGCTTTATCCCCCTTTTAAATGAGTCTCGTAAAACAGCGCATTAACTCCGGCGACAAGATTCATTGCCGAGACATAAATAATTCGGATGCTCGGGAGATATTTTTTGCAAACCTGGGAGATCCGTCCGATGGCTTTTCTCACCTTCACCCACCCCACCCGGCACCTCCCAGCGTCTCCCGGGAAGATGCGGCCGCGGCGAGGGTCCCTCCGGCACCCGGGGCCGCCGGTATGGTCATCGAAGGGTTTGGGCACGGCTGGAAAATCACACGTAAAGGGGCGGTGAGGGATTTCGCCAAAACGGGGAGGCGAGGAGCGCTGCCTCCCCCGCCCCGAGGGCTGCATTTTGTTCACCCCCAGCGCCAAAGCCGCACCGAGAGCTGCGAAGCTCCCGCACCGGGAGCGGAGCGGGGCCGCCCCGCCGACACCCCCCACAGCCCCGGGGCACCCGGCACCACCAGCGGTGGGGACGGAGAGGCAAAATCCCCGCGGGACGTGGCCAACGTGTGGGAGAGAATTCCCAACACCCGCCTTACAGGGGAAAGAGCTGCAAAAACGAGAGCGAAGCCTTACTCCTCCCTTGGCGGCGTTTGGTTCCCCGCAGCGAAGGGTTTTCAGCCTTTCAGACCCCTCTTGAGCTGAAATTGGGAGAGGGGATGGGGGGGGGGGGGTGTTTGCAAGGAGATCAATATATCGGAGCAGACCCGACTTACGTTCTCACACGCGAAATCAGCACATCATTTCTCGGCGTGTACTGTAATATTTGGGGCCTCTCTGTAAGCACACCCCTACCAATGCTATCTCCAGCAGAAGGAACAGCCCCGAGTTATTTCCTACGCTACTCGGGGGCAGCGACTTTTGAGTTTTGAACCTTTGGGACGCTATAAAATCTCCTTTTTCTTTTTTTTTTTTTTTTTTTTTTTTTTGTATACCGCTGGAGATTTGGCAAGTTTAAAATACTTTAGGTGTAAAGTTTCTTCTTAATTGGGTCTTGTAAAGATGGAATTTGGTGGCCATTATACAGCCGCTAATCAATTTTCACCCAGCAGCAAAGGTACGCCGCGGAGGATTTAGGTTTAATGAAGTGACTGTGCAAATTACAGTCGCGGACTTTATTTAAAGTCTATCAACCTCCTAAAAATGATTTCTCAAACTGTTCTTGATTTCCTTTGCTTTATGAAAAACATCACGTTTGCTTTCTAAGGTTTTGAGCATTAGCAGCCATTCTCTCCCGCTCTCCAGTCTGGCGCAGGGGGGAGTTTTCCAGGTTTTATTTCGAATTCATGCAGAAATGGGCAAATTAAACTTGTACACCGTCCAAAAATATATCTTATTGTGGCTAAAATAACGAGAAACGGTTCCAAAAAAAAAAAAAAAAAAAAAGACGACTGATGCACATATCTGCTCTGCTAGAGTAAAGCGGAGTTTTGTCGTTTCCTTCGCGCATTTATTATTTTGAAGGGGGAAGACTCGGAAACCGTAAGCTATTTTTTTAGTGGTTGATATTGCGATAGCTTCGGTCCCCTCTGCTTTACGCCCGCCGCTCCGCTGAGAGGGAGGTCCCGGGCAGCAGATTTTACCTTGGGATCCGCACCGGGACCGGCGGCTGCTGCTGCTGCCACAAGCAAACCCAAATGCCGTTCCTTGAGAGCGGGGCCGGGAGAGGTGTCCGGAGTTCCCGGTCTTTCGCTCCCTTTAAAAACACTTAACAAGACTTGTTTACAACAGATACTTTTTACACCTCGATCTCTAATTCTTTCTCCTTTTTTTTGTTTGTTTGTTTTGGTTGTTTGGGTTTTTTGGTTTGTTTGGTCGGTTGGCTTTTTTATGCTGGGTTCTGGCTGCTGATGTTTATTGATAGCGCGGGGAACGTCACGCAAAAAAAAAAAAAAAAAAAAAAAAAAAAGGTGTTTTCTTCTCCAAGTGCAGCGGAGTGGACTTGGCGCGAGTGGAGGAAATTTCTGCCCTTTCTCTTACGGGGTCGCGCACAGAAATCGCTTGGCCTTTTTCCCCCCACCCGAATATTAAATGGAATCTAAAGAGAAATTACCTAAAATTCCTTTTCTCGGAACAATATAATGGTGAGAGCGGGGCCGCTCCCTCCGTCCCATTTCAAGACGCTGGGGAGCGGGGCGGGGGTCGGCGAGAAGGGGTGCGGGGGGCAACGCGCTTTCACTCCCCGGGGCCGCCGCGGGGCCGGGGCTGATTTTTGTGGGACCGTCGTTTCAGGCCGGAGGAAAGCGGCCGGGGGGGGGGGAGGGCAAGAGCAGACCGAGGGCTTCGCTTAGGGCCAAATGATCCCTCCAGGCTACCGGCTCCCTTTTAAATAAAAATAAATAAACAAATACATGTTTAACTTTAAACCCAAAAATACCACGAGGGAAATTTCGTGCTCTCTCTCCTCAAATACCGTGCAGCAGACCAAGAGGGACCGGGTGCCCAGGCGCTGCTCCAAACACCTCGGTTCCCGGGAGGCAGCAGGCTTGGTAGCGGGGGCCGGACTCCTCGGAGCCCCTCTCACCCGCTGCCCCTGGTCCCGGCGAGGCCCTCTTCCCTGCCGGGAGCAGTGCCCCCGCGAAGAGGGGCGGCCTCCCTCCGCCGTCCCCCGCCCCGCGCGGCCGCCGGGGCTTGCCCGCTCCCTCCTCGGCGCGGAGCGAGGCCGCGCCGCTGAGCCCCGGCGGGGGGGGGGGGGGGGGGGGGAAGGACGGGCCCCCAGCCCCTCGCAGCCGGGCTGAGCCCGCCCCCGGCCCGTGGAGGTCTCGGGTGGGAGCTCGCCGCGGGGTGTGGGTGCGGGTGCAGCGGGTCCCCGCCGCTCCTCCGAGCCGGCGCCCCTCGCCTCGGCGCAATGCTGACCCGGGGCGGCCGCCTCCTCCGCCTCCTCCTCCACCGAAACGTCCGGTTAGGGCGGCACGGTCTCCACGGGGCAGACTCGGGGTGGTGGCCGGTGTCTCGGAAAGGCGCACGGAAGAGGAGAGGGGAGATCCCTCCCGCGGGGGTGCGAGTGTCGTGCCCCACTCCCTTGCCCCGACCCACCCCGGCACCCCCGAGGCGGTCGGGAAGCTCCAGGGCAAAGCGAAACGCGTGGCCCGAGGCACTCGGGAAGGACGGTCGCTACCGGCAGGCACGGAGAGGGAGGAGAGAGGGAGAAGGAGGAAGCGGGGGGGGACACACGCCGTTCCCTCCCGAGAGGTCATGGAGTTGGGGGGGGGGAGGGGGGGGAAGAGCCGCAGTGAATAGGAGAAAAGTCCCCGTAAACCGAAAAAAAAAAAATATTAAAATCCAAAGAACCTTGCGCAAAATCGTCGTGTCCCCCCGCCTTCCCCTTTTCCTCTACCCCCGGTCCCGGATGTTTCCCGGGACCCGCTGCCCGCCCTGCCCGGCGCCGCTCTCCCGCGGGCAGCTGCCGGCGGCCGGGAGGGAGCGGGGCCGGGGGGATCCCCGAAGAGAAAGGAGCTGCACTAACCGGGGTTGAGGTCCAGGCACTGAGTCGGGTCTTCATTGTCCCCCAGCTGGCCGTTGGGGCTGAGGCTTTCCATGGACAAATCCAGCCCCTTGTCCTCCCAGTCTCGCAGTTTCCTCTTTTTATTTGTCCCAATCAAGGCTTCGACCGAGAAAGCGTGAGCTCGGGAGCTGAGGGCCACCGCCGACCGTCGCCTCTCACTCATCTTATCCCCCAGCCCAGACCCTTGGGCAGATGAGCGGCCAGTGGCTGGGAGCGCAGAGCTCGGGGACCAGAGGCAGAGCCTCTCGCCTCTTTCTCCCCCCACCCCTCCCCAGCTGCACCCCCAGAAAGGACCAGCCCTCAGTCTCCCGAAGGCACTACATGAGGCGGCAGATACTCCGTAGGCAGAGCCGGGAGGGTGTGCTCAGCCCAGGTCCCCAGCACTTGCTCAGAGGGGCTGCAGGCTGGATTTCATCTTTTTTTTTTTTTTTTTCCTTCTCCCCTTTTTTTTTTTTTTTTTTTTTTTCCCCAGGAGTTAGGCGGCTGCGTGCGCCGTCAAGAAAAAAAAAAAAACAACCAAACCTAAACTGTCCCCGGCCAATAGGAGGGAGAGATCGGGAGAGACCCAAAAGCTGCGGCCCAATGGGGAGGGGAGGGAGACTCGGGCTTCAGGGCGAGGAATTTTGGCCATCTGAGTCCTGGAGCACCGGCCGGGAGAATTAACTGTTTGAAGAACGGGTAGCCAGTGGGAAACCCATGGCTCTAATCGGAGAGAGGTAACAACTCCCGCCCTTCTCTCCGCCGCACCCAGGTTTCCCAGGGGCTGCTGCCACCCTAATCCCCACGCAAAGTACCCGAGAGGGGCTTTACCCCCCAGGGGTGCCGGATGAGGGGGTGTTTTTAAAACGTCATTCATGCCATGTATTACTCGCGCTTGCCGGCGGAATCGGCGTTTGGCCCCGCAAACGGCGACGTCTCGGCGGGGCGGGGGGGGGAGGTGTTGAAGTTTCACTTTGGTGCGTGCCCGTGGAGTGGCGGGGCTGAGCGGGCGGCGTGGGCTGGCGCCGGCAGCGGGGCGAATAGATCCAGAGATCCCCGGGCAGGGGAGAGCGTTCTCTTCGGGAAGAGGGAAATTTTTTTATATATACATATAGATATATATAGATTATTTTTTTTCCTTTCCCGCTTCTTTTTGCCACTTTAGCTACAGCGAGAACAAAAGCCCGTTAGGCACAGATCCCGACCGGTGGCCTGGATGATGTTCAGCGTTTTATTTCTGCGCTGTCCTGAAACCCTCCGGGCCGAGGCGGGTCCGCAGCAGTTCCCACGCCCCTCGGTCGCGCGTGGCGCGGGGGGCTGGCAGTGACAAGGAAGCCAAGGGCTGCATGTGAGAAGGTGAAGGAAGCACCGTGTGTTTTCATTACCTGACGGGACAGAGGAATAGTAGGTGAAGTCAAGCGAAACACCGCCTAGGGAAAACACAGCGGGGAAAGCCGCCGGGGGTTAACACCATCCCGAGGATCGAATACAGGTTCAAAATAAACAATAAATAATTACAAAGTAACGAAAGGAATTAATACGGATCGAGCCACGGTGGGACAGCGGGCGAGGACACACACCCCCCACATTTCAGGAAGGGATTTTTATTTTCGGCTGGTCTTTCCCCCGTGCTCCCCGAAGGCGCAGAGCTGCTCCGAGCAGCTCCGGGAGAGAGCGAGATTTTTCTCAGGCGAAGTTTTTTTCGATGGGGCTGGACACAAGTGAAGGTGGTGGGTGGCGGGGGGGGGAACACGGACGGACGGACGGACGGACGGACACTGCCTTTAGGTGCATGAGTGACCCCCCCCGGTGCCCACGTCTGCGTGGTACCGCGGAGCCCTTCAGCCCCCTCTCCCCAGCCTAAAAGCGCTGGCTCTCGCCGGCGTGACAGCAGTCCCGACGGGGTTCACACGCACGGGAAGGGATTTCAGATGAAAAGCGAGAAAGCAGCCGTTTCTTCGGGAAATCCCGGAAAAGCTAAGCCCCGTTATCTAGGCCGAAGAGCAGGTTTCGTGCATCCCCATCACCCGCCCTACACCCCCTCGGCCGCCCCCTCCCCCCCCCCGCCGTCTTCCCCCCGCCGCTCCTGTCCCCTCCCCTCTGGTACCATCGCCTTTGGCGTGTCACTCGCCGAGGGTTGAGCGCCGGGCACAGCGGCATGGCCACGGGGGGGGCGGTGTACCCCCCACCCCACCCCGGCACTGCTCCGCTCTTCGGCTCCGCGGGGAGCTGTGCCGGGGCGGGAAGAAGGGAGAGACAGAGGCGGGGGCTTGGAGGGAGCCGGCAGCGGGACTGACCGAGGAGCGGGGACCCGGAGGGGTCACATGCGTTTCCAGCGGGGTCCCCCGTGTATGTGTCCTTCCCCCGGCGCAGGAATGTCTCCCAAATAAAAAAAATTAAAAGAAATAAAAGAAATAAAATCCGTTTCCCTCTTGCCGAAAGCCTCGGAAACGCTCGTCTGGGAGACAGTCACCGAGGAAGGCTTTTAAAGAAGCTGGAGGGAGATTTTCGAAAGAGAGCCCAAGAAAACAGAGGATTATTTATAGTGTTTTAGCGAGAGGAAATGGTGTTGGAAAGGCAGGGCGATTTAAACGAAATTTGGGGGCTGATGGAAGAGCGCAGAAACACAATTTTCACAGCGTTAAAGTGTGGTTTTACGGGTCGACAACTTAAAGCAGCTCCCGACCCCCCCCGGGGTCCCTGACCGAGGGGTTCTCCGCGCTGCCGCCGCCCGAGGTCCGCAAGCCACCACAGGCCACCCCGCGCCCGGCGCCGAGCCCCCGAGGGACCGACCCAGGGAGCAGACCCTGTCGCCCGGGACGGGAGAGCAGCTCCCCGCCGTCCCGCGAGCGGTGTCCGGGGGCGCGGGGACACGCAGCCGCCGTCCGCCGCTCCTCTCCCTCCTCCCCCGCCGGCTACGCCGGTGCCCGGGAGATTTCGCACAGCTCGCCCTCCCTCTGCCCCGTCTGCGGTGCAAAAGCGATAAACACAAAGGCATCGGCGGTGCGAACGGAGGGACGGGGCAGCCCCTGCAGCGACCTTGCGGCCCCGCGCACACAGGGACGCGCCGGGGGGCAAGGGGAGGGATGGGGCCGGGGGGGCGGGCAGGGCGGGCAGCCGGGGGGATCGCTGCCCCGGCGCTGGAGAGGGCTCGCCCGGAGGAACCCCCGCTCCTCGAGCCGGGGGATGGGGCCGCGACTCAGCCTTTGCACCAAAATCCCACCGAGCGAAAGGCATCGGCGCTGCGCCGCCGGCAGCCGGTCCCCGGGGCGCTCCTCAGCCGGAGCCGGGTTTAGGGACCAGGCCCCCGCGCCCCGCGCAAAGCGGCGTTAATCTGGAGTCGGCCTGGGCTTAATCTGGATTCAGCCGCTGGGATCCGACTCCGACCCCCCCGGCCGCCAGAGATGAATGCGTCCCCTTTGCCTGGTCTTTATTCCAGACCCTTACTCGCAGGGGTAGCTCCCATTAAATCCAGGAAACTGCTCCCTGGAATAAAGTGGCGGGAGCAAGGGTCGCAGGGCCAGGCCCCGGGGTTTATAAAGAAATCATTCACTCCCACTTTCCAGTTGTCGCAGAGCAAGCCTGAAAATATTTGTTTGTATGTGGCAATATTTGGAAAAGGGAGAAATAAGGGGAGCTGGCTGCGGGGCGGGAGTGCTCTCCAGATGTGCGGCTTGCAGGGGTTGAGCCCAGCCGGTTTCAGACCCTGCTCCACAGCAAGGAAATCCTCACCGAAGGTCCTTTAGCCAGACCTAGCCCGAGGATTTTTTTTTTTTTTTTTGTCTTTTTAAAGTTAGTAATTGAAACCAATGTTAAACCTCGTCAGCGGGTGCGGGCTGAAGGCTGTCTGATAACGTGAGCGAGTGATTTACTGGACTTTAATGCAACGTCGATTATCTTTTAAAATGGACCGGAGGATTTTGAGGCTGGCGCGCTTTCCTAAGAAGCGAGTTTAAAGTGAACTCAGGTCGCCGCTTGGAAACTCGAGTGAGGTGATGTTCCCGGGCTGCGCGGAGTCAGTTATTGTGACTGCGGAAGAAAAAAATACGCCTGCAATTTATTTTTATGGTCTGCACAAACGGTATTGTTGCGTGTTATTAACTAATTCATAATTATATCCCTATTATGCCGTCGATTCGTTCCCCCCTCCCCCCCCCCCTTTCCCCCGGTTTTCTCAGGCTTTGAGAATTGAACCACCGCAAAATATTTACAGTCTCAAGTGTTTTTTAAATGGGCTTTGTTTGTGTTTTACAGAATAAAAATCTCTATTAGTGTTTAAACAAACACCATGCCAGTCTCTTAAGCCTTCCAGATGTTTGCAATAAAATGTCAGGTTTTGCCTTTGGGACTCGAAATAAAATTTAACTACCTTCACCCTGTAATTATTCTCTTAGCTCTCCCTTCATAAATTTATCTGCTTTCTATCAGGAGAGAAAAAAAAATCCGATTATACACTTGGACTATAAAAAACAGCCACTACTTTCCCTCCATTTTGCCAGGACTTCTCCCCCCGCTTGTTTCGGCACCACAGACCAAGGCGCGTACATTATTTCCGTCTCTCCTGTTTTCGGGGCGGCAGAAGACCAGGCAGAGCAGAAACGCAGCCGCAGGTTTCCTGGGCTTTCGGCAACAAAATGCCCCGTGTCCCCGTCCCGTCGTCGTTGTCGTCCCCCTCCTCCGCAGCCCCATTCCGGTCCCGGTGTTCCCGGAGGGGAGACGAATCGGGAACATAAATTGTCCCTGAACTTCCTCCCGCTCCGGGCGTCACTTCTCCGCAGGCACTAATCAGACCTGACTGCATTTCGCAGCCTCCCCGTGGAGCTGTTTGGAAATAGGCAATTACGATGAATAATTCAAACAAAGCAGGTTCCCGTCGCAAACAAAAACGAAAGTCCCGGCTAGAGACCCTTCTTTGCCTTCTCAGCGACTAAGCTGGAACAACACAGGCAGGGGTAAAAGCCACGCGTTTCGTATTTACCACGCCAAACTTCACAACAACCCGCAACGATAAGCGAGGGTCTGAGCCATCTCTTTCTTCATTTGCCGCCCCCAGCCCCACTTCGCCTGGCTGTCAGCGGGATCGCAGAGTTTCTGCGGCTTTCTGCCCTCCCTGCATGCATAAAACCGTCAGATGCACCCGGGTGCGCTTGGTCTACTCCCCGCTCCCTGCGCCCCGGGGGGCGCGCCCGCCCGCGACACCCCGCTTCACGCCCACGGGCGCCCCAGGACCCACTCCCGGCTGCTCCTACTCCTGGCCGCCCGCTTTTTTAGAATGTATTTGTTTTCCTCCCTTCTCCGCGGGGAGAAGCCTTCCTCCGCTGATTTTCTCCCCGCCTGGCGCCGAGGTCCCTGCTGACAGGTGAACCCGCCTGGCTGCAGCTCTCGGCCGGCGGGAGGCAGCTCCGAGGAGGGCAGCGGCTGGCAAGCCCGCTGGAGAGCAAGGGGTCTCTCAAAAAAAGGCTGCGCTCAGCTCGGCTCCTCCGAACAGGAGAAGGACGCGGAGGAAAGTAGGTGTCTCGCCAGAAATGCCAGCGGGTCCGCAGCTCACCACCCGCCACGGTACCTTCCCGACAGCCGTATCACACCCACACATCCCCCCACCCCCCACGGACCCCCCGCGAGAAGAGGTGGCAAAGCGAGACAAGGTCGCCCACACGGGAAGGCTGGTGCCGAGGGGAAACGGGGGGGCCGGGCTCTGCCGCCCGTCCCCGCTCCCCCGGCCCCATCTGCATTGGGGTCTCTGAGGTTTCCTCGGGGCCTCCTTTTTCCTGCCCCTGCTCCCCCTTTGCAGGTGGCCTCGGGGTGGTGTTGGAAGGCGGGAAGGGACCGAGAGAGATCTCCAAGCGGTTTTTGGGTCTGTTTTTTGGTTGAGTTTGGGTTGTTTGGTTTGGGTTTTTTTGCACACACACACACACCCCCCCCCCCAAGAAATAAACTGCCCTTAGGTGATTGCGGAGGAGATCTAGAGGGTTAGGGGACCTCGGAAAGAGCGGGCAGCGGGGCTGTATCTAGACAAGTTCCAGGACAAGAGCTTTAACCGGGTTCACTGTCAGAGCCCGAGCACACGGGGGAGGTTGCCCGCCAGGCGCCAAACCTCTCCCGGAGGCCGTGGGGCTCAGCCCTGCCGTGCTTGGGCTCGGCACCGCTATTGCTCCTAGCTCGCACCGGGCCGCCGATGCCTCTCCTCTCGACCCACCGCGGCTCGGCCAGAGGGATACGCGGAGCACCGGGAAAGCCGGGCCGGGGCCAGGCGTGGGGCAGCCCACGCGCGTCCCGGCGGAGAAATTTTACTCTCAAAGGTGACTGTTCCCAGCCGGGTGCCCGGCTCTACTTCTCTGCCGGGAAAGAAAAAGAAATCTGTTCCACGCCGGTAGCAAACACCATTTACACGGCGGCGCGTTGAAGAACTACTTCTTCGCAGATTATTGCCGCTATTATAATTTGGGGTAGGTTGGGGGTTTTGAAGTTTGGGGGTTGGGTTTGGGGTTTTTTTTGATTATTTTTTTCGCCCAGCCCCAAGGCAATGCTGGGCTCCCAAACCCGCAGGACCGAGTGCGATGAGTGGGATGATCGGGGACTTCACCGGTACACGGGACCCGCGGTACCTTGCAGCCGCCCCAGCTGGAGCTGCCGGAGCTGGGAGGAGGAGCGGGAGCGGCCAAGCGTGCTTTCACCTCCAGGCCGGACCCACCTGGCAGCCACGCTCCCCCTCCCTTGTCCCCCCCTTGTCCCCACACCTCGCACACGCCGAAAAGCGGCGTTCCTCAGAAAACGCCGCGGGTCTCGCCCACAATGGGTCTCGTATGGGGCCCTGCAGGCAGACAACCGGCCCCTTGTTACCCAGACGGGATCCAAAGCCCGCTTTTCTAGGGAAGAAAGCCGAGCTGCGCACAGCATTTCAATGTGTGTTCAGTCAAAAAAATAAATATAAGGGGATTTTTTTTTCTCTTCAAGGCACAGCCCTTTGAACCAAGAGAGGTCTGTGCGCTCCCCTACCTCATACATGATGTGTTATACTGTAAACAATCCCGCTTCGGGCCGATCTGAAAATGCAGCAGACTTTAATGGGACTATTCAAGAGAGCGGTGGCTGCGGGATGTGATCATCCACCCTGCTCTCCAAAGCGAGCGTTTACCCCGCCGTGCTACCAGCGCCCGGCACCGCCGCGAAAGCGGGAGCGAGGTCCCGGCCTCCGCGACAGGCAGCGATGTACGCGGCGCAACCCCCTCAACTGCAAACCCCGCTTGTTTCTCCCCGCGTGAAACGCGGCTCCTGTGTAAAGCAGAGACTCCAGAAAACCGGTCCCGGTCCCCACAAAATGGCCCCAATCGGTCGGGCCCCGGCGGGTCCCTTTCTGCGTCGCAAACCTCGCCCGCTCTTGCTCCGCGCCCGGAATTTACTCAGATTTATTATTAAATGAACGTTTATTAGTTTCTTATTTTGTTTTTATTAGTACTAGTACTAGTAACTAGTAGCCAAAAAGCTGCCCGGGACTGGGCTATCTTCGGGACGAAGTTTTGGGTTGTCCGAGGAGGATTTGCTCCAAGTGCCTGCGGTCACACCTTTGCCGTGCGCCCTCGCCCGCCTCGCAGGGCTTTGTCCCGGCTGGAAGACAGAAACCTTGGAAGCGAACGGAGGGCGCCGGGCGATGCCGTCGTGGGGCACCTCCTGATCCAGCTGGACCTTTATCCCCCCCTCCCCCGGCGCAGCTTTCTCGGCTCCCCACAGCCCATCCCGCTCATTCCCAGCAAAGGTGTGGAAACCTACAAAGATTCCGCGTTCCCCCTCCCCCCCCCCCCCCCCCCCCCGGCTCGGTGCTGCCTGCTTTCCTGTCGGGGTCACTTTCTATCATGATATTGATACCACAAGTGTCTTCTCTCTCCATGCCCCGGAGGAGACGCAGTCACGCAGCCGTGGTCACGCAACGCCGGGCAGCCCGTGCGGTGCTCCCCCCTTCCCCCGCCGCAAGGCCTCTCCCTGCCCCGCATTCGCCCCCGTCACGTCCCCGTCGGAGGGGGCACGGAGTCGCCCAGGGTCAAGCCAGCGGCCGTGTGGCATCCCCGGAGGGAGGAGTCCGAGGGCCGAGCCTGCAGCCCACCCCCGGGGAGCCAGAGATCCCACTCCTCAGAGCTTTCGGGGCTGGGGCCGTGAGGCCGGGCACCGGGCTCGGCGGGGGGGGGGGCCGGCGCGGGGCTGGGGGCAGGCGGGGCGGGACACCAGAGCTGGAGGGCGCCGGCCGGCCTGCCCAGCCCGCCGCGGGAGCCCCCCTCGCCCTATCCCGCAGTGCCGCCGTTCAGGCTCTCGGAGAACAAAGTTTTGCGGGCGGGGGATGTGGGGTGGTGGTGCAGCAGCCAGCTCCTGACGGCGTGGGCCGAATCGCAGGGAGATCCCCGCGGCAGGGTTCCCAGGCTGCCCGGGGGGCGCAGCCCGGGCGGCCTCGGTGAAACCGGCCGCAATGGGCTCCGGCTTTGGGAAAGGCACCGGGGACAGCTGGCGCCGGCTCTCGCCCGGCGCGGCCGGCCGGCTGCGGTGGAGCTGGGGCGGGTGAGGTGGGAGAGCCGGCGGCGGAGGAGGGGACTCGCCCGGTCTCACCAGTGGGAGAGTCGGCGGCGACTCGCCCACGGGAGAAGGGGCAGAGAAGAAAATTTAGAGCGGGATCCGGCAGCTCGACACCGGTCGGGCGTAAGGGGGGCTTCACCTCCGCGGGGGTGAGCGGCCAGCGAGGGAGGGAGACCCGCTGCGGGGGTCGGGCCCGCTGCCCGGGTGTTCAGCCGCCTGCATCCAGCGGTTCTTTTCGTGCGTGGGTGGCAGGCGGCTAAATAGGTGCTCCTGACTTTGGGCTTCAGTCAGGCGGGACCAGCATGACGAAAGCGGCCGCACAGCAACCAGACCAAGCCAGCCTGTGCCACACTGCAGCCGCGCTCGGGGAATAGGGGCTCTGCCTTTGGAAAACAAAAACACAATAGCAATTAAGCGCTCATCTGAGTGTGACTGCTTGTTTGGCAGGGACTGACCGGAACCTGGAGGCTTTCCCCTCGCCAGCACACACATTTGCCCCCGTTTCCCTCCTTCCCCATCAGTGCGAGAGGCGTCCCGCACCGGCACGTCCTGCCGCGGGAACGCGCTGCAGCGACCGGGACGAGCCCCAGGCTGGGGGTGACCCCAGATCCCCCCGCCTTCCCCCGAGGAGGGGGGACACGATACCACGATGACGACACACGCGCAAGGGGGACAAGTGTGGCCTCTTCTTAAACAGCAGGGCCGAGCAATAGCCTCAGAGTCAAAAGTGTCCCCGTTCGCAGTCCTGATCGGAAGTTTTCTTCTTTACGGATGCCTTATTGCAGATCGGCCCGTTTGTTAGGATCCCCCTCTGCCTTGATAATCCCGCCGCGTTTTGCTCCCTCTGCGTTAATGTGGTTTCTCCTCTTGCCTTTCAGGATTATCAAAATCTCTCCCTCTCCCTTCCTCTCTTCGCCCTCTAAAGCCGGGTTGCAGAGGAATGTTGGCTCAACCTCCTCATCTGCTGCTCTCTCTCCCCCGTGATGGCAAATTCGGCGTCATTTGTGGACTTGCCCAATGCAAACATTGCATTAAGAAGTATTTCGAGGCATTTTATTGTTGCTCTACAGTCCTTTGATGTGGTCTATAGGCACCAATTGTTGATGTCTCCCTGCGACTCCTCAGTGTCAGCATCTCGTTTCTGTCGCTTCTCTCCACTCCCCCCGCCCCTCCGGCCATTTCTCCCCTTTTAAAAATCCGGGATTTGAATGGTCGCCACGGGTCCCACCACCTCACCCGCGGGTCGGTGCGGTCCCGTTTCCCGGGCGAGGGCCGCTTCCAGTGGTCCCGGACTGCGCCCTCCCCGGGACACCACAGATTTCCCCGCCCGACGCTCCCACCCCGAGGTTGCGGTGGCAGGCGGCCGTGTGCCTGGCTGCCAGCCGGCAGGTCCCCTCCTGTTCCCTGCGGGCACCTCGCCTTCCCGCTGGCCTCTGCTGCTCTCCCCGCACCCCTGCCCCGCCGTGCCCGGCCGGCGGAGGAGGCAGCGAGCGGCCCGCACTGGGGGGCACCAGCCCCGGGCCCGCGTGCGGGGAAGTGTCTGCCCTGAGCTGCCTGGATGCTTTCGCCAGCCATCGGCGGCTGGAGCCGTCTCGTCCCTTGGCAGCAGCGGGGTCCGAGCCAGGTCTCCATGCTGCCGGTGGCTCGCGTGGGTCCAGGCGACCTTACACCAAAACGCTGCTGGGCAGGCGGGTGCTGTGGGCCCGTCTCCACCCGCGCCGAAAGAGAAGGGCGCATCCTCCCCGCACCCCGGGCCGAGGTCCCTCCAGCACGGGCACCCGGCGGGCAGGCTCTGGAAACATCCCCACGGGGGCACGACCGGGTCCTGAGAGAGCCACTTCACGCTCTGGGTGGGCTGCAGGGACAGTTGGGCAGAGCCGAGTCGGTCCCCTCGGGGTGGAAAAGCCAGGCAGCGGCAGCGATTGCTCAGCAAGAAAATCACCCGCGTTCAACGCTGGGTTCAACACAAACCCACGCCGGGGACACGGCGCTGTTTGTTTTTCAGTGGGGGAGTGATGGGGTCGGTGTCTCTCGGGTCCGCCCCCTCCCTCACTCCCACCTTCCTCGCATTTGATTTTCCTCAGCAAAAACTCCCGACCTCTGCATGGGTGGGTCTCTCCCGGGAGCCAAGCCCTTAGGCAGGTGGCTGTGGCTCAGTCAGGGAGGGGGCGGCCCGAGCAGCCTCCCCAGGCCCTCCCGGGGGGGCAGCCGGCAGCCCCGCTCCCCCCCCCCGGCCCGCGGCGGCGGTGGCCCTGACCGTGGGGACCGGGATGCCGGTCCAGGCGCCTCCGGGCAGGAGGGAGCCGAGGAAGACGGAGCTGCCCCCACCCCCGCGGGGGCGGGCGCCCGTCGGGTTGGCTTTGGTGAGGCCACCCCACGCATGCCCGCGCTGGGAGAGTTGCAAGAGACGCGAGGCCCGTGGGTTTGTCTGGGACGACCCACTTCAGGGGAGCGCTCAGGAAGGGTTGGCCACGCACCAGGGAAAGCAGAGGGATCCCCCACACCTCCCCGTCCTCTCGGACGAAGAGGGGTAGGGACCCCCCGCCAGGCCGGGTCCCGACCCTCGGCGGGGACCAGCCGCGCTTTTAACAGCTCCCGGGCTCCCCGCAGCCCGAGGTGTGCGCGCCTCCCCCCGCGGCACCGCGCCCCGGGCAGGCGCGGGGAAGGGAAGGTCCCTCGCACCCTCCCGCCAGCTCCATGTGCACCGGCAGAGGCTTCTCCCTTGTGAGCGCGGGGGGTTGCAGAGCAAGCCCCGAGCAGATGTTCCCGCAGCCGGGCCCGTTCGGGGCGAAAGCCCCTTCCTTCCCCGCCGCCTCCTTCCCGCGCTCTGGGCGTTCGCCCCCCGCCTCCCCCGGCCCTCCCCGCGCTGCCCGATGACCTCATTCCCGGCATGTTTGCCATTACGCTCTGAGTTACCCAACCACTTATTTTTTTCTTTTTCTTTTTCTTTTTCTTTTTCTTTTTCTTTAAAGAATTAAAAAATATAAACTGCTGCTTTGTGAGATCAAAGTAACGACTTCTGGTGCATCTGGAGAGCGGAGAAAAAAAACTGGAGCAGCAACAGTTGCACAACTTCAAAGTGCTTTTTAACAATGATTTTTCTCTTTCCTCTCCTCCCCAATCTTTCAAGCATCAGATAAAGACAATGGGCTCCGTGGCTGTTTTCCAAAAAAATAACCTGCCTAAAGGGCCGTACAAAATCTCGAGTAGACAGGAAACACCTTACACGGCTTTCTTCTTGTGATCAAATAGAAATAATATGAGACTCGTCTTTCCACCGGCCCCAATCCCGTCGCTGCTAAACGGCGTCTGCGGGCTGTGTTATAACGTGTAGGGAAACGAGTTTCAGGCTCGGGCTGCCACTAAGTCTTTATTCTTTTATAGAGGCTTCTAACAGCCCAGCACATGCCCCGTATAACGCAGCAACCGAACGTAACCCAATAACTTGTAGGGAAGGAGCAGAGGGCGGCGGCGAGGGGAAGATTTCGACAGCAGACGCCTCGGTCGGACAGGGGATGCAGGTCCCGGGAGCGGCAGGGAAATGTTTGTTCCGTTTATCAGGAGGGATCTGCTCTGCCCCGGGCCCCTCGGGATCACGGATCCCAAGAAGGGGGAAGAGAGCGGGTGGGGAAACCGCGCTCTCCTCAAGCCCCGCTCCCCGCTGGACTCACTCGTTCGGGAGCTCGGTGGCCCTCAGCGCCACCTCTTCAGTCCGTTTCCAAAAGAGAAACACCGTGGCATTCCCCTTTCCCCCGTGTCTCTCAGGGCCCCCGGGTCCTCAGGACGGGGCGATGCCCGCCGCGGCAGGCTGAGGCCGAAAAGGCCGAGCCCGCAGAGGCGGCGGCTCTCAGGGCTTCGACCCCGCGCTCCTGACCCTCCGCCACCCCGCGCTCGTCCCTTTCGCCCCCCTCACGACTTCAGGATCGCGCCTTTCAACTTGGAGCAGGGGAGGAGGAACCCTCACGGGCTGGGCGGTTTCCTGCGAAAGGGAAAAAGCCGATCGCGACTCTTCCGTCTCGGGAGATGTTATCTGGAGCCCCGGGAACAGAAACCTTCGCGAATAAAATTTTTAAAGTTAATGGGCAAGCATATAAAAGCGGAGAGGGAGAAGGAATCACCCAGAGAGCCGCGGAGGAGAGATCGCAGCGCTTTGCTCTCTGCTCGGGAAACCCAGGAGACGCTCCGAGCCGCGCCTCCAGCACCGCAAAAGGCCGAGCAGATCGCACTGGGGGCTGGGGCTCGGGGCCTTGAGCTGCAGGTCTGCCCCCGAGGCGATCCCTCCCCTCCCGACGCCTGTTGCACCGCCAGCCTCAGCTCCGCTGCGTGGCCGCGGCCTCGCCCGTCGCCTCCCCCGCCGGCCCGGGGGGAGCCCCCGGCGAAGGCCCCGCCGACAGATGCGGCACCGCCGGGTCACACCTTCCTCCCTCCGCCCTGACACCGGCCATGCGGGTCGGCCTGTGCGCTGCAGGTTTTACGTGACCACCTTCTATTGTAGCTGCGTTTTCTCTGGTTTTCGCGTTGAGTTGGGTTAGGGTTTTTTTTTTCCCCTCCCCCCGTTTTGATTTTTAAACGCGCGTCTCGGGCGGACGCCGTCCAGCCGGTGGTAGGCGATGAATCCGCTTTGCTGCTGCAAAGCTTTCCAGGCTCCCCATCCCCTCTTTAGGTCTCATGGCCGATCCCCGGCGACCTGGTTTCCATTTTTGCGCGGCGCCCCTCACAAGCGACGCTCCCAAGGCCGCCTGCTCGTCTTAACCTCGGCGGTGGAAAACGATTCAAGCGATTTAAACGATGTAAGCCCTCGACGGGCGGCCGGGGCGCACCAGCCCCAGAGCCTGGCCGGAGAGCAGGCACGCAGATGGCCGTGCCCCACCAGCTCCCGGGGGGTTTCCCTGCCAAAGCGGAGGCTCGCAGGGACCTCGGCTTTCCAGTACGGTCCCCTACGGTTCCCGGCCGTAAGCCTGAGCGGAGCTACAGTAAGAGCTGGACCCCGCCGCCTTCCCTCGGTAGGGGTCCCTGATCTCTCGGTACAAGTGATCATGGTCAGCAGCCACAAATGCTTCGGGGTCGGGATCTCCGCAGCTGCAGAGCTGCCGCCCTCCGCCGTTCCACGGCTGCACGCCCAGGGCTCGTCCTTTCGGAGAGCACCTTTCCTTCAGCGCATTGCAGTTTTTCCGAGGAACGCCTGTCTAGAAGTAAGGCTGGGTTGGCGGCATTAACTCTCCTCGTCCTCTAAGCGTGATACCAGATTTCGAAAATGTTCATCTCCCGTTTGCGACGGCAGCTACAGCACAGAAAAGGGGGAAATACCAGAGGGGGAGCGGGGGAGGGAAGTAACCATTTCAGAAATCAAATAATGTTTATTTCTGGAGGAAAACAACCCAACAATAAACCGGTAACCTATTTCAGCTGCATGTAGAAGACGAATGTTATCCCTGTTCACACAATACAGGGGTTGACACCTCGTTCACATGCTGGCGCGGCTCGGGAGCTTCTCACAGCTCTGTGTCCGTGTACATAAATGTAAATACAAACACACCTCTTCCGAAGGATCCCTCTGAATTTTGACTGCTGCGATCAGGTTTTGATTCGGGGGCCTTCGCTATTCAGGAAGGAGACGGGTCTGTCTTTGTCTCATTACTCAAATAACGAATTCGGGGGGCGGCGGTGAAACCCACCCAAAACGAACTGGTAAAGGACTGGGCGTATACTCGAATACTCACCGACTGGACCTAGGTTGCCTCTCTTAGAAAGCCCAACCCCAAAGGTAGATAGACCGACAGACAGATGGACACATCGGCAGGCAGGGACACGGACCGATTTTGCGAGTTAGAAAAGGAGTTTGAGTTCAGCTTGGAAAGGGCTGGCACAATTCAGAGAGTGGAGTTTACTCGGATGTATTTATCTGGGTGGAAGCCTGTATTGCTTCGGCAGGCATTGCCTTGCACGAAATTAAACCGTACCCGACACTGCCCTGTCAAGTTCAGGGGAAGGAGAACGCGGAGTAAACTCCCCCCTGAGCAGCTGAAGATAAAAATCCGGGCAAGATGGCCCGGGTAGCTCAGACACGGCACAGAGAGGGGGCACAGCCAGGGCTACATCACTCATACTCACCCGCGCTGCCTTGCCCGCGGGCCCTGTGGAGACCAGAGACAGCACTTCTAGATGCCTTCAGACAGAAACCAGGCACGGACACAGCAGCCCAACGCGCACACACACACACACACACGCAGGACGCTCCCACGCACACGCACGCTCACACAGCGACATGCGCGGCGTGAGAGGCAAGCGAGCCCCCGGGTGAGGGCTCCGAGCTGGGATGAGCTCCGCGAGCGGTGCGGAGAGCCCTCACAGCCCCCCCTGCTTGCCCGGGGCCGGGGGGCGCGGGGGTGTGTGTGTGTGTGTGGGGGGAGATTTGCGGGCACCCGGCGGCGCGATTTTGTGCCGGCTGAGGGGTTCCCAAAACGCCTCCCCAGGCGGGGAGCCCCCAGCTCCATCAGGGCGGCGTGGAAAGGCAGCGGGGGCCGGGCCTGGCACGTTCCCCCCCGCCTGCCCTCTGCCTTCGCCCCGGCGGGGTATACCCGCCCCGCCCCGCACCCCGCCTCGCACGCCAGACCTCGCGTTAGCGCCCCTGCCGCACCCACGCCCCACAGCCCTCCCGGCTTTGCACGCATTCTCTTTTATAAGCGGCTTACACGTACGTTCCTTCTCTTTTCCCTCCTCCTTTATATAAACATATATGTTTTTGGTTTTTTTTTTCACACGGGATCTTAACTCTTATTCTTGAGCGTTTGCCATTACAATTGCTCTCTCCGTACTTAGCCTATTTCCCGCAACAGCGATAAAGATTTTTCCAGGACATTTTCAGCTCTGTCTTAAGGATAGACTCGCTTCCCTGGCATCCTCTTTAAAGTGCGTTTGCCCGAGACTTAGTTTAATCTCTCTGCCCCAACAGATCTCCCAAAACATCCTATACTACTGCAGCGTCTTAGAATGTGTAAGGAGTCAAATACGTATAAATATGCCTTTCCCGGTTCAAAGCTGCCCAGCTCGCAAGAATTAGGGGGAAAAAACTAAACCATATGTGTATAACACCGCATTCCGTATTGCACTATATGATAAAGAGCTTTGCAGCATCGATTCAATGGAACTCATTCAAAGGAAAGCCCAGGAAGATTATATCCGTATTTGGGAGGGAAATGCTTGCTTAGAAAATTTATTTCGGACACAACAACGCTTGGGTAAGGTTTGCGAGGCAGAACGCGCATCGCTGATGTCGGCGTCTCAGTCGCCTGAAATAAAAGATGCAGAAAAGCTACTTGGCGGGGCTGACCCCCAGCGCTGCGGGAGAAGCCGGGAGCGGAGACCTCCCGCCCGGCATGAGCACCGGGAGGGGCAGGGGAGAGAGACCGGCTGCTCCGAGCCGCAGCAGCGGTGACCTCCCCGCACTCGGCACCCGGAGCCTCCGCTGAAACTGCGGGGAGATCGGCGGGACTCCCTCGGCTTTGCCGAGAGAAAAACGAAAATGGTCATCAGGATCAGCCTGTACCCTGCACGGAACGGTGCCGGGCGCTCGAGGCTTGATTTCTCGAAACGTATCGACTCTCTATTTGTTTTCTGTTTCTTTTCTCCCCTAAATTGGTTTTCGTCGTCGGGAAGCGGCTGCAACTTTCCCCGCGGAGATGCTTGAAAAGCACGAGCACCGCCGCCGCCGCCTCCCCCTTCCCATGCCCCGCGCACGCTGCCTCCGGGGTATTTTCACGTCAACCTGGAGTTTAACCTCTCCCTCATCCCAAAGAGCTCGAACTGCGGGGAATGTTACGTGACGGGGGTACAATTCGCAGATTAATTCCCTGCGTCAGCGAAACACGCTCGCTTTGGCCGAAATAAGAGGAAGGCAATCATTGCTTTGCTTTAACACACCCCTCACCCACCTCCTATCCTCCACACACCCCGAGAGCCCCTGGATGGGGACACGGATGCGTGCAGTTCTGCCCACCCACGAGTTTGGGGCCCGAGGAGGACGGCAGAGGCGACGGGCTCCGGAGTAGCCCCTCTCCGCCTGGCCGCTGCCCCTCTCCTCCATCACCTATCCCGCCACGCCGGGGCTCGGAGATTTGCAGCGCTCCGACCCCGCAGAGGCGAGGAGACGTGGGTTTAGCATCGCGCCGAAAGGCTGAAAGAGCCTGAAAGTTGGGATACACGGCCGGGATGGGACGCGGCTTTCCAAACCCCATGTCTCTGCTTTTGTTTCGAAGGCATATGCAGCCAGCCCCGGCAGGGGCAGCGGGGCACGAATAAAGCCAAGAGGAAAAGGTCGGGCGCCTTTATCTGCCGGTACATTCACTCTGCGCTCGCTGGATCAGCAGGATCAGGTGTATTTTGCCCCGTCGATCCTACTGCCCTCTCCTGAAAACAAAGCAATGAAAGGCTTCCCGGGCAATGTAGCGCGCTTCTTCCTCTTTCCCCACGCTACGGAGGTGATGACTCGGGCCAGCCTTCGGCTCGTCTCGTACGTTTCGCGTTAAGGGAAGCGGAGAGGGCTTAGCAAGTAACTCGCGCTGAGCAGACCCGATCGCGCCCGCACAGTCCCCTCCCGGGTGCTTTCACACCGCCCGGCCACCGAAATCTTCCCCAGCCTCCGGCTCGCTTGAGGGAAAGTGCTGGGGAATAAAAGCCGGGAGAGGGAAGGACCGAGGGGGCCCGGAGTTACCCTCGTTTCCCCTGCAGGGCTTCACTACCCCGAAGGTGGGGCAGGGTCTGCCCCGCTTTCTGCTCTGAAATCTGCGGGAGGGTGAGGAAAGTGCCCTTCGGGACGCCGGGATCTCAGGATAGCCTTCAGTGCTGGGCTCTGCTCCGTGCAGTAAGCAAGCATCGTCCCAGGGGGAGGGAGGGGGAGGACAAGGGGCTCGGAAAGGTGACGTGCCAACCGCGGCGTCAAGACGCCTCCGGATTGCTTTTGACGTTTAGGATGGCTCGGTGGGCGCCCAGAGGCCACGGGGGAGCCCGGCGACACAGCCCAGCCCCTGTGCCGGGGCACGGAGCTAATGGGAGACCTCATCACCCCGCCCATTAGAGGGGCCGAGCCGGGCTCCCTCCCTGTGGGGACTCGTGCCAACGAGGACCCTGCGCTGCATCTCCTTCCACGCGTGGAGCTCGCCCCCTCGCCCCGGACAGGGCAGCGGGGCAGACGCTAAGGAAAGCAGGGCCCTGGGCCCCCTGGCGCCCGGCGCCGCGCACTGCGCCCCCCGCCCGCCTTCCGCGGGGGGACCCGGGCGGGTCGCAGCTCCCCCCGCGGAGGGGAAGCTCCTTCCCGCCCAGGGAGGCTGAGCGACGCTCCCCGCCGCTGCTCAACTCCCGTGACGGCTTCCCCGTGGAAACCAGTTTTCTCCCTTGGCTGCCGTTTTCGGGGTGCGAAGTGGGGAGAGGCTCACAACAGCGGCTGGCGGGGGCGTCCCGGTGGAGCAGGGGCCAACGAGCAGAGGCACCAGCTCCTTAAAACAAACAAACAAACAAACAATATTCAGGAAATGTAGTAATTATTTTTTCTCCTCCTTGTAGTGGCATTACCCTTCTTCTGACATTAGATCCTTGCCAGAGGCCCTCACATTCAGGCTGCAAGGAGGAGACAAAGATTAAGGACCTGCAGCAGAGACCGGAGCGTAAGTTTCTTTCAGGACATTTTCAGGCATTTTGCCACAGGACAAAAAGTATCAAGCCAGAAAGCAATAGCCTACAGGTTTCTGCGAGGCAGACAACTTTGACACTTTCACTGGATCCGTTATTTATTACTCTGGATTGAACTGTCTGCCCTCCAGCACATTTCGCTATGTTTATTCATGCCACAAGAACGGCTAATAGACCATCTCAGGAAGAAATCCGATAACTCGGCGCCAAGTGAGGGCATCTTCAACTGGAAGCCTCAAAATGCTTAGCAAATATTAGTTTAGCCTCCCAATACCTGCGTAATGAGGTACCCTACACCTCATTTTATAGCAAACTGAGGCAAAGCACAGTTAAGCAACTTGCTCAAAGGCATCAAAGAAATAGAAGGTAAAATATGTTCTTAGATTTTCTTTGCTTAACCAAAAAGCAAAACTCTTCCTGCAGAAATAATATTAAAGGAGCAGAAAAGTGCAAGGCAGACAACAGAGACCCAAATCACATTAAAATCAAAACGGCCTTGCTGATACACATTTTGTTGTTTTCTATGAAGCTGTAGAAAAACATTCTATGAAGTTGATAGGAGGATATTTATTTTATTTCTCAGCTGCTGATCCTCAGCTGAAGATACATTACACTTTTTTTTTAAACTACCAAGAGCTACCCAGCTCCCCCCAACCTTCCAGCATCCATTAAATCTTCTCAGGCCACCCAGAGATTTCCCTTGACAACCCACTCATCATCTACTGAAACATCCTCATAAACCACAAAGACAACATTCACACTTCAGCTAATCCATCTCCTCAACGGCAAGCCGAGAGTAGAGCGAAGCCCTCTGAGTCAGGACTTTGCTGACTTAAAGGTGGAAAAAAGTAGAGTTTCTATTCCAGGGCAGCCTGCCAGCACATGATGCTGGTAAGCAAAATGGATTCAACCAGCAGTGATGCTCACCACCTCCTTTTGCTGTTATGCTATATAAGTATACTGTACAGGTATATTGCAACTCTGAAGTGTATTTGAACAACACTATTTCTCTGTAGGAATTAAGCCCATTAGAAATACCACCCCACCCCCTCAAAAGCACATTTCATCTTCAGTGGAGCCAGAAAACCTGCTCCCACACAGAAGTCAGCAACACACCTGAATCCAAGATCCTCAGAATCCCAGCACATCCCTGAGCTGTTTCTGCAATGGTTATTAAACACCAAAACAATACTTTCCCAACAGGTCACACCAACACTATGCAACCTGCAGCCTTCATGCAGCCCCCACAGTAGATTAATCCATTTCACAGCTTCCTTCTAAAGGAACATAAGCCAGGAGTATCACAGCTTGTATCAGTTGTCTCAATGGCAGCAGTAATCCCCTCCCAGACGACGTTTTCCCAGAGACCATCAAGGCCCTTCTACTTTGTGTGTCACCATGCATGCCCAGCGAACGCACCAGCTCTGAGAAACAAATGGGTTTCCTTGTTCATGCCCAGTGCCTTCAGTCCGTGAGTAGAGAGTAACTCCAGTGCTTCTTGAGAAGTGTTCTTGATGTGATGGGGAGCAGTTTTCTGGGCATCAGAACTATAGTCAAACCATGGTCCTTTGAGATGCCTTGTCCACATGGATTCCAAATATACCCCAGGAATGTATGACTGGATTCTTTTCAATGCCTGTGTCTCTTAAGCCCAGCATTCCCTCTGCACACCTCGCTTCCCATCACAAGAAAAAAGTGTGACCTATATTTAAGAGCAAGAATCTCAGGAGTAACTTTCTGATCAGAATAGGTGGAAGGCAGGACACCCAGTGCATATGGATGACAAGTCTTGAAGAACTACAGCTACTGTAAAGGTAAATACCCACCCTTTTCCTCCTCTGAATATCCACACAACTTCAATTTTGGGAGTTTGCAAGCACTTATATCAGTAACAGGAAGTTGATGAGGGCTGCCTAAAAAGAACGGATGCCTAAACAGAAAATTGCTCTTTTCCCCATTCTTGCTCTAGGAACATCTGCCAGACAGGCCATGAAGGAATAAGTTGTGGGCAGAGAAAGCCCCAACCCACTCAGGAAGATCTTTCTTGGCTTGAGTACTCAAGAGGCACTTATTGAGATCTTTGTTACTCATTCAGCAAACATCATGAAGAGAGTCTTGAAATACATTTGAACAACTTTTTCCAGTCACAATAAAAAGTCAGTCTCATAACATTCAACATACAAGATTTTACTTTACTTGGAGAGGGATGTGGTTTAGGGAAGGAAACATGAAGGTTAACAGGGCGAATGAAGCCAGAGACCACCTTACACCAGAAACTCTGGGTAATGCTAGAGAGTAGCATTGTTTTGGTAAATTTAATCTGTATTTAGCTTAACAATATGTTTCCATAAATCCTGGGGCATCAGGAAAGACGTTTTCACCAAAGACAGCAGAGAACACACATTCAATGTTTCTAAGAGAAGTTTCATTAATTTTATCAGCACATGACTATCATTTCACATTGATGGATGACAACAAAGTCAGACCAACATTGGAGACATGCCTTGGAAATCAGACTAATCAGAGAGTTGTACATATAACAGCATGTGGGACAAGTGACACTGTCCATGTCCAGACATCTTGCCTGTGCTTTGTACGACCTGAAGTCCTCACCTGAACTGCAAACGTCTTGTTTCAGAATGGTTTAGGACAGCAAGGTACCATCTTGCTCTGCCATAAGTGGTTGCTTCCCACCTGTAAGGGTTAATCCATAAACCCTTCAAATTACACTCGTACTGTCTTTACATTGATTGTATTGAGGAAGCAGATGGCTTACTTTACTCCACTATCACATACAGCCGTGTGACTTCTCGTGTCAGCCAGATGAATGAGGATACGACCATGCTATCATACCCAGGCTTCTACAAACATGCTGTTACTACCATATATTTAATAAATTTTAAGGATTTTGGTGCTGGAACTCTCGTCCTGACATTTTGTCTCACAGATACACCAAATAAAGCACATCTGGAACTGACCAAGCCTTCTGGTGTGGCACAGATTTGCTGTTCCTGTCTCATAGCTGTGTTGGAGTGCTGAGAGCATGATGGCACAACAGACATTAAGCTCAGTGCTTAGTTTCACAGCCACAGGCAGCACAAGACCACTCATGTAGTGGATAATCTCATCTTCAGTCATGGTATTCTGTGTCAGCAATTTACCACAGTAGCAAAATATCTTCCCAGATGTTAACTGGGCACATATGCTCATCCCTCAATGCAGGAGGTTGGCATTTGCTTTTATATAAAATAATTGTGAAACCAAAGCTGCTGCCCAAAAGCAAAATGATCAACGAATCTTCCATTTGCATAATCATGTGGGACTGTTGCAGGTAGAATGATTTTTCATTGGCACAAAACAAAATAAATACTTTTCTGTCAAACCTTCCACAATATAACCATTAGCACAACCAACAAAATCAACAGAAAAGACAGCGAGAATCCACACAGAATCTTTTGTTACAATAAACGGAATTTTCCATTACTTCAGCTGTCATCTGGTCACCAAAGGACTATGCGATAGAAAGCTTATTTGGAAATTCAAAGTTTAACAGAAGTCTTCTCTCACAACCTAGTGAGCTAAAAAACCCAAACCAAAACACAAAAGCTTTAATTAGATCAACGAATGTCACATAAGATCACAGTTTTGCTGCAGCATTTTCCCTGAAACTGGCTCATGCAACTAGTAAGTTCCACAATGTCAGGGACTTCTGAAATGATGACAGGAGATACCTGGGTACTTCCAAGACTTTTGACTAAATGATAAAGCGGTATTCTTCTTGCAGCTATTACTGCCAAGTTTACCCAGAAAGAAGGAACAAATCAAATAATTTAAAGGAAATTAGAAAGTTCAATATAGCAGAAAGAGGGTTTTTGCTCTCCTGGCAAGACCAGGTAACAACTTTCCTGAACAGAAAACCCTTTCCACTAGACTCCCTATGCTAGCATGCTAGGCTATTTCTCTCTGTGAAGCCATCATAAACAGGTAGGCAGCATCCAGGAACTCAAATGCAGAGGTATCAGAACAGGTGAAAGATACGTCTGTTGTTCTGAACATAAATCTAACCAGGCTGGACCACTGAAAGAGCATGCTCATTAGATTCAGGACTCAAACCCACCTGGGTCCATACTGTTGCTATTGCCAAAACCACATACAGACGCTCTTTGAGTTCTGTCATGATCCTTGAGCCATATGGTTAAGTAGAATGTGCATCAGAGCAGTAATGAAAAATACAAATGAGCAATTCAGAATGGACCTCTGGCTCTTACTGATCCTACAGCAACTACTGAAATTGGTATTGTAACTCATCAAAACCAAGCTGTTTGGGAAAGCCCCATTTTGGGAAAACATCCAAAGACTTTGGATCTGAGGATTAGATTTGGCTTTTGCTAATCATTTCCAAACAGATTTCTGGTGACACAACCATCTAGCAAACTGCAGATACCAGAAAAGTTAAAGTTTCATGTTATAGTACAGTCCTCAACAAATCAGATATAGAGTTCCTATGTAAGCTGACATAAAGGTTTCATCAGCAGTATTTACTGCTGTATTGTTGTCAGGATCATGATGGCCCTAACCAAGAATAAGAAAACACTTGCTCTGAAAACCTACAGTCCCCAAACATTTAGAGCAGGTCAGTCCCCAAGGATCCCATTTCACTGCCCTTCCTTAAACTCTCAGCTCACTCATACGAACTCCCTAACTTGGATGGAGGCAACCATAATCCTGCTAAGGAGTTTTGCTTGAATTGTTTGTAGATAAACACACTGAATCAGAACTATGCACAAGGCCTTCTAGAGGATCTGAGAATGCATATCATGGTGTTTGAAAACTAAGTATACTTCAGCCAGATCTTTAAGTTACAAACAAATTCCAGTATAATGTACAATATACACACACTCCGGTTATTTGAGGCAGGGATGCATGCAGATGCTGGAGCAGTGCCACAGTTAATTTATGAGGCCAATCATCATCTGAAGTCTCCACTGAAGAAAACATTGTTCCTGCATCTAAAATCCCCAGTAAATTCTGTGTTCAAAACTGGGAGCACAGAACTGAGACTCACTACCAGCGTCTTCTGATAAGTGGTAAGATGACCTCCTAGGAACTGTTGGCCGCCGCAAAGATAAATGTCTCAAGCATATAGATGTTTTAGTTAGATCTTAGTAAGTGATTCACTGTGGAGTTGATGTTCACCTCTAAAGGTAAGTGAATCTCTTCAGTTACCTGAATATGCTACATCTGATACTGCAAATCCCAACCACTACATATATACTTCCCATGTACTAAACATACAGGAATGGGAAAGGAGGGGATTTCGAGACTAAAACACAAATTACTGCACATATTTGAGGAAAAGGATCACTGAAGAAAAGGAAGCTGAAACAAAGAGCAACACAGTAAGGGGTAAGGATACCTCTCCACCTTTCAACTCTTCTTTCTTCAACTAGGAAAGACACAATTTGATCTCTTTCCCACCCAGTCCTAGAATAACACTTTACAATGACTTCCACAGCACCACAGGGTATGTCTACAGTAGCATTGAGATTGGGATCAGGAGCATGCTTCTGCAGAAACTCCCCACTGTCCCTGCTAACTGCACTTCAGCAGGCATCACAGAGAAGTCTCGGAATATGAACTGGAAGAAACCAAACATGAAGATGCATTTCTGGAGTGTACCTAGCGCACTCCAGTTGTAAACAAACAGTAAATCCCCGGCACACCAGACTACAGTTAGTGTGAAAGAAATCTTTCCGAAATACATAGCATCAAGCCTTCTCCAACAACTGTTCTCTAAAAAGCTGCTCTAACGCTTATACACTACTTTGCTAAAGTAAACATTGCCACAGAACACCATCTAGAATGGGTGCTTACAAAAATGTTCTGAATAGGAAACAGGGAGGTAGAAGAGCAGAGATCAGAGTAGCTTGGTATTGAACAACTTTTACCAGTAACAGCGAGCAAACGGTGCTTCAAGCTCAGCTTCTTCCTGCCAATCTCTTCCCAGATGCCAAGTAAATGGCTCAAGAAATGCAAAGAGGCAGGCAGGCTAGGTCCAGCTAGACTATTAACTGGAATACCAAGATGGTTAACTTCCCAGAAAAGCCACGCTCTAAGAAAATTGAAATAGGCAGCAGATACCTGCCAACATCTACATTACAGTTGTCTTCTCTCGGGGGACTCTAATGATCATGGCTTTTAGTGGAATTGGGATTATTTCACTGGGCAGACACAGCTTTATTTTTGAGAATTCCTCCACAGGAGCTACTAAAATGAAAAGGCTAAGTCAACAACCAGTAGGTGAACATACTCATTTTACACAAGTTTAACTTCCTGAAGAAGAAAAAACAGGCATATTTCCTTACTTGAAGGAAATAGGTCAGGCAAGTAAGATGTTTGACTGATGGGGGAAAGAAAAGGGGATATGCCAAATCTATTATTGAATTAAAAAGAGAGAAAATAGTAAATTTTATTGAAACACTGCTAAATATGTAATGTGTTACCCCAAAGAAAGGGCTCTTTTGATGAATATTCCTATTTCCTTTTCACTGCAAAGGAGATGTGTTGAATGCCATCCCTATATGTTAAGTGATTTGAGTATCGGAAGTGTAAAGACATCCAGAAACCATGATTTGTCTTTTGAATACAAGCTCCTATCTTTGCTAGTGAAAAAGAGGAACAGGTAGAAACTAGATACATTAGTGGTAAAGATTTTCAGTATCCCCATGAGCACTGTGGTAGTTTCTCTTATGGAACCATTTGTGGGACCTTTGCAGAAATCAACCCATGTTAAAAAGCGTCACACCAAACACTTTATGCCAAGCCAGTAAGCAGAGGTAACTGTGTGCCTTAATTTTCTGTCTTATTTCCCATGCAGACTAATGCAGCTGTTAAAAACTGACAAAAAATTTGTAGAACTACCTAAATATGCCGTTATAACTATACCCTTTCCTAATCTGCTACAGCTAATTTGAAACAGGGAGTATTTTTGAATACACTTATTCTTTCCAGAGGACATTACCTTGGACTTGTCTACACTGAGTTTGGTTTCCCATCGTACTGTCTCCATGCACTCTGTTCCTCTAGTCTTGACTAACTTTAGAAACTCTGTCATCATCAAGTTCTTGCGTGGCAGTTTTCTTCTTCAGATCCCTAACAAATGAATACCTGTTTCAGTACAGATCTGCAGACTTCTAGTCTACAATTTCTTGTTTTGCAAAATTAAATAATTCTTTCTGAATCACCTCATTATGATAATTAACTAAATTTAAAACTAAATAGCTTTTTTTTTTAAAAAAAAAAAAACAAACCCAAACAGACAGACAACTGCACTACATAGAACCCCTGCCCCAGTTCTACCAACTCAGTCATGTAAGACTGCAACCCATGATGGCAAATGCCATAGGCCTATAATGGTTATGAGCTCCTGGAGTACAGGATGAACTCTACATTACAGTATAGCAATTTCAAACACAGCACCAGTAAGAGCAATGATATACCTAAATATGCTGGCATAGGACCTGTAGGGCTTTCATTACCTTTTAACATGTACTGCTACCCCTGCTTCAGAAGAGGGTGTCTCCTTTTGGCAATTCCGTTTTGCCACCTACTTCCCAGCAAATGCCATGGTCCATGGGTCCCAGTCTGTGGGTCTTGTGAGGCCTAAGATCAGCAGAGGCCTAAGATCAGCAGAGGCTAACATCATTCTCCCATCACTAAGTTCTCTTGAGGCTCAGCACTGAGATTTCATAAAGCTCTATTTAATCCCATTTTGTCTCTGACCTCAGCACAATTTTCTAAACAAGTGATTTTGTAAATTTTACAGAAAGTTCTCTGATTTCTCAACCTAAGATTTCTTTCACGCATGATTACATCTCTTCTCTTGCACCTTTCCTAAAGGAATCCTAGACTTGATGTTGAACTGAAAATTCTGCAGCTCCTTGCAGGTGAAATAGGAGCAGCTGAAGCACGTGTCATTTCTCACTGAAGTACCTTAGACTTGACCAGCAGGATGGCACAGGTGGCAGAAGTGAAATTCAAGTCCACTCTCTGGATTCTTTGGAGTGACTATCAAAGAGGCACAGTAGTCACAGTGAGTTTTAGAGTATGGATATCCATAAGACACACTGACTCACTTCACACAAACTAGATGCAGATGCAAAATTACACTGAGTTTGAAGA
Source organism: Gorsachius magnificus (assembly GCA_034008185.1). Lineage (NCBI taxonomy): Eukaryota > Metazoa > Chordata > Aves > Pelecaniformes > Ardeidae > Gorsachius > Gorsachius magnificus. Next base: position 131,337,163 of record CM067081.1, read on the forward strand.
CACGATAGGGAGAGGCAGTAAGTTCTCTCTTCAACACCCTGAGCATTTTGATTTGTAAGCCTGTGCTTTTATTCTGGTTATCCAAGAACACATTCAACCACCATATCAAAGCTGAATAACCACCAATGGGATGAGTTGTCCATCTGTAACAAGATCACATGCACAGCTAAGAATGTTCTTGAGAAGATTACAAATCTTTCTGCCAGATTCTGATCACCGCGCCTATGTCTTAGCTTCTTGCAGTGGTCAATGGAAAAACCCAAAACCTTATATTCTGCTTTTGTGGGATTTCTTGGTGAATTGTGATTGCTTCTGTTCTCCCTCTTTGACTATCCAGTGTTGGTTGCACCGGAAATATCTGGCTTCACACACATTTTTTATTGCAAACACCTTCAATGTTCTACTTGGATTTTCCAGGAAAAAAGTTTTTGTTTCAAACCAAAATGATTAAGAAGATACAAATAACAAAATGTTTGTCCCAGGAAACACAAATGTCCTTGCAACTCAGCAATTTCTACTGAAATCCCACCAGTCGTCTTATTTCTTGATAGATGGGGGCAGCCAGTTCCTTGGCTTTCTCTGCTCCATCCTCTAAAACCTTTATCAGATGGGATGTATCTTCCTGGAGTTTCTTGATTTCATTCCTAATAGGTGCAAATTTTTGAATAACTGACTCTGCTACCACCATTTTGTAGTGAGCAGTGTCGAGACCAGCAGATTGGTGCAGCACTTCTTTGATGCTAAGCCCCGTTACTGCAGCATGAATGGACACCAGATTGGAGACACCAGGGCGACCGTCTGGGTCGTAGGTCACCTCAGAGGTAAAGTCAGTCACAGCTTTGCGGAATTTCAGCACTATTTCGTCAGGGCTGTCCGCTATGTTAACAGTAGCTAACTTCTGGGGGTCTGACTTGGACATCTTCACTGTTGGATCTCTGAGGGATTTTATTTTCTTTGTTGTGCCTTAAAAAAAAAGGGGGGGGGGAATAATTATGAACACATACAGACAACGGTTTTCTTATGACAATTGCTAAGAAGACTTTGTAGCAGCATGACGAAGTTCTCTGTTGATCCTTGCTTAAAAATGAGTTGTGAGCACAATCACGTATGTTCCTATTTAATCCTTATGCCCCCTCCCCGTCTTTCTAAGTCACTTTTCTCATCCCATAAACTAAATGAAAACCTGCTCCATTTGTCCTCTCCTCACTAAGCAGACACTTCCTAGTATTTTCTGTGGCTACCTGCTGATCTTCACTGAAAACTCTCTCCTCCCATGTATTCCTGGCACTGGGGACAAGTTACCTAAAGAGCACAGACTGCACATTACTGAAAGGTTCTGTAACGAGAGAAACAGGTTAAATCCACTGGTAAAAAAGAATCCTAGAACAGTTAAAACATCCTTACTTTAGGAAAATCTTCCACCCAAAATATCTTGGTAGTTCTCCTAAATATCAATAAAGACAGTTATTAAAAGTTCCCTAACTGACTGCTAACAAGCTCCATTAGAGGCAAAGCTCTGTTCAGATAAGAGGGGTGCAGGTATTGTACAAACTACTAAGATATATGTGTGTACATGAAATAGAATAGTAGCATTGGGGAAATATTGCAAAGTACTTTCTTTAACAGTGCAAGCCCAAACTGTTTCAGTCTTTCACCAAGAAACATCATTCATGGAGTACACAAAGTACCACTGATCTAGAAAGTACTCACACCAATTGTATTTAGGCACCTAATACAGCCAACGAAATTACCTCCATACTCTTCATAGACGGTATATGTACTCAGTGAAAGGATAAGTGCTCTTCCAGGGTACAATTCAGGCTGCCCCAGAAAGTGCTCTGTTCTGAATCACCCTTTGAAAGGGTCTGACTCTTTTCCATACATTTGAAGGAGTCCAGGTAATCTAACAGCCTACAGCTAGCGAGTCTGAATAGGTCCCTAACTCCTACATTCATTTAGGATATTTAAGTGGTTTGCATATACTAGTACACTTATGAAGGTATGGTTTTCATGAGGAAAGTTTCAATGTGCGTTTTTTTTGTTAATTTTCAAACTGAGCTTTTTATTTCCTGGGAAAAAGTCTCACCTGCATCATAGGCTACACTCAGCTCCTCATTATAGTATTTAATTGCTCATTAGAAACTGCAGAGCTCACAATACCTAATATTCTTTAAGCTCCACTCTGGGTCTAACACCATTTTTGTCACTGAGGCTTGAAAATTGAGAAAGGTTTATTACTGCCTGTCTTTTCTAAGGTGAGAGCTCCTTGCCCTTTTAGGGGCGAAGGTCTCTGCTGTGCATTCCTCTACATTACTTACAACAAAGATGCAATGCTTCTTCCTTGCCCAATTCTTCACGTTTCTTAACAAACATGCCATTTGCGCCATCTGACTCCTCCTCACCCCCCGGCCTATGACCTTATAGCTCAAAAATGGCTGAGAAGATTTTCCTTATAAGTATCCCTGAGTCTAAGAACAAAAATTGAAAGTCTAAGCTCTGTAAGAGACCCTTACTGAAATATGCAAGTATATATTAAACACAGAAGATTTTTGAGCATTGTAGCAATAAACCTACAAGCTGTTTAGCATGCTTAATCTAACACCTACCACTCAGACACTGAAGAATGCTGCTTGCTAGAGGTCTCTTGTCTCTCGTTCTTTACACATCTTCTGAACCAGCAACATGGAGCAGAGACCCTACTCTTAAAAGGTCCAATACATGAACAGCAAGGCTGACTGGCAGCAGCAGAGTGCATCTGGCCCCCTGGACTAGAATACCAGACGTCGCATACATTCCTCTACCGGGGATTTGTAAAGCCTTATGTCTATCTTGGGAGTTCCATTTCACAGCCTCTAGTCTCTTGTCAGTTTTTAATTTTCCACTCCCTTAGCATCAGTTTGCTCCCTTTTCTTGGTCCCTGAAACTATTTCCACAATACTTAAATCCATCTTCAACCCTGAAGTGCAGTTAAGGAAGAAGAACAGAAAAAAAACCAAACCAAGACCAGCTCACTTAAAATGGCTTTGGGCACAGGAAAGAATTCTCCATATTTCTTGTTGAAATGTTGTGCTATATCTTGGGCTAGTTCCAGGTGCAGGACTTGATCTTCTCCAACGGGGACATGTGTCGACCTTTTAATAAAAGACAGATACAGGAAACTCAGCAAAGCTCTCCAGTTCTGCTGAAATGTTAGTCAAGACTGTCACAGCTTCTGCCATGACTGAGGGCCAGACTGAGCCAAACACTCAGTCCCAGCTAGACATAGGTGCTGTGGGAACAATATCCCTAACTGACTGTATCCCAGGATGAGTCTGCTTTTTGTGCTGAGCTGAAGCACGTTTCCAAGGGCAAAAATAGCCCTTCATGAAAACATACAAGGTAAAGATACCAATAAGAGAAAATCATTAAACTCAGCTCAAAGAAAGTTTTTTGTAGTATCTCCTGCTGTCTCTTTAGAGATCAAAGAGCATGTGTTACAGTGTGAGAGCAAAGTAGGGAAGATCTACAAGGCATAAAGCACAAGCACCTTGCCTTATCAAGTCTCAGGAAAACTTAACTGTTGTTGAGAAGTTAGTACTGTGGACTTATCAAGGGAAGGAAAGAAGAGAGTAGGTCTTCCTCACGGGTCACCATTATACAAATATCATGTGGACCAGTGCCTCTACTCCCACAAGTGTTAACATTCATAGATTAGAACTGTTAGGATCAAAGAATCATTTGATCTTCTGTATGGAACTCAATAGCTTGAATGCAGTTCTGGAAGAAAACACAATCTGCATCAGAGGACATGAGAAGGTGAAGAATCCATTACTTCCCCTGGTGATTCTTTCCCACAGTTAATCATACTTGCTAAAAATGTATGATTCTTTTAGATGAGGCAGACTTGAAGACTTGCCAGATTCTGATTACTCTCCCCTCCCCCAGGAGATTTTTTTTTTTTTTCTCCTAAGGCTTGTGGGGTATTCAGCTCTGAATCCTGGATATGTTCCAGTGTAAGAAAGTTCACTATGCATCTTTTAAGTTCCCAGAAAATTTCAGTTCAACACAGTACTCCTTTCCTTTAGCAGGATCAATTTGTCCACCTTTATTCCCCACCAAACAATCAGCAAGGCAACCTAAAAACAGTTACAGTAGCCAATAGGAAATCACAGTGGCCTACAACTAACAGAAAGAAAACCATTCACCATAATCAATATACTTTAAGCAGGTCAAAAGAAATGTTTCCATATACCAAAATGGTTCCATATTCACAAAGTTTGCCACTAAACAGAAAACATATTGTCTTTATAAATGCCTCTGCATGATTCTTTTGCCGTTTTCCTTGCTGTTTTGTTTTTTTTTTTTTTAATATTTCTGTCCTGGTGCTATTTTTATTCCTTTCTGTCATATATTTACCTTCTGTCCATTTTCCTGTCTCTTTGATCCTTGGTTCATCTGAATTAATACTGTTTCTCCCCCTCCTCTTAATTCTTCTTCATGACTGCTGTTCCCTTTCTGTGTTTCCATTTCTCCCTGATTCTTGTTCCCTATATTATGTTTTTACATTACAAAATTTATTATTAAAGATATTATGTCAAATTTCTTCAGAGAGATACTGTTTCTCTTTCACTTCCTTGTTTTGTGCTCTGTCTGGACAGCCTGCTGTTAAATACACATGGTAGCAAACGAACCACAGGCTTCACTAAGGAATGATGAATCACGTGATCTTCTTAGAAATGGAAAAGACATACATGGTTGAGCGCGATCAAAACAAGGTGATTTCTGATGAAGTCTAAATTTCACCCTTAAACATGGCTTGACAATCAAATGGGACTCACTGATTAAAAGATTATTTTAATGTCCAAATTCATTCTGACTTTTGCTTCCCGTTATTTTTAGTTAAAATTCAAGTGAATTAGAAATACCATCTACTGACATTACTAATACATCTTCTGACATTACTGTTTTCCCTTACTAATGATCACTTAGGATTAAATTTCTCTAGGTAGATTTTTCTGGGTTAACAACTTGCCCGTCTTGGTTACTCTGTCCTCCTAAAGTCCCTGCTCTCATAGTTCTGTATTAGTTCTCTGTCCCAACAAATATTCACAACTTCATTTCAGAACAATTCCACAAAGTACATACGCTCAGAAAATAAAAATAATTAATACACAGTGCACTGTCTCTGACATTTACTTATTGAGACAGTTTAAAATATACTATGGAATACTACCAGTCATGACAATGCACTACAAGTTCTGTCAGCAAGGCTACAACTTAGGCATGCTGAGTCACCAGTTCCTCATTAGGGTGTATTTCCACTGCAGCACATAGTACATCACAAAGAAAATTGAACTAGCCCAGGTACCACAAAGTGCAGTAAATGACTCACTTTTTCATCAGTATCAATAGGCCTACACAGAATCCTACACTAATACTGGTATACTATATACAGCCAGCTTAAGTACCTCTACAGTACACTGCATGAAATAAAGCATAACTACTTAAAAAAAAAAGTGTATGTATGTGTGTGAACATGTAATATGTACAAGTAAATATCAGTGTGTTACAATTCCCTAAGAATTGTTCTGAAGTGACCAGCTTTTTCTCTTTACAGCCCTGTCAGTTGCTATCAAACCAGGCTAGAGTTCAGCCAGACACCTGAGAGGTAAAAAAAGCTGTCATCCATTTCCAATCTTGTGATCTAATCACACCCAGCTCCCCCACTTAATCAGTCATCATGTTAACCTGACGCACATTCATGCTAGTGCAGCTGAACAGACATTGCCCATGGGCTCACATTCTGCCTCTTACTTGTATAGCAAGATATCTGCTGCTTGAAGCACAGGATAAGTCAACAAGCCAACAGTTCCTTCATTATTCTGGCTGGCACGCTTCATCTGTTTGCAAAAGAAAAACAGAGAAATGACCCTTTTGGCTAATGGTATCAAAGTCTGTGATTTTAATTAATTAGAATTCTGACTAATTTCAGTAACTTACTGTGTAACTCTAGAGAAAAGTGTGCCATGTAAGATCTGCTCCTTCACACATCCCATTTTATGTCCTCTATTTATGAATTTACCTACACTGTTCTGATATTGTAGTGAGGAGAAGACATAGGCTGGTGTTTTCTTTCTGTTTGTAATCTTACTAACAAAAATGATTATAAATACAAAACAATCAGGCTGGGTTATTACACTTATTATTGATAAACCCTACTTTTTAAATAGCATTTTCAGCAGTAAATTTTTGAAACACTTTATAATAAGATATAAAAAGGCATTAAAATACCTGTTTCACAGAAAAGAGATCAAGACATAGTGATCACACAGTCACCTGGAGAGTCAGTGACAGCTAGGAGGAGAACCCAGAACTACAGAGGCAGAGTCCAGCGTTCTCTCCATTAGTTCACGCTGCTCCCAACAATTCACCCACTGTTCCAAAGTCCTTTGCTGCTCTAGGATATGGATCATTTAAACCAAGATAGTCAGGCTACAGATGCTCATTCTGTTCCAGCAATGGCATATCTACTTTCTGCCTTTAACAATAGTTAAATACACTAAAATCCTTAAAATCTTAACTATTTCATTAAGACTATTCAAGTATCTAGATTTTTCTCACCCTCTCATACAGATTCTGTCTTCTGTCTACATCTTTAAGTGCCTAGGGTTCAGGGGACCTAATTTGCAAAGCCTAGCACCTGTAACACCTATCTGTAGATCTGGAAAGTCAATCCAGTCAAAGTTGGATTTAAGAGCTTAACTTTAGAACCTCAGGTTTGAAAAGGTTGGCTTTAATCTATGCCATGCATTAACGCTGGTTGCTGTATTTAAGTTTTACTGTTTTTATTTAATTAAGAAGAAAAACAGGAAAAAAGAAAACATCTGGAGGTATTTAAGACTGCTCTGAACTCTGCAAGCCAAACTGCTCTTAAGATTTTTTTTTTTTCTTTCCTTTTTGATACTTCTCTCTCCTGCCTTTTGGTTTTTCTGCTTACTAAATGCCAAAATACAATACAAGGAAATTAAATGCAAGAATTCAGTTGATGCAGTCATGCTGATGCAGTACTAAGATTAAGAAGATGAACACTTGAGACTTGTAAAGGCAAACATTTAAGGTGCATTAACTTTATCACTCAGCACATTTTTATTATTTATAATTTCTATACTCCTCTTCCAACATATTCTTCTTTTGCACCCTCTTCCATAAAATCTACAGAACAGCCACTTTTCACAGTGGAAAAAGAAAAGCTGGATATGGAATTCCATAATCAGAAAGGCTCAAGGTTTCCACTGCAGTATCTTGTAGTTGTTTTGCATTATTAATAAATAAGCATTGAAATAACTCAAAGCATTCTAGCAAAATCAGTTTAACAACACTAAACAACCCTCCTATTTAGTACAGATTCTGCAAGTTTCTCCTGAAAATATTATCCTGTAGCTTCCAGCAGAAAAATGTTCACTGAAAGCAACAGACCTGGAAAGACACATTTCCCTCTCTGCACCATAGGACCAGAGAATTACTTAAACCTAAAGCAAGGAAAACCAAGGTACAGTTGGCACTTCACAGATAGCAAGTATTTCAAGGACAGCAATTCTACTGAATTCCCATACATTTCCTTTCAATTTATGAAACTGTTCATACCTTCCACTGGGGCAAGCGTAGCAAGCGTGGCACATTAGTTAAGCACCCAAGAATCCAGGCAAGTTCTGCATGCTCAGGAACCTGGAATTACAAAGTCAAAATCTATTTTAATATTCTGCCTTTATAGGCATATTTTCTCAAAAATCAATGCAGATAAATAGCATCAGAGATCAGAAAGCCATTTATTTTTGTCTATTATTTTTTCAGTAAGGTCAAGTAACAAGCTAAGGGAAAGTCTTGGACACCCCATCGATTGAATGCACTACAGTCAAGCAGCGTAGCAAGGTTCTTGATCCTATCCACTCATACTCCAAAAAAGAAAGAAAATGCTTTAGCAATAACAGAGTTGGATGCACATGTAAACCAACTGCTGGCCGCTGTGCCACAGCCTCCTCACACTTTGAGATAATACTTTAACAGTTCCAAAACCTCTTTGCCTTTCTCATTTCCAGTGCCAGTAAGTTACGCAGTCTTAATTTCTTCTGCATCAGGACCCTGAATGTACTAATTTCCCCTAATTGTCCACACCAGCCTCACTGAGCCCTCCACCCACACCCTCTGCCCATGGCCCCAGGAGCCCCATCTAAGCTCAGGACAGACTGCCCCATGTCCTTGCCTAAGCTACATCACACAGCAGTGTGTCTAGCACTATAACAACCGCAGATCCTTCACAGAAGCCTGAGCTAATGGCCATGGAACAAGAAGAGCTGCGCTACTCCACAAGGCTGTGGCTGCAGACAGCCACAAGGCAGGCCAGAACAGTTACCTCCCTGACCGGGACAATGTCCTGCAGTATTTAGTCAGGTCAGGGGTGGTGACAGTGACAGTCTGGTGATCATCAGACATAGCAAGGTAATTAGTCACATCTGAGGTCAATCCAGGAAGCCCAGTGAGAAAATTGGAGCAGCAGGGACAGGGTTGAGCACAGGTACACTGTGACATAGCTCAGGTGAAGACTGGGGGCCTGAGCCTGAGCTTAAGTGGAGCTCCTGGGGCACTGGGCAGAAGGTGCATGGGTGGAGGGTCCAGGTGAGGCTTGTCAGTATTTTGGGTGCACCAACAGGTCTTAATGACCCTGACCTCTCTGCAAAACAGGGACAATAGCTGAAGTCAAACTACAGTACAGCCTAAACTGTGGCTTAATTTGTCCCTCAGTTCTGCAGTCCTGTCAAAACTGATACTGATCTGCAGGTGAAAGAGAAGAATCAGGCCTCCACATACCCTTTGCTACAAGGGTGGTTTGAAAAGACGAGAGAGGGAAGAAGAACCCATTTAAGCTCATACAACAGACTCTTCATTTAACATTCTGGGGAGACTGCAGTGATAATGGAATTTTAATAGCTTCAGGAAGACATCAGACAGAGTGATTGGCCCCCTCCTGCTAAGAGGAAGATTTTCTACAGGCAGAAACAAGAAGTGTGCATGCAACAACCTCTGTTGGATGAATACACATTTAGCTTCTTCAGCTTCTGCATTTCAACTATTCATTTTATGATTAGTAAAAGAGGCAAGCATTGCTGATGCATACGCTGTTCTTTCTTTCCTGTCATTTTGTCTGTTGTCAGTTAGCTATATATATACGATAATCACCAAAAGAAAAAGGTGATGTATGTTCTCCTTTGCTTACATGTTTGATTCACTCTTTTCAGTATTGGCAGGTTTGGATGTTTTAGAGCATGCTAACTGTCTCAAAGACGTTCAAAGCTTCATGCTTGCAACATGGTATAACAACCCAGATGGAAGGCAGTAAAAAGTGTTTGTTAACAAGTAAGAATTACTGGCATCGTTAATGGCAATTCCTTTGTTGTCACATTTTAAATGTAGTAAATTCCTAGCTAACAGTCATTAGACTATTTCGGTTGTCAATGTTGTATAGAGGTATCTGACCTCAAGACAACAGCTCAGTGGTTAAAGATATGAAATATTCCAGGTTGATTCTCTTTCCCTTCTTTCTGCTTGTCCCACAGTTGTTTGTTTGGTTTTTTTTCTTTTAATTTCCTCATGCTTATTTGACCCACAGTCTTCTGTGCACAAGACAAAGCACAGCAAGATACACCAAATGTACCTTCTGCAAAATACAAAGAGTAAACTGAACTTTATAGAAAATACCAAGCTCAAGACCCCTATTTCATTTAGACGTAATCACCATCTGGTTCAAAGTGGTTTCTCATTCCTTTCTTCTAGTCACGGATAGAGAGGAGACGGTGCTCTGTTGCACTTGTGTTGACAAGGACTCCCTTTAAAAGCTACACAGTCATTGTTCAAGCTCTGTCAGATCTTACTTCCACAGCCAAGGCTGCACGTGTGTTTCATTGCATCAGTGGCTTTGACATTACATCAGTTACCAAAACACCAAGTGACCTAAACAGCATTTCTTGAGTTGAATCTGCAGTTCTGGGTCCTAGCAAGTTATACTCACTTCTAATCCTCAAACACACACAGTCCTTCCCTAAGTAAGGCTAGAGTGCCAAATACTGTGAAGAAAGAGACAGATAAAAGGGGGAGAAAATATAAAAAAGTGCACAGAAGGGTAGAGATTTCAGTTGGAAAAAAATTTCAATACTGGAGCCTAATGAGTTAACATTCATCACCCAAATTGCAGTAACTGACTGTATGTTGGTCTGTGAATCAGGAGGTACTAGGCTTAAACCACAAATCATTTGTCAGACTGAATCATGGTTTAAGCTACTGTGTTTTACTTGGCAAGAAGGGCAGGTAATTGCTGCATTTGGTTGGTCACTGTGCATCAGCTCAAATGTGGTTACTCATTAAGCTACAGTACTCCATCACTTTGATTGGATAACTTTGGATACAAAGAAACTGGAAGAAGAGAAAATGTGTATGATACCAGTAAAATAAAGGCCCAGTATACTCTTCCTTTCTGGCACTGAGCAATACTAATGGATCACAATTAGGAGAAGCCATTCTCTCACACAAACTCTTGTCCCGAGTTCATTTAAAATTCTGAGCAAATGTCTTCATTACACAGCCAAAACATAAGAATGTAAGCAATAATATTGTACTGGATCACAACAGAGGTAGCTGTAGCCTACCACTCTTGTTTCCAGGAGTAGCCACAAGAGATGGCATTTAGGGTGAGCACATTAGCCTATCGCTTCCTACAGTATCTTCCCCTCATACCTTTCCAGCTTCTATAATTGTTTGTAGTAGAGAGTATCAGAAGGTATTATCCCTAGCCCAGTCCTGTTAGCATCCACGCTCCCCATGAATATGTCTAATCCCTTTCTGAACCCCACTGATACTGCCCACTTCACAACCACATGCAGCAACAAGCTCCAGAGGTTCAAACCTGATGTGTACTTTGGTTTATCCACTAAACTCTTTGTTTAATAGTTTTGAATGCCACCTGTTTCTTGTATTGCACAATTCGGTGAACAATTCCACATTCAGTTTATCCAGTGCTTTTCTGATTTTCTAAACTTTGATTGCATCTATGGCTCAGCCTTCTCTTTGAATTGAAGCCCCCCAGACTTCTAAATTTTTCCTTTTAAGGCAGCTACTGTATCCCCTGTAGCATTAATTCCCCTTCGTTGTATCATCTCTAATTCACTACTTCCTTCTTGAGACGTAGACACTAAAGCTCTACCCAATATTCAAGGTATGAGCATGCTAAGGTTTTGTATAGTGATTAAACATCACTTCTTTCTTATTCTCAATATGGTGATGATGACACTTTGGCTTTTTTTAAAATTACTTGTGCTGAGCCAATTATTTCAGAGAACTGTCAATGATGACCCCAAGACTTTTTTCCTGCGTTGTTACTCAGCTCAGTACTGAGTAACTCAGTTTTAGATTATTTTACCTAGATGCTTTATTTTGCATTTAAAGCTCTTCTACCACTAACTTGCCTACCCACCCTGTCTTACAAGTCCTTTTGGAGTTCCTTTCTTTGGCATAGCATTTGACTACCTTGAAGAACTTGCATTGCCCACAAACTTCTGTTCACTACCTTCTTTAGGTATGAATGAAGATGTTGACCAGAATTGCTCCCACATGAATCCCTGAAGGACATGACTACTGACTGTGCCATTCAAAAAAAAAAAAAAAAAAAAAATCACTATACCCTATTTAGCTTTCAACTCTAGCCAGCTGCAAGACTAGTAATGAACATTTCCTCCAATACTTTGTTGTTTGTTTTTTTTTTAATAAGAACTGGTATAGAACCTTGTCAAAGACTTTTCAAAAAATTAAAATCCGTCATGTTCCTGGGGTGCCCTTCAGACACATGCCTACTGACACCCTCATAGAGCCCAGCAGTTTAGTGAAACAGTATTTCCCTTTAAAGAAACCACAGTGACTCTCCAAAGAGACTGTTTGCTCATGCACTCAGTGTACTATTCTTTGCTGAAGACCCTACCGTCCCTGGTAAGACAAAAGTCAAAATCATCAGTCTGTAGTTTCTGGGGTCCCATTTAGAGCTTTGCTTGTGTACTGCCAACATGACTTCAATATACTATTCCTCTGGCACAGTGACCATTAATGGTGGCAGACTGATCATATATGGTGGCAGACTGCACACCCTGATGACCAGTTCTGCCATTTCACATCTGAGGGTTTTTTCAGACTCTCAGCTGAATGCCATCTGGTGTCTACACTGTCTATCTTTACCTAATAGTTTCTGTAAATTTACAATAAACTGACTTAGCTCTTCTGATCTGCTGCTACAAAAAGCGTAAAAGGGCAACCTTCCCAGTACTTTCAGCAGTGAAGTCCAATACCAAGAACTGAGCTTTGCTCTTAGGGCCTTATCAACCCTGAGTGTCTCCTATACTTTGTGCTCACTTAGTTATCAGCTTAAGAATCCTCTGCAGGGTGCTCCTCAAATTCTTTCTAACCCCTTTAATTTTTTGTTTAAAGAAAAACCAAGAGGACTTGCCAATTTTATATGCTTTCTTGTTTTTCTAATACAGGCAAGTTTTCCCTTCTGAAAAATCTATTCCTATGATTGCATCCTAACTTATGGAACCATGGAAAAGGATTTGCTGGACCAACGTTTTCTTCATAAGTGGCGTCACACATCTAACTGTTGGTTTTGTCACTTTTTTTTTTTTTAAATGCATTTGTTTTTTTGAAACATGACCTCCATGACAGTTGTAGCTTTCTTGCTTTTTGTTTATTTCTGACAATTGGACTTAATTTTCACCTAGCTGCCTTTCTTCAAATAGAATATTCACACACTTCATTTGGTCTGCTCTCTCCAGCTACAATGCTTAACACCACTATAATGAGGTTGCTACTACTGAGAGCTGTTCATTAAAACATCCTGAACTAGGTCCTGTGCACTACCCAAAAGCAAATGTAGAATGGCATCATTTCTAGGAGACTGTAAAACTAGGAAGCATAATTTAATTTCATCTGTATGTCTCATCCTGATAAAGGTTACATGCAGATACTTGAAGTGTAATACTATTGCTCCCTGTACTAAATTTGCAGCTTCTCTCATCTCATTTAACATCTCCTGGTTACTGTCATCACCTTGATCGGTGCATCAGCAGTACAATACCAGTAACACATTTTCTGTTAGATTCTGGTATCTTCACCCACAAGGTTTTTTATTTCCCCACAGTACTATGGAGAGAGGCAATCCCTCCAGTAAATTCAAACAATGAAATGTAACAGAGAAAAGACTTCTCATCTTCATATCAATCTGTCAGATGATTTTCAGTTGCTCCTATTCTGTTAGTCAGCATTTATCATGCCATCGCAAGGAAGACCTTTGTCAAAGGTGCATCACTTCACAAAAGTGATTCATTAAGAAGAGCAGGTCTATCAGAGAGGTCTTTTGCATGCTTTTTTTTTTTTTTTTTTTTTTTTTTTTTAAAGGATTTCATGTAAAATTAACCAAACTCTAGGAAATAAAAGTATACAGACTTCCAATCAATTACGGTTATTCTGTGTATACTTGAACTAGTAAAGAACTTGGTGTATGTTTTAAAATCTGAGAACAGAAGTACCCTCTGGAGCACCCCACCTTCCCAAAAAAGAAGAGATAATAATAAGCTTAGTTCTTCTCCAATGAAGATGTCAGTTTCTCAGCAGTGCTCTCTCCCCCAAATACCCCAGTATAAAAATACTACAAAACTCAGAAAAACAGAATTACATCTCCAACGAACAAAACTCACAACCAGCAAGAGTTCCTGAACTGTATGTCAAACCAACTTCCAAGAACGTCACAATCACTGGTAACTCTGAGAAACAGCTATCTAATCCATTAAATCCTTCATGTCAACTCCAGCTACTTTTGTGTCCTGAAAAAATATAATAGCCTGTTTTCAATATAAACAATATTTTCTCAGGAAATATTTCTTGCAGCTTGGCTGAAAATATTTGGAGGACTAACAGTCTTGTAAGTCCTCTATTTATTGTTTCCCTTACGAAGCCAACTATTTCCCACTTAGCAGTTTTCACAAGAAAAGCTTAACCAGATCCATATATTGTACCCCTCTTTTTAGACATCCCAAACCATACCCTTTGCTTTTCTCAGTAAACACATCAAGTTTCTCTCTTTTTTCCTGCTCTGTGCTCTCTCCCACTTTAACACAGTTTTCTTTCCTAATCTGTTACAAGTCTGTAAAAACCATCAACATTTCTCAAAGGGTCGAGATGGTCATCTCTCTGCTATTACCAGCGACACATTTCCTCCTTCAATTTCCATTGCATTAAGTATCCCCCACAACCTGGCTTACTAATCACTAATCAAAGAGTTATTTCCAGAACAAACTACTTACATTCTTTCCTTGTGGCCTGACAAGCTGGAGTCTGCATACTCAGATTCCTTTTACTTTATTATTTTTAAAGCACACTTATTTAACAGAGGCAACCACTTCCAAATGATAATGAGCAGTTATCTAGAAGACACAAACATCTCTGTTTCTTCACCTGGCTGAGTGCCCTGCTCCTCCCTCTTTACAGACAAATAGTTTCTTAATTGTTCACTTGTGTGGCCATTTGACATTATTAAACTCGGTTCACACTGTACACTTGGATCATCTCTGGGGCTTTATATGCTGAAGTACAACCTCAGGGCTTCTCCCTGAAGATCTATCACTTTATCCTTGATCCTAGCTATTCCCTACCAAGTTATTGCTGCTATTCCCTGGCCATAGCCACAGCTGATGATATATACATGGAAAACCAATAGCTACTTTTAGTCCAAGTAATTCTAGATGACTTCTCATGCTGTAACATACAGCTGAGGAGGACAGCAGGCACTGAGATTCAAGACCAATAACAGAGGGCATGGATACCACGAGCAGATCTGAAAGCAAGCAATCAGCAACACTGAAACTCAGATTTCTGAGGCTTATACAAAGTTGTGTGTCAGCAGCTGAAAGTGGCTTCCTGCAAAAAGAGATGCAGTGTTTCATTTTCAAGATGGATTTCCTCAAGTTGCAACCTATAGCCCTCCTCTGTAAGGGACTGTAAATTTGCTACATATCTGTTATGTGGAAACAGCTTCACCTCAGAATTGTAGCCTCCTTAAGGGCTACATTTTAAATGAGCTATAGATTTCAAAGATTTGATTTTGACAGTGCAAAGGACAAACAAACAGGTCTGGGGAGGTAATTTGGACAGCTGTGTAATAAAAGAAATCTGAACAGAGGAGGGAAAGCATCCTAAATTTCCAAAGAAATGGAACGTTTCCTTAGGATTTTTGTCTCTCCTAGAATTATCAGTTAGTGCTTCCAAAAAATTTACGAGGCCTTTTAGAAGAAAGTGCTGCTCACATCTATTTTCCTTGAATAAGAGATTAAGATTTTATTAATGCCTAAGGTTGTAAACAATATGTTCAACACACTTGGTAATACATCTCTATATTATACATCTAGAAAGAATAATGGGGCCACAAACAAGACAAATTAGACTGCTCCTGAATCAAATGCACACAGCAACTGAACACCCAGTGAGATACTTTTGTGACAGAAAATTTGACATGGTATCCCAAATTCCTGTTCAAAGAAATAACTGAAGCATAGGTCAAATATGTTTATGTTTACGAAGGCAACATCTGATTCAAAGAACATGTTAAGCAATGTATTGAATTGGGGGGTCGCTATCTAGCTATCATTGGTAAATCTATCAGTATTTACTGCCTTCACTATCACCTTTGAACAGTTTAATAACTTATCCTTGTTTATATTTGGCTAGAACTTACAGGCTCCAAAGAGCCTGACCAAGAATACCCCTACTGGGCTCAGATTATACTCTTTATAAACCCATATAGAGCACAGTAATATGGCCCAGGCACCGTTTTCCCTCCCTTTATTCATTATGAAATGAATTTATTTTCAGAAACATTCTCCTAGTTTAACCCACAATACTGTTTAAGTAATTAGCTTGGTGTATCCAGAAGACTGGTGGAAAGAGGGACATATAACAGCTATATAATAGTATGAAATAAACCAGGTAAATTAAGGAAGAAAAAAAAAAAAGGAAAGAAAATCTACTGAACCATGACTTTTCTTCCCACTGAGCTCTAGTTATGTCTAGCCCAGTCCTCTAGGGGAAAAAACAAGAGGGATGAGAGAAGCAGAATAATTTTCTAAATTAAACAGTCACACACTTCCTCTTATGACAGGAAATTTTCAATGGACCATGCTAAATTAACGTACTTAAATGAATTTATAAACTATGATGCAATGGAAGCTTTTAAGCCCCTCTGAAAATTGGACAAGAAATAGCATGAATCCATTAAAACTGCCCACAAAACAAAGCAGCTGGATATTTCTGGAAAATAATAGCAGTGAAACAGTTAGTGTACACATTTAAATTTTTGTAGTTTGGCTTTTGGAGTTAAGGCTAAGACAAATTGGCAAATTCCCACCTCCCAGAGTTACTGCTTCAATTTGCTTGCGCACTGCAAGAACGCTGCAGCTGATTATACTCAAAAAATAAATCACCCCATCCAGAAGGCTGAAAACTGCAATTTTCCACCCAGAAACTGAACATTACGTTGTCCAGAAACTCACAGGACTCCTCAGAGAAGCGTTAGTGCAGCGTATCAACCACTGCCTGCTGAATCAACTCTGACGGAATTTCAGTTTCTCTTGGGACATTTAGCATGTTTCTACTACAGTAGGTAGGTGGACAGGGAGAACAGCCTGAGACCACATACAAGCAACAGCAGTTTCTAAAATTGTTTTGACTGCAAAGCAGATGAGATACAACATGGTTATGGGTAACAACTGAAATGTATATTGTACCCACCAGGAATCAGAGACAATGGTTTATACCATATAAGCTTACCATGTGTGCAGATTGCTTACTGTATTCCTTATTTCCCTCCCCTGGAGTCCTTTTTGTTTTTAATAAAACATTCTAAGTTTTATGAAAGATGACTGCTACAGCTTTTATCAGTTATGGTACAGTTTAATGAATATATTTGCTCTTTCTTCTAGTATTCTCAGGATACATTGTATAAGTCATTATTCTGTTACTTCTTTTTTTTGCCTGGTAGGCAAAGGCAGCCACTCAAAGCATATCTTTACATTATTTTTGCTAAGAGCAAAAAGCACTTCATATATCTTGCAGCTGTGCTCCAAATAAAAATGCCTAATTTTGAAATATGCTTTTTTTTTTATTCTTACAGAGAGTGTCACTCTTCTATGACTTGTCTTCCTACTTAAGAATATTTAATTAATCAAGCTGTAATGAAAGAGCTTCTCTCACTGGGAGGCCATTCTGGTGTCCAACATATTCCACAATCGTGTTTTCCTAGGTACTCGAATTAAATGTGCTTGTTTATAACCCTTCACAGACATTGCGGCTCCAAACACTACCCGAAATATTCATCATCATCCTTCTTGATTCTAAGTATTTTCAAGTTATCATCACTTGCTCTTTGTAGCCACTACTTCCCTAAACTGGAGTTCAAGTTTGTATACGCTAATGTAAGTGTGGGAGGTATTTCGTGAACTGCTATGTATGAAGACCAAATATACAGCCAGCGATTAACTTTCTGTTTATACACGTTATAAAAAACTATAATTTACAAGTGGTAGATTATGAAGCATACAAACCTAATTTTCATCAAACTAGCACTTTCCATTTATAGGTAACTTAGCTGTATACCTGACAACTAAGAACAGAGGACATATACCCTCTAAGCAATACAATAAGAGTCAGTCTGTGCAAAATTCCTCTCACTTTTATTTCCTTTTACTTGGACATCACTGAAATCAGTTCTGGGACTCCAAGACAATCGCACTTGCATCCTTATCATAGCAGCACCTTTTGGATTTAGCGTAAACATGAGAATTCTCACCACACTTTTTCCCAGCAGTCAGTCTGTGATTAATATTGTTCAGCCTTTTGTTTGTTGCTTGTATTGAAAGGATGATAAAATGCAGGAACACTCTGGAGGCAGGTATTTCAGATAGCTCTGGATTAGAGATATGATCCGCACAAACCGTGCTGTAAATAAAAGCCTACCGACAGTGAAACCCTTACCAAATGCACATGCCTTTTGAGAAGCAAAGTAATCAATATTTTTTTCACATATGGCAAACATATTCCAGAGAAGCAATATAAGCAGCAACAGAAAGAAAGAACAGAAAGAGTAAGCCAAATAAATAAACAAACAAAACCCCTCTTCAGACATTCTAGACCATTCTTGCCCAAGTTAACCCAGATGAAGTAAGAGGACACAGGAGCATTTACAATAGTGACCGCATGAGCAATTCCCTTAACGGGAGCTTACCATTACTAGCTTACTTCTGCAGTGCCAGAATTTCATTCTATTATATACTGCTAAAGAATCAGGGTGCTACCAGTCATTAGGTGTAGTTGTTGTTGGTGATTAAAACTGAAAGCCCCTATTTCATCATAATTTCATTGCATGATGTTTGTTTAAAAAAAATAAATGAACAGAAGTGTTAATCAGAAGTAACTGCAGTAGCATTTCCGTGATCTATAGATTTGGTAATTTTCAAGACAGAACTGAAAATATGGCAATAATTGTAGCACGTTAAGTCTACTGAGAACTCTCTCATTTACCCATTTGATCTGGTACAGAAAACAGAAAGCAACTTTGCCCTTAACCAAATACCTAAACCAGTTCTCTGCAGCTGGATTTTCACTGCTTTCCTGATGACCTCTAGAAGTACAACTTATTTCAGTATTCAACCTGGTTTGGTCCCTTTGCTTTACACCTCAGACAAATGTTTATAAACAAAATTGTGGCTTTTTAGACCACCCTTGGAGACTGCTACAGTGGCTGAAAAGGAGAAGCCAGCTCCTTTTTTGAAAACTGAGCAATTACCAATCCAAAAAAAAAATAAAAAATCAAGAAATAAACTTTCTTGATTAGCAATAGCTGCAATCCATCTTACACCTTTGTTTTAGGAACAATCATCTCGATATTATGACATTCCATAACGTACTATTTCATTATCATACTAAAACAATAATCACATTAGCAAGGTTCCTGTCTCCTTTCCTCGCATCAAGAGCGACACGCAGATATTTATTTTAATTGCTTCCAGAGAAACGTCTGGTCCTTCCAATGCAATTGTAACAGACCATAGTGCATCTCTGGGTATACCTGACCACTGCATACAGCTTGAAAATAGACTTGGTTTTGGGAAGTCAGAAAAACACTTCCGCCTGAACCATTACTGAAATGGCCTGGATTCACAAAAAACCTGTAATAGTCCTTCTACTGCTTGCAGTGTGACAATGAGCTTACAAAAATCTGCTAGAATCAGCCACTTAAAGTGGTATTGATACACATGTGGTAAGTATTAACAAGAGTATGGTTCAAGACATCAGACAACTGCCCACAGAAAACAAATATTTAATGGTTTAGATTGAATAAGAAGAAAAAACATTAGATCTGGACAGATCAGAACACCCAGAAAAATTAAGATAAAAGGTAGCCTATTTAACAGAGGCCAGCCTAACCACTATAACATAAACCAGAATAATCTTTGATGGAAACTTTTGTTTGATAAAGCTGAACATTTTTCAAGTCTAGCTATCTAAAGTTTTCATTGACTGTTGACTGTATTGATTCTGTAGAAGCATCACTTACAGTCCTTCATTTCTTGAGTCTCATACTTTCTCTCTGGGAACACAAAGACTCAAGTCTCTGCATTATTATATTGTGAAAGATACCACATGCTTTCTGTGGCTGACTGCAATGTAAGATTCTCACTGATAATCTGCTGGCTTCAAGGGAAGTCTGCATGTTGGCTTTAGCAAGACCTGGAACAGCACTGGTTTAGCTTTTAGACTCATAAGAACATAAGAAAAGCAACATTGGAACATATCAAATATCCATCTCCAACAGCAACCAACAGAAAGGAGCGTAAGTACAGAAAACCATAGATACTCTCCCAACTGTGCTTGCAGCACTTCCTGCAAAGGTGGCACTTCCTCAACAGATTTTTCAGATTTGTCAAGTCCTTTCCTGAATTCATACATGTTTCAGCATCCTGTGCCAAGGAGTTCTGTAGCCTAATTGTGGACTTCATGAAATGCAGCATTGTTTTGCTTGTGTTGAATCTACCAGGTGTTAACTTATTTTGATACCTGTTAGTTCATGGTATTCAGTGGATAAAACAGTTGTTCCCTATCTATTTTTTCCATTTCACTTGCAGCTTTATAAACTGTTACTTTATTCCTCTCTACCATAACCTGCAAATCTCTCTTCCAGGCTGAAGAGTCCTCTTTGTGTATCTAGTCACTGATCCTGTGTTGTAACTAACTCAAGTGTTCAGTTGCTTGAAAACAAGAAAAAACAAAACTCCAGACTCGTTTTTACTGCATCACTGGCTTGTAACTCACCTTGAGATTATTCCAGTTCATGTTAGCCAAAATGTGAATTAAGTCAGAGTAGAGCCAAACTGGTAACTTATTTAAAAGGATAAACAGACTTGAATAAAGGATAAATACATTTAAACATATCTCCACTAGAATTCTGAGCTAATCTATTTAAATTGCTTTTAATACAGAGAAAAAGTGAAGCAGGATGTGTATCTGTCTTCATAATTTCAATATCCACCAGGGATATGGAGCTATGATTGTCATTTGCAGTTTGACAACCACAGGAAACTCTGCCTGTAAAGAACCACGTTCAAAGGACGACTGTCATACCATGATTTCATCTTGCACTGGTAAAACTCAGACCCTGTGCACATCACCTTCGCAGTTCTGTTGCAAGTCAGACATTTGTTTAAAGATGTCTTCACGAGAGCAGAAGCTATGACACATCTGCCTTTGTGCAAAATTAGAGAAATTTGCCAGTCTAGAGCCAGTAACAGAAAGTTAATCAGGCAAGAAACTAAGTTGTGTTCCAGGAAAATGCAGCATGTGATAGACTAGGCTGACATGTGTCAAGTAGGAAGGTAAAGCCCCATACCCCTTGGGGTGGTCAGGAGAAGAGGCAAATATTTCACATACGAATTATCAGATCAGGTGGAAAAAGATGCATACAAAAAGGAAGTTATAGTGAAGAAGGGAAAAAAAAATCTCAGAGAAAATGGAACTCCCTGGTGATTACAATGGAACAAATGCAAAACTTACCATATCAATCACCTGCTGGAGATACTGTGCAGCTTACCATTAAGTGGCAAGTGCTGATACAAAACCATAGAAACATGTTTTACTTGCCTTATGGTTGCACAGACTATGTTTATATATCTATGAATTAACCTTTTGTGACTAAAGTGAGACTTTACTGAGCTAAATTAATGCTGCCCTAACAGGTCTCATTGGTATATTAGTCAAAATCCACACAAACTCCTAGCTCTGCTTGGGAAATTTAAAATGTACTTATCCCAAAGTGAACTTCTCAGTCATGATTTCAGACACTTCAAAACAGCAGCAAGGGCTACGTTTGAAATCCAACATTGCTAACATTTTCTAGGACCACTAACACAAAGATGATAAAGGAGTTCAGTAATGCACTAACTGCTCATGCACTAACATGTATGGAAAGCCACTTAATGAGAAAGAAATCTAACATAACAGGAGCACTAACCAGCGACTGTCGGAACAGGAAACACTTCTTTGGGTCAATACCACAGGCAAGGACGGCAGCAGTGGTGTCCAGTATGTTCTGGCGCAGGACAGATGGCTCCTTGGGCATGGTGAGTGAGTGCATGTCCATAATGCTATATAGCACTGAGCTGCACTCTTCCTGCAGATTCACCCAGTTCTGAATGGCTCCAAGGTAGTTACCCAGATGAGGTGTCCCAGTTGGCTGAATACCAGAGAAAATCCGATCCATGACCATATTCTGTTACAAAGCATTGGTAAAATTAATACATGCATTTTTTGACAGATGCTTTTTTATTTTAAAGTAATTAATAACGCCCCACTTATGCCTGTCTCTTCTCTCCTCCTGTCAGTGTATTAATGTATAAACTGCCTCAGGATTGATGAAAAATAATTGCAGTCAGTCAGTCAAAATACTCTATCTTACTGCAAAGAGACTGACAACTAGCATAATTTTAAGATGTCAGACTGCATATGCAAACAAACATAGCTGTAAACAAGATTAGTGAAAAATAGATATCAGAAACCAAGTGGGAGATTCTTTCAACCTTTTTTGTGCCAAAGCTGTATGTTTCTCTTTAGTACATTATCCATTCTGATACAGAAACTTAGGATCACAGTGTAGAGAAATTCAAACATCTTTGTTGTAAATCTATGCAGTATCGAAGTACATGGCAATCTTAACTCCCATGAACATTGAAGTCTTATTTTTCTAGCTGCAAAGAACATTTTGAGTGGTTCCTGAAAGAAACCTAGTCCTTGACCCAAAGGTCAAAGAATAATGAAGGAGATTACCAAAGTCCTGAAACTACCCATCTTGGCAGCAGAAGAGTTTCTAAAAGGGCTCTGTAAAGAAATACTGCTATAGCTCAAGATCACACCTGGAATACTGTGGATGTATCAATACCAGTAAAATGTCAACATCTGAAAAGAGTTCACAGAGAAGCAGCAAAAAATTATTAAGAAGCTGAGGTTATGAGCAAAGATTAAAAAGCTTAAAACATGTATAGCTTGGCTAAGTGACAGTTACCATCTTGGAAAGTTTGTTTTCCTGCATCCCAGCCCTCCATCTGACCATGTTCTCAGAGCACCAAGCTGTCAGCATATGATCAATTACCTCCCTGTCCTTTCCAGAGAATTCTACCATATTCAGAAAGTAAATCAGCAACATTTTATGTGAAAATGCTTGTTATGTGCCAAGTTGTAAGAGCATGCAAGACTGCTCGACTTATAAATGAGGGTCCCACCAACCTCAGCACGGAGTCCCAGTCAAAGCTGCACAATACGAACCCTTAGACTCTGTTGTGCAGCAGGAACATCAACTTCATTATGCCTCTGGCTGCACGACTTTTTTCCTGCTAAATTTTATAAGCAACATCTATAACAAAGTAGAGAGCATTTATTTACTGATGTAGTCCGTTTTCATTTCTGTGAATCTCTTACAAATGTATGGGGAAGAGAAAAAAAAAAGTCGTACAACTATGAAACCATACAAAATGGCAGCAAATGTCAAGGCCAAGTACCATTATTTTTAACTATTAAAAGGACTTCAAATTGACTTAATTAATCTTGACTCAGACCCAAGAAAAATTAATGAGAAAGTGTTTCCAAGTGGAATAGGACTTTTTTTTTTTTCCCCAAACATGATCTATAGTTCAGAAAAGCCTAGCCCATTTCCTTCAAAACTTGCTGAAAAATTCTCTTTGCTTTGAAAGTAAGACTGGTTTTCAGATCAAGACAATTTTCTTATCCAATGTTTAAGTGTTTGCACTGACAAGTAAGAGCAGGTTTGGGCTAGCTGCCATGCTAATTTCTCCTACACATTTAAGTCCAGGTGGTAACCCTCTCACCCCATCCCAAATATCTGCTTGACTTCTAGGTATATTCTTGAGTCGGTTTCTAAGTGCTCTTGGAGAACTTCCAGCACAGGAGCTGCAAGGTAGTCACTGCAATGAAAAGAACACCATTTCCTCCAACAGCAATTATAACTTCCAGTTCTTGCACTCCAGTTCTTGACCACCCATGCCTCTTTTCTCCATTACACAAAAATGAAATCATACTACTGAATTCCTTGTTTGTCATTTGATCCGTTGTTTTCTTAGGAACTTACATCAGAGCCTTCATCACTACTTGCAGGAGCCCATCACCTCCCATTTAGCTACTACCTGGCCCAAGCACTGCAGCCAGCTTTTTGTTAACACTGAGAAGGGCCAGGTGCTCATCTAGAGAAGGAGGCATAGAGAATCCCAACACAGATAAATTGAACGAAGTCTTGTAGAAACTTGGGATTCACTAGGCTTCAGAGCTGTGCTTCTATTATCAAGGGCATAGACCAGTTGCTAGGCAATGCGACAGGTAATTCACAGGCATAACTTCCATCTTTTGCTTCCCGTGTTCCTGCTCTTCACCAAGAGAATAAGAGCTCAAGAAGAAAACAAGGCTATAAACAGATGATCACTAAGATGGTGTTCTGCCCCTACACAGATCCCAGAAGAGCTGGTTGGTTGTCAGAGCACACTTCTCATCTCCCTGGCTCCTCTCACTCAGTTCAAATCCTGATGCCCCTTCCCACAATTATTTCTCCCCCACAGTGCTTCCTGCCTTCCACTGCCCATTCATGTGCCTGTTTAACCACACTTTTCTACACAGGCTATAGCTTCTTAAGCCCTGCTCTCTGTTTTCTTACCAGATAGCTTCAACCCTCCTGTGTTCCTGTATTCTTTTCTTCCTCCACTTGTGCTTCCCCACCCCCTGCTTCCCAGAAGAGCTCTTGCGTGGTATATCAAGACAGTAAGGAGGCACAGTGTATGCCATATGGTAAGGAAGCTATTGCTCCCTTGACTCCAGTGACTATATAAAATATGTTTCCTATCTGCACTGTTAGAATAGCTAAGAAACTTTACAGTGTTCTAGAAATCCACTATGATATCCACTGAACAAAGTATGTTAGGATGACCATGTTAAAGTGTGGTGCAGATACTTGCACATCTTTCAGCTGCAGTCTAGACAAATACAGCATCACCTGAAATGTCTCCTGATGTTATTGCTTCTTCTCCCTGGGACCCTGAAGCTAGTGCTACTTAGAGCAGAAACAGCTCTACCCCGTGGTAACTGTCTGTTATACCAGAAAGGAGGAATCTCTGTGCAGTCAGCACAGATCAGCTCACATGCCAAAACCTTGACACAAAAAGAGCTGGCACCTTGAGCCTGTGGAAAACAGTTGTGCCTACAGACCTTGTCAGTCACCAAGTCATGCAGACTCCATTCCTTTGCAGCCACAGTCCCTGCTTCATATACTTCCCATGACATGTTTGTTATCTGCCTTTTCCCCTTCCCAGATCACTGTAGATTAAGTCACTATGAACATACTTGATGTATTGGCAAAATTATGTCCCCTAATTTGAGAATTGTACACTCAAATAGATGGTACAAATGTAATAGAGACATTTAAATAGGTAGTTGGAGAACACTTTTCACCAAGAAAATACAAGATACCGGTGTGTCAACATACACTATAGATTCAAATTCTGTACTAACTCCAAATGTTTGAAGGGAAACAACGAGCTAATTAAAGATAGATTTCTTCTAACACTAGAGAAGTTAGCATCTGGTGACACACTACATGTTGAAAAGAAAATGTCCCAAGTACGATGTAAAATGGACACAGTTTCATATGAAGAGATAACAAAGTTCTGTGTCTATCTGGTGAACAGTATGTCTGTGAAAGCAAGCATGGCATCTCTAACAGTGCTTTAACACTCAAATGGTAAACAACTACTTATAAAAGGTTTGTTCAGTATATGGGCAATAAGTATCAGGTTAAACCTGAGAAACAAACAGTAGCAGTATTATACTGAGCCTAAACTCAGTAATTACTTAACCTAAGCATGGAATTTCCAGAAACAAGTAAATCCAATAATGAAAACTGAGCTAGGCTGGACTTGGGTAAAGCACTAGCAAATACATTACAAAGAACAAACCCCCACAGGCTCCCAGCTGAGGGACCAGTTCACTAGGAGTCTTTCATCTTTAACTCCTTTGATTCCATTTAACAACATAAAGCACGAGATGTTACAGCAAATAGGGTGGTATGAAATATTCCATTGTGTTAGCAGATGTCTATATTAAAAAAAAGCCCCTGCAAAACACCCTTAAATGAATCTTGGATTTCTAGCACTAAAAATATACAGAGAACATTGCTCCTTTGGAGAGAGTTTATGTTCCCTGTTTGTTCACTCTGTGAGAAGCAGCGGGCAGCATAGCAGCATGGCAGGGGAGTTCTGCCTGGTACCATGAAATCATGGGGCTGGAATGCACTTCAATGGAGCTGTTAGGTCAGGGGATGGGAGCTGTATGCTTAAAAGTACTGGAGTTGGAAAAGGATAAAAACAAAAGGAGTGAAGACTTCCCAATGGAGCAGAGTGAAAGCCACAAGACATGCAGCTCCAGCCCACAGGCACTCACTCATTCAGACATCTGTAGTAAGCACAGTGTGAGCCTGCTGTTCGTATGTTTAACTCTGTGTGGTGTGTGCACCTACACCAGTAGTGCTGCATGTTAATCTTCACTCCTGTTAAGAGCGTGGTATCTGACAGATGTTTTAACATCTATTATTTATTTTCTCTCAATAAGACTTCTGCATGGCCATTCCAAACACCACAGCGCATTTCTCAGCAGCATTTCAAAATGAGCCTTGGCCCAAACCCCATTAAGATTCAGGTGTTCTCTTACTTAACCTCCTTTTTCATGATGAGATGAACAACTGCTGCTCCTTATACTGAAAAACTGACAACATCCAAATGCTCTCAAATAATCAGGAATAATTGTTACATTCTTGTACTAGAGCAGGATGGCTAAAGTCCAGCCCTGACACCCTGCAGTATGGCCACATTAATTTTCAATGCAAAAGAAAAAAAATGATGACTAGAAAAAACAATAGCTTCCAAAATCCAATGCTGCTCTCTTGGACCCAAGCAGAGCTTTTCTCATATGCCACACCTGTGGTAAAGAGAGCTACAATTGTCAAGGCTTGAATTCAGCACTCAAAACCACACTCATTCCCTGCTCATGAGACAAATAGGCCAGAAAAGGAGAACACATCAAAGTTGCTAGAGTTAAGGAAATCCTATCTGCATATCTCCTAAAGACCATCACAGACAGCTTTATTTTTAAAGGAAAGAAGGTGTTTAGCAGCCTGCTTGAATTTTATGAAGGAGTATTAGTAAAGTCCACTTGATGCTATTCAGTTATATAGGGAAATGTATGTACAATAATGTAACTTTTTCATGTTATTAATGACATGGGCAGACCGAGTTGGAGACCACCGAATCCTACATCTTTGAAGACCACCAAATCTTTAAAAGAAACATGCAGACTGCCTAGATTTTATACTCACAACAATGTACCAAAGCAAAAATTCTTCGAAGAAGGGGGGACTCAAAAAATACAGCTACCTTAGATTTGAGTTTCAGTTTGTTTTTTGCCCTTAGTGGGCCAAACAATTTTCATGTACTAAGCATGGTCAGCCATTTGCTATCACAAAACAACACCTTTCACTTATTTATAGAAAACCTGGAGAAGGAGGACAATGAATTTTAGAGGTTAAAATGTTCACCTCAGAAAGCAGACACAGGACACTCTTGTCTGTTAAAGAGCACACAGAGGAGCTTCCAAGCTCTTCCACAGCCCAGCAGCACTAAACCCTAAAAGCAGCTATGCAGTTCTTTGGATGCTGGTAGCCATACATATTGGATTTCCAATTGTGTTTAAAAGCTTTTTGCAACCTCCAGAGCAGGATGCCATGTGCTCCTTAAACCATCTGCAGCTGTAGAAAAAGTTTCACAATAAAGTTTCTGTATTTCATTCCATGGCTTTCAGCTGACTCAAATTTACTTTGTTGATACCCTCTAATTTAGACATCTGTACAATTTGAGTACATATTACTCTGATACATATATATAATTGATATCTAAACAACACAACAGCTACAAGAGATCTTTAAAAAAGCTAAGGATCTACCCAGGCAAAACATTTACAAGCTTAAAAACTGAAATTCTAGTATTAATAGTTATTTTAGAAAAACCTGTGAAAACATGCCTTTTTAAAAATTAAACATAGAAGTCTGGAAAGTAAGAGTTCAAGATTCCTTTAAAAATAAATAACAAAAAAAAAAAAAATTATGTAAACTGACCATATTCTAGAATTGTTTTTCCAAACTAAAAATCAAGTGGAAAGCAAAAGACAATGCCATTGCTGAAAGCATTTCATTGTATCACTGACCATAAAGTTACAGGGCTCCTTCCATGAGCTCAGCACCACATCTGGAGCA
The DNA here is from genome assembly GCA_034008185.1 of Gorsachius magnificus. Taxonomy (NCBI): domain Eukaryota; kingdom Metazoa; phylum Chordata; class Aves; order Pelecaniformes; family Ardeidae; genus Gorsachius; species Gorsachius magnificus. The sequence continues at coordinate 131,365,133 of CM067081.1, forward strand.
TTTAAAATGGCAAGTCTCCCTTTGTTTATTAGTATAAGAAGCCACCTTTGCCTCCATTATAGGAAGTTACCCTTTTAAATTTTATTTTTATTTTTTAAAAAGATTTTTAAGACTTCACCAGGAAGATTTCTTGTCATCGTTTTAAAATTGATACGGGCAAACACCAGGCAAACTCAAGCATGAAACTCACCATACTGAAACACAAACCATGGATACAAAACACAGCTATTTGGAGAGGTAACTAGTGATTCGGGAAGCCTCAAATTGTGTTCGTCCAAAAGAAGAAACCAATTCAAGTCTCTGAAAGTGCTGAGAATCCACACTGAAAAGATCCATGCAGATAAAACACCCCATATCACTAGCCAATTCTTAGTATCCTGACTATACCTTTCATATTTAGCTTTATGAACTCTGTGAGGACTGAATACAAGTATTTACGTGTCGAATACATGTGTTTGCCTGGCACGGTCAACAGAAAGCTGCTTCTCAAATATGTAGTAAAATCAGTCATAATACAGTTCCTTCACTTCACAAAGGAGTTACACAAATAAAATCAAGTGAAAGCATTCACAGGACTTAAGTTTTCAGAGCCACTCTTCTTTATAACTCCACATAAATATTGCCATCATACACTTGAAATGACAGCAGATAAGCTACAATTATAAGGAAACCTTATGCCTTATAAACACTTTCATCTCTTTGTGGGTTTTAAAAACAGAAAAAGCTAGCATCCAGCCAAGGAGGTAGGAGAAAGCTGCCAATAGACAGACAGTTCTCAGGACTGCACAGGAAAAGGGTTATACAATTACATAAAAGTATACATAAAAGTTGGGTGGTTAGAGCCTGTTTTAGACCTATTATTTAACACAACAGACCACAAGATGATGACATTAGTCCTGTCCCAGAAGTACAGAGGCAGTACATCTCAGCTTCTCAATCTACCCAGTGATGGGGGAGAGGGACACATACATTTTCAAGAACCAGATATAGAGGTATAAAAATCAACTCCCAAAGAGCCTTTTGCTAATTGTATTCTTTCAGTAACTGAAAGTAAGGACAAGACTTCAGACTAATTAATTTCTTTAGACTTTGTTCATAAAGCTATCTAAGCAAGCTAACTGATGACAGATAGGCTTATGCCTCTATCTATAATGTATCTAATAAATATTTTCATCTTTACATTAAATAAAGACTTGCTCACAAGCTCACCTTCGGGCTGAAACAGAAGCAAGAGATTTCAGACCTAAAATAAACACCGTTACAGAAAATTATGACAGTATTGCAATAGCAGCAGTACAATAGCAGCTGCAACAGAAATCACCCCACAACCCACAGTGGTGGTTACTATTCACATGCTATAGCATTTAGCTGCTCTGCTTTATTTTAACAGCTATGTAGTCAGGGCAGAACAGGTGAAGAGCCGAGCGAGATCTGCAGCATCAGAGCTAATTCTAAACACAGGTGGTGGGCAGGACGGAGAGAGCAGGAAGCCGACAGGAGAATCACTGCTGACATCTACGACAGGAAAGATTGATGGCTTCCCTCTCTAGTTTTCCCCACTGTGTAGGCACGCAGGGGGTGGGGGAAAGGGACGGAGAAGCTGCTGTGCTGGCGACATAACACCCCACACAGCCTCCACAGCACCAGCGCTGATTAATGAGACTGGAACGACTCAGGAAACAGCAAAGGATCATTCACAGACTTTGCTCTTCTTGTTATAATTTTATCCGTGGTGGTTCATTTAGCCCTACTTGTCCTAAACCGAAGCAAGTTGAAATTTGCTGGAGGAAAAGAAAATGTTAAAGTCAAAGGGAAGAAAGAGAGGCATTAAGCAAACAGACACAGGTAAAATACACAAACTGGAAAAGCTGAAATTTCAAACATGAGGATCCTCCCAACAGGGATCAGAAAGGGAAGGAAAAAAAAAACCAACAAAACCAAAAACTTGCCTCAACCTCAGTGACAAAAGAAATTCTTTGACAAAAGTCCCCAACTACTGCATCTTTTGCATCTGTGACTTTTTTTTTAATTTCCCTCATTAATACTTTGCAACTTCAAAGCTCTCATTGCTAAAATGATATACTCATCTGTTAATCTTGCCTTAGCAAAACCTGTCTTCAGACAGCTATTAAGCAGCAAAATGAAGGGAAACCAGATGAGTCAGATTTTACTAGCTAAAGCATAAATTTTAAAGCCTAATTGGGACAATTTAAGTGTTAATGTTACTAGAGAGAGGGAAAAAATGAAGGAAAACTTAGAATTGAATGGAAACTTAGCTATGTAGTACAGACTTTGCTTCATTTATTGCTTTTTAAGCCATTACTTCTCCACATACTTGCTGTAGAAACCTTTAAAACATTTTATCTTGATCTGGTAATTCAATACATCAAATTCATCTGGTACAAGTGCTATTTTATCATGCATAATTCTTAAAATTAGGGATTAAACAGCTAACATTAGATTAGAATGAAACATATTTAGACCAGAGCAAGTTTTCAGATAAATAGCTTCTGAGAAAGGATTAACTTGTGGCTCAGAAACTGAATTAAGTTAAGATTTAAACAGCACTGCCTGGTACCCCTTTCTTGAACGTCAAATGCATTTATATTTAAACTTATGTAAGATTTTAATATTTATATTTAAAATGAGAAACATATTTAAAGGAGAAACATTTACAGCACATACTAACCCCACCCTATAAATTTAACTCTGCCCTCTAGGGCTAGCAAAAGAATACAGTATAACTGCTTTTGGGTTAGGCTGCCCTCTCATGCTGCCTTGTTAAAGATGACTAAACAAATGGATCCTTTGATGTTGCACACTGCGTCCTGCAAATGTATTCTCTCATTTGCCTTTATGAGCTCCACGTGCCACTCAATGCGCTAGTGACAGCTGTACTGACAGACACAAGCATTATCTACAGCAGGCTGCCACAGTTGACACCACCACACAACACAAGGCACCCCTGGACCTGAGGCAGCTACAGAGCCTTCCCTCCTGCGCCCAGTGGAACAGGTTACACAAAGTCTGTCTAGGGGACTTCTAAGCAGTCAGCAGTCTACAAAACAGAAGGGCTGGCTCAAGTACTCTGCTGAGGTCCTAGACAAGAAGTGCTGGTAACAACTGTCAGCATGGGAAGGGTTTGTGCACAGTTAGTGAAAGAACCAGACACAGGGTATGCATGCAGCCAACAGTGGTCACCAATCTTACTCCAAACAGTGATTACTTCCTTAGCAAGGATGCAGCCTGATAGTGGTCTTTTTTTTGTGCTGTGCTCCCTACAGCTTTCCACATCAACTGGACGGATGGCGTGCTGTGGCATCTATTCAAAGCTGAGACATACCCCAAAGAGGCACAGTTACAGAGCAAGTCCAATGCATGCTGACGCACATGCTACTTCTGCACCTCCTGGTTTTCAGAGACATACACAGAACTGCAGTTAATGGTTTCAAATGGTCCAAGACAGGCAGAAGCCTATCAGCCTTAACCTCGCATTAACTATTCTCAAAACATTTACTTCCCTTTTTTTAAGCTAAGGCATAAAGCTTCTTCAATCAAACTACCCAACCACAGACATTGACTTATCAGCCCATTTCACCCAGACTGAAAGGGTAAAGGACTTAATAACACTATGTTCTTAAAACTACCACACAAGTAAGGTGCTAAGAGATGGTTTATTAGTGTCTCACTGACAGGAGGCTGCAGCAAGAGCTAAGCATGCTGAACCATCAGCAGAAACATTCTGGCCAGCCAGGCAAGGCACGAAGATCAGGCCAGATCAGCACGTGCTGCTTTCAAATCCGTTAGATGATCCACATGATGCTCAAAGCTGAAAAATCTGATAGTTACAGTACTGCAGGTGTTGCTTGCAGAAGGTGGCACAAGGGAAAAGGAGAGGGAGCAGAGACACAGGCTTATTACACTGCAGAGAGCACCCCTAAGACACAAATCCACAGAAAAACTAGTTTACTGTTCATTGAACAATGTGGCTGAACCAGCAGCAAGCAAACAATTAAAATTCGAGGGTACAGATACCTTCTGGAAACAATTCTTTGAAGCACCCACCAGGTCTGCTTTCCTCCTGATCCAGCTGCAGCTCCCTGGGCTGGCAGAAAAATCACACTAGCACAGCAGCAGTGGGCCAGGGAGCGAGCAAGCAGAGAACCTCACGCTCCACCCCGGGGACCTCACCTAAGTGGAGTTACTCTGTATCAGTCAGCTTAACTTCAGTTCTTGTAAAAAGCCAGGAACAAATAAAGAACTTAGAAGAAATTATAGCTATAAACAGTAGACAGCAGTATTTCACAAGAACTAGTGATGTCAGATCACTCTAATAACTTTCTACAGCACAAAAGATGCTAGAATGGAGAAAAAGGTTCCTTTTTTTCCAATTTCTTTTCCCACAAGCTAGAGAAATAGCATGTAGAACATGATATACGCTGTGGGTGGAAGTAGACAAAAAAAACCAAAACGGCACTTCTTGATGGCTTACAGTGGCTGTGGGAAGATATAGGAAATAGAGTTTTACAGGGTTTTCTCTTGGATCCAGTATTACTTAATATTTTAATATCTTCCTAAATAATCTGGACGATGAAATAAAGAGTACTCATTAAATCTGCAGATGACACAAAGGTGGAAAGATACGAGCTCAAAGTAATACTGACAAAGCAAAGAAACAGTCTGAAAAAACAGGATGCTATTTACCAGGCTAAAGTACATGGATCTGTACAGAAAGGACTACTCAACTACACAAACACAGGAAGGAGAGCAGCTGTCCAGGCAACAACTGCAGAACAGGATCTGAGGTTTGTAACATTCTAGGTGAGTATGAATCTGTATCATGCTGCTGCAAACCCACCACTTCTATAAAATACAGCAAAAGTTGCACAGGAATGTATGAATAGGATTAAAATCCAGAAGACAGAAACCAACTTATTCATCCTACTCAGGATGAGGATGGCCTCAAGCTGGAGCACTGGGACATGTTTTAGGTCCCGTGTTTCAAAACAGTGGTAGAAAGAGGCCATAGAGGTACAGTTAAGTCCAATGAGAGACCTCAGAAATAAGCCTGAAAGAACTGAGGTTTAGTCCAGTGGAAGGAAGACTGTGGAAGGACAAGGTCTTAAACAGTCCTGAAATATATAGTCTTCTGCATGTGACTTTTGGGACCATGGTATTAAGAAACAACAAGCTTAAGCTGCAGTAAGAAAAATTCAGGCCAGATGTAAAGAAAACTTTCCAACACTAAGAGAAAGAAAACATTTCAGAAGAGTCCTTAGAGGGGTTCTTTATTAAAAAAAAAAAAGAAAAAAAAGAAGAAAAAACCAAGTTGCATTGATAATTTTTATTTTGGGCCAGGGGAAGCACCAGATCACCTCTAGCTGGGTCTCTTCTGGTCCTCTGAGCCTATGATCTTATCTAGGCATGATTAAGGTCAAAGTGCGATGACCAAAGAGGATGGAAGAGAAATTAGAATTGTATTTAGGTAGGCCAGATCTCATGGCATTTCAAGATTCAAGTCTGCATTTACAAAAATTTAAGAACTGAGGCCTTTTCACAGATAGCAGCTGAACACTGACATGCTTTCAAAAATCATTCCTTGCTGGCAAGAGATGTGAAATACAGGTTAACATTTAATACTTGTAAACTGGTATATCCTACATTCAGAAATGTACACTGCTTCAATAGAATAAAACTGATAGCAACAAGTGAAGAATTAGCACTCTTTTTGCTAGATGATACAGGCGTTACTGTCAAAATCTAAAGAAAACTATATCGTATTTCTAAATTATAAACATAGGTTATTTGATAAGTGAAATGTTAATTTGCTTTTAAATTAATAGGTGCAACCACTTTAAGTACTGAAAACATCACAATCTTAAAGTATAACAAACTAAAAAGCTAAAGAACGCCCACATAACTAAATACTTCCCTCCCAGAGAAATTAAAGAAGTTTTATGGTTTTGGTCACAGTAGTATCCAAATCTCTTAAAAACGTGATCACTCTTGCTGCTTCCCCGACCTCTAGCTGAAAGAGAGTTTCTTATATTTTTTATATATTTTGTTCAAGTGAGGAGTCTGCTTGCTACCAAGATTGCCCTATGGGATATAAACAAAGGCTATTGGCTTACATCTAAAGGGATGTTTTTTAAAAAATATTTTTTGTTTGGAATTACTATGTTTCTTCAGAATATTATCCTAGAAACTCAAAGAGTAGTTCATTTCCTCTCCATTATTTTATTTGGCAATTTCCTGTAGCAAGGAAAAGTTGGCTTCATTTCACATGGGGCCAAAATTAACACAGCTGTTCAAAAACTTTCACCTTGTGGTCACTGCCTGAAATTCATCTCAGGTGAAAAGGAAAGTTTTAAAACCACCTGATGGCTGTTGAGAGGCCTTAAGACTTGGAAACCTCAGTAAATTCCCTAATGGTGCTACACATACACAAAGAAAATGCTACAGCTGGTCCTCCTTGTCTATGCTGAAGACAATTCTATCAAATGAAATATTTTAGACATAATAACCATACTTGTATCATGGACTTCTACAGAATTTTAAAAACTTTTTCTGAGGACAGACAATACCCATAGACTACATTTAAACTACATTTAAACCCTATGAGTGCAGGTTGCTCCAGAAATCACCAGTCTAGGCTGTTTCCACAGAAAAGGCAAACAATGGACGAGGAATGGATGAGGGGGACAGAGGGGTTCATTTGTGCTCAGGTCTTACCCTCCAAGAGGATGTAGCCAAGGCATGTTCCTGTGTCCAAGTGCACAGAAGCTCATCTGGGTACCCTAGTTTAGATACAAGCACCGACTCCCAAAAGTAAATTGTCAATAAAAGCTATATTCTCTTCCTAAGGAATTTAATCCGAGGTTGAGTTGAAGATACAATGAGCGTAGTGTCTGTATTTCCATCGAACAAGCAGACTGAATTTACAACTGATGAAGTTTTCTGTATACAGAGCAAATTCTTTGCTTACATGAGAGGAAGTTCTTGCGGGACTGATATCTAACGTGTACCAGCATCTTCAGTCACTAGCACAATAAAACGCTGCTTAAAAAAGTCTGCCCCTTGGTCATAACATCTAAGGAGTGTAAAAACAAAAGCAATACAGGTAAGGATTTGTAGCAGTACAGTTAAGGGTTATCTATCATCTTTGAGACCTAAAGCATGCAGAAGTTTATAGAACATTACCTGTGAGACTAGAACAGCCACAGCATATGCCACCCAAGTCACAGCAAACTGTAGTCACAGCCCTGCTTATTACGCACCTTGATCCCAGGTACGTCAAATTAAAAGTTCCCTAGTTTGTGTGTGACATTCACTGCTTTGTTTTAAAGATGAGCTCTCCCTTGCTAAATTACCTGTGTTATTCAAACTGACCCACAGGAAACCAGGCAAATTACCAACTCTCAATTTGGATGTACCCTTTGGAATATATCAGTATAAAGGCAGCTGACTGCTTGCACTACAGGTATCCCAGACATGCGTAACACACCATTTTCCTTTGAGTAAGCAAGTATTCTACTAGAGACTTAAAATCAGTGTTGCATGGCCAACTGTAAAAACGTCCCTCTGAAGGGAGTGAGAGCACCTCTGGCTGTTCTGACCTGGCTTAATGCTTGGTGAACTTGCAAAGTGCTGACATTGCTTTAATTCTGCAAAGATCTCAAATGTGGATATCTTCCAGAAAAAAGAAAAAAAAAAAAAAACAAACCAAAAAAACCCAACAAACCAAAATAAACTTGTGGAAGTGTATGATGAGCAGAATGTGTACTCATTCTTGGTGGCAGCAATTACATGGGCTAATTTGTGGCCAGCAGAGATGCAAAATGAGATTTGGTCAGGAATTCAGAGGGCTGGACCCCTCATTCCCTTTACATAAGCAACAAAGAGGCTTTGAAATGTTTGAAACTGTTTTGTTCTTCCATGCAAACGGAAAGCACCCTATGGATGGCTATTAAGTAAAGCCTTTCCACATCTTGTCAAGTATGTGATTTCAAGAAAAATATTTGCAAATGGATACCCAATTCAAGTAGAAGTCAAAGACCACCTTTGATGTGGTTATAAAAAGATTATATTTAGGAAGGATAGCATAATGTGGTTCTATCATCAGAAGTTTGTACCTCCCCATATTTCTTTGCTGTTGTTAATGTAAAAAGCAATGCTGGTAAGCAGAAAAGTGAATGCCCATGAGACTTAGGATTAAGGCAGAATCCCCGAAAAGAACTGTTCCTGCTGTTGGATAAGCTCAAAACAGGCCATTTAGCAATCTTGCTGCCAAAGGACAGGGATATTAGAGTATCTACAAGTATGAAAGCAAGTGACAGAAATAGTTGCTATATGAATCTTTGATGAGATCATCAGGAAGCCTGGAGACTTTTATTAACATGGAAATGTTGCTATATCTTTTCCAAGGCACAGCTAACATGTCAGATTCCAAAGACATGCATCTGGCAAAAGGAAAAAATATGATGGTGAGCCTAGGAAGTTGTGAAGATGCTAGCAATTCAATTTTTTTGAATGCTGGCCAGCAACCTTCCAAATGAGATTAACAGTTCCGCATCCAAATTGTGAGGAGGATACTATGAAGACCAAGGTATAATATTTGATTGTCACTGAGTGTATGTGACCAGAAACAACAGTGACAGGATTCAAAACCACATATACTCCATCTATCAGAGTGGGAGTATGTATACAATCTCATTCACTTTAGCTTCTGAATACGTTCTGGGAATTAGGAGAGTTAAACGGGAGCTCTGAGCCTCAAAAATGGGAACTTAGCACTATCCAACCCTGGGATCTTTCTGCACAGGAACATAAATATTGAGACTCGCCTAAGTAGGTGAACTAGATGGGGTTACTATACTTTGAAATATCAACAAGAAGTGCTTAATTCACCTTTTAATGTGTACTGTAAGGCTCCAACCCCCTTATCTATAAATAAGGTCATCTAAACAAAAAGAAGTTCCTGGTCTATGCAGTTATGAAAGTGCCATCTAAATACAAATGAAGCATAACAGGGTTTTATCTGCCTGGTTATAAAGATAACATCAGCATCCTGGTAGTAGTTCATAACATGGCAACACCACGAAAATTGAGGAAACCCCTATTAGTGCTCCCTCCATACAACAGCAATTCTTCATTCAGATATCATGCAGACATCACCAAAGCAATTGGGTTAACTTCACCTTTCCATTACTTCTGCCAGCTCCACGAAGTAGAAGCAGGCCCTAGCACAATTCAAAGAACTTGAAGTTAAAAGAAAAGCAGACATTTCATTTCTGATAGCAATTATCACATTTCAGCACAAGAATGAGGGAAATGAAAAAGTAAGTATACATACTTCATTCTATATTTGTGTGTGTATACACATATACAAATTTATATGTATTTCCTTTCCCTCACAGTGAGAACTTCATTGCATTCTCAAGGTGGACATCTCTGGGGGCAAAAAATGTATTTAATCCTGTCCAGTGGATACATATTTGCCTGATACAACAGAAAATTATAAAATCTGCTATGTGATTTTTCTGAGTCGGGTACTCCAAGAATGGTATTGTTGCAGTCAAGGGCTCAAATAACCAGAAAGAAACAATTTCAATTCACTACTTACGAGCTCAGCAGAGCTCAAAAAATATATGATCTGAGGTGACTTAACTGACTTAATGTTTAGGGGTTTTCTTCACTTCAACTTCTGATCCTACTGTAATTTGAGTCAACTCAACAAAATGTTTGTTCATCTAACCCTAGAGTCCCAGCATAAACCACAACTTGTGTCATGGAAAAAATAATTGTTGAATGTTTAGAATAGCACTTGCTGTATTAGTAAATGGAAATTCTATCTGCCAATCAAACAGCATTAAAACAAGACCCCCAGTCTGCAGTCTAGAGACAGAGGTGATCCACTACAGACTGTACAATTCACAATGTATTTGTCCAACATATGCACTGGAGAAATGTACATAAAACTTCAACTTCTACAACTGCCAGAGTAGCATCTTTCATTAAACTCACTGTACAAAAAACAAGTAAGTTAATAAAAAAAGAAGTCTCTCAAGAAAAAAAACAGGCTCAGCCAAGAGACAGAAAGCAAGGACCAGAGGGGGAAAGAATGGTGGGACTCTACCCAAGCCCTGCCAAGACGCCAGAATAAAGGGCTGTTTCCTGCTAAAACAATCTACGTTTGCCAGACTTTATTGTTAGAACTCCATTATGGAAATGAATAGGACCCATTCACGCCTCCAAGATCCTTCATTTCTGTCTACAATGGGGGCTCTCTCCTGTGTAGCTACAACAGTGGCCAAAATCCACTAGAGACAAGGCACCAAGCAAGGCAGATTAGGAGAAGTCTCTCTACGACTGGAAGGTCTAATAAATCTGTGTGGAAATCTGAGTTCTCTCAAACCCAGTGAAGACCCAAGAAATGTACATTCTCTCTGCATATTAACTTTCCTTCAGCTCTGAAAATGATACACAAGCTAATTGTTTAATTCTGGCATAGACAACACTTCCAATGCTTTATCTGAAGATAAACCAGTTTCCCTAGAGGATTAAACATAAGTATTTAATGATTAAAATAAAAACAAATGGCTGATTAGGAAAGACTTCCATTCCAACCTGGATAGGGAACACAAGTGGTTTAATCCAAAGGCTGGAACATGTTGCTAAATCCAGCTGATTTCAGGAAGAGTTTCCTAACTGAGTACCTTTTAGTATCTGTGCCCAACAACAATAGTTAGAAAAAGTTAAAATTCAGGAAAATAGGAAAACAGGAAATTAAAAAACAAAAGGTACCAATTTCTACCCATGAATCCACATAGATGCCACTTGTATTTAGAAAGCATTTCTCAAGTCTCTCAGATCTTTCTTAAAGGTCCTGTTGATTACAACATACTGAAAAAACCCATACTGGACACCAGGAAATAGCATGGGTCTTTGCTGTCTAACAGGTGTTTGCATTTCCAGCTTTTTTCCTCAGTCAAAAGCACTTTGCTACCTCCAACCTTCACACTCTCCAGAAGAAAGAGGGGCTACACTGGGGACTGTCACAATCATAAATCCAAGGCAGGCACTTAAAAAAATGTCTGCTCATCCATCAATCTTGGTACATGACTGCCCAGACAGACGTCCTGAATCTGACCTGCTGCAGTAACGTGTATGTATGCAGCTTGCTACATGCATCTGGGGACTCATTTCATTAATGGTTAACAAAGCGACCCCTATGTGACCAGCAACAAATTCAAGATGGGAACATGGATGCTTTTAAATTGTTTGCAATTCAGTCATAACACAGCTGAATGATACTAAAAAATGAGCTCTTTCTCCCACTATAGTTTTAACTACAATCTTTGAAATCCTTAAGGATTAGGACCTGGTAGTTTCAGCTACTTCCTTTCTCTGGAACCCATACGGTAACTATAGCTAAAAATTTTCAAGATTAAATTTGCAATCTGGGAAAAAGCATTTTAATGTTCTTCTCCAAAACAACCCTTCAATTTTTATCTAACTGCCTTTATCACAGCCATCTTCATTTAAAAATATGAAATATGACCAGTCATTAACATGACTAGCACAGTAACAATGGTGTGATCAGGTGGCCTGAAAATAGAAAGAACAATACTTCCTCAAAAAATGAATCCAACTTCATCAGAGCCAACCAGCCTGAAGATCTCTTCTTAAAAGTACTGAGAATACTGGCCAGAATCAGCAAGGTTCACAGAGGCCTAGCAAAGTATCAGAAGACCAAAAAAGGACAAATGTCATTCCTGTCTCCAAAAATACAGGAAAAGAGGAGTCTGGAAAGCAGTCTGCTTAGCGTCAGTTCTCAGTGAACAAAAAACATCTTTTGCAATTCCCTAGAAGACAACTAGATGAAAACAACAGCAAACATGGATTTGTTAAGAGCAAAGCACGCCAGATTAGTCTAACTTTGGCCTTGAGACCCATTAGGCTGTCACAGTAGAGAAAGATGCAGTAAATGCATCGTGATTTCAGCAGCACCTTCGGTCACAAACTGTAAAGCAACCTGGAGAAACTACCTACAGAAATCTATCCTGTGGCATTTTTTCAGATATTAACTCAGGTAAAGAAACAGAAACATTCCTAAATGAGCTGTTATGATTACCAATGTGTCAGCTAAGATTCCTTGGATTTGTGGGTCTCATACTTGCAGTGGTCCTGACTAAACATTCACCAGAGGTGTTTTCTGTGCAGCACTTGCCGAGAGGCAGAAGCAGCATCCTTGGGACTGTGTGACTCAAACCAATCTTCTTTTATATGACCTGAACAGTGCCTGCTGGAGTCACTGTCCTGAGTTTCATTACAGCAAATCCAGCTTTGAGTGCTAGAAAAAAAAAAAAAGATCAAATTCTAGCACCAAAAAGGAAGGAAAGTATTTTATGTTAAAAAAATACCAACCCTTGTGGCTGGAAGATGCAGTTCTGTACCATATAAAGCTAAAAGAGAATCCACTTCCCAGTGCATCACTTCTGTGAAAGTTGACAAGAGATGAAGGTTTTAGGACATCAAAATGTACAGCTTAGCAATGATACAACCATTGTAATAGATCATGTGGGAAGACTTACCTATCAAAGAGGGAAGGCCAGGGTAGGAGAAAAGGCAGCAAAATGAGAGGTTCATATTTTCTTTAAAGGGTGGTCTCAGGAAGAAAAGCAATATAGGTATTAGAGTATTCTTACAGTAACTGCACTAGTGATAACTACCTTGCTACTAGAAAAGAAAAATTGTGCCAAAGACTCCTGACTTCTTCTTGAAAGCAAGTAACATCTAAAAGTAGGCCTCCAGCTGGGAGCCTGGAAAGTCATCTAGTGATGCATGAGACTCTAATCAAAAGCAAGACCTCATCATTCGTCCAATTCCCAGGGGTAACAGTGAAGGTAGTAAACTACCTGCTGGTATGTCTTAAATATACTATGCAGCAGGAACTATGTAGATCAGGGAGTCTGAAGAGGGTATGCGCAATGCTGACTAGGCCCCTCTCACACACGTATCTTTATTTAATTCCCTTAGATTTTTTTCATCAGAAGCTGTTATGGTTAGGAATGAAGGTCTGAATTAGAGAAGAGAAAGCCTACAAAGGCTGGGATTCCACCACTGGCCACTTCTGACCTGAAATGATTTGCCTTTGCAACTGTTGCAAAGCCAGTTGAAGATAGTGATGTAACAGCTAACCATTAAATTCACTGACTGACACAATGTGAGTCCTGATTTAGTAAGATTTAAGATATAACTGAACACTTGCATTAATAGCAACAGCTTTTAGAGCTTTGCTGACAGGACTAAACCTTCATATTTTATCAGGTCATACGCCAACAGCTGACTCACCTTAGATTAAATTTTCCTACCGACAGGTCACGCCAGAGTTGGATTTCTCAGAATTTTATCAGGAATTCCCTGGAGTACCTGTCAGTTGCCATTTTTAAGAGTGTCTTATCAAAGAAACAGACTTGATGAAATAACTTTCTGTAACCCTGGCTTAGAGACCACTGAAGAACAGTAAATCAAGGAATTTCAAAATAAGCTCTTAAAAGTCAAGATACCCAAAATACAATTAACCTCTCCAATAAAATGTTACTTTCTTCTTAACCACATATATTATGCCTAGATATTCTAGCTGTGTACTAGAAGTACGTGCAACAAAAGGTATAGAGGAATTTTCCCACAGCATGATAAACCCAGCACAATGATGAATTGTTCACCACAGTGAAACAAGGCTGAAACCACAGATTTTACATCTTCTGAAAACTATGACTGCATTATCAAATGCTTAAACACAAAACTATAAGGGTGCCAGAAGATATATACTGTTCAAGCTTGAAGACAAACACATTTCCAGTTTGAAATCTGAATATTCCTCATTAGCACACAGCAAACACATGATCTGTTCCAAGCTGTCTGCCACAATAGTTGAACTACTCTGAAGTCCAGTCTGGCAACAGGAACAGAATAAATAAGGAAGCCAGGTTTTTTTTTCTTCAATTCTTTTGAAGAAGCACTGAAGTACCACTTCAATTCCAGTGCAATTCTTTCCAGATAGATATAAGAGGTACTTAAAGTGAGAGAGGAAAGTGACAAAAGCCCACAGCATATTGGACTTGCAAATTTAAAATCAGAGAAACAACTTAAATTACTACTGTTATTTGGGGGCGGGTGGTATGAAGTTACATAACCAACACTAACTTCAGGCTTCTTATTTTTTAAATTAAAACATTTAAAGAACAATAGGAAGGAAGTACATTCTCAGACCTGTCACATCTAAAGCACATCAGGTAACAGTAACCAGGTGACAAAGCACCTGATGAGTAATCTTGATCTGCTGGTCGACTCAGCAGTGGCAAAGTTGTTAATTTCAGAGTGAATACTAAGATATAACAGAGCCAAGTTCACCCAGAGCAGATTTCTCTGTCACAGAAAAGAAACCAGAATCCTTTGCTAGAGAAATGAAGACAGGGGAGGGTACCTGCTGGGATACTGAACGGCTCCCAAAGGGCCACCATGAGTAGCTGGAAAGATAAGCACATAGAAACCCTTTCAATATGTTTCAAGGAACTTTGCAGTTCTTGCTCTAAAAATAAAGAGCTGTTTGAGGCATCTTTGCAAGATCTGCGTGTTGTTTGCTTTAGTAAATGTATTACAGGGACAGTATAACTGTTCAAATTTTAAGTGTTAAAAACCTGGGAAGATTTAGGTACACGTAAGTGATATGAAATCGAAGCATCTACAGGAATGGAAACACCCAACAGGCTTATTGAGCGTGCCACATCAAGACTCCTTAGGTCTTCTATATGGTTAAAGTTCAAAGTAGTCTATAGACAAATGAATTCTGAAACAAAGAAGAGGAAATCTTACCTCTGCCTCACAGTAGTATCCACTAGAAATCAGTAAAATATCAGTTATGGAAGTTTCATAGGGGATAAAAGGTTCTCCCTCTTTCCCTCTCACTCTACCTCCTCAGCAGAAAGGGAAGAATCAACGTCATTTGCACGCTATTAGCTGTCTTGATAAGTAACTGAAATATGCCGTAATTTCTTAAGTTTAACCTTAAAAATCCTAGTTCTGAAATAACTCAAACACTTCTGCAACTTATAGTTTACCCAGACTCACCAAAATACGCCAACTTCTTGTGTATGTTTTAGCTTAAAATTCTCAGAACAACTCCATGGTTGAGGGTAACAGAATTCAGTTGCTCCAAGGTCACAGCACAGATAACAACAAGAAACTGAAAGCCATCTTTGATCTTCTACCTATCCTATTTCTCCTCACAAGCAATGTGAGACACATCTACCCTGACACCCATTCTGGATAAGAAGTTCCATTATAGAAACATAGCAAACCATTCATGATTTGGATGATACACAAACATGAGCATGATTTTCAGGAAAAAGCCAACTGTCCTGCTAAGGGAAACAAACATTTGCTAAAATGATGCAACATTAGTATTACTGTCATCAGATTGTTTTAATAAATAACTCTTCCACTAATTTTAATAACAAGACTACAAGCTACATAGAAATTTAGATTGGTAAGGCAAATAATTTATAGACAGACAACTTTATGAAGGAGGTTGTCTACAATCACATGCTCGCTGAACATATTCCAACCTGGCTTGGCTGATTGCTTAGGGTATCCTCCCAAATATGATCAATGCAATCAATTGCTCCTTTATTTCAACTTTGTAATAGAACGGGGGGATGGGAGGGGAAGTCAAGTTCCTGTTCCTTATGGTTACAATGAAAAGTCCCGAATGTGTCAAGCAAATTAAACCACTACTACACCCCACCGAAGCTGTGTACCACGGCAGAGGGTTGACATACATCCTCTAAATAATGTTCAGACACCCAGGTGCTTCCTTTGTTGCTGGAGAAGACGGGAGTTTGTAGCCTGCAGGTTACATTTAAAAATCGGAAAATGGTCTAGGGAAAAAGTAAAGACCAACGCTGAATAACGTCCAGCGGAACCTCAGCGCTTGAACGACCACCAGGACACCGACCAGGCGCGGTGGCAGCGGCCGCTGCGCCCCCGCACCTCACTTGCTGGCTCAGGCCTCCCTCCCTCCCGTGCCCCTACACCCCGCCAGCCCCGCGGAGCAGAAGCCCCTACGCCCGAGGAGCGCCACAGACAACCAGCGGGGAGGCCGGGGCCGAGAGGACGAGGACGAGAGAACGGCAGCGTGAGGGGCGGCAGGAGCTCACAGCGCCCGGCCCGGCCCGGCCCCGCCCTGCGCGCCCGCCCCGCGCCCCCCGCCGCCGCGGCGCTCGCCGCCCCGGCTGCACCACCGCGCATGCGCGGAGCCGGCCCGCGGCACGGGGGGCGGGTTGGCGGTTGGGCTGGCCCAACGGGACTGACCGGGAGGGGACCCCGCGTCCACGCAGGATGGGGCAAGTGTCCCAGGCCGGTTACCTGGCCGAGGGTCCCGCGGTGCAGGGCCCGGATCAGTCCACCCGGTGTCGCCATGGCAAAGGCAGGAAAGGGTGGGGGGGTGGGGGAGGGAAGCGGGGCAGAAGGCCGGAAGGATCAGCGCATGCGCTCAGCGGCGTGTTAGTCACTGTCCAGAATGCGCATGCGCGGTCCCAGAGCAGCAACTTGAGGGCGCGGCCGCCGGTGAGGGGGGAGGTCACGTGCTAGCCGAGCGCCGCGGAGGGCGGTTGAGGCGCGCGGGCATGCAGCTGGCGCGGCCGTTGCTGGGGGAGTCGGGGCCTGGGCCTGGGCCTGTCAACTCTGCCTTGCCCGTGGTGCAAACGCCAGTGTATCCCCTTTCTTTTTTTCATGGGTCCTGCCTCGTGTAGGTTGCTCTTGAAACTGCCCCAGTGTGTCCCCCGTGCCCCTCTATACAAGGTCTCCTCGACCCCTCCTCCCCTCAGGCTGCCTGACCGTGCCTGCGGCAGCTTTTCCCCCGAGGGATCCGCAGCCGGGCCCCTGCTTGAAGATACTTGCCTGTGCCCGCCTCGCTCGTCTTTACTCCTCGAACTATCTAAAGTCGGTCCTGACAGAAAACCCTGAAAAGCTGCTCTTTGCCCTGAATCTGCGCTGCTTTGTTCCAAACCCCAAGGCCGAAGCAGCTCTCTCCCCCTCTCACCCCTGACATGGCGCATCCCCAAATCAGGTCTTTGCGCCCACATCACTTCCGATGCACCAGGTAACAGAAACAAAACAAATAGGTAACACTAGAGCTATAAATGAGGTTTAATGTGCTCCTGAAGATGTACATCAACCCTTCATCACCCTCGTCTGGGGAGGGTGCCAGGTTTCTCGCCAGCTAATTTTTACCCCGTTCAATTCCCAGGCTGGGAAGCCGCAAAATACTTCTACCCAGTGGTGGTGTGAACTGTGGCTCATCTGCAGGGCTGGAACCATCTGGGGCAGTGACTGTGGGAATCTGCTACTGCAGGATTTGGGGAAACAAACCAGCAACAGGGAAAGAAGGTGCACTTGTAGGTCTGTTGTCAGTGGCACTATGCATCGTATGGGTGATTATTTCCAGTACTGGTCAAGACTAGTCCAAACCCTATCACTGAGGATACTACCATAGAATGTTCCTAACTGTAAAATCCTAAGTAATTTTAACAGCTAAAACCACTGTAAGTTTACATAACTGTTTATTTATTTTCACTTTGATGCATTGGTTAATAAAAAAATTTAAATTTTAAAAATGTGTATGTACAGTGCTTAGCGCATCAGAGCCTAATCTTCATTTAGTTCCCCATACTTTACTATAATACAAATTGTAAAAAATTTACTTTGTGCAGTCAATAAGAACTTTAACTTGAACTCAGAAATTGTGCCTATAATTTTTTCACCATTTGCGTTGTCACTTTAGGTGTTTATAATTTGAGCTGAAAACTTCTATGTGTGATGTTCCTCTTCATCTGACATTTTCATTCATTGTTATGTTTCAGCAAAAATGTGTCAGCCATTTCTGAGAATATAACTAGGCAAAAATGACGTGAAGCTGGTTGAATTATAGGAGACATCAGGGAAGAAGCTGAAACATGGGAAAGTCCAGGTGATATTTTGTGAGATTTTCTGGTCCTAAGGCCAAAAAATATTAAGACGAGCCTGTGGCTGCTCCAGTATTGTGAGACTGAAGATGTGCTTTGAGTGGAGCATCAGGCAACAACCCTGGTGGTGGGAGGGATGCACAGATGCCTAAGCCTCTGGCTCACAACTAGAACTGTTCTCTGTTGGAGACTAATTGGAGCAGGTAGAGCTGTTTTCACTAACCTGCTGAAGAGGAGGATGCTGAAGAGGCAAATGGAATATAAACTTAACTTCAAAAAGTTGTAAAGAAAATTGAGATAATGTGATAAGGAAATGTTAAGACATTTTTTCAGTTGTAAAGAATTTAAAAGCAAGCTCTTTTCCAGTATGTAATTATCAAGGAGAAAGCTTTCAGCATCTACTAAATATAAATATTATAATGTTGTTATAAATCTGTGAGACACTGGTTTGAGGCAAAATGGTGAAGAAACAAGCTATGTGGGATTCAGTGATAAAAGACTAAAGAATGAAGGTATAGTTAATACTACTTTAAAAGTATTAGTGTTAATTTTCAAGGTTATTAGTATTTGAGTTAATAAATGGAACAGTAAAAGGTGATAACGTTTTAGATTTTGTTACACCGTGGACTTAGTACCATAGGACATTCTAATTAAACATACCAGAGAAGCACACATTAAATGACTAAGGGCTGATTAGCTGGCAGCTCTCCAAAAGTACTTGTTAAATTTGATTCGGGAGACATTTAGTAGAGTTCTGTGGTGACCCATGCTTTGCCCCACTCAGTGCTGTTACTAGTAATCTGGAAGTAGATACTGAATAATTTATGTTGAAATGTGCCCTTGACGCAGTTATTGACAGACTTGTAAATGACGCTAAAAACATGGTGTTCACTCAGACCATTCTGATAATAGGAGTGTATTAAAACAAAGCATGTTTTAAAATAAAATTGAAACCAAAGTAAAAACTCGAATTAAAGTTGTTTTTTTTCTTTAACCAGAACTGAGCCTGAGTTATTACTTTGAAGTCTTTGTTGAACCCAAACTCAAGCTGAACAAAAAGAAGTAGTTCAATACAATATTTACAATAGCTCTTCATCACAAGACGAGCCCACTACTATGACAGAAATCTATCAGGGGCAGAAGAATAAGCACCAGTATTCTTGGTGCAGGCAGAGAGGGAGAGTGGTATGAATGTGCGAGGTGGGTGAGAAGAGGAAGAGGTTGGCTTGAGAATCCCAGAGCAGAGGAGACGTCTTGCTTCCTGAGAGATGGCCAGGAGGAGAAAGATTCACTGCCCATATTTATTGTCCTCTGAAATCTCCCGCTCCTGCCGCTGAAATTCTTCTGACCTTTCTCATGTATGATTCCTAGGCACTTTTCCCCTTACTCATATTACCCCAATGCACATTGTGAATCCGTTCAAGACTGTTGTGATGTGCAGAATCTGCTACAGAGCCCAAATTAGGAAAATACCAGCAATGGGTGAATGTGAACCAGAACTCAGTCAAAATGTCACTAGCACAAGTCTCTGTTTTTAATACTGCCAAACCAACTGTTGACGTAGAAACGAGAGTTCTAGACTGTGTGTGTCAGATGAGTGCGTGTCCCCTGGGACACAGTGATTCTGCAAAAGATCTGGAGTTTGTGTTGGACAAGCAACAATCTTTGCTAGTACAGTCATGTTGCTGAAATGGTCAATTAAGTGATTTTTTTTTAGTAGTGGGGTACCAGTCAGCACTTTGGGTTTCCATGCTTAAAAACAGGTATTGAAAAATCAAGGAAAAAAACGCAGACAATAGCCATAAAATGATTTAAGATAAGACTTGGGCATATGCTCAAATAAATAATTACTGAAAATGCAGGATAGCACTAGGAGAAGAACAGAAAGTCTGCAATTCTTTTTTCTGGGTAGAAAGACCCCTGTAGCTGGGCTACAGCCCACAGAACTTTTATTTTCGTGAAGCCTTGAAGAGGCAGTGCTTTACACAGGACCCAGCCTTGGTTGGTGTACGTGAGTGGGGTCCTGGGAATTAGTTAGGGATATGCAGAGAGTTTTTATGCACAGCCTCCTAGACTTGTTTAACGTAGAAATTAGAAGTTGTTTGGTCTTGGCAGCAGATTGTAAAAAGGAAGAATGGTTAAAGAAGCTGAATAAACTTTGAAAACCTGGCTTTATTCCTTGCCACTGTCAAAAATCACATGTACTGAAATATTTCGTGTTCCTCAACTGAAAAAGTAGCAGAAATTCTGTGCACTCCTAGCTAAAAGCTGATTTTTTACTGCTGCGCTTCTACTATACCATATGCTAAAACTATGAAACAGCCTAAAATATTAGAACCTATGTCTATCAATTTATTTAAAATTCAAGCAGCATTTTCATAACAATTTCACTAAACTCTTGAATCATTCACATTCACTGATAAAAGTAACAAAGAATAATGTAGAAGGAAATTAGTAATTTTCTACTCAGTTGAGGGATTATGACAGAAAATCTTATGGTAAGAAAGTTTTAGGGCACCGTTTTGAACAAAAAATATTTTTAAAAATGAACAATAATCAATGAAGCAAGACCCTTGCAGAAAAAATAGTATGCTATTGTATAGCTAGAGACAGTATTTATATAATATTTATACAGAAGAAGAGAGGGAAATGAATTAAAACCACACACACAGAGATGATGCTGTCATTTCTCAATTTCTGGGTGTTTGATCATGTTTTTCAGTGTAGCTTGGGAGAGGGGTAATTATAATTGCAATTGAGTTTATTGTTTGCTACAATATTTTTCAGGTGCTGTCTAAAATAGGGTCCCTTTGTGCTCTGCATTGCTCAAGCATGCACCAGCTCCAAATAGCTCATAGTCTAAACAGACAAAATGGACACAGATCAAAAAGTGTATGACACACAGCGTGATAAGCGGATTTGCAGAAATCGCCATGTAAATGTTGTGACGCCCGTTGTTTTTTAGGTGAAGGATGTCATTAGCAAGGTACTACCTGCATGAAAGAGCAAGGAAAGTGGATTTAGGCAAACTGGAGAAGGCAGAGAAGGGAGACCAGGTAGGGTGGGATCTGAAGAAGAGAGTAAGAGAAGTTGGAACAGGCAACCAAAAAGCCCAGGAAAGAGTCCAGTCAACCCCCTCACATTGTCATACATAAAGAACTTCACTTGAGACGTGTAGGCTGGCATAGTTCAAAAGCACATCTTTGAAATTCTTGAGAGCCTAGAGGTTAGCAACAAGACTGGCTGAAGAGGGTAAATCGATTACTCTTACCTGTTTCATTTTATATTTTACACGTGCTATGGAAGAATCTCTGACCATTTTTATACATCTGTCTGTTCAGTGAAGCTTTGGCAGGGTAGTCATTTGAGAGCACTGAAGATCTGGCAGAGAGCATGAAGAAATGTTGTATTATCTTTTGTATGCTGAAACTGTTGATAGTATCATAGCATTGCAGAGAGCTAGATCCCGTGAAGTTCATGGAAAAACACTGTACTGGTAGCCACTGCAAAATAAAAACACCTAGAATCTTCTGAAATCTGTAAACCTTTTCTCCCTATAATATGTTGGGAAAAAGAAATCTTTCCTACATGCTCTTTTGTATTATCATCAGTTATGGTGACTGTGTTCTTTACATTCATTTTGAATCTGTGTTTCCTGTCATGAGCAGATTGAAAACAGAAGAGAGCGGAGTGAAAGTTTTCTATTGCAAACATCTGTGTCTCAAAGAGGATTGTATTTCCATGCCCTGGAACATCAAGGGGAAAAGCTTGCCCTCCCCAGACACACACCTTTGTTTTGCAGCAATAAGGAGTTTATAGACAAGGTTGCTTTACTACAGTAAATAGAAACCCCAATTCTGGTATTATTTCCGGTGGTTAATCCATCCTGGTGTCTGAGGAGACCTTCGATCATTGTTCCCAGCAGAGAGCTATCTTACTCCATATCTCTAAAATGCTTAACATATTTTTGGGTGTAACATAAGCAATGCTTTTAATAACTCCTCTCTTTTGTATCTGAAATTCAGTTTTACATGCAAATATTGCTGTCCAGATAAGTGTTCTTAGGGACTGTCAGTGGAAATGGTGAACGGACATACTTACCCTCTGTAAGTTAAATGAAATCCACAGACAGAAAAAAATGGCTATGTCAACGGACTTCACAAAGAAGAAAATTAGTGCTGACGTATCATCCATATCTGTCTACTTTTAAAGAACACAAGACTGGAAAAGGAGAGAAAAGATGTTGTAAGAAGCACTGGGGGCCAGATATACAGCACTTTCTCATACTTTCTGGTATTCTTACAGGAATTTAGCCCTGGAAAGAAGGAAATTTATTGGTTTAGATGCTGCCCTGAGACCTTTCTATCTCTCTATGCCCTCCTCTTAAAACTTCAGTATACTAATATGCATCCATGCAAATACCACCCAAAATATATTTCACTAGTTTCACGTGCTCTCTTAGCCCATTGTACCCAAATATCTGTTAAGTTGTATGCAAAACCGGAACAAACCTGGGAAACAGTTTGATAAAATCATTGTCTGGACTGGTTCTTTAGTCACAATCGTCTTGGGCACCGAGGAGGCTTTTGCTGGTATGTAACAGCTGTTCTTCCTCTCTGAAGGGGCAGCACGTCCACGGACTAGAGTTTTACTTTGGGCATTGTTATTAGTGAGGATGGTGTTCTTTCTCCTAACCATTTCCCCCATCTGCCACACTTCCTTCAGGTATACCCAACTGATGGTGATCTTTCCATGCCTGTGAACTTATTACTCTTAAGACTGCAAATATTATTACTAGAATTAATAGAAAAATGAAGAAACCTTAAAAGTTTTAAACAAGCTTGGCAAAGTTAAGAAATTGTCTGTTAGGAAAAATCTCATAAGGAAACAGATTTGGAAAATTTAGGAATAGGTAGGAATCCACACAGTCTGAACCTCTGCTTTGTAACTCCAGTTGTTCAGTTCAGTAAGACAACCTCGGAGCTGCCTTTTTGCAATGGCAATTAGTGTGACATCTCTCTCACTTTCTCTAGAGGATATATTGCAGTGTGAACATTTGCCTGTGACTTAAATGTCCAAGGTTCTCAGAAGAGACTCTACAAAGAATAGTGAAGTGAATCCCTCAACCTGCTTATTGGAATAAGGATCTGAGATAAGGATATCTGGAATGTGAGAGTAGGGTTCAGAGAGATCTGCTTGCCTAATTTGCATTTAAATCAGGGGTCATTAGGCACCAGACAGATTGTATAACCTCATTGCCTTTTAAGCTAAAGCACATTTTACTTTCAGAAATCTTCTCCCCTTATAAGCAAAGTACGGGGTTTTTTTTATTCTTAAAGAAATGGCATGGAGTGATTTTTTTTTCAAGACTGTCATAAAATAGGCTTTACACATTTTGAATTACAATTCAAAATGGCACCTTAATCTTTTCAGTTTTTCAAGCTCTTCCGTTCAGGCAGCACCAAAATGTGCTTACTGTTGCTATTCTCAATACCATTTGTCTGCTTCTACTCAACCATCTGCTAAAAAAAAATAGAAGTGTTGCTAAGAAAGTTTGCAGGTGATGCACAGATTGGTAGAACAATAAATAACATCTATATATCTGAGAATAGTGTTGGCCGCTGCACCTATCTGATCTCTGTCTACCAATTTCAGGGTCAGTGATTTCCACAGTCCCCCAACTTGTAAGGGTGACATAGGTCTTTGGTTTCCAGGTGTGTGACTTTCCCCATTTATGTGTGTTCAGACACATTGCTTGAACAAATTCCCTTTCCTGCCAAACAACCCAGCTGTGTATAACTGGCTCTTTCTCAATACTGTTTATCATTCCACCAAGCTGTGCCTCATCTGCAAACTTTACTAGCAGTGCTTTCCTATTTTCTTCTATGTGGTTAATAAAAATACTAACTGCTAAAATGAGATCAGGGGCCTAACACCTGTTGAACTGGTAATGATTTAATGTCCATTTAATGTACAGTTCCATATACACTTCACTGATGATTTTATGTTAATTTTAAAAGTAAGACTGTCACAAAGTACCAAAATAAACAGTTTACAAAAATGTAGATAAGGCACAGCCAAGTGTCATTTCTAGATTCCAGAAAGATTGAGGTATGTAAAATGCAGAGTTGTTATAATTATCTCCAAAAAAATCACTCACATGCGTTAATGTAATATTAAATAACACCCTCAGATAAAGATTTTCAATGTTAATTTTTTTTATTCTACAATTTATATGGACATTCATGGCTACGCTCTGACTGTTGTGCTTGCATCTGGGAAACGCAGAACACCTATGTTGCATAGGATGCTTTGACTGGTTTTGCAGCTGCTTTGTTTCACCAGAGCAATGAAAGTTCCTCAAATAGAATCTAGCACCCTTTGCTTTCTGCACTCCAAATTCCTGCTGATTTGTCACCTCCCACCATTAATTATTCTTCATACGTGACCCCCTTATTTGCATTCCCTTAGCCTGGCTTTATCCTGTGAATATATGAAATTCCCCAGGCTCACACAGTTCTGCTCCCCTTGTGTGACAAACTGGCGCTTAATTCAGGCAGGGTGCCCAGCTGCCTAGAGCATCAGGTTGGTTGGGGGGTAACAGCAAAACCTCCCTCCTCTGCCACCTGCTTTTCTTATGCCATGGACTCCGAGAGCCAGGCCGACCGCCGCTGCTGAGGGAGTGAGGGGATTGCATGGGCACCAGCTCTGGCGGGGCAGGAGGGCGGCACTGCCAAGCAGCATTGGTCCGTGTCTCCAGCTCTTCTGGCCTCTTGGTGATGGTGGCAGTGAATGGTCATCTCTTCACAGCTTTTCCCTGAGCCCTCTGCCTCAGCTTCTCAACTTTCCTCCATCTCATGGCAGCAGGGACCCTGTCCCTTCTCCTTTGGGCAGCAAAACATGATTTTGCCCACATTGCTTACAAGCCTGGAGCCAGCCACCTGCAGATGTCCGCTTTTCTCTCCATCACTCCTCCATGGCTGGGGTGGAGCCTCCTGGCTTCCCCTCTAGTGCAGAAAACGAGCACCCTCCCTCCCACCTCCCTCTCAGCTTGTCTGTAAAGAGAATCTGGCACAATAGGTGCTTTCCTCCCAGATGTTTCGTATGAATGGCCATACTTGCTGTTATTTTTTGTAACTAAAAGTTGGTTTTTTGTTGTTGTCGGTTTTCCCCCCATGCAGAATTGTTCCCTTTTGGACTGGCCACCATCATCCATTGTTCTCCGTGAAACAGAAACTGCCATTGCCCTCGGGGGAGATGGTGGCTGCCTATACTGTGAGGCATCATAAAACACAGACCCTGTTGGGAACAATGGGGAAAAGCTGCCTCAACGTGGCCACCAGCTGGGGCCTGACACTGCTCATGGCCGTCCGGAGCACTGGGGAGCGGCAGCCATGTTGAGGGGAGGCGGTGGTCCACCGAGCAGCCTCTGGGCCCTGCCTGAGGGGAAAGCAAGACTACATGCAACAGGAAAAATACTCAAAGAAAACCAGCTTAATTACAAGAAGCAAGTGAAATAAAGTCTTCGTGCAAGCTTACAATGAGTGCCACTTTACGTGGGAGCTAGCAGAGCTTTTAGCCAGTTTTGCAGGCGAGGTTGAAGTCCTTTTTGCTGCTCTCTCCCATTGATGCTTTCACTCCCCCTTAAATGCTAAAAGAACAAAATTCTTATTTGACAGTTTTAATAGGAAACCATTTTTGTCACAGAATAATAAGCATTTCATCTATGAAGATGTGATATTTTTCCACCCTCCCTTTTCACTGGGCAGCCTCCTGCCTCACATGCTCTTGGGTCACTGGAGTCTGTATTCTATCTACCAAGACAGGACACAAAGAGAAGTCTAATAATGCGTGGTCGATTTTTTTTAAATGCCTGATGTTTAATCTCTAAGCAAATTGATATATTCAAATACTTCTTTGAAATTACTGGAAAACTTATTTTGTAATCAAACCATACATATTGTACTGGTAAGGGGAGTACACTGTGTTTTTCATAGAGAATAAAGAGTAATCAATAAGGCATGCCTGAGTTTGAAAATTCTGCCCTGACTCTGGATTACCCCATGCAGCGCTACAGGCTTGGGGAAGAGTGGCTGGAAAGCTGCCTGGTGGAAAAAGACCTGGGGGTACTGATTGACAGCCGGCTGAATATGAGCCAGCAGTGTGCCCAGGTGGCCAAGAAGGCCAATGGCATCCTGGCCTGTATCAGGAATAGTGTGGCCAGCAGGAGCAGGGAAGTGATCGTGCCCCTGTACTCGGTGCTGGTGAGGCCACACCTCGAATACTGTGTTCAGGTTTGGGCTCCTCACTACAAGAAAGATGTGGCATTGCTGGAACAGGTCCAGAGGAGAGCAACCAAGCTGGTGAGGGGTCTGGAGCACAAGTCCTACGAGGAACAGCTGAGGGAACTGGGGTTATTTAGTCTGGAGAAGAGGAGGCTGAGGGGAGACCTGATCGCCCTCTACAACTACCTGAAAGGAGGCTGTAGCGAGGTGGGGGTCGGCCTCTTCTCCCTGGTAACAGATGATAGGACGAGGGGGAATGGCTTGAAGCTGCGCCAGGGCAGGTTTAGGCTAGACATTAGGAAAAATTTCTTCACCAAGAGGGTTGTCAGGCTCTGGAATGGGCTGCCCAGGGAGGTGGTGGAGTCCTCATCCCTGGAGGTATTTAAAAGACGGATAGATGAGGTGCTTAGGGACATGGTTTAGTGGTGGGATGGCAGTGCTAGGTTAATGGTTGGACTCGATGATCTTAAAGGTCTTTTCCAACTGAGGTGATTCTATGATTCTATGATTCTTTAATAACTTCTAAAACATGCATTCAGTGTTAGAAAATATTTTAAAATATGATGAAATTTGAGGGCATACATCATCAATAATTTCACACAAGCCATACTGTAAGAATGTTGTGATTATTTTTGAAAACAAGCATTGTGACTCAAGGAAATAAATGGGCAAGATCTTACTTAGTAGGAATTCAAACCGTTCAGGTAATTAAAATCACAATTAACATACTCACCCAAGTCAAACTGTGATCTGTTAAAAACCCACGTGCATAAGCCTCCACATCTCCATGCTTTTACATTTATGGTTCTGTAGGATGAAAAGTCATTTGCTGCTATTATTCTTCATAGCAGAAAATTTCCTCTTGAGCAGAAGCCTTAACCCTGCCACAGAGCGCCACTAAAAACCTTTATAATTATGCCTACAGCCATTTCAGTGGCTTTGTACTGAAACTGATAAAAGTTGATCTTTAGAGATTCAGTATACTCCCTCTCTTCAGGGTAGGGACTGTAATTACTTTGGAAGTAGCAATTCATCTAGAACAATGAAGCTGCATTCTCAACTGAGGCACTGAGTTACTGGTATTATGCCCCTCATAATGTGAGTTTTTGGGAGCTAAGAGGCAGATTACTGGTTTTGGATCATCCATAAATCTCACTCAGGGTGCTAGGTGTACTCACTGCCTTCCAGGCTGGCTAAAAGAGGGAACACCCTGTGTTTAGTAATAACTTAAATGACAGAGGCTACTGCCCCAAGTAAACATGGAATGCAGGGTCAGAGGATCCATTAGAGTGAATGAAACAGTGGAAAGCAGGAGGAAATGGGGAGGGAGCAAACCCAAAAATCATGGTACAAGAAATGAAGTGAATACACAATGGCCTTGAAAGAAAGCCAGAGGAAGGAGTTTTCTGAGCAGAGCCCAGACTGCAAGCAGATCTGGGATCATGAGCAAACCAACGGATTGTTGTTCAATCTTACTGTATTTCAAGAAGCGGGACTTTGTTTGTAGTAAAACAGGATTACTTCAAAGAAATACCTGGCTCTTGTAATCAATTTCTCATTCTAATGGAAACAGCCTGCGATGTTGTGCATATGGGCTAACTGCTCAGGACATGCTGGAGTTAGACAATGCAACCAGAGAGAGAAAATGAGGAAAAACGGGGAAGGAGAACAGAGGAAGAGTTTAGAAAAAGACATGGCAAAATGGAAGAAAAATGAAAACTTGCAGGAAATTAATCTAAGGCACAGAGAGAAAAACGAATGTAGTCAGGACGTATTCTTCAGTAGGATAGTCATTCAGCTGGGAGATGCTAGTGGCCCTGGGGAAGAATAATCCCTAAAGTGTACCCATGTTCTAATTTCTGATAAAACAGAAGACCCTGTCCCTCCCATCCCATTGCCATTTCAGAAAAGCAGCCCTCTCAGACAGGCAACCAGGCACCACGATGGAGGGTTAAAACACACGAAGCTGCTGCCCATTTGGAACACACTCCGTCTCCTTTCACATCTGCAGAGCATTTAGCTGCTTGCATCTGGTTGTGTTTGCGCAAATATAATTCCATATTCACTAATAATTCCCGAGGCTAAAGGCCCCTCTCCTGTAACCTTGTTAATATTCTCACAAGGCCTGGTGTGAACGCCTCACAGCATTTGGATTAGAATTCAGTCTGGTGGGTTTTTTTTCCCCCCTGTCTCTTACTCTTTTCTCTCTCTCGTACTATTCTGGCCTCCAGTTTCCTGGCCACCCACATGACGAGACGCTCTCCCTCCCGCTCTCTCCCCATTCTCAGTTTCAAGGAATTTCCTTTTGTCAAAGGCAAAGTGTGATTGACATATTTTCCCCCTCTTAAGTGCAGTCTTCTTAATACTTGATTTAACTATGTCCTTATGGGGCTCGTATAATCATTACCTAGGTGAGAAAGAGACCCCCTGCTCCCTCTCTACCATCCGATCTTGGGCTTCAAGCGCCAGACTGCTGGCTACTTAGCACTTTTTACATGTTTTTTATTCACTTTTTAAAGACGTTTTTATTAATTTGGTGGTGATGAGGGGTTCCAGATTTACAGCTATGGAAACTGAAGTAATTTGTTTGTCTACTAAACAGGTACCACCGAAGCAGCAGAACTGCCGGCTCCCCTATCAAAATGCCTAGAGATCCCCTTTCAAAGCACCTCACCCAGGCCAGAAAAATCACCTTCTCTGGCCTTTCTGGGGACAAGGCAACTCAGTTTTCTAATGAGTCCTCAACCCTGATGCTAAGACTGATAAAAAACTGAGCCAGAGCTCACCCTGACCATAGTGTCACAGGAGTCAGGGACATAAGCATTTTGTCGTTCACTTCTGGTCACTCCTTTCTTTAGCATGAAAAATGATGGTTTCCTGTGGTTCTTCAGCCTGTTTTCCATGGGGCCTGGCCAACTGCCCACCCCAGGTAGAGACCAAGGTGTGCCAAGGTGTGTGTGAAGGAGAGTGGCCATGGGGCTTGAGAAGGTAGATGTACTGCTGGCAGGAGAAGGAAAAGAAGACAAGTCCCCAGGCTGATAGCCTGGGAGTCTCTGATGATCCCCTGGTTAATTTGTATTGGGCACCTTGCTGTTCTGCTCTGGTTTTATCCGTCTCTCATATTGGGACAGGAAGGTAAAACTCTGCATTACGATGGCTGTGGGTTGGCCATGGGAATTCGATTGAAGAGGTTGCTCAGACTGAGACTAAATATTTGCAAGATCTTAGCACACCTTTTAGTCAATATGAGAGCAAAACAGAGTTTTGTTTTCCATTTAACAGAAATAGTACTGGAAACTGATTGTTATTGCCAATGTATAAGGAAATGTTTATGATTAAGTATGTTGAAAATTTATGCCACATCATTATAATGCCTTGATTTCAGTTGTGTATGAACTTTGCTACATTTGAGATAACTAGGGTGAAATTTCCCATGTCAGGGATTAATCTCTTTACCTTGCATCCTTCTTTTCCCATTTCTTTGAAAAAAAGAGGAAAAATAATGAATTGAGTTTTCAGAAAAAAATGAGGGAGACTCTTATTCTCACACTAAAAAAAACCCAACCTGAAAGGAATACCAGTAAGAATTAATAATCCTTGCCTAATTTGGATGAAAGATGTATCTTTTGATCAGCAGTTGGGGCGGAAGATCCCTCTGATGTCAGGAATGTATACTTGCCTATTTCCGTGAAAATTTTTCCACACTTATTGAAATTAGGAGCCTCAGAAAGTCCCGCTTCTCACAAAGACTTTAGAAATGCATATTCTCTGAAGGACTTCTGCCTGTTCTCAAACCCAGGGTGGACGGCAACCTTCTCTCCCACCGGAGCAGTGGAGTACGTGGTGTGGCACAGGAGATGAACGGTGTTGCTGCCTCTGCTGTGGTTTCAGTGTCTGACAGAGCATGGGAGAGGAGAAGGAGCCTTTCTGACAAGACTGCAGAAGGTAGGGAGCTGGGACTGAAGTACTGGGATTGAAGACATTGGGACAGAGACCTGCTGGGCTCGATATCCTGATGTTCTGAGAAAGGGTGGGGGGCTTACAGGTAGGACTGGAAACGTGATGGGGTTGAGCCGTGGACTTCAGATGCTTGGCTCCAGAAACAGGACAGGAATATCCACACATCAGAAATTCAAAAATTAAACATAACAGACATCCTCCCGCCCCCCCCCCCCCCCAAAAAAAAGGAAAAAATTAATGATTCAGGCTTCAGAGCAGAGTTTGGATGATATGCAGCAAATAAGACATGAAACACCTATTGAACAATAAGTATAAAAGAAGACCTCAAATATATAGGATCTTCAACAGAGATCCATTGGAAAATTGTTATGTGGTTATGTACTTAAATACAGTAAGGTAGCTCATAGATAGGGC
Source organism: Gorsachius magnificus (assembly GCA_034008185.1). Taxonomy (NCBI): domain Eukaryota; kingdom Metazoa; phylum Chordata; class Aves; order Pelecaniformes; family Ardeidae; genus Gorsachius; species Gorsachius magnificus. Next base: position 131,395,818 of record CM067081.1, read on the forward strand.
TGAAATAAGGTCAAGCTTATTGCTGATGGTCCTTAACATCTGGATGTTTGACTTTGCAAAAGTAATAGTTTCTTAACATGGTATTATTTATACAGTACATAGACCTGGTATAGCATGTGGGCCAGGACCTACAGTGCTGTCAAGTGAGCTAGATTGTGTATGTCATTAATGGCTTAAATTAAATTAATTAACAACTATTTACCTTAGCTCTGGCTCCAAGCCACAAGGATTCAAAAGAATGCATCCTTTGCAAAGCCAACTTGTATGTATTCTGTAATGAGATGGGACTAAACAGTAATGGTATAAAAAAAATCCTTTCATTCTTGTCTTCCTTTCTTCACACAAGCATGTGCAGCTGTGTCCCATATCTGCTGAAAATAGTCATCACCACAATATGGCAATGAATATTTTCAACCATTCTTTTAAGAAAGCTTTTATCTTTTCTTGACCTCGCAATGTCTCCAGGCAATCTATCTCCATTGTCAGGGTCTTGTTTAGCGAAGTATTGTTTCAAGAAGCATAGTCCAGGACTTTTTTTCTGGTATGTGCCTGGGAAGGAGTTAACTTGTAGATGGCTTCAGCAGCTTATCAGATCACAGTCCTCAGCCCTGCTGCTGCCATGTGCCAGGACTGCGTCCCTTGCCACGAAGACCCTATCTTCCAGCTTTGCGTGCATGTGGCTTGCAACCAAGTCAGGTACTTGTACAGATATTGGTAAAAGACTGTATTTACGCATTATGGGAAAGTGCCAAATTCTATTACTGCAAAATAAATGAGTTAATGAGGCTGTGACCGAAATGCTTCAAGAAGGTGATGCAAGAACTGTTTCTAGCTCCAAGGCAGCTCTGCATCGCTGCCATGGTTTACTCCTGGTTCAGGTTCTCACAATTATTTCCATAACTGCAATTGTCAGAAGCTTTTTAAAATATAAGCTAGAATTTCTAGAGCGTGATTTACAGTGAGTGTGTTCTGCACGGGCTGCAGAGCTGTGGGAAGCGGGGGCTCTGATGGCGCAGCAGAGCAGACAGTGCCCCCTGGACCAGCTCACGCCACTTGTGATTGATTGCTGTCCTGCCCTTTCCTCTGCGAAGTTTCTGTTGAACACCTTATGCTATACACACTCATGCACGTCACCTGTGAGATCAATTCTCCACCCTTGTGTCCTGCTGGGCCACTCTTCTCTCCAACATTTGGTGAAGCATGTCTTGCCTTCATGCTAGCTCAGCCTTAGGACGGTGGTGTGATGTTTGGATGGTTTCTCAGGCTTGCAGGACTGCCTGGTAAACAGCAGCACGCTAGGTGAAAACACAGAAGGCAAGTTCTGCAAACTGTGAAGCAGCCTTGTCTTTCATTATGACCCCAGACAGCTCAGGAGACAAGTGACCTGAAACCTGCTAGAATATAGAACATGCTGTTTTTTCTGAAGAAAATCCCCTCTGTTCTATTGTCAAAAATTGGCAGTAATAATATTCTTTTTTTTTTAAAATTCAAAGAAGAAAACAAATAATCCTGCACCTTCCCTGCCAGACTGAAAAATCTTTAAACCTTCTCTTTTAACTGAGTGTTTGGAGGGGGTGGGGGAAGAAGGAGAAAAAGCAGCTTGAATAAGTTGCCGATGGAGTGTCTCATTGTATGAGGTGTTTTCCAGGCATTGTGTAAAACAGCCCCTGCCTTAGTGTGCTTACAGTCTCAAAGAACAAGGCACAGAAAATCTGGAACTGGAAATTGGGAATGGGATGAGGCTAGTAGCAAGCAGCATTATGTTCCTGGAGAATAGGGCTGGGGGGATCTATCACTGCCAGGGTCCAATTTGGAGGAAGTGGAACACAATCCAGAAAGTGTTTGAATCACTCCATTATCATCAAGTACCTGTGAAGCCCACAGGCGAAGTATGCCTCAACCCCTTTAATGGCCAGACCAAATATGAAATGGAAGTCTGCTATTGCTGCTAGCAAATTGGGAAACAAAGACATTTTTGTCTCTTCATTCCCCCCCCCCCGCCCCCTCAGCAAATAGCCAGCATGAGGGATGCTGTGCCTTTTGTTATTAAATCAGTAGTTCAACAACTATACTGTGAACCTTGACTGATAGTGAGGACAAATGGGTCTGTTGAGATGTGGAATAAGATAGCGAGAGAATCCTAAACCAAAACACTTTCCCCTAGGAGCAGGGAAAACTGGGATATGGCAACCGATGTTTCTGTTCTGACACAAGTCATCGGGAGCTCCCTTCTGCATCCGATTTTGAGCTGTCTGCAGACCTGTAAGGTGCTGCTGCGGGCTGAGGTGTGAGAGAGCGAGCCTCCTTCAGGCTTTTTAGAGGCAGCTCCTGTTCCTGTGGATGCTTTGGACAGTGAATGGCATTGTTCTGGGGGCTGCAGCTTGCACCGGAAGGATTTATACGCAATGTCAAATCCCTCCTGTCCTGACCCCTCCTGACTCCTGGACATCTGTGAGGGAACACCCCTGAGAGGGGTAAAGAACTGTTCTGTAAAGAAGCGTTTATTTTGCAGTGAAGGGGTAATCTCATAATAACCAGGGAGTTCCTCCAAGTTCCTGGGAGTACCGAGTGAACATTGCCCAGTGTTGCTGGCTGAAACGCTGCAAACACAAATACAATGGAGGCTCTGAAGAAGGCAGAGCGGCTCAGCACCCACGGCCCATGTTTATTTTCTCCAGAGATGAAGGGGGGACTGCAGGTCAGCAGGAATTGTGCGTTCTGACTGGTATTTATTGACTCAGAAGTCCTTGCTGACAGACAGACAGACAGGCAGGGAAGGGTTCCATTACAGTGACGTCGTTTCTTTCCCTCTTCGCCCCTGAGGCTTTCACTGCTGACACTCTTTACACATTGCTGTGGCTTCTCCAGCTGGTGCTGGGGCGAATGGCAGCTGCCTTTCACCTCGCTGATGCTGGAAGCCTGGGTGCCCCTAGAGAACATGACTGTCAGGCTTTCAGCGACATGCCGCAGCACATCTATCAGAGATGTAGCAACAACACAGAGCTTCGTGTTCAGCTGTCCCTCAGAGACCTGTGTTAAGGCTGGAGGTCTGGGTCAGATGCTGAAGGTGAAGTCTGGGTGGCTACTGGGGGTCAGTGTACAGGGTCTGTGTGAAAGAGAAATGTATCCCCGCACTGTGCGCAGCCCCGCTTCCACCTTCCATTCCCTGATGCCGTCACTGCTCTTTGATTACCCTACTCTAATACTAATAATGCTCTAATGCTTTAGGAGAGATTCGAGTCCATTCTGTGACAGTGAGGCAAGTCTACTGTAAGCCATTTGCTGGGGTGCTACAACACTCTGAGCAGTCTCTGTTCTAGCCAGGGGTCATGGCTTCGATACTTTTGATTCCTAGCGTGGTTCCTCCAGAGGGGCCCTTTGGATTTAAGACCATGCTGGAGACTTATATCTGTTGCAAGCAGCGCAGTCACCTACACTTTTAGCCACACAGGGCAGCTTTCTTTAATAATTGCCTCACTGGCAATACAAGATACTGGATCCTTCATCCTTTGTCAGAATGGAGAAGCAGAATGTCCATGTTTAAATAGCATGAATTGTTTCTCTTGTCCCCACACTCTCCATTGTTTTTTTAAGATTAATTTTCTCACTTTGAATCCAGTAAACCAAAGGTGGCAGTTTCTAAAGGATGCGGCAGGCTGGGGTACAGGATATCTGGAATGTTTACAGCAAAGCAGGGTCAGATAGATCAGATTGTAGGTTCTTTACTCACTTTAAAAACATCATACTTGCAGCACGGATAAGTGAGTCACACTGATCTCTTGCTTAGTGACATTTGCATTAGGGATGCTAAGAAGTTGCAATATGAGGGTGCCCTTTCAGATTCAGTCTTTATGAATATGCTATCTCTGCAAATACAAATGCATACAAATGACAACCCAAGCATCAGATTATTTAGTCTACCTCTTGATTGCCAGTGCAAGATTACGTGCAATGGTGCATATTTTGTTTTAACAGTCTTAAATGATGAGGTATCTTCCACATTTGGATTCTGACTCTTTTCCTAGTAATTCGATTAATGCAATGAGGCATGGTTGCAACAATTTCTGTTCTGTGACAGAACGCTTCTTACATCACCTAACATATATGGAATTCTTCTCAGGCTCTACCTCATTAAAAACCAATGCTTAGATCTCCCACCTCTCTAATGTACAGGTGCAGATCTAGGCATATTTTCACTTTGAAAAGATTTCCTCTCCTTTTCATTAATGACAGCTGTACAGCTGTCTAAAGACTGTGGAAGTTTCCCTCTACACTGCTGGATGTTTACTGTCTCGGTAAGCTGTTTGTGGAGCGCACCATGCTTTTGTTCCTCCAGTAAAGCTCCTTTAAGCATAACCTGTTTTCCCTAAGGCAGCCTTCCCAGTAAATAGGAGTAAAGAGAGTGAGGGGTTCAATACGTGTGCAGTGGATGCCAATGGCTGGATGGTACTGCAGGGAAAATGCTGTCCTGGCTATGCCTGTTAGCAGCTGAGAATATCTCATGTCAAAGGGCTGCAAGAGTGGAGCTCTCTTCATGACGGTGCCTGTAGAGCACCTTCAGGGTGCTTATAGGTGCACATCAGCTTACAGTTCTAAGTAGAAGGCGGCCAAACCAGCCCCTAAGCATTTTATCATCTAGCCTTGCTGAGCTTTACGTGGGCACAGTTACCATCAGTCTAATGGGCTTCCATGCCTGAAGAGGGAGTAACTGGACTATTGAGTGTTACCTGAGGGCTCACTTACACAACTGGGATGCCCAAGCTAATTCCTGTTTGAATACTAAGAGCGCATACATAAAAAAAACCCCAAACCTTGATTTAAAAGCAAACTTGATGATTACCAGCCTGTTACATGACTGGCCTGCTGTAACTCTTTTCTCTGTCTTTAATACACTGCTTTTCTCATCTTTCCCCATGAGGTGCAGTGTCCTTATGTCAGTGGCTTTCAACTTGTGATCCACAGATTTTTGGAAATTGGGGGACTGCTTCTAAAGGGTCTGTGAAAGAAAAACAATTTATACATACTGTGCTGTAATCTATGTATGTGAAATTTCTAAAGAAAGCGTGCCTGCGTGCCCATCGGGGTAGGCAGGAAAGTAAGATGAAAGGTTTTTCCCGTTGGAAAAAGCAGGGGATTTAAATCCTAAATTTGTGGTAGTTTTGTAATAAAGATTACAAAACTACCACAAATTTAGGATTTAAATTAGGTTCCTTTAGTTTTTCTCTGTTTCAAGAGAGGCATGCTGGCTGGTACTTTGTGGATTGATGGAACCTCTCAGGAGTGTCCTGCATGTGCAGAAAGAAAGGATGCACAGGGAAGATGCTGACATCAAAGACTGAGTTACTGCGTTAAGAAGAGCAGGCACAGATGCAAATCCAAGAGGATTTGGAGGTGAAAATTTTTTGATCCTGTGCAAATTACTGTAAATCACTTATGTTTGATCTCTAATTCAGATCCTATTTAATCCCTTTGAAGGACACTCCACTGTGTTTTCTTTCTTCTACCCCGTCTCTTGGTCAAAGTGCTATCGTGGCCTGTTCAGCCACCATGTAAACCTTTGATCCAAGTTTTGCTCAGGACCTTTAAGCCCCTTTTCTTCAGAGCCCATGATTGCATCTGTTTGTGGCAGCTGTATTCTAGAAACAGCTTCTTTTGCTGTTTATGCATTCACTCCAAAGTAAGTGACAGCCAGGCACAATGGATGTAACAAAAGCTTACATGTATCATTACCGGTAGCTAGATCTTAACTTTTCCTTGCAAAGCTCAGTAAACTCCACTTAGCTATATCTTGGTCGCTGCAGAAAGAGAAACAGACTTTGCTGTTTTGCCTTCTACCAGTGAATCCTCACCAATGAAGGATGCCGATCACATAGACAGCCTACCCATGTAGTGCCGGTTTGCGGTCTTACTGTCATTGATTCATGGCTTAGGCCTAGGAAAAATGAATTTCGGTAATGAGATTAGAGGTTCTTTGACAGATCTCCTTTTGATTTTGTTTTCTTCCCAAAGCATCTTGTGATTTTCTGCAGCCAAACAGAATAATATCAGATATTATGACATGCATACAATGCGATACACCTAAATGATTCTCCACGTAAATATGTACTCGCAAATTTGTAGGTTTATAAGTTTACATACCTTAACTGGTGCTAGGTATCCACAGATACTGGATGCTGTGTATGTACAGAAAGAAACTAGGGTATAGTTATACACTAGAAGCTAATTAAAAATATCTCTGCTGGGGTCATGTTTGTTTTTCAGTGATGCCAGAGCATGCTAGTTTGTATTAACACTCGTTAGTTAAGCACATTTGTTGCGTTTAGATCAACAAATTGAGATGGAACCAGACAATAGCTGGTTTCTTTCTGGCTTGCACATACTTGTTATATATTTAGGCCCTATTTTGGACAAGCAGAGCTCAGTGCATTAAAATACTAGCTAGCTTTGCACTTCACCGGATGGATTCTGGAGGCTTGCCCTCTTTAATACGTTTCAAGAATGGCCAAACTATGGCTTGCAAGATAAATATTTCCTGATACTTTCCTGATATCCAGCATGCAATCCAGTTCTTGCTATCCTCTTCTGAAGGCCCTCAAGGCGTGTGAGAGCAGGTTATAGGCTTTGTGGGTTGTTCTCATGGTTAGTGCCACCAGGTAATCCCTGTAGTCCTCATTCCCAAAGGTACATCTAAGTGACATGATGCCATGTGTTAGGACACATCAGGTGGTGGAAATCCAGCTATTGATCACACAACAGGCACATATCTGGGAAATTAACAGAAGAGCTCATTCTGAAGAGAACAACCCAAAAATGTCCCCATAGGAGGGTCTAGGGCCCACCTCAGCAGAAAGGTGGGGAGTCAGTGCTTTCCCAGGGCATAATCCACTCCAGACACACCTTGTGTCTTCTCCAGCGCATTGTCCATGCCCTTGTGCCAGATTCTTCAAGCAAGCAGGATGGCCCAGGTGTGTAGTGCCATGGAAATTCTTCTCTGTCCTGGGGATTTCCAACTCATTAGTTCTGTCACTCTTCCAGTCCTGGTACAGAGGCCACAGTGAAACGCAGCCTTTGTTTTTGTACATAGAACCCCCCCACTTCAAGCTATGCTGGTTCAGCACAATCGGAAAGAAATCAGTAGGAATTAAAAGATACTTTTCTGAGTAAAGGAAAAAATCAATCCTCAAGAGATGAATCTGGGTTGAAGATTGAAATACAAATACGAAGAACGAAGAGGTAACATTGTAACCTAGTCATTTTGTTGAACATTGGTGCATTTTGACCTATGTGAGGATAGGGGAAAAAAGAGTTAATTAAATTTTGTTGTCTAAATTAAGCAAGGGTGCACTCATCTAATCCTGGGCAGAAATGTAGTTTTTGTTACTGGTTCTTGAGCATATATATTTCAATTGGAAAACCCAAAGCTTTTGGGTTCAGGTTTTTCAAGATAGTTCAATAGGATTATGAATTGGGAATTATGAAATCTGAAGAGGCAAATGGTTGTTGATGCTTTTCTTAAAAGGCTTGACTGCTTTCCCTTTTGTCTAGTTTTCCTTCTGTGTGTGTCCTGTGTGTCCCTACTTTATTTCCATGTTTTCAACTGCACCTAACACGCCTGTTATTAACATGTACTGTTAATACTGAATACTGTAGACTTAATTTTCAGAGGGGCAGCACAAAACCCAAAGCAGCTGCCTTTGGCTTCAACTGGAATTCAGTACCTCTGAAAATCAGGCACTAATGTTTTTCAGTTGGAGGAACAGATTCCCTTCTGTTTAATAACCTTTGCATTTACAATTTAAAGAACTTCCAATCTATGTAGGTTTTAAAACACTGTGTACACGCTACGTTCACACAGGAATCTGGCAGCCATTTCTAGGGAGCATTAAGCAATAAGATCGTGTAGTGAACAGTGGAATTATTTTTTATTTAGAGATTACATAACTCTGACAAAATGGAAACCAGCCCCTGCGCTTCACTGTAGACCAGAACTTTCTCTTCCCAGATGGAGGATGACCTTTAATTGTGTCAGTTCCACCCCACATCCTCAGAAAACAAGGGCAGCTGCTTCACACATGAAGGCAAGCAGAGACTGAAGCAGCCATGTTGGTCAAGGAGACATCATAGCTGAGGTAACCTTACAATAGCTACACAAATTAGACCCCATCCGTCAGTCAGGTCTGCGAGAGTCTCCAGGCAAAAATAACTAATCTTAAATGTCACAGATTGAACTAGCCCCTGCCTACCTCTGTCCCTTTAGCAGCCACTGTCCTAGAAATACCGACGCATCCAGAAAAGCTGCCTGTCACAGTTAACCCGTGGGGGATCAAGCAGGGTTTGATGCTAGCAGTGTAAAAAGACACCACATTGAAGCTGCTCGCTTAGCAGCGGCTGTATGGGAGGGTTGGGCAGACGGGCACTGATGGTGCCCTCGGGCTCAGTCTGCTGGAAGAGGAGTTGCCATGCAGACTTCATGTAACTGGGACTCATAGCAAAGACAGAGAAACTAGAAACACAGCATTCTGCCCCGGGTCAATTCATCAGTACTCCCATACATGCCTTATCAATAATTGCCCTAAAAACTCCACCACCACTTATACTCCCTGTCTTTCTCTCCTTTTGTTCCAGCCACTTTCCTAAATGTTCAGGTTTTTGATTCTCTTTCCCTATTCCTTTAATGTCTTCATGGTGCTGAGGGGGTGGATGGGCAGGAGGTGCTGGGACTCCTTCTGCAGAGCAGCTGTTATTGCTTCCCGAGGATGTGTGAGAGTTGGGAAAGATAGCGAGGCATGATTTTTTTGCTGTACGCTGAAAGGCTTTCTCCATCAACCTGAAGAAGGACCTGGGAAGTGGTGAAAAGGTATAGAGTTGTCAGCCCCAAAACGAAGGCTTTCGCACAGTTGGGAAGTAACTGGACAGTGTCTGCATCCTCTGATGAGCTGAGACAATTCCATTACCTGCAACTTGCTGTAAATCAGCAACTCCTCTGCTCTGAAACAGGCATTCAGTGTTTGCTCTGCCATTCCTTAAAGTCTGGGGCTCTCAACTGGAGAAGTGACTTCAGTGCAGTGGTTGGCATGGAGTCACAGCAGTAAAGACTTTTGACAAAGTTGTCACTGAACACAGTCACACGCTAAAATACAATTTTAAAATATGATTTCATTTTGAAACAGTCAAGCAATTTACTTTTATTGACGAGAAAATCTGTAAAAAGTCAATGTCAAAGATACATATGTGTGCATTTAAGCAAACTAGTTTTAAGGTCTCATGCATAAGCATTCAGTTTTGAAGTGCTTACACATTCCCTCAGCGAAAGGAATGGAAACAATACAATGTGATTTATCTGACCAATCAAACCTAACCCAGACAGCTGCGGCGCAGGCTCTCCTGCTGGCTGCTATTTCCACGCTGGCAGAAGAAGAGCGTAGATGCCTCAGATGACTGTGTTTTTGTTGTGAGCTGGTCACTCGGCTCTTCTGGCTGATGACTCAGATGCTAGAAAAAGCACAACCAGCCTCAAAGAGTCAAATGTGAAAAGTGTAGGAGCCTCCTAAACCTGGCGCTTACCGAGCAACTGCCTGTTGGTGGTATTCACTAAATTTGACCTTTCATTTCTGTATTTAAATAAGAATAGGTTAATAGGGAGCAGTTTGCATGCTGTGATGGATATGAAATCTTCTCCCTTGCCCCCCTGCAACTGATTCAAAATTGTTACAAGAATTGTTGACAAGTTCCATGCAGCAAGTAGCACATTAGCACAAAATGGTGAAAAATATGTTGACATTCGGTGTCACAGTGTTGTTCTTGTGTAACATGGGGGATGCATGATGTCATCACTGAAATAACAGCTTCAAGCTATACCTGTGTAACACTCCTGTGTGAATATGCCCATGAACAATTGAGAAATTAAATACAAAGGCCTCATTGAAAAGAAAAAAAATCACCACTGAGAACCAACACCTAGATCACTCAAGGATATGCCAAAATGCTGTCAAAGCTGCTGCCAAACCTGAAGATGTCTAAATTCCTTACAGGGCTATACCTTTGCCAGAAAAGCTCCTTGTGATCTTGCAGCTCTGCCGCTGAGCAGTTAAATCCTGACTGCATTGGGTAGCACAGCACGTAACCTGCAAGAACTCGAGAAGAAAACCAGCGTGGTGTGAGTGGGATTCCCCTGCGCACCCCTCAGATTTCTGTGATAGAACAGAAATCCATGCCTGGGATTCAGGCAGTTGATGTGCGTGCTTGTTCCATCGCCTCCTCTGCCGGTGATCCCACCTGGCAGCATGGATTAGTTCATAGATCCCTGTCCATGTTAACTCTTGCCATCTCTCTTACTTGTCTTTCCTCCACCTTTACCCATCACAGGGAGAATCTGCAATGAACATGGGAGAAGAGGTAATCTGAGGACAGATCTGCTGTATTTTCAAGAGGTGCATGTAGACAGAGGTCTGGGTTTGGAACAAAATGGCACTCGGAATACAGTGCTCCTCAAGACATATACTTAATCATCTCTGGTAGCATGACCTGCTTGCTGTTCAAAGCGTATTTTCAAACAGAGATCGCCCTTTAAAAAAACATTATTTTGAAAATTAGAAAAAGTGGGGTTTTTTTTTTCCTTTTTAAACCAGAAATCAAGTCCAGACAGATTTATACCTTTGTGAATACCATGATTTTTGGCTTATCACTGAACCCTCGACCCTGCTGCCCAGGCTTTCTGGTGAAACCCGAGTGCAGCCTGATGTGCCCATTGCAGGGAAGGAACTTTTTTCCATGGCGGGGGGGAAGCTCCCAGGGGTTGCTCTGGCGGCTGGCCCAACCCGGGGTCCAGCTGGGTGGGTCCCTCTGGCGGGGGCCTGGTGGTGGTGGTGGTGGGTGGGTGGCTGGGTGCACCAGGGGAGCTCCGGTGGCCCCTGTGAGGGCAGCGGTGGTGGATGTCTGCTGCACACGTTTTATGTATTTCTTGTTTGGAATGGCTGTGTGAGTGGCGTGGTAAACCTCACACGTTTTCTCAATCTCTACCCCAACCAGGTAGGATTGACAGCTGGAGAAAACCATATATTCTGAGTGCTAAATAGGTTATCCACCGTCCGTAGGAAAGAAAAGCAGTGAGCTTTACAACTGTGCCTCCCAGCCGTGCCCTTGTTTTTGACTTTGCCACTGGCAAGGCTGAGTGCCTGACCCCTGCTAACGTGCGGTGCTTTTAATAAGGAGAGGGAGGGAAGTAATTTTATACTCGGCGTGTGAGTGATTCATGTTCTCAGAGGGGATAAAAATGTTATTAGAAAATTCTCCTGCCAAATGTGTGGCAAACGAAACCAATTTATTAATGCTGTGAAGCCAATGTGTGAAATTGGGATAAAAGGTGAGGTGCGGTCTCACCCTGGTGCTTACTGCAGCAGAATGTGCTGCAAGACAAAGGGCTCTTGTCCTCAGAAAGGGGATGCTGCTGTTGTGACCACGAGCACTAGCAGCAAACAAACAACACGTTTTCTTCAGCTCAGATGCACTTCAAAGTGTTGGGGTGAAAGATGCTGAGTCTGAAAGAGCAGACCTTTATCATGAGGTATTGAACTGCTGCTTGAAACCTGTAAAACATTGTCAGGACACCTCTGAAGAGGCTTTTATTCTTTCTGTAGTTCAAGGCTTCCTCTTCATTTAGGGTTGTTATTTATTTTATTATGTGTTAAGCAGTCTCATTGTGCTCTGTGTTGAACGAGACACAAAACAAGAACGGTCCAAGGCCCCAGAATACTCCCGATTTGAAACAAAGTCCACACAAGTAAGGCATGGTTTTGGAGCCAAACAAGAGGCCCAGACATGGCCCATACTTTCATACTGATGCATTTTACATGGGATAGTGGTGAAGGTGACCATATGTTCATGAGGTACCTATAAAGCAGGTGCTGTACTACTGACAAAAGCAAGGTGAAAGAAGTTTATATTGAAGTGGCTCCTGAAAGGTCAAGAAGTCCTCTGCCTGGTGCCCTTAAACTGAAGAAGTCTGTGACTCTTCCCGCATCTGCCTCATTTTTGCTCTCTCTGCCAATGTCATGTTTGATGCAACTGAACAAGACTGAAACAGCACAGATGGAGCTGTAAGCAGGATGAGCACATCCTCAGCTCTACATCTTTTTACCTGATATGCAAATAGCATCATCTCCCTATTTTCAGCACCTGGAAAACATCAGCATCTGGACAAAGAACATCCAGGCAGAACTTGTCAGGACAGAGAAAATCTGCAGGGGAATTTCTGCGTTGAAAAACTCATGTTCTCCAGAACAGAACATACTCCTTCATCTAATGGTACCTGACTTCAAATTATCATGTAAGTAGGCATGCTCAGTTCTTCTGGATTCCTTTCTCTTTCTGAATAGCCCCCAAAACATAGATATTAAAAACTCCATTTCTTGGCTGCATGAATCTAGAAATCTGTGCCTTGTTCAATCAGATTTTGATTTCACTGTGGCAATCATCTTTAAGGTGGTTTGTTGCATTATTTTATACTCAGAAACAAGGCTGAGGATTATTCTGATAAATTTCTGGAGAGCTATAACCCAGCCATTAGCTCACTTAGCCCATCCAAGCCCAATCTTTCTCCTCACCTTTCATTCACTTACCATATTATCCCCAGGCTCTGGCAGTAGGACAGAAGACGTGATGTGAAAAGAAGTGAAATATGTTCAGAATGTTCTTGAGCAAGAAGAAGTGTGAAAACTGTCTATTGTTCTTTCAGGCTAAAGAGGAATGCTCAGGAATTTGATGAAAGAGTATAAGGAATAAAATTTAGCTGCTGTAGTCGAGCACACACACAGTATAAATGCCTGCATATCTGTTTTCATTTACTTCATGGACTGGACCTCTAAATAAAGTTGTGCAGATTTAACTAACCTCAAAACTACAGGGGTTTCTTTTGGTTTTGGATATGGTTTTTTTCAGCCTAGTTTCTATTAATGAATCTTGTACTGGTAAATTTATTCAGATATGGGATTTCTTCAAGCTTCCCTCAGCTCATTTTACCACTTTTCTGCCTGCCATTGAATCAGCAAACTCTTTCCGCAAGATCTTAACATTATTTGTATTTTGTCTACAGCAGGGATAAATAAATTAGTTACTGATATAATATTAATTATTAGCATAAGTCACACAGTGTGGTAGCTCAGCCTCAGCTGAGTGATCCAGAGTCTGAATTAATTATTGGAGCTAATAATGAAGTACCATAGTCATCTGTCAGACGAGTGTCTCCATCTAGCTCTGTTTGTGGCTGGAGTCAAAGGGTGAAGTTTGCAGAATCAGTAGCTCTGTCCCTGTACTCCATATCGTCCGATTACAGCATTCAGCTTTCTTGCTGTTCCAGCCAAGTCCTTGGAAGAGTGAGGTAACTGCAGCTTATTGTCAGAACGTAGTATTCTGAAGTAGAGTCCAAGGTCTAACACATAAACAACCATAAATAAATAAAACCTACTACTGATTGGCAGAAAAAAAGACTCAAACTGTAACTCCATATATGCCTCAGAGTTCCCAGCTTCATGGGGAGGTCCTGTGTCATACTCCTAATCCAAACCCCGCAGTGTTTTTGTCTTCACAAGCCAGTCATTGTTGTTGCAAGTTCCTGGTTCCTGTGTCTCTCAACTTGATGGGTGAGCTTCTACATACTCTAAGTTTTAAGAACAGCTTTGAGACTCAAGGCTTAATTCCAGTGTTTGTCGACCCTCTGTATGGAGGTGACCCCAGACATACCTGGCTGTGGGCTCACTCCATTGTTACAGAAAAGGAAAAATCTTAGGTGTTTATTGCACTTCGAAATACATTCAAGTACACATTTGCCTGGAATATGGATGTACTCAGTATTTTCTGTCTGATTAGCTCTTTCAATGTATTCTTTGGGCCCTTCAACAACATCAAGAACCCAATAGTCAATCCATGGCCCTTCCTAGAAGGGCCTTCAGAGTAGGTGGAATCTGTAGACAACCTAGGCAAAGGATACCTGTGCCTAGATTAAGGCAAAATGGACGCCTGGAACTGCATCTCAGAAGCCCTGAGATGAATAGGCTGTTCAAACCGTTCTCCAACAATCTGTTAACCATATTCCCACCATTTTTTTTCTTCTCTCTCATTAACATGAAACTGTCACTACAATCCACTCAGCTATCAAGAAAGCCAGGAAATTGTCCCTGTTGGTAGAGGAAGAGAAGTCTTCTCCATGGGGTCCCTGGAGAGCATTAGGTTGCATTTCATGGGATCTAAGAGTTTGCATTCTAGTGCTAATTCTGGAAATGCATTCCCTGAATAGAGGCTGTTATTTTCTCAGTTCCAGTTTGTTTGCAGACCTATTATCTAAATTGTCTAATCCTCTGCTAAAGCTTATCATGGGTCAATAATTACAGAAGAGTATAGTCTGAATAGCAATAAACACAATAGAAGACAAATAACTCCATGAATTCTGGAATTAAGGGAACATGGTTGGCATCTTGTGGTCGTTTAATTTTGACGTCTAATAATGACACCAAAGAACTGAAGCTCTTCCTCTAATTGGCTTCAGGAGTGGTGTCCTGAATGGATTCTCTGGGGTCAGTGAAGAGCTAAGCTTACTTTGCCATCTCCCCATCAGCAGGGAAGCATTGGTAAGGGCTTTCCTCAACAGCTAGTGATTGTCCTGTTTGCTGTCTGGAGTTAATATCTCTGAAATGTTGTCACTTGTGTCAGCTGTATTTGAAACTGGCTAACCTGTTCAAGCAACACTGTGAGAAGAAAGAATAGAAAGGAAATTATAAGCAAACGAACACGACAATCTTCATCTTCCCCTTCAACAGCCTGCATGTCCTTATTAACTTAGCATCCTCAGGAAACGTTGTAGTTTATCCACTCAGAGCAGCAAAACCCCCCAACAGTCTTTTCTGCCACAGTTTGATTATTTTATATATTGCATGAAAACTTAACAGGCAAAGTGTTAGAAAGGACAATTAACCAGTTTCTGATGTCACCTGTGCTGGTGTGTCAATCCTTTGGAGCTCTGCTGAAGTCACCGGAATCACTCTACTTTTCCACTGGTATGAGTAGATCAAAACATAGCGTCATTTGTGCTGCAACTTACTTTTTTTAGGGAAGTGTAAGAGTTTCCATTTTGTATTACAATACTTAATTGGGAGTTGTTTATTATTTTACCATTATTATCATATGGCCTAAGCGTTAGTGGGCAGAGTCATGTGTCAATGTAATTTTGTATTTCCTGGAATCCCAGATCCTTGGATGTCTCAGATACAGTGCTTTAGTCAGTAGCAGCACAGATGTGACTGAGCTGTAAGAACCTCCTGGTATTGCTTTACCATATAAACTGTGATTTATAGCTGTGCAGCATATCATTTGCATTTGTTGTTGTTTGCAGCTATACGACAGCAGTGTTCTTCACAGTGTGCCGGAACTGTATCTGGTCTTGGATGTTAACATTTTCACAGCAGGACTGTGTGATTTTGGCTGGGGCTAGTTTGCATTCATACGCATATATAAATATATATGCATTCATGTACATATCCTCTTGTGTCTGCTCCACTGTTCTGCAAAACCATTTGATGCTGATCATGCACAAGTAGCACGACTACTCTGTTTAGGGAACTCCTCGGAGGGAAGCTGTGGGCCATAGGCTGGCACTTTCTGTTGAAGTAAGCCTGCCACCTACACAATGATCAGCGCTTCAGCCATCAGGACAGTTCATTACATGGGCTGCTTTCTGCTTGGAGCAGTAACTGCGCTCCTTTGCATGTGTTTTTCTGTAAACTCAAAGAAAGACATTTTCTTTAGTCACAGTTTACTCATTACATCATAATCCTTATCCATAGGAAACCTAATATTTGTATCTCACCAATTAGATGTTTCAAAGTATTGAGAATTTTTTCTGTACTGTCTCAACAAGAGTGGTTTGCCCTGCAAGGAAAGGTGAGGTGGGAGCTGAGGGTGACAGCAAGGCAGAGGCTGGGACCTCACTGACAAAGCAGCACAGTCCCGCAGTACCCAAACAAGTTCAGCAGGGCGGGTCCAGTGAAGCTAACAGGGCTCAGCCAAGAATCCAGTGATCGCCACACACGTCTATAGCGACAGGGCAGGTGCAAGGTCAGGCCAGGAGGTCAAGTCAGTGAATCAGGGGCAGGATTAATGTCGTATGAGGCCAGGCACAGGCAGGGACCAAAGGTGAAGCTCTAAGCCTCAATGCAAAGTTCCTGAGCAAAGGTGGGAGGCCTCTGACAAGGCATCTTACAACTTTCTCCTTGGCATCTCATCCAAGTTACACAGCTGTGCAATACCAGAGCTGGTCAGGATCCAGGCCAAGCCCCTTTGATGGGGAGGGAAGAGGTTGCAGAGCATGTTGATACACTCAGGGCAGGCTCTGGTACATACTGAGACACTTTAATTCATGCATTTATTCAGCAGTCATGGATACCTCATGCATTCCTGTTCTTATCTAGTCTCCTTGCATCTGAGAAACAATTGACAAAGATACATCCTCCTTCTCTTTTGTTTATTTCAGGAAAGCTTTTCTTCATTATCATATTTCAGAAAGCTTGAAAATAACCAGTGGCCTTTTTGCTGTCTCATGGTCTCCTTGTGCACCTCTACTTGTCTGGTGTCCTTGCTTAAGGGGGAAGATTTATCTTTATCACAGTCACTATTCTAAGAATAATAAAATTCAGAAGCTACTGTCATGAGGTACTATCTGAATATTTTTTCTGTAGCAAACAATTGTTCAGTTCAAGTTCATGTAATTTGGTTTTTACATTCAGCTTTTACATTCAGACTTCTCCTTATTCTCTGAGCTTATTCTGGGCTGGAGACTTCTGCTAGTTCTACACTGCTGGTTCCCCAAAAAAGGCGATCTCAGGCAGCAAGGAGTAGGCAGCATTGGAAGTAGTTGTCTGGAACGGAGGTAAGACAGGAAAATGGAGCAGATTTGATATGTGTTCTCTAGTCTTACCTTTCATTTAATTTCTAAGTAATGCATTTACCCAACCACAAAGCAACTTTGAATAGAAGATGTCAATATTTTCTCTGTGTGTGCATTTTGGAAAGGGGATGTTTAACTGCACATAAGATAAAATTTGTGGTGTTTCCCTATATTCAGCTTATAAACTAGGTCAGGATTGTCCAGTCTTCCAGGACAGCAAGCCTGCTGCTTTGAACTGCTTCCATCTCTGTATGAGGTGCTGGCAAGCATGCCTCCCTGGGAAGCTGGCTGTAAGCAGGGGTCATGCTTGCCCTCCTGTCAGGGAGGGGAGTCTCTAAGCATTCAGTATAGAATGAGACACTAATGTGGAGAGGGAGTTTAGAGTGTATTTTCCGAAACTCACTCTTCCCCCATCCCACAAATTGTCTTACATTTAGGGGAGTCTGAAAGGTTTTTTTTTTATTTTTTATTATAAAAGTTTTGAAGGCGGCCTTCAAAACTACAAAGTGAACTCAAGATTCATCTTCCTGATATTGTAGACCATCTGTAATAATAAAAAGCCATATGATGTGGATGCTCTGTTCATATTGGTGGGAGGTATTAGACTCCAGTAATAATATTTAAGTATTACAGTGTTTATCACCACAAGGAAAGATTGTCCTGGCAAACAGCTTTGCTGGTATTTCCCATCACCTAGATTGTGAGTTCCTGACTGAGAGATGAAGGTCAAGGTGGGAGATGTAGTAAATACATGCCGTTATGGTGAAGAGTCTTTCAACAGTATGTGTAGGGGCAATTGGATTAATTTACCTAAAATTTGGGAAGCACATCTTTAAGGAGTTCTCTTCTCAGTAGATGAGTATTGGCAGGGAGCAGTTGCTCCCTAAAGGATGGTGACCTGGGAGCTGAGGACATGCCTAGCAGGACAACGGCTTTACCAGGCAAGGTCTAGTTCCACCATACCCAAATGAAGTGAGCAGAGGAGACCAGGGCCAGGTTCAACCAGGATTCAACCAGTCCAGATCATCAGGAAAGCTTGTGATGATGAAGCAAGTGGAAGGTCGATCCAGGAAGCCAAAGGTTGGGGGGGGGGGGAAACCGAGGGGAGCTAGTGACAAGACAGGTCCATAGTCAATGTCCAAATTAATGGGGTTCAAGATCAGGGACAGGCAATGCTGTGGCTGATCTAGAGACCATTAGTCCTACAACAAAGCTCAAGCAAGGGCTGAAGTTAGCCCAGGGCTGAACTTGCAGGGAGCTCTTGGGCCATTGGGCAGGGTGTGTGGGAGAGGTCCGGAGGTAAGGCTGGTCAGGGCAAATAAAGCCTACTAGTGCAGTCAGCGCCCTGGCAGCTATTAAACTGAAAATGCTGTAGGAATAGTTAGAAATTTGGATCATTGTTTAGATGAAATTTTTCTCTGTACAAAATACTCTGTAAGTATCTTTCCTACATGCTTAAATTCTTCTTGAACTAGCCCATGTGAATAAAACACTTTCTAGCAGGAAATAGATTTTTCTATCTAAATTGATCACTGTCTAGAGCCAATGTGAGGCTGCACCTTCCCTTGTGGGAGCTCACAGAGGAGCTTTGCCTGCAAGATTCAACCCATTTCCAGGGAACATGGGTAGTGTGTGTTCATTGAGTCTCATTTTGTGTGAAAGGGAGTCAAGAGCAAGATCCCTTCCCTTCCCTTCCCTTCCCTTCCCTTCCCTTCCCTTCCCTTCCCTTCCCTTCCCTTCATAGAAAACATGCTTTCATTTTGGGGCAGTATTAGATTAGGTTAAAACACTCAGCTGAGAATAGGTATCCAAAAGAGAATTGTTCTGCAAATAAGAGAGATGTGTCTTCACCTTCTCAAGAAGACCTGTAGGCTAAGTGATTCAGCTACCTTGTTGGGAAACTCTGCTTAAAATCCCCATGCTGCCTGATCCAAATTTGCAATCCTTATCTCATGCATTCCCGGTGAGAACTCAAGCCAGAGAGCTGTTGGGTCTTTTCTGGAAATCCATCAGTTCATGTGACAAATGCCACTTTCTGTGATTAAGTATTAATTAGAGCAGGGACTTGAACCTTGGTTTCACCTGCACTGGACAAGTGCCATATATGCTAATCTGCAGAACCAGTCACTTGGAGTCAATGGGAGTCACTTTGACTCTCATTCTGGCCTGCCAAATGTCTGTTTATTTGAAGTGCAATCCTGTCAACAGGAGAAATCAAAAGGGAGAAGGCTTGTCTCCATTTCCTTCTTTCAAAGTCAGAACAAAATCTCCTAACATTTTTAGAATAGCAGTAGTGAACACAGTGCAATTCTCTTGTCTCATATCTAAAATGTTTGGTCAAAAGTGTTGTTAGTTTTCTAGTTAAAAAGGCTCTAAGTATATGCAGCAGAGTTTTCACACAACCAGCAGCATGATGTTTTGAGAGAAGTTTAAGTAATTGGGCTTTACATAGGTTAAATTCAAATCCACTGTTCTGGTCAGGAAAATATGTCTGCAGCAAAGAGTCCTTTGCACTGTTAGATCAATATAATTACAACTCTTAGGGACTGCCATCTCTCCCAGCACTGGACTATATGGTGTTGGAGTTGATACTCCACAACTGAGTGGAAAGAAAGAATGCAAGATAATAGGAATAACATATGTTGCTGTCTTGATAGGATGCTGAGCACTGTAAATCAGTGTGGACTTCAGCCAGCAGCAGTCTTCAGCCCCTGCTGAGAGTGTCAGCAGCACAGAGTTCCCCAAGTTTATGTCCCTTTGCACAAAACTTGTGCAAATTTGAGCCCCTCCTCTCTGGTCCAATAAATTCTGAAATAGAGAGATCTTGATTCTCCATTCCTGGAACTGCTGATTTCAGTCTCTAGGGATTTGGCTTTTTTCCTGTGTATTTTCCCCTTAAAATGTCTCTAGTTGAATGAAATAAAATTGTTTTTCTGCAGCATATTGGCAGAAATAATAGAACATCAATCATAGAATCCCAGTATATTTTCAGCCAGTGCTTACAAGCCTGTTCAGATATGCTGAGAATGGACAGTCAAGCCCGATGCTGGCCTTAACATCAGCTAGTGATACATTGTGTTCAGACAAATTGCATCAGCTTACACTAAGGTTAAACAGGGTATTTGGAGGGCAGTTTCTTTATGCTTTTGCTCCTGTTTTGACAGGGCGTGCCCTTTGTGGTGAGCTCTTTGAGTGAAATTCCACAGTCCCCAACTGGAATGTCAGTAGAAGTGGAAATCCTTAGGTGGTGAAAAGTGTTGTATCTGTAGTTGGCCAAAAGTCAGGTGAATAAACATAATTTCCATGACAAACATTAGCCATAGTCAATTAATAGAATGACTGAGTGGAATGTGATCAATTTATTTTTCTCTGCATATAGCTAAGAACTCAAGCAGGATTCTCTATCTAGAAATAACCCATACTGGGATCTCTCCTAGACTCCTCTTTACCTGTTAGGGTTTTTGCTTCTTGGTTCATGTCCAATTTCCCTCTCTCTCAAGATGTAAATGGTGCAGCCTGCAGAATTCTTGTTGAACTGTCACACAAAGGTTATTCCTTAGATAGCAGACAATGCAACTTAAATTTATGGTCTGAAAAGGAACTGGCTAGATCTGTTGCCCACAGTTAGTGCCAAGCTGTAGGGGTGAGTTGTCAAAGTACTCTTATTGTGAAGTTCTGCATGAGGCTGCCACAGTGTACTCCTACCTTGCTGGAATAAATTCCTTTTTTTCACCTGTTTGAAGTTAACGCTATACACTAGTAGGACAAAGAAAGTAGATAGCCCTGGTGAGATGAAGTCTATCAGTTGGGAAGCAGTAACTCAGAGAGGAAAGTCCAGCTTGTGGTGAATGACTCAGTATGACCTTCTGGTGCAGTGCTATGGCTGAATGAGCCCAGTGAGTGATGGCTGGGTATTCACTGGGTGTATAAACAGGCGATACTGAATAAAGAGATCATATTTCCTCTGCAAACAGCGCTAGTGATATGTATCTGGCACTAGAAGTGTGCCCGGTTCTGCTGTCTACACTTCAAAAAGGTGATGAAAAAATGGCAAGGGTTTAGAAACAATTACAAATATGACCGCAAAGGGAGTCATCATAATGAGAGAGCAATTCAAGTGGAAGTTAGAAGAAAGCTCAGCAATGGTCTGTAGGTAACTATACGGACAGAAGATTTTAATCAAACAGCTCAGACAAAGGCAGAGATGACCCAAAGACTGAAAATTTACACATTACGAGATAGACAAATTCACACTGAAAATCAAGTTCCTTACTTGAAGTACCTGCGTAAATTTACGTTATGGCTGGCTGTTTGTCTGTGAGATGTCCTCCAGCTCAGCAAGAAGTTTTGGGGATTTATGTAGGAGTTCTGTGCCTTGTATTGAACTGGTCAGGAAAACCTCCCAGTTTTCTCCTTTAGCCATAAAATCTATGTGCCTACCTATCTGCTTCTTTGGCATGTGGGATTGCTTATTCTCCTTTGTGGTGGGCTTTGAGCACAATACTGAAAGCTGAGATAGTTTTCTATTCAGACTCTACAGGAAGAGAGAATTAAAGTCACTGGGATCATCTTTCAAACTCTCATCATAAACTAAGAAGCTTGCCTATGCTTATTTCAGTTTTGTTCTTGCATGAAAATGTCACGTTTGGCGAATAACTGGGATCTTGCTGCTGCTGCTGCTTGTGTCTTCACCTCACCCCACAGTTTCTTCAGGCCAACTGCAGCTGTTGTGTTGGTGCTGAGTGGCTAGGAAAATAATGATCTGGAACTCAACTGCATATTGTGTGTGAGCAATGAATTTATTGCCAAGAGTATGTATAAAATAAATTACTGCCACGACCCATTTAGAAATCCTCACTTCTCTTAGCTATGGCGTCTCCTTAGACAGCTCGGCCATTGTTGGCAGGCTGGACCTCTGGCAGGGACCGGCTGTACCTGGGCAAGAGGCTGTGACTTGGCACGTGACGGTAAGAGGGGGAATGGGAAGGGGCTGGCTGGAAGGCTGAGCCTAGATGTTGCTCTGTCGTGGTGTGGGGCCAAGGTAATTTATCTGAGGCAGGCAGCTGTGAGCAGCTGGATGAGGAGAGCAGGACTATGTGCCCAAAGGTGAGAAAGAAGCAGGACAGAGACACATACTAGGACAGGTTAAAAGGGTCAGATTGGAAGGAAAAGGAAGAGTCTTAATTCCTTTCCAGACTCTGTGTGAAAACTGAGAATCATGAATTCCTGTTTTTATTCACTTACCTGTGAATGACACTGTGCGAGGGCTTCATCTCTGTAAAGAAGCAGCTGACAACTTAATATTGCTGTCAGGTATTCGATAACACAACTTAGAGCTGTGTTGTGTGAAAAGATCTCTTATCCTGTTGGTGAGCCATACACACATTTTAGTTGTTCTTAATTTTTCAGCTTGAAGGTGAAACTTTTAAAGAAAAAGTGTCATATGGTCCTGTAATTAAAGGTAGAACCATAGTACTCATCTGCAGGAGAGCCTAATTAATGTAGGCAGCATAAAAAACAGGCACACTAGTTTATTTCTGACTTTAGATTATCTATCATTGCAGT
Organism: Gorsachius magnificus; assembly: GCA_034008185.1. NCBI lineage: Eukaryota > Metazoa > Chordata > Aves > Pelecaniformes > Ardeidae > Gorsachius > Gorsachius magnificus. The sequence goes on from CM067081.1 coordinate 131,418,316, forward strand.
GGCTAATAGTGTTTTTATAACTTTATTTTTCTGTTCGCTGAGTAGTATGGTTCAGCCCAGCAGGTAACCTTAGTCTCTAATCTCATAGACAGTGACTGCTTTTTGCAAGACTTGTGCCTGATCGCACTCGTGTTGCAACTCAGCCTCTGCTGAAATCCTCAGTCTGCCTTCATTTTCTCATACTCTTACAATTCCCTTTCTATGGCTTCCCTGAGTCCCAGCTGTCCAAGCCAGCACATGCCGAATTCTGCTGCCCATCTGTTTGCCTACACAGAGAAGCGTGACCACATCCCCACAGCCTCAACCAATTTCATTCACTTCCTGCTGTCTTTGGATTCCAGATAAAGTTTTTTTTTAAGAAACCTGCCCCTAATCTGTCCACTTACTGATGTTAATGTGTGTGCTTTCATTTAGAAGGAGGCTTTATCATAATTGCTCTGTATTGGCTGTATTGCCCTCCTAAAAATGACTCTGTAAGTAAGTTTGTGACTTGAGACCATGGGAAGGGCATGCATTACTTTTCCACTGTGCATTCAGTCCTGGGTGTCTCCACATTTCAGCTGTCACCTGGTTTCACCAGGAAGTTCTCATATCAAGAATTTGCATTTATCCACTGCTATGTTAGCAGTAGCACCAAAAGCCCCAGTCATGATTATGGCCCTGTTATTCTTGATGTTATATGAACACATGGTTAAGGAACTGTGGGGAGATCTTTCTGTGAATGCTTTTTTTTCTTTTTGGTCAAAATGTAGCTCTTTACTCAAAAGGTTCTAATATACAGATTTTTTTGGAGACTATTTTGTTCTTATCCTGTTTCCCTATTCGAAGGACACTAAGGTGACACTTAGGGACATGGTTTAGCGGTGGACTTGGCAGTGTTTGGCTTACGGTTGTGCTTGATGATTTCAAAGGTCTTTTCCAACATAAATGATTCTATGATTCTACGATTCTATGAAAATACAACCTCTTCCTCAAATTGTTTATGATGTGCTAGCACCACGCAACTCATACCCCTGCAGCAAGCATTTCTCTTCTCATTTTATTCCCTGGTATGGATGCCTGCAAAATGAACATCATCTGGAGGCAATGGATCATTTTACCTAGGCCACCAAACATGTGTTTGTTGCTAATAACTTTGGTTCACTATTCAAGCATGGCCAGGCAAAATGAATGGTCTGGATTCAGAAGCCTTTGTATCCCAGCTCCACTTTTCCCCACACATTATTCTGTAACGTAAGTCCCTGATCTATGGATGTTTGTTTTATAGCTCTATGTAAAGTACCATGTGTTTTACAGAACAGAACAATAGTGACAGCCACATTTTCAGTCAATGTGGTTTGGGATTTGGATGTCTTTCCTCTCTCTCTTTCTCTCTCCCCTCTTTAGGTCGCTGTATTGTTTTCAGAACTGGGGTATCTCAGCAATCAGCAAGTTACGTATGATCGGTCTCTGCTTTACCTGGGAGCTCCCTGAGTCCTGTGCCAAGAAGTTGTCACAAATTTAAGACATGCAGTTTTCAGAAAAGATAATCCCAGCAAAGTGGTAAAACTTAGCTTCTTTTTTGCAGCCATGACATCCCAGCAATGAGTAAATCCACCAGAATACCTGTCTGGCAGCGTACACGACTGTTGTGCTGGTCTGTAAGCCAAAGCACTTGAAGTGATGACCAGTGAAAGCAGGACACCATTGCCTGGGAAACCAAATAAATAGAAGCACACAGCCATCCATCACTGCCATCTGGAAAAGATTGGGCTGAACGTCTTCCCGTCAGGATCTGCTACAGTATTTATTTGTATAGCTGAGCTTTGACTTTGGGGATTTCAGCAAAATATTCCTGTCAGCGATGATTCGAAGAGAAGATTTGGGTCTGATTGTCAGGCTAGTGTTAATTCCTCTGTTCAATTTTGCAAAATTACAATTGTAACTAATAGTTGCATTTCTTTTTTCGCATGTAGAGACTTCACATGTGTGGAAACAACATGTAAGAGATGATCTCATTTTGGCATTATGTACATGTGTTACCAAAGCACCGTGAATGATCATGAGTTGGTGACATGTACAGGTGTAAATGATTCATGATGGATGAGTTTGCTCCTCCAATGTATGTCTAAACCTGATAAGAAGCACAAGTTTTTGCTTAACACAAATAGTCTGGTGGATTCTCCTAACATCAGAAGATAAACAAAGGTTGAAGGATGGAATTATTTTAAACATTAAATGTACTAATGTACAAGGAGCTTATGAATCAGATGTGTAGTTCTGAGGATGAGGCTGTGCTAGTGGATGCATGTTACAATGCAGTAAACAAATCTTGACATTTAATAAAGCTGTACTTAAAGCTGGAAGGGCAGCACGAGGCATACAAGCTATACGGAACAGAAGAGGGTGAAGAGGCAATTTTAGCTGGCTAGAACTCAGCAAAGAAAAGTGTACTGATTCATTTTTTTAAGCAGAGACACAAGAAAAGGGAACAGAAAAATGTAAACGTGTATGCATGCTGCTAGCCGCCAAGGCAGAAGAGAATAAGAATAGAATGTTCTCAAACCAGCAAATGCCACAAAATGCCAAGTCTAGGGAGGAGCCTAAGCTTTATGTATGCTGATAACTGTCAGAAATTCTCTTTATTCAAAGAAGGACAAAATAGTTTCCTAAACTGAATGGGAAAAACAACTTTGTTGTTCAGAACGGAGGGAGCCTTGTCAGCGGAGACACTGTCTGGTATCTGCTTTGCCATCTGAGAGGGCTGGAGAGGATGAGAGAGGCAGAGAGTAGCTTGGCACCAGGACCTGGGAGGTTCTGCCGACAGAGGACATGGAGCAAATTACTGAATTCACTAGTGTAGTGAAGAACTAAAAGAAAGAAAAGAAAAAAGTTAAGAAAAGAATAGAGAGGATAAAAGAAGATTAGGAAATATAGGACCAAACCCTCAATCCCATATCCATTGTTTACTTACTTTTTACTCAAGTTGGCTCCATTTGACTTCCATGGGAATTTATAGGAATAAAACCACAGTAAAGTAGAATTGGGGAATTGTAATTTTGATTCTAGCAGAGAACAAGCACAAAAAAACTGGGATCCTCAGTGGAAGAGGAAGGGCGGCCCTGTGCATTCCTATCGTCCTTTTCTGAACAGACATAGTGAGGTTGACAAAAAGCTAGTTCTTCCTGTCAGTGTCTTCACTTTTACACCCTCCCGCTAGTGTTAAATGTGTAGGAGCAGGGAAATCCAGAGCTTCTCCACAGATGGCCTTGCCTCTGGTATATCCCTGAGGATTCATGTGCTCTGGGTGAGGAACCATTTTCCTTCCTGGGAGAGCTGTCCTTCCCATAGCCCTCCTAAGAAGTCACCATGAAGACATCCTCACAGAGCCTGCCTTTCCCCAGAGCCTTCTCTTGCAGACCCATTGTAATTGCAGCACAAAGAGCTAGCATTCCTTTATGAAAAGAAACATTTTCAGAGAACAAGAAGCAGGCAGCATATGTAACAAGGGGCTGTTCTGAGACGGGAGGTTTGAAATGCAACTGATCCGTAAATGAAAATGTTGGGATAGAGAGCGTCAAAGCAAGAGTTACCCGAGGCTCAAAGGGAGAGAAGAGTAGCAAAGGAGGAAGAATGAGTTAATGCTTAACTTAGACTCTTTGAAATCTGTTTTTCAAAGGGAAAGGAAGAAAGAAGGGCAAACCATTCAGGGAGCAGGAATTGTTGAACTAGGTCTCAGAAACTCTAGCCCATGGAAGGATGGCTGCCTAGTAATATAGATGATTTCAAATAATGGGTAACTTTTAATGTTATTTTTTATTTCTTGCATTATCGGTGTCATTTTCTAGACAGGAAAACGGAAATGCAGTGTGCTTATTCTGTGTGAAGAAAGGCAGAGATTTAATTAACACATTCAGGGAAAGAACCACTAATAGTCAAGAACAGAATTCAGGAATCAAACACTCTCTAGTCCGCAAAGCTGAAGTGAACATATCTGAGAGTAAGTTTGCTTACTAAGGCAAAAATCATGCTGCAGAAGATCTTGGTCTGGACAAAACCAAGTGCTGCTGATTTGCAGGAGATTTATTTATAACACCTTTGGTCCAGAGAAAACCGAACCTCAGAGTACGTGCAGACAAGGATCTTCCTTACCTTTTGTCTCTTTGCTAAAACTGTCATTCTTTCCAGTTGAGTGACAGTAGCTGCTGCCAGATAGCTTGCAAGATCAATAATACATAGGTGAAGAAATAAATTAAGTGACAAACAAAGGTGAAGTTATATGCTTTCAGGGATCAAATGATATGGTGTATAGTTTCTATATTATTTTATGGGAAGTGTTATGAAACTGTCAGACTTGAAAGCAATGGCATGAGACCAGGAGATGAAATTTTCCAAGTGACTGGCTTGTTTTCCAGTGGGGATGGGACTTTGGCATTCTGTGAATAAAATGTAGAAACTCCTGTCATCACTGAAGCTTAAAACAACAACAAAAACAACAACAACAACGAATGAAGGCAAAGAAGAGAATGGAAAATGAGGAGAAGAAATAAAATAAAAAATTCCCACAACTGCTGGACTGTGCCTTTATGTTGTTGGGATAATAACTCTGGGACTTTTATATATATCATGGTGATGTATGTACTACCAATGCTTAGATATTTAGATGGACAGATGTTGCAGAGATGCTAAAAAAAATCACACCTGCTTTCTATATCCAGTGTCTTGCTTACTGGAGGACTCACTCCAGAGATGTCAAATAGCATTGCTTCTGCATTCCTTGGATATACTCCATTGGAGGAGGCAGCAGTTTTATTTTCTGCTTAGCTCTCTAGAGAAATCATGATGCGCAGTTATAACTTGGTGGTTGTATTGTTAGCGTATCCCTAATGGCTTCAGCTCGCCTCTCTTCTTGGGCAATGATGCCTTCTTTGGCTGTAGTAGCTAGCTCTTAGTGTCCTGCCAACACGGAATGCACTATCAAGTCTTCTGAGTGCAGATGTCTTTTTATTTTTGTTACCTTGTATTATGTCTCAGAACTTGGAAAAGGGGAGCGTTGGTGTTTTTCTAAAATCAGAGTGAACTTCCACTGTGCCTTTTCGCCTCACTTCATGCTGGTCATTCATACCATTTGCCTGTGTGTCTTGTGACAAATAATATTTTGGTTTATTTGTTTTGCAGAAGGGATTGTGTATCTCACCCATTGTCCATAAAAATAGCGTATTTGTATCTGAAGAGGGCCAAATGTGAAGGCTGAAAATATAGAAAGACCTTAAAAACATTACAATTTGTTATTTTTAAATATATTTAATGGCTTTCAAGTGAGTCTAACTATTTTCTTGAATTTGAGTCATGGTTTCTGAATTCTGTGATTGGCAATGTCTGAAGCTAAAGGGGAATTTTAGCTGTTGGCTTCCATAGGTGCAAAACTACACCACTATATAGGGCTCAAATCAGTTCACCTAATCTCTGCTAATAAACTGTTTTATTTTGTTTATGTAAGCTGCCTCCAAAGAGGCTGTATGCACTGGTCTGATGAGGGAAGGATTTATGTCATTTTAGAAAAAGAGATATACAGGAAGTCTCTGGTGAAAAGAAAGAAAGAAAGAAAGAAAGAAAGAAGGAAAAAAAAAAGAAAATTGCCTGCTTGAACAGAGGCTAGATTTTGCTTTGATGAAGCCACAAAGAATTTGAGCACATATGAAGAACGTCTTATGAAAGATTTTAGAACCCAAGTAAGACATACTTCACCCCTTAAAGCATTTGTAGAGCAAGCCCTCATGTCCCATTTGGTACATTAGCCACAACGCATCATGCACCTTCAATTTATGACTTTGACATCTCTCAGGTACCTTCTGTTTAATTGCCTCCTTCAACCTAGGCAGCTGTCCTTATTCCAGGACACCTTTAAGTGCAGGAAGACTAGGAAGGCAGAAGGAGGACAAAACCACTTCAGCTTATATGATGCTACTGACAATTTATTTTAAAGTGTTAGAAAATGAGGGAGGAAAAAGGAGGCTGAGTGAAAGCAAATGTAGAGCCCGTCGTCAAAAAAAAGGAACAAGATTGATGCTAGCGAATGCTGCTGTGGCGGTCTCAGATGGCATGCAGGCTACCAGCTGGACTGTTAGCTGTGATATAAATACTTTGGGGTTTTTTTTGTAAAATATTCATGGTAACTTCTTGAAAACATTTGTCTCATTTCTTGAGTCACACTCTATGAACTGTAAAGTCACAGTAATGTGCTCCTAGGCCAGGAATTGTTTAGAGTCAGGAGTAGAGCTGGTAGATGTTTTTCACTTGAAAACAATTTTTGATGAAAAATGGCCTCTTTTTTGAAACCCTCTGTATTTAATGAAAAACAGAAAGCAAATATATTCTTTGACTCTAAGTTAAGAGTAAATATCATCCCAAGGCAGTGTGAGCTCCACATGAAGGCGAAATCAAAGAGTGGGAAAGCACACACACTCCCTAGAGCTTCTTTCACTCAGAACCTGTCATTTCCTCCATAGGGATGCTTAATTTAAACTGGTGCAGTATAAAAACCTTGAATACAGAGGAAAATAACAGTTACAGGAGGAAGACTACAGCTGTCGAATGCCTTATCAGAGAACATCAGCTAAGACCTGAGCCTAGTCGTGTTTGGATCTGGCGTACGTGGCCCACCTGTTTGAAAGACTTACCCATGCAATAATATCTTCTAGGTACTAATAATTTTAGTGTTTTTCATAGTCTTCCAGTGATGCTGGAATATTTATGGCTTGATGAGGGTTCCCAAACAGAGTGAGCTGTGGCTGAGGCATTTTTCAGTCTAAACATCATTACCTTCAAGTTGTCATCATTTCCTGATGTGCTTAGTCTTTGTTTAGAGCTAGTAATAAGCTGGATTCCTCTCTATCATTTAAGTATTTGTGTAGTAAATAGTTTTGGAGTCATATGTCATTGAACATCTCTGTGCTTAAACATATGTGAACTCTCAAGGACTAAATTTAATCCCTGACATCATGCTTTGTAGGGGGTGTCAGCCTTGCATTGTACAAGGGGGTTTGTCTAGCTTGGTGCTTCATTCCTTAAGCATGTAGTATAAGAGAGACTAATAATGTGGCTGACTGATTGCATTTCATTGATGTGCTCTTATAAGCTGATGTTTTAATTACATTATTTGTCATGGGGACAGGTTACTGACGGTCCCGAGAGGCAGAGATACACTGAACAGGACCTCTGGTGACTTGGGGTTTTCTTATGGGAAGCTTATCCCGGATAAAGGTCCCTCTTTAGAGGAGCAATGAACAGGGGCCATGGATCACATAAGAATTCAGCTGGCAGCTCTGACAGCTGTGAAATTGTCCTATCAGCAGTCTCATGGAAGGGAGCGCCGCACAGATCCTGAAATGGAGCTAAATGACTGGGTATCCCCTACTAGACTTAATTTCCTTATACCTGTTACTGAGCTGAATAACTTCTTCCCTAATGGTGCACCATATTGGAATAAACTATGTACTTTTCCATTAAAAGCCTGTGCTCCCTTAGACACTGCCCTGCACCGCTGCAGGTGTAGGAGTCCTCGCTGTTCTGCAGGACTGTCCTCCACAATATTTCAAGGAACCAGACGTGCGGTGTTTGGGAAGGGAAGCCTCCCTTGGCAAGCGGTATCCACAGCTCACTGGCAAGCAATAGCAATCCTAGAAAGGGGTTACTAACTTGCCATTGACTTAATTTTTTCTTGACTCCTCGTCTAATAGCACCTCTCTTGTCCAAGGTTGTTTCATCTGCACCAAGGTGAGTGTTAGATAGCCAGCAGAGGCTGAACCTCAGCCTGTCTGAAGTGTAGATGTGCTCCCAACTTCAGGCAGAAGAAGGAACAGTTGGAACTCAATGACAAAGCTTACCAGCATCAGTCTAGCAGGGATGCAGGCGGAGCTGCAGGATTTTTTTCAATTACAAGCCTGTCTTTGATTTGTCTGTCACCATCTGAAATTTTCACCTATGGGACTCACATTTTCAAGTCTGACCACTGGTCATATTTTTTAAAAAGTGTGAGCAAAAAGTGATTTAGTCATTCCTGAGCATGAGGAGAAGTGCAAACCCCATGCTTTCTGACTCTATAAAGAGAGATGGAAGTGCTCTAGCGATAAAACAGCTGCAGACAGAAACTTCAAATTAGGCAGAAAAAAACTTCTTCACCAAAGACAAAAGTTTGTGAGTGTTGTTCTGATGAAAACGGATTTGCTTTTTTCTGAATTACAAGCACTCAGAAATGGCACTCGGTCTAGGCTCAGTTCATTTTAAGGGGCTCTTGTGGTACTCTTAGTAACAAACGCCCACGGGAGCCTTTACTGTGTTCATTGTGTTTCCTGTATATAAATGATTTTCATGAACTGTTTGTCCGGCATACGCAGTCGTGCAGGGCACCGTACATGGGTGTGTAAAGTAGGGGAAATGGTATGGCAGAAGCAGGCAGATTTCATTGGTGCTGTAGCATTATGATCGCCGTTTTAATAATTGCCTTGGCATTCTTGTGGATGAAAATGCTACGGAAAACGTAAGTTATAATGTAGTTATATAAAATTAGAGCGGCAGTAAAAATGAGAGTGGGCTAGCGGCAGGAGAGGATACATGAGAAAACAATTCCTAAACTGAAACATGGATTAAAGGTTCATTTAGGCAGGTTGCTATGTAACTCTGGACTGACCACAAGCATGTTGAGGCAGCATTCAGCTCCTCTGTAAAACATTTGCTGGTCCACAGGAAGAGTTTGTTGCATTAAGTAATTTATGGGGTGCTAAGAAGTTCCTTAAGCTATTATTAAAAACATACAAAATCTTCCCTGGTTAGGACTCTAGTAACTCAGACTTCTAACTAAGCAGAACTGATAGGGCAGGCCTTTTGATGTTTAATGAGTTCTGAAGCAGATGTGAGATGTGATAGACAGGGGAGCCGGGGTGATTTAGTGCTCATGGAACAAAATGATGAGATCCCCTCCTGAAAAAGAAAATGTAGCTGAAAAGGACAGGGTTTTTTTCCCCCCCCTTCTTCCTTCTCGGTGCATGTGTTTTTGATTTCCTCACCCCGTGCCTCTCAGTGCTGGCTCGTTTCCATTCAAACACACACAGAACACTGAAAACTAATTAGCCCTGGATGCAGCCACAGGAAGTTAGCCTGCCAAGTCCCCTTTCCCCCACAATTCCTCAACTTTCTCAGCTTGCCTCAGGCCAAGGGCCTTGCACTGGGCCTCTCTGTGTAGGTTGCCAGGTCTAATTTTACAATTTCCCTTCACCTTATCAAGTGTGCCCCAGGCCCAACAAGGGGGAAAGGATCAGAGCCAATGTTGTGTTGTGGGCCTTTCTCCCCCACACCCAGTACCCACCCACCTCTTTTCTTTTCTGCATCAGTTTTGGGAGTCTTGGTCATATCTAGTTTCAGTGTTGACTTGTTAATCTGACCTTTGCTAATGCTTTTTAAAGGAACCAAAGAGAACTTCACCATCTTGTAAAACTTGAAAGTCCCTCCTCTCCAAGACTTTTCTTGAAGGTTAACAAATTTTCCCAAGAGCCAAAGGACTACAGGTGTCAACCATTTTCAGGCATCTAATTTCAAAGCAGAGCCCACCACAATCCCGATGCGAGAAGGCAGGGTCTGATTAGAAGAAAGCAGCAGGCTGGATGCCAGCCTACAGTGGGCAGAGTCATGACATGTGCAACTCAACTAGAAAATACCAGCATGGCTGCGAACTTATGAAGGTCTAGAAGCATACCAGGGTTTTCTTCTTGATTCTTATGCTCAGTTGCTGTGAGACACTTAGGAAAAGTCACTTCAGCTCTTTTGACATCCCTTTCTAGGCTGGTGATAACCGGACATAACCTCTACGGAGAGTACTTTGAGCTTTGTGAATGAAAGACACTAACGTTCATGACAGCTGTTATCAAATCTCAGCAGAAGGGGGTGAAGAAGGAAAAACATCAGGCAACTGAACTCCCCTCTTCCTTTTTCTGTGGTATAGAAAAGTGGGAACCGATGGCCTTATTGGACTGTTGCTCATCCAGTCCAGTGTCCAGATCCCACGTGGTCTAGAACAAAGTCTTCAGAGGAAGACTGGAGGGTCTGTGGTACAATGGGTGAGAAAAGAGAAGGGGCTAATTTGACCTTGTTGTCCAGTGACATTCAGATCTCCAGGATTTAGGAAGTGGCATAAGCCCTCAAGTACAAAATGTTTGTTATTGCCCGTGACAACTGTTGATGTTCTTGAGAGCCACATAAATATCTGGTCTTTTTTTATTGATGTTTTATTTTGAGCCATACCAGTTTCCCAGAGCAATGAGTTCCAGAGTAATTGTGCGTTGTGTGAACAAAGTCCTTTTTCCATGGATGTGGTCTGTGAATACATGGAGAAACTCATGAGACATCTACTGGTGCTGCACCTGCCCTGTGGACAGAGATCTCCAGCCTGCATGGCTGGGAGAGGGAGGTCATCTGGGAACCAGCTCTAAATGAACTCAGAGTCTGAAGATAACCTGAAGGAGAATATCAAGTACAGTTCTAGGAAGGGCTGCTGTAGGAAAGGGGTAAGATTCTATTCTTGTTTCATTCTCCCCTGATGCAAGACTTTTAGAGTTTTGTAGTGAAGTTACATTTTAAACACATTTACCATTTTGCCTTTGATTTCCATGAATGTTCTTCCTGTAGAGCAGGTGGTGGCACCTGATGTACCCTGTGTGGATCCACACCTGCCACCAGTCTCTTTTCACAGCCTGCAAAATGCCTGTTATGATGTTTTATTTAACATTTCGCATGTGTTAGTCAGAGACAACCCAGTTAGGGAGAAGTGACTTCACTGCGCAGGCACACTGTTCTGGAGCAGAGATCAAACAGGAGCACAGAAATGTCATGTTCTAGACTCCAGTTTGGACCATCCTTAAATGTGTGGCATGGGGCATGTGAGTAGTCCATTGAGATGAAAGGGACTACTCCGGTGACTTCCATAATACTATGTTAGAGCAGCTTACTGAACTCATGCAGGCTAGATAATTTTTAGGAAAAAACCCTCTTCTGTGGATAGAGGCAGCCGTGTTAATCTGATTTCAGGGCTGTCAGTGACATTTGTAGCATAAGCTCTGTGGGGCAGAGTCTGATTTTCCCTCTGCATCTGGACCTGGCGCAAGCAGCCCCCAGTCCGTTTGGCCTGTCCCTATTGCAACTCTAACCAATGTAAATTTGGCAGGACGGCAGAACTAGCAGCCCACTAGTTGACCTGTATGCTCTCCCTCTGGCTCCAAGTTTTAACACTTCTCAGAGTACTTGCGAGAAAATAGCCTTTTAGTTTTTTGATCTTTGCCCGAGTGTCAGGACTCTAGTCCAAGGTTATCACATTGCTATTGGTTTCTCTGAGGAAATCTGTGAATCCCAGTGAGAATTAGACAGCAGGACACGTGCATCTTAAACAAACAAAACTAAGATCAACTCAGTTTTGCTGCAAATATCCATATTTCTTTTAGTGGGAAGAGCGCAATGCAGAAGGTGGAGTGTTGGACAAAAATTATTTCTGCCTGACTCTTGTTTTGAAGTTTTCTGAGAGTATTATCAAATATAATGACCTACAGTTCTGGAACCACAGCATACATGTGTTGTGTATGTTTTCCGAGTGGGCATGCCTCTAATTTGGCTGATTTTTTAGAACTCTTCACTTGTCCTGATGACTGGAAGGAGGAAAACAAACGTCTAACATAAGAAGTGGGCTTACTTTCATATCTGTGAAGTCAAAGCTTATATTTTACTAGAGTCCTAGCAAAATGAGCCCATGTGGCTGGTCTTAGAGCTATGACATGCATCTGACTGCAAGTAGAGCTAGCTAAAAAATGTCCATCAAAACTTTACTTTGTCAAAAAAAAGAGAGTTTTTACTGAAAATGGAAGGTTCCTCAAAATAATCTTCTTTTCTCTAACTTGTTCACATATTCTCAAAACCTAAACCTCAAATTTTAGAGTGCCATTTCTGAGCTTAAGTACTTTAGGGCCAGGATTTGTCAGCTTTTGTCACTTGTTCAAAAATGCCTGTGTTTTTCTTTTCTTTTCTCAGTTCTAGGCTTTTAAAAAGGAAATGTTAAAAATATTATGCACACTCTTTTCTTTCCCAGCACAGACTTAATGAGGCAGGGCTAAGACAGCAGTAGCCCTGACTTCATCCTCCAAGTCACCGAATGTGTCTGCTGCTCCATGGTTACTCAAAACCTCTGCAGCATGGTGGTGTAAGCTCAGATCTGTAGCATGTAGCTTGTCTTTCTGTACCTATAGTTTGTTGGCACTGGCTTGTATCCAGACTCCTGGAAGAGCATAGAATGTTGTTCTGGCACCCCTCTGCCTGGTAAGAGGGCACCATCAGGTATCTGCATGGCTCAGTCCTCACTTTGCTAATCCTTGGGTCCCTGAAGCCTGATTCAATCAGAACACCACCTTTGTTTTCTATATTGGCTCCTTAAATAACTAATTATACCCTTAAGAAACTAGCCTGATCCTGGTTTTAAGTGTACCATAGTCTTTGCTGCAGAGGGAAATAAATAGGTCAGAATTCTCAAGATGTTGTTCAGAATCAGGGTATAATGACAACTAACTGCAGCAAGGACATTTTCATCACAATTTACCTGCTGCAATTAATTGTCCATTTTGATGCATTTACATCCATTTCGAAGAGGATCTCCTGTGAGGCTTGTCTGACATGCTAAAATGTTGAATTTAGCTTTCTCCTGTCAGGTTTCTCTTTCAGAAATTTTCACATTTCTAAAGTTATTATTGCAAAAGCCCCAGTGTGTTTGCTTTTGATAATTCTGTGAGGGAGAAATACAAGTGTATCCATTGGCGATGCCTGAGCATGGTGAACAGCTTCAACTGAGTGCACATGGCTGGGTATGAGGAGATAGGATTGCCAGGTCTAAGTGTCTTAACAGGTCAAGTTTTAAAATGTGTGAGGAGCTGATCTCTCACCACTGAATTTGTGATCAGTAATGTCCCTCCTGTGACATAGGCCTGAATACACTAGATCTTAATTATCCTTCTATGTGGTCTTGCAAAACAGTCCAGGTTCCTTCAGGATCCTCCTTATCTAATATGGAAGAGGATCATCTATGAAGCCCTTACTCTAGAAGGTGCATTACATACACAGAGACTTACCAGAATAAAATGTGTGTTACATTTTGCCATGTAAAACCAGTGCATGGGAATGGTCTGGATCACGACTCGAAGCCTGATGCAACACCCTCGCCTGCTGCTGTTGTGTCTTGGAAGACAAAAGGAGCAGGAGGAAAGACAGCCAAGTTTGACTGTGATCCCCGGTGCTCTCTCCATCACCTTTGGTGATGTCTTCAGGCTGTGACCCTCAGAGTGTAGTTGCTGGATAGTATTTTGGCAGTAATAACTAGCAGCCTTCTCAACTTTTCCTCTGTGTTCCTTACCCTGTTCCTTTCCTCCGCTCTGTTTCTGTGCCATCTCTCCTTTATATGTCCTCAGGCTTTGATCTACATTTCCCTTCATATACACCCTGCTCTTCTAATAGAGGGAAAGGCGAAATGCATATTCCCCAAACAGATCAAGCCCCCAAAAGAAAATCAAGCATGAGATAATAATGAGCATAAACCACTTCCAAATTACGGTAGTTGGATGTCTTGTCTTTGTTCTCACCCTCTCTGTTTATGTGCTAAAGCAGGGTGGAAAGTGTTGAATTTTATTTGATTTGCGCATTTTCCCAGAGAATTTGGATTCTTTCAGTAAAAAATGAACATGTCCCCAGCAATTAAGATTTGCATTTGTACTCATTTACATGGTTTACTTCTCCCTAGTTGTCAGACTCATGTTTCACGCAGCATCTCTCTCACCATCAGTCCTCTCCTGGTGCACCATTGCGGTAGGGCATTAAGGAGTTACCTAGGGCGCCACACTAGAGAGGCACAGCGGCAGGAGTTACCCAAGCAACAACTCCTCATAGATGCAAGCTGACATTTCCCAATAGAAGGGTCATTAATGCTGCTGGTACTGCTCTGCAGTACTGGTTATGGGGCTGCATGGTGTCAGCTCTTCTGATCAACCTTCCCTCTGTTTGGAGAACTAGAAGGCAAAGATATCTGATGGGCAGCTTTATGGCAAGGAACTTTGGGTCATGACACTGGAGTTATATCTGATATGTTTTGAAAAGGGCTAATGATTCCGATACCTAATATCCTATGGGCATTTCATACAGATGGATACTTGGCACATTTCTGGTACTTATCAGTCCCAAAGAAACAGTTTCACGGAGCAGAATGTGGCAGGTGGGAACTAGTGAGAGATAAATATTTGCTATATAAAAAAAAAATAAATAAAAATAACATCTCTTGTGAAAGTCATGAAATTAATTACCCCTACGCTGTCAGTGGAAAACAAGAGACCTCTCTAGTGCAGCTGACATCCTGAGAAAGTCTCTGATGCCACTGTCATCTTAGGTTCCCATTTCTGAAAAGCTCTCTCTCTTTCTAAAATATGTCCATGCATATAAACATGGCTTTTTATTTTTGAAACACATGAAATAATTTAATACAAACTAGAAAACAACTTCCAAGTGCCCTCTTTTGCCTGCATTCTTCTGAGAACATATGGGGAAGATAGCTCATACTTTTCTTACAAAGAAAATGAAAATGTCATTGTTTTCCCCACATGAATTTGAAAAATTGATTTTGAAGAAATGCATCTTTGAGATCAACCCCTCCCATATCAATACATCATAGAAGAAACCAGTCACCTCTGCAGAAACATTTATTGGTTTCCATCATGTTGCATCGTTTAAAAGACGAGACAGCACACTCTGCACAGTGCAGAACTTCCTCTCCTCTCTACTTTAATTGCATTTCTGTTCTCAGAATTACATAACTTTAAAGGCATGTTAGAAATATTGTTCTGCAGCATAGATCATGTCTATAATTTATACAGCATTTTCACTTTGACATAGTCTCCTAAAGAAATAGCAAAACATGGGAAATTAAAATAAAAGAAGCCAACCTGCCCATTTGACAGACATTTTGCTTTTATTTTGCAGAAGCCAATTCAATGTGTTTTGCATAGCATCATTATTCCGCACTGTCAGTTTGGAGAGGTTTGATTAAAAACCCTGAAATTTTTTTAAAGTCAGAAAACATATTTATGGAATTTTTCTCCCATGTCTATGGTTTCATGTAATTGTTTTTGTTGTATTGTTTTAAATTCAAGATGAAATCATGGCTGATTCCCACCCAGAGTGAGGAAACCAGATTAACAATAGTGGGGAATGCCACACTGAGAACACAGGCAGATGTGAGAGCAACCAGCTTAATTCCACAAGTTTTACATACTAGAGCAATACTAGACATTTGTTTTTTTCTCAATTTGCTCCACCAAGTTAAAAGTTCAACTACCATGACAGAGAATAGAGTCATAATCCCAACACATTTTACTCCTTGTTACAAACCCCATATTGTTGATGATAGGGAGTGTTTTGCTTGATTACCAACCTTGCAATCTAGCCTACATTTTCCCACTGTTTTTCCTTATGAAATAATAACTATGCAAACTCTCACCTGTATCATTCAGTGTATAAATATATTTGTCTTACAACTGAATCTCTCTGAGCCTTATTGTGGCTGATCCAAAAGTGACCTTCATTTTGAATTTTAATAATGAATGGAAATAAATATTTAGGTAATATATTTTTCAAAAAATAGCCTTAACATTAGCATATCAAATGCTTAGAGCATGCACCTTCCTGCAGGGTGGAAGCTCTGAAAGAAAGGTCATTTTTTTTTGACATCTTTGCCTGAAACACAACATTTTGACATCCCTGAATTATGTTTTCTTTTGATTTTTTGAAGCCTATTTAATTATTAAAATAAGCTTGCATATTGGATTATAGTAGTTCAAGTTCCTGTTCTTTCTTGAGGGCTGGGTCCTCTGGTTGGAAAACAACTTTCTATGATGTACCCAAAATCTAGTGATTCCCAGCACAAACTTTCTCAGGGAAGAAGCAGTATGGGAGGTGCATATGGAGGTGGGACAGATCTCATCTAACCATTTCAGTAATGTACAAAACATGAGAAAGCACCAACAGCTTTTGCTGATGGCATGGAGCTGGGGGCATCATCAATACAGAAAAGGTTCTGATTCACACAGGAAATAGCAGATGGCTGGGAATATTGGTGCATAGAAATGGGATGGCAAGTTTCCTCAAAACAAGGTAAGAACTGGAGTGTTTACTTGATTACAGGCTGGCTGTGAGTTGCCAGTGTGATATGACTGTGGAGAAAACAAATGTCATCCTGCAGCGTATTGAGGCATTTCTAACAGAGGTTGACTTTTAATGTCCTAAGAATTCCATGAAAACACACTGCGAAGGCTAAACTGGAAGTGAAATTTCAGAGGATTCCTGCTGGAGTGGCTGTGAATAGGAAGCCTACGTTATGTGTGGACACCAAGATAATTTGTCTTTTTTAACTCAGCCGTGAGAAGACCAGGAAGAAGATGCTCATGTTCTCTAATGCATAATCCAGGGCCAAGTGGCCAGACTACAGAAGACCAATATAAGCTAAGTGACCATCCTGGCACAAGAACAAATAGCTCTGAGCAAACATGTGCTGTGAATTGGGAGAGTGAGGAAAAGCATCAGTACGAATAATGGAAACTGGAAGCTGAACAAACTTTAAGACGGGGCTGGTAAATATTTTAAAAGGATTACATGATGTGATCGCCTTGCTTTGGTGGCTTGGGAGGTTCATTACGGTCCTGTGTTCTGCTTCCTTTCAGCCGACGTCGTCCTTCCCTGGACGCCAGCCCTTGGAGGAAACGAGGGCTGAAAGAGAGTTCCTGGGATGAAACGTCTGTCCACAGATCAATCGCGCGGGTTGTGCCAGCAGCCCCTTGGCACATTTTAAAGGATGGGGGTCGTGCCTGTTGCATCTCAGTGGAGCACTTCTCTCTAGTTCCAGTCACATGGCATCTGCCATAGGTTTGCCAGGAGCTGGGTAGAAAACTTCCATTTCGTGTTCTCCATATGGCTGCTGTCTAGCACATGACATCACCTAAATGCCCATAGTCCTGGCTCTCTGCTCAAAAGGCAGAACGATTAGGGAAAAAATAAACTAAACCTCCTCCCTGCTTCCCCTCACCCCTAAAAAAAAAGTGCAGAAGTCAAAAGTCTTAATGAATTTTGTTAACTCAAGAGCAATGACCCACCTCCAGGGTTCGTAATTTGTTACGGATACTTAATTGCAGAGTTGTTTTCTGTGTTTTCGTTTGGGTGGGAAACCTGCGATTCCTGTTAATGCTTTGTAACATACTTTGTGACATGTGGTAACGCCAGGGAGAATAAAGACCAGGAAACACATACGGCTGACAGGCAGGGCCAGTCATTTTCCTCCTGCCAAGTAGCCTGCCTTCATATGTGTTTCTGGCAGTGAGCTGCATGACACCTCAGGTTCCCTCCCGTGTCTTTCCAAGAGTAACAGAGATTTTCTTCCTTGCAAAGGAAAAATGAAATCATGACAAAAAGTAATAAAAGCCATCATCCCAAGGCATTCAAAGGAGTTTAAGACAGGAATTCGGGGGGTTTCTAGCTCAGAATTATTTTGTTGCAGATTATTACTGGGTGCTGTAGTTTAACATGATTTATTTTATTTTCAAGTGTTTCATTTCTTTAAGGTGGTGACCTTCAGTATGCTGAAAGCATAACTGGATGATCTTACCCAATTTTGTATGGCCCAGGTAACCTTATGTATGTACCAAGCAGTGTAAGCTGCTTCTAAGGCATTTTGCTAACATGGCTTACTAATTAAATTTTTGTGTTAACTTTACTGTTTAACAGTGCCTGTATGGGTGCATTATGGGGGAGCTCTGGTAGATTCCCCTGAGGTGCAGAAGGAGCTGGCAGTAAGGTGGGTGGTGGTGTACTGGAGATCTCCTGCAATACAAATGCTGGGAAGATGAGAGTCCCAAGACCACTCAAGTAATGAGCTAATCCACATTTATATATATGTATATATATTATTCCATCAATGGCATAAACTGGCTTTCCCTTCCCTCTGGTCTGAGACGACTCTACTTATTCCATCCTCTCTCAGAAAATTCCTTTTTCTTTCTCTTTCCTCAGAAGGGTCTTCACTTCCCCACTCTCTCAGCATCTCTTTGTTCTTTCTCTTCTGCACTTTACAGTCCTCTGTGGTCCTTAAAATCCTACTACACCATACAGTCCCCTGAGCTCCCTGTCAGCTCTTCCTTGCACACAGCATCTTCACAAGTTTTTGCAACTCCTTCCTCTTTATTCTCTGTGGTCTCCCCACACATTCCTATTTTCCTTACATCCCATCCTCCTCCTGCATGTTTTATGATCACTTTGCCAGTGCAAAGTAGCTCCCAGTAACGTATTTACAATTTCTAATGATTAAAGTGTCAAGAGTGGCAGGACTTGCCTAAATAATAGGTGATAATTCAAAGATGAGACCCTAATTCTGTTTTTAAAAATACAATCCAATTTGTCTTCTCTCCCAGCTTTGCCAGAACTACAAACCAGTCTGTCTTACATTTCAAATACATCATCTCATGTCAGAGTAGAAGTTTTCTGGAAAATTTGAGACAAATTGGATCAGGCATTTTTGGATTCATATAGAAACTGAAGCATTCTTTTAAGCAGGTTTTTTTTGTGTTTTTGGCTTGTCATGACTCAAAAGCAACATGCGCTGGAAAATTCTGGATCTGCCAAGACCGTGGGTTTTCTCCACAGACTCTAGGTTTTCAGGTTCTTCTAGGGGCCCAGAGAGTAAAATCAGTAAAAGGGGCAGTCTTTTTTGGTTGGTTGTCTTTCTCCCTTCCCTGCCTGATGGAGGATGGCCAGTTGGAGCTGCGATGCATACTGAAGGACAACCTCCTGTGTAATTACCCATTACCTCTCAATTGCAGAAACAGAGGGTTAGGGGCCAGGGAAAGAGCTGACCAAATTGAGCCAAGTCCATGCGTGTTCAATGTCAACCTTTTTTATGGTTACTGAATGCTGGTTGTTGAATGTGTCATATTAGTGCTTTATCAATAGGTGGTTTTTCAGCTTGAGTTCTGAGTTAATAATACTGAAATAAATGGTTCTGCTAATACAAATTGATTTTTTTTGCTCCCAGCAAAGTAAAAAATTTATTCAAGATGCCTTCTTTTCTTTAATATCAAAGCAGAGAATTCATTTCACTGTTGTGAATTGGTTTTTAGTTCTTAAAAATACTATCTGTAGGCAAATTTCAAAACAAAATATTGGGGGGAAAAATCAAAATGTTTATCAAGAAAAATGTCAAAATTTTTTTTTTCCTTTCTTCCCCCAAAAATCTCTGTAGGCTTGCTAAATTCACTATGAATTTTTGAATAGTTTTGATTAACCTCAAGTTATATTTTTTCTGGGAAAACATGTTAATTATTTATACAAATATATTTTGTAGCTCTATTTTACAATTTTTTTCTCTCATGATCTCATCAGTGACTGATGCCTATGACTGGTTTGGTAAAAGTTTATTAGCTAAACTGAAAAAACCCTATGGATACTGCAAGAACTTTGCTTGCTGGTTTTTATGAGCCTCAAGAAGCCCATCTCAGGCAGCTATGACATAGTTAAAATTTTGTGTAGCTTCCCTTCTTGGATACAGCATATGCCGAATTCTTAGTGAGTGTGGAGGAATTTACCCAAGCAGTGATAAACACTGAGGAGGTGATTGGGAGCTGTGTATATCCAATTTCCCCCATGAAAATGCCATCAATCCAAAGATTCAGAAGGCTTCGTCAGTGGTAGTTGAGCTTCTCAGGTCACAGATGCTCTCCCCCTGTGCAAACAGCAAGCTATGAGTGTGTTTTTTATTCTTTGCCTGATCAGTTCCTATCAGAAGTAGAGGAAATGGTGCTTTGTAACAGAGTATTCTAAAAAATAAAGGATAAAATGGTATAAAATGTGATTTGTTTTATCTGGGGAGTGAGTAGAGTGGAGAGTAAACTCTCCATCTTTTTTTGCTCCCTTTTTCCTCCTCCCTCATACAAAAACTGTGATAACTCATGGGCAGCGTGGATATAGTCTGCTATATATGGCCAGAGCTTTGTGAGGGGTTAAGCTAGAAGCAAGGCTGCATGAACTTTTTATGATGGACAAGTTGGCAGCAATGGGAGCATGGTGCTGTGCTGCTAGGAAGACAGCATGACTGTAAGGGCAGAATATGATCACAGTGGCCAACACAGATTTCATGTCCCACCCTGGAATTTAAATTAGGTCTTGTGCTGGCCTTTTGCACAAGATTAATTTTATGCTAGAAAAGGGTGCCATTTAATTCACAGAAAAGCCAGTGTTCCAGCAGTCTAAATAAAATTAAAATAAAATCTAAAAAAATATTATTTGTATCTGAAGAGTGAAAAATTATGGTAAAAGACTTAGGTTTAAAATAAGTAGGTTTAATAGAAAATTTAGCAAGGTAACTTAAAAATGTAAAACCCCAGAAAGTTCAAGTTCTCAACAGCCTTTAGTCTGCTTTCATCTCACTGCACGTCTTCCATTTTTAATAATAAAAAACCCCCATAGATTCGCAGTCCCTCTGTACATTGACAAGACGAGCCATCAATGTGCATCATATGTGAGGTAAGGAAGTCTTAAGCACCTATCCAGGACATATCTTCCAACTTTTGTATCTGTGGCAAAATCTTGACCTTTCTGATTCACATAAGGAAGAAAGATTCCCAGCTTCCCATTTAAATTCCCCCTTCCATGTACTGAAAATATTAAAACAATTTAATCTCCTTACAATCCCCAGTGGTCCCCTTTAAATCAGCTTTTCATTGGGAATTGACTACATATTTTCTGTAACATAAACTGAAATCTGGGAGTTGTAAGCTGCCAGAAAAATATGAAGGTATGCTACGTTTGCCCAGATATATAAGTTATGACAAGATTTAATATGTATTAAATTTAACAGGTGCTGTGATCTCCTGCGTAGATACACAATATTCAAAGGCATACTCCAGAGAACTCTGCATTCCCTGCTAGTTCTGCATTTCTGTCCTTTCCAGCATATTTTTATCTGTAATCTTACCTCCCATTTCTTACAATTCAGATCCATTTTATTTAAGCAACATTATCTGTATTTTTATCAGTTTCCTAAATTACAGGCAACATATGCAACCTTAGCTCCAGCTTCCCAGAGGTGTTAGTGGGAGTAATTGCAAACTGTACAGATAAGCTGTAGACTTTGACAGAAACAGAACAAGGCTCAGATGTCACATTTCTCATCCAGTCAGGAAAGCTGTTTCACTCAAATGCCTACTATTTGAATATCTAAAAGTGGAGAAATTACGAGGGAGGATGTGGATGGGGAAAAAGGAGAATGGTTTTATTTTTGTGAAAGCTCCTTAGATTATGGAGAACCATCTATTCCTACCTTGCAGCTGGGATGTGAAAGCCAAACATGTCAAATGCTGTCAGATATGAGTGATCACATTTTACATGTTTTACACGGTCTTGAACATTGACAACAGGTGTAAGGCAGCACAACATAGGGAATAAGATGCTGAACTGTTGGGACATAGGGCATCTCTTGAGCTTGTCAGCAAAGCAACACATTAATCTAAAAGTTATAGGTCTTACTGAGAAGAAGTGCTGCTAGATTGCCATTTACAGTGCCTACACTTTGATTTCACTGGTACTGAAAGTTCTAGCTCCCAAATAGTGACCCTTAGTTTTTTTTAATGTCTAACCGATTCAGACATTAATAAAGACACTACCCCCACCCCCATATTCACAACCATGTTGTAAGTTTTCTGAACATACAACACACACCCTTGGTCACTCAGCACTTCCACATGCACCAGTCCTTTTGTAGCTCCAGGAAAGCCACAGTGAGTTTTCCAACCCAGTTTTCAGTGGGGATCTGCCAGCTGGTGAGAGGCAGGTTCTCTGAAAGTTTGTTTTCCCTCTTCTGTCAAAGGAGGATGTTGAAACATCACTTACTGAGAAAGCTATGTGAGAGGAAAATGTCATCATCTCAGTGGGCTAAATAGAACCATATTTTTCTCTCTGTCTGGATCAGTATTTTTAAAAAAGAGCAAAATTTTCCATTGATGATGCCCTGTACACAGAAGGAAGGAGGTTGCTCAACATAGAAACAAGACACTTATAGACATAAAGAAGCTGCATGTGGCTAAAAGCTGAAACTGAGCCTATTAGAAACAGAAGACCAGACCCCTGTAAACACAAGGTGCTGTTGAGGTTTCCAGAGATCTTAAAGCCCAAAGGAACCACTACCATACTGTAGTCTAGGCTTTTCCATTAGATAGGCCAGGCAGTTGCACTTGGTGGTTCCATCAATAGAGCAGTATCTTCTGCTTTATCTCTAAATTAGCTTTTAGAAGTACATTTGATTTTTTATTTGAAAGTCTCAACTGATGAAGAGTTGTTTGGTTAAGTGGTTTCAATGGCCATTTTCATGGGCAAGAATGTATATCTTATTTATACCCTGAAATGTTCTTCCTTCAGTTTCCAGTCACTGGATTTCTTTTTACTTTTATCTGTCTCTTGCTGGAAATCTTTTCCCCATGGACATACTTTCAAGGATTGCATCACACTTAACTTCCATTTGTATAAACTAACCAGGATGATATTTTCTTGCTGTAAAGAAGACTGTGTCACTGAATTTCATATGAAAAGTGATGGGAACACTTGAGGTCCCTTTCCAAACATAACTTTCTACATTTCTGTGGTGGACACATCCGTTGAAATCTTTCTATCAAGATGCAATGTCATTCTAAAAGGTTGCAGTGTCTTTGTAAAAGGTATCCTAAACATCAGATAGAACTTGTTTTCATAACCTAGAAATAATCAGGAATTCAGCACTTTTGAAACATGGTTAGATCATGCTCCATGATCAGAACGAGGTCTCAAATACAGTTGTCCCCAGCCCAGGTGGCTATCCAGCAGAGGACCTGGGTACAGACATGACTGGTTTCCTTGAGAGGAGAAAAAGGTGGATCTGGGAATGTATATTAGATGTGGAGGGTGGAAGTGTATAAATGCTGTCTGTTGGATGCATAATTCTCATCCTTTGTATGGGATTTCATTGGTTTATGGCTAATGTGAACTGATGAGCTTATTTACTGCTGCATCAGGCTGATTATGTTCCCCTGAAAAAAAACAAAAAGAAAGTTTAAGATTCCTTGGTGCTTGGTGCTATGTTAGCCAAGATAATTTCAGCAGCAACACTGACTGCTAGTCCTCTTTGGACTAGACACCTCTGACAGCCAGAACTGCGCTACCCCAGTCACACTTCAAATTTACGAAGCTTTCCTCTAGAAAAATGAGTCTTCTATAAAAATTTCTGTAAGCCTTGGTCTTTTTTAGTATGGCATCAAACTCCATATATATAGTGGAGATGCTTAAAACTTTCAAGGGATTAGTTTAAAACTCAAGCCATAACAATATCATTTAGCTTTTAAAAAACAATAGAATGTGTACCTTAAGCTATATGTTATGTGACAGGTTACAACTCTGGCACAAGACACCCAGTGTTTGAAAGCTAAATCTCATCAAATTGAGAGTGGATATGAAGCACATAGATGGCTGTGGAGTTAGTTAACAACTGAAGAAACTTATTTAGGGACATGGTTGATTTTCCAGTACTTGAAGACTTTAAATCAAGCTTTTGATAATATGGAAAGGGTGAGTATCAGGACTAGTGTAGAGAGAATTTTTTTGGATCATTTGTTTGTCTTCCAGAGAACATTCTAGTAAAACCTACAAGTGAAGAGGATGACAGGAAACAAAGCTAGCCTCAATTGTTGGGACCACACAGTACGTGCAAAATGAACAAACTTGCATGATCAGCCCTGAAAGCTGACAAAATTCACGTCATAATGTCACATATCTAATCTCTAAATTCTTCACATCTTTTTACAAAGACTTGGATTTTTATGAATGTGAATTTTTTATGAACGTGAATTTTTTATGCTGCAAATCATGCATCTTCCCATCCCAGGTTAAAACCATTTAGAATAACAGGGAGCTACATACAAAATGGAAGCAAAGTTGAGTGAGGAGCTGGGATTACTGGAAAGATGAATGAGTGTAGATTGAGAGCCTTACTGAGTCCCACAGAGTGGATATATTACTTGTCATCTTGAATGACACTTGGCACTTTGAGACCTACCAGTAAGTACCTGAATGAAGAATGGGAATGCTGCATGCTGTGAGGATCTCGAGAGCATGCCCAACGTGTTGGGGGAAAGGTTGTGCATCTTGGCTGAGTCTGGACAATGCAGACCACATAGTTTTGTTGTACTCTGTAAGTCAGAATGCCATTGCCAAGGCCAGCTTCACACAGTACTGGCCTGGGGGGTGAAGCAACTCTGAGGGACGCCCAGCTGCTGGCTGTCCCTCTCAGCTCTTTGTGAAAGGTATTAAGACCCAGACTGACGCAGTGATTAACTGTTCCTCTGTTCCACTCTTGATAAAATTATATGAATTCCAACCAAAAAAGAATTGGGAGGATAGACTTCAATGCTGCAAATACTTTGACATTATATTGAAGTGAGTCCTTCAGGAAAACCTTCCTAAGGCAGAAGAAAATGTTAAAGGAGAGGTTTATTAACAAACTGACTGGATTCCTCCAGAACAGGAAATATAATGACAGTGAATGTACCACTTCTTAATTAAAAGTAAACAAACAAAATATCTCCACAAGAAACCAAGATGAGGAGACAGTTTTGTGGTTGGTATTCTGTTGTAACTATCAGGACGTGCAGAATGTATAAATGTAACAAGTCACAATGTAAATCATAGACATGAATCCCCTGTCTGAGGAGTTAAGGTATCCAGTTAAGAAATTTTACTGCATTGCCATTAATTATGGAATACTTGATGGCTGTCTTATGGAATCGCTTTCAACAGGGATGTGCCAGAGAAATGCTTGTTAGCCAGTATTTTCAGTGTTCCCATTGAGTTTCTGACAACAGATGCTGAAGTAGGAGTAAGAATTATATCTCTGGCTGATCTTGAATATGTTGATAATATTATCTAGCACAGCGACTGCCAACAAGCTAAGAGGCTATTGGAAGAGCTGCAAAAACTGTAGGCCTCTAGAGGATTTAAGATCAAAATCATAAAACAAAAGGGTTTAGAATTTTTTTCAGTGACTTTAGTAGCCTGTGGCTGAGTTATAGCATATCCTTTGCAAACCTTTTCAGTCTTGATGTAAAGCATTTTTGTAATGGAAATCCATGTCTCTCAGTAGGTGATTTCAGTGTTTAATCAGAACTGCTTTCTAATCCAAATTTGTAACTCTCATAGTCTTTCCTTGCTAAACTAAAGAGCTCTTTATTATCAGATATCTCTTCCCCACATAGGTATTTGTAGGTAAGATTGAAATCCCTTCTCAGTTGTCTGTTGGATCAGCTAGTAGGTTTGTCTTTCTTAATTCCTCACTATACAGTGGATTTTCCTGACCTCATATTAGTCATTAAATTATTTTCTGAACCTCTTCCAATTTCTACCATCCTTTCATGGGTGCAGACACCAAAACTAGAACCATTGCTCCAATCACAATAATACTTTAGCTGTTGGCATTAACTATTTCATTGCCTATTTCTGTGCTGAAATTAGAAAGATGAGAGACACATGGTTGTATAGGCAGCCCCAGGAAGCAATGCAGAAGAGCCTAAGCTCCAGTCCTGCAAGGTGCCCCTGGGGTAAGCCATTCTCTTGTCACAGGTGGTAGAAAAAACTTGGAGGGACCAGCTTCCCTAAGACAAGGTTAGCCTTTGTAAGAAGCCTCAGAGGTAACATTGCTTTGCCCATACTGTCGCTACATCCCTTCCTAAGCAGTGTGTAGACAGATTTTCTCAGGCAGTTGATTCAGAGAGAACCAGGTTCCTGGTTCAAGAACTTCCCTGACAGTTTTCCATGTGGGATATTATTCTGATTCATGTTTCGGCTGCAGCAATAATTCAGCGCTTCCATACAGTAATTTTATGCTTTTCTAGTTTGTTTTCTTGGAAGATCTCAAAAATACCATAAATATTCATTGATTTACATTCACAGCAATCCAAGGAAGAAAGTAAATATGATGGCCTTAATAAGATTATTCTGAGTCTTGTTTTAATGCTACATGTGAAGGCAGTTGCAGAGAGTGAAATAAAGCCAGGTTCTCATGCAAACTACTGAGTCCATCCTACCTCTCTACTTGATATTAGAATTATTTCAGTCTATACTGAAAATTATCTCCTCTTTTATCTATGTAAGTAGCCAACACTGTTGCTTCATGACTCCTTTGCTATATTCCACAAATACCTAGCTATATGCTGGAAAGGAACCTCCAAGTATGTGACTTAGCCCGTTGGGATATACTTGAAGACAAGGTGTTGAATGTGCCTCTTTTATTCAGCAGCAGGGTATTTTCCTCTCAACATTCAAAAGAAGAAGGAATGTGGGAATAACTGCCCCCAAAGCATAATGGAATATTTCTGGTTCATGCATTTCTCCTTTTGGACTGCGGCCCCTTGGCTTACAGAGAAAAGCTCCAAAAGGAGAGGGTAGGGAGTTGGTTTTTTCACTGTGTTTGTCTAAGCTGTGGTCCTTCGTGCTATGAGAAACCTCTCAAGCAGCTCCAGCAAGAATCTTCCTTCTGCTCCCTTCCACATCCTCCCTTATTCCTAGGTCCCCCTCCCCCTCCTCACTTTCTTTCATGTGGATCAAGGCCTGGAAAATGACAAGCCTCTTGATTAATAGATACAGAAAGTCTTCTTATGTAATTTATTTGCTTTCTGCACCTGACTAGAATCACTAGGTTTATCTGGAAAGGAAAATATATCGTCCTTCCTGACTCCGAGTGGCAGCAGAGAGAGCTGAGCATATGATATCAAGCTGCGCATGGAAAGCAAACAAAACGCCATTTCTGTATTTTGTAAGCATCTCAGGTCATAAAAGTGTCAGCACGCTATATTTCTTGCTGGGATCCTCTCTTTTTATTATCTGAGCCCTTTCCATTGTGTTGAATATGCAAGGAGAGTCTCCAAAGCAGGCAACATCTGTTTCCCTGTCATGTTTTTGATTATCAGCTCCATATTCCTTGCAAGTCTCCTGCTCACATATTCCAGTCAAACTCAATGGGGGCTTCAACAGCGAGGACACTTCCTTATCTCCCTTCCCCCAGACTCTCCATCCATCATTCTCACATGCTGGCCTGCTAAATGCTGATGCAAGAGGCCTGTTCTTTACACTTGGGTAACACACTCATGACCTCTCCAATTTGTTTTGTTTGCTTAAGTCTAATTGCTCTGAGTATACCTGCCTCTTGGTCCTTAACAGGGGAGAGGGAGGAGGAAGGAGGCAGGTGGGACATCTGACTGATTTTTGTTTTGGTACCTGTGGAGAACAGTTTTCTAATGTTGTTTTAGATTTGTTTCCCAGTTTTCTTCCCTCAAGAGGAAGTTTCTTCCCCTCTTTCTTAGCTCCCAATTGCTAAATCAATCTCTCTGTCCTTTGCCAAGAAATCTGTTTTACCATTTATGAAGGAATTTCAATCTGCAGATGGGGATTCTGCCAATGAGAATCAATTAAAACAATTGTCTTTTGCCTATGGTATTGCAGTTGCAGGATATCTGGCACAGTGAGGGCTGGGAATGCAGAGGTGTAAGTTACATTGAGCTATGAGTCATTTACCCACTGATGTTTTGCATTTATTTTCACAGAATATTTTTGTGTCCTTGTGCAGAACAGCAATGAACAGTCATAGGGTGATGCAACTACTGTTGCAGTTGAGATACAGAAGTGGCAGTCTGTACAGGTGAATTGTATTTATTTATTTAAAGGGTAGATTCCTGCTACCAGAGGTAACTCACCCACCCATTCACAATAAAGCCACATAGTGAATCCACATGGCAGAATTTTTCCAGATTCAGCCAAAAATGTTGCTGATGTTCACATTCAGGCTCAAAGCCTGCATAGAAGAAATGTTTGTACTCCCTAGATCCTATATTGCTAGCAGTCCTGAGGTTACTGATGGATCTTTTAGGTTCAAGGCATGGAATGGCTTGTTTGCACACTCCAGGTTAAACCATTCTCCACATTTTGGGTCATAAAGGATTTTTTTCTCCATGTCAGATTGGTCAGCAAATTGCCATGTCTGTGCTGTTGTGCTGTGCATTCCCTGGATGCCCCCACATCTAGGGCTTCCTAGATGTGGAAATAGCCACTAAAATTACTTTCTTGCTGGGCATCTGTTTGACCAGTTCTGACACGATTTCTGATGTGGGGAAGGGAGGGATCCCAGGCAGTGCTGGTTTTTGAAGGGCCTTGCATCCTATGGCTACCGGCTGAGCTTCTGGCATTTGGTGCAGCTTCCTCTTCACCTTCTGGTGCTGCTGTTTGGCAAACAGAGCGTACCTGAGGCAGAGGCCCTGAAGTTCTTACTCTTGCAAGAACACTGTGGTTGCGAAGTTGAGTGGCAATCTGTATGCAGCCTAAGATCAGGCTGAGCACTAGCTGTCCTCAAAGCCTGACAGAGACACCAGGTTGTAGGACATCCTGGAATTTAGATCTCTGCCAGATCCAGCGTGCCAATAAGACAATGACTTTTTTTAACTTGAAGCCAGATCTGCACAAAATGTTTCCATCAAAGTTTCCCTGCTGTCATATTTTTTGTATCACCAGTTCTTTCTTTGGGATACATGTAGCTTTTGCTCTTTGTGCTACAGTTCTCATGTTAGGAAAGGGTTTTAGCAGTGCTATGTGGCTTGTGATGAGTTGTATGTATGGAATGAGGCCATTTGGACCTTTCTGTCTACCCTTTCTTACAGTCTTGTCCTGGACCTGGAGGAGACCGGACTTCATAGTTATGTTGATTCTTGACAGTTCCTCGTGCAGCTTGGTTGTTAATAGCTGCATGAAAGAGATAAAGGGCTTGGCGGGTCATTAACAGCACCAAACTGACTACATGATGAAAGGGAACAAGGACTGAATAGAGAAGAAGAGCAAGAGAAAGTGGATAAAAGGGTAACGGGGGAGAGGGAGGACGAATTCAAGGAGCAGGCAGGTAGGGGGAGACCATAGCCTTTGCTGGTGGGCTCACAAGGCAAACTGTGAGTGCCAAGGCAGACTGTTGTGAGAGACTGCAGCGCTTGGGCAGCTTCAAAATCCTGAGAAAATAAAGGGTGGGGGAGAAGAAAGGGAGCAGTAGTAAGGTGGGTTACTGGGATGGGTCAGAGGAGGATGCAGGGTATGAATACCCTGAATGGGAATCATGGGCTGGGAGAGAGAAATAGAAATGTGTGATCAGGAAGAGAAGGAGGCAACAGAAAATTGGTGGGAGAAGAGATTCACAGAGAGCTGGATAGGAAGAAGAGATATAGGAAAAAGATACAGGAAAAAGACGGGTGAGGAGAGAAGAGAAAGACTGCTAATGAACATGGGGGTGCCCGTAAAAGGCAAAAGAGAAGGGGAAGCAGAGATTACAAATAGCAGAAGCTTGCTGACGGGGATCCAGGCATAGAACACAGACTACCACAGCTAAGGTTACTCATCCACAGCCTTTTGCTTGTGTTTCATACACCCTTTAATTATATGATAAGACTTTTTTTTCTTTTTTCGTGTGAATGTTACGTTTCCTACCTACCTCAGTGGCCAGAACTGTATTTACATAGTCTACTATTTCCTGGTTTTCTACACTCTATATAGAATTTTTTTAGTATCATATTTGTATTTACTGCCTACTTATGTGATTGGAGCTAGCTAAAATTATTTCCTAGGCTGATTTTTTAATTATATTTCCACTGCAGGAAAGTGTGAATGGCCTCATTAGTTTCGTTGGTATAACTTGCCAAAATGTTTTGGAAATTTCTATTATTAGACTGTTCCATTTAATAAAATATTTCAATAAAAGCATAATAATAAGCTTCATCCATTAATAAAATACACAGCAGCAAGTTTGCATTAATGAAATGAAAGAGAAAGCACCTAAAGAAAACATTTCCATTATCTTGGATTAACATTTGGGGGAGTTTTCTGGCCCTGCCCTATCCCTATGGCAAAACCTTGTGGCTGAGCCACCACCCTGGGCCATTTTGGTGAGACACTAACCAATGGGGCATGGCCATCCAGGACACACTTTCTGATTGGCTAGCCAGAAGCTATGTGTGTTCTGATTGGCCAGTCAGAGATAATGTGTATTTGGCTTGCCTGGCCAGAAGTTGTGAGTGTTCTGATTGGCCAGGCAGTAGCCATCTGTGGTCTGATTGGCCGCCTGGCTGTCCTGGGTGCCCTGGCAGGGCTGTAAAGCTGTCCTGGAGCCACCCCCCTGCTCTCCTGCAGGCGTGGGGCAAGGTGGGATGCAGGCAGCCGCGAACCCAGCCCACTTTGCCCACAGCATCGGCAGGTCACAGCTCCACTCACGGTGAATTACCGTCCTGCTGAGTAGAGCAGCGATGTGCTTCTGGGTATGATAAAAGCAGGGACAACCACGAGCATCTGGTAGACCCACAGGAAAGGAAAAATGGCACAAATAATTCTTGGATTGGATATCTGGGCACCCAAAAGCCTTTGGGAGGACGCTGCACTTCCGAGGTGGGAGATGGGAAGAGGGGATTGCTGCTGGTGAGACTTTAAAAAGGCCATTCAGCTAAACATTCAACAAAGAGGTTCTTGAGCATGAATTAGAGTAAAAATTGTGAAAGCAGTCACTCTTGTTGTAGAAGAAACCACATATCAAGACAGTAGCAGAAATCAAATGAGACTATAGGGGACTATGGATCCCGTTACTGTGAATTAGTGACTTCAGTTTTGTTCATAGACACTTCAAATGTGCTCACCAGAAAATACAGTCCAATACAGGGCAATGTAGTACGCATTAATACATGGGGATTCAATTGCAAGAAAACAACAGATTGACCCGGGGCCTAGGTCTGCGATGGGTCTAAAAGCAAGAACAAGGGGCATTAAACTTCCAAGCACAGTTTGGCCATAACTGGCCCCTTATGCAGTATAAAAGTACCACAGAGTTCTGCCCTGTCTCAGTCTTATCTGCTTGACCTTTCCAGCTGGCTCCCACACACGTTGCCAACTCTTCTGCCCTTTCTGCTGTACTTAGGAACCTCTGTCTTGCCCCTGCCTTCCACATTGTTCCCTCACAATGCTTCCCCTGACCCAGGAAGATTACAACCTTCCCATACACTGTGTGGCCCCTTCTTTGAAAAGAAGGTCCCTTCATGTTTCCTTCCACTACAGGTTTCTATGCCGAGGTTGTACCAAGAGGCAGTTGCAATGATTTACCAGGGAGATGATGGAGCCCCAGTTCTACTGCCTGGGCCTGGCTGTTGTTTAATATTTGGGGTAGATACTGGTGTAGATGTAGGCTGTGCTTTTTTGGAAGGCAAGTTTCCATTCCATTTGCAAATATAGTTTTTAAGCTGTATGCATGATTCATAACAGCAGCGACAATACTAAAAAACCTGAGGAAAGAAATTATAACATTGTTAAAATAAACAAAGTATCCCACATGTTTTATTTCTGTTCTGTTTAAAAATATTTACTCATGAGTCCTGTATGCCAGCCATTTGTGGTGCAGCACCACAACCTCTGTGATTTTATGGTCTAGACGCACCAGACTGGCATATGGGTTCAGACTGGGAGAGTAGCTGTGGACGTGCTTTTGCAGATTGGGGTGTGCCCCCTTATGACCGAAGAGCTCCTGGCAAACTTTATGTGCTTCAGCTCTTGCCTTCTGCTGCAGCTGCATCCCCACGATCCCACGGTGTGTGCATGATTTGACTGCCTAAACCCAGTGCTCTCTTTGAGCCCTGATCTCACCTGCCAAGGATCTATGTCACAGAAGCATGAAGACAAAGTGGGTAGACTTTGTCAGACAGAAGTTTTTAAAACAGATTTTAGTAGTGAGTGAGATGAATGGAAAGAGGGAGAGCAGTAGGTGGAGCAGGTCCGACAGGCAGAGCCAGCTTCCAATGTTCCTTACATGGCCCTCGGAGCACCCCCCTTCCTGTCCTGCACGGCAGCCAGCCAGCTGCACCGCCTCCTGTTTTATCCCTTCTCCAGGTCTCCAATGCAGACATGTCACCTTCGCTTTCTTCCTGTCCCCAACTGTGTCTGGCTTCCACCTGCCTGAGGTTAGTGAGATGAATCACAGCAGCCTTCAAGCAGTTTTAGCTTTTAGGAGGCACGTGCCTGGCAGCCAGATTGGGAAGTGCTGAGAGTGCTTTGCTGCTGAGGTACCACAGTGCTAAGCTGCTCTGCCCTGTCTCATTTTTAGGGCTTTGTCTATCACATTGTAGCTCTAGACTTGGGCCTTTGATTTTCGTAGCACAACTTAAAATGTTTTGTCAGTAACAAGCAAAGTTGAAAACTGCCTGAAAACCAGCTTACAATCAATAGCTCTCCAGAAGTTTGCAGAACACATTGCACACTGAGTAATAATTTTGATGTTTTCTAGCTTTTTCATAATGGGAAAGAGGGTAAGCTTCAACTTCCTTGTGTCTGCAGACAGGAGGGCACTACCTCAGAGTAATGCGAATAAAGCAAAACTGGAGAAGCCAAAGAATCAGAAAGTAAGTCACTGGATGACAAAATGAAATCCTACTTGGGAAAAAATATAAACTAATACATATGGGGAAAATTATCTAAAACACATTATTCACTAAGGGAGCCATGGAAATGGGTAGGCTGAAAGGGACCTAAGTTTGAGAGCAGACACTAAATTAGACATGAGTTTGCAATGTGTCAGCGATGCAGTTTGGGCTGCATACACAAAGGCACCACATCAGAGAACATGATAATAAACCTCCTCTCTATACACCTGGTGTGACCACACCTGAAAGTTTCAGGGACTTTGAAGTCAGTGGAGCTGTGCCAATTAACACCAGCTGAGCATCTGCCTGTTGTGTTTGGTTATAGCCGCCTTACTACCAGGCAGTTATTGACAAACTGGGAGAATCCAATGGAAAGGAACAAAAATTATGACGGAACTGGTAAGGCTGGCACACACACACACACACACATATAAAAATGATTAAGTAAGTTCTATATGAGGAATGTTCAAACATTGGGAAAACCCCATTTATTGAATTCCAAACAGCTGGCTGGTTTGACTGCAGCTATGGTGCCATGTAGTATATAGTCCCTAAGGATGTTCATGGAATGGTTGGACTTTGAGTGCAGACATTTGCATAAGAACAAAGGTGTGTTTGCGAACAAAAATGGGTATCCATTGTTAAATACAGGGTATCTATCTTCCTGGATGCATCCCTCTGATTAATCTGTATTTAGGCATCTCAGCAAGAGACCAGTTTTCTAGATCTGATCGTTGCCCACAGTTGTCATGATCTTCAATGGCAAGTGCTAAGAGCTCATCCTCTCTGCATGTCTGACCTCAGTTATATAGATGTTAAATATAGATGTATACATCTCAGTGTAGGTGTCTAGATTTGAATTGCTTAGTGGACAGCTGAAGTTGCCGTGAAGATCCAAACATTTTCCATTTCATTATCTAAAGATATACTGACCCTGACAACTAGTAAAGGCCATTTAATGCAATGTCCCTTGAAAGGAATTCCTGAAGATGAAAGTTCCCTGTCATTCTGTATAAGACTACCCAGGACCTGATCCAGAGCTCTGGAAGTCAGTGAAAATCTTTCCATTGACTTCAAAGTGTTTTGGGCCATTCCTAGATAATAGCACAAATTTCACTTCATTCTTTCTTTCCAACTGGGTTCTCTGAAATTGCACAGTTGTGATTGAATCCCTATGTCCCTTGCATAACTTGCATGCCAGCTCCCTTTAACACCTTCTGTGAAGCTTACGATGTTGAATGACATATTCAGTTACTGTAGGCATCTTCTTTCCAATCTGGACCCCAGCTGCTTGAGGTCTAACCAGATTCTTAAAGGACAACATGAAAGCAACAATTAATGTATCTAAAGAAGCCAGTTTAGCTAAGCACCTCTAAACATATGAATATGAAAGTTATGGAGTTAATCTAGTTTTGGACACATAAGCCTCAGCAGCAGACAAGTTATTACAAACTTACCTATTCATTAACCTTGATAAAAGTAGAGATTTTTCATGCTGCTAGTGGTCATAATGAAGAAGAGTCTTAATACTGAAATGCCTAAATGCAGTCTGACCACGTAACCATCAGAGACCCAGATGACCCACATCACATACACAGATGAATGTGAATATATGACCAATTCTGCAGGGAGGCTTTTACTCCCAGAAAATGACAAAACTTATAAAGTATGCACTCAGAAAGGCATGTTAAAGTCAGATAAGCTTCATATGGTGGAAACTCTCGAGTTTCTATCATGTTCTGTTGCCACCAGATGATGCCAGAGGTTAAAAACAGGGTTATTCACCTTTGTATGTCACGCATAGAATAAAAGTACTGGAGCTACCACTCTGCTGTCCCTAAAATTGTTCAGTCCCTCCACCATCTGATTGATGCCAACATCTTCCAGCCAGGATTTAGCTACTATTTAGATCTTATTGTTACCTCTGGAACCACGAAGTCTGCTAGTTTCATTAACATCTGGCATTATTAAAATGCAAACGTAAGTTGAAGGACCCAGAATTATCTATTCCAAATTAATTACATGAGTATTTCTCAGGGGAATTCAGGGGATTTGGACATATCCCTGGAGCTTGTCTACCCTGTGGACAGTTCTCTCAAAGGGTAAATTCACAGACACCGTTTCTCTCCATCACTGTATGATTCACCTGTGCTGTCAGCCACCTCACTTGGAGATTTCTATTGTACATGACAGCAGAAAAAGACATCAGTAACTAATATTGGTGTCTAATGAATGCAAAGAGTGGGCACTTTCTCTGAAGAGAAAAAACTACATAGAAGAGGAGGCGAGTCCATTTACCCTTGTCATGCCAGCTCACTGGGCAGTGGAAAAAGAACAAAGCTGAGCAAGGCAGAGGAGATGTCAGCATATTCCCCGTCACAGGGGCAGAGTAACAGTACGCCTTGCTAATAAAACCTGCACAGAACCAAATAAGAAAGCGCTCATATGTAGAAACATACTCCAAATACCACAATCACTGACGGAGAGGAAATGAGATGATGGGTGAGTGGAATGGGAGAGAGCACATCTGGCAAATCAAACAGTAACTCTCCATATCAAACGGACGCGGATATCAGACTCCACTCTGCATTTTGGAGGCTCTCAGAAGCTGCTCTGACCATGTCAGACAGGCCTGCTTTTGTGCTTCTGTATCAGTCCCAGGCACCTATAGGCAGGTGGAATATTAACTCCATCACAGCTTCACACTATCTTTCTTGAATTAATCCATCTCTCCTAGAGCAGTGCTTGATCCCTGTTGTGAGTCAACCTCTTTGTGAGACTGAGTGCCCAGTCTTCTACTGTGAAGTCCTGTCTCTAAGGCAATACGAATTATGAAATAGTTATGGATTAATCTGACATGACCTGTGGTGAGCCAGGAACACCTTCCATGACTGAGGGCTTGGAGATGGCCATCAGACAAAATCATGTCTTATCTTCTGCAGAGCAGAGGAAAAGGGGACAGACAGCAGTGGAATGCACTTAAGAGAAATAGATACACACATGAAAGAAAAAGGCCTTGATATTTAAAATATTTATGGCCTTAAAAGGCATGAAAACTGATACTAGCCATTAACTAATAGACGTTCTGCCTTTGTGATGCAGCTTACATCTCTAACTAAAACCACATCTCTGCTCTGACTTTGTCTGAAGCCAGGTGCACAGATGATTAAATTTTGGGCCAGCTATAAGGAGAGTGTCTCCATCCTGTCCTCTCCTCTAAGCACACACCATCTGTATGACACTTATTCATCTCCTTTTGGTAGGCTGACATACTGAGCCCATATTCTTCCAGCATCAGTTGTCCTCATACTGTCAAGCTGTGCAAATGGAAGGGATCTAAGCCTAAGGGAGTAACAGACTCTGGGAGTAGGCTTGTGCTGTATTAAGCTGGTATTAACTGCTCTGCTGTAACCTTGATGTTGTTCATATGTGTTTTTGCAAAAGAGATTTGGGCCTCTGGCTGTCCACTCTTGCTAGCATGCCTTTTATTTCTGTGTTCACTATGTTTAAATGCTATATTGCTGTGCACCTCCTCTGTGTGAATCAGAAAAGGGAAGAGGCTGGCTTTGTATCTCAGAGCATATGGATTCCTTGTAATGAGTGGAGGGTAGATTGCCTAAAGCATTTTTATTTTGTTTTCTGAGCAGAAATTTTGAACCCCTGTTCCTGTGTCTTAGGCCTGCTTGTAGCAGGAAATGATAAACCCAGACCCTGCCTCTTTGAGGAAAGGATAGGTGGAGAAAAGGACTTCAAATACATGTATGTTTCTCATAAAAAGATAAGACAGCTACTTTAAGTTTGCTGAACATACCAGAGAATAGACACAGGCTCCACTTTTTTTCTTTTTTTTTCTTTTTTTTTGGTTCTTCCTGTGGTTTAAGCCATAGAGCCAAACAAGATCAAATATATGCAATAAATTTGACCCAAATACATGAAAATGTTATTCAGACCTGGATCCAAAGCTGTCACCCAAGTTTTCCACTCTACCAGATGTTAAGCTGAACAAGATGCATTCAGACTTCCATTTCAAGAAGTTCCTCCAAAGCAAGGCACTACTGACTGGCCTTACCCCTTATTCTTTCTTTGTTTCCTCTAAAACGCAAAAAAAGGCATTTTCTTCCTAATTTTTCACAAGGCTTTAGAAGCTGTTTTCAGTTGAGGATGGTGCCTTGTTGGCGTGACTGCCCTGTAGTTCTCAGGGTTTTTTCTGTCATGATGGACTCCACAAGTAAAGAGACTAATTATGGAGATACAGCTTCCCACCACTGCTTGTTGAATGCGTCTTGCCAGGAAACAACAGCGCCATCACCCACAGCTGGTGTCTTATGAGAGGCCCCCGATCACCCACAGCTGGTGTCTTGCAAGACACCTGAACAGTGCACAAGAGGCCAGAAGGGTGAGGACAGATCTGTGCTTTCTCTGCTTTACCAGCAGATCATCCACCATAGAATCATAGAATCATTTAGGTTGGAAAAGACCTTTAAGATCATCAAGTCCAACTGTTAACCTAACACTGCCATCCCACCACTAAACCATGTCCCTAAGCACCACATCTACACATCTTTTAAATACCTCCAGGGATGGGGACATACCTCCAGGGATGGGGAACACCAGTACTGCATCAGTTTCCATCTCACAGGCTGGCTAGAATTTAGGGTGTGCTGGGTCTAGGACAGGCCAGCCAGGAGGATATATGTAAAAATTTCTAGAGATAAGGAGAGAAAATGAGAATGTTGACATAGCAGGCAACTACTTGCCAATATATGGCAATTGCATTCTGTCAAGTGTCCTACACCATTCTTTGGATGACATAAATAGCACATCCTGCAGGACATTGTCCCTTGATAAAAATAGAAGTCCCAAGTGAAAGAACATCCTGAGAAGTGAATTGCTGAAGGTCAATTAGCTTGCTGGTGTCTGCAGTGAGTATGGAAATCACAACCTACACTTCGCAGGCTTTTCCAAGCCACAAAGCCCTTGCTTTCCTCAGACATTTAAGAAAGCTTGTAAAGGAGAACCATAGCTCAAGTAGAACTACAAACATAAAATGTAATGAATAAATACATATTTACCTGCATAGTCTATTTGATTAGCTGTTTAGCAGGCAGGCAAATATAGGTGTAATGGAAAAGTGGATCAGGAATTCATAGAAGGGCTGCTTACAGAAATACCCAGTTCCATATCGAGAGAGTTTTTAGTGAGCTCTTACTGTAAATAGGGCAAGAAATTTTTTATACAATCAATTCACATGTAACTAACAAATGTATTCTGTCTTTTTTTCTTTTTTTGTTCAGTAATGGTCATTACTGCTGTTAAACTTGGTATAAACATGTTAAATGCCCACTCTGCCACATGTAAAATACAGCCCAAACATGGGACATTCGGGACAAAAATGGGTCTTGGTTTTAACTGAAATTTACTCTAGGGTCTTTCTTGGAGCACATCCTTAATTCTGCTCTGAGAAAGGCTGTATACCCTCTTCTCTCCAGCATGGAGCTTGGGGAAAAACGTGGAAACACTGCAAATTAATTAAGAATAATGAGATATAATAATTTTATGGTGACATTGTTAGTGAGATGATTTACTATACTTGAGATTATAATGCTTTCAGTGGGGAAAGAATTGGCCTTGCTGGAGGAAAAGTAAGCAGGAGAGCAATGCAGTAGCCAACAAGGAAGCAACGTTTCCAACCAACCAACCTCCAAACTAACAGGACAACAGACGAATTTCAGGCTTCAAAAGCAACACAGCTGGAAAAGACATCGAACAGTTAAAAAGCCCTCAGAGCAGAGGAAGGCAGAGAAGATGAATGTACGGGACTCTCAGTGCATTGTAACCTGCAAGCAGATAGGTTAAAACCTGTCTACTCTTTATGATTTTTGCTCTAATTAAATAACCATTTTCATTAGGGATGGTACTGCCATTGCTTCTGGAGGGAACAGGGCTGAAGGTGCTGGAAGGAATGCAGGCACATCAAAGAAGTTTTGGTGTCCTTCAGGCCAGGGCCTGATCCCTTTCACAGCCACCGACACCTGCCCTGAACAGCCCCCTTACACAAACCTTGCCAAGGCTCCAGACCTGCACGGAAATGCATTCAGAGAAGTTGGTTTTAAAGCTGCTGCCATAGACAACAGAAATGTCATGCCTGAAATCTGTGTAAATTGAGGAAGTACACTACATTAGAAATACAAGAATTCCCGTCAGACAACCTCATCTTAAGTTTGGCTTAAGTTTGGGGGATTAGTTTTTTGATAGGCTGAGAAGACTGATAAGAAATTGATTCCTAGAGCAACTACATTTATCATTTTCTTTATATACCTGTCTCTGTTACAGAAATTCAATACCAGAAAAAGAAACCAGAATACAAAGGTTTCTCCCTTCACTATCCCTCAGTTACCACAGTACAGCATCTTCCCCTGCTACAGTACAATAAAAGATAAGAACAGCGCTGAAGAGCTAAAAAAATCTGGAAATTTAATTCACAGACAAATTAGCTTCATTGCATTTAATATTCCCAGTGAGGAAATGAAAAGAAATTTATTCTGTTCCTGCTCTCCACAAATTCACCAGAGGGAATGATATCCCTTAATTAAGGAAGACTGATTGCTTTTTTTTTTCCCAAGCTTTCGTTTGCCCCAAAATAAAATGATGCGAAGTAAATGATGCATATAAAAAAATCAAAACCACACTGGAAATGCTGCAGTCATTCAAATTTCTCATTGTAGTAGATACTACATTCTAAAGAGTTCTTTAATAATCTAGTAGAAGAGTCAGCCAAATGGAGCAATTCATGCCCTGTTTCAGTGGAGCAATAGATTCAGCCAAATAAACTAAACCCAAGGAATTCCTTCTCTTCTTTAAGGGCTGATAATTTAACATTGTGGGATAGTATGAGACTATAAATATTTGACAGCCAATTTTTTTTCTTTAAACTGTTAGAGTATTTGTCATTATTTAAGGAAGTAGATGTGAACTAGTAACTGTTCTTGCAGTTGGTGTTTAGAAAGAATGCTTATCTTTCCATTTATTTAAAAGTGCAGAATTGAGGAGTTTGAAAGTCTATTTAGAGAGAAGACAGCTCAGTACCTTCTACTGCATACTTAGATTATGAAGGCACACTGAAGAGGCTGAATGCAAGGGAGCCTTTGATAATGCGTAGATAAGGTAGACAATGTAGACGATGCCCTTTGTACTGTTTGTTGCTCCTGGCGGGAATGTAGCTGTGGTGCATGCCCTAGACTGGTCACTCAAAGGGCTATGTAAGAAAGGGGTAAATGAAAACTGCTCTCCTGGTTTTGCTCGAGGATCCTTGTAGCCTGGTAGCTTCTCTGCAACAATGACCATAGCAGATGCCTTTAGAAGGGTAAAGAACAGGCGAGGCAT
Source organism: Gorsachius magnificus (assembly GCA_034008185.1). NCBI lineage: Eukaryota > Metazoa > Chordata > Aves > Pelecaniformes > Ardeidae > Gorsachius > Gorsachius magnificus. Next base: position 131,458,290 of record CM067081.1, read on the forward strand.
TAGTGGTGCTCTCCTAACCGCCAAACAAATTTAGCTCCAGAGACTTCCTGATCCTAATGCTTTTTCTCCAATACCCTATGATGTAGTACAGTTCCAAACATTTGTCTAGTCTCTCCTTGAACCCATTTTTAATTTTCATAACATCCTTAGGCAAAGTACTCCACAATTTTATTACTTGTATGAAAACTCACTTTCCTTTATCGGTTTTTAACCTGGTTTCTGCTGGCTTCATTTTGTTGTTCCTAGTTCCTGAGTTGGAAGAGACAGTCTATCGTAATTCATGATCACCGTTCAGGCTTTTGCAGAGCTCTCACACGCCTTTTCTTTTCCAGGCAGAAAAGTTCCAGTCTACTGAGTCATCCCTCCTGCAGAAGTCATCCCATGCTTTTGATCATCCTTGTAGCCATTCTTTGAATGTTTTCCAGTTCCATTATATCTTTTTTGAGATGGCAACAACAGAATTGCACGCAGATTCAAGCCTGGGGCTAGCCATGGGCTTATATGCGGGCATGATGTTATTCACTGTTTTGTTGTCTGTTGTTTTCCTAGTAACTCCTAACTTCTGATTTGCCTTTTACTTGTTTCTGAGCACTGAGATAATGTCCTCATGGATTTATACCCTCATGTTTCATTCCTTAGTGGCAATGATCAGCATGAGGTCATCAATTTGCATGAGAAATGGCAACTTTTCCTCGTGTGCATTGTTTTATATTTATCTGCATTGAATTTCCCCTGCCAATTTATTCATTCATTACTCAGTCATCTAAAATCCCTCCATCATCCTTCACAGTCTGCCTTCATCCTCACTAACTTGGATATCTTTGTACCATCAGCTAATGTCACCTGACAGCTCACGCTCTTCTTCAGGTCATTTATGAGTTGAACATGAGGACGCAGCACAGACCCTTGTGCAACTCCACTGGTGACATCCATCTGCTCTGAAAATGACTGCTTATCTCTACCTTCTATTCCCTTTATTGTAATTAATTATTTTTCAGGATATTTCTTTCTTATATTTTGGCTGCTTAGTGTACTTAGCAGCCTTTGGCAAAGGACTTCTCAAAGCATATCCTATCTGTGGGGTCATCTTCACCCGTCTGCTGCTGATCCTTTCAGAGACGATCAAGGAAGCCTCTCAGACAGGACTTCTCTTTACATAAGTAAGTTTCACTTTTTTGAAGTGTATCCTATTTCTTCACATATCAATGAATTCTCTACTAGGTGCTAATGATTTGTCAAGAGCAGAACTTACCCTCTCACACATGCACACACTGGTCTCCTGGGGCTGCGCTGCTCACCTTTCCAGGCTTAAAAAGTAGTATGAAGCATAAGACCCACGTTTCCCTGGATGCCCCCTCTGGGACCTGTTTTAAAGATCGGCTTCATATATATGCTGCCTTCCAGTCCCAAGGAGGTTCCAAGTGGGAGGTTGCACATTGTGATTAGTAGTTTAATGTTTCCATCCTTGTTTTCTGCTAGGTACCATCTGGCTCCAGCAATTTGCTAGTTTTCACTGTGTCTGTTTGAAACACAATCTCATCCACAATATTTTGATTTCAGATATATCCTTTGCATTTTCCCCCTTATGAAAACTTACCCCAGTGAACAGCAGTGCAGAATGGCTTCATTGTCTCTGAGTTTTGCCTTATCACTAGCTGGCTATACTGAGTCCATAACAGTTTTTTTTGCTCCTGACATTTCTGATGAAGGAGTTAGTACTAGTTTTGATTCCTTTAGCTAGTTCTCCTCAAACTCTTTTTTAGCCTTCCTAATTAGGATTTTGCTTTTAATCTGCCTGACTACACTATTAATTTCATTTTATTGGTTTGGATACAATAGGCATCTTTTTGAAAAATGCCTGCTTACTGCTAATAAACTTACTTACTTGGTTGTTTATGTGTGCCAGCCTCCTTTAATCGTTTCTCCAGCCTTTCTCAATAGGTCATACACAGCAGTGTTAGGCTTCCAGTCTGGTGTTCTTCAGAAGTTTCCATGCTGCTTGTTAGGATTTCTCTTTGCTGACCTTTCTAGCTTCTTTTTAACAAGCCTCCTCATCCCTGCGTAGATTTTCTTGAAGCTGAGGACAATGGCAGTGGTGTATTTGGCCTGTGGTTCTCCTGTAGAGCTGGTGAAGCCGAGACCTCTGCAGTCACTGTCACAGAGTGGGGCTTCCACTGGAAGGGCTAGAGCCACAAAGCTGAGGACTGCATTTGCTCCTGTGGGCTCTCTAACCAGCTGCTCCATGGAATAATTGCTGACAGAGCCCCAAAATGTCATCTCTGTTTCATGTCCCGGCATGACATTTGTTGATCTACAGGAGAGCCATTGAAGTCCCCTCTTAGTACTGGTTTTCTTGCCCACATGGCCTCTCTGATCTCTTTCAGCTTACTGAATTCAAGGCATTTTGCTATCCTGGGTCAGTAACATTGTCTGTCCAACTATGTCCTTCCTATTTAGATCTGGAATTTCAACCTGTACAGACTTTATGTTACTCGTTGAGTTGGTGAGCTTGTAAATTCGATTTGATGCTGAGCTTTCAGTAAGGCAGTGCACTGCTCTGCCTCTGGCACAGTTTATCTTTACTGTGCACTTTATATTCTGTGTTTAGTATCCCATTGACTGCCTTCCTCTGCCCAGGTTTCCAATATGTCTGGTGTACCAGTGTCTGTGGTTTTGGATCAGACATTCTGGTTCCTCATCTTAAATTTTAGATTTCAGACATTGTGTAGAAGTGAATGTACCACTACTTTGGTTCTTTTATTGCACCTTGTATAAAACCCAGTATGTTTGTTTCCCTTTCCCTGCTGGATTGCTTCTATCTTCTGGACTGTGCTTTCCTTTGGGATCCAGAACTTTCCCATTTTTTTTCCTCAAAAGGGTACTCATGCTGAGCCTGGGCTTTTCCACACCTATCGGCTTTCCCCAACTACTTGGGTTTTTTAGCTGGTAAGGGCATATTTTCATTTCCAAATGACTGTCTAGGACCTTCACTTTGCTAAAAATGTCTGAAAATGTTTTCAGTTTTCTGCAATATCATGGTAGAGAGTTAGATACATTGGATGTTTTCAAATCAGCTGGACTTGATGAAATTCCTGCTAGGATACTGGGAGGATTGTGTGAAGTAATGCCAGAACTATTAGCTGTTATCTCTGAGGAATTATGGAGCACAAAGAAAAATGTGTTGCCTCTTACTATTTTTTTAAATAATGAAGGGGCAGGGGAAGCAATCATTGAGCCTCCAGAAGTTAACTACAAGGTGAGTCGCAACCAGTATGGATTTATCAAGAACAAATCACACCAAACCAATCTAATATGCTTCTGTGACAGGACTTGTGGATAGGGAAGAACAGCAGAAAGGTGTGCCTTAAGTTTAGTCAGGCTTTGAACATTGTCTCATATGAGCTTCTCAGAAACAAACTAAGGAAATGTTGGCTATGTACAATTTTTAGCAGGTGAGTGCAATATTGGTTGAAAAGTATATTCAGAGAGTAGATCTTGATCGTTCACTGTTAGCCTGAGGTGTCTATTGCTAACTTTTAAATTAATCAAATGGATGACAGAATAGAGAATATATTTATTATATTTCTATATTACATTGAACTGTGAGGGGCTGCAATTACTTTAGATGACCTTGACAAACTGGAGAAAGTCTGGAAAGGCTAGGATGCAATTTTATTAGGACAAACATCTTCCGCCTTTAGCTCTCAATCATAAGCTGGGCATGGGCTAGAGAGCAGCACTGAAGTGAGAAATATGGAGGCTGCAGCGTGTCCTAAGCTGAAAACTGCATGCGATGCTGCTGCAAGACAGAAAAACCTCTCAGCGGAAGGTTGCCACAGATCAATGTGCAAACAGGGTCATGCTGCCTCAACTCAGCTGCTTCCCTGCTGTCTTAGAGTTAGACTCTTAGACTTAGGTAATGTCAGCCAGAGGACTACCTCCAAAGTGGGTCAACCTTGGGATCTTTGGGACCAGGGCAGTGCTCTGATTCCACTCTGAGGCCTCACAAGAGCAGGTCCTCTGCTTTCATGAGAGGACTCCAGCTGTACTGGGAGTCTAGACATTAACAATAATAGACAGGCCAACTTCCAAGGCACAAGTATGGTTTTACTTTCCTGAAGGCATCAGTTCTGGTACTCCAGAGTCCTAGGCTCAGATGAAATATTAATTCAGTCTCAAGTCTAAAAGGAGCCCCTCAGTTGTGGTTTTGAGTCCACATTCTTATTCAGACTGAGAGTCATGAAAAATCTCCTTTATTTTCTGCCCTTCCATCACCATGAAATCTGAAGGCTGAGGTGGATCTTTCAGGAGAACAGACTGTTATTGACACTGTTGTTCAAAGGGCCTCCTTTATATCATATACCATAGCAGGTTTTCTCTGTCTCTGTTTCTCTGGGGAGATGCACTGGATGTCTTAGGGTGCCTCTGCTGTGTATTTGGGGTGGCTGTGTATTTTAGACTGGATATAAAGAAGAAATTCTTTACAATGAGGGTGGTGAAACACTGGAATGGGTTGCCCAGAGAGGTAGTGGAGGCCCCATCCCTGGAAACATTCAAGACCAGGTTGGACGGGGCTCTGAGCTCACTGCAGGGGGGTTGGACTAGATGACCTCTAGGGGTCCTTTCCAACCCAAAACATTCTATGATTCTATGGAGTCTTTTTATGACATCTATTTCCTCTCAACATTTTCAGCAAAAAATGAGATTTTTTTGATAGGTGGTTTATCTCTGGGGTTTGAGACTTCTGTTATCCTTAGCCTGATATTCTAACTTATCCTAGTTGGAAAAGAGATGAGACTACTTCTTTGTCTGGAAGAGATGAACAAAAGGGTTTGGCTCTTTATCTCAGGATGGAATGGCACATCTGAAGAAATGAGTAAGGAACATACTGCTGAGTAATAAACACAAAAATACTCTTCTCTCATCCCAGCTGAATAAACAGGAGTATTGGAATATTATTTCTGCATTGTTCCAGATAAGGGCAGGAGAGGACTCAGCTGGAGGATCATGTCCAGTTCCTGGTGCTTTAATTAAGGGAGGATGTGGAATGGCTGGAGAGTCGGAGGAGAGAACTGGGGGTGACCACAAGTCTAGAAAAGATGGCTCATGAGGAAAGGCCAGCCGAAGGAATTTGCATAACTCAATTTAGAAAAGAGACAATGGAGTGGGTGGCCCAGCAATGATCTTTAAATATTTTTAAGATAGACATAAAGAGAACGAGAGTGAATTTTTTTCCGTGTCCACTACAGGTGAATAATAACTTAAATTATGGGAAGTGAGAGCCAGGTGAAACATCTGTAAATTTTCCCTGTGTTGAGGGTAGTAAATCAATGAAACTGGTCGTCTTTGGAGGATGTGGAGTCTCCATGAATGGAGACTGGCACAGGTATAGCTGATTCTGATTTCAAAAAGAGGAGCTGACTAGATGGCCTCTCTGGCCTCCTCTCAGCCCTACTTTGCTATGTTCTGGGAAACCCAGCATCTCCAGCCCTTCTTCCCTGACTCTTCTCTTGCTCACTTCACACCTTTACCCCTATTTTGCACACATACTGCAGGTTGTTCTTATTTGTGCAGTTATTTGCTTGACGGTAGTCTTAGATATGCGTCTGAGATGAGCAGTGCTGTATGTTTTCATGCTGGGAATAGGCAGTCATTGTCCTCCCTCCTTCAGCATTTCCCAGCAATAATTACATGACTCTGGAACTGCCCTCTGAAATGCCTTTTTTATGGTTGTGTGCTCAGACTGCGACCCTGCTTGTGCACTCCCTCCCTGCTACCTGCAGCCCATGACTCCTCTTATGACGGTGAGTGAGTCTCCTACATCAAACCCTGATGTGATCTTTCCTCCCACCCTACTGGCTTGATTCCAGCATTGCTGGTGAAGAGGTCTGTCAGAGTCTGTGGCTCCAGTGTCTTTATGAAGAGGGGTAACATGGTGAAAAGACTCCATCATCTCCCTTCTGGCCAGTGGAGTGCCACAGAGCACTCCAGACCTCCCTCACTTGACGAGATGCAAGGGAACAGACTTCCACAGTGGGACCCAGAAGCATGCTCCTGGTTTCTTCTGTTTGGTTTTTTTTTTCAGGGAGGAAAGGAGGAATGAAGAAAAAGGGTAAGGATGAGATGAAAGAAAGGATACCACAAAAATTCAGGTTACTGAGAGAATCTAGGGATGTAGGAAGATTCAGACTGATGGACAGCAGAATACATTGTGCTCCACCTACGAGCTGCCACATCCAGGGAATCTAAGACAGACGTGGTGTGGGAGAGAGGCAGGCTCCCCCACGCCAAAGGAGTTGTCAGCTGAAAGGTCCTTCCAGGGCTTGGGTTAGGATGAAGTCAGAAATCCAGCCTGTGATTTGCAAAGTCCACTCTGCTTGATTGTCTTCCCTGTGTGAGAGGACAGAAGGGATCCCTGCACCTTGCAAGTGAAGAGGATCATTGTTTTTCTGACCTGAGGAAAAAGAAGAGATTTCAGGTACAGGGCCATAGTGGCAGTGTGGAGCAACTGGGGTAAGACCCCATGAGGCACGGTTTTGCCAACACGTCTGTGAATTTGGATTACCTTATTTCAGGCAGTCGAAATCCACTAGCTCTCTCGGAGCCCAGCCAAAAGAGAATGGTCCTTGTCTGGTGCTGTACATAGTAACAAAGTCACCTCTGTTTTACAACCAAGGGCGCAGACCACAGAGGTCAGGACCAGTGTCCTGATAGCCTCAAAGAACAGCTCTGAATGCTCACAGACTGAAAGCAGGGAGGCTGTGCCAGCGCAGCGTTACTAGCAATTAACTGGCTGTGGATTACCAGCCTCAGTGTTTCTCTCCAGACCCAATCTGCTTTTGCATCCTGCGATTTCACTGTGTCCTGTTGTCACTGGCTTAGCAGATCTTTGCTTGGTGCTCTCTGATGCATGCTAGTTAAACCTGATCTTGCTTCAGACCCTGTCTCCTAAAGCTGCTGCAGATGTTCACTACCTTATGGGAAGACTTGTAGGTGACATATTGGCACACGAGGTAAGCCAGAAAGAAAGGCTCAGAAATAACATTTTACCACATGTGACAGTACACGGGAGATGTGAGACTTTATATGGTTGGACTTCCAGACACACAGTATAGAGTCCTGCCACGTGAGCTAGAGAAGTCATCTGCTAGTGGGAAACACTTTTCCTTTTTGAGAATCTTATACTGGGGGTAGATGAGACATGTTTTCCCAATGGGCTCTGTAGCTATTTGCTGTTCCACAGAGCAATGCTGAGAATAGATCACACTCTCTTCTGGGTTTTGGAGACAGAGGTGGTTACAGAAAGAACAATCAAATATTTGGTGGTCTCCTAGAATGCTTTTTGCCCAGTGTGTCACAGGCTGTCCCCTTCTGCCTCTTCTCCAAATTTTTCCCCTTGTCTTGATTCTTCTATCCCCCTGAAGTCCTGTCATCACAGCATGTCCCTGTCCTGTGTTACTCCCATCTGCTCTGTCTCTGTCCTTGTTGCCTCTGTACAGCCCATCCTGCCTGTCCCAAGGTGCTGTCCTGCAGCCCCCCTTCTGAGCCATTATTTTTCTCTTCCTTCTCCCCTCCAGTGCTGTTTAAGGGTGAGTCCAAGCACAGGTGGCATGGGGGGTGGGAGAGTGGGGGGTGACCAGCTCTCCGCCCTCTGCTCCTATTTGGGGCTTTCTGAGTTCCTCTGGCCATGGGCAGAAGCATGCTCTGCGCTAGGCAAGTCTTCAGTAAAGGTAACATCTGGATTTCAGACAAGCTCTGCTGAGCATCTGCAAGCACAGAGCAGTGATTTACAGCTAGGTCAGATCTGTCTGGATTTTCATATGGCCAGCAAGTACAGGCTGATGCCCCCAGGGATCAGCCCGTGCTAATTTCAAGCCCCTGCATGAAGCACTGGACTGCAGTGAAACCACTATAAGACATTTTCAGCATGGGCCAACCACCATATTTTTCACTAACCTCATTCTTGGAAGTTGCTGACTGGCTTTCAATGAAACGTTCCCAGAAAAATTCAGCCCAACACAGAGACCAAGGATGGAAAATTTCAGCCTAGAGTGATTAAAATATGACAAAATTAAAAGCAACTGAAAACTGGATCTTATAATTGAAAGTGTTAGGCAATGTTAAATATAAGATTTGTTGCCATCTCCACCTACAATAGAGGGATGGCTATATAAATATTTAATTTGGGGAAAACTTTCTTGCATGACTGACAAGCAAGGAAAAAGAGTTTTCCTTCCAAACATGGGGCACATGCCCAAGAACGACATCTGATAAGGAAAACCAGTGGTGACTGTATGCAAACTGTTACATGATCTGAGTTATTCACATTGCTTAGAGTTCACCAGATTCTTCACCCAAGTGTTGTAAAGTCCCAGACTGAACCCACCACTAGTGGATGCATCAGTGAGATGGATGTCAGCTTGACCCATGGCGATTTGCCATCTGTGAAAAGCAAACAAACAGAACCAACTGGAGTAATGAGCATCGTGATTGTAATAGGAACTGGAGCACAGATTTACACAGGATCTTTGTGTTTGGACTCACGAGCCTTCAGCTATGTTAGTATTGAAAAGCAAGCAACTGCAAAACCCCAGCTGTGCAGATATGTGCAAAACCAAAGCTTTGGCCGTTGACTTCTTGACGCTCTACCTGCAAGGCTGGACCAGATGTGTGAGTATTTCCTATATTATTTTCTTCACTTCTCAAAAGAAGGCATCAAGGTTTCCTGCAAAGTTTTTAGAGAGCCTTTTCAAGTCTTTTATTGTACTCCAGTGGTAGAGCTCCAGAACTTTAAAACCTGCCCACCTTTTTCAAGTATAGAGCAGGGGCTGTAGTAAAAGGCACTATCTCTGTGGCAAATGTTGATTTCCTTAGAACTTTAGAGCTTCACAGCTAAATCAGATGTCTAACTAGTATCAGAGAAAATACTACTTAGGGGACAAGAAGTCATTGCTACTTTGAATTGAGACCATTGCTGAAGGAAGACAATATATCTAGATGCAAAGTACAGTCTCTTAAAAGCCACAGCACAAACCCAGAGATTTTTCCCCCTACCTGATCCAAAATGCAGTAGTCACAGACTATTTTTAATTCATGTAAAATTATGATAACCATGAAACCATAAACTTTATGGTTTGGTCAGTTGGCTGCAATGTGCACCCCTAAAGTAGGGGTGTACTGAGATCAGCATAATAAGAAGTATGACAGAGGACCATGAAGATAACTCATAGGCTGAAACGAAGATCAGGCCAGACCAGATGTAGCTACATTTATTGCTGTGCTGTGCACCAGAAAATGTTAAGAATAAAACACAGGGAATGAAGATTTCCAAACATATTAGCAGGCACTCTTGTGATGTGATCATATCAGTTTTAAGGCCATAGTGCCTGGCAGGCCATCAAGGACTGAATTTTTTTTTTTTTTTTGGTTGTTATTACCAACATAGATTGATATACATGACCCAAAGCTGACATCTAGCGGAGGGAGAATGAGCGCAGGATTTTCCTTCCCGACCCAGGGATGCACTCCGTTGTGTGCAGATAGAGATAGCACTTTGCTCTTCTCTTCAGAAGTGACCTGAAGGCTGTCTGCTGCACGGGCTGTCCTGGGCAGGAAAGTCAACCAAGGAGGCCACGGGCACGCCAGCTACGCGTGCACACCTTGTCCCGTTCATGACACGTGTATCCGAGGCCAATGCCAGAAGCTGGCTTCACAGTGCCATCGGCAGACAATGAGCTCTGAAGGCTGAATTTAAAAAACCTTCAAAAGACGGTGGTGTAGGTGATTATGCCTGGTACAGTGTGGTCAGGGTCTTGCGAATACATCTCACAGAAGAAAACATGTTCATTACAGCTGTAAAAAGCAACCTAGGATTTCTGCGGTCAGGAACGTCAGATCCACAGTCCTGGATCAGACCTGTCTCCTCGACACCAGGTCCTGAGGTTGCAGCTTTGTTCAGCTTCCAACTCTTTCCCAGTCCTTTGGCTCATGCACTGCCCCATCTGGGCTGCTTGGGCTGGGAGGGCAACAATACTGGTAAAATTTTGGGAATGTTTTCACAAGTTTCTGCCCCACTCTTTGCACCTGGCATCACATGTTTATGAGAAAATGATCTCAATTTTCAGTTAGTAAAAATCAAAGTTTCAAGCTGTCATGCTTGCATGGAAAAATTGAAAACCTGAACCCTAAAGGCTTGAAAAAAACAAAAGACAAATAAAATCATCCAGTGCTTACTTATCATATCTTGCAAATTTAAGTCAATATCATAAAGCTGTTGTCACCTGAGTCCCAGTTTGTAATTCTTAGCAGGGGAGATGGAAGGAAGCACAGAGAAATCTCACCAGCTCCAAGCACAGGAAAGGGAGAGGACTGATGGTCCTCCTGGGAGATGGCTGTGTGGGGAAGCCAAAGGAGGGAATCTGCAAGCCCAGGGGGAGAGCAACCAGATCACGACAGCACTCATAGCCCTTTAAAAATGTCAGCAGACAAAGGGTACTTTACTTGTTCATGTACTTTAGGAAGCGAAAAATGTCTCTTCCAACATGGCAGTAAAGATTCAAGGGTCTGTAGCTGTGGGCTTTAACAGCTCATACTGTCTGTGGATCCTGATTTTGGTGGGATTTGCAGCACATTCAGAAGCAAGTTGCCAACAATGAAGAGCACAGCTCCAGTGCTGTGTCCCAAGCAATCACATTGCTGACAAGGTGATGCGTGGTTTTGGATGGAACTTTTAATCATCTGATAGCAAAACAAAGTTAGTCTTATCCAAACAGTACAAAGTTTACTGCAGGACTGAGCTTTAATCTCTGGTAGTTGCTTATTGACTGCAGAAAAAACAGCAGCTACTCAGTGAAAAGACCTCCTCCACATCCTGTTTGCAGGCAAACGTGAAGGAGAATCTCACCTCCTGCAGCTCTCCCCGAAACCCAAAGTAAGTCTGAACTGAGGTATGAATTGGGAGACAATGAGGACTTGGGCCTGCGTTATTTAAAATTCCCATTTATTTTGCCATGAGAGGACTTAGTTTATTTTTTCGTGCTTGCTGGCTTTGACCTTTCTAACAGTTGGAAAAGCGGAAGTCATGATACGTGATTTTCGCTATATCGTGATGTATGACATATGAAGACTGGTGCTATCAGCAATGCTTGATGACTTCAAGGCATACAGAGAGGGCTTGGGATACTTTTACCACCTGCTGGCTAATGTCTGTCAGAGGAGACAAAGCAGTACTGAAGAAATCAGTCGCACTTCTTCTTCATCTTCCAGTGAGCCCCTCATCTTTGGCTCTTTGCTAATGGAGAATTATGGCTCCTGATTTTCAAGTGTATATGCAGGCACTTCAGTCAGTGAGACATATCCATGTCTGCAGTTTGACAGGTTGGATCTGTGTACGTAACCTATGTACGTACCTGTGCCAGAAGCATGCAACATTGGGCACATGGGACTGGGTTTGGTGAAGCTTGCGGTCCCCGCTAATCTGCAGTGGGAGGCCAATCCTGAAAACTAGAATATTTACTTCTTCCTGTACATTTTTAGAAAAACTAGACCCAAGCCACAGCTGGTTTAAAACTTTATGTTTCCATATACCTTGCAAAGCTCCTATTTTAATCACAGCTGCGGAAGTAATTGCAACAAACGATTTAGCAAATTGGTTTTGTCTGTGTTTTGTACATGTTTCCTCGCACACGGGCATGGTTTGCTAAAACATTAATTTGCATAGCTTTTAGTCCTGGCTGGTTCAAAAGCATGCAAGTGGCAGGCGTTTGCTAGGCAGCATTTATGTTGGTTTGATCAGACATCTGGGTCACACAGCGTCACTTCTGTTCCCTGAAAGACTGAGGGTAGTTCTTAGAATCATGCTTCATGTTGTGGAATTTGCTTTTTGCAAGTGTTTTCTCAGAGTTTGTCCAAATTTTGTATGCTCCTTTTTTAGCATGTATCAGTGCTGAGGTATGTAATGCAAACACCCAGAAGATATTTGTTACAAAAGAGAAATGAAGATCTGTAGAAAATTCTTTGGTTTTCTGCAGCTCTGGCCTTGATAGTGACTTGCACTTCGAGTCTGGACATAGTTTTGCAATGCATTCATGCTGGAGCAGGTTAGATGTAGACTCCATATTTACTTGCTTCCAGATTTTATGAGCCTGAATTTAGTCACTGCACTCCATTACTAATTGTTCAGTCAGGGAGACGTCCTAAGGGGCAATCCAGCAAATGATGTTTTGGTCCAACCTTGGAGGAGAATTAGTGGAACAAATAACTCAGCTAGTTTTAAGATGGAATTTATGACAGAATTACACGACTGCTGTGTCTTAAAATAGCAGAGGACCAAAAATGTCCTCTTTAGGTTTCTGTTTGTCAAGACAGAATAAGGAGAGGCGCAGAGGTGCAGGCTTCTTCCTACTCTTACAGCTGTATCTGCAAGTTTTCCTCATACTAGAGGAGAGGATGAATGGCAATATAGACTGAGACAAGCTCTCAGCAACTCTTCTACGAGACAGATGGGTCCAAGGTTTGCATTAAGTGACATTAGAGTCCCTGGAAGAGAGAATGACAGTTCAGGGATCTAATTTCCATTCCATGTTATTCTTTTCTTCAGGGTTCCCAGAGCCTCTCTCAGCAATGGCTATGGTGTGTCTTTCAGACTTCGAAGCTTATGCTAAAAAGTATTTACCCAAGATTGCTTGGGATTTTTTTGCAGCTGGAGCAGATGACTGTAGCACCCGAGATGAAAACATCCTGGCATATAAAAGGTAATGTGAGGAGGAAATGAGGGGTGTTGTACTGGAAGCTTTTAAACTTAAGTTTTTTTGCAAGTGTTTGGACTTCACAAGCCAAGATTCCTTACACCTTGCCCTTTCAAAGTGGTGCCCAAGCAAAATGCACTTACCCAAATGACATACATCATATGCTCTGATGCTAGTCTGAATATGACATAGATTGTATGAGGCATAAAAGATGCTGAGGATCCAGGCAAATGGTAGGGTATAGTACAGAATGGTATGGTATGGTATGGTTGGTACGGCATGACAGGACAGGAAAGGGGATGAGTGGCTATAATAGAATGAGATACAATGGGGACCGTGTGGTCAACAGTAGGAAGCCTACATGTAAGTAGTATGGGATTTGGGGAACACGCTGCAGAGAGTGAGGGCAGGCACAATATACAGTGAATGGTGGAGTGGAAGGCAGAGACCTGGGACTGGGCTGCAACTAGAAGGAATCTGTGTGACAGACAGTGGGAGGAGAAGAGCTGGTGAGCTGAAGCAGGAATGCAGAAATGATGTACTGTGGCCAGTGAGCAGGGGTATGGGATGAATGAAAAGTGCAAGTGGCTGAACTGCTGGCTGAATTGACCTCTAAAAGTGAACAGAAATGACAAAGAGCCTTTGTTATATGGTGCTTTCTTTATTGGCTCAGATTCCTGCATTGCAATAGGTAAACAAAGACCTGCTTTCCATGAAACTTCAGGCAAGCCACTGGACAGCCACCATCCTGAGGGGTTTTTATTGCCTTACAGAATTCATTTCCGGCCACGTATGCTGCGGGACGTATCTATGATGGACATTAGGTCTAAGCTCCTGGGGACTGAAATCAGCTTTCCTGTAGGAATCGCCCCTACTGGCTTCCACCAGCTAGCATGTCCTGATGGAGAGAAAAGCACAGCCAGAGGTACTCTTCTGCTTTGTTGCTGCATAGCAAAAAGGGGTTTTTTGGGAAAGCCTCAAGAAGCTGTTAGGATGACTTGAAGTGTGGCTGAGCAAAATCTTCAGGCTTGAAGGGACAAAATCCTTTCCAACTTTCTGGCACGTCTTTTTGTGGATGTCCCACTTGGGTCTGGTGACACAGAGTGCGTGGGCAGCCGTATAGACATTGTTCTACTTCTCCAGCTACCACTATTATGAGATCAGCCCTGCGGAGGCTGCTGTAAACTTAAGACAGAGTCTGTGGACAAATTTTTGTTGTACACCAAGGACCACAGAGGTTCCTCAGTGCTGTGGGCTCTAGATAGGACATAAAAGTGGTGGACTTAGCCTGTAAATTCCTTGTTACTGATAAGAACAGTGTCTCCCTTGGAGAAAAGCATAACTTCTCTTCCCAAATCCTGTGGTGGGTTTGGAGAGCTGACCACTGGAAATATCTTTTTTCCTCTGTGTGTTTCTGTGTACACAGAGTGCATTTGCCAGTGCATTCCTGCAAGGACAGAGTCATAAAGTTCATGCTTTTTAAAAAAAATAGTTGCAAAATGAAAGTGCCACTTAGTAAATTACCTCTCCCTTTCCCGCTTCTGTAACCATGATCCTAAACCAGCACATGGCCATTCTTAAACCTGGGGCCATATCTGCCAATTCATAGAATGCTGTGTTTGGTAGGATATAAGTAAAAGCGGAGTTCAGGTGTTCTCTGCAAACTGTACATAAGAAAATTTTGTACCTGGTATCTGGCAGGACTGTTCAAATAACCTTGATTCTGCTTATTTTCCAATACCTCCTGAAGCGGCCAAAGCGATGAACACCTGTTACATTGCCAGCACGTACTCCACCTGCACGCTGGAGGAGATCTCTGTGGCCGCCCCCGGCGGCCTCCGGTGGTTCCAGCTCTACATCCACCGCAACAGGGCAGTTTCCCAGAAGCTGGTCCAACGGGCGGAGGCCTTGGGTTTCCAGGGTCTCGTCCTCACCGCGGATCTGCCCTACACGGGCAAAAGACGCGACGATGTCCGCAATGGTTTCTGCCTTCCTCCCCACATGAAACTGAAGAACTTGGAAGGAGCCTTTGAGGTTTGTAAAATGAGCCCGTCCTTTCATTCACTGAGCTGGTGTGTACCACATGAGACAAAAACCACCGGGTAACTGCTGCTTTGGCATCTGCTGTACCCGGGGCGTATCTTCTCCCCTTCTGGTTCTGCAGCGTCCTGGTTTGACCTCCTGCCAGCCTGGGTTCTGGCTTCAAAATCCCAGTCCAGCTGCCTTAGAGACACCGATCGCCATCCCCATTGTAATTATTCTCCTCCAGAGACACGTGCTTTCCAGAGCTGATGAACATATCTGTTAGCGAGTTTAATTAATCTGTTCTAGGGCAGGGAAAGACATCAAGGGGCCTCTGTATAGTTACAGCTCAGATGAGGTTTCCTTCTGTCCTGTGGCTATAGGGAGATGATTGCTCTGAGTACGGACTGCCACCCAACAGTTTGGATCCTTCGGTCACCTGGAACGATATCTACTGGCTGCGGAGCCTGACCCACCTGCCCATCATCATCAAAGGCATCTTGACGAAAGAAGATGCAGAGCTGGCAGTGAGACACGGAGTTCAGGGAATTATTGTGTCCAATCACGGTGGAAGGCAACTGGATGGAGGACCTGCCACTGTGAGTGAGAAAACAGATGTCCCATTAGTGTTTATTGTATGCACATTTGCACTAACCTGGGTATCTTTATGCTTGTGTTTGTACACATGCTTCTGGGGACTTGGGTATTCGTTGCATGGCTGTAGATGCATGCAGATGTACTTTAGCTTCAAACTGGTAAGATGCATGTCTTGGCATGGGCTACCCACTGAAGAATTTTCTCAGCTTCTTGGGAGGGTTCTGTAAGCAGCACTGAACCCACATTAACTGCAGATACGCTACGTGCCTAAGTTAGTAAAAGTTTTCTGCCCATGTCTTCATTAGACGGGGCAGTGCACACGTACTCTTTGCGCACTGCAGCAAAAATAAAACAAAGCTCTGGAACCAAAAATGTACAAATGAGAGCATAATGTATTCTCATTGTTCACATCTGCCAAAACATGCACAAACAATACAGCTAGATTTAGTGAGAGGTCTGCTTGCGTATTTACAGACTCAAGTCTAAATGGGAATTTATTGACTTTCATAAGCCAGAAAAAGGAAAACTTATGGAGAAAAATTCCCCCACTTTTTAATCTGTACAAAGAAATTGTGGGTCATTTGGATGCATGTGTATTTCACTGCTTTAATTTGGCTTCTGTCAATTTTTCCAACTGTTCTTCTTTCACAGTTCTGTATCGCATCTTATCTTATGGACTTTCTTTTCTCTGTTTTCCTCTGTAAAATAAAAATAGGCACCAGGGAATTCTCTTCTATTCTATGTCAGCGCTGACAATAATGATTGAAAAAAAATAAATGCAAAAGACATAATAATGGAAATGGCATCTACATTAAACTGTTCCTTTACCTTAGAAGTTTCTTTTCTTTACATACACAGACAAATCAGTAGCTAGCTAGTTCAGCTGTGCTAGTTCTCTGGTACCAAGCTTGGCAGCAGAAGCTATTGCCCTGGAAAGCTTTGGCCTGAAAGATTTCAGTCTCAAATTCTGAAAAAAATTATGACCAATTGGAAAAACCTACTTAGTAATCTTAGTTATAGCTGCTCTACTTAAAAAAGATGAAAAGAAGGCAAAAGAGTATAAGACACTGCAGAAAAGAGACCTTTGGGTTTTCTGTGAAGGTGAATTAATTAGGCCTAGCACAATGTCCTGCCACTGGTTATCCTGCCTTTGGGACGAGAGCCAGCACCTCTGTGTGGTACTGCCCTGCACTACCAGCCTGGCTCTACAGCTATGCTCTGCAGAAAAGACCTTAGGGAACCAGGAGACTTAGCCTGGAGGAAATGGCACACTGACTGTGCTACAGAGCAAATGAAAGCCTTCAGAGATGCTTCATGGGGTTTGAGGAGGCTTTCAACAGGTGGTCACTAGGATTAGGTTGAAATGCTAAGTTTAGGCAAGTTGGACAGTAGCAGGGATTAGTTTGACACCAGCCTTTTTACAAACATGTACCATTCATCATTGCTCAAATGAAAGTAAGATATTTACAACAATTATTTCCATTGAAATTTATTTTAAAAATCTTTCAGACAGCAAGTGAAAAAGTTACTTTTTCACTTTTCAGAAGTGATAGCAAAGAATATGAGTATAAGCAAAGCACTGGAAAATGGAATTAACTATCTGGCAAACAGAACAGGGAGCTGCACTTTATTCTGCAGCTTTTGGTGCCGAGCTGTCTGTGATGCATTGCCACATTTCAAGTCGAGAAGGTACGCCATTACAGTATTGCATCCCTTCCTGTCCCTTTGGAAAACCTCCTCTTTCTCTTGCAACCAAAAGCTGAGCTCGAGGTGAGAGTGGCTGCTTCTTTGCAGATTGAGGCTCTGGTTGAAGTTGTGGAGGCAGTTCAAGGCAGAGTCGAAGTTTATTTGGATGGTGGAATACGAAAGGGAAGTGACATATTAAAAGCACTGGCGCTGGGAGCAAAATGCGTCTTTATTGGAAGACCAGCTTTATGGGGCCTGGCTTACAAGGTGAGTAAGGAGCTTTGAGTTTGTATGTCTACTTAGATTCTCTAACACGCTGCTGTTGTTATTTAGAAGTCATAGACAGTTTTCACCAGTGAAGAATCTTATCCTTTTCTTTTGTTTTGTTTTGCTGAATTTTAAGTGGAAACACCCCAAACTGAATCAAACCCAGATGTTTTCTGTGATCTAAAAATACCACTGAATTTTATGATTTCAAAATTATTTTGAAGCTGTTAATATTGTTTTGTGGGACTTGACTTCTCGGTGTTGCAATTCAGTGCTAAAATACTGTAGCACTCAGGACCATCAGTGCTTTTGAAAATTGGAGGTGGGGTTATTTGCCACAAAGATGAGTCTGAAAATTTTATTTTCTGTCAGCTTACTTGGAAACAACATATGGTTTTGATACAGCAGCTTCATAGCGATGTTATGAATTCTTCAGAAATACATACAGAACTCCATCCCACCGATGTCTGAAACATTTTGGACAAGACTGAGCACAACCGTGTCCTGGAGGTGCCTGAGTGCGCCACTGCTATCTCAGTTCCAGCTTTGCTGCTTCTCAACTACCAGCATATTTCTATGATCCAGTCATGAATTAGACCTCTGATGCAGAAGGTTAACATAATATAGTTAAAATTAAAATGTAATTATAGTAGTTGTTTGCTTTGCTAAATTTTTGCCTTTTATCCTCTGAATTGAAGCTTTCAAGCTTTTCTCTAGAAGAAAAAATATTTATTTTTATGGCCTAGAAACATTTCCTATCTTTTAAATGAGACTCCTGTCCAGTGGTGTGAGTGCTATGGATTCCAGTAGCTAGCCTTTAAGCAAGAAATCGCCTGAATCTTCTGAGAAACCTGGAAGAATTGGCAGCACTGTTTCTGTTGCCAGTGAACATAAAAAAGGGCCTAAGATGAAAAGGGTGTTGCTGTAATTTGCCCCCATTTTTTCCACAATGCAAACAGAAAGGAAACGAGATTTTTTGAGTTTAACTGTGCTTTGGTTTTATATTCCATAGAACATTCCTAAAGGTGTATCTCAGCGGCATTACCCTAGCATACAAGAGAGGGAGGGCATGAACAAGCACTGACATTGCCTTGCACCCAAGGCATTCTTTATTGCAAGAAATAAAAATAAAATTTAAGCGAAAAAATAAAAAAAAATCCTCCAATATTTTACAGTAAGATTAAAATCATATGTACATTTTATTGGCTTTTGAGCTTCTTGGTGTCTCTTTCTCTGAGGAAAACACACTGTACTATTTTTAAAGATTCAGTCTGGTATCTGAGTAAACTAAAGTTTTTAAAGCTGTACCATATATTAAACTCTCATTACTTCATAAAATACTGTCAGCATCGTAAGGCTTGACATTTTAAAACAAGCCCATTGGTGGAGGTTAAATGAAAGCTAAGAAAAAAAGCCAGCTAGAAAATGTCAGAAGTGAAAAACAGCTTTGTTTTCTTTCCCTGTTCAGCTGTATCACAAAAGAAAAAGCATCTAAATTAATCTGTGATGAACTGAGGACATGGATCATATCATTTTAATCATTCATCTGTGTGAGAGCTCGGAATTGGCATGGACTTAAGGGACTGTCCCAGCTCTCACAGTGCAGGCATCCTGCAGCATCGCTCTGTGCCAGTGCCCCTTTTACCCTGACTGCTTTCTTTGTTGGAGCAGGGTGAAGAAGGTCTTCAAGAGGTTTTGAGAATTTTGCAGGATGAGTTTCGTCTGTCGATGGCCTTAGCTGGTAAGTGTTTTGCAGGTTGTTTGTAACTGGTGATACAGAGGTTTCTGCATGCAAGCCATCGAACATCGGAAGTCTGACGGCTGGGTCACAAAAAGGGAATCCATGTGAGCTGCGCTGGTTCTAGTTGCTATATTTAAGGTGATTCTCTGCTTCCTGTGAAACCACGTGGCATTTCAGGTGCCGTAACAATGAATCTTGCAAGGAGTAAGTAGGTTAAAGCAACTTTCTGACCCAAATAAAGAGATGCAAAACCAAGTAGCCCTGAGCAAAACTTGGAATTGCTGTTTTGCTGGGAATCGCAGCATATGTTTTTAAGTATTTAATATTTACCAGGGTAAAATGCAACCAATTTTTTTGCTGCATGAAAAGTTCAGAAAAAATGGGTGCAGAATTTTTCTCTGTGTATTAAAGAATAGAGTCTGTTGGTATAGGTTCAAATCTCTGCATCCTGCATGTCTCTGTGTCTCCTCCTAGCTTTTACTGTCATTCCTCATTCCGCGTTTCTCACTTCTGCTCCTACCAGTTGCTGCCATGTTTGATCCCCTCACTGAACAGCAAATTTGCACAGCCCAGTGCAAACTCCAGTTTCACACATGAACAAGTGTGACGTGCAGATCCAGTACAGAAGCATTCAGACATCAGCAAAAGGTCTTATCCCACCTCAAATCATGTTTTAAAGATTTTCATGCTCTAGTGACCATGAACTCAAGTGGATAGCAACGCTGACTGGGAGACCAGAACTGAAATCCCTCTGGGCATTTCTTAATAGGTTTTTGGGGTTACTTTTCAACCAGTAAAGATTCCTACAAGGTTTTTTTTCCAGGAGGCTCTCACACTTCTTCACAGGCAAAAGGGCACTGAGCTCGGCAAGAGTAGCAGGTTGGGACCTTTTTGGCACGGCTGTGAAATTCCACCCAGATTTGACCAAATGAAACAGCAATGCAAATCTCCACCTTCAGTCACTTGACACATGGCAATCCCTGTGTCTTTTCTGTCCACCTTTCACTTCTGGCTGGATCAGATGGCTCCCTGCTCAGCTTGTTATAAGGATCTTTTTTTTTTTTTTCATGTTTTTAACTCTCCTTATGCAGGAATCCCTGTGCCTAACCTCAAGGCTGAAGATGCCATTGAGGAGTAGGACTCCTGTGAGCGAGCTGCTGAAGCACCAACCTATCCCCACATGGCTCATACATGATTCAGGGAGAGGGCCTTCCAAGTTTCATCCACAGACCTTTCTCTCTCACCAACATGTTTCATTTCTCTATTTATTTCAGGCTGTGCCAGTGTCTCAGAGATTGGCCGACACCTAGTTCAGTTCTCAAAGCTGTGAACAGCCTCCTGCAACACCCACCGAACACAGGCAGCTCACGCTAAGGTCCCAACCAGACTGAAGAGAGAAAAAGAAGGTGCAAAGGTGCCATAAGTATCTGATAAGGCCTTCAGGAAACTTCTGAGGAGATTAGGAAAGGCTCTGTGTTAGCAAAGGCCGTTCTCTGCTTTTATTGAGACCGATTTGTTCTTTAACACTTCGGGTAATTGTTATGTGCTTAAATACATTTACTTTAAACTGGCTGTTCTGTGGCATTACCTCTGTTCGGCCTTACTCCCAAGCTCTGTTACATCAGGCAGCCAGACATGGAAAACTATGTGCCTTGCTTCTTCCACTTGGTTGTCCTACCAAGTCTGGCTGCAACTCAAGCTATGCACTGCCTCTGCTCCAGGGCAGTAAGTGTTGCGGCTGATTTCCATAGCTTTGGCTTTCCTGGATGTATTCATAGCAGATACAGAAAGAAGATGCAACAGCTAACAGTCACCCCAGCTACCCTTTGAAGGTGGAGGCAGTTCTTGCCCACTGCTTCCAAATGCAGAGCACTGAAATCACTGGTAACTAAAGCAACACCCTGTGCTCCCTGCTGAGAGTGCCTCTTCCTTCACTACGTAGTTAACTTGCATGGCAAACTCATCTGAGCAGAGGTCAGGATCTATGCATTCTCAGAGCACAGCACAAGTTTATGGCAGTGCATAAGTAACTCACCCGGTGCCCTGGTCTCTGCCCACGGGTGAGCACGGCCGGCACAGGCTGACGGAGTAGGCAGGAGCTGCTGGCACCACCTGAGCAGCACATGGCCTTTGCTCTCTGAAGATGGTGCAGAGGCAGCGGTGTGCCTGCTGCCAGCGTAGAGCAGCATAAACTCTTGCTCTCTGAGGTAACAGAAATGTGGTCTCATCCCCTCCCTGTCCAAGCTTCTTCTTAAGACGCAGGTCTTGCCTCCCCATGAGGAAGAACTCCCTCAGCTGTGCCACCCACCTGCCATCACCTGGTGGTGATTAATCCTTAGTAACAACTAGGAGCTCACTCACTCTTCTCTTTCTTTTATTTCTTTTCTCTCTTGCTTTCTTGCTTTTTTAAAAAAAATTTTCTTTCCTTTCTTTCTTTCTTTTCTTCTAGTTTCTCTTTCACCTGGATGGTTCCTTTTCCGTAGCACTCCTTAGAGCACAGTCTTCAGCTATGCCACCTAGTCTTCCTCTTTCTTCCTCATTCCATCTCCTTGCATCATCTCTCTGCCCCCCACCAGACGTCTTCCCCATTATTTTTCTTCAGAAAAATTTCAGTCATCACCTAGGCTATTATTTCTGCATATCACTGACTAACATGAGCCTCCCGGCATCATGGACCTTTGATGGGCATGCCAGAGCTGCCTTATGGCTTCCCAGAGAGGAAAGCAAGGAAGCCTGCTGCTGCCCAGAGCTGAGGAAGCTACTGGGGAGCGGAGATGAGACAGAGTCAGGGCAGATAAGGTCCTGCAGCCAGGGCAGAAGTCTGTTGATGTTGTATTATTTGGAGCTGATGTCCCGTGGGGTTTGTTTGTGCCAATAGGCTGCAGCATGACTATTTACTCTGAGCTATTCTCCCTAGGAGGAGTTTACCAATACTTGTTTTTCAATCTTTATAATAATGCTGTCCAAGTAAAGGTGTAAACAGAATTAATCTATTTAAAATGGCTAAAACCCCTGTATGCACATTTGACCTTTGTTATAAATGTGGTGTGTAAATCAGTGGGGAATCTGGCCAGTGTAACTGGAAATAAGCTGAATCTCCACAAAGAGTTTAACTGATTTAATTATTTGGGCTTAATCAGGTCTTTTAAATGAGGCTAGGTAAACTAGGACCGTACATACATGAAAACTGCTCATGTGCCTCATCTTTAAAAATGCGATGTGATCTTAAAAATATCTGGTAAGACACCTGACCTTGTTTTCTGATAAATAATTTTTCAGGCCAGACTCACTGGCACAGCCACTGCTTTTATGCTACTTTATAGAAGCACAAAATGTCTGAGGGATGCTGGGCAGCAATGGGATGCCATATGTTGCTTTGTGCCAAAGAAGTACCAACCTGTTGGGCACCTCCTCTGCTTAGTGCACCTCCCAGTCTTGCCATGCACACAAGGCTCCCTTTCCTGGCAGAATGCAACCTCGGGCAGTGGTCTCCTGCAAACTGCACTGCCCTGGGCACCAGGCACAGGCATCCCCAAGTGGGGCCTCTCTCTGCTCCCCTTGCTCTGACACTGTTCAGTAAAAGCACCAAGAATAAGGGGCCACAGGCAGGGAAGAGCGACACTTGGCAGGCTTGTGATTGAGGTTACCCTGTGTATGAGGTTGTCCTGTGTATGAGGGTGAAGGTGGGGGCATGAGATCATTACTTCACCCAGTAATTACTTGGAGGAAAATGCCAGAGGAGTTGCTGGCGCATGGGGCCGCACAGCTGCCTAACCCTGGTTTGGAGTGCTGTGTGGCCACGTTTCAACAAGAAAGTGACAGCTCTCCTCCCATGAAACTGCCTATGAGCTTCTTTGGTCAAGGGTCTGGCAGAGAAGAGGTGCTGCTTTTTCTGTGGAGGAGAAGGCATGTGTGCTCCCCCAATTCCTGATGAGGACATTGCCCACTGGTTCCTGGTGTACAAGGGAAAGGGGGAGGCAGCCAGGACACCTGGCTAAGCTCTGGAGAGGAGCAGGGTTTCCAGCATGCTTTCTCTGCTACATCTTGGCGACTTCCCTCTGAGCATTTGGATTTTTTTAGGTCTGTTTCTGGATGATCTAGAAGACCTAGAGAGGGGCATGTAAAGTGTAAGAGTGAGCAGGTGCCTGAATTTAGCTGCTGCCTTCTGGAGCTGATGCTGTGAAATGGGAAAGTAGCTGGTGAGAGTCTGGGACAACTGCATTTAAGCTCTGTTTCCATGAAAATGAGCTCCTCTGTCTCCTTGGTAGATGACCATCAAGGTTTTTGCTCCATATTCTACACTCCCATACACTGAAAGAAATCCCTTTTCTTTGGAGATATCCAGGTACCAAAAAATCATCCATTTCTCACGTGCATTTCACTTCGATACCTTTCACTTGCAGCCACACTCTGTCAATGTTCTGTGCACGGCACGGCTGGTCTGCCTATGTCACTCCTCACAGCAGTCTGTGCTCCTTGGAGCAGAGGTAGTGCTGAAGGCTGCTCTGCTGAGGCAGAAAACCCTCTCATTTCAGGCTCCAGAGTCTCAGCTTTCATTTAAAGCCAACAAAACAAGACGCTGGAAAGCATGTCGTTGTTACAGTTGTGAAGGAAATCTTTCAAGCAGGAAAGCCATCTTAAGAAACTCAGAGACGTCTGCTGGAGCTGAAACAATTGTGATGGAAACTGTCTGCACTGCTGAGCTAACTTGTGGTGGCTTCATTTACACCACTGCTGAGTATCCTGAGATCAAAATCTGTTTTGAAGGAATGGCAATGCCACATCATGAAAATAAGCACAACGGTTTATTTTGTGATCACCTTCTCTGTTTTTCCCATGGCACTGAAGTTGGGGAATGAAGTATAGGAGGACAGGTGGAGTTGAAGGACACGTGAACCCTACTAAAGTTAGCCAGACAAACTGCAGCCTTTGATCAAGCTGTTCTATAGGTTCGTTGTATAAGACAGCATAAACATCTTTAAACCAGAAATGTTTGCAGAGGCCACGAATTTGCAGTTCCTGTGACCTGGATGTCTAGTGGAGTACATCTGGAGCCAGATTTGAAGAGGCATAGAGCATTTGCAAGTGAAATGAAGGTCACTAGGGGTCCCAGACTGCTTTTGGAATGAGCAGCATCACAGAGCTGAAATATCTTGTTCTCCAATCCCGTCTCTTGCTGTTGGCCCTTTACAGCCATACAATTTTTCTGTACAATTTTTCAAACAATACAATGATGCAGAATATCCTCCTATCCCCTTCTCCCTTTCCAGAACTGAGGCAACTTGGATAGTTCTGCATGCCTCCGGGAGTAAGGGGAAGGGGAGATTTTGCTGGTCAGGTTTGTGCAAGTATCATGTCACGGGGATCAGTACTGAAGGGGAACCGCTACAGAATTGGGCATGTGCATCCTGGGGGCAAATGATAAAGCCGCTCTTCAGCTGAGGTTTCTGCCCGCGGCACAGTACCACTTCTGGGGCAAAGAGCCCGCTCTCAGCAGTGCAGACCCCGTGCCGCACCCTGCTTTGCAGCTGGCATCTGTTCCGCTGCCCATTTCCCTGGCATGTGCAGGAGGAGCCACGCTATCAAGAAGCCACCTTCTGCATAAGCCCTACTTTAGACTGGCCTTAAGGAGGCAGAAGAGAGAAGCTAGCCCTGTTAGCTCACTCTGTTTAGACCAAAATTTCTCTCAGGGATAACAGTGTCTGCAGTGATCTTCCAGAGGCCTTCACATGGAGACCTTCCTCTCTGTTCCAGTAATAATAAACCTTGCCGGTGGCCTGACAGCCTGGCAGATAAGACTGAGGAATAATACCACATCGCACACTTTGATGGACTTCAAGGATGTACAAGAAGAGACTGAGACAACTGGGTGTGCTCCGTCCTGAGAAGGCTAAAAGTAGTGGCAGGGGGGATCACATCACTATCTTCTACTACTCAGCTGGAGGGAACAGAGAAGATGCAGCCCAACTTCTCGGATGTGCGCAGAAAAAGGGTGAAAGGCAATGGACACAAGTTGCAATGAGGAAAATTCCAGTTAGAAATTAGTGGGAAAAAAATCACCTGAGGGTGGTCAGATGCTGCAATGGAGGGTCTGTGAAATCTTCATCCTTAGAGATGCAAGGCAAGCTCCTGAGTAACCTCTTCTAATCTGATGCTGCTTTGAGAAGAGGTTCGGTCAGGGACCTCCAGGGAGTCCTTTAGATCTAAGTTGTTGGGGGACATAAAATAAGAGCCATACATCAGATCTGTACCCTGCCGTACCGGTGTGTTGCCATGATCAACTACCATGGAGCTGCAGAGGCAGCAGCTACATCTCTGTGAAAGAGGCTGCAGAAAGCACTTCTGGAGGGAAAAAGAAAGCTATTTGGTGAGTGAGCTTAAAAGAAGAGCTCACAGGGTTTAACCAGACTGAGAGTCTATTGAACAAGCCCATCCTCCAACTTTTCCAAGACTATGGAAATCTTCTATGATCTGGATTAAGCCTGTGCCAATGCGTACCAAAGTCTCATGTCCCCTTTCTATACTCTGTCCTGCTTTCTGTATTTGTTTGTTGTGAATATCTCTGCTGCAAATTCAAGCAAGGTCAAATCTCCCAAAAAAATTATGCCCAAAGAGATTGTAACCATGTGGGTTAAGGACTAATCAAACCCTGCTGCCTCCCAACATCCCTGGAGGATGTAGCAGGGACAGGGAATCAGTCTATTTACAAGGGTAGTTTATCTACCAAATGCATCTGAATACAAACATTTTCCTTTGTCATATGGTGCAAATTTCTATGGCCTTTAAATAATATTTCATTCATCAATTTCAGTTGAGG
The DNA here is from genome assembly GCA_034008185.1 of Gorsachius magnificus. Lineage (NCBI taxonomy): Eukaryota > Metazoa > Chordata > Aves > Pelecaniformes > Ardeidae > Gorsachius > Gorsachius magnificus. The sequence continues at coordinate 131,484,166 of CM067081.1, forward strand.
AAACACAGTTCTGCCTAAAACTAAAGGGAAAATGAGACTAAATGTTTGTTTCTAGTTAATTGCCCAACACATGTGCTTTCTAATATAGCAAAGAACACTACAAGTAAGTCTTTCTGATCTTGAAGATCATGTAATAAAAGTTAGAATCACTTTCTCCCTTCTACCAAAAGAATTTTGATACTACTAAAATAGGAGATATTTTGTCGGGTTTGACTACACAGAAACATTGCGATCTCTTAAGGTGGTTATCTTCATACCTTGGTTAAAGTGTCTTAAAACTGCACCCCGCTGTGAGAAGTTGCATTTATTCAGAGTTTGATTCAGCACAGCTGTCCAAAAGTTAATTATTTAAGTCTTGTTGCCTCTTGTCAATGTGTAACCAGAAGAGAGAGGAAAATGTTTCCAGGAGGGAACAGTGCCTCCCACCCTGAAGGGGCGAAGATTTCCTAGAGTAAATCTGCATCTCAGAGTACTCCCTCTTTCTCAGAGCTGCCACCATCTAGGCTTTTTGAGCTTAAAGGCATATGATGGTAAGAAACACATTAATTTTTCACATGAGAATCACATGGATTTTTTGTGGCTTTTTGGTCACAATTACTCTATGTTTAGACAGCAGAAGGTCCAGTTAAATAATGAGCATGCCTTTGCTTTTCCCTGCTTCAGTTCTCATCAGTCTGGGCAACAGGGCAGACTCCAGAAACCCCTTTCATAAATCAGACTTCTTTTCTGGACAAAAGGATCTGTTCTTCTCTTCTTCCTCGCAGATAGCTTCTTTTTGCCTGATTGCACAATTAAACAGCATCACCCTCTGTAAAAGTATATTTTAGCCTACCTAAAACTTCTGTGCACTGCAATGTTATTGCATTTATTCATTCCAGTGCCATGATACAGCTTGTTCTCAATGCTGCTGGGAATTTTCCCTTCACTCTTTCTCTCTTACTGTCTTCTCATCTCCACTACACCCCCCTCAATCCCATTTTCTCCTTGTGACAAGGGTAAGAAAATGCATTCTCCTAACACCAGCCAGCCATTGTCCCAAAGTATCTTTGTAACAGTAAGCACCAATAAAGCCGGAGGATCAACACAGTTCCTGGAGCAGCATATTAGGGATATGGCTGTGATGGGACATAGCTGATTGCACATATACTAAGCTATCCACTTAGTCCATGTATAGCGATTCTCCAACACAAGCCAAAATTAACAAGCTCTGATTTTCTAAAATGATACCCTTAGACATGCAGCCCATTCTACAGCAAAATATCAGCTTGTGAAGGCCTCATTTTATGATAAAGTCAAGGAGAAGAAGACACCATAGTTAAAAAATGACTACGCGTTGACACAGAACGCAGAGTTGGTAAACTTTTTAGATTCTGCTGAATTAAGTTTTAGTCTGCAAATCCCAGACCCGTGCAATATCTCTGAATTTCTTCAAGTTGTTCCTGGTGGTCAGGGGTCTGGTGTGCTCTGGCCTCATTGCTCATTGACGCCATTCTGGGGCGTATGGCCCATTCCAGCATCTGCCTCGGTGTCCTTCAGGGAACAACCTTGTTTGCAGCACAGAGGAGCAGTCATGCCACCCAGCAATGTCAAGAAGAAACAGAAGGTGAAAATGTTGTCTCTAGGTGAGACCGCTGGCAGCACCAGCAGGTCTGCGCTTGCACTGAGCAAACTTCTGCTGTCTGATCCCCGACATCCACAAGCGGCAGTTCCAATGAAGACTGCAATGTAGCAATGTATAAAATTCTATCAAAGCCAAGCATTTGGCCCAGTAGTACCTAAGAGGACAAAAGCACAGCAGCAATAAATCTCCCTGCAGTCCCCCATGCAGCACTCGTATTCTCATATAAAGCACTACCCCTGCTAAACTTGGTCATTCTAATAGGCAAGCTCAGTGCAGGAGAGTGTTTTCTATCCTAAGAGGCTGTGTTGTGTCGACTGTTTTTATAATGCCTCTTTAAGGCATTTTATTTCCTTTCTAACAGTAAAAATGAAGCACTGTTTCAGAGAACGCTGGCTGCAGCAGCAGGCTTTGGTCAGTTATGTTTCCTTGCAAACTGCATGCACTGCACAAAATGAATTTGCAGCAGCTTCTGATAAGAACATAGAATGTCAAGGTCCTGCCTGAGGGAAGCCAAGGAAAGAAGCACTGATAACAATTTTTTTAAAGCTTTGTTGGAGTAAGGGAAGGATTTTCAAGGATGCTATGATTGAAACAGTTGCCAAAATTTTGTCATCTGTGTCAGCTAGAAACTTTTCTCCTCCAACAGAAATGGTTTTGCTTTCCTCCTGCCACTTGCAGGCCCAGTTTTGCTCTAAAAAAGTACTGATGTGGGGGTGCTGCTTCTATAGCTTTTCTCCAAGGCTCTCTTTAATGAGTGAACAAAATTAATGACAGAATAAAAATGGGAGTTTGGGAGTTAGTTGCACGAATGCAAGTAAAGCATTTTTAGAGATCCATTCCAGCTGTGCCTGAGATCAGTGATCTCCTTTCCAGTGATTTCAGCCTAGTTAGTTGTGTTGCTGGGCTTCTTTGTAACTTCCTTCTTGCTTAAGGTGGCTACCTATTTATCATCTTTCTTCAGTAGGGATGTCTACCTATCCCTATGTGTGAGAGACAGAGAAAATACAGCTCCAGTCAGCATGCCCTGACCAGTACATGAAGACCTAGGAAGGCTGGGCAGGTATTAGGTATTAGGCTAATGCCTAAGCCCTGCCCCGGTCTCACACTAGAAAAGAGTTTCGCTAGAACTGGAGTGAAAAACTCCCTAGGGAGAAAAATCTGGGCATTTACCCTGTATTTTGGAGATGTAAGAAGTAGTGACACAGTTCACTGCAAAGGCGCCAACACCAGCCACAAACTTATTTTAACTAGGTACTCTCACACCAGACACCTCAGAGGTGAATCTTTTACTCCCGAAGCTTTAATTTAACTTGAATGGTACATCAGACCATTTCATCGCTTAGAATGCCTCAAGTATACTGAACAAATACAAAATCCCAGAGGTTAGTTTTCAATCTTGCACAGAGAGAATGAGAAACCCATGCTATAATGGGGGAGCCCAGTATCCAAAAAACCCACAGCAGCAGAGTCCACTTCTCAAACCAATATAAACAGCTACTCCTGCTATTTACACTTAATTTTAATGCACTTTACTGTCATAGTAACACTGTATTACACGAGCAAGCACAGCTACAAAGAATTATCAACGTGAGGATTTACCCTGCAAGGATTTAGGCACGCAGGATCACATCTAGGCTCAGACCTTGCTGTATCCAGAGCCTTCCTCTTTGAGGGGCAGGGGTGGAAGCACCACATTTGTTTGCAGCAAAGGAGGCACACGAGAGGGAGGGGAAGCAAAATGACTGAGGTGGTGCTCTGTGGTATATAAATACAGGCAAATCTCCCCTACAGTCTTTTGAGTGCTAGAGAGGTGGAACCAAGCACTGAGACAGACTTCTGTGGGGTTTGTTTGACATTGAAGTTGATTTTGAGCATTTTCAGATTTGTTAATTTCTTTAGTTTGTAATAGTTTGTAAATAGCTATTTCTTTGCATGGAAAAATGCATAGGCTACTTCTGAATAGCAATAGCTAGCAAAAGTAAGACATGCTTTAAAAATTGTTTAATGTAGGGGTTAGTTTGTTTTCCAGCAGTCTCTCCTTCTTGTAACACCCTTTCATTTGTAGAGACTCCAGAGGTTGATGTGTGTTCGTTTCCTCAGGCAGGAGGTGAACCAGTCAGTCTAAGCTCAAGAGTCTGCCAGTTCGCCACTGAGGAGCAACCCAGAGCAATGTCCCTGGCTGGGGTAAGATGTCTGGTGACAGGAGCAGGAGGATTTCTTGGTCAGAGGATTGTCAGCTTGCTGTTGGAAGAAGAGGAGGCGCTGGCTGAGATCCGGCTGCTGGACAAAGCCTTTAGCAATGAAGCACTCAGGAGATTTGGAAGTAAGTACCATCTCGTGAGGACTGTGTTGCAGGTATATGTGCTGTTGTCTCATGTGGATAGCTTGGAAGTCTTTATCTCTCATCCAAACCAGCTTTGCAGATAGAAGTTTTATTTCAAGGGAGTCTTACTTTATCCTTCCCTCTCCTTCCAGCACAGAAATCAGATGTAAGATGTAAAACATAAAAGCAACAGTTTTCTTTGCCAGACCCTCAGGCTTCTCTAGGTTGGAAGAGAGACCCGTATACTGTTCATGCAGTAAACAGGCTGCCTTCAACCTGACTGCTATTACATCAAAACACACAGAACAAAATTAGTGCAAAAATATCACATTGCTGCTGGGGGGAAGGAAAACACAAGCAACTGGTGGGGGGTACAGTGTGACCCAGAGCATACTGCCCTGGGCTCTGGTATGCTAGACTAGAAGGCAGTGGCAAAGTTGTGGGTGCAAATACTAATGGTTTTCTTCTACCTGTGATTAGTTTGGTTAAAAGCAATCTTCTGGATGAGAGTTGTGATGAGTTATCTTAAAAAATTGTTGTTATTATTAACATTATCGCAGTGGCCTGGAGAGCAGACCTCTTTTGTGCTATGCACAGAAGAGACGTGATCCATTTGCAAAGGGCAAGTCAGGACTCTGGCTTCTTGAATGGACTGGAGACAGCACAAATGGGTGATATGCCCAGTGTCAGAAACGGTCTATGGCAGGGAAAGCAGCTCAGAGTATTAGACTTTAAATGTCCCATTCCCTGGGATCCTGAGCACATCTATAAAAAGGCATGTAAGAACCTAAATTCAATCAAGTTCTTAAGTCCCTACATCGCATTTACTTGACAATGCTTTCCTCCATCACATCTTAACCTCAAGACTATTCTTCCTCTATACAGGCAACTATATGGGAACCCTTATGGAATATCCCCACGTGACTTGCTAAAGACCCACAACCTATAAAGCATTTTAAGTGTCATCAAAGAATAGTAACGGTGTACCATAAACCTGGTGCACAGGCCTTTAGGATGGTGTTATACAACTCGGGCTTCCTCCTCATTAAATCTCATTCAGCGTTTCACTGAGGACATGCTAGATGCCCTTGGGCCTTGCAGCAGCCCTTCCTGCTCTGATTTCCAGGCAGTCCCGCAGCGACAAAACCTGCAGCTGCAGTTGGCTGAAGCGCTTGCAGCAGCAGGGGTGTGGGTGGTTTAGCAGTGATGCAGCAAGGCAGCGACAGAAGCATCTGCGCTGCTTCGGGCCAGGAGAGCTTTGCAGGGATAATGGAGCTTCCTGGGGAGTGAAAATGACTGACTGCGTGAGCACAGTCTTGGCTGGGCTGCAGCAAAGGTTTTGCGGCTCCTTTTTTGTTAATAGGAAAGCTCTAGGACTTCTTTCCTTATCCTCCCTCCTTCCTCCACTGAACACTGCCCAGACACTCACGCTCTTATTCTTGCAACATTCCTGCAGCACAGGAGGAAGGGAAAAATCAGTTATCAGAGATTTCTTTCCCCCACAAACATGTAGTAGGAACAAGAGGCTGGAATTTCAGATGTGTTTGAATTGCACTTGAGGCCCTGCACTTTGACTGGCTGTCCCTTTGTGCCTGTATCAGCCTCTGCGGCTACATCTCTTCAAGTGTCCTGCCGGCACTTGTGCTTGGGACTACCTGAAATATTTTCCTGCCATTCCCTTTCAAGCCATTCTCTAGCGCAGTGATTCCTATTCCAAATGCAGGGCTGCTGAAAAATTTGTGGGGCTGGAGTCTTCTGACCTGCATTATTTTTACTGCTGGGACTTTTACTTGCTAGCCTGTTATTTCGATTTCTTGACCAGCCAGAAGCAGATCCGAATGGGTTTCTTTCTCACTAAGCTCTTGAGCACTTTTTACTTGCAATATCTTTGCAGAGTCAGGGCTGTGGGTAGTAAGACAGAGGAATATGTGCAAGTTACAGCTCCTTGTGCCAAGAGACACTCAGGGACACTCCTCTTTTGTCCAAACAACTTCCCTGCTGCGACCTTGACCATCGCATTCAGTCTGCGTAAACAGTGGCATTTGAGGTCTTCCACAGCCCTAGGGAGTCCGGGATGATCCAATCAATGCCAAGTGCTGTGAACTGGAGCCTACCCAGTTACACTGTGTGGTTGAGAATGAACGTCACACTGAACATGGTAGTTCGGTGCCTTGGGTTTCCCACCTCCCATCTCCACTTCAAATTTATCTTTCTGCCTTTCCCGTGCTTCCACTTAGGCAATTCTTTTTTGTTCACTATTGCACTAGAACTTCTGGAAAAGTTGGAAACTCCTAGGTTGTTCTCAGGAGGCTTTCTCACTGTGTCAAAGCATTGACTCCCCTTTGTCTCATCCCTCTCCACATCTCCCCCTTCTCCCCCTGAACCCTCATTTCATGTCATTTTTCGGATACAGATGTTTATAGATTGTGTGATGCTTGAGCACTGACTGTTTTGCTCAGTATTGCTCCAAAGTAGATCGAAAGTATAGGGAGAAGGAATGTTTCTTTTTTTTTTCCAGGACTTTTGCTGCCGGAAAGGTCCTGCTCTGGGAAAATTCCTCCTGGCTTTTTGCTCAACATTGCAGACATTCATTTGCCTTTATCACTGCATTCAAAACAGAAAGGCAGAGTAGCAACAGAACATCCCAGTTGCTGAAATGGAACAGAATAAACACTTCAGCTTCCCTGGGCCAAAGATGCCAATAAATTGCCTTACCCTTTACAAATGAAATTTTTCTCCTATGGATACACAAAGTAGATCATTTTAATGAACCATTCGGTTAATCAGGAAACTAGAGAGGTCTCATGAGGAGTGCTTGTCCCCACCATCCACCCCACAGCTGTTAGGACCTCTGTAAAAGAGCACTAAGAAATTCAAACTAGGTCCAACAGACATTGCTGTTTGCTTGATCTTTAAACAACACATAGAAAAGAGAAAGATAGTTTAGGGCAAATAGTCTGACTGGATTGCTGAGCCAGACACTGCTCACAACTGTACTTTATTGAGTAATCATTGTATTTCCAAGCAAAAAACTACCCTGTAGCTAACAGGGAGCATTGCTTACAGCTCAGAGGACACAGAAACCATTGGTGAAGTAGAAGCATCTTTCCCAGTGGTTAGGTACTTTCTCATAATCACTGTACGCAAAAATGGAGAGCTGAGTTGAATTTATTCTCTTCCTTCTCCTTCCACCTGACACACACATGCTTTTTTGATGCCTGGACAATGGTTTGTGCAGATGGGAAGCAAGATTCTCTCTGCTGTCCATCTCAGACTGAAACCACTGTCTGTCAGTCCTTTCTTCTTTCCTCTCTCTGCTTCCAAGCTCACCTCTTCCCCCCAGAGCAAAACAAGATCAATCTGCTTATTCCTGACATCTAGCTGATGCTGGTAAAGTGAACAAGGCCCATATTGTACTTACCACAGCAACTTCTGCTGGCTAAGATGGAACGGGGGAGCAACTTTCCTGCCTCATATCACACAACTTAAATTGCAAGACCAAACAAGGCACAAAGCAGCTAGACATCAGCTTTCTAGTGACTGATACCAACTATCCCTGTGATCAGCTTTAAAAGGGACGGGTTTCTCTTGTATTTTTCCTGAAAGCTTTGATTTCCATGTGTAAAAACTTCCATTTTCCTAATGAACGGTGACCACTCTGAAGGGGCCACATGTCAGAATTCACGTTGTGAAAACCATGTATTTCAATCCTTTGGATTATTGTAAACCCACAAAGCCTTACTCGTGGAGAACATCAACCTAAGGCCTGTACAAAGACTAATGCTTATTAGAGCAAATCTGTTAGGTGCTTAACAAAAAAGCCTAGCCCCATAGTCTGACACTTTTGCATCCACACAAGTAGAGGTCAGTGTAAACCTTCTGCAAATGGAGCCCTAGGAAGTTATTCTGTAGAATAAAAGAGCATAAGAGAACATGTGGCAGTGACTGTGCTGGGAGGGCAGTAACTCTAGATATAGTAACAGTTTTGTAGAAGTTTCACAAATTTCACATCTCAGACCAACTGCGATGTGACCGATATGAAAAAAAAAAAGGCCCTCAATCCTGTCACATCGGAATAATTGTTATAATAATATGGGCTCACATTCTAGCATGCTACAGAGATAATGAGATAAAACAATTTTAAAAGATACTCCCACTCAGTTCCAAATCCCAGCAGCTGTTTCTCTTCACGTTTCTCCAATGAAATGCTGCCTGCTTTGGAGCTGGTGACAATGCGCTGGGATACAGGAGATTTCAGTCATGGCTGAGGCTAAAAGCTGTATAAATTAATCAGGTTCTTCTCTTATCTAAAATGGGCATTTGATTATGCTGAGAGAAGACAGAGGATCTGCCTGTGCTGCACTCCCTTCCCAGCAGCTGTGCCTGGGAGCCCTCTAGTGCAGCCGCAGCAGAGGCTTGCGAGAGGACTTGCTGTAATGACACCATGTCCTAAAAAGCTGTAAGTCATGCTGGGAAAGTCCTGGCCTCCCCCATGGCACAGCTGCAGCCAGGCCACCAGACTTCCCAGGTGAGCAGCATTGCCTCAGAGTGTAAATTTCCTCGGGTGATAACCCTGTGCTGGCTCAGTTTTGATAGTGTAGTTCTGGGCTGTATAAGGATGCGTCTGCCCAGCAAAATTTAGGGGAAGGATGGCTCTGAGACCTAGGACGGCACCAGGGTCACACACATTAGCTGCTGGGGAGGAAGGGAGCTTAAAAAGCAGAACTTAAAGCAAGTCAGGTGAAGCTGAGGTAGCTCAGGAGAGCAGCCTTGAGAGTTCAGATTTGGACCAGAAAGATGTGCATGCTAAAAATGACCCCACAGCACCAATGCTGAAATGGAGCCAGAGCTGGAGTTAGAAGAGGCACAGAGAGTCCTGGCCAAGGTACATAAAAGAAATGTGTTAGAACTGTAAGTAATGCAAGAGAAGAGCTGCAATATGGGCAAGGTCAAGGGGCAGAAAATAGGTGTGAACACAGCTCTGTGCACACATGCTGTGGGTAGAGCGAGATCATTCATCACCTTGAAGACAGAAGCATGCAGCGCCTGGCTGTTTGGTATACTTGGGTTAACACATCTATAAATAGCCAGTCACCAGAACATGCGTAGCTAAAGCTACTCCCCCTTGTGAACTTTAAAATAGTCACACCTGAAGGAAGCTTCAGGCCCTTGATAGCAGTGGGAAAGATTTCTCTTTAAAAAAAAAACCCCAAACCCCATGTTGAATATCAGCTCCAAAAATATGTTAGGTAATGCAACATAGACTTCTATAGCACTGTAATTAGCACTTGACAATATAGCCATTGGAAAATGCCTTCTGTTGTGCCAGCCTTAAAATATTGCTCCAGTGCCTGGGTGGTCAGCACCTCCCAGGCACAGTGTTGGCTTCTACACAGCCTTTCACCACTCCTTTCTTAGGATGCCTGTAAGGTCTTTTGCTTTGTTTTCTGCTGCCCTTGCAGAGTTCCAGGGTAAGACTGAGGTGAAAATCCTGGAAGGGGACATCAGAGATGTGACGTTCCTGCTCCATGCCTGTCAGGGGGTCTCCCTCGTCATCCACACGGCTTCCATCATTGACACCTTGGGCCTCGTAGAGAAGCAGCTGCTCTGGGAAGTCAATGTAACAGGTGAGCGGGTGAAGCACCTTTCCCAAACTCGTGTCTACTGTGTCCTGATCATCATCTGCTCAGAGAAGGGAGCACCTGACCTGTTCTTTTGAGCCAGATTAACTGGGTTGTTCTGCGTCTTGCACAGCCACACCTGTGAGTGCAAAGCATGCATATGTGCAGCCCTGTGCAGCTCTGGCCCTCTCCACAGCCAGCGTGCACTGGTCTTCCACTGTAGGATCATTCACTCTTGTCAGCACTCACATACGCCCATCCTGAGATCTCCACGGGCTCTGCCTTCAGTGGGGACAGCCATGCTCAGTGGACCCTTCTGGAAGCAACTCACCTTTGAAATCCCAATGCACATTTGAGGAAATCGGTTCTTATTCTCCTTCCCAATGTAGCATCACTGCCTGTGTACATTTTTGAATTTTTACAAACACTAGAGGCCTTGGCTGCAATTACAGCAGACTGGCATTGCTTACGTCCCAGACTCTGTGGCACCCTGCTTTCTGTTCTTTTTCTTCTCTTCTCCTTTTCCTCCCATTTGCCACTATGTCTGTGTGTGCATCAATGCAGGTCAGAGGAGCAGATGCTCTCCCACCCTGAGCTTGTAATTAAAATTCCTCCAATAAACTCAAGGCTATGGGAGGGAGGGGTTTCAGTGACGGGATCTCCCTTTCTACTATGGAGCTCCTGTTCCTCATGAAAAGATCAGATGAAGGGGGAAGGTTTTGGTTTAGAAATGCCCTTGTGGCAACAGCTGCTGGGAAATGTAAATATATTTCCTAAAAGAGCAGCTTCATCCCCCTCTCTGTGGTCCCAAAACCCTCTATGCCTTTCAGAGAACTGGTACTGCCTCACCTGCATGCACCCTCACCTCCCTGGCTGTGTTGCTTCAGCTCCTTGGCGAGTATTTGGGGAAGATGTTCTTACTTATATGAATAGTTTTCCTGGCCCTTTGTTCCTCTCTGCCAATGATACAGGGCTTCTTCACAGACATATTTCTACAGGCACCGCTTTTGCAAGTATCAGCTACTCACCAGCGTTCAGAGCAAGAGAGTGTTCTTTGTAGCTGAATTGTTGTCTCTTACCTGCACCTTAAAAACAGTGGGATGGCATTTTGGTTGTTTTAGCCTGGCTCACTGCCTGCACATTCAGCTTCCAGACCCTTTCATTTCTGCTCAAAGGCACAAATTGACAGTGACCACAAATTAGAGCCCAGAGGGCAGCTTCTCAGGTCCCTGCCAGGAGGGAAGAGCAGAAAAGCAAACTCCTTTAAACCTGTGCATTGGGTAGTATGAAAAAGAAATATGTGGGGTGGTAGTTCAGAAAGAGGATTTGTAAAGCTCACTCTCTGTGAACGTACTCCTGCTACAATCTTTTTCTCACAGCAGAATGTGTCGCCAAAACCCATAGGGGAAAAAACAGACAAAAACAAACAAAAAAGCCCCCCCGACAAATATTAAAAAGCATTCCCAAAAGCAGAAAGCTCTCTTATCTCTGAGCTGGAATCAGAGCTAGAGAGTTTATTTCATCATTCCTTTTGGCTGGTTTAGACTTGGGCACAAAGTATCTAGGTTTTCATAAATCTTTCAGACCCGCCCCCAACAGTCTGTTTCTAGAGCAAAGTAACCCTAAGGTAAGTCAGTAAATACTGCTGCCCTCTTCCCTACTTCCCTTTATTTCCACCTCTTCTGGCTTTCCGACCAGACAAGACACTGCTATGTACCTCACAGACTTGCAGGATGAAAGTTCTGTTTCTTGTAGAAAACAGAACTTCTATAATACAAATGTGCCAAGGAATCAGATGTGGATGTTCACAAACCAGAACAGACGCAAACAAGTTAAACTTGCCATCATGCAGGGCTTTCCCTCTGTCTCACATGCCACACAATGCCTCAGAGCAAAAATATCCTTTTAGGAAGGGAAGGAAAGCAAATTTTTAGGAGGAAGGGAATTAAGAAAATAATTAAATGTAATCCAAACAAAAGTACTCTTTATGAATCAGATCCTCAGCCAGAATGGTGTTGTGTGCAAGCAAAACTTGTACATGGAGACCTGCTCCATGGAAGATTTACTTTATTACATGCTATGTGAAAGTTGCTCGAATTCCCATTACTGTAGGAACCTTTACATTTTTTACATAAAACTTTGATTTGCAAATAAAACACTCTTTATTTGGGTGAAATTGATCTTGAACAAATACCAAATGCCAAGATAATTTTATGTTTGCTTTTTTAAAAACTTGCTATCTCATTTGGTTTTACCTAACCCTTCTGCACTTTATTACTTTCCCTTGCTTCCTAAACAGGAATTAAGCTATTCATTTTTAAAATAATATACTTTATTAATGAATTACTTTTCCAGATGACCCTGACTTGTGTGTCACCTAAACATAGCAACTTGCATGAACTCACTTTTCACATGAATTTATTCCTGGCTGTGTAACCTTTTCTTCTTTGTGCTTCTTTAGTGTTTCTTAAAGCCTCATCCAGATCCATTTTCCATTTGTTTCAACTTCTTTTTCTTGTTCAAGCTTGAAAAAGGAATTTTGGTGCCCTAACAATATTCAGTTCAGTAATTCTTCCCATTCTTCACTCATTAATGGGTCCGTATTTTGCTGCCAATATTCCTTGGTCCTTTGAACCTCTTTTATTGATTATATTCTCTTTAGCAACACTAGCCTGCACTGCATTGCGCTGCCTTTGGTTGTAACAGACTGAGCTGACTTCTTAGACCATTTATATACCTCAGGGCTAGTGTTTGATTTTATCCCCTAGATTTTAGGCCACACCCTTCTGATATATCATGTCAATCATTTTGGCTTAATGTTCCTTTGCCAAAGATATTTTCAAATGTCTTTGAGCTCTATCTTCTGTTCCAAAATCACTGGCCCTTTCACACATAATCTCATTACACCACGCACAACAAATATGGCAATTTTTGCCTCAAAGCTCGGAAGAAAAAGAAAAGCATCTACCTGTAATTAAAACAATCCAATTTATTAACATATTTATTTTCCCCTTGAATGTGCTTTCCCAGCTTAACCCTCTTGGCCACTTGAGAGACCTTGAACTTGCCAGTTTACCTCTGCTCTCTTCAATGAAAGCATTATAATAGGATTTTAAAAGTAAAAAAATCCTGTATTACTGCAAGTAAAATCCAGAATATGCCAAAATAGGAGGCATACATATACAATCATCACTTTGGTCACTGCACTTTACTCTATGATCCCTGCCTACATAGTATCATGCATTGTTCTGACGTAAGATCCTTTTTCTTCAAGCCCTCCTCCAAAGCCAACTGAATGGTGGATAGACTCCCACTGGGTGAAGCTGATTTTGGCGCAAACCTTCAGGTTGCACATTAATTCTGTCCCTGCCTAGCAAACCACTCAAGATCATCCTCAAGCCTGGAGAACAAGGGCTTCAGCAGACAGGATGGATGGTACCTAATGAAAGGGGCAGCTTCTGAAAGTTCTCTGCCTTAAGCCAAGTCAATCCAGCCAACAGGCACAAGCCCCTGAATCTGTGGTCAGCGTCCATGCTAGCCTAAGCAAGACCAAAATTTGGCTTTTGGCATAAAAAACCCCACACCATGCAATTAAGACCAAGTGTTCATCCTTGTTTAGCTCTGCCAGGTGCACTGATACCACTTCAACACAGATTCAGAGCAGGTTCAGTTTCATCGAATATGCTGCCCAGTTCAGGACAGGATTCTTCCAGCTGCAGAGAGGGGAGATCTGGCCAAGCTCAGGCCAGAGATGCCATTTCTGATCTAAAAAGCCCACTTTTCCCTGCTTGGAGAGCTCTAGACTGACTCGCATGTTTCTCTTTTGAAGGTACGCAGCTACTGCTGGAGGCCTGTGTCCGCTGTAACGTCCAGCACTTCATATATACCAGTACCATAGAAGTGACAGGCCCAAACTGCAAAGGTGACCCCATTTTCAATGGTGATGAAGATACAGCTTATGAGAGTGTGTCAAAATTTCCTTACGCCCAGAGTAAGAGACTGGCAGAGGATTCTGTGCTGAAAGCAGATGGCCAGGTGTTAAAGGATGGTGGCATGCTGATGACTTGTGCCCTGAGATCCATGTACATTTTTGGAGAAGGATGCCCATTTCTTCAAGGTCATCTGGATCAGTGTCTGTTGAACAAAAATGTCTACCTGCGCTTCTCCAGGAAGGAGGCTTTGGTGAATCCTGTCTATGTGGGAAATATCGCCTGGGCACATGTGCAAGCAGCCAAAGCCCTGAGGGTCCCACAGAAAGCCAAGCACATCAGGGGGCAATTCTACTACATCTCAGATGACACTCCTCATATGAGCTACGCAGATCTAAATTATGAGCTGACTAGGGACCTGGGGTTTGGAATCGAGCCCCGGCTCCCCATGCCCCTGAAAATGTTGTATTACTTCTCGCTGCTGCTGGAGATCGTGAGCTTCTTGCTCAGGCCCTTTGTCAGATACATCCCCTCCACCAACCGTCACCTGGTCACTCTACTAAACACCCCATTCACATTCTCTTATAGCAAAGCACAGAGGGATTTTGGCTACACACCCCGCTACACATGGGAAGAGGCCAAGCAGTGCACTGGTCAGTGGATTGCCTCCATGGTCCCAGAGAGAAGGTTGCACTTGAAAAGCAAGTCTGCCTAAGTCTTAAGAGGAGCTGAGACCTGGCTTAAACAAGCAGGACCTTGAGCCAGAGGAGAGTTGGGTGAACAGCAGCAACAGCAAACTACAAAGCATTTGAATGAAGACGTTGTGTAACGGTCCCCTCATTCCCTCCCCCCTCCCCACACCAAACCAGAATAAATAAAAGTGAAACATTCATTTGTTTGTGAGTACAGGATGATCAGGGTAACTTTACTGTATAGTCCACATCCTCTTCTACATCAGCCCAACTGCCTTCCCTGGGCACTATTTTCTCTCTAAGCTCCTTCACCCCCCTGCCCTCATACCATCAGAACTCAAACCTCCAGGGTCTCACACTCCTGCTCTAACCCCTATACCCTACTGCCCTCCTGGGGCTTTAGGAATGCAGGCATCCAGGATCTCCCCACTCTTTGAAAAGAGACGAGGAGGGAGGCAATGGGCAGGGAGAGGGATGTCTCAGTGTGATCCGTCCCCAAAAAGCTTTGTTACGCCAGTTACCCTGGGCTCTAGGGCCACAGGCTGGCCAACGGAGAGAGAGCAAAAAGCCAGATGTCTAGGGGGGAGGCAGAGCAGGGGACAGCTGAGACCTCAGAAGCTCAGGCATGCCATTTGCCTGGCTGTGGAGAACCGAGGAGTTTGCAGCTAGTAAACTTCTGTGGAGGACAGTCGAGGCCTTTTCTCTTTTGATTAGAAACATGATGCCCAGGAAAGGGAGTGGGCCTGGGTCTTCATGTTCTCATTCTGCCTAGACCTCTCTGGTGAAAATCTGTTTAGCTACTACAGCCCCTTTGTTCACGCCTTCTCCCCCTTGAGCCTCACTATTCACACCCTTTTCTCGTCCAGTCTCCTGCATTGTTGGCTTTTGCCTCACCAGGTGGTTCCTTTCCATTCCCCTCTGTACATACTCTGTTCTACCCCGGTTCTCTCCAGTTCTATCTCACTTCCACTCCCCTTTGGGCCCCTCTGTTTGCAGTCTGTTTCCGTCCAGTCACCACCATTCATACTCCACTCCCTTCCAGTTGCCCACTTGCACTCTGTTGCTAGGCTGAAGGCTCTGAGCTAGCCCTAAGCCTCCAAAAGTCTCCCAAGTATGTAAAATTCACAGGCTTCTGAGCTTGCTAGTAAAAGCTACAAATCAGCTCCATATATTTACATATACACAGTTATCTCAGTTGCCTCCAGGGTTGAACAGGGCTCTCAGGATGCATAAGATAAAATACCCCTGAAGGCGGTTATCAAACCCTGCTCAGAAAAGCAAAATGCTGTTTAACAAACAGTAACACCCATTATTGTTCTAGGCTAGTGAGATTTCATCCTAATGTCCTGTGAGACTGATTATGTGCGCAGCCATGGTTGCTCTGTCACTGAAGGAGTAGAATGGACAATCTGGGCACATGGAAATAGAGCAGGAAAGGAAGGGGGAAAACAACAGAAGCAGAGCCGCTATTTAGTAGGGGAAGGCATTTAACACATCAAAGAGCTGGAATATTACAACACGTACCAAAAAACTGGGACATCTTTGCCCAGGTTTAACAGTGCTCCTAAAATACCTACAAACGCTGCAAGGGAGAATAAAGGACAACTTTTCTTCTGCAGTTCAGTAAGTGACGCATTTCCCGAATGCGGGTTCCCATTGCTGGAGCCTGCTTTGTCACTTTTGCCTTCTCAGTAAGCCAGTGGGATCTTTTAATCTCTTCCAAGGGCCGTGCTCCCAACAATACGATTTCTAAGCACCAAATTCCTCCTTCGCTGAACTTCCTCCCTGTTTCTTCCTACCTCATCCCTTCCCTTTAATCCCCAGGGCGAGCCGTCCCTGCTGATGGGACGCTTATTCCCACTTCTGCCCCTACGCTGCCACTGAAGAGAGGCTAAAGGGTTAACAAAAGGACCTTTGTGAAGCCAGCTGTAGATCCATCTTAAATTGCTAGCATTGTGTTTTAGATTAACTTACTAATCATATGAAGTAAACTATAGATAAGAAACTAACACTGTAGGGAATGTGGAAGAGGAGCGATTAGTAGGAGATGGCCCATCTTTGTTACAGGCCTTGGAAGGCACCTAGGAGAACAAAGCGTCTGGCACTTTGTCGCTGTGGGATAGCCAAGGATGGGGAGCCGGTTGGTACCGGCTGTGTTGTTCTGACAGTGGAATAAGGGGGTTAGAAGCTGGAGTTCACCAAAAGGACAAGGTGAAGAAGAGGAGTGGATGAAGTCAACGACCCCTGAAGACCACCGACTCACATCACTGAGCATGCCCAGTCGGGAGGGACTTATGGAAATGACCTCTTGAAACTAATTTTAATACGAAGCGGGGACAGGTTATGCCTATGTATAGGCGTCTTGGGAAACTTCATGTATATGTAACACTTTGCTACATATAAACAGGGCAAGCTGCCGTGTTGCGGTGCGCACGACTTTGGTGGGACTACCCCCCGTGCTGCCCAGCGCTGAATAAACATACCTGCTGCACAGTCTTACAGATTGTGGAGTCTGTTTTCTGCACGTCACCGCCCTCCTCCCACCTCATCAGCAACCAGCTTGTACTCATTTCAGGTGACGTTTACCGTGCTGCTTGAGGGGCGTCTTGGTTGGGAAGCACTTCCCACACCCCGCACACGCGAAGGGGTCGCTTCCTGCGTGGACTGGCGGGTGCCTGTTGGCGCGAGCGCTCTCTCTGAAGCGCTTCAGACAGACGCGGGAAGGTGGCTGCCCCCCCCCCCCCCCGACAGAAGCAGCGCGGGAGTGGACCCCGCCCCCCCCCCCCCTGGCCCTGTCTCCCCCTCCGGGCCCCCCCCCTCGCCCCCCGGCCTGCTGCCGCCGGCAGCGCCGCCCGCCCCACCCTGCCGCGCGCGCCCGGGTCAGCGCCTCCTTGTCCGTTGGGAGCGAAGACACCCACCCCCCCCCCCCCCCCCGGGGGGGCGAAACCCAAAAGATGGCGCAGATCTTTAGATTTGCAGAAGGGGCCCGCTGCGCCGAGCTTCTCGCAGCCCCCCCTTGCCGTGTGGAGCTGTACCCCGCTCCCGGGAGCGTCTGCTGGTATGAAACCTGCCCGACAGCAGAAAATGAGGGGGAAAATAGGGCCTACGTTATTTATTTTTAGTCATATTTTGCGGTGCGGTGGGGATTTTTACACGTCTAAGTCTTTATTTGGGTTTCTTGGTGCCAGGGCGCCTGGAGAGCCGTCCGAAGGTGAGGAGGAGAGGTGGACCCTGAGCAGCCTCAGGTTTGCATCTGTGCTGTCTCTCGCTTCAGGTATCTGCCCCAAAATAGCAGAGTGTCTGCAGTCCAAAGTCCTGAAAGCCCGAGGGGGACGGATACCTATACACGTTACCCTGCTGCTCGGTAAGTCACCGAGCGAGCCTATGCATCTTCTCACCCCATAACAAGCACAAGCCAATTAAGATATTTCGAGGGATACCAAGAGGGAGAGCAGGCACGCTTACTGCAAAGCAGTTGATTTGCTGCAAGTCTATGCTTTAGTCTACTTTGCAGCAACTTGTTTATATACTCTTATGCTTGGCAGGTTAGCAAAAGTGGCTACAAAATGTACTCGATCAATAAGAGCCTTATTTTTTTTTAAGTTAGCTGACCAGTACCATTCATCTAAATTAATTAGTCTGTTGTCAATCAGCAAAGCAAACTATCGGTTATCAATGAAATTCCACTGTCAACAAGATCACAGTCAGTAAGAAGAATTTTACCTATGTATACACATTGGAAAAGAAAAAAATACTAAGGCTGCTTTGCTGGAAAGGTGTTTATTTCCCCTCGGGCATGCAGGAAAGGGGGAAGTAGCAAAGATATGTCAGCGATACTTACATGCTACAGACAAATTCATTATTTCTGGTTCCAGCAGGTACAAAAGCTAAGTTTAAAGACCACCTTTTGCTGTTAAATATTTTTTTGCCAGAGAAGAACAGATTTTTGCTTGCACAAATGGACAGGGAACTCTAAGCTATTATTGTACATTTTTAATAAATTTAGGAATACTGAAGAAGCTCCAGAGCAAAAGTGGCTATCATGTCAATACTGGAAATACATGCCGGCATTGGGATTGTTAATATAAGATATGGTCAACGGAGGACAGTTGGATAGTAAATGCCAGTGAGCGTATTTTTATGAAGAACCCATATTGTCAGACAGGCATGACGTTGGTATTTTGAGTGCATTGCAGATTTCAAATAACGATAAAAGTTTTGACTTATTAGTGGATGAAGTTTGATTTAAAAGTTGTCATTTTACTCTATGATGTTAATTAATGCAGACTAAATGACAAAAATCACATAATAAATGTTAACTTTCTCAACTGATCTTTAAATCAAAACTGAATTTATTTTTTTTTTTTAAAAAGCTTTGGCTCAATTCATAGGCTTGGTGCAGAATCGCAATGGGAAACATTATGTATAGCCTCTGCTAAGTAGGAAACCAGAGTAACTATGGTCTCTTAACCTGAAAAATCTGTCACTTACACATCTAGATATAATAGATTATAGCCGCTGTAAAGCTAATTTAAAAAGTGGGAGTACAGTAGGACACATTTCAAAGGACATCCTCGTTTCACCAGTTCTTGTCACGACCCCTGTAGTCCCATGTAATGCTCTTCTCCCTCTTTAAAGCTCTCCATCTGCATCTCCATCGAAGTTGAAAAACCATTAGATAATTGGAATTCATGTATGGCTGTGCCATGGATTTCTTTCTTGTACCAATGTTTGTCATTTGTATAGGTTCCTCATTTACATAACTAAACTTCTCACATTTCTTAAATAAAATGTGCCTCTCCAGTGGCAAGCACTGAATATTAAGTAGCTGAGGACCAGTCTAAGAAAGGGAAAAGAACAGTAACCAAAAATAAAGAAGATATATGACAGCACCAGGTTGGTCCTATAGCAGGTAGGGGGGTGGTTGTCAAATAGCCAGAAGCTCCCAACAGTGAGGTGCTCAGTTAACAGACTGGTTTGAACTTGGGAGTTGTGGGGTTAGGCTTTTCTTGTCAAGTTCATCTTCCATATAAAAAAATGCAGAGAACTTTTTGTGGCACCAAAAGTGTGTCTACAATCCTGGTTTCTCAAAGTACACTTGGCATCGATGGATGCATCTCTGCTCTCACAACTGTGGAGTCATAGGAATGGGTAGGAATAGCACTTCCACTATCTAGTATCTTCCATCAAAGTGCTTAATATGCACTGTAGAAGACCACTGAGGCAAAGACAGACTGCTTTTGTTGCTGCCTTGAGATGTGGAAAGCCAACCTAGAAAGTTAAATTGCAAAGACAACACGATTAAAGATTTTTAAGGTGTCAGTACACAGGAGTTTGCCTAGCTTGTTAATCAGCTATTACACTCCAAATCCAGTGCCTCACCCATATCCCTTCTCAAGGACTTTCTCCTTCAGTAAGGCTCAGCCTGGTTTGAAGATCTTTCTTTCAAAGAGATGCTGTAGCACTTTCTCCTCAGATTAATTACCAAGTTGATACTCTTCAGAAAGTCATCCAAGACTTTTTTAAATTATTGCAATAATTCTCAAGGCTAAAAGGGACAATGGCATGATCTATTCTTACTGCCTGAATAATGTAGTCCATAGACTTTCACCCCCTTATGTCCACTGAGCCTAATAACTTGGGCCTGACTGAAATGTGAAGTACACAAAAGCATCCAGACCTCATCCATAGGTGTCAAGGGAAGAAGGATGTATCACTTTGCTTGGTGATTAAGCCTTTTTGCTGTTAAAAATTTATACCTTATTATTCAGTCTGGATTTGTCAAAGTTTCTGGCTTTTGATTTCTTGATCTGCTTTCTCTACTAGAATAAAAGCTTTTGAGAACTCTGAAGTTCCTCCCAGTGAAGGTACTTACATACTCGGTAATTGCCTCATCCCTTCATTTTTTTTGGTAAAAAATTACATGAATGGAACATCTTCAGTTTCTCATTACGTGCTATTGTCTTTTTCAAATATTCTTGCACCTCAAATTTTTCAATGATGCGATGATTTCATCAGGAGCTAGATATACATTTTTCTGATAGTCCCACATGCAACTTTAGGTATGTAAGCTTTTTAATGAATCTACACCAAAAGCACACTGGATTTTTACACACACTTAGGCTTTCTACACACTTTACTTATAAATGTGGTGGAGGCGGCCGTTTTTCAGTGTTCAAGTTTCCTTGCTTCTAGGGACTTTTCCTCAGCCCTCTGAAATTTACTAGTTATATATTTACAAAGAGGCAGTAGTTACTTTTATGATGATCTCATTTACCTTGTACTCTCTGTTCATGGTGTTGCTGTAAAATGAGGGAAGGGAACTAAGAAAATGTCACAACTTGTTAGCTCTTCTAACATGCACTGAGGTAAGATTGCAAATTGACTAGGTCCCACTGCAGGACACAGATCCCAGCTGGGATCAAATCTACCCAGCTGTACTGTTGTTCTCTCTCTGCTTGGGTGCAGGTGGTGGGAACAGCAGGGAGCGGGCAGATGCACTGTGCTCTGAAATGCATGCTGGACATCAGGGCCCAGGCTGCTGGTGGCAGAGATACCGAGGGCAAAGCTTCGTGCTGTAGTGGAAAAGCAGCTGGAAAGTGGCCACCGGACAGATCCAGGTGACATCCCAGTATAAGGACCAGGTCTGCATTTTGATCTTGTCACGCTTGCACTGGGGAAGGTGTTTTCAACAAGGATGGTCACGGACTGACCAGGGTGAGTGCAGTATAAGCCTATCATTTTTTCTTGTGTGTTCCCTCCCTGCAGCTCCTGGGCTAGGACACACCGGGCAGAGTGAGATCTGAGCCTAGTACTTACTCCTCGGTGGCATCCTTTGCTCGGAAAGGAAGGAGTTTGTGATCAGCTATTCAATAGGATTGATGCTTGCTTCACACAATTTAAATCTCCTGGCTCTGTTGGTCTGTGCCTCTTCCTACCACAAGATGGTATCTTTAGCCATAGTTTCCCCTCACTTGCTCTGTGAAGTCCAATTTAATATTCTCACTGCTGACTTTCTGTATTCACAAAGCCTGCACTTTTATCACAAATAACACAGTGCAGGGTTGCTGGTGCAGGCTGGGCATCAGACAAACAGAGCCAAAGGATGAACTCTGACACATTGTGCCCAGTATTCATGTGAGTATTCATCTCACCTCCTCTCCTGCTAACATCCTTTGAGCGCTTTGCAGCCTCTCATACAAGTCAACATTTTGCAGTGTTGCTTTAGGGGAATGGCTTGATGCATCTATTTCAAGAAAAGGCCTCTGGTTCATTCTCTAAAGATTGCTCAAATGGGAGTAATGCCATGTTTAGCTGTGACAACAGAACAACCAGAGCACAACCCAGACAGCATCTGGAAGAATCTCCCAAACCTAGAGTGCCACTGTCTAGCTTTCCATACCTGTCTAAGGACAAATTGGTTAATACAGTGGAAGTCTGCATGGGCCTCTCTGTACAGACAGATGTGTAGTACAGGGTTTAAAAAAAATAACCCTTCTCCCTCCAGCACTCCTGCAGTGAGTGGTGGAAGAACTACAGGTGATGGAGTTAAAGGCAAGTATATGAATCCCATGAATTGTTCACTTGGGAGTGGAAACCTTTATACCTGCCTGTGTAAAGATCAGTGCAAGAACCCAAAGTAATCGTGGGACTCACATTTATATCACAGAACAGACTTGGATGTCATGTTATTCAGTGTTGTGTTTTGGACTTGGTTACTGTGAGCTCACTGAAAACAGGATGTTGCCAATTGTCTGTGTTTGAACCAGAGCAGTCAACAGAAAAAAGCTGCCTCATATGTCTGGGGAATAAAGATCTGTGTCTATACCAGATTTAAGTTTAAAAAAATTTGTTTTCCAAAAAGCAAGTTTGCCCTTACCTTAGCATTTGTAGCAGTGCTCAGGGTGAGCTTAATGCAGCAGTGCCCACTCTTGGTTATTTCATGACGCTGGTATAAAGAGCTGGAACCTCTGCCAGATTGGGAGATATACCAAGTTTTCTTTTATTTTTAAGGGTGTTTTTAATCATTCTGGAAGAAAAGGGAAGGGAATGGCTTGGAAATATTAAACTATGAGTGACCCAAAGGTTCAAGATAAAAATAAAACCCTGAAGACATGGAAAAAGATCCTCAAACTTATTATTTAGAAGCAATCTCATAATTCTTACAGCCTTGCTCAGAGTTTTTGAAAAATTGGGTTGTCAAGCAGCTAAAAATTAAACTATAGTCTTTTTCTCAACAGGAGCCAGTTGAAATCCCACAGAGTCCACAGATGTTACCCGACCTTCCCTGTTAGGCATGTTTGCTCCCCTCCAGGAAGAAGGCTCCTCACAAGTCACAATTCATGCCCCACATCACAAACTCACCACCATCCTTTGTGTTGATTTCCTAATCTGTTCAGGGCAGACTGCTGGGTCCCCTGTGCCTGGCTGGGTCTGCTGAGCCTTGCTGGCTCCTGGAACAGGGGACTCTGCACATCCCGGTGAGTCAGCTGCATCAGACGTTACACATACAAGTGGGCAAAGGATGTTGAGCATTTGGGAGACAGACTATGAGTGTCTGACATTTGAACTTAACATTCAAATGTCACCATTTTGGAAGTTAGTCTCATACTATTATTGCAGCGAAATCATGACTTTCAAATTTGGGGCTGACTAGCCAGGATACCTTGAACACAGAATACAGCAGCAGGCAGAGAGGTGAGGAAGGTGGTACCAGCACCAGAGTACAGCCAGACACATCAGTGCCCTTTCCTGACAGCTAAATCTGGCAGAGAAATTTCTACTGCAGCGGTAAAATATGGGCGGGGGCAGAGCATCTTTCTGATGCAGCTAACAAGCATCTGGCACTGAACATAACCTGTTCAGAGGGAACATCTCCAGGGCTACACACTGTGCTCTGTGAAGCGGTTGACGTGTTTTCCACATAGACTTTGGCTCTATTAAGAAATAGCATGAGCAGTAACTGGAGGAAATCAGAGGGAGTATATGGAAAGGTCTACTTAGACTGCACACCTGGAAAAACAGTATTTGTGTATTATTTAAGGTAATGAAAAATCAATGTCTCCTGGATGTGGCAGTAAATTTCACCCTTTTGTCACTGAACCCATCAAACTCTGCTTCAGAGGAAAGCAATTAATCCCACAAGTTGATGACTGGTGGATATGCAGAGATTTTGGGGATTCTTTTCCTGGGGGAAATTTCTACTTAGCTGAAAAATACCTAATGAGAACCTGAAAGTCTAACCTTGCTGTGACACAAGTAGGAATACAGTGTCTAAATTTACAGGACATAAGGTTATAGTATTGGTTTGATACACATGGTTGCCCAAGTAACACTGGTTCTAAGATTTGAGCATACTAACAGCAATAATGTATGGATTCTTTGAAATTATTTGCTTGGCTACAGTGTACAAAATGCATAACTGTATTAGTATATGTATTAGTATATGTATTAGTGCAGACCTAAGAGTACACTTGCAAAAATGCCAGAGAACTGTCAGAGAAATCCCTTGATATAAACATTAATTAGTATAGAAATAACCCACAGACATAAAGTACCTAAAAAGGGATATATACCCAAATAAAGGACAAGATGAGCTTATGCCAGAAATCTGTATATACAAATACGGGAAAACCAGAATGTAAGTGCATGCAACAGACGGTATCTTCAGAGAGTCTCTCTCTGAGGGTACTGATGAGTTTTACTTATTTTGCTGTGTAAGAGTCATTGCACAAAGGACTTTATTTGTGGGCCACTCTTTTCTATTTTAGTATCATATTCCTTGTTTCTTGTTCAATAAGAAATCTTTTACATAAAAAGGATTGGTGTCCTATGTTAATAGCGCCGTGTTTCAACACATTGCAATCTGTTTCTGATTCAGCCATAGCAAATCCAGTGGTGAAAGCTAATTGGATAACTGTGTTAGAAAACTTAATAGCAAATATTTTGATGATTTTTCCATTCATCATTACTCAACCAGCATAGTAAACATGAACAAACTGCTCCCATCCATGTAGATAAGAAAGGCTTTTTTTCTGATCCAATGGCATTTTACGCTTGCCCTGCACTAGAAACAAATAACAGCACAAAGGAGAGGGCTTTTGTAAATTCAGCCCTAGATACGGAGCTCCTGTAAGACCTCTGGAACATAGGACAAGAAGGGACCTCCTGTATCTTTGGACCCCCTGAAATTGCAGGCAAGCACACAACATCATAATTTTCTTCAGCAGACCAACATGTTTTATACTTCTAGGACCTCGTTGTCAGAAATTATTCAGATATTGCAGGTATCAATTTGTGTGGGGTTCTTTTGCCAGGTTTTTCCTCCAGGAGAAACATCTTTTTTCTCTCCCAGGATGATCAACCACTTGATGTGTTGTAGACAGCAGTTATGCCCTCTCTGTCAGTCTTCCATTTTTCCAGGCTAAACACTTCTTCTTACTGCTCTTGACACAAACTCTCCATTCCGTGGTAAGCCTAAATACTCGTCTTGCACCCATTCCACTGAGACAAGCACTCCTACATATGGGTGACCAGAACTGTACACCACGTCTCAGATGTCTTCATCCTGCTTTGTACAACACTGGTACTTTCTTAGTTTCATCCGAAATACCCTTTCGATGCATGCGTGCTTTGCTAACGCCATGAGGCTCTTTGGCAGAGCTTGTTCTGCACACCAACACTTTCCATTGATTCAGTGACTGGACTAATTCCTAAGAACATCCCCCCCCACCCCCATATGTCAAGGGCTATGAAATACAAAAGATACCACCTATGGCTCAGGAAGCTGCAGATCATTTCAGGGTACACTTGTGAAGTATTAATACATACTTATTTTTCTACTTTCTTTGGGAATCTGCTCTTGGTCAGCATTGAGCCAAGATGCTAGGTTAGACAGACTTTAGTTTTGATCCAGCACAGCCATTCTTTTTGCATTGGTGATCTGTGTGATTACGGCTGACTATATGTTCAGGGCTTTCTCAACATTAGTGATTTCAGACTGACAACATCTCATATTATAGTGAAAGGTTTTATTCCCAGTCCCTGGAGGAACAAGTTTGCCTTTTGACTTTATTAATTTGTCTTCTGCTGTTCCAGGCCTGAAGATTATCTGCTCCTTCATTCTCTATATTGACAATTCTTCCTAACTTTCTTCTGCTGCAAACAAATTCTTCTTGCCATTATAGAAGATTTGCCCTAGTACCAGGATTTAGTGACAATCAGTAAAACACCTAGAAGTTTCCTTCTGCATTTTCTGCTTGCTTCTCCTTTGTCCAGTTCCTTACCCACTGTGCAGCTCTTGTGTTCGTATTTTCAAGACAAGTTAGTCAAGATGCGGTATTGCGTACATTACTGAAGTTCAGTTACATGAGATGTACCATGCATCCTTCATCTGGAGAATGAGATATCATCTCATAAAAAGCAGGATCTGGTTTCCCTGTGTAAGGGACCTTACCTTGAGCTGGCTGTCTCAAGCTTGTTTACAGCTCCTGTGAGCGCCCCTGCAAGGCTTCCAGGCAGCCTGGCTGAGCCCAGCTGCCCTGACAGCAGGAGTCAAGGAACAGTCATGTGCCTTGGGGGAGGGGGGGTGGTGTGTACATCTGGACACAAGTGACCCCCCTCAGTCTATTGGAGCATGCGCATTCCATGGTGATGGATCATGTGGTGACCGCATGTACTTCGCAGGACCAAACGCACCAAAACTGAGCACATGTGCAGGAAGGGAGTACACGCCATTGCCTAGGAAACACCACCACCCACCCCCCCACCCCCCCCAAATACCCTATAAAAGACGGTGCACTCAAACATCAAGTGGGACCCTCACCATCGGACTACAGGAAGGCTATGGACCGACGGGACACCACTGGATCCATGACGGTGCCTGTCTTTTGCAACTCTATCCTGACTGCTTGCTAGGTTTCCTTCTTTTCTATTTTTCTCTCCCTTTCCTATTGCTACTTTCTCACAAGTACTTTGTTCAGATAAGTGATAAGTAAAGGCCTTTGATTAGCGGCATTTGATCTCGTTTGTGTCTTAATCTCACTCTGGATATAACAACGAATCTCCCCGGCCCAGGCCTTCCCAGGTCGGAACACCCTGAAAAATTGTGTCTTTGGTATCCCAAGTAATTCTGCATCTTCAGTAACTTCAAAATACATTCTGTGGCATCACAGATGGTTCAAGTTAAGCCAGAAGCTCTGTAGAAGGATTTCGTGGAAAGCTGGGCACAATCCACACACCTGTCATGGATAGGTCTCTCTGTCCACATGAGAAATCTTCCTGCACCTCACCTCCTGGAACCTGTGCACAGGCCTCTGTTGCAGGTGATGTAGCAGACTGCTGGGATCCACTTGCATTCTTCAGGGCTTCCTCCACTGATTCCTTCCTGAAGTTTGGTGAAGAGATGGGTATGCAGGCAGACGCAGCACCAGTTTGGGGAAGAAATTACTTAGGGACATTCTTCCTCTTTATGGCTGTATCGTAACATAGTTCACATAGGACTTCTATGTGATCCCATACCAACACATGATGCTATTTTCTCAATCATGCAGCAGCTCATCCTTTCTGGTTCATATGGTAACAGACAGACATCGTACCTGTTGCCTGTAACTATCTGTACAATGGAAACCATACAGCAAAGAAAACCGGGTACACATGGACACACAGTGCTTTTTTCTTTCTCCCCAAATCCTTCCCTGAATTTTTACCAAGTAATTTGGCTATATAAGCGATGCTCTTCTCAAACCTTTTCACACAGGAGTTTGCTCAGCCTGAAAAATTGTTGTCAAAAACTCTTGCTCTTCACATTAGAAAAAAACAAAAAGCACACCACCACCAACCTTCACACATCCCACGTGTGAACCAGCACAAAGATAACGTTTCCTTTCCAAAGCCCACAGAATGCCTGTGGCTCTGCACGGAGAGAAGCCAACTCCCAGAGCTACAAGATGAAGGCTAAAAATAACCCATTAAGGATTAATTTCAGGATTTTTAAATACAGCTAATTAATATGCATAGGAAAGGCACATGGTCTCCAGGAAGGAGCACACACAATCACAGAGTCTACAAGGGAAGTGGGGGGAGGGTGACAAGCAGGCAGAGTGCCAAAGAAGAAATAAAAGAGGATATTTGCTATATATCCTCAGATAGAGGATGTGCAGAGAAACTGTTTTAGAAGAGGTAGAAGCAGAGGGGTGAAACACTTCACTATTGAAGAGGCAGAGACAGTGCAATGTAACCACAAAGGATGTGACCCCACTTGAAGAGCAGCGAGGAGTAACAAGTCCTTCAGTATCGGCCAAAATGTTCTACAGGATAGAGGGGTTGATAGTACTAGAGCAGGAGGCAAGGTTTTGTGTGTTAGGGCTCAGTGGCTAAGAGATGGTGTGACATGGATAGAGGTAGCAAACATACTTTGATGCAAGAAGTGAATTTCAATGAGGTGGCTTAAGGGCTGAGCACACCACAGGAAGATCAACGGATGCAAAAGAAACTCCTCTGGTAGAGAGTGGCACTGCGGTAGGAGGCTGGGTGTTATCATGAACATGCAGCACTTGTGCAGAAAGCCAGGGAGCAACAGCTGAATGTGTAACTGGATCTCAAGATGGATGGCATACCAGGACAGCAGGTGTGTACCTGGTGTCATGTGTTGCACTGAATCATGGCACTTTGGAAGCAATTTTCTCTTACGAAGTAATACTGAAGGAGGTCATTGCATCCTGAGGCAGAAGCACCCTGGGAAGGTTGGGCATTGGATATAAAACACTGAAACGGGACACACAGGATGGCAGTTACAGAACACCCTGAAAACAAGGTACTGCGTATGAGCAATATGGGTGGTGTCAGACAGCTAGGATTATCTACAGTTAATGTTAATCAGAAAGCAAATCTGGTTATTCACTTGCCGTACTGCAAAACAGAGCTATAGCAGCAGTTCCAGTGAATTTAAAGGTGCAGGAGGAAACCAGGCTCACTCGAAGCAATTTCCTCATCCCAATTTCCCTATGAATGACATTTAAACAATTACAACCTTTTACCTTTTCACAGAGGGCAGAGGAATGCAGGGGTAGACTTCATTGCCCAATTCACTAGCTATTTAGTATCAAGAAAAGCTGGGGTTTTAACCTGGTGTCTTCAGAAAATTAAGTTTACTTAGTAGCACTGCTTGTCTGCCTGCCCCCTTTACCCTCATCACAAAGAACATTTGAACTTTTCAGCCACTTTCACACAAATTTAACGAAAGGGTAGAAATCTCAGCATTTTGTGAGATTTGGTGGCTTTCACAATGGCACACAGAAATGGCCTCAAACCATTGTTTAGCTACATCTTGAGAAAAATTTGAGCACTACAGTGCACTACAGCAAGCAAGGGGTACAGGGGTTTAATTTTGCAATAGGGTGTCTTGAGATACATGTTTAAGTTGACAAAGTCCCTAGTAGAGCTGCAGGGGCAAGAAAAGCTGCAGGACAACCAAGCCTATGAAATAGGATCAGCTTCACAATCCAATGCTACGGGAGGTTGCGATTGGAGGCAAAGGATGCAAAATGCACGTTTTTCACTTAAAGACATTCTTTATTCAATCTTTTTTATATACAATATTATTTTTAATCTGTAAAAAGTACATATGCAGGATTCCAGGTCAGAGGCAGAAGGTTTCCACATCAGAAGATAGACTTTTGCCCTTTTATTATTTTGGAGGAAAAATAATCTGTCAGTTTTAGACAAAGCAAGAATAAAGGCAGAATGCAAATCCAACTTCCACCAAGCGATTAGGATTAAAGGCAACAATTCACCGTAACAAGTTGGGCTGTCTCCTTCGACTTTGGTGGTTCCCAACTTTTCTGGGCAATTATGGAGCAGTTTGTTAGAAGGGGCTGACAGCCAAAGCAGCTAGTGCTTATCATCCCTGCTACAGTTATACACACATAACTTGCAAAAGAGCTTGGGTTTCCTCTTTGTATGTCAACTCAAACTCTTGAGTCAGAAGACTGTTTCTCAAAATTCAAGGAGTGAAAGAGGGATGTCTTATCAGGGCGAACAGATCTCCAAACTACAGCATGGATCAAGAGCTTGCTTTCATTTTTCTCTGGTAACAAGAAGCCTGTTTCTTATCTGTCCTCTTAAAAACATGGACTAGACTTATTAATGTACATAACAGGCTCAATTTGCTAAAAGCCTGTTACTACAACCCTGAGATGTAAACTGCCTCACCATTTTCTGTGGATGCCAGGTTACACTGATGATCCTTTCAATGTTAATGCTGTTAACCACTTCTCCATTCAAACTAGGTCACATTATGAAGGTTCGTAGTTTTTCCTGAGGGATAGAAAAGGGGATCATAAAAGACAGCCTGATAGGGCTTTGCTTAGCTGTAAGTCAGCACAGGGTAGACCTTTAACCTTCAATGATGGTATTACAGGGAGTGCGTAATTGTTTTCAGTTTTCAGAACTTGGATACTCAACATTCAAATCTTGTAAAATACAGGGTGGGAGTATGTCACTGATTGGGAGGCAGAAGACAGTGTGATCCACGAATTTGGAGTAGGGAGCCTCAAAGGTGTGACTGGCACAGGGAACTACCTGCTTTTCCCTTTACTCCAGCGTACTTACTATTTTCCATACTTTTCTCAAGTATTCAGTTTTAAGGACCATATCATGCAGCAAAATGAACATCCAGAATATCATTCAAAGGTTTTGTTTTTATTTAGAGGACAAAGCTAAGAAGTTGACTTCTTGACTGCAGGACACACATAGCTCCAGGGTGGTCAATGGAAGCTGCAGAAATCTGGCTTCTTTGAAAAGTCAAGCTGTAAGTGTTAGAAAAAAAATGTACTGCTAGCAGATCCTGACCAACAGGCAAGCTTGAGGCTTGGATTAGGGAAAGAACTGAACATCCTTGTTTTGACTGCATGCAAACAGGAAATAGACAGTTCTGGGATTTCCAGGCTCTTGCCCAAATCCAGTGTGCCAAAAATGTACATGATTTTCTGTTCTTTATTTCATCCTGTAAGAGGAGAGGGTATTGTAGAAATTGCTAAAATGGGACAGCTACCTAAAGAAAACGAGGATTTTTTTGTTAGAGAATACAGTGCAAGACTCCGAAACAACTAGGACTAAAAAGTCATTTTGTGCTTAAATTTACACTCTATCTTCATGAAAGTATGTAAGACAGCAGCAACAGAATGAAAATGGCAATATTCTACTGTACCTTATGGACCCAGAGGGAAAACAGTCTGAACTTTGGGGTGCACATAAGGCCGTTCTGCAGATCAGAACCTACTTCTCTGTGAAGGACTCAGAAAAAGGGCACATCACTTCAGTCAGAAGTTTCAATATCCGTGGTGCTTGGTTATTATGCACCCACCTCGCTCAGAACCCATTACCTCCAAACTCAGCTTGCTCTAGGAAATCTCAGGATGGAGAGATTCATGAATGACACAGCAGTTAGTCCATACAATGCATTATTTTTACATCAGTAGCTTCTGGAGGAAAAGGATAGTTTGTATTTTAAGAGTGATAGAGTAGAAACTGACAGCTGTTGGGGTAACTGGAAAACGAGAAACAAGTGTCCTTTATTTGGTACCTGCTGCTTGTCTACACAAAGAAGAAATAGCAGTACTGTACATCTGCTTTGAGAAAAATACCATCCCATAACATGAAATGGCTTAGGTCCTCAATTCAAGCATTCTTGTGGCACTGAGTTAACCCATTGGGTTTCATGGAGGAATTAATCTGAAGGGTTGCTCTTTAATTCACTAGAGAGGGGTGGAAGAGCAGCAAACAATGATAAGAAGTTCGCTCTTTCTGGGACTCCAGATTTCTGTCCTTGGCCTTTCTCTGAACAGACTGGCAGCCACTCTACATCTGCATTTATCAGGAGGTGTATGGGGATGGGTGTAATGGGGTGGAAAGTGCCTTTTTTTATTATTTTTTAAACAGAAGAGTCTGCTTTTCCTCTTTCTCCTTTGTACCCAGGAGAACAAGGCAATAGAGTGCAGTTTTAAACTACTAACAGTTCTCATGGTATGGAAAAAAACTCCATTTGAAAACACAACACATCTGAACTTTGGAAAATAGAAAGTTACTAGCTCTTCAGTAAGTCACTGAATACTAATTAGAAAAATAAATTAATGTGAGACCAGCAAGAAGAATCAGTTTATTAAGCTACTTCTAATTTTAAATAAACAATTACTTGCATCAGTATTATTTACTATATCAATTACTTTGTCAGCTCTCAAATTATTTTTAAGCTACTGGGTTAAGGAAAAAATTGAGTTGGAGTTTTTTTGCAAGCTCTATGTCTTCCAAAAAAAAAAATATTATAAAAATAATGCTGTGTCTAAGTTAGTGTCAAAGACAAGTGAAGAAAAATTTTATGTGGGAAATTCTACTATAACGTACAGTCAGATATAATGCGATGGAGAGAAAAGCTTTTGTATATAAAACTTCATATATAAACTTTTTTTTACAGGGAGAAATAGCACTCACTGCCTTTATATCTGATGCTGTACTGCTCTAGCTCACTGTGGAGTTCTTCCACTCATTTTAGTCTGAAAACACAATCAAGATTTTTTTTTTTGAAGACTCAACCTGTGCACTAATTAGGAGAGAAAGGAGCAGCTCACAGCTCTTTTTCAGCAAAGGGGCCAGTCACCATGGCAAAAGGATTTGAGAGCTATAAAGGAGAATAAAAAGAATAATTTGAGCTGTAAGGATTCCGGAACAATGGTAAAAAAAATAAAAGAGATTGAGATATACTTGAAAAGACAAAACTTCTTTTAGCAAATAAGTGAAGACTGAAGCAGACTCCATTTAAGTGATACTGTCCAGCCCAGCCTAGGAGTACTTGGGAAACCTCCCCCCCCATGCAGGTAACAGCATCTCATTTCTCATAAACTAATGGAAGAAGAGACTCTTCAGTTTATTTTTCCACTCACATGTAAGAGAAGTTATGTTGTTCCCAAAGAAGATCATGTTGGCTTTGTACTGGAGCACCGAGAAGAAAAGGAATTTTGTAACCTAAATCAAAGGCATCTTTGAGGCTTCTGTCATACACACACCTGCAAAGAAGGTTCCACGAATAGTATCCAAAGAATGAAATTTAACTTTTAGGAAAAATCCCGATTGTGTGGAAAAATATAAAGCAACAAACTTCTGCTGCTTA
Source organism: Gorsachius magnificus (assembly GCA_034008185.1). Taxonomy (NCBI): domain Eukaryota; kingdom Metazoa; phylum Chordata; class Aves; order Pelecaniformes; family Ardeidae; genus Gorsachius; species Gorsachius magnificus. Next base: position 131,516,515 of record CM067081.1, read on the forward strand.
GCCCAAGGGGAGCATTTTTAAGTGCCATATACTGTATCCTATTATATAAATCATGACTTTTTCTCATGTTGTCATCTCTGTTTATTTAGCTAAAAGAATCAGGACTAATAAGAGAATGTTTTTTATCATGTGACAGGATTTGTGAGGAAGGGAAACTTAGGCTCCTTCCTACCCTTGCGATATGCTCTAGACTCTGTGACTGTAGCTTCCAAATGAGCTAAGCCCACGTTGCTGACAGTGAACTACAAACCAAATGCTTACTAATTGTTTTTTTGGATGTAAGCATATAACACAGATCTTTCTATTTTGAAAAGGGAAAACGAGGAGGCAATAGTTTTTATAGTTTAGAGTTTAGTTTCAATAGCTTAGAGGCCCTGAGAATGGCTGCCAGTCTGGACAAACAGATGCTCCTTAGAAAATTCAGACAGGTACAGAAAAAAATTCAAATCCTGATGCTGCTGGTGCAGTGATGCTGCTTTTTGTTGTTGCTTTGTTCATGCCATCATCAAACACAAAAAAACCAAAAATAAATCCTAGGTATTTGGAACCCACCCGATCTGAAGAGGTGACTGATGTGTTGTTCCTTGCAACAGCCAACAGCAGCAGCAAGTTCCTCTCCCTGGACGGGAAAGCCTCTTCTTCCTTATACTGCTGCATTTACATTAAACAGTAGATTCCATGTCTTGCTAGGGTTCAAAGCGCATGAAGTCTCTGTCCTGAAAATACCACACTAACGTGTTTTGGTCATGTATAAAACAGAACTTTTAACTTATCTATATGTTGAAGAGCTTTGATTCTCACGCCGGTACTTGCTTGAGTCAGAGGTCTAGTTTTATCAAGTGTCTGTCTCCTCTCCTGCTAAAAGTCTCAAGTGGTCCATGTAAACAAAACAGAGCTGAAAACAGTCTCTATTCCTCTTCACAGAGCTGTTTTTATCGATATGCAGGATTTCCTGACAGCGTGGTGTTGGCTAAATGTAAAACAGGCAGAGGATGAGCTTCTGTGTTAAAAACCCAGTTGTCTAATGGTAGAAGGTCATCATTGGAGAAAAGCAGATACAAATACCTAGATGTCAAGACAGAGAGGAAAAATGTTGGGTATTAAAGCAGAGCAACAGACAGGCAGGGGCAACACAGCAGCTTCAGGCCCCACCAGTCAGCAGCTAAAGCTATAAACAAGTTACTAGTTTTCAATCTTTGTATAGCACCCACACACCTTCCCTGTTACAATGAACTGAAGAGTCATTTTTATCATGATCAAGCCCTTCACTGAAAAGTTGTTATAAGGACACATTTTAATCTTTCCAAGTAACTTTTGCATTTCAAGACTCCTTTCAAAGACTTGCAATGTAAAACAAACATCAAGACACCAAGCGCAAGGATTTGGGGGACAGGGCAGCAGAGAAGTTGGCAAAAACTTCTTCTTAATAGAGTAAACCCATTTGGAAACGACCAATCCTCTTTAATCAAGATTAAAGATTTCATAATTTGCTGAGTATCTTTTAGGAGCCAAAGTATCCGAGCGGCAACAATGCATGTTTAGGAGAGGTATCAATTTTGAATTTGAGGGGAACAAAGATGCCAAAGTTATCATCAACAGCAGAAAAGATGACAGCAGGCGTTCTGTAACACAGATTTTATACCCCTCTTCTGAGGGACACCTTCATTTTCCTCATGGCATCACACCCAACCCTTCTGTCTTTATTTTCATAGCCATTTGAGCTATCCTGACCTTACGTTCTCTATTTTATCTCAAGGTGATACCAGTTTCTGGTTTGGCTATGCCAATCACATCAATGTCAAACATCAAATATCCATCTCTCCAATAAAACTTTTTGTCCTGCAAGTGGGAAGTGATCCAAACCAAAAGCCAATAAAAATATCTGAGTTCCTTCCTAGAACTGCCTTCTTTTGCAACGCTTGCACTATAGTACATCCAGTTACTGAGTGATGCATCAGTGAATATTCAGATCTCCTTGTGACTATTTAAGAGGCAGACAGGATTCTGGCAATACTTCAGAGGTCAGCCTTGTCACCACAGAAGTCCCTTAGAAGCACATTTCATTCTCTGATTTGGCTTTTATAGGCAGATCAATCATGTAAGATCAGGTCCTGGAGAGGTTGCTTCTCTGACTGGACCTGTTTCAAACTGCTGCCTCTCTCTTTGGGAGTATAGCTTTTAGGCTCCAGAAAATTAATTTGAAGGAGTAAGTGAAATAAAATGAATGAAGACAACAGAGGAGGTAGCAGTGGTTGACTTTCTTTTTATAATGATTACATGGGGAAACAAAGTATTGTGACTATGTAGAGGAATTTGGTAAGGAGCCAGCAGAAGGCTAGAACAGCCAGACTCTCCCCTGGCACATGATGAACTTGGAACCCCTTCTTGCCAGTGAAACATGTTGTGGTGCCTGAAGTAAGCACCAGTACTGCCACTTTCAGGATCTGCTTTTTCCCTGCTGCATTTTGAGCTCCCAATACATAAAATCAACCTTCATATACATCAGCTACAGCTGAAACCTGAAAATTTGATATTGCTGATACTGTAAACTCTGCTGCTGTATAGAAACTCTGTGTATTCTGCAAGGCCTGCATGATGCTAGACTGCCAAATAGTTACAACTGTTTTTTTGTTGTATCACTGAGTTGTAAAGACAGAAAGGGCACCTAAACGAGCCTTCATTGCTGACAGGTTTGTGCAACACACATTTATCATCCCTTCCATCACACTTTGGCAGAAAGTGCTATGGATATGGAAGCAGAGGCAACAACTATGTCTCCTAATAGCAGTTCTGGCCTCATTCACACTGCCAGCAGTGGCTTCTGTCTATGTATTTAACCAACTAAAACATTCTCCAAACTGTTATGCAGGAGGGGAAAAAAAAAAAAAGGGGGGGTAGGGAATACAGCCAGCTCGGACACTTTTCTTCCAAAAGTGGGCAATTCACAAGATTTCAGGGAGGTAACCGATACAGGCATCTTGGTAGATTTCAATGCCAGAACTGTAATACCAAATTTGCTGATGTAACTTGAGTATCAAGAAAATTGTCACACATTAGAAGACATTGCTTCACAAGCAAAACCCCAGAGTGATCACAACCATGTGACAAAAGAGTGCTCTTGATAGCTGTTTTGTGTCAGTGATGAAGGAGATGAGTAGCCATGAGACACTAGCTCAGTTTTAAAAACATATCTCTTAATACAATCCCCATAACATATACCTATATTTATACTAACTATTGTATGTATCATCTCTGTAAGTTAAAGTTTATGGCATATTCTACTATATATTTTTGTTATTAATTAAAAAGAAACATGATGGAAGACCAATGACTTTGAACATTTTACCTTGAATCAAATATGCAACAGAGTGCATTAGCTTCTGCAGGGTGGGCTACAGGTGTCCTACCGATTTGGCTGAATTGAAAATATTTAAGTATGTAAGAGATTATAAAATGTGTCTGATATTCTTGCTTACACCAAAAAGCATTCTATAAAAATATGTTGTGGGATAAATACAGAGAAACCATCCAAGGGCATGAAAGACTTTTGCTGCAAGCATTTACTCCCTTCCAGTGACACACACAGGAGAAACAGGTTCTACAATATCAGAGCGTGGCACATACTCGTATAAGACATGTCAAGTCAGTGTATGTAAAAAAAAAAAAAAGTATTTTGCAAAGGGCATTTCTTAAAAGGAGATAACCTCTCCTCTTCTGTGATGCCAGAAGTCAAATAGAAGTCTTCAAAAATAAAGCACTCTCAGCGTAAGCTTCTTCTATGGAAATTCTGCTTGTATTTTCTGCTGGTAAAATGGGCTGATCTGGGACCCTAAAGCTGGGAAAAAAAAGAAAGTCCAAACCATAAACCACCTCAAGAACACAGGAGATTATTTGTTGAGCCACCACATTCTTCTAGAGTTTAGATGCTAGATTTTACAGGGAGATGCAAGAGTGAAGAGAACTTACTTCAAAGTTTCGGCAAGGAAAAAGCTCTGCTGTACATCGTCGTATGTAGGAGATGAGGAATAGACATCCTTGACACCAGAAAAGCCACCACTGACTCGGCAATACTTGTCAATTGCCTGCAAAGAGGAAGGAAAAGGAAAGTTTAACTGTTGAGCAAAATTTGGAAATGTTAAAGGATCAGTCTTGATCAACAAAGGAGGTAGCTCTTTCTGCGATGCATAATCTGTTGTGACTCTCCTTGTCAGAGGATGCTGTGGATGTTAACAGTTTACACTGACCAAAAAAAAAATAAAAAGGGACTGGACACACACAGAAGTAAAATCCCTCCAGGGCTACTAACGACACCACATGTGGCAAAAGTATTCTGGGGAAGAATATTCTTTCCTGGGTATTTACTGTTGACTGATATTGATGACTGGACATGGACGCAGTAGACTTGCTCTGAGCTGGTACGGCTTCTCATAGGTAACACTGACTGGACATCCATCAGTCAATCAACACAACATGTGCTATGAGATGCACAGGAAGATGACAAACGACCCTGCATTTTGCAGCTGGAAGAGTTTGAAGAGTTCTAGGAACTCTGTGACTAGTAGCTAGTCTTACTAGGGACTTACTGAAAGTAGGAATAAAATACTGTACTCATCTTTAGGGACTGTTGGTTTCATCTTATAAACTCTTCTAGCTGCTGCTTTCTCCCCACATTTCCATCTCCTACATGTGCTCTTCTCTGTTTCCCCTTTATACAGTTGAAACTCAAGTCAGCTTGTGTACTGGACTGCAGAAGAGCTCTTTATCTTTAAAGCATGAAGTTTAAATCCATAAACATTCCATGCAGAAAGGGGCCAATGGATCCATGATTCACAAATCACCCAGCTAGTCAGCTCCAACACAGTACTGCAAAAAGCACAATGGAAGAGGAGGAGACTAGAAAGAACGCGTTAGTAGCTCAGAGCACCTCTCGCCTACGCCTTCGTTATTCCACTCACATGCACGACCTTACAGCACACAAGGATATCAGCCATTAAAACCGGCCCCAAAGAAATTACTCTGAAATGATTCACAGGTTATTTGTGCTTCCCTGCTGCTTTGGCAGTGCTTCCTCAGCAGACACCAGCTCTTTTAATAGATTCATGCAGGGACAGAAAAGACACGGTGATGAAGGAAAATGTTTGGCTCAGGATGTCTGTCATTACCAACTACTGAATGTAGCTACCTGTAGTTCAGTAATCTATGATTCAGCCTGTTAGTCTGCATGAAGTTTCTCTCTGCATGATGCTTTAGGCCCAGATTTTTGTTAATTCTGATTTTTGCCCGTTATACTCAACAGAAGCTGAGGGGAGTCAAGGCAGGGGAGCAAGTAAGTTTTGAATGATGTCCCTTTTTATGCAGAGAAAACAAATTCAATCAAAATTAACTCCTCAAGGTCCCTACCATACCCTTTGCACGCTAGAAATACTGGGAAACAAAGGGAAATTTTCCATTGGACACATACATGAAGAATGCTGGCAGATGCCATCACTGAAATCAGGATGAAAAGTGAAAAGGCAAATGACCAAGGTACCTAGGACAGTAGGTCACAGCATATAAGGTACTACAGCTAACCTCCTCCTAGTATACACTCTTACCCCATGGAAATGTGAGGTAGTTCATGCGCCAAAGAATAATCCAGACTGTAGAATCTTTCAAATTTCTGAAGACCAAGATTTTTAAAGAAGCAAGAGGAGAGACTGGCAAAAGGATGTTACTGGAATGGCTGTGGCTCTAGAGCCTGAGCTTATGCCAAAAAAGGTAGTCTTTCTTGGCAAATTCTACTTCTTGCTGTAATTCCTTATCTCAAGTGGAGATCTCTCCAAGTTTAGATGGAAATGCTCCCTTTTTTATTGTGACTTGAGCCTAAAAGGAGAAAGTGTCTGGCTGAATTCCTTTCAGAGTTGGTTACTGGTACAGGCTAGGGCTACACTGAGACTATTCACGTGTTGGGATTTGGGTTGATCAGGTTTTCTCTACGATCTGGAGAGAAAGGTGTATGTGACACATCTTGCCTAACAGCATCACATGCATGACAATTGCATGACAATCTCTTCCTTTGTCTGCACACTTTGCACACCGCACGTGATGCTAGCTATCACATGGCAGCCAAACAACAACAAAAATTGATTGCTTGGCCGACTTCTTTATAAAAAAATCCATATGCTGTTTATGGAACCATTTACATATTCCTTCCTGTGAGTCCTGCACCCGCTAGGCAGGCGTCATACGAAAAAACAAGAGCCAAAGAACTTTTGCATTCTAGGCAGGAAATGAAGTGCCTCCTCTTGCCACTATCCCCTTTTTTATAATACAGCAGAACACAACCTTGTCTCTGCTCTGGAGTGTGGCAAGACGGGGCGGGGGGGGGGGAAGTTCCAGTGGTTACAATCCTGCCAGAATTTCTAGCATGCGGAGTCTGATCTTGCAGGCGTTCCTCTGGTCAACGATTCAGCAATCCAGACAGTGTGTGCCACAGCTCAGACAGGAGAACCTTGTTAGTGATTGTGGCAAAATGAAAAGAAGGAACAATCGGTACCACTGTTAGGATATTCTCTCCCTCCTCGTCAAGAATTAAAATCCCAAGTCAGCGAAAGAGACACAACTTGTTTATTCTGGAGACTGTAGATAACAGATGGCACTGATATCCTGCTCTGTGCTGTGGAGGTCTCATGCTTGGATAACTAAGTGCAACACTGGTGAAGCTAGCAGGCCTAGAAGCCTGAAGAAAGAAAACGTGTGGTTTATACAGATTGGTTTTTTCCCTACTATTACCAAGTAGTCTTGTATGTTCAGAAATTTCTCCCTGGGAGACAGATTCTGGCTAGACTGGAGTTCAGGATAGACAGAGGATTTAGCCTAGTTGATCACAGATCTAGACACTGCAGGTAGTAATGTACTGTAGAGAAAAAATTCCTCTGAAAGATTGATTGCTATACAGCTATTCATCCAAATATGGATAAACAAATTGTCCTTGATTCAGAGGTGTACAGAACTTCAGGACACTGTCTGAAAAGTTTGGTGCTGTAGACAAGCTGTTTAAAAGGCACCTGAAATTTGCTGTGTTCTGCCTTCACACAGATCTTGGGGTACTTGGTGTAGAGGCATCTGATTTGCCACCTGCATAATCTCTCACTGCAGAGCTGAAGACCAGTTTCCTTGATAAAATGATGCTAAATTTATTGCACCCTAGAATACAGGGAAGTCCTAGATGACTGGAAGGGTATGCAGGTAACACTACATAATAGAGGCATGGGCAGGCTGAGTAATTTTAAGATGACTTACCTGATATTAGTCCCAAACAATTATGGAAACACATGTGAAGAAATCTAGAAGAATAAGAGGATAGCTGACACCAATCAGCATGGTTTTATAGAAGACTACCTTGGTCACAAGCTTGATTTAATTCTTTGAGGTCTACAAATTGTCAAATAAAGGTAACTGCTGAGGTGTAATAAACTTAAAAGTTTCTAAAGCGATTGACATGGTACCATAAGACTTTATGATAAAACAAAGCAGCACTATACCATATCAGTATCACTATCTTAATTTAAAACTGACTGACAGTGCTCTAAGAATGAACTGTCACTGTAAATCGTCAACAAATCTAGCTGCTTCTCAAAGAAATCCACAAGGAATGGTCTGAAGTTTTATCAATCACTGCAACACTGCTGCTGGCAAAAATGACAGGTAAGTAACAGCAGTCAGTGTAATCTGGCAGTAACTGGGGCCCAAAGTAAATGAGTTTCATATAACCAGGCACATAATCCTAAATCTAGACATAAAGACTGTATAACTGGAGAACCAGATTAGCCTGGAAAGTAGAGACACTTAAAAGAATTCAGTGGCCACACGAGACAATCCAGTACGAACTCCTGCTAGGATGTTGTGGCAGGTGCACACACAGAGATAGTAAACAGTAGTAGGGATATAATTTTACTTTTGCACAGGGCTGTGTATAATGACAAAACTGGAATATGCAATTCTAGAATTCATTTTTAAAAAAGGATGATGAACTGACATGGGTTGCAGACATTTGGAGAAAATGCTTTACAGTGGGAGACAATACAATTTGGTTAGCATCTTAAGAAGACTCAGTAGTAAGCTTATTACAATCCATGAAAACTCTTTGGAAAGAAAACACAGAATAAAAGGCATTTTAATATGGTACAGGAAGTCATAGGAAAATCTAGTAATTGACAGCTGAAACTAGACAAATTCGAATGGGAAAGCACAATAATTAAATAATGGAACCAGCTACCAGAAGAACTGGATTTTCTAGTTCCCTTTATTCAAATCAAGAAGAGAACAGAAGAATATGCAATAGCGTACTCTTGCCAAATACATATGTCAGCTCAAAAATGATGCAAAGTGAAATTTCCAAGCCTGTGACATATGGGGAGGTCAGACTTGATCTAAGCCTTTTGGAACTAAAAATGGGAGTGCCTCTAGATCAGACCCTAGCTCCCTCAGTTCCTCTGAAGGTGTTTTTGTGGTTGCATGTGTGACTCTTGACTATGTCAACAACATGCTCATAAAAACTGTGCCAGTTTCTTCATCAGCTTCCCTCCCCAAAGTATCTCTCTTGTGGTACTCACAGCTGCCAACCCATGAGCTGTGAAACCATGTTTCTTTCACCTCCAACCTATGCCTGGCTCTTTTCTGTCTACTTTCCTTCACTACATGGAGAGCTGTAGGTCCTTCCACTCCATCTTACTGTCAAGTCGAAAGCTAGCCCAGATTTGAGGTCTTGTATATTATTTTCACTGTAAGTAAAAACTCTGAACGAACTCTGCAGCCTCCATGGTGCAATCCTACTTAGTCAGATATGGAAGTCCCCAACAAACAGTTGAACCCTTCATTCACACAGCTTAGATTAGTAATTGGCTTTACATGCCTATTGTGAAGTGGTGGCTTTTACTGCTTTCAAATAATTAGCTTAAAACGGATTTTAGTAATTTTCTGTATTTACCCTGAATATCTTGCATGTGTATTTCTGTAATACTTCAGCCAGCCCCCCAGCATATCATCATCCAATTTGGCTGGCCCAATACAATTGAGATAGATGTGGTCTCTAGTGCTAAGTATAGTATTAGGGAGAATTAGCCTTTTTTTATTAGGAAAGAGACAGAGACCCTGTCACAGGGATTTATGATCACTAAGGGAATATAAGATTCAACTTCCTGTTTTTTCCACACGGATGCTGGATTTGGAGAGATGTGATAGGTCTTGCTCAAAGCACAACACCTGCACTAAAATGCCCAAGTTTTGTCCAATAATCTAGATAATGAAGCCAAAAAGAAGCTGCCAATGGTGAAATAGATAAAGAAAGTACAGTACAAAGATCTGCATACACACACAATCAAGCCCTCTGTGCAAATTCCCAATGATAAAAAGCAGAGAAAGGTCTGGGCTGGGAGTGCTAAAGAAACTTATGTAATGCAGTATACTTAAAAGCCAGGTGGTTCTGCAATGTATCCTGGATCATCTCTGAAGAGTTCTTGAAATGACAGAAGCAGACCAAATCCGTTCGGGTAGGGATGTATTCATCCATTCAAAGAAGCAACCAAGGGAAACTACCAAGAACTCAGTCATCAAACACCAGGTTAGACCAGGTTCCATGTAGAAAAATAAGACCACGTAGAATTCTGAAACAAAACTCAGTTTCCCTAAAAGTTTAAAAGAACTACTAGCCTTCTGATGAAGACACTTATCATTCACCACGAGAAGTCTGTAATACAGATTTCAAAGTACACTTCAGCGGTTGAAAGGCAAAACAAAAGCGAATATAGACAGTGTTGTACCAGAGCAGCAAGCCAACTGTTCTGTGTGTCCTACCAGATTCTTCTTTATTTATAAATGGAGGAATAAACACAACCAGAGCTGTATATGGTAGGGAAAAAGGGAAAGTAGCGAGTGGGTGTGAGGACTAAACACAAGAACTTCTTATCTATATGCAGGGAACAGAAAATCCTGGGGAATGAAAAGCTTCCCAAGCTTCTGTGTTAGTATGATGGTGGGGGAAAGAAAATTTGTACTTGTGGGAGGGAGGGGTATGCAGAACCATTTACAAAGAGTTCAACAATATTTTATGGCTATGTAATTGAGGAAGCAAGCAGGAAAAGGCACTCTGTAAGGACAGAGGCAGTTAAGCACATGGGCTGCTTGATTTACACAACCTCGATGCAGGTTGACAGAAGGATAAAATAAAATCCTACCCTGCACAGAGAGAAAATTGGAGGTAGGGGAGGAGGAAGGGAGGGTTTGATTTGAAAGCATTAATGGGGACCAAGATACGAAGGCAAATGGAGAAAACTGAACAAAATGCAATTCAAAGACATGCTTTGCAGTGTGCTTAGGAGGGAGATCCTGTCCTGAAAAACTTAGATATGTAAAACCTTTAACCTAGTGCAAAAAACCCAATCCCTGCCATAGCTTCTGACGGGAGCTGGTGTTAGATCAGCAAGCATTTGTAGTACACACACTGGCAAGGAGTAGGTTACTAAATCCATTTCTTTGTCATTTTAGAAACATGCATAGTTTGGGCAGGAGGGATGATGTGACTCAGTGTTTGATGTTTTGGAGAAAGCAGCAATGCATTCTGGAATACAAATGTGACAGATGTGGAACCTCTCTCCAGAATAACATAATGTTGGTTATAACAAGAGTCTACAAGGTAAACCAAGCCATGACTGAGACATAATTTTAAAATACTTCGATTCTTCTACATGATTGTGACTGCACTGAGGGAAGGATAGGGATGAGCTCAGCTAAATATTCTGAACCTGTGTTAACTATCTTCCACCTGATGAGCAGGTCCACACTTCTCAGCAGACCTCTTGCTCCAAGTACTTTTTCTGGGTCTCTTGCCTCTGGAGCAAAACTGGTTTTCACCTGCAGAATAAATTTTCTCATGGCTCTTGGTTCATGTCTTCCTTTGCTCTTCCCTCATCTCTTTAGTGTCTTGTTATCTTTAATATTTATGCTCATCTCTGAAACGGGCTTTGAACTGCGTTTCCAAGGACTGCTGGAGCTGTAGCAGGGAAGTGGAGGAGCTGCAGTAATCCAATGGCCACTCAGATCTTGAAGATGATCAGAAACAGCTTGGCCAGCAAATGAGTTTTGCACAGCCCCAGTACAGACCAGCAGGTGGAAGCAATGAGAAACATGAGACCAGAAAAGGCTCACAAGTTCAGCCCTAGGAAGCATAAAAGGAGAAGTCTTTCGGGGATTACGAATAATTTTTACAATTAGAATATTATACTGCCACATGAAAAATGAAGCCTAGTTATTCATATAGCCCATAATCTATCACTATCAAACAAAGGAGTTACCCATCTATGTACAAAGGATGAATGAAGGAAGACCATGAGCATAGGTCTGCTTCGAGAGTCTTACAATGAATTTGGGCTTCTGTAGACCAGTACAGGCATTTCCAATGAGGAAGACTCAGAAGCATTTTCACACTTGGGAATTTGATTAAAACACAAAACTAGGTTTAAATCCAGGAAAGCGGCTATACAAAAAAAAAGCAATAATCTCTAAAATACCTTAGCAACAATTTTTAAGTTCTACCTCATGTGCCATTACTCATTCACTTCCCTTTCTGGTCTACTGCTAGTGATGCAATTTTTTGTTGTAATTGAGTAAGTCTTAACTGACTGGCAATTTTTTTTTCCCTTCCAATCAGACAACTAAGAAAAGAAAGAGCCATGATACCAACCCACATATACATATGGTACATGCTATTTACTCTACAAACCATCTGAGAGCAGTTGTCCTACCACCTGTGTTTTAATAGCTGACCAAGAAGGAACCATAAGAATAGCTTTGTCTTTTAATCTAAACTGAGTGCTAACACATGCTTAACAAAGTTATTTATAATACACTTTCGTTTCCCAGGATAAATTACCTCTCTTGGGGGCTGTGGACTACTGATAACAGTAGGAGTCATGACCAGTGGATTCTATTTCCATGCCTGAAACCCATCAGTTGTATAATGCTGAACACGTTTCTCATCTGTACATCTGATCCAGCAGTTGCGAAACAGGAATAATGACATGCACCCCCATATGTACCCTGGTTTACAGGAACTTGTGAAAATCAGTTACCATTTGAAGTGTTTCCGTACCACAAGATTAAAGTGACTACTAAAGGAAAATACACAGAATTAATTTACTGACAGATAATTAATACATTTACCTGTGTTGCCTCCCAGCCCCACTGCCTGTACTTGGGATCGTGGGTGAATCTCCACATATACCAGTAGGTCTCAATCACCTCTGGTCTTAGGATGTAATACTTCTCATTCTGCCGCACTGCCACCGCCTCTACGCCACCATCAAATTTGAATGCTTCTGGACCCAGCTTTAATGCTGCAGAGGAGAGGAAGATAAAAATAAAAATAAAAATAAAAATCATTCCATACCAATCTTTGCAGGAAGGGTGGGCTAGGAGACTGCTATATCCCAAGCATATGAGAAAAGCAGAAAGGAGCTCGTCTTTAAGCAGTCTCATAAATATTTCCTATTGTTGAGGCCTATAATTTTTCTTATGAATAATTTATCCAATTCCTGTGAGAAAACCACCTATCTTGACAGGAGTACAGTAATCCTCTTGAAAATTAATGAAACACTAAGAATATAAACACATTAACACATTCAATTATAGGACAAAATTAAAGTAACCAACATCAGTTAATCAAGCAAAAGAAAAAAAAAAAAAGAAAGGGTCAACAGAGGTTTTGATGTCCTTTGATGCCATCCAGCACAGCGGGAGAAGATATTAGAACAAAACCAGGTACCACCATCTGAAATAATCTGCATCTTTATCCAAACTCTCTTGGTTTAGGGAAGTGCTGTCAGGCCACCATAACTGATGTGCTTCATAACATGATTCTCAAGTAAGGGGTTTACAACTAGGCAATGAAAACTTAGCCACACCTGAAAATAAATCTCTGAACTAAGAGATTCACTATTTCAGCCCTTAAAGGAAGCTGTAATGGCCCTGTGCCAGCACCTGGAAGACTATTCTTATAAGAAGGAGGTACCTATAGAAAAAATGTCCATAATATGAAGATGCAATTACATTGTTTTTTATTATACAGCTACACATTATTCCTCAAATTTGACATAAATAATGCACTCTTATCTACAGCTGCACCCCACCCTTTGCTTTGGCAGAGAATTTTTAAGACACTGAACTCTGAAGCTGCACTCGAGCTTTAAAAATTATCAAAGCAATTAATCATGCAATTCCTGTGGACTAGAGACTCAGATTAACCATGATCTCATGAGTCTGAAAAGGGAACCTTAGAGTACTACAGTGAAAAATATGAGCACCTCCCAGTGTGTGCCCCAGCAGAAAATGTCAAAAAAACGTTCCTTAAACTTTCTGTTTCAAGGGAGTATGGCTTTGGATGCCAACAGAAAAAAAGCACCACACTCTGCTTCAGCCACATGTATGGAAAGGAAAACTCCATCAAGAAATGCTTATGATACTCCTTTCAAAATGGGCCATTTTATTAGTTCCAGTAAAAAAAAAAGATTACAAATTTTACTGCAAAAATCAATGACATTAGATACAGAGTTCTACCTATCCAAAATTAAGACGACAAGAACAGCCATACTGGACCAGATTTAAGTTCTGTCTGATCCAGTATCACATCTCCAACAATGGCCAATATCAGACAAGGATGGGGAAGAGGAAGAACAGGCCAAGTATATGAGATACCTTTTTCCAGCTTCTCTACCACTCTCCAATTTTTTTGACCTCAACGCTTCTCCCAAACTAGACATACTTTTTAATGTAGTCAGTAATTCCTAATAGATTTCCCAAGTACTTATCTGGTGTTTCCTAAACCTGTGTAAGCTTAAGCATCCAAAACAACCTCTGCTAAGAAGTTCCACATCTCTAATACCTCCTTGGTGTAGAACCAATTTTTTTGTTCTTTTCCATTTTCAGCTTCAACAGTCTCTAGGTCTTGTCTTGGAGAAGAGTGTGAACAGCTCATTCCTATCCACCCTCTCCACTTGCCTAGTGATTTTGAAAATCTGTTGTACCTACCGAAAATGTCCCTTTTCCACACTGAAGAATACTACCCAATTCATTTGTTCCTTGAATGGAAACCGTTCCATGTCTTTAGTTTTCCTTCTAGCCTTTCTCTGCAACTCTTCCAGTTCTACTATATCCTTTGTGAAATGAGAGGACCAGCCTGAATACAGCACTAAAAGTGCGGACAAGATTAATACAGTGACATAATGACATTTTCTATTTTGCTCTTTCTCACTTTGTTTTTCCTGACTGCTACTGAGCTGACGTTTTCATAATCTCAAGAGCAATTTCCTGAGTTGTAATGGTCAGTTAAGAGCTCATAATTTTATATGTGAAGTTAGGAATAATTTTTTCATAGGTGCCTCACTTTACATTTAACTACACTGAATTTAATTCAGTAATTTATTACACAATTACTCAACCTCATAAGGTGCTTGTGTAATTTTTTCAACTTTCTTTCATCCTTGCTATCCCAAATAGCTTTTTTCTTAGTTATTATCAGCACACTTACCTTACTGTTCCTGCCCTTTTCCTGATCATTTATATGTGTATATATGTACATATTTTTATTTGTAGATACATATATACACATATATAAATATAAACATACTCTACATTTATACACATATCTGTATAAATATATATCAAATATATCAGAGTACCACTGGTTAACCACCATTTGTCCATTGTAAGAGCTGACTATGTACCTCTACCCTATTTGTTATACTACAACCATTTTTTTTTTCTCCATGCAGGTACTTGCTGCTTATGCTGCAGCGCTTAATACCCTTAGTAGAGAACTTTCAAAAAAGCCTTTTGGAAATCAGGTAAACCATGTCAGCCATATTACTCTTATCCACCAAGGCAGCTGGATTTCAGGAAGTTTTTGGTGATGCATCACCTCCAGAAACTGTGACACTGTCTCTTCCTTTGGAGCCTGCTGGTGCATTAGATCTTTATTTACTCCTATCTACTTCTAACATTATTGGGCGCTGCAAGAAATTATACCACCCAAGGATGGGTGACCCCTGCATAACTGTGACAATCTCACTGAATTTTTATCTGAAACTGAAGATGTGAAATAAATCACAGCACTCTTACTAATGGCTGACTAAAGTAAATAAGCTACTATGAACATAGTATGAACTATGAACATAGTAGCTTTCAGGGGAGCATTCTTCTAAGCAAAGAATCATCTAAGGCCATTTTACAACGCTATAGTGGTCACACTTTAATACGGGTATTTTAGTATTAATGGGGCTGATAGGCTCTAGTCTAGGCAGGGAGAGCAGGTGAGAAACAATTTCACACCATAGTGCAAAATTGCAAAGCTAATCCAGTACCATTTTAAAAGAAATTTTAACTGATTTAAAGTTGACTTCAATGAGAGCTGTATTTAGCACTGCTGAAAATAAGGGCAAATCCTCAGACTTCTAGATAAATATTTATGTATTTTAAAATATTTTTGAAAATTTTTTAATGTTTTGTGTGTTCCTTTAAGACTGCAGTCAATCTAGCAATAAATTTCTTGAAAGTAAGAAAGGATTCATAATTATAATACTATTTTCTAGGCTCTAACTTACATAAAATTTGAGGAAGAGAACCTCCAAGATACTTTTGTTTGAGACTCTCTGAACCATTCCATCAATGCACATTGTTATTTTATACTTCTCATGAAAAAAAGTAATTATTCTCGTTTCTTCATCTTTGCCTGTTTAGCTGCTTACTGAGCGTCTTGGGACAGAGACAGCATCTACTCATACCCTTGCAATGTCTCAGCTGAAATCTTAGTCATCTGGCTTATTCTGCATTGGCATTGTCACACATACAAAAACAGCTAAAGCTGTACCCAGATTCTGAGGACAGTTCTTGTCAAGAAACTTTAAAGATGTGCAAAAAAATCCATCCTAAAATAATCTGTCCATAGTCAGTCAATACTTTGCATACTATCAGCTAATGGCTGGGAAAATTCTTATGTAGAAAGGATGGGGTATTTTACCAAAAATGCTGTGTGCTATAAATCAGCACAGGCTGCCATCAATGTAGATAATTTTGCTTATTAATGTAACCTCTACAATACCTATAAAGGTAATTATTCAGATTGATTTGTTAGTGGTTTCCTATTCTTTCAATTTCATTGGAGTTACTTTTTTTTTTTTTTAACCATTTATGGATTTTGCATTACCAGTTATTTTATGCTTTTGCCACAATTTCTCAGTGGTACATGTGAAACATGTAAACCAAAGAACTAATCCCCAGCAACTGGAACACGTCAAGATGTGCAGTCCACACACAAGCTTAAGCATTGAGAAAACTTGCAGCATAAGCACTTGAAGCTGTATTCTTTTAGCCTTACCAGTGCCCACCGACAGCATTATGATTCCTTGTGCTGTGCTGGTACATGGGCATACAGATCAGAGCACGCCTTCTATCTTTGGTTCTCTCAATCTTCTCTTCAAATTGAGAGCACACCGGACTACAGAAAAATCCTGAAATCTCCTGTGATAGGATGGGAGATTCAGGGTGACTGCAAAAACATATCAATAGCTTATGGTCCAAGAAAAAGGCAGAGTAGGTAGGAAGAGGTGGCATATGTAGATTACACACCACAAGAGTATTCTGGTTACAGTTAAGTTTTCTGACTTAGACCATCAATAAGCCTTTTCAAATCCTTGGGTGTTTCCAAGGGTTGCCACTTGATTCACAATTTCCTGAAGAGAGGAAGAGCCTTGGGGGTTTCATGCCAACAAGTTCAATGGATCCTGGAAACACAAATCTCTTTCTCAGAGGCAGATCAGAATCATGCCTGTACCCCCTGCCTTTACCTTCCAAGGACCATTAGCTCCCTCCAGCTGGTGAATTAGAAAGCCATCCTGCAGGGAGTGCTATAGGCTGACCCTCAGTTTAAGCAGAAACTACAGGGATTTTCACAGAGCCAGGGCAAGGGCTGGCTCTCATTCCAATGATGCCAAGGCTAAGGCAAATGAGCCAGTCTACAATGTTACTGTGCAAATCTGTGACCACGTGGGAACTTTTGCTCGTTACATGGCAAAGTGATTGCTGTTGCCAAAACAGAAAGGATGGGCAGCGGAGGATATTTTTTCCACCAGTGAAGAGGTGAAAAAGCAGGATGCTTTTGTATCTGCAGGGTAGTCCTCAATCCTCCTGGCAAAACACACATCTTTTCATCATGTGTCTGGGGAACCTAAAAGAAGTATTTCAGTTGGAGAATGCGTTAGAATAAATGTTTGGGAGCACTGTAACCCAGCTAGGTTTGTGTGGGATTCTTGCAATACAATCTGCTCCTCCAGCTGTCACCTGGGAGAAGAGGGTGTAACTGCCTGCTGGGGCAACTGCTCCTAAACACCACGGAGATCTACTGCTGAGAGCACAAACTGGATGGCAACAGAATGCCTGACATCAAGGGGTAGACCAGAAAGCAGAGAAGGATTCATGAGGGCCTAAGACCTCAAGGGGCTTGGAAGTCATCAATAGAAGCAAATGCATCCAAGGGACCAGAGAAACAATGAGACTCTGGGCAATCATAATTCAACAGGTGACTTCTCACATCAGTTGTGGTAACTTCGGTCCCAAAGGCAAGTAAATGAAGAAGAGAGGCAAACAGGCAAGAACAAGTGTAAGGGCTATATTAACTTAACAAAATAAGTAAAGTCTTGTTTTGTTAAAGAAGGCTGAAGTCACCACAAATGCTCTGCCTTATAGAGCATGATTGAGTTTGATGACACGGTAATGTATGAGAGGGGAAAGTGACCTGAGAGGATAGTATTATTGCCTTAAAAAAATCCTAATATATCAAGAATCTCCAGCCACAAATGTCATGGCAGAAAAACACCTCAATGCTAAATAGGCATGTGGACTGTCAGTGCAAGACAAGAGCATTTCATTTATTATCACACCGGCAAAATCTGTCTAGAACAAAGTTATTCCAGTGGAATTTATCTGAAACCCCAGAAGTCCTGGACCCTAAATCATCTGTCATGTCACCGTGTTTATTTATTTATGCAAGACTTGGAAAGCATGATTTCAAACCAGAATTTCAGGAGATGGTATTGAATGATTTATATGATAACATTATTGTAAAGACAGTATCAAATATAGAATTTGCCTGAAGCTTTCTAAAATATCAAATTTTTTTTTTTTTTTTAATCAGGCTTTCATACCTTCAATACGTGCGACAGGTTGCTGGCAGTTGGCAATATAATTGCCCTTCTTTTCCAGAAGTGCTTTTATTCTGTAAGTCCTGGTTTGATTTTGCTGAGACTGGACCTTGAAACAGCATTTTTTTTACTGCATGCTCAGGCCTTATGGAAATTTAGGTTGCCTCATAAAGTAGTATTTTTATACTAAAATATTATAAAACCAGGTATATACTGGGAAGACACAGGGAAGGACAGCTCTGGCTGGTTTATCTGAAGAAAAGAGCTCTCTATCCTCAGCACATAGCCTCAGCACCTCGCTGTCTCCTCTGGGGACAGCAAATGGGGCAAGAGTTCTCCCAGGTCTTTATGAGGCTCTTTATCAGGCTCTCCCCTTTGCAGACTGAAACATAAACCTACCAGCTGAACCAGGATGACTGATTGCCCTCTGAAAGAGTTTTTTTCTGCAACCAGCTAGTTCTGTCATTAAAGTGTATAATTATGTCTCAAATCCTGCTGTTAAGGCATAATGAAGAAGTTGACATTTTGCACGTAACAGTTCTTTATTTTCTTTGAAAAATCAGTCCAGGCAAAAAAAACCACCCACAAAAAAAAAATCCACATTCCTGAGACTGCATGACTGAACAAAAGAAAACTAGGGCATTGCAAATTTATAGCTGTCTGTACAGTTTTCAGTCTGTTTCTTCCATGTGTGTGTTCTTACACAGTCATTAAATATGTAACCAAAACTTTTATCCCCCCACCATCTTTTGACTTATTGAGGGTACAGAATAAACATCTGAAGGAATAAAATTAGGACTGCACAAACAACTGTAAATTTAACATTGCTTATTTTTAAGTGTTGAATTAAACATTTAAATGCAGTTTTTCAGAATGCAACAATAGCTACTACATCCTACCTTTTTCTTTAAGCACCCCCATATTTCTTCCTTTTTTTTTTAATGCTGTTGCTACCCAGGTAGAAGTATCATTTATGTGATTCAATTCTCTAAAATGACAGGCAATTATACATTGATACTATGTAATCCTGTGAATAAATACATGAATTCTCATCTGAAAACTGCTTGAGTTATTAGTCACCATTACTTCTACTAGGAAGTTATTTCAGCAGCTGACTTCTCTGATGGCTACACAAAGCCATTTCCAATTTCCAACCTACATTTATTCATGGTGAGCTTACAAATCTTGCTCTTGGTACAACTGTGTTGTTTATATCTTAAAATAACTCTATTTCTTTTCGGTGTTTACCCCTTGAGAGGACAACAAATTTATTCCCTTCTTTGGCATTATTCTTCTAGTCTGAGCAGGCCAACCTCTCTTATTTTCCCACTGTAAGATAGAAGTTCTGTTGCTCTAATCATTCTGTTGGTCCTTCTCTGCATTTGTTCTGCTTGAAATTCAGATTTGTACAGTGTATTCTGGATGACAAATCATAGGTGTCTTCTAAGGCAGTTAATATTCTCTAATCTCTGATGAGAATTCTTCACCTGGGACAGACTAGGACTGCACTGGCATTTTTCCACTCCCAGTTTAGAGAAAGAGCTCCTGCCTTTTTTCTAGTGAACTACTTATTTCCCAAAGTCCAGTCCTCAAGATCTTCCTGTTTACTATTCTGAGACTTCTGTTTTAATTGTGTCTTATGACTTTACGGCCACTGGAAGTGTAATCAGTACACTTCAGTTTTATGCTGAAGATGTAAAATAAATCTGGTCCAAAAGACTGAACTTGAGAAGCTTCCAGCCCAACAGTGAAGTCTGATATTGCCTCTTCACTAGTCAGGTCTTTGTCCATCTTACAGTTTGCATATTAATCTTCATCATCTCTAGTTTAGTTGTACTTACCCAGAATGTACTATTAGTAAAACTGGTAAAAGGTGCGTTTACAAATTTTTCACTGCACATAACTGTAAGAACAATATATATGAAATGAAAAACTGCCCTATATATCTGGGAGGACAAGAGTTCACACACACTCCTCCCTCCCTGCACCCTTATAACCTATCTTAGCTGACTGACCCAAAAATAGGGATAAATGTGCAGGAAGGAACCATACAAAGTCTGGTCTTACATTTACTTACCATGATGTAGATCAGAAGTAAATACATGGCTGTTAAAAAAAATTATACTGGTATAAAAACAGTGCATGTTAGACAAGGCATAGGTTCATAACAAATCTTAAAAATAATTATGACAATTTCTGTATTTCAACTACAGAAATAACTAGATTAGCAATATATCTTACTTGTCCTGTCATATGACTCATGACACGTATGTGCAATTTCAGCTCCAAGCTGCAAATAATGTCCAGCTTTATCATCTCTGGAACCATCTGCTCCAAGGGCAAACATTCCCCCTGCAAAACAGGTCAAATGGCCCATCTTTCTTTCAAGGTGCCCGTTCTTCCACTCCCCAATGAAGGTCAGTCCTCCATTGGACTTTCTGATGAGATGTTTTTCTATGGCCTACAAGAAGATTAGGAGAACTTTCAAATACTGTTTCACATGCAAGTTTTACACACTAACTCTCCTTCAAAGAATAAAGTACTGTTTTCAAAACAAAAAGAATTTTCTTTCAAATTCACTTCTGAACACTACAGGCTATAAGAATACAATTTCAATGCACAATACAAACAGCTATAAGAATATAATTTCAATGCACACACAAAAAAATAACCTAACTGCTAAATGCTGCTAATGAAACAAACATAGGAAAATCACAACATAGATAACACAGCGCTTTTAGCTGAGAATTCAGCACATATTTTTATGGCTCAAACAATGTTTGTCTACCTGTTAACTCTGAGGAGTACCTATTTGTTCTGCTGTACAATATGCGCATACTCAGAAAATACATCCATGTTGGAAACTTTTGGTCAAGAACATATGTAAAGGCAGCACCTATACTCTCAGTCAGTCTTTAATAGGAAGCGCTCCTAATAGAAAAGTGCTCCAGCCACTTTTCTAGCTGCTTTTCCATAGCAGCTGTCTGATTGCACATGGTCAAAGGATGCATGCAGGTTAAAGCAGCTGTTCACAAAAAACATTATTATTTTATAGGTGATGCAACTGCTTCTTGTTTTTGCACATTTGTACTGATATATGTTGTTGCTTGAGACTTATAAATGGTATTCTTCTGGTAGTAGGAAGGAGAATAGCTGATTTTACTTTCCAAAGTTTGCAAACTACATGGAACAACACATTTCCTTAAGCCTCTTTCAGAGAGGTTCACAACCCACACCAATCTACTGCAGTACTTATTTTCTTTAACATTGGACAGTTTTTCTTGTAACTAGAATCTCATTACAGTTTGAGCCCTATAATAATAAAGACAATTATCTTCTTTACCATGGAGACATTATTCCTATCTTCTTTCCAGAAATCTCCTTTGTACTTTCACACATAACCATCTGATGGGTTCACAACTTCCTTCAAAGTGCATGACCTGTGACTGGTCAGAGTACTCCAAGGCTGATTAGAGCTGAAGGACTGAAGTGCCATTAAAAAGGCATTTACTACTCTTTTTGCCATCCACAAGATCTATTACAGAAGTGAATTACTGCCCCTCTCCATTACTTTCCTGGTACCTACAACAAATTACACCGCAAATGTCCACAACTGTGTATTGCACTAAAAGTAGATACTGAGCACAGACAGGCAGATGACCCCACATGTAACCAAAGCAGTCATCATGGATGTGGAGGTCGTATCTGCTGCACACAGTTGTCTCCTTGCTATCTACACAGTGCAAACTATGCAGGTCACTACGATACAGATTCAAGCAATAAATACATAAATTAATCAGCTTGAAACTTGCAATTCAGGTTTAAAAGTGGACAGTGAAATAGCTTTTCCCTCTAAATAAAGTGAGACTGTCTTTTGTTTTCAACAAAATGGACAAATGAAAAATTTCAAGCTCTTCTGTGACTGTAGTAGGTACTTCAACTTTTTTTTTTTTTTTTTTTTTTTTTTTTTAAGACGATGCTTAAGTGATACAGGACTGTTAAAGTATTGAACCCAGCAATATTTGATAACATGGAAGTCCTCCACCCAGGTACTGAAATAACATTTGACAGTCTTCCAAACTTTTCTTCAACAAAAAACTTTTCTTAAAACAGAATTATTGAAATTACAGTTAGAAAAGGCAGAATCTGTAGGATTAGGAGTCTCCTCTGGGGAAGACTAATAGAAACAGTAATCTGAAATATTTGCATTTCTGAATACGGATATGTTTCTGTGTGGTTTTATGAATATCTTCTTAGCTTGAGATGCTGCAGTGCTTGCAGAAACTTTTCCGAATGGTTATAGTGATGTGAATCTAATCCTCAGCAAGATCTGGCAGTCCCCATATGGCCAAGGTGAATGTACTAGCTAAAAGCCAATGCAGTGGATTACAAGAAGACTGTATTATCATCAGTAGGGCCCTGCTCCTTACGTGCACTGTGGACTGAGCCACCATTTGGATGGTGAAATTTCTCCACTCCCTTCTACCAAGCCTCTGTGTCCTGAAGGTAACGAAAGACAAATGCTGGTCTGCATTCCTGTTGTGTTAATTTCTTCACCAATACCACTGACAGATCTGAAGTTTGTGCTTATGGCAGGATCCAGCAAGGAGAACGCAGAAATAATTGACAGGGAAGAAACTACTAAGTCTCTGACAGCTGCCAGAGTGGTTGTCTAACAATCATGCAAATTGGCATTGAGGACTGGCATGATATTGTGGCTTCTGCTGCTAGGGAGCCTGGTGTGGTTAACTGTATAAGCCCCATTTGTTCTGAAAGTACTGGTACAGGAATGATTGGATCTGCTGAAAATTCTGCCACTGAAGATGACACTAAGATCCATAGCATTAGCTCTGTTGATTCAGTTATGCTAGACTGTAACAAAACAGACATTATGATGATTATAGGACTTTTTTGACGATAAAAGTTGAGGAGTCCTTTTTGAAGGAAAGCCACTTCTACTATGAAGAGCAAGAAGGCTTGAAAGTGTTTGCATTATTTATTTCCTGGAGGAAAATATGTTTTTTCCAAAAGTTGTGTGAAATTCCCTTTTGAATTGTATCTTTTTGTAATTTTGTAGCTGTTGAAGAGTAACTGGTTGCAAGGACCGTTTCCAGGGGGACAAAATCACTGTGGTTGGCACCAGGAGAACCAGCAAAGGCCAAATTTATACACTTCTCCATGAGCCCCTGGACTTGCTTTCAGAGTTTGACTGAAGAACATCATCTAGGTGCAACGTGCCCCTCTTCTGAACAGAGAACACATCTTCTGGACTTCAACATCACTGTCTTGTGTAAGGGGTAGTTTTTGAAATCTGAAAAATCAAGTCCTGTCAGCTACTTAATTATTAAGTTACATCTTAAGCATCACAAAGGAAGCATCCCCAGAAAATAAAATAAATGCAATCCTCTCAAAATACTTTATAATTCAACAACCCACTGCTTTCTAACTGTATAAAAAGGATAATTAATATTTACAGTAATTAACAAGGAACAGCTGGGCATTGCTGGGAGCACAGCTTAGTGGACAAGAAAAGCTTGAGCAGGTCGGGACAGATCTGACATCTGTATCCTGGGCTGGATGCCTGGGGCCACAGAGCACCCCAATAGGTACCTGTAAAGCAGTGACATCCAGCTGGGCCATGAGGAGTATACATGCACTAGAGTGGAAATGGATACCTAAGCTCCCAAAGAAAAGAGAGTTCACATCAACTAAGAGATTAACCGATGGAAGAACCTTCCTTAGTCTGTGAAATGCCCCAAACAATAGACCAAGATGTGAAAACAATATTCTCTGATGTTCATGCTTTCTGTGATTTTTATGACTGTAAAAAACAGCATTTTCTGAGCTGTCTTGCAGCAGTACTTGTTATGTTGTGATAGTCAAACATACTGCTGAATCCTTCTTCTAGCTATCTAGTGCTGTGCAATAAGAAAGAGCGAGGATCAAGTTCGTGAGCCTAACGGATTAGACTACTCAAGGCAACAGATGGAAAGGAAGCTTCCCTATCCTCCAGCCAGTGTGAGAAAGAGAAAAGGCACTTTAAACCAGACTAGCTGGGAGGTCCACATGATGATGTTGAAAGCAAAGTTAAGAGGCCCATTCTCAATATTTATAACCACAAAAAATTCTCCACAAGTTTCACAATTTCAGCTTTTAACACAGCCATGAATCTACATTTTAAGACACTGAAATGAAGTGTCCTTTACAGTGGAAGACTGCACTAATGTCCTATAGCATGGATAGGTCACGGACACAGACCTTGTTCACACTCTTGTTATGAAGTATGTGGCGACCTGTGTAAGGCTTCATATGCCATGGATTGGAAATCATGACACCTGAAGAACAGATGCTGTCATCTTTCTTCCTCTTAACACCTCCAAGTAATAGGATATCACTGCCTGATGCAAGACTTGAGAGTGAGTGTATGGTTGACTGTCTTCTACCCTCCCACCTGTAATAAGCTAAGGCGGTGAAGTGTGGCTGGACAGAGACTGGTGGGTGCTGAGAACACTTCCAACTCCGTGCTATGAGCGGGAAGAATGTATTTTACACCCTTCCCCTTCTGCTTGCATAAATGATGTGAAAAGCTTTTGCTTTAAGTTTTGAAAGACAAAGACAAGTGTCAGCTATGGAGGAAGATTTATGTTATGGGTAACAACAAAAGAATGGTAAGGAAATGGGCTCTTAAAAATATTTTAAGATTTTAAATAAAAACTGAAGTTGCAATTACGTAAAACTAATCCTACTCACTGACTCTTTGCCCATGTCTTTTAGTGTCAAGTAAATAAACACAAACCCTGAACCAGGAGGATGTTCCACAATGCATAAATCAGTACAGTTCATGCAGATTCAAATGTATAGGGGTGGGTTGAGCCAAGAAAAAGCCAAAGAGGAAACCATCTGATGCTTGCACTGCAGGTCTTATCACACGTGAAGCTGGAGCAGCTCAGCTCTTTCTACCTCCTATCCACAGTGTTTTTTCATTTGGTCCCAAATTTGCTTAGCTGTGTCTCCATTCAGAGACAGAGATTTACCCATACAAAATATTTGCATGACTGGGCTTACAGTGAAGGGGATGAAAAGGAAAGTTTATTTCCTCTAACTTTAAAGTGCTCACAGTTTAGGAATCAGAATAAATATTTCAACAGTAACCACAATGGATGTTAAACATCAACTGCTAAACATTTTTAAACCCACAGTAAACTGTATTTTAGACTATTAAAATTACTCAACTAATGTTTTGAACTACTAATGTTGACTTTAACAAACCCTGGAAAGCTAAGGAAGTTCAAAAGGGCTGGGAAATAGCTGATGCTTTAACAGTATTTTAAACATTAATAGAACAATCACATAAAACAAATGATGTGGTTTCAAAAATAAAAGTCTGACTGACAAGTACATGCTGATATTAGGAACATTAAGAATTGCCTTGGTATTGTATAAAATATTAGTCCTAAACAAACTCAAGGCAGCACATATGAAGTAGATTAAAAGTTGGCTTGCTAGAACAGTTCAAAAAATTGTGAAAAATCCTCATCCCATGAAGATTCTGCAAAGATACTTTTATTCAATGCTAGGCAGCATTTCTACCAATGACCTGTAAGAAACAAATGCTAAAAAGAATTTGCAGATGACACAAAAATTGATGGAGCTATAGATAGTGATAAAGAAAAAGTCAGTCCTGTGAAATCATTCAGAACAGTGACAAAATGGGGTTTGCCTGAACAATTGTGTTTTAATAGAGATAAGTATAAGGTCACACATTGAGGAATCAGGAATGTCAATCACAGTAGTAAGAAAGCATTAAATCAAGAAGACTATAACCAGCTTCAGAGTAAAAACAACTGGAAAGTGGATGACAGTGTGAGGCAAAGGTTAAGAGTGCAAACACAGCTCTTGGCTGGCTGAAGAGGAGGATACTGACAAGAAATCAGGTGATGACATATTAGAACCACCACTGCATTCTTGTTTCCATACTGAAGACACTGTAAAGTACTTAGAAAAAAGCTTAAGAAATAATTCAAAATCTGTTTTATATTGTGAGACTAAAGAAAAGAACATGTTTGTCCTTCAGGAGAGAATGCCTATCATACCTTTGTTAGTAACCAGCTACATGATGCAGTGTAGGGAAGGAAGAAGTTTCAAGTAGCTGAAAGCCAAATGTTACCAAACTCAGGTCAGGAATAAGATATAGTACAGCTTCAAAGCAATTTTGGACTAGAACTTAAACTATCTATCTTTTAAAATGTGGATTCTGAGAACTCCAAGAACAAGGCGTTTTGCTTTAGGAGACCGTGATAAAACTAAGCTTTTAAAAGCTTGGGTTGAAAGAAACACAACATGCAGGGCATGGAACAAGTTAGGCATCAAGCACATATCTGCGCTTGGATAAGACTACACGGTCCCTGCTGCTGTTGGTACCACAGCTAACTTGACTAAAACTAGCTTAGTTACTCTCTACTTGTCTTAACTATAGCATAGGCACATTGGCATATATGTGCACAAGCAAGCCTGATGAAAGATGCCTGTGTATGTGGAAACTAAGAACGTAAGAGCTGGGCAGCATAAAGCTCAGAGCCACCACAAAAAGGCCCCCATCCCAAATCCCACTGAACCATCCTGCAGTACTGCCCTGCTTGGGCAAGCACAACTTGATCTGTGAGAGGGAGCAAGCCTGTACCACCAAAGAACCACAGAGCGAGGAATAGGTATGAACTACATTTTACAAGATAAATATGGAATATAACATCTAAATGTTTTAGAAAATAATTTAAAGAATAAAACAATTCAGGACTTCAACTCCTAGAATGATTCTGAACACTGGAGAAAAGTTACTTGGTCATTCTGCACACACCTTAGGGCTGTTAGACCTCTTTCTAATAAGCTATAGCTTGGGCTTTTACATTATACCGTTTTGGACAAGCTGATTATTTTTAGCACAATAATCTGCATCAGATGTATTCGCAATAATACTTTTTAAACTTCTCAGAGTAAAAGCTAGTATTATTCATCACTTGACTTCTTAAAACTTACATAATCAAAACAAGTCCTGTGGTATAGTGGTTTTGGGCTTTTTTTTTTAAATATTGAAGATGGTTTTTAAGTTCCACTGTATTAGAAAACTCAATGAATTATAATCACCTCAATTGCATCGTCGTACATTTTCCTTGCCTCCGTGTCCATCTTGTCTGACATAAGCCAGGCTTTCAATAAATATTCATAAAAACTGTCTCCTAGCCCGCCCACGGATGTGTGATCTGTAGGAGGGGAAGAGGAAAAAAAAGAAAAGTTGACGTTGTTATATAATAGTACCTTAAATTTATTCAAAATACAAACTTACATTTTTAAGGCCTACTGTTGTAGAATTATCAACATTTTAAGCCTGTTTAGCAGGACAAAACTGCACTGTATCCTCTGTCCCCTCCGAACTTACTTCATAGGCGTGGAACCTGCTGTATGTGTTCACTATTTGTCATTCTGCACAGGCTATCCCTCATATCAAAAATGTAATTTAACCTCTGTTTTTATTTCATTCCACAGAAGCTAACTGTTTTGCTGTTAGGGTTTGGGGGGGTTTTAAATTTTTTTTTAATATATATAAAAAAGTATATATAAAAAAAACGTAAGATCTCTATATCCAGAATGCAACCAGGTCATGTGGCTGGCTATGAACTGCCATGAACTACACAGAATTCAATCTTTCCAAGAGATTTAAATTTCTGACAAGGTAGTTACTTAACAGACTAATTAATTTCTCCGAGTAAATGTTCTTTTTTAAGTTATTGCAGTCAAAAGGGAAGCAAATTGTCTTTGAAGCGTACAACACAAGCCCTGCTCTGTTCCACTGTGCCTGAGCAGCCATGCAGAGCTGTACCAGGTGCTACAGGGTAAGGTTGCTTGACTATTAGAATCCACCACCACAGAAACTGGACTCCTAACACGCAGATTTCTTTTTTGTCCCCCCCCCCCCTCCCTTTTTTTTCCCTTTTCTTGCAGAGGTTGCCTTTCACAAGTAGAGTCATCACTATTCTGTGCTGACAGATCACATGAGAACTACCTACGTTTCTCTTTGGGTGAACTATTATACCTCCCCACAAAAAGCCTGCTGATGGTCTGACTCAGTCTCAGAGCTCCTGTTCCAACTGCAGTAAGGACTCTCTCAGTACACCCTTCATTCAAAAAGCAGTAGGCGCTATGAGATTTAGTAAGTGACTCCAACCTTTTCTTTCCCAATGTTACAGCCCCCAAAACTCTGGCACCAGAACAGTCTTAGTCTGCTGAAGCTAGGCGAAGGAAATATTTAAGACCAACTTTGTCAAAATGCCAGAAATTCACTGCCCTAAGCATGGCTGTTATAGTCATGCAAGTTTCCTTTTATGAGGTGGGAAAAAAGAAAAGTTATGATACTTCCTTTTCCATAGTACCTCAAAAAAATTTGTATTATTCACAGTCTTTCTGGGATAAAGGTGTAAAAGAGAGGTTGAAGCTCTCCTTCTGTTCCTTTTTCCTCCAAGCACCGCCCTGCCCCATCCTGTCCACTTGTCTCTGAAGATGTGAGTAGAAAGTTAGAGCTGGTAGATCATAGAATCATAGAATGTTTTGGGTTGGAAGGGACCCCTAGAGGTCATCTAGCCCAACCCCCCTGCAGTGAGCAGGGACACCACTAACTAGATCAGGTTGCTCAGAGCCCCGTCCAACCTGGCCTTGAATGTTTCCAGGGATGGGGCCTCCACCACCTCTCTGGGCAACCCGTTCCAGTGTTTCACCACCCTCGTTGTAAAGAATTTCCTCCTTATATCCAGTCTAAACCTACCCTGCTTCAGTTTAAAACCATTACCCCTTGTCCTAGATGCTTCTATCCTAACAATTCTAGCTGCCTCTCAACTCCTCTGCTACTTACCAATGGGTTTTCAAAACAAAGGAAGGAGCAAGTGGAAAGACTGTGACCTTCCCATTTGGTTTCAGGTTGTGAATTTGGAGCAAATTACTTCATGCCCTTCCCTTGTATCTCAGTATCTCTGAGACAGCCTTTTCACACCCAGCTACTCGGTGATTTAACTACAAACAATGAGTTTTCATAAGCTTTCTCGATGTGAGCTGTAAAAAGGCATTCAGGTTATGAGGCACTTTCTTCCACAATTGCAAAGGCTAGAAATTGCTCCTTCGATGCACAGTTACATTCTCTAGTATACACAAGAACTATGGGTCTGTGGTTTTCAGAAAAAAAAATAAACCATCCCAAGACTTCAAAGCTACAACTCATGTCAGCACTACTCAGGGACTGTCTTCACACGAGATACAGTTTAAAACTACTTCTGTTAAGCTGCTGCCTCCTTCCCAGCTGAGCTCTGTTACTTGAGTCAGTGCCGCTCCTCTGCCAGATTTCTTTCACAGAGGCATTCAGTCCCCAACCAGGACAGGGTTGCTGAACCCTCCGTGGGATTCGTCTTGTAGCAGCTCCAGATGGGTTTGGGGCAGGAAATAGCAGGAAGATGAGTGGAAAAGGTTTATTTCTTAAACGGAGAAATCCACATTCCAGGTGAATTTCCAAAGTCAATTATCAGAAACAAGCCCCATTTCACATCTACTACTTCAGGCAGTCATTTGAGAACTGTCTTTCTCTCCTGTCAGCAGGTCTTCTCCTCCTCCACATTGCTTCTTGTCTTAGTTGAAAATACAGGGAACGCAGAAACCAGTAGCATTGGGACACACCAGACTCAGAGCCATCCCCTAGACAGCCTTTTTTGCACCTTCTTCACGCATTCAGAGAACAGAGCTGCGTGAGTCTCTCAGATACAGAACCTCCTCCCACTCAGCAAGTGAGAAGCAAACATGGTAAGGCTAAGGGGTTCCGACGGCCTCGCAGCTCCCAGCAGCAGTCTTTTCTTTATTCTTGTTTCACATACCTCACTCCAAATCTCAATTGCAAGGAGTTTTCAAGGCTCCTCTCTCATTAAGCAGTGGGCTCCTCTGCTCCCCAGCTGATGCCTTTCACAGCTGGACCAGGGGGCAGAGCTGTCAGAAAGGGCAAACGGATTCTGTTCCTTCTCTTCAGCAGCAGGAAAGGGACGGATGGAATATTTTTGGTGGTCACACATGATAAGACATCATGGACAGAAACCTTTCACTCAGAAGGGAAGCAGTATTTCAAGGGAGCTGACGGCACTGAGGTACAGCTGTTTTTATTTCCCTCCCCATCTGTAAAAAATAGCTGGAAGAGGTAGAAGTGAAAAGGAGGCCACTGCAGCAGCTGAGCTGAGGTTTAAGCACAGCACATTTTCCAGCTTCTACAGCTGCATTAACTGCACCCTGGCAGGATCTTCTTGAGGTCTTCTGCTAGCGTCAGAGGTGTTGCTAAGGCAGAATTTGCTGCATTTTGTGTAAGGAATATAACTAGAAATGACTGAAAATCAAAACGCTTTTTGTGACAGATTGCAGTACTTTGACAACTTGCTCTCACACCTAGAGCGGAAATGCTAAAGAAACATTTTTCAAGATTCCTTAGCAAATATACAGATGGTGAAAACTGTAGATTTGGGTCATCACATATCATTCTCTCCTATAAACAAAGCTCCCTACCCAAACTTATCATCAGAAGGTCCACAGTGGTTATCACTCTCTCCTGATACTTGAGCTACAGCTCAAATGGATTCAGAGATTTAACTCAGCTCAACTCAAAATGTTTTGCTCATAAAAATGTCTTGCACGTAAAATATTTTGAGGTTTTTCAATCAGCCCTAACCTTGCATGTCAATCCAGAGTACTAAAAAGAAACAACTCGTGATTTGAATAACTGAGTTTACAATAGCGCCTTGGCACTGGGTACTCTTCAGTAGACAGCTGTGCAGGTACGTATTATGTTTAAAATGTTTATGAGTATTTTGCAAATTTAAAAATTGATTTAATTTTTCACATACTTGATCTACAAGAATTATTTAGTTAGCTCTATGTCACTTAAAGGATTTTACTGTGAAGAAGTGTTTCATCACAGTGAAATCCTGAAGTAAAATTCTTTCCAGATTAAGACAAATATAGCAAAGAGAACAGAAGTATGAGGGCATATCAAATATGGCAGAAGCCACATATTCTGTTCAATGACACGTATACATTTTTAGAATATTCATTCCTTCCAATCAAGACAAATCAAGATATTTTCTTCATTCCCTATTTTTTCAAACGTAGGCCCAGATGACTGGGCAACATAAAAGGATTCCAGTCAAAGCTTCCTTCAGAAGTCTTATTTTAAACTAAAAGACATAGTAGCTGCAGTCAACTATTGCAACCAAAAGCAATTACAAAAAGTCCTGTATTTCTTCTCGTTTGTCACACACTTGAAAGCACATTATGTGCAAACCTGTGCAGTCAGCCTGTTTGTAGACTTCCTCCTTGCCAGAAAGAGCCAAATAAAATCTTAATAGAAAGACAATGATATTTACAGCTCCTAGCAACATTTTTGCTCAGATACTTCAAAATATTTACATCCTGTTAAATATTGACATTTTCTTAATAAACTGCACACAATTGAAAAAAACACCAACAATCTATTTCATAGCAATATTTTAATGAGGTTTTAATTTACTGATAAAAGAAATCTATATTTAGTCAAACATTGTGTCTCAGCTAATATTCCAATAATCACATCCATCTCCTTCCCACAGACTGAGTGGAGGACCTTCTTTTAAATTCTCACACCATCATTATCTAATATTTCTAGAGCTAGTTTCACTCCAAATGCTCTTATTCGTATCGCCAATCCATTAGCTCACTGCTGAAAGTTTCCTCTGACAAGAAGCAGGACAATTATTTCATGGCAAACCACAGAAATACATAGCAGGTCAGAAAGGAGCACACGTACTATCTAACTGAAATGACAATGAATCTTGGCTTGAGACAGAGGGAGAGTCCGTGGCTCTCTGGTGATTTGTTCTCTGTAAATGAAATTGTTTCTTTACAAATCTGGGGAGACAAATAAACTTGTTTTTCCTCAGCTAGCTCTTCAGGGTGTAGGCAGCAGGGCTCCCCCTCCACAATTACAGCTGAGGCGCTGTGATAGATCTGGCTCCTCTTCCTCTCCAGGAGTAATTTTTTGGGAATGGTAATAGATAATAGGGATACTAGGCATTCACATAGCTCATTCTCCTTTCTTGTACCCAGATCTACCTAATGTCTGTAAATAACTTCCTCCACAGCAAGCCAGCTCCGAAATGAACAGCAGAGGTTCCCAAGACTATGGCTATGGCACCAGACTGCAAGTTACAAACATGTGCTACTTTCTTTTGTTTACAGGAAAAGTTTGGTTCAGTGAGCAATAAAGCACTTTCCACAACAACTGAAAGACCCCTAAAGATAACATTAATAACAAAACCTGCTCTAATGAAGGCCTACCTGCTCTCTAGAGCAAACTTAAGATGTGTAAATTATTTTTAAGCAGATGGATTTAAGTAGTTAACAGCAGCTTAATGAGGCAAATTAAAAACAGTTCATGATTTGCTAAACTCTCTCTGCTTTGTGCCTTAATTGTTCAATTGTCATTTCTTGGCAATGAGCAGGAACAAAGAAAGAAGGCAGGCATTGTTTTAAAAGCAGCACATCATGCCAGAACTGATGCTGCGGTCACAACACCTGAGGGTCAGGCTTGGTGTTACCAGCAGAAGGGTAGGGAGCCACTGCCCCTTCCTGACCCCAGGGCATGACCTCCCGTCCTCCCTTTGCGTCCACCACAAAGCTTATGCGTCATTCACTGCACACAAATGAAAAAGATGAAATAAAATGCTGTTTAGCATGTACAGGCTGCCATGCTGAAAAGCGCAGTGCGATGAGATAGCATTCTAGCAGTACATAAGCACAAGCAGGAGATGAGGATCAACTATGCTGGTAGTATTTTTAATTTGCAAATTTGCAACTATACACCGATTTAAAACATTAAATTACAGACAGCTAGAGAACAACCAAGCAAAGAATTATACATCTGGCAACATGTAAAAGAAACTCATGTCTTAGAACTGGAATTGTTAGTTCTGACTCTAAAGTAAAGGGAAGCTAACTTAAACCTTGCCTACAGTGCTAGGCCCAAAAGATTGGGAACCGCAAGATGAACAAACTACTGATTCATTTCAGCTGAAATAGCAGAAGTACAGAACTACTTTGCAACAAAAGAACAAAGCAGTAAAAGGGGAGGCTGATTTTCCTAAGGCTCACAAACACCGTGTATCTTTGACAAAGTGCTGTGGTAACGTGTCAGGAAAGGAGTTCAAGAGTGGAAAAGATAAGTGACTGGGAGGGAGTAGTGAAGCAATTAAGCTAATATTAACTTTCATTAAGAAATCCACACACCCCATCACCATTAGTTGTTCTGGGTACAAAACGGCCTTACACTCCAGGAGTCCTCTTTCCCCATGTAGGAAACTTCTAAAGAATTGCTTTTCTGTTTGTCTTCAGAGTGGCTCTGATTAAATTTCAGTTCAATCTTTACTTCATGTAGTTGGGCTTAGTGCCCCTCAGCTGCTCTAAATAGGTGCAAGCTCCCTTTCTAATCCTTTAATCCAGAAAACTAAGGCCCTGGAAATTGCAGCTGCTGCAATTCACAGTGGAAATTCAACCTAAGGATGCCATAAGCCATAGTGGATGGCTTAAAAGTGCAAACACTTGTAAATTAACTGCAGCAGAGGCAGCCCTGATAAAAGGAGGTGGAGGTGCAATTTTTAGTCAGCTATGAATCATTTATCACTAAGGAACACGTTACCAGCATGAGAATTTTTCTGAAAACATGCAGGTTGTCACGTAACAGAACTACATTCAAAGAACAGTTAAAACAGTTGCAAAGCCAAGGATTTGTAAGTTAGGTGATAGCTGAACAGACATTGCTTCCCCTTCCACTGTCTGGTGCCACAACAGATTCGAGCAACAAGAAAAACCTAGCTCAGCTCCTCTCAACCTGGGGATGGATGTGTGATCACACCTGCTCAGCACACACGACTCTAGAGAACATAGCAGCTGAACTCCAAGTACTCCATATGGACAAAGTAGAAGTGAGTATTTTTCAAAGGCCTGGAAAAATATGGATGGCTTTCTCCTCAAGCAGTCCGGAAGCGAAGTAATTCCCAGAATATTTCATATCCAAAACATGATAGTTCTTGAATTTCTTAACTGTACGCTTAGAAAAAAACAAACTTCAATCTGGGTAGAATCACATTCCACCTCTAGCTTCATTTAGAAATTGCTGAAGCATTTTTGTCAAAGCTTTTTAAAAAAATTCCAACAAAATAGCTTGAGGCAAACAGAGTATTCCAGCTGGAAGAGTTGAAATTTGGCAGCTACGAGAAACTGAAAACACAATCACTTAATGGAAAGTGTTGAGCAATCTTAACTGTATGTGCTACCACTTTCTTGTATGCTAAAATGAAGCAAAATGACTTCCTAGGACTGTAGTGATTATCAAGATTAAAATTCTCAAACTTGCACAATTCAAGTGTGTGCAACGACAATAGAAATAATTTGAAACAGACCAGCAAGTACAACTAGCCCAACTAATAAATATATTTAGGTAACTCATGTCATTAGAACCAAAACACATCTTCAAATTGAATGTAGTTTATGATTCTGCAATGTCAAAGGAGATTCCTAATTTGGTATCTTACAACAGGCTCTCCTTTCACGCTCAGAAATTCAGGGCTGGAAGAAATATTTTCCTTTTTGCATTCAAACTTCCCTGAAACATCAAAACATTCCAGCTATTATTTATAATTCTGGAAAGATTTAGGTCATCTCTCAGAAGACACGTGCACGAATTAAAGACCCATCAACTAAATACGTCAAGTCCACGTGCAAAAACTAAAAACACATTAGACCTTTACATTCATGCTTTTACTGAACAGTAAAGTGGCCTTTTATCACCTGAAGTTATCTCTTTCAGATTATTACACTCAGAGTCACCCAAATGAAGTACACCTGCCTCTCTGCCAAGTTTGGAGTCAGTGTAAATCCCCACTCAGCTGGCAGCTTTAACTAAGCTGCTGGAACGTGCAGCGGATTGATGGGAAGTCAGGTACATGTGTACCTCTGATGACTTCTTTAACCTGACAAGGTGGCTGTGAAAAAAACAGCCAAGGGGTGGTAACACCTTCTGCTACAACCAGTACTGCTGTAGGTACGTGCCCACAACCCAAAGGATCCCTTCTGAATAAAAGTTTCTACACAGGGAGACTGATAAGCTCTTAACATCACTACAACCTTCAGTTTATTCACCTTAGTCTTCCTATAAGATCTTAACTCTCCTCTTACAGATTCAAAACAAGAAAAGGGGAGAGAGAAAACCTTTATTAGTTTAAATCTAGCCCAACATCCATCTATGCAAAATTAGCTGGCAAAAACTCTGCGTGTTTCTTTCTCCTAGACTTGTATCTATGTATCTCTTATTTTTCTTCTTATGACAGTTGCCTGAAATTGCATGCACAGCTAGTTGAAGTTTTGGTTGCTCTGTAGGTGCTAGGAAATTCTGCTGACTGGAAGGCTTACTCAGCCCATGCTCTACGACTGAAACTGAGCTACTGCACCCTACATCTGGGCTGCATTCATCACCATCCCTCTCTTATTTTTGACCATACAGGCAAAAAAGTGCTACTGTGTGATCTGCAATCAAAGATCAGCTACGTCTTCACATAGCTCTCCAAAACGAGATGGTATTTTACCTTGCTGCTACAGGACCGCGCAGCTCCCAGTGGAACTTCACCATTAAATGACCCCACCGGGAAGACACATTCAACATCCACTGAACAAAACTATAGACCCTCTCCCCTCAATGTTGCCAAACTGGAAATGTTTCCCGTGTGACCACCAGAAGGTACCTCTCCACGCATACATCGGAATATGAAGTCTCACGTACTGAAGACAGAAAGAAAAGAAATGGACTATTACATGTCATCTGAAATCTATTAGCGGCCTAAACAACATCGATACAAACAGCTTGGTCCACAGCCTCCAAAAAATGAGTGATATAGAAGGAATAAACTAAAACCAAGTGATTGTATTAAGGCTGTAACAAGTCTGTCATTGGACTCTGATAGGCTTCCCTTAGAAAGGAAATGAAGAAGTCAAGAACAATTTAAAAATACAGTTTAGGTATATAGAGACCCTGGTACAAAAATCAATTATTAAAGAAATAACAAGATTCAACAGCAGCTCCGATTTTAAAAAGTCACAGAGCATGTGTCGAAGGATACCCTTTTAGTCCCGAATCATTTTAAGTTAGCTGTCTACAAAGCCAACAATTTAAACTCTCAAGAATATCTGGTGGTACCCTAAGACATGCCGGACTCTGTTAATACATATTAACTTACTGAATTTACAGTCAAGAAAATAAATGTTAAAGCTGTTTTGGGACAGATTTCAAATTCTAGATATTGATGCACTTCTCACCAAGATCGTGCTCTAGAAGTACAGTTTGGTGGTACAGCAAAATAAAATATTAATCTCTTTCCACAGCAATGTATGCAAGCACTTTCAAAACCCAGTTACACCATATCCAAATCCTACCTTTAGGAATTATTTATAGACACTCCCTTTCAAATGCATAATTCATATACATGTTTAACCTTCCAATAACACTAGAATCTTTAACACACTAAACAAAGCTTTTATTTGTTTAGCTTTTTCAGCATCTTGCTCAACAGACCAGCAAAACGTCTTAACCTTGTAGACTTATAAAAGCATATTCCCTGTAACGCACAGTTCTGCTGTATTTCATTAAAACAAAGTTTTCACAGATTTACTTGCTCTTGGCTTCTAATGAATAATCAAATTTGAATGTAGCCTTTTCTTGGAACACAGTTAATTACATTTGTACATGGTTGTAAAGCAAAAGGGCAAGGGGAATTCCCCATCAGAGATTATACATAGATTATTTCATATTCAAAACACATGCATGTTCCTAAATACAGAAGGAGACAGAATATTTTTGAGAAAAAATTATGGACATCCACCAAGATAGCAAATAAAATCAAACAGCGGAGAACCACCCCCACCTCTTCATCTCCAACTGATGCGTGCATGCCTGCTGCTGGAAGACTAGAAACCATGTATTTTCATTTTTTTGTAATGTGCTCAACTGAAAGCAGATTTGAAATAAAAAAACCCACCACAACAAATGCCTGCATCAATCCCCAAACTAACCATCACATAGATCACATATCTCCAGTTCTATAACTGACATCTCAACCACAAATCAAAAAAGAAATCTACTTGCTAAATCAAATAAATGTGCAAAGATGAAGTCAGGTTGGGAACTACTTCCACAACTATTTCCACATGAATTATTTTAAACCTGCACCATTTCTATTCAAGAGAGAGAACATATATTCCTTGAGCCAAAGGAGAAAAAAAAATATCACTGAAGAATTAAAGCATTAGAAACTATTACCCACAAGTCGAAACTGAAGGTAATTATGTGAAAAGTTTTGTAAAATACTTTTAATTAAAATTATTAAATACTTTTTATTAAAAATTATTTAAAATACAGGCCTACTTGACTTCCTTTTAGGTTATGGATGTTTTGCCAGGACTTGACATTACATTTCACAATTTGATTTTTTGCAAGTCATGGCATTGGTTTCTTAGTGTTGTCTATAGTGTGTAGGGATATTAACAGATATAATTTAAGAGACTACTTCGGCTAAAGAAGGCATCTAGTAAATAAACAATGTAAGTGTGGGGGCGAGAAAATGGTTAAAGGAGAAAAAGGTTAAAAGAGAACACTAGCAGCTTCAGCAGGCAAAGACAGGAATTTTCCAACACCAGCATCTTTCTCACTACCCATAACCAGCCCATCAACCTGTCAATTCATGCTACAATTGTACTTTTTATCTGAAGTATTTATCTGCAATATTTCTTTAACCTTTTGAAAGACTGCTTCATTCTTCAGCATTATTCACCTCACCTTGCAATCTGCAGGGGTTTTAATCCTTCAGAGGTGGATGTAAAGACTAAGAGAAAGGGCTTCTTGCTTAATTTCAACAGTGAAAGTCCTGATTCAAATAGCAACTTATTTATCAAACTCTGCAGCACCTTTGAAAGTTTCCACTCAAGAAATTGGTAAATTAAACTCACAGACATTAATGAGCAGGTGGTAACAGACAATACCACAGAGCAGAACTCTTCATCTACTGATTGATGGGCCACTGAAGGAACTACTTGGCCACAGCCTTGGGAGAGCCACCCGGAACTTTGTCACTGATAAGAAGGGGGAAACGTGACTGTCAGGAGCATTATGAGGTATTTGAGGGGACTTGCAGGACTGTGCAAAATGTATTTATGGGACAGCTGGCAGAAAGGGCCTGTGGCTTTAGATAACACTTACTATAGGCTATTTAGGGCCAAAGGGAGGGAAAGGGAAGGATCAGGGTGGATTAGGGAGGAACTAGCAAGGGAAAAATGGAGAGGAGGTGGGTTAAATGGGCGTGGTCGCATGTAAACAGGCTGCCGATCAACACAGTTGTCTGCCTGAACCCTGCACCCTAATAGCACAGTCTGCCTTCCCTTCTTATTAAATCCTTTCTTTTTTGGGTGCAATCCCACTCGCTATCCTATGTATGAGTGCTGCAAGGTGTAAACATCACCAGCTGAAGAAGAGAACATGGGTCGCAGAGCCTGCAGGTCTCGGTTGCCAGCACCTGGAGAGACTGGCACGCAAGGGAGGTCTGAAAGGGGGGGAGGGGCTGGTAGGTCTGGGTGGTGGCGGCTGGAGAAAAGGCAATGGGCCACAGGGCCCTAGGCCTGTGTGTCAGCAACTGGAAAGACCCGCGTATGTTTGCTCTTCCCAGGGAATTTAATCCTAAGTGCACATGACAGAGTAAAAACAACGATTAAAAAGTGAGGTCAAGAGGAACAACAAGCTGGGAAGGAGGAATCCCCAGGTCTTGGGAGTCTGCTGGATGCAGTGGCTTTCTTAACATCTTTAACAAAGCTCATTACAAATATTTAGATCAAATTTATTTTCAATTTATTTATTTTCAATTTTCCTTTAAATACTGACAAAAAATGTAGCCAGATGGTGCTATGTATTCGATACAATGTCTTATCACAAATGAAAATAGGGTGTATTACTCATGGTTTGTCTATTACCTGCAAGAGTTTAAATGAAGCAGTTCAGTTAATTACCTAGCTCAGCCCAAGAGCATTAGACTAAAACCAGCTGTACAGGCAGGCATAAAAATTTAGGAATATCCACCCGATATTTGTACTGATTTAATGACAATAATTTAAAGT
The DNA here is from genome assembly GCA_034008185.1 of Gorsachius magnificus. NCBI lineage: Eukaryota > Metazoa > Chordata > Aves > Pelecaniformes > Ardeidae > Gorsachius > Gorsachius magnificus. The sequence goes on from CM067081.1 coordinate 131,556,000, forward strand.
TGCTTTTCCTACAGGTGAAAATTGCACCTTTTTAATGGAAGTGTAACTCTAATCCAATTAAATTAAATCCATGGAAGCCTTCTCTAAATAGTATTTTAAAATTAAAATTGCTTGGTTTGGTTTAATTTCAGCATTTACTGTTAAAAATGAAAGTCCACCACCTTGAAGAAACTGAAATATGCACATACAGAAAGGCATTTGCTTTGGTTTATTTAAAGGCTAGGCTACAGCACAAACTGGGAAACAGGATATAAATTTTTCCCATTCAGTCACCTTGGCTGTGCCTCTGCTTACTCTGTAGTAACAGATGCAGGGAACTGCAAGAAAGTGAGAACATCACCTAAAGGTGCTAACGACAGTGCCTGTAACAAGGCGGCTAAATACCTGTGTGAATCCTCTTATTTGTCCGTAGAGGATAGCAATCACTTTGTACATGAAAGACAGCATTTAAATTTAGCTCATTAAGTACACATAGGTGGACCAATATCACACTTTGGTGAGTCCTTGTAAACGTACTGACAGAGTACCCCTCACCATGCTTTTAACTCAGTCCACTTGCAAACCTAAGGGGCTTGTTTTCAGTGAGGAAACATGAACCCAACAGCACTGTGGAATAGACTGCAGTCTGAATGTTCATCACATCAGCATTCAGCAATGGTAATTTCAGTATCTGCTATTACATTCCTAATAGCAATGCTCAGCTCATGCGCCGTAAATTCACATACCAGCTTACTTTACAGTAACACGTTAATGCGCTCACATATCACTAAGGTGTAATAAACACAGAAGGCTAACATAGAATAGATATCTCTGGTTATTTTCTTGCGTATGGAAGCCATATACAGTCTAAAACCCACTTTTAATTAAACTGACACAACTTTCTTACATAACCAACCTAGGTAGTCCAGCTGCAGGAGGTGAGATGTGAAGCCAGAGTGATTTGAGTTCCCCTTCAGTAACATTATTACTTGCAAGAGGTGTTGGAGCCAGATGAAATGCAATAATTTGTTCTTGATATTGTAAAATTGGAAAGAAGAATGCCCAGTTTACAGAAACATGCAAACACGTGTCCTGACTTGGCAATAACACGCAGGTTGGCATTTTCTTTGTTATTACTGTTCTAGTCGGAATTCTCATCTAACCTGTTTGCAAATGCAAACTAGAATTAAATCTTCGCAACATATTTTCAATTTTTTAAAAAATAATTTTTCTTCAGTATAAATTAATTTCCATATTTCTGAAATCTCTTGCTTTTCATCAAAATTTACATTATTGTATCTGCTTAGGAGGCTTCTCTAGAAAGCACTGTCACTGCTTTTAAAAATAATCTAAATTCAGAGTTCTGATGCTTACACCAAACCAACCACTCACCAAGTGAAATGAAAAACTAACAAAGTCAACTGTAGATTAATGTGAGAGGTTAGAATATGCTTCTTGCCACCTTTCAGTCTTAGAGAAACTGAAACCCCAAGGCAGAAGTATTGTAAAATCACTTGTTCCTACTGGACCATCACCTTAGTCTGTAAGTAAAAACTGAATCTGTCAACGTTCCTATGGGCACTATAGCTCTGCCTTCTAGCAAAATCCCCAGTGAGCTGACAAATCCTGAGCTGAATCCATTAAAAAGCTGTCATGCCACTCAGGCTGTAATAATACCTGCACATTACAAGCTTAAACACAAATATTTAGCCTGCACATGACATAATTTTCCTCCTCCTGGGTATAACGAACTCAGTTTCTGCTACACAGCAGTAAGGGTCCAATCATGTACAGCTGTATTTACGAAGCATTCCCACTGGAAAGCGTGGAGATCTAGCAGTGAATAGTAAGCCATTCACCCGACAGCTTTTATGACTGGCTTTTACGGCATTCAAATGGACAGAAATGATGGGATGGAACGGCCGTCCCTGTGCAGCCCTGCCTGCTGCAGCTCCCCACCCTGGCTGCTGCTGCTTCACAAGGCAAGCAGAAAAAGAAAAGGTGATCTGTCACCAGAACACTTCTTCAGGTGCTATGTAAGATGCATTAAATGCACATGGAAATATATATTCATAAAAATGTAAGCAGTACAAAGACAGGGCTATACATTAGATTTATGTCACGCTATATGACTTTACTCATCTCTCCAACTATTTAAGGACCTGAAAGCCATGGTCACATCCTTCTTGATGGAACCATAATTACTAATTGACTGGTAAGTTACTTTACTGATTATACCTTTTTAGGTATTTGTAACAGAAAAGTTGCCTGGTTTGAATGAAAACGCACGTCTTTGTAAGTACCAGCAGAAGCAGCAGAATAATGAGCAAAAAGGAGGGTCTGTATGTCATAGGGGCACTGTCCCCAGCACATCATTCCCCAGCAGTGAAATTGCAGAACACGCTGTTTATATCAAGATCAAAAGGCCCGCACTCTGATAAATCAAACCGCAGCAGGAATGACTCATCAGACCCTGCATCCTGACATCAAAAGGATGGCGACAAAGTTGCAGCATATTACATACACCGCTCCCCTTCCCCTAGCCCAAGAAAGAACAGACCACATACATATATTTTAAACATACGTTTAAGTGAGGAAAAACAGACCAGACACAGCAACGTGGCCTAAGATCTATGGAGGCCAAAGACAGAAATATTCTGAAGCATAGAAAAACCCAGTAACAACTGCTGATCTCTGAAAGATCTGTCCAAAAACTAGCTCATCATCATCATCATCATTCATAGATATGTGAAGATAGCAGTGTCCCTTTTTCTTTGAGTCCAGACAACTTGGACACGTCTTGGTACCAGTGACTATGGGTGAATGAAACTTAGGAGAAAATGAGAGCAGGTAAAAATCTGCTGGCTTATCGACTCTGTAAACAAGTAACCTTCCCCTTCCATAATACCTAGCGCTGAATTTTATTACCCTAATTTCCTAAAACCAGCAGCTGAGATACAAGCTTCGTATTTGTGAATTATATCCAGTTCATACAAAGTTCTGATGGACAACATGACATTTAGATTCTGCAAAATCTAAGCTTCAAAAAAAGAAAGGCAGTAGTACATTGTGAGACCTTACATATGCTAAGGAGTTACTTATATGGCAGCATAAATCACTGCACGCATCTCTGGAGCAAAGAGGAAAAAGGATGGAAAGATTTCTAAATGGGGTACTTCAAAGGCACATCAGTTGCTCACAGTAACATTTAATACTTGGGATTGCAAGGCAAATAAAGTAGATGTAATCCTTATGAGTTTTTTTGGTTAAAAACACAAAATGAGGATGTGCCTAGGCTCCTTGTGCAAATACAGTATTTTGATACCTTCTCAGATGTATCAAGTATCAAGGTAGAAGGTACCACAAATTTTCCACAAAATTCTTGTTGCAAGTAGAGATACATCCAGCTTACAGTCCTATGGGGCCACATCAAAGCCACAGAACACGTCTGAGATTTCTTTCTCCTTCCACAAATCTGTCTTGCAATAGGAATTGTCTTTAAGTATTCAAGTTTACCTATCAGCCTTTAGAACAAAATTAAACAGAAAAACAACACAGACGGGTATCTTTTTTCTTTTTTCAAATAATGTAAATTTTTTCTTTTAAAAAAATAAATTAAGAGGTAAACACAAAACTTAAGTGCTGAGAAAAACTTGACCTAAATGGATTCTTCCATTATATATTTTGTTTAATACTCTCTGGATAATCAACTGGTAGTAATAACATTAATTAGTCTGACCGCTATGTGCACATGACTGATATTTTTATTACTTTGAATAAAGGTACCCACTACTAGAATACACCCACCACTAGAATGACAGGCATAGAAACAGAAAGCAAACCCACCCCTAGAATCATGCTATATTGCAGCTAAATCCCATCTTTCTTCAGCAGTGTATTTATGTAGATTTATTTTACCTATTTCACACCCCTCATGATTTAGTTAGAACACTGTACAGATTAATAGAAAGCCTAACTAGAGTGGAGCCAAAAAATATGAGGAGGGGGAAAAAAATGTTAAAAGGAAGGGGGTAAAAAAAAATAAAACCCAGAAAGGTCAGAGTCAAGAGTTACATGTACCTAGGCAAATAAAGAGTTCTGAAATAATTCTCAGAAACTATCTGGAGAAAGTACTTTGTACGAGATAAGATGCACCAAACTAAAGGTCACAGCAAAGATGAGAAAGGCAGCTTTCCCAGAAGCTGAAAGAAGAGAAGTTATGCTCTGGTACTCTTTCCATTGTCTCAGCCTTTCCAGTACTGAAGTATGTAACAAGCCAAACACAATGCTCTCCGAAATTACCTTCCAAGGAGGACATAAAAGCCTCGCCTGCCCTTAATACCAACCACGTGACTGAAGTCAGCAACAGTTTCATGGACTCTGACATGACTCCTCTAGTGAACTGAAATGTGGTGTGTGAAGGCCTCACCCTTACTTAATTGACATCTGTGATGCAGGATATGGTCTCTGCAGGAGAATCAGAAGAAAAATTCACGTCTAAGCCTCAACTGTTCCAGCTCATACGTCCAGTGTTTCAGTGTGTGTGTGTACCTTTACTGCAACTTCTTAAATTTCTGCAAATAGATTCACTGAAAAGTGATCTATCAGGGATACAACAAAACCAGTTTCCCATCATTCCATCCTGGTTTGTGGCAGGAAAAATAGAATTAGGTATTCTTGCTTTCTTGTCTCCACAAAACTTTTCAAGGTAGGTTTACAAATGCTTGCTGCATTGGACATGAAACACTGCCAGAACATCTGTCTCTGCACTTGGAAGCTTATTTGCTCCAAAAAAAAAAAAAAAACCCCACCCAAACCAAAACAAAAACCCACAACAAAAAACAACCAACCAAACCAAACAAAAAACCCCACCTGCCACCAAATTCCAGGAAATACATTTGTGGCTAATGAGCAGCACAGCAAAATTAAAGGCTCTATAGAGTTGTATTTCTTTTTATCCTAAGAACTTAAGTCTCAGCCTGTAATCCTAAACTTTAGTCCCAAATGTGTTATCTTCCAAAATTCACTGAAATTGTACATTTGAGCTCCATCAAACATCTGCAAAGTTAAAATTTTCGCTGCATGTTTATTCTTAGTGACCAAAATTATTTTATTCCTAAGAGCTGCTAATTTAGAGCATTATTATTATTACAACTGACAAGCAGTCCCTAAAGAATCCTGGTGATATGCAACATCAGACTACTTTTGATAAAAGTAGCAGGAGCAATTGGTTAGGAATAAAAAAAGCAGTAGAAAAAATTATTTCACAATAACAACGTGAAATTGTCTTTTGAATAAATAATAGGTGAATATTTGTATTTGCTCACTTTCTTTTTGCTGAATTCATCGTTAGACCTGAATTTGTCTGAAGAATTTCTCATCAATCCATGTGTCAGTCTCAGAATGTGTCACTATTCACTGAAAGATATTAGACTCTCTGGAGAGAATTTTGGCCTTAACAATCAGATTAGACAACTCTTTTCACAGCCACTGGAATGACAGCTGCATTCATTTCCCTCATATACCAGACTCAAAGTCAGAGGCAAATTCTCAGTTTGCAAGCCAGAACATGTTCTGCTGGATATTTACAGCCAACTGTTGAAATCCCCAAAATCTGTCAATGATGTCAAACAGGACAGAAATAGATCATCTTGCTTGTTTTTCCTAAGTTTGCATTCATAAAAGAAACAGGAACAGAAACCTTGAAGAAAAAAGAATTCTCTTTTATTACACCCACTACAAAAGCATTAAACCACTCAACTTTTCTTGAAGAATCACTTCAGGAAAAGGAATCACATTTGTGTCTCTATCTTCGTGGTTTATCTCTCCACTTAAATTTTCAGCAACAAAACCAATTTTTTCTTTTCATTCCAAAGTCTTTTTTTTTTTTTTTTTTTTAAAACAAGAGACACATTGATAACAGCAGGATCTATAGGGAGGTTCAGCATGCCATTTCACACACCACAAAGTAGGAGAATGATGTTTGTAAATGTCAGCCCCTAACACTGGGTGAAGGGGCTCAAATTTAACCACCATAAACATGCATTACTTCTATGGAACCTTACAGCAATCCACTTACCAGATGGCTTGCAGGACAAAACCAGGAAAAAAATCAAAATGAGGAAACTATTTTCAGGCTCATTCTTTATTACTGAAGATTTTATTGACTGATAAAAGTAAGGATAGGCATCAGATTTGGTGGAAGGTCCTTTCAGAAAGGACCATAAAAATCGAGCTGCGTGACTTCAGAGAGCACAACAGGGAAAATTTGGTTTCAGGAGATCTCAAGTCTAAGTAATCCCTCTACTTTGCCTGTTTGCCAGCAATGCTGTTCATGCCCTACCAAATAATTTTTCTGATCTCCAACTCAGCAACAAAATAAGAAGTAGAGCTTTAATCAGGAATGAACAAAATAAGGATACTTACGCTGACCCCACCGGCCTGTTCTTGGATTCAAATAATTTGGGTAAAGTCCATTAGGACGATCCATTTTTTGGAGTAACTTCCGAATGTGCATGACCTAAATTAAATCAAGAATCAGGATCACCACTAACAACATTCATCTGTTCTCTGTACAGAGTTAAATCTAATCTCTTTTCTTTTTTTAAGTAGTAAGTTTTCTTAACCTGAACCCAGAAGCTTTCTTGAGGGCTTCCTGAAGATTAGTATGTTTTTGCTTTTAAAGGATTGCTCGCGTAAACATGTTTAAAAATTATGATTTTTAAATGTATACTGAAACAAATAAGAATATTTGTCATAAACTTCTACTTGAGAAAGTCACCTATTTGGTAACAGAAATACAAGTATGAAAAAATGTATCTGCTACCAAGAATGCAAATAGAATGCAATACAGAAAGTACTTCCCCTTTAATGCAATTTATGATGAAACAGTATAAAAAGACACTTGTATGATAAAAAACTGAATTTAAGACCCACCTTGTTGTAGTATACAGGGTCCCCTGTCAAATAGCTGAGGTGGACAAATTCCATGTGCAGAGTACCAAACTCAGCAAGGATGCTGCTGCCAGCAGAAGCCCAGCCCCAGTTTCGACCCACACCACTGAGTTCCAACAAATATGCATAAAAAGGGAGAAAAGAACAAAAAATTCAGAATTACTGTGCACAGCACTAGTAACAACCACCATAGCAAATTAAACAAGTAACAGCAAAATATTAACCCGTACTTAAGATTACAGGAGTTGTGGTTTGATTGATCGGTTGGTTCACTGGTTGGGTCTTTTTGGAAAAAAAGATACCATAACCTCATCAACAAAAAAATCTTGTGATTAAAAGATATAATATCTTGATGTCACAGAAATATAACATCCTAACACTGGGCCCAATCTTGATTCTTGTTTATGTTTACATTATTGCATGTGCTTAAGAACTAGAATCAAACAAAAGCACTTATCAGATGAGACAAGTATACTTCCAAAGGTGGCAGCATTTGCTTCCTTGTCCTGTCAAACGTCTAGGGTGCTCCCTTTGCTTGCATGGGATGTGCTTCAAGTCAGTATGAGACACTCCAGCAAGATGGGAGCGGGCCCTATCTGTAGCTACATAGGAGAACAGTATGCTTACTGTAGGCAGACTAGTGTGAGTTCCTCAGGCTCACAAAGAATCAACAGAAAGTATCACAGACCACATCCTTTTGTACTCTAAGAGACACCGTCTTGCTAAGTCGTAACTCTTAAGTTACCTCTGGTTTAAGCTAACACAGGAGTTTACACCACCTTCCAGGAACAGGTCTTCTAGTTTCTAAGTTAACTACATTTTCCTGGAAATTACTTCTACTTCCTCTCATAAAAGAGTTCAGTTATCAGTAAAACTACAACCAATTGGGAATGCCTTCTTACTTATTTTTTAAACTATAAATCAGAAAAAGGAAATGTAAAGGAAAAATGTTGGTTACAGAGCAGTAATTGTAGCTCTGACCTGAGACAGAACACCTTTTAAAATACAGTAACCACTGTTTACAGAGTGTAGAGAGACAAAATCATAGCTTGTCTTGGGGGTTTTTTTGTACAGCTCCCATAAAACCAGAAAATTAAGTGTTTCATTATCAACACGAAACCTAATAAAACACAAGTCGATAGTTTTCCAAATATTTCTTTCAGGCCTCGTCTTTTACTGCCTGTCAGCCTTGTGATAAGCGTTATATATGCCTGCTACTGTCACTGCCCCCCCAGCATGCCAGCCACTGTACTTTCTGTGGTGGATTCTGTACATTACCAAGAGACTGACACAGTAAAGTAAAATGCATAAACAGCAGCAGCACACAGGAAATTTCTGGTGTTCCAACCCTTTCCCCTCTGCCTACTGCAAATCCTCCTCCCTGGTCCTGACTTCCTGACTGTGCTCCGATACCCGACCTATGCGATCAGCCTCCGTGTTTTACTGGCAAGTATCCCTGCATCTACCACTTGCAGCTTCTTAAACCTCACCATCTAGGTTGCTCGAGCCAGTGAACCAGATGCCTGTGCTGCCTGAGGAGTTATGGCCACCTGGGCCATTCAAACGTACTGGAATCACAGCGCAGGCTTGGACTAAACAAAGCAAAAATAAAAACCTAACTTATGCACAGAGGAACTGAAAGCCCTATAAAACTGCAGGAAGAACACAAGACCGAGTAAACCGTAATGCCATGCAGAAAGCCCGCAGGGAAATTTAACACAACAATATTAATTGTATAGAAGTCAAATAAACAGGGAAAGTGAAGCACAGGCAAAGCAGAGAAAAAGGCACAGCTGGTGCCCACAGGCACCCTGAGCCAACAGAAGGGCAAACCACAGCTCCATGGCCTTCACCCGAGAAGTGACAGCAAAGTGAGGATCATTTCCTGGTCACAAAAAGCCACGTAAGGCTAATGCTCTCAAAGTAGTCCTAAACCTCTTCATAGTCTAACAAAGCACAAGTATCTCTCCTAAAAGGAAAACAATTTAAAACAATTCAAAACCTCTCTGCTATTTAATATCCCGAATTGCTTAAGTGCACACATGATCTAGGCATGCATCCTAATTCAGCTACTGTTTAAGAACATAATAAAAATTTCAAAAATACCTTGCATCAAAAGCACGCTCTCAAAATCTGAGGGAAATCCCAGCATTGAACAATCAATGCAAGATAAATTAAGCAAGGCAATTCCCTTCCACAAGGCAATCCAGACCATCTAAGTTCAGTGTCTGACCTGATCTAAAGGAGCCTCAGCGCCATCTCCATGGACCATAGCAGACTTCAACACACTAGCCTTTAGACTGAACTGTAAAATGAAGTAACATCTTCCGAGTCCCACCATCTTCTCAAACACTGTGAGTCTTCTGAAGGTAACACACAGCTCACATGGTACATAAAACCCAGTAAGTTCAACCATGTCCTGCAAACAATTCTCATCCCTTAGTCCTCATCCCTTGAGGTCTTTAAAAGAAGGATAGATGAGGTGCTCAGGGACATGGTTTAGTGGTGGGATGGCAGTGCTAGGTTAACGGTTGGACTCGATGATCTTAAAGGTCTTTTCCAACCGAGGTGATTCTATGATTCTATATTCAGCTCAAACTACTCTATGATTCTATGATTCTTTAATGACTAAAGAACCAATGATTAAGATCTAGGGCAACACATGGCATAATACACTGGGCATATTCCACTGGCATGTTGAATTCTTATTGCAGAATCAGGAGGAAAAAAAATCATGGTCACAATTTGTTGCAGTTAATGAGGCAGAATTCTCTGAACTCTATTAAAATTATCCTGAAGTGCCAGGAATGCCGATTTGTCCGCATCTGTTACAGTTCCACTACTAGGAAAAACTGACATGTCATTACTAATTTTAAGTTGGGGGGGGGAAGGAACACACTTCCCCACAGAAGAAAATTCATTACCTTTTCAGATTCACCATTGCCCATGGTATACCCGTAGGTGTGTTGAAGGCTGGAAGAAGTTTTCCTGCCAGTTGGACTGCCTTGATCTTGAAAACCTAAGATAATAGGATCAATTGCAAATAGTTACAAAGTCTGATTTATCTCCAAGAACTACAAAGACTGAAATTTTCTTGCCCCACCCACCACTTTGTATTAGAAAAGCTTTACATTGTAAAAAAAGTATTAACTTATCATTTATTTTTTACTTGTTCACTTTATAAATTTCATTAAGATTTGTACATGAAAAGAAAACTTGTAATTTTCATTTCTTTTCTCCCATGCTCTCCAGCAGTAGTACTTAGGCTCCTATCAAAGAAGAATATAAATTCTCCTCCCACGTCCCTCCACCAATATTAGGAATTTCAAGTGCTTTCTAAAGCAGTCTTTAAACCATACTTTGTATTTTGGAGCTAAAAATCAAGAGACAACTCCCCCACCCCCCAGACAAGTATTTTAACTTTCACAAATTTCCAATCTCTTTTTAACGAGAGAGATATATATAGAATGCAGACAGAATCCCTATTCTTTTATGAACACTGCCTATATAAAACCATATATACGCAGTTTCCTGTAGCTTTTCCTCATTGATAATGCATAAGCAAAATAATTATAGATTTAATCTTCCTGCTCAAGTCTGATTACTCATAGAAATCACTGACAGGACAAAGTATCTTTGATTTCTAGTTCCTACTTACTTTTGGAACATAAATCTGTAATACCCTTATTCAGAGCCTAACGTTTGTTAGTTAAATGAGCAACTGGGAGAAAGTTCCTTATACACCTATAAGAAGCATCTTTTACAAGAAGGCATATTTGGTAGATCCCTATGACGTAAAACTGGTTTTACCAGCTAGTTGCTAGAACACATTTTAATTAACTCATTGTCAGTATTCATTGCATTGGTGCAAAAGTATCTTCTTAATTTGGAGATAACATCATTCATCTGTTTGAAGCACTTCACAAGCTTGTAACAAAAAGAGCTACCATGCCCCAAAATAACTTACGCTACACCGACATACTACAGAAACATTATTATCAACTACCTGACCAATACTTTGTAATCGAGAGAAATAAGAGCTTTAAGAAGGACCACAAGACAGCTCTGTTAGACATATAAAAATAATTTCTCCCTTCTGTCAAGACTATGGGAGGAAAACAGAAGAGATGCTCACTGGAGAAGCAAGCTGAAAAGCAGCTGAAAAACAAGCAATCAAGAACATCCTCATTTTTCATATGAAGGTGGGAAAAGATCAATATCTTAATATTTGAGGAGATGACTAGTGAGACATGAAATAAAACAGAAAAGAGTATTAAAGATGACATCTAATTGTATTTGAGGCAGTGGAGTATGGAGAGATGGAGGTGGATCTGAAAGCAATGAGCCAGGAAAAAGAACTTTTACAGAAGTACTCTAAATGAATTGTAAGATGGGATGTGTCTAAACTGAAAAAGAGAATACCTCAGAATATGATTAAAGGTTGTGAAGTAACAGAGCAATGTGGCTTGAATGATTTTTAGCAGAGATACTGACAAGAGACAGTCTTTGAGAAAATATGCCAAAATTTATCAGTAAAGTCAGAAACACTCTGACCTTGAATAAAGGACCAAGTCAAAATATGAAGGCATAGTATAAATAAGAGGTATAATACAGGTGGAATCTATGGTAATTGGGGAAAAAGAAACCCTGAAGAGAACTAAAAGCTCTATCTTGGCCCAGTTACATATAAACTACCTGATTTGCATCTATAAATACATGTCAGAAATCCGTGCTGAACTTTCAGATTTTTAAGTAGATGGGTCAAGACCAGGCAGAACTATCTATAGGGAATCATCTAAAGGGAGTTCCTCTACAGCGCAGACAAGCTTCAACACCTAATCCAGAACAGAATGATGACTTCCAGTTAAAGAGTACATAGTTCGAAAGACATTTGTGGCATGAATTTGTTTAGCTTCAGCTTTTGGATCTTGCACCCTCTGAAGTGCTACGCATTATTGTCTTATTCATTAATAAAAGATGTTGAAACCCTATGGTAAGGATATTCAATAGGAGAACAACCCTAGAAACATCTTCACTAGAAGAATATCCTTAATGGCTAACTACTTATGTACCACTATCCAGCTTTTAATCAATTTGAAACGTACTGTGATGATTTGGGGAACAAACTATAGTATTGGAAGCAGTATTTAGTATGAGTGTATGAAGTAAAGGTTGAGCTGATCCAAACATGCACAAATCTCAACAAGGACAGTTAAAGCAAGGCAACCACTGCGCCAGCCATTTCAACATGTGAGCAAACCAGAGCATCAGGGCAGCAGCAGTACCTGCTCGTTCAAACAACCATGTTAAAATAGAATAGGCTATTTCAGCTGGAAGGGACCTACAGTGATCATTTAGTCCAACTGTCAATGTTAGCAGAACCTGCAAGAACTTGCTGTGATTAGAGGCACCCTCCTGTCACCTCTGTTGAATTGAGGACTCCACGTACCACTGATGTAGCATCAGAAGGTAAAACTACCTCTCTACATCCCTCTTGTTCAAGACTGAATCCAAGGAAGCAAAAACTGGCTGAAGACGTGCCTTTACTTTCTATCGCTGCCATCTCAGTTGTATCTCACTGCTGCTTCTGGAAAACAAAACCACCTAGTGCATGATGCACTGGAGTGAGAACTGAGACACAGCTGCATAGGTTCTTCTCAGAGCAAAGTGACCAGAACAGCATACTGGGAAAGATGTAGGGAAAAGAAAGAAATAGAACCAGTGGTGCTGGATGAGATGCCTTTAATGGGAGACTGCAGATGTGACCAGAGTGCTCCACTGAGCTCATTAACTAAGTTCCAGACTTACTGTAAGAGCAACAGTAAATGCCTCAGGCTCTAGCTTTTAAATAATGTGCTGGCATCAGACAACATGGTTACTTATCATACAGTAAGTAGTTTTATATTTTTAAAACAGGTTAAACTGATAGAATCTATTTCAGCCTCGGCAGTTCCCTGTTGACAGGCAATGCATTTCAAGAAACATACAGGCAAGAGGAACAAAAAAATGAATGGATGCCTTGAAAATAGAGCTCATTAAGGAAACAGTAAGAGGATTTGGGTTATTTAGTCCAGAGAAAAGATGTTCAAGACAGGACAAAATGATGACTTTTCAGTATATAAAAGGCTAATGCAAGGAAAAGGAAATAATTTTTTCCGTGGACATGTAGAATACAAAATGAAGCAAGGGAAATAAGTTAGTTATTAGGAAAAAGTTGGTGATAACTAATAATGACACATGACTGTGACTGCTGCAGAATCATCACTACAGCTTTTAAAATCGCACTGTATGACATCTGCAACTACGAAGACTGATGCAAGACTGATGTGATTGGACTCTGCCAGGGAACAGAAGAAAACTGAGAACTACACAGCTTCCTTACGACTCTTCCAGCCATATTGCCAATTAATCAAATGCCTTGTGCACATTCTGTACATGTAAGAGGAAAGTGGTTTGTCTCTCTTGGGGCCTTGTACCTACTCTGTAAATCCACAGAGTACCTTTGTTATTGGTGCACAAATCATGGAAACCATCCATCCCCAGGGCTCTCTGTGAGGTGGGTTGACCCTGGCTGGACACCAGGTGCCCACAAAAGCCGCTCAATCACTCCCCCTTTTCAACTGGACAGGGGAGAGAAAATATAACTAAAAGCTTGTGGGTTGAGATAAGGACCAAAGAGAGATCACTCAGCAATTACCGTCATGGGCAAAACAGACTTGACTTGAGGAAATCAGTTTAATTTATTACCAATGAAATGAGAGTAGGATAATGAGAAATAAAAACTAAATCTTAAAACACCTTCCCCCCCCCCTTCTTCCCAGGCTTAACTTTACTCCCAATTTCCCTAACTCCTCCCCCTGAGTGGCACAGTTCATCACAGCCGCTCCTTCCTCCTCAGAGCAGACTCCTCCACTCTGCCCCTGCTCCAGTGTGAAGTCCCTCCCATGGCAGACAGTCCTCCATGAACTTCTCCAGCGTGGGTCCTTCCCACAGGCTGCAGTTCTTCGTGAACTGCTCCAGCGTGGGTCCAGCCTTCCCACAGGGCGCAGTCCTTCAGGCACAGACTGCTACAGCGTGGGTTCCCCGCAGGGTCTCCAGCCTGGCCCAGCAAACCTGCTCCAGCATGGAGCCCTCTCTGCATGGGGCTACAGGTCCTGCCAGGAATCTGCTCCAGCATGGGCTTCCCACGGGGTCACAGCCTCCTTTCGACACATCCACCTGCTCTGGTGTGGGGTCCTCCCTGGGCTGCAGGTGAGGATCTGCACCCTTGTGGGCTTCCATGGGCTACAAGGGCACAGCCGGCCTTGCCGGGGGCTGCACCAGGGGCTGCACCAGGGGCTGCAGGGGAACCTCTGCTCTGGCGCCTGAGGCACCTCCTGCCCCTCCTGCTGCACTGGCCTGGGGGTCTGCAGGGCTGCTCCTCTCGCAGATTCTCTCTTCTCTCTTTAGCTGCAATTGTGCAGTTTCTTCCCCCTCCTTAAATACATTATCCCAGAGGTGCTACCACCATTGCTGAGGGGCTCGGCCTTGGCCAGCGGCAGGTCCATCTTCGAGCTGGCTGGCATTGGCTCTGTCGGACACAGGGGAAGCTTCTGGCAACTTCTCACAGAAGCCACCCCTGTAGCCCCCCCTCCTTCCCCACACTACCAAAACCTTGCCACACAAACCCAATACACTTTGCTATCATAAGCTCCAAAGTATAAGACCCTATAACAGACAGGTAGTCACAGAAACCACAAAGCAACAGCTCTCAAAGAAGTGCTGTTCCTGCAGGATAACTCAATCTTTTTTTGAATGTGCATTCACACTTACATTAATTACAGAATTTAGCATGTAGTGGCCTTAAGATGTGGAGAAGACTGATCAGACTCTTTTTAAAGTAAAGACCCCACAGCAGCTCTAGCAAGACATCCTATTTTTAAGATGCAAAAATACTGTTCTAGGTAAACATATGTATTAATCCCAGGATAGCCTTCTGTCCATTCTCAAGATATGGACATTTTTCAGAAAAGTTTCAGAAGCCACCACAGACTTGGAGAAGTATTTCCATTTTACATGGCAAAATCTAATACACTAAATCCATCAATTTACATGGCCTTTGGTAGGCTAATGCTTCTTTCTGCAAATGCTGCAAAGCAATGGAAGGACTTTTTCCCCCCTATCAAATACAAAATACTGTTTACAGCTTGAAGGGGAGGGAGTGAAAATTAGCAAAAGGAAAACCTAAACCCCAAATTGGATAAATGGATCCCTCATTAAGATGAAAACATCAATCAGCATCTACAAACTAGTGTGTACAGCAGACCAGCTGTGAGCCTGAATCATTTTCATCCATTAAATTGATGTTTAACATCTCAAACCTGCCACCCACCCCACCATATGAGAGCTTGCTCCCGAGTCTATTAATCCAAGTAAGGCCAAAACATTCAACGGAAAAGACCTTGAAGATTAAGAAGATTCTTCAAAAGCCTCATTGATGTATCCAGTGACTGAACTGAGATGCATGGCTACAACTCTTGGAAGACTGTATTATATTCATTCTGTTGTAAGGTGTTCCCTTCCAGCAAACAGCCTCAAATGGCCTCTGTTCCTAACTGTGAGGGGGATTATAATGTTTTCTACAAATAAAGAATCACTTTCATTTACACGTACAGATCAGTCTTTGGGTCATTCTTCAACAGTAATAAAAGCCAGACTTCTGCCCAATCTGATAGTTATTAACTAGTGAGTATCCCATGGTTATGCAATGTGGCTGGTTCTGTAGGTTTGATAGCTTTTGACCCTTGAAAAAAAAAATCAGACAAAATGGATGTACTGCACAAGTTCACAAAAATGTAGTACTCTCTCCTAAATCAGTGCTGCTATTACTACCAAACCCTGCACACATTTCCTTTGAACACTAAGCACAAAGATGACGAGGCAGACATATAATTAGTGAATGCAGATTAAAAAAAAACCCCAGAGCATCTGACAGCAACACTAGACTCAGACCCTTGAGGAAGATATTTGGTATTTCTTGGCCCAACCTAGAATAGTTATCTTTCTCCCTTCAGAGTTCAATCTGCAGTAGTGAACTCTTCACCACAATTTTGTGGCTCACCGCCCATTTAAAGCTCAACTTGTCAGATAGGACTTTCTGCAATAGTAGAGATACAGGCTTGCAGTGTGATTTACTACTGAAAAATCAAGATAGGCAGCATTGTCACAAAAAAAAAAAGTTTAACTAGCTTAATAAGCATTGCTGCTTTGTTGCCTATTTATACATAAGCCTTACTGCACAGGAAGATGATGTCTGCATGCCAGATGAATAGCTCTAAGCTCCAACACACTTTCTCTCTTCAAGATGGGGAACGCCTGGGTTTTACAATGTTCCTAGGGCATTCCCCACTGCTACCAAGAAATGAAGAAATCACTCCCTCTTTACATACTTGCTTCTAACAAACTCCACGGATTTAGTTACAAGAGCATCTCGTGAGATTCTGGTAACATTTCAGCTATCATAGTATGAACTGAAGGTGGGAGATCACTTCAGCTATACTTTATAGATGTCTGAGAGTGATGATTGAAGAAGTATGTCACATTTAGAATTGGTCCCGGAGAATGTAAATCCATGTTCACGTGAGACTTAGCAAGGCAGCTACAAACCACATCACCTATAGTAGTGAAACAAGGTAGAATTACAAAAATACAACAGCACCACTTCAGCATTGTAGGTCTTGAGTCATAGCAGATGTTCAAGGAAGTATTTGCAGATACTGTAAGGACAATGCCATAGCTAAGGTACTTTGCTGTCTTTGGTGAGCTGAAATGATTACCAAAGTACTTGATGAACAACACTTAGCATTTCTAAAAGACTGAAAGTCTTTAAATAAGAGAAGACTTACACTGCAAAGGGATGCTCTGTGAATCTATATTACTTTCTCTATGACAGAAAAAATATTAATATGGAAATGAAAAATCTAAACCAATCTCAGCATATTAAGACCAGAGGTAAAAAAACAGATTTCGACTTGAATCTGAACTATGGTGTCAACTTAAAATGGCTCTGGTGTCAATTGGCTCTGCTTTCTTTATTCCTCCCTTCAGATACTTGTACACATGGACAAGATGCCGCCCCAAGCCTTCTCTCCTCCAGGATGAACAATCCCAACTCTTTCATCCTTTCCTCAGATGAGAGATGCTCTAGTTCCTTAACCATATTTGTGGCCCTTTGCTGGACTTTCTCCAGGATGTCCACGTCTCTCGTACTGGGAAACCCAGAACTGGACACAGCACTCCATGTGTGGCTGCACCAGTGCTGAATAAAGGGGAAGGATCACCTCCCTTGACCTCCTGGCAACACTCCTCCTAATGCAGCCCGTGATACCATTTCACTTCCTTTGCAGCAAGGGCACATTGCTGGCTCGTGGTCAACTCTATGTCCATGAATTTTCTGCAAAGCTGCTTTCCAGATGGCTGACCTCCAGCGTATATTGGCGCATGGGGTTGTTCCACCCCAGGTGCAGGACTTTGCACTTGCCATCACTGAACTACAGGAGGTTCCTGTCAGCCCGTTTCTCCAGCCTGTTGAGGTCCATCTGGGTGGCAGCACAATGCTTTGGCATATCAGCCACTCCTCCCAGTCCTGTCTCATGAGCAAACTTGCTAAGGGTGTGCTCTGACCCATCATGCAGATCATTAATGAAGATGTTGAACAGGATCAGACCCAGTATTGATACCTGAGGTACACCACTAGTTACTGGCCTCCACCTCCATTTTGCACCACTGATCATCACCCTCTTGGCCCAGCCGTTCAGCCAGTTTTCAAGCTACCTCACTGTCTGCTCATCCAGCCCATAGTTCACCCGCTTCTTTGGGAGGATCTCATGGGAGACAGTGCTGAAGGCCTTACCGAAATCTAGGCAGACAATATCCACTGCCCTCTCTTCATTTCCCAAACCAGTTGTTTCATCATAGGTTATCAAGGTTGTTTGAGCACGACTTCCCCTTTGTGAATCCTCGCTGGCTACTCCCAATCACTTTGTCATTCGCAGGCTGGGGAATTTCAAGATTAGTCGCTCCATCACCTTCCCAGGGATAGAGGTAAGGGTGACTGGCCTGTAGTTCCCTAGGTCCTCCCTTCTTGCCCTTTTTGAAGTGATCTAAGAGTTTCATTCGTCTTGTGCATTAGCTTTGTTGCCCAACAATACTCATTTAAACTTTAGCCTTTTAAGCTATTATACTTCTGTAAGGCATGCAGCTGTTAAATGCAGATTTACACAGGCAGAGAGAAAGAAACTGGGCTTAATTCCTTAATTCTAACAGTCTCTGAAATTTTAAAATGCTGCCAAATTCACCCTGTTGGAAGTCCAAGACCAGTTACTTCTGTTCATGCAACTCTTGCTGCAGAGTCCTCCTATGCTATGAGAATTCTGGTCTGTCAAGAACAACAGGATAAAGCAGATAGTACTTCATCCATAAGTATTACAGAAGTTGCTGATTTATTAATTTCACAAGCCAATAAATGCTTCATGAAATGTTCCTTCTCTCAAAAAAAGAAAAAAAAAAAGAAAAAAAAACCTGTACCGAAACAAAAGGCCCAATTACCAATTTGGCAAACTCAGAAAGTCAACATTTATGACTGCCTCCTCCTGCATCCATTATGATCCAAGCCTCTCTTCCCTTTAAAGGTTTCTAAAGTCAAACCAGGTTTTTTGCACCAAAACAAAAATGCCTTTGTAAAGAATTTTCTGAAACTCCCTTAGTTTTCAAAATATGTAGACTAAGCTGACACTTTCTTTAGCCAGTAACACCACACATGAGACTTCTACACATACTTTCGTTAAGAGAAAAATCACACTGGATACCTCCCTGAAAGATATGTTTTTGCTGACAGTTTGAAAAAAGGGTAGGAAGGCAAGAAAGGCTGTCCAGTTTCAGATGATGCATGAAATTAGGTGGTGTAACCATTGCCTCTGATCTAAAAATCATGGCTACAAAACCCTAGCTATCATTAGTATCTCTGTCTGGAGATTCAGAGCTTCAGCTTGTAAAAAATTTCTAGTGCAGCGTATCAGAATTATCCCGACTTCAAGGAAAAAGCTGCAACTGCACTCTCCATTTTCCTGCTGAAACAAAAAGCTCAGTAAAGCCCACAGGACTGTACAGGTCCATTCATACGCCCAGGTCTCCAGATCTCCTCTTTCCTAGAGGCTCTAGGCTGTTCTGAGATAAAAGGTCATGGTTTTTTGGAATACTGAATACAGGGACAGGTAAAACACTGGCAAAAGAGATGGCAAGAAACTACCCCATCCTATCAATGAATATGGATGGACTAGACAACCTAGAAAAACTATCCTAGTGGTAGTTCCTAAGTTACAGTTGCACCGAAAAGCATTAAAATGCCTGTCTGATCAAACTGTTCAGCTACAGTCTCCAGTCTACAAATGAGCAGAAAACCAAACACAGAAAAATACTTCAACTGCATCAGTTAAATGCAGATAAGACAGATATTATCTGGTTGACTACAACTTTCCTTATTTACATTTTACAAATTATCAATTATATGTTCAAATGCTGCTTCTTAGATACAAGATAATAAATACTATGGTGGTTTTCTACCACCATCAGGGAAAGATTTGCTAACAGAATTCTTAAGTGATACTATCTTTATCTTTTACTAAAGTTTTCCAATGCTGCTTTCCTGGACAACAGACGTGAGGAACGTAGTTACTGTTGACTGAGGCATCTTAGGATCTAATGAAATATTCATTGGTTTCACACTATTGATATTTTTGAAAAATCCACATGAGAAAGTTTGTGCATATATTAGCTTACTAGAAATATTTGAAATTTTTGATCTAGAAGATCTAAATGTAAAAATCTGGCATGCACTGGACAACCAGCTAATCACATTCAAACTACCTGGCACTGGCTAATAATACCTCAATTAAACTGCATAATTTCCATTCACTTCAACAACCGTATCAGCGTCCTTGGCATGGGTTCCATGCGTATCTGAGTAGAAAAGTTACACATTTTCCATTTTTA
Organism: Gorsachius magnificus; assembly: GCA_034008185.1. NCBI lineage: Eukaryota > Metazoa > Chordata > Aves > Pelecaniformes > Ardeidae > Gorsachius > Gorsachius magnificus. The sequence goes on from CM067081.1 coordinate 131,575,962, forward strand.
AATGGCCTTCAAATCTGAGGCACTTTACACCAGTCAGCCAACATTACAGATAACTTAAAATTCAGAATAAATGTGATGAAAATCTGGCATATAAATGTCTCCTTGATCTGATCATTCCAGGAAGATATAATACTGTTTCTCATCCCGCCTAACTGAGCCAAAAACCATGGCAGTTTTGAGTTCGTTTTCTCTGCTATTATTATTATTAGAAAGTTGCTTTCAGCCCAGGCAATTTTTGTGCTTTATCTCTCCTTCTTTTAATATCTCTGTCTTCTCCACTGTAAGTTTCCCTGCACACGCAGTATTAACCTGCCAGATTAGTTACCTTTGTAAATAAATTGTCTCAGGACTAGAAGCAACAATCTTGAATATGCACAACATACCAATCACAATCGCTCATGCCTAAGCATGCTCCAAGGATCTAAGTGGGCTTTTAAAAGACCCTCCTTTCAGATGATTTCTTCTTGCTGAGAGCGCTGCTGTAGCACAGGGAACCAGATGTGAGAGCACTGACAATGTCTGGCATCTGGTTTAAATGTTCCCCCACTAGTTGCTAGCAGCAAGAAAGTAGATTGATTTACAAAGCCTGGACAAAGGGAATGGAGAAAGAGAAGGAGAAAGTCTGAATGGCCATCAGGAAACCAAACAAAAGAGCCATCAAGGGACAGAAGAACAGTATGGAGCTTTGCCATCAGGGAAGCAAAATTGGTAAAAGATAAGGCTTCCCAGTCCCCCACCTCATACAAGGTGAAGTGCCAGGGAGAAATTGTTGAAAGAAGAGAGCACAAATAGGAGCTGAAGGGAAAAAACAAAAGGCATCAAGGGGAAGGACATGGAATGAATGGAGGAATAAATCAGGCAAGGCAGAACAAGGGACCACAGAGGGAGTGCCAAGAGTGTCGTCGTAAAAACAGTATGAGGAACATCTTGGGGAATCTGACAGGGGCAGAATGCCTCCTCATCTCCAGAACATGTTCTTTGGACCTAGAATTGACCCTAATATATCAGCCTCTCAAAATGCCTTTGTAGCCAAACACACTCAGGCAAAGCAAACGGTAAAAACGAATCTTGGGGTTTTTTTTATTAAGCAGTGATTCTTGGTATTTTGCTACTAGCAGTTGTTCTACTGAGTTGAGTAACAGACTGCATTATGTTCCTGAAGGTCCCAATCCAACTGATGTCTCTCTGGGGTTTTTAAAAAGAACAGTGTGCATTAGGAACCCTAAGGAATGGTTCTGAAGTCAAGTAATTAAGCTGTTTGTTCTATACTTAAATCTTACAAGAATCCTTTTCATGCAATAAAAGTTATCTACCTTCTCTGATTGTTAATCTGTCTTGACACTGGCTTTTTTTGGTAACACCTGCTCCTAATGCATTCTCTGCTCATGTCAAGTATCTCCTTAACTTCCCATATATTTTTCTCTTCCATGTCATCTTTTTTGTCCTTCAGCTCTGTGCTTACATTGTATCAATTTCTACTTTCCTTCTCAGTTATTCCTGTCTCTTGTTTCTCTTGAATGTGCTGCCAAGCTTCCCATTTTAAATTAATCTTGATTTCCCCTTTAGACCTTGCCAGAAATGACTCAGTCCCCGTTAGACTGTATTTGCCTTTATAAAAAAGTTAAACAGAGATGAAATTACGTATTGTTTCACATCATGTGCACTCATTATACATACAACCTCCCTCCTCCCATTGGTATGATGTAACAGGTTACAATGCAAAAATCACAGTCTAGAAAAAATAATTAGAAAAAAATCACATAGCTTTTACATTTTCAAAAACATCCTTTACACAGTCTCAGATGCAAAACACATTTCATTTTATTGTACCTAATGGAAGTGAGTAAATAGTGTTTGTGCGTTTTTTGTTGTTTTTTTTTTTTAAATGGACGAACTGGCTTGTTCTCACAGATTTACAGACATATTTAGCTTATCTACAGTTAATATATATTATTAGGACCAAGTTCTGACAGAAAATTAGTTGGCAAACAAAAGCTATGAGCAATGAATTAGTAAGCACCGAATCTTCATAGTTGCATAAATTCTGCAAGGCACTTGAAAAACCAGACATTTATTTTGAAAAATGGCAAGATAAATACCCTAAACTCCTGCAGCATAATTTAGAGATCCCAGGGCCAGAAATAAGAAAGACAAAAATTTTCATCTTGTATGCCATACAAACAGAAGTCAAAAAGGCTCAACAGAGCAACAACTGGATCTTCTGTATAAAATAAAGCTAATTACCAAGCCATCTTTGTGTTTCTGTCAATAAGTAGTATTTAAGTGAAACATTTCTTCCAGAGACATATCTGGACTGAGTCATATGTGACATACTGACTATTCATGTGTCCAGGAAGCATAACTATCAGTCCTCTATCTTTTTGGGATTTTTCTACACTTCTGCTGTTTTTACACATCCTTTGAAGAACATGATTACCAAGACGTTTACAGCATACCAAGAGCGACTCTTTATTAAGGGCTTAAACAGAAATAAATTCCTCCTCATATTCAAAACTCCTATTTATAAATCCAGATGCCCATAGGTCTTTTGCCACAGGATTTCATACCAAAAGTTCAGACTAAGCTGCTTGCCCCTTTTGTGAGTTCCACATCTCTTGAAGCCACAGCTACTCAGAACATATTCCCTTGTTCTGTTCCCAGGTTGGTCTGGCCAATGTAGGTGGTTTGGTTTCGTTGTTTTTCCTTATAACTTACAGCCTTTAACAACATTAAAATGTTCATTTATACAGGCCATGTTGACCAATTAATTAAATTTCTCCAGAGTTTTCCATTTACTTGCCATTTCAACATGAACAAATCTACAGTCAGCCATAAATTCTCACAAGACTACTTCTATTGTCAAAACACTACTATACTGATGATCTCTTATTCTCCATTAACTGAATTTCTGGGATGGGGAGCAGGAGTGAAATCGGACTAGGCTCACAGATACATAGGTCACCTTAAACGACCTTTTCTGAACACAGCCATAGTTGTGTTCTTTTGGTTTAGGCACTTACCTGCTATTTTATATTTTGAATTAAAAGAAATTAATGTTAATAGGTTAGAGAGCTTCTTGGTCATTTCTTTAAAGATTTGTCAGCTTATTATCCAATTCATAAATGGTAATACAGCACTGCTGTGGACAGCTTAGCACCCTCTTAATTCTTAATAGACTAGAAAAGTTCACCACCTTTATCATGTGCTAGGTAAACACATCATTAGAGGCAACATGACTTTTACTAGTGTTTTTGCTAGTTTTTAATGGGTTTGCTTAGCAGTTTTTTGTAGCATTCATGGCATTTATTTCATTTTTCTCTCACAGTACCTGTTCTTGTCTAAACCAGTTTTTATTATTCAAACTCCTTTTAAAAAGGGAAACATATCAGCTAGCACTGAATGAAAACAAGTTCCAAAAGGCAAAACCAGCCAAAGATGCCTGGTTTTAAAAGTGCTATCATGCCCGGAGTTGTATTTTTGTTTTGTTTTAAAGTGCAAAAAAAAAAATCCTACTAGAAGAACTGTGTCTTCACTTGACAAAGAGGAATGCCATACTTCCTCTCTGGATCCGATCAAGCATGAAAACCCTCAGTGCAGATGCTAAGTTAGGAGGAAAGAACATAGGAAAATTCACTGAGTAGAAATTAGTGTGTTACTGTGTCAACAGTAATGCCAATAAATGAGTGTCTGGAAGAATAAGTAAGATACTGTGTTGGTTGTCACTGGTGCCCATCAGCATCAGTATGACACTTACACTACTGAAGAGGGAGCAAAAAACTAATAGACATGGTCACCGGGAGATACATGGCATGTCAGTAGTTACAAAATCTTTCTTAGCTTGTATAGTCCTCCACAGGAGCATAACTAAAGAGTGAATTTTAGGAGTGGCTATTACTGCATAGTTAATTGTATTTTCTATTGCTAAAACAGCTTGTCCTTTATCTCCACCAGTTTAAAGCACGTTACACCAACAAGCAAACCTATTTCCAATCAGAATTAGAGGAAACAAAATTTCAATAAAGTCAGTTTTCCCCTGCTTGCTTTCTCTTTGGGTGCTGTGCGGTACCAAGATGAAGCGATAAATCGGGCTAAGTGTCATTTGCCAGTCAAGGAAACATTTAGTACAAGCCTGGTAAACAGAAATTACACAAAGATTACAATCTGCACTGCAGTGAACAGTGGCAATGGCCAATATGTGACAATGCTTTAACACGCAAGAAAAAAAGATATTTTTTTTTCAGGCTGTGTCCTGTTAGAGACCAGTGAGCTGTCGTGACCACTTATGAATAAACAGCTCATCTCCTGGCAACAAACTGAAATCTCATCTTTATTGGATACGATGTACACAATGCTGTTCTCTCTTCTGAGATTTTAAACCTTTGAAAACTTAATTTAGGTAAGTCCCTTCACAGGTACAGCCAAGACTTCTGTGAAACCAGTTCACAAAATATACTCCTTTGCTTACTGAAAACCCACACTTTGTATATTTAGGTCAGTTATTGAGGATGTACATTGGCATATATAAAAATTTTACTAAGGATTCTTCCTGAACAGAAGAGACACTGCCTGTCAGTTTCCTGGAAAGGATTAGTTTGATTTTCTGTTAATAAAGTATCAAGTACTTAACAGCCCTCACTCTCTATTTTAAATGACAGATTTCAGGATGGATTTATCCATGCGAATTATATTATTATCTTGCCCAGAAAGATATGTCATTTTGATGGTGTTTATAAAGGTGAGAAAGACAATCATGGAAAGGAACTGCTTTATATCTAAGACTAGCATAGGTAAACACAGTACATCATTAGTCTTTTTTTTTTTATATTGCAAATACCATAAATAACCGTGCTCAACAAAAATAAAACAATAAGCTATCCTTTTCATGGTATTAATAAATCAGCAGCAGACAAGAACACTTTGTCATAATGGTGTGTCCTTCTGCCACTACCACACAACAGCCGTTAGAATAATATTCACTTTTTTTGCCTTACTCGGCGCCGTTTCTCAAGCACAGCCACGTACTCCACGCAACAACTGCCCCTCTATCCACCTCTAGGCTTCTATCATTCCAGGCATTATTGCTAGCAGGAATGTTTTATTTGCCACTACCAGTCACACCGGCGAGTTCTAATGATTTGTGAAGCTCCACTTCATGGGAAAAAAGCAAGCAGTCAACAGGTACCTTGTGCACTCTTCTCCACAGACAAATGCTCTTCACACCAGGTAAGATGCTTAGCTACTCTACAGGCAAGATGAGGTTACTCCTGCACACCTTACAAATCTCTTTATGGACTGCTAACAAATGACCTCTAGGGAAAGCATGTAAGTATCACTTACTAATCCTAATTCTCAGTCACTTGGATTTCTTTACAACCCAGAATATACTCAAGAACAGGAAACAACCCCCAAATCCTGCTGCAAACAGAAAATGTGCTGAATTTTCAGATGCTTTAAGGACTCCAATCTGTAAGTGAGGGCCATAGGCTCTCAGAGTGCTAATTGCTGAGAAAAGGTACAGTCATACTTCTCTTCACTGAAGCACCCCAAATCCAGTGAACATCTCCAGCATTTCACCCATAAGTCTATCTGCTACTCAAATACTGATGTCTGAAATTAGCATGATAACACACTCACAAGAATCCTGTAAACTTGCCACAAATGAACATTTATGGGGCACATGCCCAGTATAATTTTATAGAAAAGGTTAAGAATAGAAGGTTCATCCTGGGTGTGTATAGAGATAGGTGTCAGACACACCTGCCAAGGATCCTGCACAGAAGGGATGAGTGATGACCAGCTCTTGCCCTGTGATCTGCCCTCTAGGTGGGCTTGCATTTTGTGCATTTGCAGGACAGAACACCACCTTCTAAGCACCCGTGACCTACCAGCCATCTCGGGTCTGGAACAGAGGAGTGGCTATAGCACTGTACAGTACACACACTTCTTTGGGGGAAACCCATACTCAAAACAACCACCTTAGAAGATGCATTCTAGAGCCCATTATACAATTAAAAAAACCCCACAGAGCAAGCATACCAAAACACGCGGTGACTTCTTGAAGATCAGAAGAAAAACAGGCTTACCCACCAAAACAAACATTAAAAGAAGAAATAGTACAAAACCATGTAAGTAAAGCCCTCATCTATACAGAAAGACACAACTAAGATAATGCCAAACATTAACTACAAAGAGTGATGTCATGTTTAAAATAATTCAAATTAAAATTTCAGTTAAGTACATTGTCAACTGCCCTGAGTTATTCAGGCTGAAAGGATCAAGCTTCCCAAAGGCAAAGCTCACAAAGACAGGGGAAATCCACACATTTAAAGGATCCATCTTAATTTGGATAAAATCTAGGTACCTGAAAGTAAGTCTGCAGTGAAACAGCAGAAATTCATGTAGCACCATGTTCCTCTGACTCTCTGAGTTTGGGCTAACTACATCTCTTCAGCCTCCTGACAATGATCTGCATTTTGCATCCTGTCTTCTCCTACCTGGAGACACGGATGCTCCAGCAAGCGTCTGGCTACCTATGCTCCAGGTACTTTCAAAAACAGAGGATTTTGTTTCCTGCTCTCAGTATACACAGGATCTCACTCAATTCCTAACAACTACAACATGACAGAGCAGAAAATAAAGCATGCCAGGAACATACATTGCAAAATCCTTAAGCAAGGCTCAAAATTTATGAAGGTACTGCAAACCAAAATAAGATTTATTAATGAAAGTCTAATATCAGAGGACCTCATCTTCCAATTCACACAGCCATGAGAAGGGGACAGGACTGACTATGAGAAAAGCTGCTATTTTAAGAAGTTTACCAACCCCCTCTGGGTGACACCAAACCCCAGAAGATGTCTGTGGTGATGAGGGCTTGCCACCATGGTGAGCCACACTGTGTCACAGAAAAGCGTGGGGCTGTAGCCATGGGGAAGGGGCAGACTTGGCATGTAGATCACAGGAGACTCCTTCCTCAGTTGGGGAGATGCCGATAACTTTGTAATGATCACTGGATGGGACTAATTACTGCTTGGCTAGGACTTGCTATGTGAGAAGGAAGTATGCTGAAAGACAAACTTTCTTGAAGCAAGAAATGAAAAAGAGGTCCCACATCAGGGAGTGCATCGAAGACAGTGGCACTGCTTCTCCCGGTCCTGCTGCTCTTGTTTCTTCTGCAAATGCTAACCCAGAATTGGACTCAAAGTTCTCCCAGAAATGGGAGATCACCGCTTTCCTAGTCCCTTCTCACTGGGGATGCTTCCTAAATAACAGGGATAGCAAACCTTGCTGGTTCCAGCCCTATCAGAAAGTCACCTTCTCAGCCTTATATCGTCTTCCTTCCTTCTTTGGTGAGGACAATAGTGATGGCAGGGGCCTCACCGCTAGAATTGCCTCAGAGAGAGAGGGCAACTGTAACTTCTTTGAGAGCTCCAGGGATTAAATGCTACTCTAAGATTATTAACCCTCAGGGGAGATGACAGTATCCAGAGACAGTGGATGTGCCTCTGATTGGGAACACTGTGAAGAGATTACTATTCTTGTAGATTTGCTGAAAAATTTGGACTTATCTATTCTTCAAGAAGCTGGACAGGCATCTGGCATGTAATATGAGTATCACGTTTCATTCTAGCAGTGGGTATAGTCACGGCTGGAGGCTACTGGGCAGGAGCCATAGAGGAGAAACAACAGCAATTCATCAAATACAACTGTAAAAAACCAAAATATTTTGAACACACAGCAATCAACTCTGGTGTCTTCTTGATTTGCAAAAACACAGCAAGACTGTCCTTTATCTTGCTTATGCTTTATTGCTTCTATGATCATTTAGTGTGTTTAATTACAGGATTATTCTGCATATATGCACCACTTGGGCTCTGCAGCTGTCTCTCTCCTTCCTTGAACAAAATCCCATTTGGAGAGCAGAAAGTTCATTTACAGTGTCTTCACAAAGGCTTGGAATTGAAGAAACTGCTCCTAGCAGGGTTCAGCATATTCACTGCTGTCTTTTGGACGGTCTTCAGAAATGAGGAACAACAGGCCTTGATCCCTCAAGATGCTTTAGGAGTCTCCATCTGCCTTTATGAGCTCAAAGAAGTTCACATATCCAATATGAAGAACTGCAGCTTGCTGCTTCTAGCATTGTTGGTCTATGATGTCTTCCTTGTACTTAGTGCTCCTTCACTAACTAGGTGTCAGGACAGCATAATGGAAATTCTAGCTCTTGAACCATTTGATTCAGCACACCATGAGAAAAATCCCATTTCTGCTGAAGATTCCAGTGTGGTACCCTACATGAGGTTCTGACAGACCTTTAACTGTCCTAGGCCTCGAGGACACTGTAATTCCTGGTCTCCTGGGTAGCCTACTCTCACAGATTTGACATTCAGGCACGCTCATCACAGATCTATTTTATAACTTGTACTGCAGCTTATAGCTGCAGTCTCTTGGCAAGCTTTGTTGTTTCAGCATTAACGCAGAAAGATCAGCCGGCTCTTTTCTACTTGGTGCCACACATTCTTACTGCTTGCCTGGTTGTTGCTTTTTTGCACCAGAAGTTGAGAGCATTTTGGACAGGCAGCGATTTTACAAAGCAGCCCTCCTGTCCTCCCTCAGAAATCAGTATCAGCTACCCTGATGCCCAAAAAGACCCAGATCCACAAATGTGACTGAAAGAAGTGGAAGAACATATAATCAACCATATACCCAATAAAGACCAATTAGATAATTTGTGTTGAAAAAAAGAATTTACCAATACAAATATACATGGTGAAGAGAAAGCCTCATGTTACCCAGAGAAAAAGCAAGGACCAAACATGTCTGATCTTGAAGAAAGTCTTGAATCAGAACTGGATAGCAACCATGAGAGATGAAAGAATTCCAGAGCCACACCCTGAGAAACCAGCTATACAATATGGCTGATCTCCAGGGAATAAAGGAATCTCCCTGGAAAGAGACTTTAAAAGACTGTATGAACAGACAGCTCCAATCTAATAATAAAACTGTACGTTGCATAGCATCCTTCTTTGTGAAATGCAAGTGCTTTATCTCATTCTGATCTCCATGTATACAAGATACTCTTTCATTAAGCATTTCTATCCTGATGCTATTACATACAATAGAGTGATATCAAGACATTTTATTTTATGGGTTAACCAAAAAGAACACAAAACATTCTTATACAGCAAGTCTAGGGAATTAACTTGGAATAAACATAAAGGAACCTACTGTTCTGGGGAAAATGCTAAATAATGCCTTGATAGGCATCATCAAATACTATAAAAAACAGATTCATAACTAAAGACAAAAATTATATTTGTGCCAGGATGATGCACAAGAGAAAATAAATCGCAATGCAGCCACTGAAAAAAATCTATTGCTTTTTTGTTTGCTTCTGGGGTTTCTTTTTTTTTTTTTGTTTTCTGGGTTTTTAAAAATTCATTTAAGGGCTGATTTTCATGCTAAGCTGCCATACTCAATATTTACTCCAAAGTAGGCATACAGAACATTTAATTTCTACTTATTTCTGTTACATAATCAACTGTATCACAGTACCCCCCCAAGCATCATGAAGACCATGTCTAGTTCCTGTAGAAGTTTAAGAATTCTTGTAGGGATTACTGAGAAATGGTCTGGCTCAATTTAGATAAGAAGTTATTATCTATTTTACCACCAGTATATTAATTTGGCCTGTTCATTCCATGTGACAGATGATAAAGAGGAAGCATAGCGGTGCCTGTGAACTCAGAGGGTGGAAAAGTTGTAGTTCACACACCTTAACTACAAGATCATGCTTCCTTTTTGATCAAAATGCAAAATGTAAAAATGTTATCCATTCTATCATAACCTGGGGTGGAGAAAAGGAGTGCCTAGTTCTCAGTGTGGCTCCCAGCCACCTTCTACTAAGCAACTCTAAACCCTTTGCCTCCAAAAACATTTAATTAGTAGCTCCTGATCTGAGTATAGGCACAATGAATTTTGCACTTCCTAGTTAGAGATGTGGGTACTTAAAGATTACACCTATTAATGTACAGCTTCGGGAATAATAATGATTGAAGTAAACACTTTGTATTGGTTGCTAAGTAGAAACCAGGAAGAAACCTCTGGCATACATCAAAATACAAGAGAGCCTGCCTGGACATACAGCACCCCAGGAGATCTCACACTTTTTTTTTTTTTACTGCTTTTTTATCAAGTTTCTTTCTCTTTCTCTGGTTTCACAGTATAATTTCAAGAAAATTCCAGTATACAGCATAACCCACTTATACTGGAGTCCCTAGCACTGTATCCAGCTCTAGGGTCCCCGGACAAGAAAGGCATGGACCGGTTCAAGTGGGTCCAGAGGAAGGCCACAAAAATGATCAGAGGGCTGGAACACCTCTCCTATGAGGAAAGGCTGAGAGAATTGGGCTTGTTCAGCCCAGAGAAGAGAAGGCTCTGGGGAAACCTCATAGAGGCCTTTCAATATATAAAGACAGCTTATAAGAAAGACAGAGAAAGACTTTTTACCAGGGCCTGTAGTGACAGGAGAAGGGGCAACAGCTTTAAAACTGAAAAAGGGTAGGTTTAGACTGGATATAAGGAAGACACTTTTTCCAGTGAAGGTGGTGAGACACTGGAACAGGTTGCCCAGAGAAGTTGTGGATGCCCCATTCCTGGAAGTGTTCAAGGCCAGGTTGGACAGGGCTTTGAGTAATCTGATCTAGTGAAAGATGTCCCTGCCCATGGCAGGGTGGTTGGACTAGATGATCTTTACAGGTCCTTTCCAACCCAAACCATCCTATGATTCTATATTCCCCTATTTTAGCATATATTCATTATATATTTAAATAATGTACTTCGGAGAAAAGCCACAGGCTCAAAGCTTCAAAAAAAAAAACCAACCCCCAAGAATCTCAAAAGCAATGACAGATTGGGACCTCATTCCTATGTAGGAGCTGAGACAAAGAAGGCACGCTCTTATATCTGATAGTGTACACCTAGTCAGACACAGACACCAGCCGGCCTGTCCGCAATCAGTCAGGAGAAACTTATGTGCAGATGATTTAAACAACGGCATCCCACATTGCAGACCTACTACCCTTGCCACCAGATAAACCTCAGTGTTGTTTAAACTTGAGAAGACTGAAACAGAATGCATGGGCAGATTTTTCCACCGTGTCAAGTTTCACAGGTATATCTTGAATTTTATTCTATTCAAAAGGCATTCTGACATGGAAAAATGGAGAAAGATTGTGATTTTCCCCAAATCAGGAGAACCACCTGTTAGACAGAGAAACAATTTTGTCTCTCCACATCAACAGAAAGGTACAGTGAAGCAAGACAACCAAGACATTCAGCCAGAGGGACATGTAGACACATCCTCCTCAAACTTTAGCTTTACATACTCATCACTCAAGTCCAGCAGAAATTCCCACGTGCAAAAGGTTGAGCTGTTAAAAAATTCACAAGCATCATGTTTCACAAAGACAGGCCTGTGACTCAACATTGGACAGGACAAGCCTACAGCATTTTAAGCCAAGTTGCCAGTTGCTAAAACCAGCAGGTTTTTTTTTGGTTGTAAGGGAGTTACGTTTCATTATTCCCTCATCCACTGCAGTAAGAGGTAAATCCTACTGAACGGACAGCAATACCCACAATCTTAATATGAAAAGGTTTAAAATTTTACCGTCAACTGTAGCCAGCAACGTTAAAACCATGATCACAGTTGATGCTGCTCCGAGTAATACCAGTAACATGACAGCTAAAATATAGCACGGAGACCACGGAGTCATGCCACTAGACATGCTAAATAATTTTTAAAAACTAACGTGTTTCTAATAAGAGCATTAAACAGGTCAATTTTATCTAAATTAATAGCCAGCTGTTCTTAAAAACTATGATCAATATCTACCATTATGACTCATAATCAGATAAAATCCTATCAGGCACAATTACCCTCTCCATACAAAGAGCAAAAGCATATAGATAAACCGTGCCGACTATCAAATTCTCCAAATGGAGCCACTTAAAAATTATTGAACTTCCACAGCTGATGCTGAGTCTTGGACACTTTCTTTTATGTCTGTCACCATAGAATTTTTAACAGCACTAAACGATAGGAGTCAAAATGAAATATGAACAGCTTTTGTAACTGTTACCAAACAGCAGTAACTGTTGCTGCAGATCTAAGCAGAATTTATATCAATTAAAAAGGAAAAAAACCAATGAATTCCAAGCAGCCTGTTCATTGTATTGGCCCTATTTTTCAATATATCAAACAAGACATGCAAAAGTATGGAAATCAGCATGATCAGATGATGACATCTAAACCAGTAATTAGCAATGGTCTTACAGAAGTAGAGGCTTGAAGGAAGGGAGATTGGGACTGGAATATCAAGAAGGTGTGGGGAGGGAACATGAGCAAAGTTAGAGAAATGATAGCTTGATGAAGAAAGGAAGGATACCTACCAGTAGACAGAGACTCCCTTAGAGGCGTAAGCCCACATGCATGCTCATAACCTGATCAGGCAAAACATCCAAACACTTGGCATCAGGCTTGCCTGTCTTAACAGTGGCTAAGAAATGTCTCCTCACATGTCTGAATGCAGTTAAAAAAAGAAATTAAGTATGCGCCAATCCTGAGCTAAGGAATACCTTCCCCTCTTGAGAAGGGAGGAGAGAAGACCAGATCGGAAATCACATCTCAAACCTGTTTCCAACTCCAAGGAGTTCTCAGAGGCAGGTGTCTCTCTCCTGGGCTCCATTATGGAAAAGCCTCAAGTTCCCCTGCTTGTCTTATCCACACTGACGAACTGCAGAGAAACCATCCAACTTGGCAAATGAAGTAGTCTCTCAGGTACCAGTAGCAGTCCTATCTACCATGCTATTTTGAAAGAAATCCAGTCCGAACACTTTTTTAGGAGTTGTTCTTTTGGACAATAAAGATAATACATACGAACGCTTGACAGGAATAATCTTCTACCACAAGTCATGAAGCATTTGAAGTCCATTGGCGAGACTGATGCCATAAAGATATTTTTAACAATAACAAGAAGAGTCAGCCCAGTGGCCAAAATTTAGGGAAGACAGAGGGTAAAGGCTTTCTAAGAAGGAAAGAGATAAAATGTGTTGTTGAAAACTCTTTAAGCAAAGGAGCTTGTTCTGACTCTACCAAGCAGCTAGAAGCAACTGAAACGAAAAGAAATACTCAGCTTTACAAATGCATGCAAAGCATGTGTTTTGACAGTGTTTGGCTGCATCCATCTGCAGATCAGGGCAAAAAAGTTCTTGTTAGGGGCTTGTGTACAAGGTCTAGTATTGATCTATACAGAACAATCCAGCTACCAATACGTGATCTTTGCTTTTTCTCTGAGGTTCTTCATATTCACAGTAGATGACTCCAGGGAGCATGCTCCAGTTTGAATTAAGTTATCCAGAGACAGGATCGATGTTCCTAGCTGAAAAGGTGATGTGAGACTGCTCTACTCAATGCTCGAAGGCTTCAGTGATCACATGGTACTTAATATGACATGACCTCCAAGCAGATTTCTGGAACAGAAGCATTTTTCAAACACGCTGCTGAGGTCACTTGCACCGCAGCAGGAACTGCCATGACTACTACTAACTGTTCCAAGCTCAGCTACTTCAGCTGCTCCTTAGCACAAGTTCAAAAGCACATGCAGATCAGACTGCTCTCCATGAAACTTCTTTGCTACATAAATAAAAACACAAGCATTTTTCTGTGCTTATGGTCTGACAGCAAAAGAATGCTTCTGTTCTGGAGGCCTTCAAAAGAAAACTGGTAGGTTAATAATGCTGACCTAGATGAAATTCAGAAGCTGCCCCAAGTTAATATTTGAGTTGATCATTCAGTGATTTTTATGCCTTCTTTTGTTAGGACAAAAGTGTAAACTAACAGGGCTTGAATTTCACCACTACTCTAACACAAGTGATGGCTGCTACAAAGGCTGTCTTCTTGAAGAGGTGCCACAGCAACCAATTTAAAAGGCTAACACTGGGGAACAGGATCACTCCCTGAGGGTAAAATCCTTACTGAGATGTGAGGAAGCTCTGATGGAAGACCTAAGCCTGACAGATTCCAGAGGTAGAGAAAGGCTCACTGCCACAAATAAATGCAAGGTCAGCTCTTCAGTTGCTACAAAGGAAAGAGAGGGGCAAAATTACGTGCTTCTCCTTTCCTTTGGGCCTCCTATAACAGGCCGTATGAATCAGTGTAGCAGAAAAGACTGCTTGCAGCTGATCCCTCTGCAGACGGGGGCTTGGAGAATGTGGACAGCGAAGAAGGTGAAGCAATGATGAAAAATAAATTAGTAATTTCATTGGAGATACACACTGGATTTTTGCTTTGCCACTAAGTTCTTCTTCCAAAGAGAAGACACGTCTGTAAGAGAAAATTCACAGATCCCAGGGTGATGCCAAAGACCAAAAGAGGAACAAAATACGGGGTTTTCTCCTGATTAACGTTAGGGCTGCAGGCTTAAAATCCCTGAGAACTTGCCAATACGTATGCAGTGCTGCCCTAAACAAAGGGGGAAGATACATGTGAACACCTGAAAGTGTATCAAACCTTAAGTCATGAAATATGGCTGGAAGCCTAATGTTTTTGTAGCGGGCTACAGAAGGGCCATGCAAAATAAGTGATAAAACCAAACAAATCAAAGCCATAGGCAATAGATCAAAAGGCGGGGAGCTGGTAAGACACGAGAAGAGCTGTAACTTAATCTGTAAATTGGGTCAGGCTTCAGTCTTGTTAAAATACATGAAGAGGTCACAGCAGTGTTACGGCTAGACCAAAGAAGTCCATGGTTGCAAGTCTTTGGGTATATGCATCCTTTCAATCTCAGCATGCCTTTGCGTAAGTGCTCAGAAGTCTCCGATCTTTTTTAATAGAAGTTTCAAAAGTGGGATGAAATTGGCTTCATATTTCTGTTTGTCACTGAGAAAACAGTAACAAGATTGTGTAACGCTTTTGTGAAGCAAACCTATAGCCTTGCAGGACAAGTGACAAAACTATTATTTCTACCTTCATGGAGTTATGGAATAACAAAACAAGTTATTGTTGGCATGAGAAGCTGGTGACTTGACATTTCAGGCTGATGTTTACTTGAGTGGATATCTTTTGAAAACATCTTTATAAAAGAAGCATTTCAAAGCTCTAACAAAAGGTCCTAAATTGGCCGAGACCTGCACAGAAACAAGCTTTAAAGATTCCATACTCTAAGAATTTGGTTACTTTAGAAAACCTAATGCTGTAAAATTGGTTTGCAAGCTACTAAGGAATCAAGATTCTAGAAAATTCTTCATATGCAACATTTGCTATAATCATTACATTTCAGTCTCCTTACCTCTTGTCCTGAAAGGTAGTATGCTGCTAGAAGACCGCCAATGAAGCGAATATTGACCTCAAAAACAGACACTTCGGAATTCTAGAATAGAGAGAGTAAATAATTAACAAACTCCCCTAATCAACGAAGAAAATAAAAATCATCCAGGCAAGTACGTACCCTAAACCAATCTGCATGCAAGGGTTTGTACTGTTTCAGTATCTAGATCTGTACTGAAATTCCTGTGCACATCTTCACACCACCAAGTGATAATTCCAGTTATATCTTCAACTGATTTTTAAAAATCAAATTAGTTTTTCTCCTGCTCTCTAATTATATTATCACTACAAAGTACAATTAAAGTTGTTTGGGGATGGTGGAAAAGGCGGCAAGGACTATACATTTCCATAATTCAGCATCTTCTCTTGCGTTTAAGCGTAATACCAAATCTTCTGGGTTTACATGATAAAGTAGAATAATAATTAGAGAATTCCTGTAATGTGCTTTCTTAACCTGAATTACTAATGTGCAGTCTCAAACTCAGAGCTCCATTTTAACATAGTCTCTGTCTAAAAATAGCCTTTATGTATTTAACATTATGACAACAATCCCTGCAAGACCACTGAGAAACTCATGAGAATAAACAAGTTTAATGCCTTCCTCCACATCAAAGTCCTTGGGCTAAATTCACCAGTATCTTTTGATTCATTTAACCCACTGAAAAATTAAGAGGAACTAGTAGTTTTAACATCTTTCTGCCTCCCTCTCCACCCCATTCACTCCTTTGTCTGCATATACCCCGTCTCCTCCATAAATTCTCTTCATTCAACTTATTAGACACAGAAATGCAGTTTTATTAAAAGATTGAGATAAAGGAGACTTTTCCTTTTATCCAGAAAAGTCACTACAATATACACTATACAAGTTGACCCACCAATTAGCGCACAGTTGAAATTATATTTATAGGTATGTCTTTCACACTATTTCTATAGCACCTGCAGTTGTATCATGCATTTTTCCCTTTTATCAAAAATAAATGCATTTTGCACATATCACTTATATCAGAAAGATTATATGAATACTTTAAATATTTTCTCAAATGGCACTGATGATTAAAAGTCTAAAGTTTGAAATGCTCCCAAATACAGGTTTTTAGTAAAAGACATTTTTATTCATATACAGGTGGTAGAAGAAAAATATCAATAATGCAGCATAAGATTCCACTTAATACCTATTAAAGTCATGAATCACACAAGCAATGGTATAGCGTAGAGTGAAACCAATGATTTCTATTTCCCATAAAAGAATCCAAGCAGAACAAATTTATGTATTTATTTATAAAGATCAAACCATATAAGGAAATTACTCAAGCCTGATGTGTACATCAGACAACTCATTAACCTTCAGAAATATTTTTTGATACATAGGAAGCTGTAATTGAACCCCAGTGGGTCATGTAAATTTTTTCCACCCAAATCCTAGATTAATTCTGCAAATCTATATTGAGATTGCCTCAGATCAGACAAAAGTTATGGAAGTAATTTAGTTCACCCTCATAATGGTACTATTAAGTCTACACTGTCGCTGATATATGACAGTTTTAGACTGAATAATTATATCTGGCACTAACTGAAAAAAAGCAGAGTAGAATTTCTTTAATGTTTGCCAGACAGTCAATGTATAAAACAAAAGGAAAAACCTCAAACAAATCATTTCCAAAATGTAGGATGTAATATAAAACCAGCAAGCAACTGCTCAATTCTGACTGTATACCTACATTTCACTTTGTGTATTACTGAATGAAAAATCATTTATTCCATCACTGAGTCTATGACAGTCCCAAAATTAGTAATAAGAACACTAATCCAATAAGAATAAAACAGAGCCATTTCTTTCACTTAATGCTTCCAAACTCTGCCCACACAAAGAAAGTCAGATGCTGTATGACCAACTGGGAAATTCTGGTGATAGACTCAGAACCTGTGGGCAAACTAAAACAACTGAAGTGGCATTCTTCACATTAAAACATCCTAAGGACACGGAATAAGAGATTCTATTGTTAGGTAATTTATACACCGTAGTTTGGGGGGAAATTGTCTTTCACATCTCAGTTATTTCCAACTACTGTCAGCTAGTAAAGCCTCATCTTTCTGCCTTCATTTCTGAGGCCCTGTTGGTTCTCAGTGACCTCTTTCCCTTTCTGCCATTATCCAATTATAATCTGTACTTTGAAAATACAATATATAGATGTATCTTTACTTAAAGTGTGAAAGGGTTGGGGTGGGTTTTTTCCAAAATAAAGTTACAAACAGAGAGAACTTCACTAAAGCTTACATCTGAACTTCTGATACTTTGACTCATTAAGTTTTTTAAGTTTCAGCTGAAAGACCTCTTCTGTCTCGCCCCAAGAGGAACACTGAAAAGGACTAGAGAAATATTAGGGCAAGCTCTACTCACCACACTGAAATCAAGATTTTTGTCAATCCACTCTTGTCCTTCTCTGAATTCATCATGAAGCCCCATGATGTAAAGAGTATCCAATGCATCTACTATGGTAGCACCCATTTGTGAGTTTCCTACATGCAAAAAGAAAGATTTCTATTACAAGTGATTATTTTTCTCATGATGTTTAAGAAAAGTAATAAATAACCCAAGCAGTAGCAAGGCAAAATTACTACAAAGATGACAGCACAAAGAATAACCAATCAGCTACATAAGAGGATCACACTTCTCTTTCAAAACATCGGTCCTCTGGCACAGTTTGGCTTCTGAGAAGAAAAGACGACTAAAGATACAAAAAACCCCCACACCCCCACACAACAAACCCTTCTCATCTGCTTTCATAACCTGAGCATGAGCAATTGTACTTTGACACAAAGAAAGGACAGAAAGACATTCAGCTTCAAAAAGCTAATAGAAATTCTAGGACAGAAGTGTTAAAAAAATCTAGTCACTGAAAGCATGGACTGCTGAGCAGGGATGCCCTGGCTTGGCTTGACTGATAAAACTGGAGCCCCAAGATGTTCACTCACCACCTGCAGGGACCCACACTATGAGGTGCTAATGGAATCCTGAATTGTCACCATTTAAAGTGAAGCATTTAAAGCCAAATAAAAATCAATGGTGCTTTACCCTAAAACACCATTCACTTAAAACAGAAGCAATTTAGAGTTGATTGATGAGAGACTCATCAGTTTGTACAAGGGAGACAGGATGAAGAGGTGGTGAGCCACTGGCCATGTTAGCCTTGACCTCCTTAGGCCACCCCAACCTAAGCTGCTGCCCTTAGCAGGCAGAGACCTTTGTTTCTAGAGGAAAGCAAGAATTACCATGTGTTGATTTATTTTCATGGACTGTATAAAACTTCCTACACACTAAGGAAGTAGGCCAATTTCACTGTTCACACAGTGCATTTAATTTCATTACAGTAGTCTCCTAACAAGTTAAGCCAATTTTATTTTTTCATGTGTTTTTCATCCACAATGGAATTTCTACAGTGCATTGTTCCTCATTGTTTGTTTCTATTCATTCATTTCTGATTTGTACATGTTTAGAGATTTTTTCCCCCTCAAGCATAACAATAACTGAATGAAACCATCTCCCTCATTGTATTTCTTTTATACACCTAAATGACTGATACTTAAACACAAGCTTAATTTCATTTTCAGAGATTTCTTTCCCTAAATATTAAAAATTAAACACAACAGTCTCTGTGACGAAGTAATCACCTACTAATTTCTTCAAAAATAGCTGTGCATCTGTTTTAATTAATTTAAACCAGATATGGAAAGCCTTAAGTCAGTAGTGTTTGTTAAGAAAATTCAAATACAGATCAGGACACACTACCTTTCGCACAATTAATTAAAAAGACATATCCTTTGACAAATTGGCCATCAGGCATACTTATAATTCTCAGGAAATTAATTCACCATGGTGCATAAGTACTGTAAGGTTTAACACCTTCAGCCAAGTGACAACTTCCATTGCTTGTGCTGAAGAGGAGGTTGCTTTGAGCAGAGCTACAGCATGCACTTAACTTTGTACCTTTTCATAAGCATAATGTGACAGTTACCTAATTTATCACTTCAAAATATGCAAATCAGACCATGACACAAGAACTAACTTCTGTACTAGCTGACAAGTTATTTCTGATGTAAAGGTAGAATGTGTTACACTGCTATGGCACTCTGTTCCTTTACTTAAACCACACTGATAACATTTTCAAATATGCAAGGAGTTTGAATGAATAGGGATACATAGCCTTGAGAAATCCTGAAAGCTCCTCTTGTAATAGTTTCAAAAATAAAAACCTTCGAACTTAAACACAGCAATAAGCACATGGGTTGAGAATACATTGCATGGGGATGGACACACATGGTCATTGTGTGTGCCCACCCCAGGAAAAAAAGTTCAGACACCACTGTACAATCATCCACAGTTTTCTTGATCTTAAAGTACATTCAAGTGCCCACAAGGGGGGACAGCACTATGCTGGGCACAAGAATATCTGCTTTCCCACCTTCCGGAAAGTATCTTCAAAAATAAAAATTTAAGCAATCTTTTTCATGCGAGTTCTCTGCACAGAACCATGAAAGAAGGGCTATGGAAATGCAAAAGCCCACGATTATTTTTGCCATCTCATGAATCTGAGAGATGCATCCAGAGACTGAGAGTGAAAAGGCTAGAACTGCTAGAACAGAGCTCTCTCCAGAATTGAATAAAAATGTCCATGGTTTCCTAACACATCCCATAGTGACTGAACAACACAACTTCAAATACAGACAAGAAATTTGCTTTCATCCTGACAGTGTTAAAAGTGAGCCCTCAACCCCATATGTAGAAATCTCACCTAAACGACTATTCCCCAATAGGGATTGACTGACAACCTGTTTCACACAAGATCCTCCAGCATTGTTTGCAGCCACAGAAGAACAGAGTCTGATAGAGCAAAACAGACTTCCTCAGCTTCCCCTCTCCCCCCCCCCACCCCCCAAGAGTCAATTAAAGGCATAGGTTCATACTCCAAGCTTTTGCCTGAGCCACACTCCAATGGTTTGTTCAAGTTCTCCTTCCTGCTGCCTTTTTGCCCCTTTCTCTCATCTTTCACGTCTATCTTTCCTAGACCCACAAACATCCAACAGAACGCCTATTCCCTGAGTGGTGACGGCTGCCTGTTTCTGAGATGCATATCAGTATGGTTATAGCTTCTAGATGACATGGTTCAGCTATTTCTTATCATTTTCTCATAAGGATAGCATTTATATCCCAAGCCATCAGAAATTATTAATTTTTCTTGGTTTTTTTACCAGTAAGTAGGGTATTTCAACTAAATTTAGATTTTTTTCCCCTTAAACTAATCATAATTGCACACCAGCACTTCTTCCTTGACAAAGACTCAGAAGAACAATCTTTGGTTTTTAAACTTTTTTGACTGAACACAATTCCATTAGGTCAAGAGATGACAAGTCAATAGTTTGCAACAGATCGTCTACCCAGTCATCATCTTTTAGTATCAAACAGGCAGCACAAAGCAAGCTGATTCCCTCCTCCTGAGCACTGAGGGGCAAGAGTCTAAAAATGCAGAGTTCCTATCCAGAAGTTTTGTGCCTACACGAATAGAGGGCATAGCTGGACATAAGGCAACACACAGGACAATAGACTTAACATAACACCTTGGCTTCCACATGTTGCAAGATAAGTACAACTTAAAACCATTTGTGGGCTACACTAGGTTGGGTTAGAGTAAAATTAATTAATTGATCTCAGCTTCCTTCTTGGAGGACTATGTAGAGAGGATGTCATTCTTAATTTATTCCTAAATAACAGCTTCTGCTCAACTCTTCTGCATCTGCTGAGGTTCACAACTTAACTGGAACAGGCAATGATACTGTCATAGCTGTCTTCCTACACCTTAAAATGCACTGTACTACCAGGAAGGCAGAACCTGAAATCTAAAGCAGGAAGAAACAGCAAGTATTCAAAGATGCACTGGCCTGCATTAGTGTCACACGTGGTACTATAGGGAAAACAGACTACAACAGACAGGCAACTGTGCTTCCCCCTCCTGATGCCGATACAAACCATTCAGTCTAAAGTCACAAAGAGAAATCATTTTCCATTCATAACAGAGTATGTTTTTTTTCCTTTCATAGCCATGCTAAGATCCATAAATTTTGCCTTAAAGGACAAGAGGATAGTCTTCATGGACTTAAACTGCAGAAGGTGCAATCTGAAAAGTAATAAAGTAACTGTAAACAATGAGATAATAGTTTAGAGGAGTATACACTGCTTACTACCACCTCAACCAGCCTGATCTATTATTGCTCCGGATACAGAGAGAGCAGATGTCTCATTGTGGTGAAAAAAGCTATAAAACAATTAAATTATAATAGAAAATAACAATTCTCCTAGCTGAAGGCACTCCTCTGAGGATCTGCCTCTGTTCAATACAAAGGCTCAGTTGGTCATGTTGCATAAGATAATAACAGATTCCAAAAGGGCTCAGTTTTACAAATGTCAGATTAGGAAGTTTCCTCTCCATATAATTATAGTTCTAGTTGATTGAGCTCCAAATTTAATGAAGTTTGCGTAATGAATGCAATGCTCATTCTTCTAAATAAAACAGAACATCCATCATGAGCTAATGGAAGGAATTTAGCAGTGAAATAACTGAACTATTAACAAAATCGTGCACACTCATTAAGCAAGAGTATTATTCCAAAGGACTGCAAAATAGTAAGTCAGATTTATATTTAGGTAGACTTCAGTTTCCTGAGATTAGACAAATAATTCCTTCACTTGATAGCACATAAATCTACAGTCTGAAATATCTAGCAAATCATATGACTAAGTATAAACAGCAGGGCCATTAAAAGAAAAATGGTCTTCCTATCTAAAATTCTTTCAGTATGCTGAAGCACTAGATGAACTGGTTTATTTATACCATTTTGAAGTCTCACAAGAGACAATCAAAGCACAGGGAGACAAATCATTGTCATGTGTTCTATGACAAAAAGAATATGAAGAAAATAAATAGCCCATTTTCATTATACCATAAGGATAAGTATAGCGATTTAGAAAGTCTGATACCAGCTATAGGGTTGCTTAGTGTATTTATTACATGGAAACAGAAGAGACTATGAGCAGTGAGGTACTAGAGAAAACATGCGAACTAGCATAGATCAATCACGATCAAAGACTATGAAAATTTGAGACAGACACATTATGCAAGTAAGGAACAAGATGACAAATTAAAACTCTATGCCAGCAAACTGAAGTCACGCACTACAAGTTGAAAAGTAATCATCAAATAGGTGCTTCACAGAAACTTTGATTATTTGACACATCACCCATAGCTACTCCTTTCTTCAACAGGTATACACCACACACATCCCGTTACTTCTTCCAAAAACACTTCCATGGGGGTTTTCATTAGCCCAAGTTGAGGACTGAGCAGGTGTACTGGGCCTGGCTGGGGTGGAGTTAATTTTCTTCACAGCAGCCTGTATGGTGCTGCGTTTTGGATTTGTGAATAAAACAGTGTTGATAACACACCCGAGTTTTGGCTATTACTGAGCAGTGCTTGCACAGCATCAAGAATTTCTCTTCCCACCACCACCAACCTTCCACAGTGAATAAGCCAGGGGTAGACAAGAGAATGGGTGGGGACACAGCCATGATGGCTGACCCAAATTGACCAAAAGGATACACCACATCATATAATGTCACACTCCATGATAAAATCAGGGGTGTGAGGGAGTGTTAGTCTGGCAGGTTACCCATTCTTCAGGGACCAGCTGGGCTTCAGTCTGCTTGTGGTAGGTGGCAAGCGATTGCCTTTGCATTACTTCCCCTCTCCCACCCCTTTTCTTTACTTACTAAACTACCTTTATCTCAATCCGTGGCTTTTCTTGCTTTTGCTCTTCCTATTCCCTCCCCTGCCTTGCTGGGGAGAGAATTTTCCTTCTTTCCCTTTCCCCCTCTGTCCGTCTATGCTCTAACACTACTGCGTTAAAAGTGTGTTAGTGTCTTACAACGCACTTGGCATCTATCCAGAGACCAGTCAGAGGAGTAACAAACCTGAAGGAAATACAGCCTATCAAATGGATCTCATTACCAAAATGCATGCTAGGTCAGAGCAGGGCTGCTACAAAGTCAAGGAAACCGGCTTAAGTGGAAAAAATTACCATGAGGCCACTCTGCCTCCAAGGAAAGTTGTATACAGTAGGCCTCATAGGTGCACGTAACCATTCCTACCCTTCTACCTTAACGCAGTGACTGAAAAGGAAATATTCTGGTTTTAAGCAGAAAAGATAGCAGATGGAAGATCCAAAAGTGGGAAGCTCATCAGTTCATTTACAATCAATGTAGGGTTTTAATATTTCCTAAACCAGTGACAAAATCACACAGGAATCTAATAGAGACTCTTATTCTTGTTTACAAGGACAGCCTGCAGATATCACCACCAGCTATGTTTTGAAGAAAGCTAAGGGAATTGGCAAGATTGCTTGAGGAAAAACAAGCAGTTGGATATCGTAAAAGCATTTGGGCTGTTATTGAAGACAACTGCCTCTATATCATACAAATAGCAAATATCTCTGTGTCAAGACATTACTGCTATGAAAATCAGTTATTTTATACTCCAGAAAGCCAACTTCTCTTCATAAGCATTAGAAATCTGGAATCTATAGCTAGTTATACGTAGAGACTAGAGATCTGGATGTAAGGAATGGCTTTCACTTTCAAAACAGCATAGCGGATGGGATGATCATACTGATGGACAGAACCATAAGATACAAACAGACCTCTTGTGCCAGAAATGGTATTGGTCTCAGTCACTCACATCCAGTTCTGGGTTTTTTTTCCAGGGCCCTGGACAGACATTAGTTACTGGAAACAGAACCTACTCACACTGGTGCAGAATGCCTTTGATTATGGGTGCATTTAATTTGGGAGTGGGGGAAGGATCAATTTGCAAAAGGAATCTAAGAGAACCAAAGTCTTGAGGGATAATTTAACTTAACTCTCAAGTTAAATTTCCGCTCTGGCAGGTGACCTGAACTTCAGAGTGGCCCAGCGCTACTGCCAGAGCAACCTGAAGGAGTGCTAAAGGGTTAACAAAAAGACCTTTGTGAAGCCAACTGTAGCTAGAATATGCTGATAGCTGTAGGACTAGGCTCACAGTGGGAGATGCCAACCTGTCTGGGAGCTTTCGACATGGTATCTCTTTGTAACAGGATTAACACATGCTGAGTGGGTTCTTCAAGTCACTCTAAAGCGACGCCCAAGCAGAAGGACCAGGCCTTGCCACTCAGTAGTCAACTTATGACCATCTATGGAAGAAAGGCCCAGAGGTCATGGAAGACAACCATTGAGAAGCCTCTCCGCACAATGACCACTGGGGACCCCTAAAGACCACCTAGTCAAATCACTGAGTATGCATGATTGGGAGGGGAATATGTAAATGAATTTCAGGAACTCATTGTCATATGTATGTAAAACTTGTATATAAGCTATGCAACTAACCCTGTGCGGCGTGCACGATTTTGGCGGGATGACCCCCTGTGCTGCCCAGTGCTGAATAAACATACCTACTTTACAACCTTATAGGTTGTGGAGTCTGTTTCCGCACATCAAACCCAACAACTGGGGTGTGCCCAAGCATAGAGCAGAACCTCCCTATTCCATCACAGCAATTCCAGAAACAAAAGAGATGTAAAGCCTCCTCAAGGAAGTATACCCTGGCACAGTTTGAACCTAAGAGATTAGAGGTTTTTTACATAGGCAGGTCTTTTAGTCCTTAACAACAGAATGAATATGCTTTCTTGATAAACTCAGCCTGATATTAAATACAGAGTTATTACAGTCTTTAAATAAATAAATAAATATTCCTGTTATTGATATTCTTGCCTGGCCAGCTTGAGAATAGCTGAAAAATGCAGACTGGGCAAGACTGTACTGATCTAGGGAAACTATAGCAATCTCTACTCAAAAAGATTCAAATAATTCAAGTTTTCAGACTGTAGCAACAGGATTTCTTAATGTAATAGACAATTACAGATATGGTAGAAAAATGTATTACATGAAAATTAAAAGCAAACAATTATCAGCCCAGTTTTCTGTATCTCTAATGAGGCTCTGGCAATAAAGCTGCCACTACTGAAGCATACCACTTGTAAAATATCTTGATGACTCATAAGGAACAAGGTGATGTTTAAGAAAATGAATTAAACTTTTTAACAACAGAATTTAATTCCACTGTGAAAACAAGTACCTCAAAATTAGTCAATGAAACCATACATTTAATACAAACCGCAACGTACTATTTCAGCTCAGCCATAAAATGCAATGAATAAGCCTATAAGTATCCATGAAGAAACCAATTGCCTTTAACATTTTAGACTAATTAAAAAAGCAGAACAAAAAACTAAGCATGTTGATTACTTAGTTCTGTTAAATTGCTGATAATAGACAACATGAAAAGGAGCTCCTAATATTTTGTACCAGACAGTTAAGTATTTTAGCATAAAAATAACACTAAATAATCAATTGTAATGCTTTCCTTAATTTTATAAATGAGGAAGTAATGGGAGTGAAGCATTTAATGCATGCTAGTCTTTGTTCTTTGAATCTAAAAGTCGACCTGCAAGGTAGATGTTATTAATCAACAAACTGTTGCTTAAATAGCTATGTCCTTAAGACCCAAATTTAAAAACTTTGTCTAAGAATATATACTACGTTAAACCTTCCTCTTCTCTGCTCTTCACTTGATTGCTTCACTTTGCTCTCCCACTAAATCCTACACAGCCCTTCAGCGTAATTCAAAATTCATACAAGCAAGAGTTGAATGCAGCCCCTCTAGTACAAAGCTTGAATGTGCTCAAAACTAAATTTGGAAAGGGCTTAGATTATTAATACCAGGCTGTTTTGATTTTCTGTTTCTTTCAATCGTCTCATCCTTTTTTCCCCCCCTCCTTATTTTGTTTGTAAGCACAAACACAAAACTGAATTACTGTAGATAGGAGCAGGAAAGAGTGGACTGTATGCAGACTGTAATTAAGATTAATGCTAGAACTATGATCTGAGTTAGTGGAAGGTTAAGACCTAATAACAACTGAAAGAGCTTCAAAAAGGGGGGAGGCATTAAAAGTTTAAAGGAAGACAGAATAATAACAGAAGGGAGGCAAGAATAACAGGTGAGAAGTGAATGGTGATGGCAATCAGGTACACACATGAAGCAGTCAATCAAAACTAACCAAAAACACAGATCTGGAGCAACTCCATTTTGAGAAATCAGGAAGTGGAAAATTAAAGTGAAGAGTACCTGTGAATGATGGCTCAGAAGTCTGCAGAACTTAAATACAGGCAGCAGTCAGTTAGACCCAGCAGCAAGCAAAGCAAGATTAATATTTGACAGTAAAAAAGAGAGCAAGATGTTATGTAGACTTGAGTATAGTTGTGTGACCCGAGTGCAGAAATCTTATGCACGAAGGAAGCTAAGTACTGATCTTCCAAGACAGTAAAATGCAATTTCTTACTGATAATTGCAAACTAAACCACTTTGTCAGCTAGGCAGTAGGAAAAGCATCACAAAAAACCGCGTCTCTAACAGCCACCATGTCACATAAGCTTTTCCATCTTTACATAATGAAAAGTTTGGGCTACTTCCACACATTTTGGTCCAAAACTCATTCTAAATTTTCTTTAACACAGCTGAAGAGGAGCTTGTTTCAGTTTGGTAGCCATAAAGCTTCATCAGAATGGTGCAAAACTTGAGTGAACAGTCTCCGATAGAAGACAAAGTGCATCAGGCACAAGCAGAGTGCCGCACTCACGTGGCTGAACTGCTTCTGAAATACAGCTGCCTCGTACATCTGCTGGCTTCAGATGACAGCAAAGCGTACTTGCATCTGTCTCCCACTTTGTACGCGTGTCCATGTTGTTGTCCTTGCCATATTTAGTTTTAGAGCTCAGTCTGCCAATCCTTATTTAGTTGTCATGCCAATTTACTTAATGTTTTAAGACAGTCCAAAATAGACTGCATAGCCTTAATTTCATTTCCTTATTACACCCTCTGTTCTTAATTCCAAATTAAAGGAAACAACCTTGAATTAGGAATAGCATTCCCACAACCTAAATAATTCCCAAATCAAAACAAACGTAAGCCCAAAGAGTCCCAATGGGAAACAAATATATTTTTTTCTTCAGAGAAAACCATCTGGTTTATAAGAGAAAAACAGGAGAGGATGCTATTAGAGAGAATAAAAATTCTCAATTTGAGCCTGAGCCATGAACTTTAATATGACTTAATTTCTTCACTGCCATTTGATGTAGATGTTTACTTCATTATTCTACAAGGCAGATTACAGAAATAAGGTGTGTTTATCCAATTCCATTTTGATCTGTACATCTCATTATATATTTTTTTAAAGGCAGAATTTTCAACCTTCCAAATAATGCCCTAGGATTTAACACCATCAATTCAGAAACATGTAAAAAAAGCCACTGAGAACAACTGACCTAAATGTGTTGTACGTGAGCTAATACAAACTGGGTGAGAATTCAGTGGAAATACTGTATTATTAAAAAGAAGAACAGAAGTCAACAGCTGCTCCTGGTAAATCTTCCTGATATGCATAGGCACAGTTGTGACAGAAAATATTCTTAGCTAGCCACAGTTGTCTTTATCTATGGCACCAGCACCGTAAAACAGTTAAGGGGAGGAACACACAGCCAGATTGCTTCCTGCCTGTACACATTTGCAAGATTTAGAGAACAACCATACTCTGAATAAACACCATGTCTATTGCAGTGAAGCAAAATAGCATTTACAAAACACTATTTGCCAAATTAGCAGCATCAGTCAGAGGACAGCTTTAAATGAGATGAATGGAGGAAGAGTCAGATTTTGTAAGGGGAAGTCTTACCTTAGCATCGGTGTTAAAGTCTTTTTAAGAAGTCAGCTTGCATATGGACAGAGAATACGTACAGAAGGTATGCAAGAACATCCCTTAACAAAGGCTCCTAAGAAAACTAACTTGCCACAGGGTAAGACACTTGTCCATGTTGAACTTCATAAGAAAGGAGATAACAATGTATAGGGTATGAAAAAAACCATACGTACAAGAAATTACTTAGCAGACCAAGACTCCGTGTAAGACAGGCACACTACAAACGCATGAATGACAAGGAAGAGATGAATAATGGGTTGGTTTTTTCAAATACCAAAACTACTCACCTTGGACAGTGAGCAGACTTCAAAACTAAAAAGTTTTCTACAGAATATGGAATGAAATTACGGAACCACTCGTAAGGGGATATGCTCTCAAGTTTGCACAGACTCAAAAGCAGATTGGACAAAATTACAGAAAAATAAACTAAAAGTGATTAAATAAAACTTGCTGCCTCTGACCACAGAAGCACTAACACTGCACAAACTTTTTTAAGCCTGGAGGGTACTTTGAGAAATGCTCACTTACTGTAGGCTGCTCCTGCTCTTACATTTCTTCCCTAAGTACCTGCTGTGAACAATTTTTCAAGGATAAGTAATGATCATGTTTGATCTTTCATCCAACCTGAAAAAATTTTTCTTCCATTATCAGAACACTGTTCTAATTCCAGATTTGGCCAGCAACTCTTGAGAGTTATGTTCTCTTAAAATTTTGTATTTCCAAAATTTGTGTTACTGGCTAAAAAAACCCCAACACATTCTATGTACATATAATATTCAACACTGTCTCAGCATAGTGACTTATTGATTTTGCAGAAGACAGCTGCATAGGCTGTCCTAAGGCCAGTTTCATTTACTTGAACATTGAATAGAACCTGAGATACAGAGATAGGGCTAAAATTTGCATCATGAAATTACCCCTCTTTAGTAGTTAGCATGAGTGGATTTTCTTTCCCCTTTCATTCACCACAGAAAAAAGCAATGATGGGTAGATTACTTGTGCACATAGAGTTATGACAAAAACTACTGCTCACCCAAAGTTTTTCTTCATCAAAATGACAATAATTCAAGAACATATTTGTTTACATATATACCTCCTATTCCTTTTTTGTTTTCATTTACCCTCCACATAGATTCAGAGGCTGAAAACTTGCACAGAAAAAGCATGCTGAGCAGAAATTCTCCTGTCTGTTTCTTCATTAGGATTTTACAATGAGAAGACACAAGAAGTTTTTAGCCATATTTTTAAAAGGTCATCCCTCAGTCTTTACTCTAGAGTATATCATCTTGTTCCTTCCCAGTGTGTTTGTCTCCGTAATGTTTATAAACTTGCAGGTTATTTTACAGCTTAAAAAACCCCAGGAAAACAGAAGGCCCATGAAACTCAATTACGTGAACTTCAAAAGTAAGTGACAACTAATCAGATGACAGCAGATGATAGTGTCAGAGCAGCTCAGGCAGCCCAACAACTGTTACAACAGATGACAAAAATGTCTAACAAAACTAATGAATATTTCCCAGGGCAATTTTAAAAAAACATCTGTTAAAGCATTTTCTTGTAGTGCTTACAAGAAATATTCCCCCTCTTGTTTTTTAGACCACAAAGTGGACAAAGAAATCTCATTACTCTCTCAAGCTATACCATACTTGCCAAAGGTATCGGAAAACACAGAGCTCCCTTGCCTGACTCAGCTCCTTCTCCCAACAGCCTCATGCCCTTGCAGTCTGACAAACGCATTTTCTCCACAGGGCTTGGGAGCATCGCCGCTCCCGCTCTCCCAGCACGGCCGAAATGCACTGTGAGATCTCCATTGCTAAGCAACACAGAGATCTGCAGCACGAGCTTCCCACGCTGCAGCAGTGGGCAGTTGGCAGCTGGCTCAGCAACCTTCTCCCAGGTTGTAGGGGTTTATCAGCAGCTCTGGTAGCAAAAGGCTGAGACAGGCTGTGCAACAAGCCAGGCAACAGGACACACTCAACAAGATGGTAGAAACCAAGTAGTCAATTTGCAAGTTAAAAAAATCAGCTCTCTAGCTGCTCCAGCTGAATCCTTGAGTTGTTCCCTTGGACACATCTTGCTCGTTAACCCACAATAACCTCAAAATTTCATTTTTCCATATGTATGAAGTAGCACTACATTGTACAACACTGAACATGCCAGACAAAAATCTGTCATAAAGGAGACAACAGCTGTATTTGGTCACATGTTAGGGAAGAGATACGACACTGCATTGCAGCCTTGAGGCTCTACTAACTAATAAACACAACCACAATGTGACTTCATTGACAATTTTCCCTTCCTCCCAGAATACAACATCCCAAGACAGAGCCTGCAGACATCACAGATTAAATTGACCATTTGCATGGTATGTGAGATAAGAGAGGCATGAAAGCACTACAGATGCATGAGACAGTTCTACTGTGACAAAATACAAAGTAATAGCTTCATTAAATCTTTGTGCATCAGAATGGGCATGTCTGTATGCAAACATCTACAACTTAAAAACTCCATATCATTATGCCTTTGGAAAGATCGTTTCACACCCTTGAAAACATATCTAGATATGTATCTGTCTATGTATGTGAAGGGAGGCTAAAGGGTTAACAAAAGGACCTTTGTGAAGCCAGCTGTAGATCCATCTTAAATTGCTAGCATTGTGTTTTAGATTAACTTACTAATCATATGAAGTAAACTATAGATAAGAAACTAACACTGTAGGGAATGTGGAAGAGGAGCGATTAGTAGGAGATGGCCCATCTTTGTTACAGGCCTTGGAAGGCACCTAGGAGAACAAAGCGTCTGGCACTTTGTAGCTGTGGGATAGCCAAGGATGGGGAGCCGGTTGGTACCGGCTGTGTTGTTCTGACAGTGGAATAAGGGGGTTAGAAGCTGGAGTTCACCAAAAGGACAAGGTGAAGAAGAGGAGTGGATGAAGTCAACGACCCCTGAAGACCACCGACTCACATCACTGAGCATGCCCAGTCGGGAGGGACTTATGGAAATGACCTCTTGAAACTAATTTTAATACGAAGCGGGGACAGGTTATGCCTATGTATAGGCATATTGGGAAACTTCATGTATATGTAACACTTTGCTACATATAAACAGGACAAGCTGCCGTGTTGCGGTGCGCACGACTTTGGTTGGACTATCCCCTGTGCTGCCCAGAGCTGAATAAACATACCTACTGCACAATCTTACAGATTGTGGAGTCTGTTTTCCGCACATCATATGTATACATTATCAGATCATCTTCACATAATGCAGCTCACCTCTAGACAGAATACGTCCAAATGCAAGGTTTAGAAATGCACTGCTAGTAGTATGAAAGTTTACAATTGAGCAAGAGTTTGTATTGTCACTTTGTCATGTACTTAAAACCTGACAAACTGCACATCTTCACTTTATTCTTAGATAGTTAACGTTACCAAAAAAAGGAAAACCCAAGAAAACCACCAATACACCACAAATTTCAGAACTCTAATTTCAGAAAGCATCAGGTAAGATGGCCAATCATGATTTCTAGTTTTTGCTGAGGAAGATGTTCCGAGTTGCCCAAGATTGTGGTTTGTTTTTTTTTTTTTTTTCTTCCTTAATGTCATTCAGGTTCTCAAATAAACATTGTTTTAGAAAAATAAAAATTGAAAACTGATACAAAGCCACTAGTACAAATGGCTCGATTTAACTCACAATAAAATGTCCTCGAAGCTTGTGCTATGGTAACTAGTTCATAAGATACTGAAGATGCCACAAATACACAGTTTAAAACTCTGAAGCATATCTGGACTTAGTAAGTTTAAAGGCGTTTCCATAAGATGTTCACCTAGAGGTCACCAAACAAATGCAGGGACAAATCATCCTTAAACAGCACATTTCAGATTGTTACTCTGATCCTCAAAAGCAAATCCAATCATATTTTGCTACAGCAAGAGAATCCGACGACACCATCAACTGCTGTGATTTTCACTAAACCCAGAAAACCTTCTGAAGTGAGCTCAGTGTTTGTCACGCTTGCTCATTATCTTACATGCATCATTTTCCATCAGTCTTTTCTCTTCATCCTTTGTGTTCTAATGAGAACTTGACCCAGATCCCATACAACCCCACCTCTGCAATAACACCCTGCAGCTCTCATAAAATTATTCCAGTAATTTAAGCAGTCCAAGAAGAAAGTTAACTTTTTTTAGCTTAGCTGCTACAACCACCAGCAGAGCTGCAAGCAAAAATTTAAACTGGAAAGAGAAATTACACCTCTCTGCTGTACTTTCTTCTTGCCTTTTTCCACTTTCTTTTATCTTTAGGATAGGAATAAATAATAAATCTTATCAGCCCTTTCAAAAACAGGCAACTTTCACAAAAATAGGAGCAAGTTATCACCCTGTTTCACCAATACAGAACCTATAAAGGTTTTTTTCATATGTTATCTAAATGTAAACTTCTTTAAAAGCCCACCAATATCCAATCATACTTTCCCAAACCAGCACCATACTACTAATGGTGCGACCCAGCTGTTGAAGAGGTACTGTTCAAGATTTTAACTACTGACTGACCACACAGTTTGATAGGCAACATTTTTAGCAGTTTCTGCTTTACAATCTACAGTCACCAGGTCAAACATCTTGAAAAAGACTGGCAAGAGTTCCTAGATGCAGGTCAACTAAAGCAACCCCAAGCAGGTTTTGTTAGAAAAGTCAAACTAACAATTGAAGCAGCCCACAAATGTTCTTGCTGGCATGCTTCAGTGAGGCACAGAGCAGCTTGCTTTAAAGTTTATCACCTTTCCTTATTTTTTTAATGACTTAAACCTAAGATTTAGGAGAGCAGAGCAGGCCACCTCCTCTCCCCCTTCTCTGACCCCAGCCTGAACCCTGCTAGATCTTGTGATGCTGGGAACACTGATGTTCCTCTTGGCATAGATAAAGATATACACTGGTTCAGAGGGAAAGGGGAGTCCATCAGGGAAGATTAATGGCTCATTTGCCTTCTAAATTGAATCAAGTTTACCTCACTTGAGAGTTATCAGTAAACCTGATTTCCCAAAGATTCATGCAAAGGGTTGCAGTGTCAACCAGCGATACACCATCTCCTTGCTGAATCTCAGAGACGTGCTATGAATTGAAATGGAACTACAACAGAACACAGTAATGGCAGAAAATAGTTTGGGTCAAATAATCTTTGAGATGAATAATAAAAACAGGTTTTGCTGAGCAGCTTTTTATTAAAAATAACATCAGATTTCAAGAAGAATTATGTAATGCTTCTACAAAGGCAAATACTGCTGGGAATGGTGTCATTATGAGTAATAGAAATTGGTTAAGCACTAGCAATAACAATACAGCCTAGACAGTCCTCGGTACAAGGACCAGGGTTTTTTTCCCCCCCTTCCATCAACCACCCACCAAATCAACAAAAGCAGATTCTATTTTAGACTGGGTATATAATGAAGACTATATATTTCAGAAAAGATTTTCATATGAAATAGCCCTGAACAGAGCAACCATAACATGATGCAGCTAAGAATTAAATGGCACAAAATAGCATCTGGATTTTAAAAAGACAAACACTTAGGGAATCGTCTGCTAGAGTTAGCTGGAAAAAGAGGATCAGAAACTTGAATGTAGAGTAAGCTTGCCATTTCTTTCAGACAGCAATGCCAAAATGCCAAAGAATAAGCATTCCAAAAAGAAAAAAATAAAGTCCTCCAGACTCATTAAGAGACATACAGAAGTAAGCAGAGGAGGAATGCAAGGAAATAAAAGACTAAACTGTAATTCAAAATTGCTTCAAAATATTGTGTCAGTCACATTAAAAACAAACATTAGAAAAACATTTCCCTGCCATATAAAGAAAACACCTCACTTATAGAGAGTCTGGGTTACAAACCAAGGCTGGTCTAAAATTTTACTCGGCAAATTAAGCAACAGATTTGCGTGTAAATTCAACAGCAAAGACTACATGATCATACAGATGAACATTTTCACAAAGATTTTCACTGTCAGACCCAACTTCATCAGCTGAAATAAAAAAAAATAAAGGAAAGCCATGAAATTAGAGATAAAATGCGACTACATCACAGGAAGCTTCAGAAGAGATTTTTCTAGTAGAAATGAACGCAGTGTCAATGTACAAGGTAGCAAAGAGAAATTATCTAAGAATACTACACAATACTCTCTGGGAACCTAAGAGATGTCCTTCTGTCTGTCATGCCAGGGGCCTGTTGCTCTGGTCTTCCCTCGAGCCTCACACTCTCCCCTTGCACTATGCTTAATGCTGGCTGCAACTTAGACCCTTCCATTTCAATCTTCAAACTCCTCATCCAGTCCAGAGGCTTTTTTCTCCTGGGCATGCTAACTTGCTTATCTTCCCAAGCCCTCAGACAACTCCACCTGACCCAGTAATTTTCTTTATTAAGCGATACAAATGAGGAAATGACCTCAAGCTGCACCAGGGGAGGTTTACATGGGATATCAGGAAAAATGTATCCTCCAAAAGGGTTGGCAAGCATTGGAACAGGCTGCCCAGGGGTTCATTCCCCATCCCTGGAAGTATTTAAAAGATGTGAGACATGGTATTTTGGGACATGGTTTCATGGTGGAGTTGGCAGTCCTAGGTTAACGGTTGGACTTGATGATCTTAAAGTTCTTTTCCAACCTAAACAATTCTATCAATATAAGGTAGTGAAAGAAGTATCAGCCTTCACACCATACTGAAGTGTAAGTTCCAGTGCATGACCAAAAGCCATCAACGTCAGACTCCAAGGTGTTTGCTTGCAGTAAAGGTGAACAGTCCTTATTGCAGACCCGGCTTGTACAGAAGCTGAAATTATTCTCCTATGGATTTAAGTAGGCTTCTATGCACTACAGATTGGGGGGGAGGGATTTATTTGTGGGCAGCTTTTTTGTTGTTTCTTTGTTTTTAAGTGTTGCAGAAAATTTAACTCAGAGGTTCTCTATTGCTGGGAGCCAGGGAAAGGAGCAGCGTGCCTAGTCAAACCTCTCCTCTCTTCTCCATGTCCAGCACCTATTTAAGGTTGAAGTTCATCATACAAATAAATTTGATGAAAACCATTTGGATATAAAGAATGTTTATTTGGTAAGCTATGAGAATGGTTTCAAGATAAATTGTAAGGAGATTGGGGGAAAGGACAGAGCAAAAAAATGAAAAATCCCTTTAAGCATTACAGTACTTTTGAAATAAGTCCTTTGACATTTCTTTTGGAATGAGTTTCCTCTGCGAGTTTATTTTTTCCCTACGAATGTAAACAAAAAGTTAACCATATTTTGATTTAAGTCAAAATAATTTATTCTGGGTTCAGGCACTAAACATAGAAAAACAGACACACAATCCTCATCTGTATTTCTATCATCCACAAGAAACAAATTCAAGGTTTAAAGCAAGATAAATAAAACAAATACCAATTACAATGAGAACCAACCTCACACAAACTCATTAGCCAATTGCCTCACAATAAAAGCCAATAAAATCTTGATTTCAAGCAAACTATTATAACTAACACTAACATACTTAAGGTATACACAGTATATTCACACTCACTCTTGATGTAAAAAGTGCTTATGATAAATTTGTACCTTCCTCAGATAGTGGACAAACACAGATGAAACCCTGAACAGAATTTAAAAAACCCTACCCAGTCTCAGAGCAGCTCTCCTGTCTGTGTTTCAAAACAAATGCATGAACTTCACAGCTTGGCCATCTTAGGTGCTGCGCATTCTGGAACAATCCAGGCTTAACCTTAATCATTAACTTCAAGGGTATGTGTTTTGCTATACCAGAGGATGAACCTAGAGAACCTCCAGGGCTCATTCCTCAACAGTTATAACCAGGTTTTTTGAAACAACAGTCCTACAGAACTGGGGACAAAAAAATGGATTCTTTCCTAGTTGGAGTACTAATAAAACACTTACCGCTTTCTGATCACTACTTTACTTATTCTGGTGCAGTGCATTTATACCAAAAAAGCAGTACTGCTGCAGATCATTGATATTTTAAGGAAGAAAAGCCATCTAGTTTGATCACATGTATGCAACACAAGGCTATTCAATTTCTTGATCTTTACCTTCTGTTTCATCCTATTCTAAATGCCATTTGTAACACTCATATTTCAAACTCCATTGCTCAAATATTCTCACTCCATCCCCTGAATTTCTTCAAAACATACCCCTACCCCCAAGCTCCCTATTTTGAATGTTTTTTTCTTTCATTCCAGTCTACAGGTTCAGGATCCACAAGTCACACATCAAGTAACAATGTCACTTTTGCCTTATCCAGATCTTTTTTCAGAAGCTACTTTAAATTTCATCGTGGTACTAACAGTTTTTCAGCATCTTGCACATGCATTTTATCTTGTATCACATTCTGGTGGAATTAAACACAGATCTAGACAAGATGATGCTGTTTTTTAACAGCAAATTTATATTCATTGCATCCCAAAATATCATCAGTGAATTGTGACTTTTATTTTATATATATGTGCATAGACAAAGTAACAGTGCACATAGACACAGCTTAACTTTTGCAACAATAACAACACATTACTCCCCAAAAGACTGTTTAGTAAAGTAATTAATTAAAGTACCATTGAAATAATAGATACACTTCTGTCATCCGCACTTCAAAAGATTTGTATTAAAACAGAATTTGCTAGGAAGTTTGGGTGGACTTGCAAAGAGTATAGCAAGGACAGAAATATTTAAAAACAAAAAACAAAACAAACATAAAATATAGCCTACCAAATATGTTGGTGGAATGTCCTTTCCGGGCAATTGGTTTGAGCTCATTATGTCCCCATCCATATTGCCTATAATTGTCCCAGGCATGCTTCATCATCTAAAAGATGGAAAAAACAGGATTTGACGACATTATAAAACTACTTTGTACGAATACAGTATTTTACTCCTTATTTGAGACCTCATCTTTCACAGTCATCCCAGCATACTGATAATTACTTTGCCACTGTTTCTATCTGTTACAGAAATCAGATTATACAGCATGAATACATTTGGAAACAACTTCAAGTCTATCTGAGTTGAGCTATAGAGCCTGATACTCTGTATTAGGTTTTCTTGTTCTTTCTTTCTTTTCCTTAAATATATGCACAGACATTTAAGGATTTAAGCATAAGGAATGCATTTAAGCATAAGGAATGGTGAAAAATACTGGCTAACATCTAAGATGCTAACCAAAAGAAAAAATACCTACCAATATCTGAAGCATAAAAGGGATTTATTTACACTGGTGCATCCAAGTATGACTAAACAATTTTGCAAAAGGCATTATAAATTTTTTATTAGCAACACCTACTTGACAAAGATATAGTCATACAGCCTCTACCAAAAGAAATGCCAAAAGCTTTGCTCTTTAGAAAGTATAATGAACAAAGCAGTATAAAATCACTAATATTTGCTCCACAAAATGTTCTCAACTACTGTAGCAAACTATACCTAAGAAACAAAAGGTCTTGCTGACCCACAAGTATGAGTTGTACACATCAGCCACTGCTTTTCTGGATTTGCTAAATCTTTTTAAATTCTTTGCATACAGCAGAAATTCAACAGCAACCAAACTACAAAGCAAATGCAGTTTAAAAATCAAATATTATTAGTTACCTAAACAGACTGAAGCAAGCCACAGGAAGAAATCAGATTCTAAAAGACACTACCTCAGACACAAGAACAAACCTGTTCTAAACCAACAGCCATGCAGCTGTATCCACGTTACACATATTTCTATATAGTGTCTTTAAAAGGCTATTAAAATACTGTTAATATAAACAAAAACTCCAAGAAAACGTATAGGACAAATCATTACCTCCAAAAGTTTGAGAAATGCTCTCTAAGAGGAGCAACTATGCTAATGTAACTAACAGACCAATACTAACTCTGTAAGAAACTGATTATATCAGGGCAAGTAAAGTTTTCTGTATGATTTAGAAGACTGTAGTTTTCTTATTTTAAACAGAAAGTGACCATACTCATAGAAAACAGGAGGGAACAAGCAGATACTGGGTAAAAAGTGAGGTGCAGCCAGTTGCCTTAGCAGCACTACCTCATGTAGAAGCCACTCTCCTCTCTTACTGCATTCAGCATTTAGTGGAAGTCAGCATCCAGTAATACCAAATCTTTCAAACCTGCATCTAAACTGCCTGCCAAAACACACAAAACAGAGTCCCCGGCTCCCTAAAACCATCGAGAGATCCCTGTCCAATCTATATGGCTGTAAACCCTTTGAACGTAAACCCCCTCCAAATTTTCCATGGCTCAGTTAACTCATGCCCAGACAATAAATGTGAACCACAGCAAAGGTCTGTGCACAGGCCCAGAAGCTGGGAAGCACTCCTGTCTTAAACTGACATCAACCTAGGCACAGATGTCCCTCTCAAGATGCCAGAGGTCCTGTTCCTACACCTTGTCAAAATCAGCTCACATGTTGCTTTTGGTATTTGCACAACAAGATTCTGACACCTGATTAGGCAGTAATAACTGTATAGTTTCTTTTAATGTCATGAAACTGTAATGTAAGAAAAAGATGCAAATATTATACTAAAAGAGGAGAGAGAAGCCATTTAATTAGCACTCACAAATTCCTTAGTGTTTACAAAGCACTTACCAAATTGACCAATTAATAGCTATTAGAACCTCGAGATGACTCAGGTAAAGTGATCCTCTCTTGACATGTAAGAAAACTGCAGCATGACAAATGCAGCAAAAGCCTGATCACAGGCAGTGTAGAAGTTCTTCGGAGACCTCTTACTAATGTTACCCAGAATCAACCTACAAAATTTTTATATAAAATTGCTCACTAAGTTAAGATGATAGAATCAAGAATCACAGCATCGTTCAGGAGGGAAGTGACCTCAGGATGTCTCTAGTCCAACCTCCTGCTCAAAGCAACATCTGTTATGCGATCAGACTGGGCTACTTAAGGCTTTAGCCAGTCAGGGTGGGCTTAAGGCTTTCTTCAGTCAGAATGAGACAGTCAAGACCTCCAAGAAGTGTCCTGCTCTAACCCACAGTCCACCTTCAAATCCTAAAAACTCTACCTAGGAAAACATAGACCCATAGTTTTAGAAGGTATTAGAGGATGAAAATTAAGATTTACTGACCAATGAGTTCTATATTAGTTTGATAACAAATGGATGTCTAAACAACAAGGTGACCATGACATGGCAGATCTAACCAACCTGCTTTCACATAAGGGAAACTGGGCTTCTGACACCTCTGAATTAAAATACAGAGAACGATAGAAACGTTTAGGTTGGAAAAGACCTTTAAGTTCAGAGATCAACCATAAACCTAACACTGCCAAGACCACCACTAAACCATGTCCCCAAGCACCACATCGACACATAAATGGATGTATCAAATATTTCATGAAGGAGAATCAAATGACCATTGACATTTTAGCTTAGGGAAGTATAGGCAAATAGCAGTATAGACCAAAACTAGCTAAGTCCAAAAGAAGAACAGTAACTTGTTTCCTCACAGCAGAACGTTATTTGTGGAATGTTTCACTATCCCAATTCGCTATGCTTCTGGGGGGAAAGTACAGATTTTATTAGAGACTATTTAGTTCTGAGGAAATCCAAGAAAATTATGGCAATTACAAAGGGCTAATACAGAACACATCACAACATAAATTGTTTCTATATCCATAAGATCATAAGATAAAATTTATCCTAAGATAAAATTTCATTAAAGGAGTAAAGGAGTAGATTTCACCAGATCTCATGAATTAATGCAGAAGTAACTGAAGAGTACATTACTGAGACCAGAAACTCTGTTGAACACAAGAGACTAAGACATAGTTGACTGCACCATCTAAGGTTCTGAGATAGGAAATCGTACTTTGAGGAGACTAAGCTACTTTGATAAACATGAATGCACATCTGCCCTGTGCCCTCTGTCTTCCCTGAACAGCATACAAAGAATATGGTGTTATAACTCACCAAGAATTTTTTTACTTTATTACACTAACTAGTCAGCTGTTTTTTTCCAGATGAACACCAAACATTACTCCAGCACACAGCTCATTACTCTCCTCTACCACAAAGCAAGCAGACTTCATGATACCATGTTAGCAGATAACCGCACATTACATGCAAGTGAGAAACCCCACAGCTCTTGTATACAATATTAAGTTTTGTAAGGATGATATGCCAAGAGATCTTGTAACAACATGGAGATTTCTGTTACCGCCAGAACTAGTAGTGTGATATGCTATAGATAAAACATCTATACTATTGGGACCAGTTGTGCATGCAGAAGCTTTTGAGAGACAGAAGACAGATGCCTCTACCAGCTAAAAATTTAAGAGAGGATGTAACTGGCTCAGGAAGAACAAGCAATGTCAACTCCTGATCTGAAAAACAAGATCATCTCTATGGTTATGCCAGATAGCATTTGCACAGTTAAAGTTGGAAATGCTGAAGAATAGCTGCAGGTATAGATAGGCTTTTATTCAAAAAAACCTTGTCTTTAAGAGACGGAAGTTTCAGACACTGACTGGAACATCAGTACTAATGATAATGAAAGACAAAAATACTTGCAACCCCCCCAATGCTTAAAGAACCCATGACAGAGGCATCTTTAGCTCAGGTAGACCAAAAATAATACGGTGGTCCAGGCATGGATCAAGAACTGTGAAAAAGGTGAGAGGTAGATTTTCATAGCTGAAATTTCCATACCTGATAGCAGTTTGCCAAACTACATACTTGGAGCTTGATGGCATATTACAAAGTTCATGCAATCTGTCCACCAGAGAACAAATGGTTTTGGTGATGGACTTTTTACTTACACTATTAATTCCAGATGACTGATCTTGCTTTTGAGGGCAAAATCATTCATATGAGATAGGTCCATTGAATACCAGTCTCAAAAATGTTTATTATGGGATGTACTATATACAACAGCCAGCATGCACAGCTTGATAATTCTACAAAAAGATGAATTTGGACTCTGCTGCAAGAAAGCCAGAATGGCAAGAAGCAGGGCATGTCTCAAATGAAATTGTTTTTGTAGGTACAACATTATCTAAATACTCTTTTAGAACAAGTTCATGGGATCCAATCCTTTATAGTCACTGGGAAATCAGATTTTTATAAAGACAGAGTGGTAATGATGTCTGTTGACAAAATCGTAACAGCAAGAGGAGGTTACAATGACTGAAAAAAGACTTTTGTAAGGAAGTGCTGTCACTACAGCAGCATGTTAAAAACAATTCAAACTACAGATTGTTCAAAAGCCCCTCTCCACTCCTTAAAAAAAGGGAAGACACCTAGCAAACAGAAAATAAGAGTCCTGAGAAATAAGCAAAAGAAACAATTTACTAGCAAATTGCGGTATTTACTGGTTGTGCATAGAAATGAGAAACCTATCCTCTTCTTGCCATTCATCAGGAATGTGCATAAGAGACAGCAAATAGGTTTTTCTTGCAAAGGAACCTATTCTTGTTCAGGGTATGATTTAAAGAGATTTATATAAACCACCTTCAAATTCCATTTTAAAATTAACCAAGGACTTGCTAGACAAGATTACTGCTCAATTGGCGGATTAAAAATTAATAACCACTTTCCTACTGTCTGCAGAGAATACTTTTGGAGGTTAAAGAATGATCTTTTCCTTGTATTGATACTCAGATTTTTTAAGAAACTGAGAAAACTCACACAGATTATTTTATTCTTCTGGGGGACACAAATCTCTACCTAAAGAGAAGTTATTTCAGGCATCAATCTCTGCCTCTGTCATGCATTTCTGAACATTGCCACTGAAAAAGTCTGGAACGTGTTCCTAGCACACACAGAAAACTGGGTTTTCTTCTTTTACTGATGAATCTGGTAACAAATCCATTACTAAACCAAAACTGTTTGTCAAATGTATACGAAATGGGAAGCTTGTCCTTTTTTGTTGGCATGAAATACTTGAAGTCTAAGACACCCAATGGAGTGAAAGGGGAAAACACTTCAGACTGGTGAGAAATGGAACAGTACATCTAAAGGGCCTAAACTTGAAGAGCTTATAGCAGTGAACCAACTGCTCAAATTTGTACAATAAAGCCAATTGCTTTTTTCCTCAAGATGATAAATCAGTATTTTTGACCTTGTGCGCCCGATGGTTTCAAGAAAAACTGGTAGCCATGGGTTTGACTGATCCTGTGGTGTTGGGAAAACTGGAACCTCCCAGATAATTTCTGTAAAGAAACCAGGACTGCACATCAGCCAGCAGAAAGTAGTTCCTCTCTTCCAGTTTTGTCTTCTTCCAGTCTTACCTTTTCAGGCATCAATCTAATAATCTTCATCAGCTTGTCCTTACACCTCTGCCAATTTTACTGTATCCTTTTTGAAGCTGAGAGACTAGAACTACACAAAGCGTGCAAGATGCAGAGGCACCTTAGCTCCACACGTTACCATAAGAACCCTGCCTGTTTTGTTCTTCTTTCCTGAAGTACTGAATATTTGCTTTTTGTCTGTTATTGAGCACTACAGTGACATTTCCAAGGAACTATTATAAACACAAGCTCTCATTCTCAAGCAGTAATAAGTCACCTCACACCTTTTCATATTAAGTGTGAAGCTGGAATTTCTCCCCCTCCAGCCACAATATGCATCATCTTACATTTAGCTGAGAAATAAAAGGGGAGATAATCACTTGGTCCC
Organism: Gorsachius magnificus; assembly: GCA_034008185.1. Taxonomy (NCBI): domain Eukaryota; kingdom Metazoa; phylum Chordata; class Aves; order Pelecaniformes; family Ardeidae; genus Gorsachius; species Gorsachius magnificus. The sequence goes on from CM067081.1 coordinate 131,618,906, forward strand.
ATAAGATTTTTCTGCAATTCTTCACTTTACTCCAAATCTCCACCTTGGCAGCAAAGTTGATCGTACCACTATTTCATCCATTTTCCAACTCTGAATAATTTATTTGTATAATTTAGAGCATGGATCCCCAGCATATATCATCTATGGCCTCCATCACATTTGTACTCTCCATTTTCTGCCTTCTAATCAATTTCTCCAGGCAGAGACACAATCCTCCATCCCATGGCTGCTTAGTTCAAATAGCTGTTAGTGATGAACCTTGCCAAACATTTTTTTAAAAATTGTGTATATAACTATCTCCCTTGTTCATGTGCTTGTTGATTCTTTCAGTGATCTTCTATAGCTTTGTGCATCATGACATCTTACAAATATACTGGGAAATCTTATGTATCTGTGTGCTCCCTGTTCTAGTTTCTGTTAATCTGCACAGTTAACTCATCAGGCACAGGGGTCTGCCATATGTTGATCTCCCCTTGAATCCCTTTCAAAAATTGACATCTTGTTAGCCACCTTCTAGCCCTCTGGTAACAAAGCAGAAAATAAGAAGAGATGCCAGCAATGCAAATCAAGAATCCAAATCTCAGAGCAAACTAATTCAGAGTAAACTGTTGCAAGTTTCAGGTATTACAGTATCATATGCAGATGATCTATATCCTAATGGAACACGACATAAGAGGTTACTTACCAACTGCAAGTAGCTCGCATTGTGTATCAATGACACCATTAATATCAGTAATTGTGAGATGAAACATCATCAGGAAAACTCTATGTTAAAAAACACACTGGCATGTCTGTGCTCTGGGAAACACAGAAGGGACTACAGCAGAAATTATGCAAAGTTGACTAACAATTAGTAGAATTTTTACTATATTTAAGAGAATGCTCTTGCTTTCCAATCAAAGTCTCCATAGCTGCAAAACCACACATTGTCACTTGTATAATAGATCTTGTATAATTTAATATAGAGAGATCTCTTTCATCTAGCCATAATTCATTATTTTTGCTACCAACATTTCCATAGCACAGAAATAAGTGACACAGAATATGAAATTAAAAAAATAGCAGCAAGGTCAATCAGATATCATGGAGCCTTTTGATTTACCCAATTTTGAAAATAAGTAATTTACCTGGAGTTTTGCTCACTTTCATTTGGCTGATTAGATCAGGGAAGTTAAATATTTCCTTGTTTTCTTGATTTTATTTTGTATTTATGAATTTTAAATACTGCAAATGTGCTAGTTCATCGTTGAAAGACAGGTTCTTCTGACAATGGTTTGGAAAAAAGATATCTTTAATAATGAACACCTTCTTGAATTTTTAACATGCTTCCAGTAACACAAGAGTGGTGGAGAATTCTGTAGTTGCTACAACTTTAATAAATCAATTAATTTCTCAAGTACAACACACAAACTTGCATTCCTCATTGGTAGCACATTTTAAGTTACCAACCAAAGCAACCTATCCAGGATGTGCAGCTGAAATACTGCACCATTCACACTAGGAGCTTTATTTTCATCCTGAGCAAAATAAATACACCAAGCTACAAAGCTTCTCACAGGCATAAATTAAAGATTTACAAATGTAAAATGAGTTCTTTATACAATCGTCCCAACATGATGGGACACAACTTTGTGTGTACAGGCCAAAGTGCTAATTATACAATTTCATTCTAATATATCCATTGAAAATTAGTTTACCAACAGGTTTGATCAAGAAGTCCATGCTTACTTTACTCATCCAGTCAAAATGAGATAAGCATTAAAAAAAGCACAGTGAAACCAATTTAAAGCCAACTTAGCTATTCTCAACATATTGAATTACATTTGAGAATCCAAAACGTAGAGAATCCAAATAGTGTGCAAATGAAACCACTTAATAAGTGACGTGTGTGTATACAATATACATAAACACATTTTTATATATACACACATATATAAAATGTGTGTATATGCATTTTATAGAACACACACACTGCAGGGAGTGTTATCTTAAATATAGAAAAAGATAGGTCCTAATACTTAATTGTGCTTCATTTTTATCGGGATCAAAGCCCGGAGCAGTGAGCTACAAAATACAGGACAAAACTCTTAACACAACAGACCTGTATTGCTAAAAACTGATATCCTAACCAACTAGAAGTCCAAGTAAGTTTGACCAAGAAAACAAAAAGTATAAGCGTCAACAATAATGAAATTGTTCTAAATTGGTTTTAGATGCTGAAAAAAGTCTCCCAGTCACCAAAGGCAGACTATTTGGCTAGATCAGAAACACTGCAATTACAAAAAAAAAAAAAAAGATTAGCAGTGGAAGTTATATGAATAGTAACTATGAAAAAAGGAGTTATGCAGCATAAAAAGACCTCTACATGATTAAGTATTTCTTCAGCACAACTCTCTTCTCAATAAGCACACAAAATAGAACTCAGGTAAAAGGACACTTAATCACTATTTTTAACCTGATTTCTTAAGAGAATAAGGCTTATGCAATCTTGCTGTCTGTACATCTATCATTTGACACATTTGCAGTGGCCTTTGAATCCATTCTCTCATTTCAAACCTGTTTTTACAGAGTTGGAGGAACCAGATACTTCAGACCTCTACCTTTTTTTTTGGGGGGGGGGGGGGGGAGGAGGAGAAAAAAATCTGTGGCTAGGTAAGGGGGTACTAATTTGTGTCTGTCTACAAGAAGGCGGCAGCTATAATCCAACCCTTCATTCAGAGGGGCAGTATTTAGCATGCAGGTAGCTCTAAACCAGGCACAGAACACATTGCAACTCATGCAGTCAAACAGGAAGACAAGAGTGCGTTCACAGCAACGCATGCATAAGGAGCAGGTGGTGGTGTAAGGGGATTTAGGTCGAAAATCCATAGGAAACCATTAGCTTTGCTGCTTATAAGACAACCTGTTACTTCTCAACATTATTAGCAGCCTCTTAAGCATCATTCAAAGACCATAATGAAAATAAATTTTAATCACTTCTCTTGGCACATTTCTAACAGTATTTCCAAAATTGCCTCCACTAATATTAAATAAATAATCTTCCTACCTTCCCTTCTAAGGGGCAACATATTAGAAGTCACATTTTTAAAGAGGAAGTTTTGCTGAAGGCCACAGTAAGTTCACTGGCAAAAGAACTCAAGTCAGAACATCCCCAGCTTCCCAGCAGGGACTTTGTTTCCTCATTGGTGCAAAGCATCCAAACTTAACAGCGACTCGTTCCCCAGGTGTCAGATGTAGCAAGCGACCTTTAACTGTGGCTCCCTGGATGCCCATTTCACAACACCTTTTGCTTAAATGCCTTTCTCTGCTTTTTCTTTTTACCAGAAAGCCATGACAAGTAGGAACAGAACCAAAATTTTGCTACGTTGAAAACAGCTTATCAGAAAGTAGTAAGGTATCTCCTTGCCACCCCATCTCATTAAATAGAACAGCTTTTAAGCTGCACAGGAAGCAAGCATGATACAGCCAGCAGCTTCAGCCACTTCACAACTCTAGCTTTTTTGTGTGACCACCACACCTCCTTTGAGCTGAACTTTAAAAAGTCCATGCACAATTAGCACTGCCTAGTTACTTGACTGCATATCACAACAAACACAGAACAAGCAGTAGAACAAAAGTTGCAGAGAACTCAGAACTTCCAGTCTATCCCTGAAACCTAGAACATAAAAACTATTTAACTCTAAGTTTATTTAACTGCACTCATGTAACATTCTGGAGGAGCTTTCTTCCAGCTGACAGGCCTAGCCAAACATCATCATATCACAGAATGGTTGCATTTGGAAGGAAGTTCTGGAGGCCATCTGGTCCAATCTCCCTGCTCAAGCTGCCAAGGTCCATATCCAGTCATTTTACAAATATCTCCAAGGAGGGAGACTCCACAATCTATCTGGGCAACCAGCTCCAGTGCTTGGTCACCCTCAAGTAAACAAGCATTTCCGATGTTCAGATGGAGCCTCCTGTGTTTTAGTTTGTGCCCTTTGCTTCTTGTCCTGTAACAGGCACCACTGAAAAGAGCCTGGCTCTGTCCTCTTTGCACCCTCCCTTCAGGTGTTTATATACATTGGTAAGATCCACTGAGCCTTCTCTTGTCCAGGGCAAACAGTGCCAGCTCTTTCAACCTTTCCTCAGATGAGAGATGCTCCAGTTCTTTAATCAACATGGTGGCCCTATGTTGGACTCTCTCCAGTACATCCACGTGTCTCTCATACTGGGGAGCCTAGAACTGGACACAGCACTCCAGGTGCGGCATCACCAGAGCTGAGCAGAGCGGTGGGGTCATGTCCCTCAACTTGCTGGCAATTCTTTGTTTAATATAGCCCAGGATACAATTAGCTGCCTTTGCTGCAAGGGCACACTGCTGGCTTATGTTCACCTCAGTATCCACCAGGGCTCCCAAATCCTTTTCTGCAAAGCTGCTTTCCAGATGACATCCAGCATATGGGGTTGTTCCGCCCCAGTTGCAGGACTTTTGCACTTGCCCTTACTGAACCGCATGACGCTCCTGTCAGCCCATTTCTCCAGCCTGCTGAGGTCCCTCTGGGTAGCAGCACGACCCTCTGGCATATCAGCCACTCCTCCCAGTTTGGTGTCATCAGCAAACCTGCTGAGGATATATTCTGTCCCATCATCCCGATTATTAATGGAGATATTGAACAGCATCAGATTGTATTGACCCCTGGGGTACACCACTAGTTACTGGCCTCCAAATAGACTTCAAGCAACTGATCACCACCCTCTGGGCTGAGCCATTCAGCCAGTTTTCAACCCACCTTACTTTCTGCTTATCCAGCTGGTATTTCATCAGCTTCTCTGTGAGCATTTTATGGGAGACAGCGCCAAAAGCCTTATTAGACTTTGGTCTAGGCAAACAATATCCGCTGCTCACCCCTCATATACAAAGCCAGTTATTTAATCACACAAGTTTATCAAGCAGGTCGACCATTTCTCCTTTGTGAATCCACTCTGGCTACTCCCAATCACCTTCTTGTTGTTCATGGGCCTGGGAATAGTTTCCAGGATTAGCTGCTCAAACACCTTCCCAGGGATAGAGGTAAGGCTGACCAGCCTGGGTCCTCCTTCTTGCTGATCTTGAAGACAGGAATAACATTTGCCTTCCTCCAGTCGTCAGGCACTTCTCCCAATCACCATGATCATTCAAAGACTATCAAGAGGTCTTGCAAAGCCATCAGCCAGCTCCCTCAGCACTTCTGGGTACATCCCATCATGGCCCATAGACTTACATACATACAGTTGGCTTAAGTATTCCTTCACCTGATCCTCTTCCACTAAGGGTATGTCTTTCTTGCTCCAGACTTTCTCAGTGGTCACCAGGGCCTGGGATTCCTGAAGGCCACTCTTATCAGTCTAGACTGAGGCAAAAAAGAACTTCAGCTTCTCCCATGTCCTATGTCACTAGGTCCCCCGCATCATTCAGCAGCAGGCCCACATATTCTTTAACTTCCTTTTGTCACCTGTGTACTTATAGAAGCCCTTCATGTTGCCTGTGACAACCCCTGCCAGATTCACTTGCTTTGGGCTTTGACTTTCCTAACTCTGTCTCTGCAAGCTCAGACAGTATCCTCAGTATTCCTCCCAGATTAACTGTCCCTGTTTCCACCTTCTGTATGCATCCTTTCTGTGTTTGAGTTTTGAAAGAGCTCCTGGCATTTTTGCCTGACTTCCTGCTCATTGGGATGGACCACTCTTGAGCTTGGTGGAAGCGATCCTTCAATATTAAGCAGCTTTCTTGGGCCCCTCTTCCCTCCAGGGCCTTATCCCAAGGGACTCTACCAGGCAGATCTCTGAAGAGGCCCAAGTCCACTCTCCTAAAGTTCAGGGTTGGAAACTTGCTTTTCACCTTCCTCCCTCCCTTCCAGGATCCTAAACTGCACTATCTCGTGGTCCCTACAGCCAAGGCTGCCCTTGAACTTCACATCCCCAAACCCCTCCTTCTTTGTATGATGTTTAGCAGAATATAGAATCACAGAATGGCAGGGGTTGGAAGGGATCTCCAGATATCATCTAGTCCAATCCCCCTGCTAAAGCAGGTTCACCAAGAGTCCAGGTGGGTTCTGAATATCTCCAAAGAAAGAGACTCCACAACCCTCCCTGGGCACCCTGTTCCAGTGCTCTGTCACCCTCAAAGTAAAGAAGTTCTTCTGCATATTGAACAGAAACATCTTATACTTCAGTTTGTACCCATTGCCCTTTGTCCTGTCACTGGGCACCACTGAGAAGAGTCTGGTTCCATCCTCATGACACCCACCCTTAAGATATTTGTAAGTATTTATGAGATCCCCTCTCAGTCTTCTCTTCTTCAGGCTAAACAGCCCAGCTCCCTCAGCCTTTCCTCATAGGGGAGATGCTCCAGTCCCCTACTCATCTTTGTAGCCTTCATCTGGAGTCTCTGTAGGAGTTCCTCATCTTTCTTGAACCAGGGAGCCCAGAACTGGACACAGTACTCCAGGTGGGGTCTCACCAGGGCAGAGTAGAGGGGGAGGATAACCTCCCTCGCCCTGCTGGCCACACTCCTCTTGATGCACCCCAGGATGCCATTGGCCTTCTTGGCAACAAGGGCACACTGCTGGCTCATGGTCAGCTTGTCATCCAACGGGACTCAGGTCCCTCTCGGTAGAGCTGCTTCCCAGCAGGTCATCCCCCAGCCTGTACTGGTGCATGGGGTTCAACCTCCCCAAGCGCAGCACCCAACACTTGCCCTTGTTGAACTTCATCAGGTTCCTCTCCACCCAACTCTCTAGCCTGTCCAGGTCAATCCTGCTCCTCATTGGCCGCACTGTCATTTGGAGGAATAAGTTATCATCAGTGCACTCCAGGAAACTCTTGCATTGCTTATGCCCTGCTGTGTTATGTCTCAGGCAGATATTGAGTTGGTTGAAGTCCCTCATGAAGACCAGGGCCTGCAAACATGACGCTGCTCCAATCTGTCTGTAGAGTGCCTCATCCACTTGTTGTTCCTGGTCAGGTGGCCTATAGCAGACACACACTACAATGTCACCCATATGAGTCAGCTCTTTAATCCTTACCCATAAGCTCCATGATCCCAACAAGATCACAGGCCTGCCAATGCACACAGATCTCTAACTCATCATATTTAGTCCCCACGTCACACACATTATTGTACCATGCACTTCAGAGAGGTACCCTGGCATGCCAATTTCCCAGGAAGGGTTGTGGGAATTTCTCCATAGTGGTGTCTTGTAGGCACATCCTTGTGTATATGCAAGTGTGAGAGGTGACCTCGCTTAAGCCCTGTTTTGCTGATTTTGTGATCCCTTTCTGCCACATCACCACAGGCCCTTTGCTCACAGCGCTGCTAGTTCGTCTCTCCCTTTCCTTCCTAGTTCAAAGCCCTCCTTATGAGGTCAGCCATCCCGCTGGTAAAGATGCCTTTGTCTTGCCTTAGTGAAGTGGATCCCATCTCTCCCAGGGAGACCTTGCAAACAGGGTCCCATGGTTGTAGAACCCAAAACCCTGTTGCTGACACAAGCTCCGCAACCAACTGTTGATGTGCATTGCCAGTGCCACCCTCCTCACACCCTTTCCTCTTGCTGCCAGGATCAAGGAGACCACTAACCAGGCCCCCAGGTCCCTGACAATCGTCCCCAGAGCTCTGTAGTCAGTAAGAATGCAAAAACAATAGTGGATGTAATACAATACATATTGACTTGTATGTAAAACATAGATCCATAATTCCAACATTCCAAGACCTCTGGACTCCAACAATCCAAGACCTCAAAATTAACATTTAAATGTTTAGAACAAGGGGGGTGTGTGTATATATATATAGAGAGAGAATATCCTGCATGGCATTAGTACTATTATTGGGTGAAATACTCTATTTTAATCAGTACCTGAAATGAATGCTGGCAGTAAGGCAATACCATGAAATCTTAGACTTAAATGAAAGAAAACCTGCACCTCAAGTAGGGTGAAAAGAATAATGAGGTTTTCCTTATTTGACTGGGTAAAATTTAACTCCTTGAGGAAACAAAACTAATTAAAAAAAAAGCAATATCTGCAATGATTACACTTAAACTACAGAAAAATAATATTCTGAACACCATTTAAAGGACATAATAATGGAAATTAAGTGCTGAAAATTCCCAGTACTCATGCAATTTTTATCTAATTTAACTTAGAAAGGAAGTCAATGAATTCCAGAAGATGAGTTTTGTTCTTCATTTCTTTGTACTAACCACAATAAAAAGATGCATCTTAAAATCTTTTTGGAAAACTATACAAATTGCATCTACCCTCTTATAAAACCATTTTCTCATCTTTTACTTAGTATGGAAAAAAAAAGCCCACTGAAACAGTAGTACAAAGCTGAAGTGTAGCAACAAGAATAATTTTCAGATCTCTTTATTCTTAAAATACTAGCTAATTAAAAAGCATAGCATTTTTTAAAAGCCAAGAAACCAAGCTAGTATACTAGAAAAGTGCTACATAGCATGTACGGTAAGCAGGTGGAAAAGCTTTACTTCTCAAAGTTGTTACTGTGCATCTAAAATAATCAAACTCATAAATAGTCCTTATTGAAATACCTGAATTAATAGCTTGTTAGAAGAATATAGACAAATTATACAATTCTGTGAATGAGTTACAATTGAGAATACAATGTAACACTAAATATAAATATCAGAACCAAAGAAAAAAGAAAGAAAAACCCCACCACCAAGAGATGCAGATTCTGCTCCTGGTTTATTCCATGACCTTAAGAAGCCTCCCTCTCTGTGCTCAGTAAACATTCTTCTTATATAAAGCTTTCAAATGCTTTACAAAGCTCTCTTAAGAGCATTACACCAACTTTTTTTACTTTTATATGCACTTTAAAAAAAAATAAAATCAAAGTACGTGTTTTTAAAATATTCAAGTATTGCAAAACGACTTTTTAAGCAAAGATCTTAAAAAAAGACTTCAAGTTGTTTCTTGGAAAGTGTCCTGGTTTCGGCTGGGATAGAGTTAATTTTCTTCATAGAAGCTAGCATAGTGCTGAGTTTTGGATTTAGTACTAGAAGAATGTTGATAACACACTGATGTTTTTAGTTGTTGCCAAGTAGTGCTCACACTACTCAAGGACTTTTTGAGCTTCTCCTGCTCGGCCAGGTGCATAACAAGCTGGGAGGGAGCACAGCTAGGACAGCTAACCCAAACTGACCAAAGAGCTATTCCATACCATATAACGTCATGCTCGGGAGGGCTAGTCGGTCAGTTCCGTTGCGGGGAGAGAGATCGTTGCTCGGGGACTGATCGAGGCTCAGGGAGGGATCGCTGCTCGGGACGGGCTGGACATCAGTCGGCAGGTGGTGAGCAACTGCATTGTGCATCATTCGTTTTGTATATTCTGTATATTTTGTTATCATTCTCATTATTACTATTATTATTATTTTCTCTTATTAAACTGTCTTCATCTCAGCCCATGGCTCTAACCTTTCTTCTCCTTCCCAATTCTCTCCCCCATCCCACTGAGGGAGGGGGGAGTGAGCGAGCGGCTGCGTGGTGCTTAGTTGCCAGCTGGGTTAAACCACGACAGAAAGAAAAGGTAGTAATAAATTTTCTGTAAAAATGACAGAAACAAGATCCCCATTTGAAAGTTTTCCGTTCCTTCTCCCAATTGCAGAGCCATGTGTATATTACAACATGTAGCTCACTTCTACACAGTTTTTCACCATTTGATACTAGGCAAAATAGGCTGTATACATTCATTCATTTTGTGAATTTAAGCAGTCTAAAGTGGTTCTGAGAGAATGAAGTTTCTCACATATGCATCAGGACACTTCAAAGTAAACCAAGACACGAACCAAATGCCCTCTCAGGACCACCTGGAATTCTGGAGCTAGACATGCAGCCTCCAAAGAGCTAGCAGCTTCCCTGTGCTATTTTTTTGGTCTCAATCCAGGCAACCATAGTGTCTTGCATGTCAGAAACGCTACATGAGCTAGGTGTAGACCTATGTTAGAGATATTATCTCCTAGAACTTGTTCTATTTTTGCTAAGTCTATCTCATCTATGAATACTATTTGTATTCGTCTACACTGGTTACAAAAAGCAGTGAGAGAAGACCTCGGCAACAATCATAGTGCATTTCAGAATGCACTTTGCATCTCTGGAATCGCTGCAGCCTTCTGTGATACATCTGATGCTGTCAAAAACAGGTTTCAGGCAAAATATTCATCTACTGTTGATGTATGTTTTATATCAGCCATGTTATATTAATTGCAACATAACATGCCAAAATCCAGAAACAGACACAGAGGCCAAACAAAAGGGACAACACGCCAACAATGGGTTCTTCAGCTTTATGATTTACCCATTCCCAGTAGCAGACTTTCCACTCCTGTATTCTATCCCTTCACACACCTAGCCATAGAAGTGATGATCTGCTGCCCTAAATCAAAGAATTTAACAATTCTGGAGATCACTTGATAGCTCCAGTACTAACAATACTGAGACAATGAAGGCAATTCACACAACAAAAGACAAAGTTCAGTCATGCCAGTATGATCCTGGACTTTCAAGCACAGCGGTCACACTGCTGAAGTTCACAACAAAGGTAAGATTACCCTAACTTAAGCATTTACCCACCTAATACACAGTCCCATCAAATCTTTGGTCTGGCTGTGAAAAGCTACACTTCAGAAACTACAATAGAATCATTAACAAGTTATGCAATAAAAACCCCAGCTTGTCAGTGTGATTCACACATAGGCTGATCACCAAAAAAAAGGGAGTAAGCCTGGGATTTGTGGCAACTGCAACTAGGGATCACCAGAGCTATTAAACTACACTGGATTCTTTACCCACAAATTGCTACACCTTCAGATCTAGATCAGCAAGAATTGTTCAGATTTTACTACTTATCCATGTCACCAAGAAAACTGCCATTCTGTATTAACCTAGTTTCTCATCTCCTCTCATAGTCTACATTCTGACAAAACCACCTCAGAAATGCAAATACTAATTTTCATCCCTCCCTCCAATTCCAGGCTTGATCTATAGGAACTTTAGCTGATTATTTCTTCCAGCTAGTTCTTCCTTGTTAGCTGTGCTTAGTACTTTCACATTACTTGGTCAGCTCAATTTTATTCTACCCATTAAATCAATCAGTGGCAAACTCAAAGGTATTTAAATACAGTAAACTGCAGATAAAATTTAAGAAGTGTCAACAACTACATGACCATAGCATTCACCCTTCAGAAGGCATTTTGAAAAGCAAAATTCTCTGTATTTTCTCACTGAAAATGTTTGAGGACACCATTTTGAAAAGCCATAGAGCCGTTTGAAATGCACAATTTGTGCAAAAGTGCTGTCCTTGGGGAAATAGCCCTAAACAAGCAGGATCAAGGGGGTCCAATATTCCACATGCAACTTCAGCCAAAAGTGCATCTGCAGTAGTCACTATCAGAATAGGCACACATTCCGGGGAAGGATTCACTACTCGTGAGATTCAAATAGTGATACAGCTCCATGTTGTATCACTCATGTATCATAAGCAGTTGTTCATTGTTTGATAAGAGTGGATTTTACCTAGTCATCATTACTATTCAAAGTAAAATTCCAGTTTGGGCGATCTACCTGCAGTACGGCACATATTCCAGCTGCAACCCCTCCCTATTACAAGGACAGGTGTATGACTGACTTATTTTTGTTTGGGGTTTTATGAGCTAACTAAATTCAGATTACAATTTAAAAGAATATTTAACTGATGTAGCTACTAAGTGCTGTGGTCTTGGATGTTTTTAATTACAGAGCCTGTGCTTGTCTACCTCTGGTCTGAACAATTCCTGCTTGCTAATCCGATTTTTAGGCATAAAACTAATGAGATATTGGGAAAGAAAAAAGAAGGCTGTACAATGTTTCTGCCATAGTAGTTAGAATTACAGACTCAGAAAAATGCCTGGCAATAGTAATAGGAAATTGGCATTGCCAGGGCAAAAGAGGGCAATGAATCTCACAGCCAGCCAGGAGTGGAAAGGATAAGACCAGGAACAGCAATTCCCATAGCATAATCTGCACAGAACGAAAAGCCTAAACCAACATCTTAGTTTGAATGTTTTACAGGTAAATGAGGCAATCTATTTAAATGAACTCCTAGTTTTTTAGACCCATTTCAAACTCATTTTGAAAAGTATGTGATAGTTTGGTAATTAGAAAATTTTAGCAGCAAGTTGTTGGTTTTTTTTTTCCTCTCTTTTCAATCCACTTTTTAAACATTTAAAAGTATCTTGTGACACACTAACATATCCAGTTCTTTGAATGGAACCTGACAGTCAGGCTTTGCTTTAAAGATGCACTTGTTGCTGTTCCATATGTTAATGACAAACCCACTTTGAACCCATACCAGTAAGTTGAAGAAATGCTTAAAATAATTTTTAAGTCATTATCCAGTGAAATAAATATTAACAGCCCACCACCAGGAAAAAAACATGTAAAAATCCTGTTGTTCATTAACATTTGATGTGCACTTTTAGCTTACTGTTTATTAAAAAGATTTGTAGTCCTGTTTTTCTTTTTTATATAAATAACAGCAACTAAATGCCATATAAATAACTGCTATCAGATAGAAGAACAGATAGGACCACATCATCATCTTTACCTCTTTAATTTTGTTCCTCTTCTCTCGGATATCCGGGTCTGCTGGTTCTCCACTGTTTATCCCTATAAGATTTGGTAAAGGAACAGGGGGCAGTGGCTTGCTGTCTTTCTTTTTCAACTCTTGCACTACTTTGTTCTTTTCTGTCTGAATCTCACTTGAATCTCTCACGTGATTTCTTCAATTTCTCCTTAGCCTCTTCCAGAGCCTTTTCATGATCTGCTCGGATCTTATTTCTCAGACGTTCCTCTTCTTCTCTAGAGACACAAATGCTAGTCAGCATCTCATTACTAAAACCACATTGCTTATAATCAAACTACAGCTTCAAAACAGAAGCTACATCCCAAATTGGTTTACTCTTAAGTAATTCTAATGATTCAGACAAATTTACTGAATTAGGTTCATGCACAATCCTACACTATTTTTGCCATAAACCCCAAAAGAAGAACAGCGCATACATCAGCAATGCTATTGTAGAAAAATGTTATTATGGTGTTTTGTACATTATTTCTTAGCACCTTTGCTCGTCTACTGAAGAATTTAGAGAGGAAAAGCCCTACATCCTGTACTTCACTACAGGACGCGTGCGGAGGCACAGCTAACAATCATTCAGTTTAAAAAAAAAATCAGAAGGGCTCTTCCTCAAGTTCTGCACAATAAATACATTGTATACAACTTGTCAAGATCTGAAGTAACCACTACAAAAAAAGTTGCAGCCACTCCTTTTATTACCAATGAGGTATGAGCTGCAAGAACTGCAAACCCCACCACACTATGTTTTGTCTTGAATTCAGAACTCATTGTTCCAATCAGTACGGCCCATAAACCTCACAAGTTAAAAGCAGACTTAATTATAAAACCATTTAGGAATATAAGAGCTTTTACTAAAGTACAATTTTGAAACTCAGTCAACAAAACCAACATCATCTCAGTCCTAAGCACAATCTTCCATCAGGATCTTTAGTGATCAGTAGAAGTTTTGAGATTTACACACAAAATGAAGCGTGCCGTTTTAAAATCTGGTGTTAAACAAGAGGTTATTCTAACAGACAAAAATGTCCCGTTCCAGTCCTAAAATATTTCATCAGAGAAATACACTTTGGACTCAATATAGCACAACCTTTTCAAGCTTCTTTAAAATACAGAGTTGCTCAATGACTAATGTAAGCCAAAATAGTTGTAGGGATTTAAAACAAGCACCATTTACAAAAACACACTCCCTCCCTGTTTCCTCCCCCAGGCAAAAATACTTTTTCCTCAAAGAGCATTAAGGAGAAGATGGTGGATAATGGAAAGGAAAGAAGGCAAGCAGCAAGCAACATAAGACATATCAAGCTTGGCCTAACTGCTTTCAGGAGGAACTGAGCCACTTGACCCATATCAAGTGTTTTTTCCAGTAAACTGAAAACGTACCAATGAAAAGGAGCAACCACCATTTGATATGTGAGAATTAGAATAGAAGAGTACAGTTGGAAGGGACCTACAGCGATCATCTAGTCCAACTGCAATTAAAAGCCAACCTAAAGCTGACAGAAAAAACAAACACAAGATTGACAACTGTTAGCCAAACATTGGCAACAAAAATAGGAATGTACCTACATATTTAAATTGGGATATTTTTCCTACAAAGGTTATTAAAAGTATTTGACAAAGTCTATGATAAACTGTAGATTTTCCAGAGATTAAAACAAATTTTAAGTAACTTGTTGGGGTGCTGTGTTGGAACATTTGGGGATATCGACAGATCTTACTGAGCTTTGCAAGTATAACAGAACTGTTTTTATTAATCTCACAGATCAAGATGTATTATAGAGCACTGTTTCACCTTTACAAAAAAGGGCAAAGAATGAAGCTAATAATGAATACCTTGCATGGAGTTATGATACTGTATAGCACCAGATCAATCCCACCAGACTGGTCTATTTTGTGCAAGGTTTATGACTGTTACAGTCCTCTGCCTAAGGAGAGCTGATTTTAAGTTGAAGTGCAATAAATCAAGCTTTTAGTTCCAGAAATTCTAGCCCTGACTGCTATCTCATACACATCCAGTATATTTTTAAGTTAAAATTTATGTACCTCTTTGCTCCAGTCTTTAGCTTGGGCTCAAAAGCTCAAATAGAGACTTTGTTTTTTAGGCACACATTTTATTCTCAATTTGACAAAGTCTGACATAACTTGATGTCATCCAAAAAACTTCCCAGTTTACAGGCCGATGTGCATAGCATGCAGGGGGAAAACCATGGTACTATAACATAAAAGGTCTCAGCAAAATGCATTGTTACGTAAACAGTCTTTTATTAGCCCTTACACTTTTCTTTTTGCATTTAAAAAAATTATAGTAGCATTACTACCTTTCAATATTTCAGTACCAGAAATACAATGCAATGTTTTAACAGACGCACTGAAAGGCGTTCAAACTGAAGTTCTTCAGCCGCTTTTCTCATATGACCCACATCACATCCAGATTTCTCCCAAGCAACAAAAAAACAAAGGACTGAGCTCCTCACTTTGACTATCAAATCCAAGCTCATTAACACTGTTGAACAGTAACAGTCCTTCTCTCCCTCAACTGTAGACCAAAGAAACAACTTTCAAAGTGGCAAAAGACTAGTCTAAAGAGAGAAAACACAAGTAATACCACTTAGGATAACTTTTACTTCTTCTATGACCCATTTATGGGGGAAAATAAAACTTTCTTGTATTCTTGTAAAAGTTACTTGCACTCTAACGTGGCAGCAATGTGCTCAATTCAGTAACAAATGCAAAATTTAAACTGAAAATTGAAACCATAGATCTGCAGTTTGGAAAGCTTTTTTCCAAGGCTAGCAGAGGGCTCTGTGTAAGATGCAGCTAGAGGGAATGAGAATCAGGTCGCCAGAACAAGACATCATTCCCCACAGTCATGTTCTCACCAAGTGACAGCATGCTGTACGGGAGCCAAAGAGATGGCTTACAGAGAATAAGAAATAGGAAGTGTTACTGAACATTTAAGTATCAATATACTTCAGCGTGGGGATAATGTATTTTGGAGGTACATTTCTCATTTTGAAAACTCAGTTTCTGAAGGCAAGTGACAGCCTTTACCTTCTGACTAGATCTACTAACATTTTGTTAATAGATGCTGAAATTCTTTTTGCAAAGGATCAACCACCACTGAAAAAAAAATGAATTTTTAGAAAAACAGGGTAACAATTTATCTCAGACAATAAAAAGATGTTCACAGTACATCCACATTAACCTAATTTCAAGAGGATGCTTTACAATGAGCGTGCTTTATTCATAGATAGAACTGGTTTTGGCAAAACTCATGATTAACATGCATTTCCTCAAATATGATTCCCCTATATGAAAAAGATTAATGATGTTTGAGTAGTTATAGTGAGTCTGACTCACTAAAATGAGTCACTGATGTGCTTTGTGCTCCTTCATGATTTTGCAAGTGCCACAAGGATTTTGTCCTTACCTTTCCTTTAATCTTTCAGTCCCAGGTGCTGCATACAACAGTAACAATAAAAGCTCCACCACTCTACCAACCTTCATCTATTTCTAGATTCAAATGGCATGAAACAGCCATAAATTGGAAAACAAGTTTTGAACTCACACTGCAGGAACTGCTATATAAACATACAAAAGCTGTTGATTTCTACAGCACTATAATCCAATTAGAGTCATTAAGGAAGTTTGAATGACAGACTACTTTCCTTCAGTCACTCAGCAGAATACCTAAGTGTTTGAAGCAAATACACAGAGACTCAATAGAGATGAAAAATTCTAGTGCTAACTGTATGATCAGCTCCAAGTCTTCCAGGAAGTGACATTTTGAGACAAACATAAGAAAACAGTAAGATGAAGAGAAAGGTCAACAGGTATTTGAGGGAGTTTACAGGAGATGGTACAAGAGCTGCTTCTGCAGACAGATTCTCTCTATGCAATCACCGATAATGGACAGCAAGAGCTACAAGAAATGTCATATTCTGCGTTCCAGCTGAAGACATATTTTACCAAATATATTCAAGTATATGACCTTACTGGAAGAAAAATCACACCCCTAAATACCAATACCACATGTTTCTTCTGAGTTCCTAAGCAACAAGAACTAAGTGAAAATACAGAAAAAAGTTAAGGGAATGAGAAGATTGGAAACGTGTAAGCAGCTGACACACACCCCCTCCCCCAAGTCACAACCAAACACCAACAAGCTCCCCATCCAGCACAGGAAAGAGTCAGCAACAGTTTAATGCATGTAGATAACACTACATTCAAATACTCAGAGTTAAAGAGACCTCAGAAAGGATCAATCTAAAAATATAAGATTGGGAAAGAATCTCAGCATAAACACATATACCAAAATGTGTCAGTTTCCCTTTCCAACTACCCGCCCCGCCCCCTGCTTCTAGGCAACATAAGAAAACTCTTAAAATACAGAGAGTATTTTGAGTAAATCTCAAAAAACCTTGCCTAACAGAAAGCTGCTGCATCCTTCTAGTCACCTAAATGGCTTATTCTAAAATCTCAAGACAGAGGTTCAAGTTTCGTTAAACTACAGCAGTAGCTTCTTTAAAACAAGCATTATTATTAAAAGAATCTGTGATTAGACTATTTTTGCCAGCAAGAAACAAATAGACCTAATTAGTATATGAAACTAGAAACAGGTGCAAGTTTTTAAACAATCACTGTAATTAACTATTGCAGCTGCTTGTGCACGAACATTGTACACTCTCAAAGCATCCACGAGCTGTCTACACATCATGCAGAAGAGACCAAAAATTGTAAAACTTGATAACCAAATCACTAACCAAAACTTAATGTGCTTTACTTATGCATGCAGTAGTGAGCCTTCTGAACTTAACAGCTACTAAAGCTTCACTTGCCAAGACAAATGACTTTTAACATAAGTCTCTCCTATCTGCTGTGACACATCAGGCTCTTTAGAAACTGAATTGTGAAAAACCAAAACTGCTTTCTAACTTCTTAAGATTCAAGATCAAAAAAGGAAATAAAAATTAGAATGGAGTCAAGAAAAGGAAACGGGCTACCAGCAACTGTTCTCTCACACTAAAAAGCAGAGCACTCAGTCACTATAGCAAAAGGACAACCAGTTTATTATTGTTTGGATTTTCAGCTGATGGACAGGCAAGAACTGTTAAAGCAGTAAGGGGACTGGAGCATCTCCTCTATGAGGAAAGGCTGAAAGACTGGGCTTATTTAGCCTGGAGAAGACTGAGAGGGGATCTCATCAACATGTACAAATATCTTAAGGGTGGATGTCATGAGAATGGAGCCAGACTCTTCACAGTGGTGCCCAGCGACAGGACAAGGGGCAATGGGTACAAACTGAAGCATAAGAGGTTTCTGTTCAATATGCGGAAGAACTTCTTTACTTTGAGGGTGACAGAGCACTGGAACAGGCTGCCCAGGGGGGTTGTGGAGTCTTCTTCTTTGGAGATATTCAAAGCCCGCCTGGACGATGTCCTGTGCAACCTGCTCTTGGTGACCCTGCTTTAGCAGGAGGGTTGGACTAGATGAGGTCCCTCCAACCCTTGCCATTCTGTGAAAGCACATAAACATTTGTCTAAGTCTGTCATCCAGAAACAAACCTCTGTGTGGAAATTCTGAACTTACACCCTTTTGTCAAGTTTACTCTTCAAGCAAAGACTACTTTCAGAGACACAGTGAAACAAAAAGATAGGCACTAATTAAAAAAAAAGTCAGTGCCTAAAAAATATTTTGCGTGTTATTGACAAGACTTGCTTCTCCCTCCAATCTTGCAGCATACACAATTTCATAATGTCCACACATATTACAACCTCATCATGTTCTCCTAGTATGCTCATGACACACAAGGACACTGGAGATATATGTAGTGTTCTTCACTGCCCAGAAAATTAACCCAAATTAGATTCCTTCAGTGGTTTCTTTTAGACAAAGGCGACAATAGAATGTATTTCTAGCAAGTGGTTAGATTTGCATATGAAACAAGTACTGCTCTTCAAACACAAGGAACATGAGACAGAGTCCTTACTCATGGTCCTCTTATCCCTCTCCATGCAGTTTCACAAGTTTTTTCCTCTTACTGTCACACTTCCTGTTCATCTTTTTCACATTCCTATTTCCTGCCTTCCTTTACTACTATTTGTACCAACTTAGGCTCCACTAGCTTGCTTCCTTGGTCTTCTACACAGGCATGGCCGCCACTCTGAACACCAGTCCTCCTCACCTTCATCATTCTACTTCTTTGGACCATGCTAGGGAGAGGAGAGAATTAACTCGGTGACACAGGTACTCCCCTTTAATCCTAAATACTCTCAAATTCTACATAGACCTCCTCCAAACAAAACTTCCTTCCACTTCTGTGCAATAAATGATATCCCTAATTGATCTCTTTTGCAGCCAAATCTTAGACCAAGAATCTAGGCCTTCAGCCAACTTCATCATTGCTCTCAAAAACTCTTACCTCTGTGACGGAAGCTCACAGATCCTGTGTTTCAGATCTGCGCTCTTGTCTAAACCAAAGCCTCAGACTGACGTTTCTTTGTAGATAGTTGGGTGTCACCTTCAAGCCAAATGAATGGTAACTTAAATGTTATTCTTCCTCCCACATCTTTTGTTTAACAGGGGAATCCTCCATTGCCCAGATTGCCAGTGTTTGGGCATTCTTCCCATTTCCTAGAACTTGACTACACCTACATTTTTCTGCTTAGTTTCCATGTATTTTAAATGCAGCCGTTCTTAATCCATACAGTCAGAAGGTCTCAGAGCTTGATCTTGTTCCGTTCATCCAGCAGTCTTGTTAGGAAAACAATCCACATAACCACTTGCACCC
This sequence comes from Gorsachius magnificus, assembly GCA_034008185.1. Lineage (NCBI taxonomy): Eukaryota > Metazoa > Chordata > Aves > Pelecaniformes > Ardeidae > Gorsachius > Gorsachius magnificus. The sequence continues at coordinate 131,638,342 of CM067081.1, forward strand.
TTACAATGCCTTTCTGTACTTCTTTTCTGCAAAACCTGTAATTCATTATATGTATTTTTCTAGGCACAACAGAAAGAAAACATGGCCACTTCTAGATGTCTGACATGTTAAATTAATGGATTTCCATGCTATTCATTAAAGGCCACTACTACTTGTTACTCCTGTATCTGTCTCTACCCAATTGTTTTCCTTTGTCTTGTAATTTAGGCAGGGCCTTTAGAAGCAGCTCTGGAATGAGGACAAGCAAAACCCGTGGGGAAAACACTTAGAATTTCAAAAACACAGATTAAATGAGCACACAGAACCCGCAGAAGGGAGTGGAGAGTTGAAGCACATCCCTTATGCATGAAGAGCAAGCCCTTTGCAAGACTGAAAGCCAAAAAAAGTCTTTAGTATTGCTAGGTATCTTTTGTAAGATCATCAGGTGATACACCCAATTAAATAGTTCATTAATAAAGTGCATTAACATAAAACATCTTTTTCTTTCACAATGATAATTAAAAGTACAAAACATACCTTCCAATTAAGAACAGAACAGTACAGATTCCACTATCAAATGCAGAATGTATATAATTTTTCAAGGAAAAAAACCACGCAGGCAAGGGGTCATCCTTTGGGAGTTACTTGCTTCCTGTATTATGAATGTTAACATGGGGAAATTTGTCTTGAGATTCTGTCAAGTGCTGTGACCACTAGCAAAGGCATTTGTTCCTCACCCCTGTCTACAGCAGCTATGTAATCCCAAACATCAGCTCAAAAAGGAGCAGGGTGCCAAACTGAAGTCAATAGCTTTCTTGGGACCTGAAAGCACTGTCATAGCTGATACAGTCAGCTTAAGTTTAACTAATAAAGGTAGGTAGATGTTTTCTACAAACACTCCAACAGTTGCATTCATATCAGCAGCCAGGCATTTGTCAATGCTAAGAAGGGTCACTAGAGACTGCGTAAGCATTTTAAGCTTACATGAAATTTGTACTTACAGTATCAGCTGAAACAGATTTTCAGAAGAATCAGATCAACTATTTCAAGAAGAAATTATTTTTTTTAAGACTATAACAGCAATGAATGCAACTTTCATTAGTGAAGAGCAAATAAATATAAGTGACAATGCTTTACACAAGTTTTCAACTACATATAAGCAAACTCATTCAGTTTTTAGTGTCTCAATGTCATACAGGTACAAAGGCAATTTGTTAGGAAAAGCAGTAGATGTCTAAAGTTCAACAGTGTAGGGTTTTCAATCACTACAGCTCTATCAAACACATCTCATTTAGATCCCTTCTGCTTATATGATGTAAAAGAGAATACAATTAGATTTGCCTCAAGGCACTAACATATAACCAAAAGTAGGCATTATTTCAGAATTTTTGCTGATTAAAGAAACTTCATTTAACAGCTGCAGCTAATTACTTCTGTGCAGAACATTAAGGCTCTGCAGAACAAGGTCTTAAATCTGATTGTCAAAGCACTTACAATGCCAATATAGAAGAAAATATTTTATTCTTCAGGAATCAAACTTACTTCTAGAAAGGACACTGAAAAGCCTAGGTCTTACTAAAAGTTTATGAAATTTAGGATCTCTTCATGTTTTATCAAGAAACCTGAATGATAAGAATGTTACCTGCTCTATGTAAAAGGATTTTAAACAGTTTCCTGTCTCCCAGCACCATACTGACTAGAGCATCGGATCTTCCTTTACAATTAGTACCCCAATAAGAATTTTTTTTAAAAAAAGTAATAAAGATGGAAGACCTTTAGAATAAGTAGCAGTGAAAAATACATATAGACTATAGGAATAAGAAACAGAAAAAGAAATCAGTATTGAACAAGAGGACTGAGTAGGATAAAAAGTTAGAAATGAGCAAAACAGTAATAGAGAACATCTGGAAATGGAGAGCTTACTTTGATGAGGGATTTGAACAGCACCAAAAAATAGTAGGATAATTTTAATTCAAAGCTGCAGAAGCCTACTACAATTAACAATGTCAAACCACAGAATTTTCTACTCTAAACCATTTCAGGTAGCTGGAAACACAGCTGTTGTACAAGTTTAGATATGTATATAGCAATGTATCAGCATATTTACACTTACTCACCACAGTCAAGTCTAAGACAGTATGGAGAAACATCTTGCATGCTATATTATTTACTGATATAAAGGACAGTTTGATCAAGGCAGAGTAATACATAGGTGGTCCTGGGATACTGAGAAAGCAATTACACAGAACCGGGTTCTCAGGCAAGAGCAGTACATCATCTCTACTTCTTACTAAAGAAGGAATCTTTACAAACAAGCACATTTACATATAGGACAAAGCAGTCCTGCTGATATCGATGGCACAGATCAGATACTGAAGCATATGCTCAAGCAAAAATAAAATGAACCAGAGCACTCTCATTACACAGCATCAAGCTCTTCAATATTATGTCCAGTCTGCTATTCCTACCAAAAACTAAAGTTTCCAAAAGGAAAAGAAAAAAAAAATACCAAAGAGACAAACCCAGCAACACAAGCCAGGAAGGAAAACAAGTGGTGCATTCTGTGATTTGGCATATACCACAAAAGTTGCTGCAGAGTCTGAAGCATTCCTATATTTTCCATACCACTCGAAGCTCATCTTTTTCAGAGGTCATCATGCTACAACCTCTACAAAAGTTATTTTTCTTTATTCCATACAAAATTAAATATATACACTCATTCTTCACAATGATAAAAACAAACCTGCTTTGATGGCAACTTTTTCCCAGGAAAACCACAGTCCTATTAAACAGAATCCTAAAATTAGCTAGACTGAGATGGCTAATTTTAGATTCAAAAAATAGATTCAAACAGCTGAAAACCAAGAAGATTACAGGTTTCTGCTACACTTCAACTCTCACCCTTTTGAAGACATGAAGGGCCAACATTAAAGTTGCAAGTGTAGAACTAGCACTTCCTATGCTATTTAACATTTTAACATTCTCTGGAGTAAAAAGTTGGGGTTTTTTTTTAATGTAATTTTTACATAATTTTTTACCTAAAGAAAAGGAATCATGGGTCCCTTTTTGTAGAACGCCAGCAACTGTTTCAGTATATGCTCTATGGAAGCTTGCACTGCAGTACAGACTGGCTACTCCTTCACCCTCTGTACTAGCTACATTGCCTGACAGTTCTGCAAATGTGGAATGCTGGGTGCATAACCTTAGACATGTACAGAAATTTTGGGAGGACATGGGAACAGAAACAAGAATGAAGCCACGACAAAGGCACCCCGATCATATGCGCATTACACAGCATCCTTGCTCTCCCTTCTTTCTTGATCTTCTTTGCCCTCAGAATTACAAATCCTCCCCCTTTCACACAGGATGCTCCCAGAGGAGGAAAAAAGTTCCTGAAGGCATGCAGAAGATCTTCAGGAGTGACTGATAGGACCCAAATAGCCTCCAGAAATGGAACAAGCTTTAGGAAGGAGCCTTAGCCAGCTGAGAAGTTCTTTTTCCTTCTGCATACTCACATAGTAAAGAAAAGGAATTTCTTAGCACATATATCTATTATAGCGTGCTCTTGTTCAGGTAGTTTAGCCCAACAACAGAACATGTGATATTAGTTTGACTAATAAGTATGAAGAGTTTCCTAACATTTCACCTAAGATACAGGAACAGCAGTATATGAGACAACATTTAAGCAAGAGAAGCAGGGTTTTACCTGTTTATTTTCACAAGATATAGCTTGAAAACTCTCTTCCAGAAGATATCAAAGGCTTGCTGAAATCACTATGTTAGAATGTCACAGAGAAAGCTGCATTAATTCATTGCAATGGGAAGTGCTACATATTAAATACTTAATATACTTGGACAGCCTCACTCTCCACACATGGTAAGACAGATGACACTTCCATGACATTCCATATGGACATTATATGCTTGTTGTAAAATGAAAGAAAAGAGGGGACATGCCTGAAAAGCATTTGCCAAAAAAATCCACCAAAAAACCCCATACTAAACATGCGAGTCCAGGAAGAACAATAATAGAAAGAAGGTAACTCCCAGTCTAATCTTGTTTTAAAAAAAAGACCAAGTAAACCACAAAACAGACCAAGAAAACTTTTCAAGCAATACAGTTAACAACAAAACACTTCTATTAGCCCACTTTCATACAGTTAACTTGATTTTATTTTGTTAAGAACCAGTTTTATTTAGTTTCAAATAACAATCAGAAAAAAATTAAACACCTCAACTGTGAGCAGTAATATTTGGCTGACTTTTGAATGTGTCAAGTAAGTCACCTTAAAAACACAGCTCAAAACAACAGAAAAAACATCTGCAATACCAAATTGTGTTTGGGGGTAGGGGAGTGTCTAAGCAGCAGCAATCACTAAAAAACTATGACAATCATTTTAACATCCCAGTGATTAAAAAAGGTGAGGTTGGTGCTTTACATCCATAAGAGACTCTACCATTTGAGCCAACAGGGGATGACAGCCTCCTGCTATCAGTTACTATGTAGGTCAACATCAGAGGAAGAGAAAAATACCTTGACAGGGTTTCACACATATCAGCTTGCAGCAGAAAAAAAAAAAGAGACTCCAGCTACAGTTTCACATTATATTTAAGCTGATTAATACCCAGCTACTGCCAAGTGAAAGGTCCCATTCAGCCTTGGCTCTGGCACTTGTCACTGGTGGTGAACTGATAGTCTATGTGTTAAACCCTTGATCTGGGGCTTGGTAGTGCTCTCCTGGACACTTGTTGGTTCTGAATTTTTTTGCGTAGGGTTAGCTCCCTGAATTAGCTCATGGTGGGGTCAGATGACAGCCAAAGCTAGCACGGGTAAAGAAGCAGGAGCAATCTTCCCCCTATGGATGAGTCCACACAGCCTTCCCTCAACAGAGCCTGCCAGAGACAAATGCATATTTTGTACCTTTAAGGTGACTGGTGTAACAAGAAACAAAATTAAGTGTAGAGCTTGGAAGTAAACAGCCAAAGCCAACAGTAATAGGGCAAGGATCTGCTGGAAACTGAAGACTATTAGATAAAATCATGCTGAGATAAATGAACAGACTGGACAACCCACACAACACCTAGAGCAGAGATCACCAATGCAAGCACAAGCCATGGCAGGTTAAGCTTCGGGAAGTTCTTCTGACAAACTCAGAGGGGACCCATCTGCAGACCCAACTTCCAGTCAGCTAAGAAATGGCACTTCCTTTACTGTATGCCCAAGGTAGAGAAGTCCACCTGTGTGGACTGGTAAGAGAATATCCCTGGATGAGTAAGAGTTGCCCACCATCAGCATGGGCCCCATCTCCTGATCACCAGCTGGACAGTGCAGAGGAACATGGCTTTCCTGGTGTTGCTGCAGTGAGTCACTGACGGCTCGACTATTAGTGGTTCTGTAGAAACAAGTCAACTAGCATGTGAATGATGCTGTATGTCCACACACGCGGCTGAGTTCTTAGGTTAAAGACTGGTTGTGTATGGCTGCAGCATTAATAACAATAATCATAATAGCATAATCAACAGTAATAGTTGGAATATTTTTTTATGTAATAAAGGATATTATAACTCTATATTCCTTGTATAGGCCAAATTATTCTTTAAGTTCCAGGGCTTTAGTTGCCTTACAGAAACAAGCTCCATTACTCCTTATGCTGGTACTCAGGAGACCAGGCAGCAAGCCAGTCAGCCAGTGGTGAGCTGAGCCAGCTGAAAAATCACCAATCATTTCAGGCCAAATCAGGTCTCCTAACTGGCAGACTGCCCAAACACTGCTGTTGGGGCAAAGATATAGGCAAGATTAAATGGCTGGGGACACAGCAGAACAGGACATGAGCTTCAAGTGTTATAAACCTGCATGTTCAGGGACCTTAAATTAGAGCCTGAGCTATAAAGATCATGTTTTCTGCACACACACGTGACCATTAACCCCAGTCATTCCCTTCCCCACCATCACCTCTATCCCCTCACTCAGCCATATGGTATCCTCTCCTCCAATTTACCCCAAAGATATAGCTTCCTCCATCAGGTAAGAGTCACTCCCTACCATCCTAAATTTTAGTTATGCCTTAATGAGCACCAACTTGCTTCAAATGTCTCTTCTATCCAAGGCCACTCTGATTAGTCTTCGATGGTATTACACTCAGCCAATGCCCGTTTCTTCTATGCCTAGACAACATTGATCTTTTTCTACTTAGGGAAAAAGGAAAGCAAAAGGCCCTATTTCAGAGTCATCCCACGCCCTTTTATTTTGCTCCATGTGCAGTTCCCATCTCCAGCTTCCAAAGAAAGAAATTAATTGCTGCTCTTCACCACCACAAAGGCCCTCTGCTAGAGCCCTGGCACAATTTCACCCTCCAGGTTCCTGTTCCTAATCAGGTACTTCTTTCCCTTTTCCCACCCCCTATACTGGAAAAATAGAATTATATGAGCTGAAGCAACATCATCTTCCCAATGCCTGTGTTCAAAAGGGGGACCACAGTAAGTATGGTAGCTCCCTCCTTTTACACCGTAAGTCTTCTCAGCAGCCTGATCTCCAGCAGTTAAACCCCAAGGCTCTCATGAACTGAAGAAAAACAGCCGGAGAAAGTTAGTGATTTAAAGCAATAACAATAGATTTAGTATGATCTTAGTCTAAAAATTCTCAATTGTTCAAATACAAAATAAGTTGCCAGCAAAAACACACAAAGAGAGGAAGGCTATTGCAAAGTGAAAGTAGCAAATAGCATATAATGTAGACTCAGAGATGGCAAACTTTCAGATAAGCAGATGGTACTAAACTTCTCTGCACGGGAAACCCTCTGGCAGGTCCTACAGAGCTCCAAGGAGGTGACTACCCTCACACAGATGTTCTGTTGACACAAGCTACCACATTTCCATAACGCTATTTTACTCACCCAGCCGGAGTTGCTTTGCACATCCCAGAAGCAACAGTGATTTAAATATCCTATTGGAAGTTTACACATAGTGCTCAGATTTATCTTCCTCCTCCACCTACAACTGTTAACATATAGCTATATAGTGAATCGATACCTGTATATCAATGCATTTAAAATAAGAATAGTAGTCAACATGCATGGTGCCATAAGCCATGCACTAAAAGGTTGTATGGCAAAGAGCTCGAAAACCCTGGGATCTACTACCTGTGAGACTGATATGAGCTCTTTGTTACAGGGGAACAATACTACAAGGGGTGTGCAGCTCTGTCCAAACACAGGTCTACAGCAATTTCTCTTGACTTGCTCCTTTTGCCACCAAGAAACAGTGGCAACCCTCCTGGCTAATACAGCATCAGTGCCAGTCAGTTAGCCTTGCTGTGGCACGGGAGCAGCATTTGATTTGCCTGAAAGACACAGAACAGCTCCTTTCACCGCAGGATTGGCAGGATCACACCAGTCACCAGCAGTCCCTTCCCTCTATGTGGCAGCAGTTTAAAATGTAGTCCTGCTTCACTGAAACTGGAAGAATTATGGGGCAACAACAGAAAAAAAATAATTTGAACTCAATCTCAGAATATCAATAGCTTTCAGAAGGTATTTTGTGACATGTCATGAGAAAAACCCAGACAGGACAGGAGCTGCAGGCAATGTTCTGTTGTTAAACACAGTCCTTGCTTATTTCAGGGGGAAAAAAAGACATATATATATATATATAGCACTTACACCGAGATTCAAAAGGATTTCGTATAACAGGACACAGACTGCAGTGTGAATATAATTTTAACAGTAATATTAGATTAATTAAAATAGAAATACTCTATAAAAGTTCTTCTCCCATACAGCACCACCTGGGACTGGTTAGAAGGAAAGAACAGCAAACCTTTATAGCTCTCTACTTGACAAACCAGCCAAAACAGTAACTAAAGATAGAGCAACAAAATACCTGGAAATCATGACGCACAGTCTAATCTGCACTGTTCCATAGAGCAAAACCATATCTCATTACTCCCAAAGTTCTCTAATCTTGTCAGTAAAGCAGAGGATGAGAGACAACTGTATGACAAATTATTTAGTCTTCCAGGTGCTTTCAGTAAATCTCCACGTTAAGATAATCCACCCTGCTAATAAACTACACAATTTTCATCAAGAGACAGATAATCAGGTATTGGTGGGGTTTTTTCTCCTTTTAAAAAAAGGCAGAAAAGCAACACTGGATCAGTAATTCCTCACCCCAAAAAAATGTAACAATGCAAGGCTCACGCTACTCAGTACATTTATGAATATGGAAAGCAGGTTTTTGCACGTCAGAAGGGAATACAGTCCCCATCACAGAATCACAGAAAGGTTGACGTGCAAAGGGACATCTGGAGCTCAACTGGTCCAACCCCGCTGCTCTAGCAGGGCCACCTAGAGCCGGTTGCCCAGGACCACATCTAGACAGCTTCTGAATATCTTCAAGGACATAGATATCATCATCATAAATTATGCAGTGGAGTTTCCTCATATATGAGCAAACTGCAGAGAATGCGAGTGATAAGCTTCACTCTGAAAAAAGATACCTTCCCAGTTGCAATGTCTTCCCCACTGAGTAAGCAATACTGTTGACAGACAAGTAGGTTAGTCAAATCCAGCACCTAGTCTATGAAATGACTGACCCATAAACAAGGTAAGGATGTCAGCATCAGAATACAAAAAAAAGTATAAAAGAAGAAATTGTGATGATTGAACTGCTCTCACACATTACAATCAAGTCAGCTAAAGATGACTTGGCATTCTGCAGGAACTGCTGAGCAGATCTTTGTTCATATACATCTGCAATAAAAACACTGTCAGGATATAAGAGAAACAAAATACAGCACGAGCAATGTTTCAGTAGTGTATACATCTAGAACTCTAGTATAGTATTACATTTAGTCTATACATCTAGAACTATCACAGATGTTTTTCATAAAGCTGTTGATTAACAGCTATCAGTGCTATTTCCAATATCAGTGAAGTACTTTAATATTCAAATGTTTTACAGATTACATATGCCGGCTTTAGACGTATGCAACAATAAAGGAGTTGGACACAAGCTACTCTTGACATGGCCAAGACAGAAAATACACAGAAGTACTGCAGCCCAGAGCATGAATCTAAACTGACAGAAGAGCTGGGGATATAAATGTCTCAGCGATTTGATCTTTGAATTGTCTTCATCAATAGAATCTCAAATTTTTCAAATTGCCTTATAAACAGTTTGTAGTACACGCTGTTATCTTCCTCTTAATTTGCATAATACAATCACATACACATCCAGCATGTAAAGCCAAAATTCTTCCTTCTCCACCACTGCCGCAGTCAACTTTCTAGATTCCCAGCAACAAAACATAGCTCATGGACTGTTACAGTCATATGTTTGATTCCTCTAAGATTAAATTAAAATCCGTTTCATTAGCTCAAAGAATTATGGCAACTTCCTTACCTCTTCCACGAAAGAGAGATCATTTCCCTAACAAATATATTATCCATAATATAACAGTACATAATTAAGAAAGAGATGACTCAAAAAGGATAGCATTGTTAATTTGACTGAGGGAAACTCTGGAACTAGAAAACAACCCACAATTCTCTCCTTCACTGGCTGTACACAAAATGATGTTTATTTTAAAAAGTTCAGACCCAACAGTTGCAAACAACCTGGTCCAGAGTAAACAAGCATGCAGCCCCAAGATCACCAAACCAAGAGACTCAACTCTTTACGACCCAAAGTCCAGTGTGAGCTGGGGCTCAGCTCCACCAAAACCAAACTGCTACATTATGAGAGGATATTCTCACAGCTGTAAGACACAAAAGGTTAAGAAAAATGGTGAAATTGCTGAGACACTAACTTAATTCAAGAGAAAAATATTGACTCAAAAAGGCATAAAGTCTGAGAAAAAAAGTGGAGTTGGAATATGTTGACTCAGCAAGATCAAGAATCGACCCACTCCAAGAATCAAAGGAAGCTGATATTTTCCTACCTTACACCTTCCGGGCAGCAGGTAAGCGTGTTAATCCTCCAAAAATAGCTTATTTGGCTAGGCTCTCTGCACAAGACAGCAAATAAATGCTGTGTATCTCCTGCTTGACGAACCTCTGTGTATGCTAGAAGATGCTGAACACATACCCATGACAATTTTATAAAACCCTGTTTCTGAAGATTAATGCTCTGGCAAAAGGTCATATCCTTGCAGCATGTAAGTTAATATTAGTTGGAAGTTCTTTCCAACCCTAAAGTAAAAATACTGCAAAATCAAGCACTCAGACTTGGAAATGGAAGCTTAATTCCCTCCCCTTATAAACATTACATCACCTTCAGTCATTATTTTGGATTCCAGAAAGAAGGGATCAGAGAAAAAAAAAAAAAAATAAAAATATAGAACACAAAACATGGTATTTAAGATAGCTGTCAAAGCCTAATGTAGCTTCCCTTCTTGAGGATTTCTTAAGTTTTATGGAGGCTTTTATTTATTCTTACTTCTCAGAGGTTAAAGTTCAGTCATTCTTAATGGGTTAAAAGAAGATGAGGCAGTATTAGCCACCTATCACCACAATGTATTTCAGGACCACACCTAGCCTTTGTGGGAGAAAGGCTGGGGCAAAGGCTACCTGTGACCTGAAAAACAGCATGGCATAAAAGGAACGCAAGAAAAACTTCTGGATTACATTTCCATCCAACTCCTCCTATCCTCCCCCCCTCCCCAGCTTTCCCATCTCCACATAGCAGAGAAGATGGTGATGCTGTTTTAGTTGTCTTGGACTACGTGACCATTGGATAGCACTTGCCGCCTTCACAGCCCTGTTTTACTTCAGCTGTTGAGCACTGAACTGAAAACAGTAGGGTCAAATTGCTAAAAATAAGTGACCGATTCTATAGAAAGGAGAGGTAGAGCACAAACCGAAAAAAATATAAAACCAAAAACAGTCTGCCACAAATGTTTTTGAACAGTTTGATGTAAATATAAAGCTTTCTAAATCTCAAAAGGCATTCTATTTTAAGCATTATTGAACCCACCTGAAAGCTGATGAGGCAAGGTTACAGCTCATGCAGTTTAAGGCAATTTTTCAAGGCAGCTTGGAAGAACTCTACTTACAGTCTGCACAGGTTCCAGAATTTGTTCTTATTAACAGAAGTCAGATAGAAAAATGAATTTGTTAGGTATCAAATTTAAGGAATATTTTAATTTTTTTTATACTTCCACATATTTTCTACTTAGTGGAACACTAGACAATATCACATATTACATAGTTTGCTTTTTTCCTAAAAATTCCGTACTATGAACCCATGACGTTTCAAAACAAACTTGCTAGGGAACCAAAGAACAGCAAGTAGTTACGACTAACTCAAAAATTATACATACCACTTCAGGCTGGTTGTTGGTTTGTTTAATTGTTACTGTAAGAAAGGAAGCTCCATAGGTATTTCCTTTGGGTTTTTCCCTCTTAAACTCAAAAGGCACTTTAAATTTTCCCAGGATCACCATCAGCAAATTCTAGAGTATGAAAAATTTTTAATAAAACGACGTGCCTTAATGGACTAAATCGTAGTCTTGTGCTGGGGACTGATCAGGTGTCAGTATCTGAAACTCCCAGACCAAGTAAAGGTGGTGTTTTCTTTGCAGTGCCTTAAGTTTCACCTGCAAGTGTTCCTGCAGGTTACATTACCACTTGAAATGTCACATATTTCATTCAGCACAATGATTCAGTCATCTTGACAAATTGGCATGAATATGTCAAGCCTCATTTTTCTTTGTAATAGCAGTAGAGACTGGATGATCTAGTCCTGCTGTAGTGTGACGGCCAGATGCTATTCTGAGAAAATTATGCCTAAAGAGGGGAGAGGGGGGTGTCAAGCAAAGACTATGCATAACTGCAATAACATATCCAACTGAATAAAATTAATGCTCAAGAGATTTATAGAAACCAAAATAAACATATGAAAAGACTACAGATGTATAAAAAACAGAGCAAACCAAGGACCTGGGGTTCACATGTAGTGTTAGTAACACAAGCTCAAAAATTCTGTTGTTTCAAACACACAAAAACAAAGTCACCATTCGACATTTGACTTTGAGTAATAAACTGTTCCCATTGCCTATTCTGGCCAGCAAGCAGCTATCAAGTGCTGCAATGCCAACACAGGACTGAGTAAAAGCCAGCCGGAAAGATTCCACATTCTTTTCCATCACTGTTTTTTTTGTTGTTTTTCACATCAAGTAATACCAATAAGGATGTGGGGTATTTTGTTTGGTTTCAGGTAAGGTTTTTGGTGGTTTTTTTATAAAAGGGCTTCCTTTGGTTACAAGTACAACTTCGAATGATTCCCAATCGTTCTGTTCACCAATATCACTAAAAAAAAAAAGCTGAACCAAGTTCACAACAGAAGTTATTTATAACAACTTCCTGTAGAACGGTAGTCACCTCATTAGCCAAGTTCCACGTGCAAGTATTGAAACGACAGCAGTAACAATTGATTATCCCCTTCACTGAGCAGTTTATAGATATCGCATACACAGATACCTTGGTATCCTTCCATAGGTATCAGTCCCTCAATATGAGAAAGTTTCCAGACATGTTATAAAACTGGAAAAAAAAAAAATTTCAGTTATCAGGGTGACAGCTACTTGCAGTGCAATTAAGTTCCTTTCCATCATCTGGGATGTGAATCAGTAATTCATTTCACATCGAAATAGGCATAACATTCATACTCTATGAACTTTTCACTGCACCGATTTGGACCAACTTAACAAGTATAACAGTTAGTAGATCCAACTTGACTGTTTTTAAGTACCTAAATTGATATTTTTAATAGTTCAGAGTAACAACAACAGGTTATAATAACATGCAAGATAATGATAAAACTGAAGTTAAAAATTTGTTTAATTCTTTGCACTATTTCTTATATGTTTTGATTTTTCCTATTTACTGGAAAATGTCTGTTTCACAGACCCATTAATATTTTAATTGCTGTGGATTTCACTGTCTCTAGAAGGTGGAATTATTCACAAAAGTAGAAATTCCTTGAACACCCTCTATAACATCAGAACTCCATGATGCAGAAGAGGCCACTTATCCCTCTACAGTACTTTGTTCTCCAGAAGACTCTGCATTGCAATTGAGAATTCAATACATGTGTTACTTAATAATTTGGAGAACACTTTCCACTCAAATAGAAACCAACGACAGCAGAACAGACACCTTTAGGAAACTAAGGATGTGTGATTATAGCACTGGGAAAACAGACACGTGCCTGCATCACCTGCAATTATTAACTTTAGAATTAAACAGTCTTCAGTTTTTGCAAGATAAACCTGATTAACAAGAGATTTAAAAGGTCACTAGAAGCACGGTTCTTAGCCAAAGTAGTTGACACCATCCTTTTTTCAGGACTGAATTGTCTTTCTTTGGAAAAAAAAAAAAAAAAAAAGGAAGGGAGAATACTATATCTTATCCAGGAAAATAACTCCCCTATTCTCTAAGAAGCACCTTCCCACTACTTTTGCCATCTCAAACAAGACCAGAGTGGCAGGTGTTTTTTCAAGTTTTGTTTAAAAAGCATAGAGTAAATTTTATTTCACAGAAGTAATGAAAACAAGCAGGAAGTTTGCAGTCCAGAAAGTCAGCTCTGGATTAAGATTTTTTTAATATACTACAGAAAGGATGCGAGTATGCTGGAGCAAAAGCAGATTCCTTTACTTGCATAGGTAAAATAGTAAAGAGCACTCAAAATGTAATAAATTTGTAAAGATAGCAACATATCCAGAAAAATCTGCTGAGGAAACAGCACATGCTGTAAGCTATTCTTACTAGCCAACAAACCTAAACCATGAGTACAATTCACAGAATCATAGAGTCACTTTGGTTGGAAAAGACCTTTAAGATCATCGAGTCCAACCTTTAACCTAACCCTGCCATCCCACCACTAAACCATGTCCCTAAGCACCTCATCTATCCTTCTTTTAAATACCTCCAGGGATGAGGACTCTACCACCTCCCTGGGCAGCCCATTCCAATTCAGCATATTCAGCACAAGTTTACTTATCCAGCAGGATATCTGGAGCAAGAACATGGCAGATGTGATCTTCCCCTTCCCACTGAAGGATTTAAGGGATATGCCGCTCCCACAGACGAGATGTTTTTCTTACCCTTTGTGAGCACATTCAGTTTGATCCAATAAAAAGTAAAACAGATTAGTTTGATTTACCACTGGTGGTCACCTGCTCATAAGTGGCCTGACTGTACACTTCAGCAGTTAAAACATGTCAGCAGGTCCCAGAGAAAAGCGATAACAAATTACTGAGAGGGAGAAACTACTTATGTAGCTTGCCTGTGCAAACTTCAAATGCCTTGCTGACCTACAAACAGTGCTAAACCTCAGCGAGATGAATGTCATCTTGCAAAAGTCTTCCAAGTTGCTACCAGCGCACATTAAATGTGAAAATTAACTCTTCTGCATGCTGGTGTCAATAGACACAAAGTAATCTCATTTAAGAGCTCTTAAATCTTTATACGACAAGAAAATAATTTCATCATATGCACTCCCTTAAAGCTGTAATTTCACTCATGCCATACTGATCAGATTACATAACGTTAAGCCAAACAAAAACTTCAAACTTGCTCTCTTAAATAGAATCACTGAAAATAGCTACCTGTCCATTGTAAGCCTCAGTGGCAGCACTATGGCAAGCAATTGGGGAAGCATTTACAAAAATCGTCTGGTGGTTTAAGAGGTGGCTAACAAGTAAGAAAGCACATAAAACATTACGTTACTACTAATGTTACTAAACTAATTATAGAATCATTTGGTTGGAAAAGACCTTTAAGATCATCGAGTCCAACCAAACCTGTCCACTACTAAACCACATCTCTAAGAACCTCATCTACCAGTCTTTTAAATGCCTCCAGGGATGGGGACTCAACCACTTCCCTGGGCAGCCCGTTCCAGTGCCTGATAACCCTTTCGGTGAAGACATTTTTCCCAATATCCAATCTAAACCTCCCATGGTGCAACTTGAGGCCAGTTCCTCTTGTCCTATTGCTTGTTACTTCAGAGAAGAGACTGACACCCACCTCGCTACAGCCTCCTTTCAGGCAGTTGTAGAGAGTGATAGGGTCTCGCCCCAGCCTCCTCTTCTCTAGGCTAAAATGCTGAATACCACATGCAAGGTAACCCAGTTCACAGATTTGCATCATAAGAACACTGAAAAAATAAAGGCAGGAAGACAGAATCATAAATATGATTCAACATTTGGGCACATCAATCCTGTAAGCAGGAGAACTAATGTAGCCCTATATTTCATACATAAATGGCCTTTAGCTTTCTGTCCCAATGTTTCATAAAACCCAGCTCTTTCCTGCCACAGCGTTGATTTCCGAGCACCCTTCTCCAGCGATCAGTGAAGAACAGAGGACACATGCTGTGGCTGGTTCAGTTACACCTGTGCAGACTAAATAGCAGCAGACCAATGACTCCTGGGCTCATAGCTGTGATTCTTCCTTCAGCACTGTCCCTCATTAATGTCTTTCACTTAGCACTAAGACATGCACAAGATACCGAAACATACTTATTTTGACAGGTCACCCGTTGCTGCTGGTAGATGTTATGGGGGGAAAGAGGGAATAGAGAACAGAACAGAGTCAGTGAGCACTACAGGTGAACATATGACACAGCCACGTAAACTTTGTTTGCTTAGATCAGGCTAAGGACACCTTTAAAAAGCAGTCTCTAGCTTAGAAAAGAAGGTTAATAAATAACCTATAACTTATCTTCTCTCTCTTTTTTTTTTTTTAAAGTTTAGAAACACCAGTGTAACTGGTTGGGTACTCAAAAAAACAAGCACAGAAGTTACCAGGGAAAATTATCTCCCTTATTTTTTGAGATCTGCAAATACTACGTAATACAAATAATACAGAACCTCCAGATCTCTGTTTGAGTGGATAGATGAAGCTACATAATTTGCTCTTTACAGGACACTAGATCAGACAACAACATAAAGACAAAAGGAATCAAAAGCCTACAAATTTTATAAGCAAACATATACTACAAGAACTTAGTTCTCAAAGCTCTTCCCAATATTTTCCCCCCATGAATAAGTATATTCCTCTCAATACAATAATAAAGTAAAATCTATTTGTCGAATTTGAGGGCAAATAGCAGAAGCCATATTGATCAAATAAGAGGTAAATACATTGTAAATGCAGGTACTTTACTAAAGTTACAATGATATAAGACATTTAGAGCCCTCAGACTTTCTATTTCAAGGTTTGGGGCGACACGGGAAAGGTACTTACTTTTCCCCTTTCTTGGCCTTACTACCTTGGGGTGTTGAACACTCCTCTCCCCACAAACAGTTAACTTGCAACAGAATTCTGAATTTTAGTAATAAACTGATAGTCTAGTTACTGAATTGAGACAGATGATAGCACCCACTTGAGCCTGCAACTGGAAATTCAGGGAAAAGAACAAATCCCACAAGCTATAGCCAAACACATGCCCTCAAGTTCCCACTTTGTTAGCCTGAATAACTACTGTGAGAAACAGCTGCCCACCCATCAGACCAGATTCTTCTCAACATTGAAAGTTGCAATAATGAAAGTGCAGGATGAGGGAATACAAGCACTGACCATGTTTCGGACTTTATGGGCTTCTTAGGGAAGGGCATAAGACAACAAGAAAGGAGTTACAAAATTTTTCCTCTT
The DNA here is from genome assembly GCA_034008185.1 of Gorsachius magnificus. Taxonomy (NCBI): domain Eukaryota; kingdom Metazoa; phylum Chordata; class Aves; order Pelecaniformes; family Ardeidae; genus Gorsachius; species Gorsachius magnificus. The sequence goes on from CM067081.1 coordinate 131,654,976, forward strand.
TGCTCATGTTCAGTCTCAGTTCAATTGTTATGAAAGCTCATACACATATAACACATGATGTCACCAAACCTGTAATTAGTTTTACATATATTTGTTGTAAGGAAGCAAAAACACACAACTCAAAACTAGCTGGGTAGGATCAAGATATTTTTGTTTACTATAGGAAACTGAGGGGATCAGAATATGGGAGAGCTCCTTTAAGTGCACTGTGCCCACAACTAGCCATGCTGCTTACTATTGCCTACACGGCTACCATCATCAAGCAACCCACATTTATGCTAGAGTTCTTTTGAGATTTTAATCTACAAAACTCCAAAGGAACCAAAGCGCTACTGCCTCCCACCCGCTAGCTGGCCTAAATCCAGCCAGCAGACTTTCTGCAGTTTTCCCACGCCTGATTGTTTTCCAGCATGTAGACAAAGTGTAGATCATGCAGAAAACCAACAAGTTAAAACTTTTTTTTTTTTTAAACTGGAAAGGATAAGAACTGGAGAACACCAGCTCTCGACTCCTCTCTTTCATAACACAGGAAATACTTTGACAAGCTGGAGTACAGCAAGATAACTTGAAGAAAGCAGCACCCTACATATGATGTAGGCTGTTCAGCAGATGGGGGGGAGGAGGGAGGAGATCTAGACAGATGGCCTAGAATTTCCATTTTGTAATTCAAAGATGAAAGCATTTCTCAGCCTACAACACAACACACTCATGTCAGCAGAACCTTAGAAATAATATAAGCAGGTTCAGGAGAAATTAAAATTGAGTTTAAGGTTATAATGTGGGGACTCAGGCCCCATCCCTGGAAACATTCAAGACCAGGTTGGACGGGGTTAGACTAGATGACCTCTAGGGGTCCCTTCCAACCCAAAACATGCTATGATTCTATGAGTCCAGAGGAAAGCAAGGGAAATCAAATTTCTACAAGTCTCCAAGTACCAACATTATTTCTCATGCCTCTTCTCAAAACGGAGTCCAGAACAGAGAATGACATGTGGCCACAAAAAACTCCAACTGAGAAGTCTCCAGCAGTGCTCTTGCAATAGCTTCAACAGTTGAAGACAAACAGCTGAAGGTTATAGCTGCTCTACCCTGGACATACGAGATGTTTCTGAATGCAAGATTTACACTTTTTTTTTTTTTTTAAAAGTTTGGCCTGTGGCTTGTAGCTGACAGCTGTAAGATACAACGCACAGGAAGAAGTCCCGGAACTTTGGAAATAGTATCTCTTTGTAACAACTTTGTCAAGTCACTCTGAAGAAGTCAGCCAACTTCCACGGTGACACCCTGACTTGGAATGCACTTCTCCTGCCCTCCTCAGCTCCATAGGTGTCACCATGAGGACCTGCATCTCCTGCATGTTGCACCCTAAAACCCCCTTGCTTCTAGGTCAAGCACCTCAGCTTAAACTCAGAGTCCACATCCCACAGAGACTGTGGAGTCTGCTCTGAAGGCAGGCTCAATTTCATGCAATGAAAAACTGGACAGAGTATGAGTTGGAGCCAGGTGCTACAGTGGCTCCTGATTTTTCAGGGGAAAAAACAGGTTCTCTGAATCACAATAGCAAATAGTCTTAATTGCACTAATGAGCTGTGCCTCAAGTAAAGGTGGTGAAGGAAGAGCAAAGGGTTTTATGTGCTTTTACACTTGATGGCATGGCAGGAGACACTGATCCCACTGAGTAATAGAGGTTAAATAATCTCCTCTGACCACTTCTACTACAGCTAATTAAGTCACACAGACCAAAAAAATGATGCTAAAAAAAACAACAAACCAGGATTCAAAAGAAGAAATTAAGACTGAAAGGTCTTCAGAATAATTTTTGTTACTTTCACCTCCTATGAGTAGAGACAGCAGCTGCTACTGCCATAGAGACAATCATATATTGAGCAACAGAAGAAAGAGCACTTTTAGACTATTGCCATACAGCTGCTGCCCCACCACTGGTCATATCAGACTGCTGAGCTTATATCTTTGCATAACACAGAAGCCAATATTCCCTAGCTCCACAGAAACACAGTCAAAGGCGTGATTTATACTGATCTATACCTACTCACACACAGAGGCCAAGGCAGTCGAGGTGGTCAGTTGCGTTAGCAGCACCTGCTATCAATCTGATGACATGAAGCTTGTTTGGATTCTTTTTTAGCACAGGCAGGAATTATGACTTGAAGTCACGGGAATTTAGCAACTGAAGACACAGCTCTGCAAATTCTGAAGGACTGAATCGCTGGCACAACAGTAGTCCAAGTGCTGTTACAAAGTGGCTTTGCAGCTTTGAGCTCATAAAATTGCACTATTTGTTGCCTCTAAGATTAATGTACTTTTACCACAGAAATTATCTTAACTTTCATCAAGTAATATAAAGAGCAGCTGCTTGACACACCATTAAAGAAACAAGTCTGCTCCATTTCCATATCACAGATAATCTTATTTTTAAGAAAATCTGATAAATCAAGGAGATTACAGGGCATCTGCATTCTCACCCATTTACATTAGATGCCAAAAAAAATGAAGGAATGTTTTGTTTTGATACTGAAGAATAAAATACCTGAGAGAGCTGGAAAGTAACTGAATAGTGAGAAACACCCTAAGTGTTTTTGTGTGGCAAAGGAGACGCAGAAGTTTGGGAGAAATGACAGTTACAATAAAACCGTGTAACAAATTTTAAGTGACACACAAGTTTGTTTGGCAAGATGTTTCTTCAAAACTGTGCTGCTCTCGTTCCAGAATTTCTGCAATATCTTATTTGAAGTGGAGAGAAATTAATCTTTGGGAAATTAAATCAATTTTTAAAAAATATGCGTACGCACATATCTTCACAAGTCCTGGACTAGCCTCTTCCACTCTCCCTCCTTCCAGAGGCAAAATTTTGTGGTACACCTTTTCTACATTACTAATCCATTCCCCATGCGTTATCCTGCAAGTGCACATGAAGAGCTTACCCATGAAATGAACAGCTAAAAATCAGTATTAGCTTGCACCACAGGCCATCCATTTCCCAAAATATAAATTGCAGTTTTATTCCAGTTTTTAACCATCTTCTTGCAAAAAATGTTGTATTTCTTTGGATCATAGTCAAGGACACTGTAATTCTTGAACAGACCATCAGGAAGGGTTTTCCCCTTCCCCTCCTCTTTTTCTGCCTGGAAGGGGAGAAGGGAAGAAGGACAGGAGCAGTAAAAAAAAAAAAACAACAAAAAAACCACACAGGTTAATGGAAGATGTAAAGTTTATGTCGCCAAGGGGTAACCACTGTAACAATAATAATAAAAACACTCAAGAATGTCAAGAAGGCCCAGGGGGAAGAGGTGGGAAAGCAATGTGAGGAATACAGAGAAGGTCCAGTGAGAACCATTGTTTGTACACCCAACACTAAAGCATGGCTGCATGACAACCCACTACCTACATCATTGCTATATTTTGCTAGAAGACGGATATATAAATATCCTTCAGTGGCCTACAAAACTCTAATTTTAAGAGCTAAGGGAAAATGAGCATTAAAATATTACAGCTTATATACCAAGGGAGCAGCATAACCATGATACGTCATTCTTACTGTTCAATAGAGGTCAATACCAGCATTCACAGAAAAAAAAAACAACAAAAAACCCTTTCCTTTAGTCACTAAATCAACACACCTGTCATTTCATGATCAGGTGTATACTTCATATGAATGATCTTTCATCCAATTACTTCTGAAGTCCCACAATTCTTGGAAAGCAGCTTGCCAACCCATCATCACACTTCACATGTTAGACCGCATCCTCCCTTGTATTATCAAGTTAGGTTACTTCCTCTTTATCTTTTGCACCGTAACTCCTCAGTGCCATCCAAAAAACAACACCTACAAAGTTGACTTTGCTCCTTGATAGTAAGCTGAACAAAGTTTTTTATCCCAAACTAAGATAACAAGTAATCTAGAATTCACTACTGAGGACCCTTACCTTCTCAAAACACCATCTGTTAACATCCCACTGAAAATGGCAGCAGGTGTTTTTCCTTTATGGGAAACAGTCACCACATCAGCGCAAAGCTAGCAAATAGCCTGTTGGTAATACTATGCAGTAATAAGCCAAAAAAAGTTGCTCCAGAAGTAAAGAACGTAACCTTGCTTCACAATGCATATTGTGGCATTCACACAAGTGTCTTACAAGCAGGTTAAGCAGGCAGGCTTTTTTGGTACTTAAGACATGTTTAGAGTAATCCAATGGTTTACAGGGCTAAAACAGGAATAATATCTATTCTTGCTCAAATAACAACTCAAAAGGCATCCTAAAAAACTGTACCCAACAGGGACAATTTTGGGTGGGAGGCAGGGGGAGGTACACACATTCGCAGCTTATGGAGGAACCATAGGAGAGTCAACAGGATAACCACTTCTTTTAAGAACAGATTCCAAAGGAGCAAAATACATTTAGCTCCAGCAGTTAAGTTACTGCTTATCTACACGACAAAAAGAGTGGCATGCACTTCGTATCATGACTAAAGCTGTAGCCTCAGTAATTACACTTAAAGAGGAAACCTGAAAAGGGCCCACATAAGTAGGTTAATCAAGAGCATCACTCCAGAACTATCAGTATCGACAAACTCCTTTTTCTACAGCCCATCTACTGGGCAACACAAGGTATAACAGTCACAGCTGGAGTTTTGAAAATTTCTGCTGAACACCTCTGTTTCATCTGTCTTCTATTTCAGAACCTGATTTTGACTGCATGTACCAGAGTGACTGGGGAAGCTAAGACGACCACACAAAAAAAAGACAGTGAAAGATGAGAACTTCAAAAGCGTAGTAGAGAGTGTCGAAGCCTGTGTTTTGTGCAACATCTAACTGCACCAGCAATTAACATCATAGACAAAAGAAGTCCTTGTTAAAGATTAAGCATTCATGCCCTTTCAGTCAGGGAGAAAGAGCTCATGATAAGTGCTCCAAGACATCCAACAGCAAAGATGCCTGAAGGAAAAATACCATAGTATTCAGATAGTCTTTATAACTCATAACAGATGAATAAGAAGAGGCAGTTATACCCTCTCCTTTTAATCTAGCACAAACAACCTTTAAATAATTCTTATATCATGTCAATAGGATGTATTTTAAACTGTTCTTAAAAGAACACTATCAGCACAAGTAACCTTTCTTTAAATTTCACCGAATTACTAATTTGAAGAGCATATATTTTATCACCTGTCATCACCACATTTTACACATCGTTGACAGTGAAGAGAGACCAGTCAGCTTCACTATGATCCAGGCACTAGGGTAAGATTTAAGTAATTAATGTATGCTAGAAACAAACACACTGTAAACCCCTCATTTAAGTTTCTGAATCTCAGTTTTGAAGGCTTAACTTCACATAAGCCGGTCTTGAACATTTGGAGGCTTGCACCGCACAAAGCTTCAGGTGGCCCCAGAAAGCTATCAACAGCATGACATTTACCCTTGTTACTCTTAACTAGTAATTTATCTCCAATTTCTTTACAACAGCAAACACAATTAAGGGAACTTAGCCACCGGCACCTCCAATTGTCTGGGATAACACTATAACAAGTGATTTTAAGGGCCAGAAAAGGCAATTATGCCATCTACACTAGTTCTGTGTCCTGCACATTGTAGGCTGACAGCCCCTGGGTCACAGCATGAAGTCTTCGTCAGATCAAAGTTCTCGCTACACTATTCAGCAACAAGCAGCTGTTTCGGGTAAGTGCATAAAAGCCACAGAAAAGACGCAGCAGCTTTTCAGTCACTCTCCTCAGATGCCATTACTCAATCCCCTTTTTTCCACGACCGACCCAGGGAACTGGCTAGGGCGAGAAAAATAAATCAGCCACTGAAGCAGAGCTCCCATTTATCCTCCCAGCCCTGGCTAGCCAGAAGGCTAAATTCACACTGGAAAAGAAAACATGGGGCCACAGCTACATATGGCAGCCGGAGAACACCAGGCTAGCGCTCAGAAGTTGACGCACCTTGGGAAGGCAGGAGGGGACCGACAGCAGCACGGCAAGGAGCTGTGTCGAGGGCTCTCCCTTCCACCCGGTCCTGCTCCCCCGGGGACCGGCTCGCCGCCCCAGCGGCAGCGCCGGCCCCCGTACCGGCAAGGAGGGAGGCACCTACCTGTGCCGGTGCTCGTCGTGCCCTTGCCCGTGGATGAGGAAGCCGCCCAGGTTCTTGCCCCCTTTGCTGGTGTCGACGTGAGGAATGAGCACATCCTCCAAGCCCAGGTCAAAGCGCTTGTGCTTCGAGGAGTCGGGGAGGAAGAAGAACGCCCCGAAGCACAGGGTGATGAAGGCACTAAGAATAAGGAGCAGGATAAATTTTTCGGAGAGTCTCAAGGTAGCCCTGTGGTGCGGGAAGGCGGAGGCGCCCAGGTTCAGGGGGGGCAGCCTCCGCCCGGAGAGCGGCAGCAGGGCGGGAGTGGTCATCCTTCCGCTAGCGACCACCCCGCCGGGCACGGGGGGCCCCCGGCGCGGGCCCGGCTCGGTCACCCCCCCCCCGCCGCCGGGCCGCGTCCCCCCTCGCCCGCCGAACCGCCGCGCGGGGGAGGGGGGGGAGGGGGGGGGGGGGGCCGGGCCGCCTCAACGGCCCCCGCCCCCCCGGGGGCTCGGGCCGGGGCGCGGCCGCCCTGCTACCCGAGCGCCCCCCTCCCACGCCCCGGGGCCAGCAGGGCCCGAGCGAGCGGCCGGCGCCCCCCCCCCGGCCCTCGGCTGCGGGCGCCGCCGGCGCGCCGAGCGGCAGCGGACTCCCGGGGGCCCGGCCTGGCGCGCGGCGTCCCTCCGCCCGCGTCCCCTTAGCCGGGCCGGGCGGAGGCTCATCCCCGCCGCGCCCGCCCCGCGCCGCGCCGCCCCGCTGCCAACGGCGCCGGGAACGGCCACCGCAATTCCACTCCGGACCCTCTCCCCGGCCCCACGGCGCCTGCGCGGCGGCGGGCGGCGCAGGCGCGCTGGGGAAAGCGAGGGCTCGAGGAAGCCGCTGCCAAGAGAGCTCCGCCCCTTCGGCGGGGGGGCGGGGCGAGGGGCGGGGCCTGCCCGCGCCGTGCCCGGCGGCAGGGGGCGGCTCGGCCGGGGTACGCGGCGGGCAGGGCCGGGCTCGGCGTCGCCCCCTGCGGGAAGCGGCGTCCCACCGCGCCACTGCGGCAGCGCCAGCGCCGCTCTCGGCCGGGCCGCCGGTGAGGGTGGCAGGTCGGGCAGCAGAACCCGGGGGTTTTTTTTGTTTTGAAAACACCGCGCAGACCCGGCTGAGCGCGGCGGCGGCGTAATCGTCCTGGAGGCGTCTTAAGACAGGGCCCGTCCCCGTGGAAGAGCGATTGCTGCCTCTGGCAGGACAGCCGCGTCCCTAGGGAGCTGCGCCAAGAAATGACGTGAGCGCACGTAACGCGTAGTGGCACCCTATGGAGGCATCAGCTGCGTGTGCGTCCCCCCGTGTGGTTGTTCCCTTTATCTTCGGGCATCGGCCGGGACAGCAGAGCACGCTGCCCGGGACAGCTGTCCTCTGGCAGCCGAGGGCTGAGAATCCAGGAGAAGCACTGCCAGGTCTGGTGACCTCCAACTGCTCGAGCCATCCCGGCTCCCCGAGCCACTTCAGACCTGTGGGAATGTTAGGGCAGAAGTGCTGTGAGAATGGGCATGGATGAAGTGAGGGGCAGAAAACAACCCTTTACAGATGTTAAATGTAACCAGTTTGCCCTCCTCAGTCATGCGCTGCTGCCTGTACGCACACACAAGCCCAAGCTCCCCAGGCGGTAAAGGGTGTCATGCAACACAAAAGGAAAGGTCAAGGAAAGGCCTGGGCAAGGTGGCTGCAGAAACCAGGTTCATAGGAGTTAAAAGAACAGAAGTGGGTCCGTAAGTTTGGGAGATGAGTTGCATCTCCAGCTCTTTTCAAAGTAGGATGTTTTCCACTTTTTGAAGATTTAAGATCACTGGAGCTTTGAGTACTCCCAGATTACGGTGAGCAGAGTGTGTCTAGTGAACCTGGCAGAGGAGGGTGAATCCCAGCCAAGGAAACATAAAGGCAGGGGAAAGAACCAGTTTGTCCAGCCTGATGAAGTTAGCTGGGCTGGAGACGACTTCCAAGGTGGAAGGCAACATCCCCAGGCTGTGGTAGAACCCATAGGCTAAGTGAATGGAAGTGGCAGGCAGCAGCTCCCTGCGGCGAACCCCCCAGCCAGGCTCCAAAAGGGTGAGGAATCCGGTCTGCAGATGTAAATACACAAAGAAAGCAGGATAGAGAGTGTTGAGGCGTGTGTCCCGCAGGGAGGCAGAGCAGGCACACAGCCAAGAGTGACTTCCACTGCCACTAATGCTGCCCGTGCCCGTGAGTGGGGTGCCACTGATCCCAGTCACAGCAGCTGCTGGTATCTGAACAGAGCGGATTTGATAACAGTAATACCAGGCACTTAGGTCTGTTACCAGTCTTATACTGAATCTTTGGGGAATTATGCTGTCCTGTGAAAAAAATGTCCCAAGTCCAGCTGGACATGCTGAATTAATGAAGGTTAGTGCGCAGCTTCTGGTCTGAGTGTGGTGTACTATGGAAATTAAGCCCTCAAGAGAGGTTAATTTGGGAGGGTTCCAAGGGAGGGAAAGCAGCCGAGCCAATAAAAAAATCTCTGGTGGTCAATGTAGTGGGACAGGTGTGAGTGGGTCAAAATAATCCAGATTAATAAACACTTGAGGTCAGTCAGGTTATCTGAAGTTAACTGATCAAGGTGAAGGAGACCGCCGTCTTCTACCTGAAACTAACTCTTCCACTCTGATCACTCCCTATGTCCTCACATCCAAGCTATGAATCGCACCTTGCTGTATCTTTTTGCATAATTTATCAGAGATAAGGGCCTTTCCCATCTGTCCACCCAGCTAAACTCTTCCAGCAACTTATATTTTTGCTTCCTCTTCCCTATTTTTTACAGAGTACCCACAACAATGCCATGCAGCAGACAGCTGGACCCTGCTCACTAGCCTTGCACTAGTGAAAAACAGAATAAAGTGAGAAACTGTGCCATGAGGTGATAAAAACCAAAGAGCTAGCATGGGACAGAGATATCAAAGAGAGGGCATACATGAAAAGAGCCCCATTATCAATGACCCTACAATGCACTCCAACTCCAGTGCAGCAACTAAACCTAACATTTTATGTTGTTGCTACAGGATCAATGGGCTTCAACTGGTCTGTTGGCCATTTCAGCTGTCTTCTAGTTTTGATCTGGTAAAATAAAGTATCTTCAAATATGTTCAAGTCTTCACTGGTTAAACTGCTTTCACACACTGTCTGAAAAAAAAATATTAGCCCATGAAGACTTTTGTTCTTCAGTCTTTTTGCCCTTCGCTTCACTCGTCTGCCAACTGCTAGTTTTTATTTTGCTTTAAAAGACTGAGCAGAAGCTTCCAATTTCTTTGTTTCTTTGTGTTTAGCTCATTGCAAAGAAGTGACATTTCTGTAGGTTTTGTAGTTTATGATGACCTTTCCAAATTCTAAAGCATCTGTGTCTAAACCGTGATGAAGTTTTGTATTTCTACAATTTTGTGCTTGTTTTGATTACCCTACTCTTTACCAAAGTCCAAGAGTAATTTTTCATCCTTTGGTTCTGTCATACTGGGTAATATGCATATCCCTGTAAGTCTGCCAGTGATTTTCCACACTGAAGTGGTGTTGTTCTGTAGCTGAACAACATTAAATATAGAACTATATTGAATTAGTTGTTTTTGTGAGCCTGTGCTACACTATACAGATCCTGCATCTATTAGGGTTTCCTCAGAGATGCCCAGAACATTCTCAGAAGTGTCTTGCACTGAAAGCTAAAGGTTTTCACAAGAACCAGGAACTTCCTATACTTGCTGCCTTGTCTTTGATCAATTGTGGTGCAAAAGTGCTTGATCATCAGCACTGAAGTCACTGTATTTCCACAAGCCAACTTCACTGGAAAATTATTAGGGTAGTTCACATTTTTCAACGGTAGACAAAGTAAGTCCTGTGGAGGTACAGATCCATATTCACATGTTACTTCCTTTTTCTTGAAATGACCACAGTGATCCCTTCTAGTATCACAATCTGGGCACACAGTCTGCAATCTTTATTTGCAAAGCCTCTTCTTCAGTGTTCTCCCAAACACCTTTACAGACTTTCCTCTGCCCCCAGGTGTCATGAGAAGTCTGACACAGCTCGAAACAGCATTCACATTCGCTTGGACCTAATGGTGACTGGGGTCCCATGAGCACATTCTTTGTGAACTCTAGTCTCTAGTGGCTCCTGTGACTCCATCTTCATATTTCTCGTCCTATCCCTCCAATCATTACTTCTCTGGAAGAGACCCTTCACCGACACTCAAGCTTTGCCACAAGACTTTGGTCTTTGGCCCATTTCCCTGCTCTCTATGTACCTCCTCCCTGTGTTGCTGAATGTATGTAAACATACATTTTACTATTATTTCTATGTGGACAACTCAAAAATCAACCTCTCCAATTCAGATCCCACTTTGTTCCAAACCACCTTTACCCTTAGATCTTTATGAGGAAGAGTAGCCTTGCTCATCCTCAACTTCGCTATAGCAACTTTCAGGGCCATTCGAAGTGCTTCTGGAAAGATCATTTTTTGTGTGCGATTGCCCTTGCAGTGTCACTTCAAGCTCTGCATCCTCCCAATCTTTCCTGACATGCCTCCCCCCTCTCCTAGCATTTCTGATTCATCACTAAGACACCAGCTCCTCCTACACCCAGTTGGCCTATAATATCAGTCTCCAGCACCTGTTTATTAACATTTCAAGTACTTCCATGCTTTCTTCTGTGCTCCCCTAAGGCGTGAGAGGACTTGCACATCAAAAAGGAATTTGGGAACCATGAAACAGTATTAGACTACACCAGTAAATTTGCAGCTATGAAAACTGAACTTACTCATGGCAACTTCTGTACAGAGACACAAAATGGGCATAAACATCAAATTGTAAAAGAAAATGTGAGATCTGCGACTGTGTATTGGGATTAGCAGCAGCACTGCCATTCCTTGGCTGAGAAAGTGAAAGTAAGTTTTCCAAAGATGCTCAGAAAAAAGGGGCAAGAACTGCATTGCTTCGGGACCTTGAGATCAAATAGTTGCCTGTAGTGTGCACTGGTAGGAGCATCCCTAAGTTATTGGAGCTTGTTAAACATATGGAAGAGATTGTGTAACAAGTTAAATATATCATCTGCATGGTGGTCTGGGTTTGCATATGATGGGACTTGATGACTGAGGTTGTCCCTGGAAATAAAAACCAAGCTCATCATTCAGATGGGCACAAATCTCACACATTTACATCCAAGCACAATCTGCTTTAAAAGAAAAACAGGATTTATCCCCCATTTGTGCAAGCCTAAAAATAGAATTGCTAAGACATCTTTACGATAATGGAGATGAGAAATTTCTAAGTAAATAAATTATAGCTTCCCGTTGCCAAAAGTTTATTACAGAAATGAGTCAAGATAAAGATTTTCAACTTTATAAAAAACAAATCAGAGTCCTCTTAGAAACATAATTTAAAAAACTGTCACCCATTGCCACAGGCATACTGAGATGGACAACACTTAACAGTGGTAGATCAATCAGTGTTTGAAAGGCTCATGTTTTTCTTAAAATTCCAGCCCGGCTCTGGTAACCACTACAGGGGAGCATGAAAATCAGCTTCATATTTCATAGCAAAAGCAAAGTGTTCTTCTATTCTGGAGAGGGAAGATTAAAATTTGGCTAGAAAAGAGAGAGTGTCTCTTCCTTACAGCTGTGTTTTGGAATATCTGCATGTCCCTGTTCCTCTACAGAGATCTTCATGCCTGTCTCAATGAGCCTCCCTACAGGTGTATGGGCCCAACTGCACTGATTACTTTGCAGAACTGGGGGTTAGAAATTACAAAGCCACATGCTTTATAATTGCAAACTCACTAACTTATCCCAGTCTCATTCAATGATCTTCTCCTTCCCAGCAGGGCCCATCTGTCGCCATTTCACTAACTCCATGCTTTAATGAGATCCAATTTCACTCTTTGCTTTGAAGTGATTTTATTCTATATCTGTACATTGAAAGGAAAAAAAAAGTATTTCCTATTAAGTCAGTCATAAATATGTAGAAAACTGAAGGGCCCCTGCATATATTGCCATTTGACATTTTATCATTGCATTGTTGATAGTTCTGCATTATCTTCATTCCACACTAAAAGAGCAATTAAAAGACATTTCTCTTTAGAAACAGAAGAAAACATCGAAGAAAGATGGACATTCAAGTCTAAGCTGCCTTAGAACTACAACAGGCTGATAAGCCAGTCCTTTGGAAGCCTAATCTTCAGGTAAAATATTCTCATTCAGCTCATGCTACTGAATTAGACTTGGTCCATGGGCAGTCAGTGAAGAATTCTGCTGTTAAAGGAGAGTATACCGCTTCATGTAAAAATGACAGCCAGCTCTCACACTAGCAGCTCCCTTCCATTAGTCCAGCCACAGATCCAGGGGGAAAAAAGGCTCTACACAAACAGAAGCTCTCCCCACCTATACCTGTGTTACCTTTATACTTGGGATCTCCTAGGCAAGCTCAAGCCTGAGGGGGGAGTTGAAGGCATCAAGGCAAATTAACCAGAGTAGCAGTCATTTGGCATCATGTGCCATGGACCATATGAGGTTCATGTATCAATGCTCCGTTGTTCCAAATTAATAAAAAAAGCCAGATCACAGGCACCATCATCAGCCACAGTGGGCAAATGCATGACTGTTGCATGGATGCTACACTCAACCAACAAATTCCTGGCAAACTGTTGTCTAGCCTGTATTTATCTAGCTAACTGCAGACTGGCCTGTGCAGCAGGGAGAGCTACATTGTGTGTCCCAATCATTGTGCTCATCCTTGCTACCTTGTGAAGCCGTCAGGGTGCCAATCAGGACTGGGCAACAGTAAGACAGGGATTTCCCATCCATCTCTGTGCAGGTTGAAAGCCAAGCCAGTGGAACTGCTTTCCATGAAAGACTGTATTCATCACCCAAACACAAGGCCTTCTCTTGATTTGTCAGTCTGCCCATTACGCTCTTCAATAATCCTCCCCCTCACTTACCTAATACTTTCTCCCTCTCCCCCACCATTCCCTCCAAGTCATCTAAAGCCACCCAGCCCTCAGGTGGCCACCATTCTTCCTTTCCACAGTCTCTGAGCTGAGTTTGTGCTCGGGTCTGTAATTACACATACCCAAACATCAGGCTAACACTGCAGGGCTTCCCTGCAGAAGCTGCAATTGAGATCTATCCAGCAAAGGCCCTACATGGTGTCTCCAAAGTGCCTCTAGTTAGCAGCTAGGATCTGCTTTATGCACCTTCTAATACCCTCCCCACTCCCACTGCATGAGGCTTTCTAGCCGCAAATCCCAGCGGATCCCTGCCTGTGTTCCAGCTGTGCCGTGTGAGGCTGAGTGGCCTCCCACTGCTGGTCTGGGATTTCCCAGGTGTACATAGGTGTGTGCGAGTAGTAAGCCTGAGCTCTTTTAGATCTTACTGCATTTATGAAGGTATGGATCAAAGTCATACATACACAATGAACCCAGCATTTCCTGGAAATGCTGGTCAGGCTCAGCTGACTAAAGAGCAGACAAATAGTAATTGAGTCCAGTGCATCCTCATGGCATTAGCTCTACTTGATAGGTATGCAGCAACTGCGCAAGGTTGTGTTTGAAACCATCGTGACTTCCAGACATACAGATGCCCAGCTGGAACAACTACGCAGGAGAGTTGCAGCCACTTGGATCTACTAGATGCCCTTAAAAATCCTCCAGTTCCAGCAAGTTTGAAATTCTGGATACCAAAACAGAGCTTCTCTTGGAAAATCTAAGCATGTGACAACAGGTAAGGAAAAAAAGGTGTTGCCACTGTTGGTGGAAATGCCCACAGAGATTAGACTGGGAACTTCTGCTCTACTGTGTCTATGATTATATGCCTTCACCATCATTATACATTCTCATTCTTTTCCCTTCCAGAAACACACACAGGCGTGCACACACTCTGACACCTAAGAACACCAAGCCCTCTCCTCTCAGGAAGAATGAAGCCAGCTTCATTCCTTCTCTCTCAAACATGAATAAAAATCTGCTGATCTTACCTGAACATCTTCAGAGCTCTACAGCTAGTCCTTTCATGCCTCAGAGAGCCTATCCAGCCTCCCTATAAATGCTGTGATGGAAGTTTATGTTCCATCCGATAGTTAAATAACTGCTGGCAGGTTACCGTACCATCGCTGGATTTTCGCATACTCCTTCATGGACAGAGCCAGAGACAAAAGTCAGATACCAGCGTGAGTGCTGTGCTTACTGTTTGTGTTTTTCTTTTTGTTACCTAAAATTTGCATTTAATAGGACTGGAATGCAATGGAGTCCTTTGTGGAATCACAAGTCCCAGTAAATATGGAAGAACAAACGAGGCAGTGGAAGATGATGCCAGTCCTGCACTTGGGTCACGACCCCCCACAACACTACAGGCGTGGGGAAGAGTGGCTGGAAAGCTGCCTGTCAAAAAGGACCTGGGGGTACTGGTTGACAGCTGGCTGAATATGAGCCAGCAGTGTGCCCAGGTGGCCAAGGCAGCCAATGGCATCCTGGCCTGTATCAGGAATAGCATGTCCAGCAGTAGGAGGGAAGTGATCGTGCCCCTGTACTTGGCACTGGTGAGGCCACACCTCAAATACTGTGTTCGGTTTTGGGCCTCTCACTACCAGCAGGACATTGAGGTGCTGGATTGTGTTCAAAGAAGGGCAACAAAGCTGGTGAGGGGTCTGAAGCACAAGTCCTGTGAGGAGCAGCTGAGGGAACTGGGGTTGTTTAGCCTGGAGGCTTACTGCCCTCTACAACTACCTGACAGGAGGTTGTAGTGAGGTGGGTGTCAGTCTCTTCTCCCAGGTAACAAGCAATAGGACAAGAGGAACTGGCCTCAAGTTGCACCATGGGAGGTTTAGTTTAGATATTAGGAAAAATTTAATCAAGGAGAGGGTTGTCAAGCATTGGAACAGGGTGCCCAGGGAAGTGGCAGAATCCCCATCCCTGGAGGTATTTAAAAGATGGGTAGATGAGATGCTTAGGGACATGGTTTAGTGGTGGGATGGCAGTGTTAGGTTTACAGTTGGACTCGATGATTTTAAAGGTCTTTTCCAACCTAAATGATTCTGTGATTCTAAGATGTTGGATGAAAATTACTAACCTCAGTACAGAAAAATCACGATAAAAACAAAGTTCCAAAGTCTCTGGGGTGACACTGTGTAGATAACCTGGCAGCTTTAAAAATTATGAGAGATGCTGATGAAACCTTGAAAAAGTTCAGATTCAACCAGCACTTTCCATTGTACATGAAAAACATTAGGGCTAGTAAAATGGATGATGATTAAAGGAATGGCACTGGGTTTGGGGAGTACTGGTTGCATTTTGTGTAGGGAGATAAAGGGGAATATTGTTTGAAATGCTAATGCAAAGTTAGGAAGAACATAGTGTCTATAGGAAGAAATGCTACCTGTTTTCTCAGTAAGAGTTCAGAAAAAGAAGAGGAAGAAGGATTTTTTCCCCACCCTGAAGAGTTTTGTTGTTTCTTGTGGGTTTTTTGGTGGTTGTTTTTTTTTAAATCAGGACTACTCATTAATGATCAGAAAACTTGTGATTCATTAAGGAAAGGAATATCTGGAAGACCACTGAACCAAAATCCCAAAAGCCTTTAAAAGGCACAGATTACATGATACTAAAAAATCCATTTTAAACTATTTCACTAAAGACTATAGAAAATGAAACAGCAAAGGAAATCAACATGCCAAACAATGTCAGCAAAACAGCAGCTGGCAAAATGTTCAAATGCCAAGCAAAAGCCCGGCAATTGTAGCAACGAGCCAAACTAGTTCACAAAGATGTACACACAAGGCAGCAAAATATTTGGGTTAAAGATGGAATGACTGTGAATAAACTCCTAAGCAGGATAAAGGAAGAACATGCAATTTCTGAGAATACCTAATAAAACCAGGCACAAATGGCTCATATAAAACAGACAGAGCACCATCAGGGAAAGTGAAAGCAGAAATAGAAATAACTGAAATAAAATTATTTACACACAGAACAAGCTTGAAATGTCAGAGTAAAATGCCGCACTGGGTGAGAAATTCCAGACCTAAGTAACTGGGCAGCATCAATTCGGAGAAAAGGCAAAATGCTGAAATAAGGGGGCAGCGGTATACCCAGACAACCGACTAGTTTCCATCAAAATCCCAGGGAGAGCGCATGTGTTTGGCCTAAGCAAGGTGTATGCAACTACAGAAAATCAGCTTCTTTAACAAACCTGACCCAGATCTGAGTGAGCCAGTTGCCTCAAACAGAGTTGTACTCACAGAAAAAGCTATGTTTCTCAGAGACAAAAGAATATTTATAGAAGACATTAGAGATCACTGTAGCTTGCAGATTTTTTTACAATGCTAAGGACTTTTTCTTCTGATGTGTTTGGTAGATACCGCCTCATGAAACTCTCTCATAGCATGCTTGGCAGCTGTGACATTTCTGTGCAGATGCAAGGACCTGTCTAGGTGTTTCCAGGCCTGGTTTCTACCTGACACTTGCTCCTACTCAGCCTTTTTTGCATAGAGGAGCAACTTGGCAGAAAGTCTGTGGCTAAACTGACACCCTCCCCAACCCATTGTTCTCCTATCATTAGGTCTATCAGTTCCTCAATTTATCAGCTACATTTTTGTGAGTTTACGGCATCCCATGCCCACATTTTATGCCTCCTTTGCACTATATTTGCCTCAGCCTGGGTGCAACATCTCAGTGTGCAAGGATGTTCCAAAAATTCATTCTTTGGTGATTAAAATCTTTTAGCTTCTGTTTTAGATTTGGTTGGACTAATTTATAACCATTCATTTTTGTTCAAATGCTACTGTTAAAGTACCAGCATTATCATTCAGGTTTTATGATTTCTTTTTAGGAAGACTTCAAAATTTAGTTTGGGCTGAATTTTTCTAGTGGCAGAGATTCAGAGATTGTTCATGGATATCCCACAATAAATAATAATGTAAAAGTCTGTAACAGTGTAGATCTGTGCCTGGTATAGTTCTGCTTATGCTATTTCATGTTTTCTCGTGTCTATTTACCTAATTACCAATAGGTAGAACAAATGTACTGTTTACATTAGTCAGAAGGCTTTTAAATACAGTTTCTAGCACTAAACTTCATGTACGGTTGGTGACAGCACATAAATCTTAGATGTTCTCTGTCATCAGCTACACTTCATATCCCACACAGACATCAACAATTGAAATGTATTAGGAAACTAATTTGACACACTGTTGAAATAATTTTAAGGTGCACAGATACCTAACAGTCTTGGCATGTACCCTGGGAAGCAAAGGAAAGAAAAGTTAGAGGAAGCAACCTATTTTCACCTTCCATGCCTCTCCCAAAGGCATGAGCATTGTGAAAGTTACCCTTCAAATTAGCAGCTCAGCTTTGCATCTTCATATGCCTGGGGACCCCCATTACCTGTCTCACCAGCTCACTCAGCACCAAATAGCCACATGGCCAGTCACAGACAATCCTTTAGTCCCAGTTCACTTTTTGTCAGCTCCTTCTTCTCTTAGAAATGTGCTGGCACTGCTGCACTCTTCACTCCCTGGCACAAGGTATGATTAATGACAGTTCTTAAAAACTACAAATGCCTTTTTTGTCAGCATGACCAACAACTGGCGTTTCATATGCTAGCAGCTTCATCAGTCTTCAGGCAGGAAACAAATCATGACACATTCCCCACAGGTCAGAATAAATGTTCCACTGTGGGACTTCTTTATCATTACTAAAAGAGAAATGCACCTAAGAAAGCACCCAAGATTCATTCTGAAAAATCCTTCAAAAATTCCCTTTAGTCTGCCTTTGCTCAGTGCTCCAGGACACAGGTTGAGGGAAGCACAGAAATATGTGCCTACACTGAGCCCTTTTTTGGAAAAAAAGAAAAAGGGTTGAAAAGTTAGAATCATAGAAAGAATCACTTTGGTTGGAAAAGACCTTCAAGATCATAGAGTCCAACCTTTAACCTAACCCTGCCATCCCACCACTAAACCATGTCCCTAAAAGTTGAGAATAAACAAAAGATACATCATCTACAATATAGTTTCACTGAACCAGTAATACTAATTTTGGTTAGGCTGCATGAGGGTTTAAATTCTAATCCCTGGTTTGCAATTACTCGTAATTGTCTTCTGACAAAAATTTCCCATGCCTCATTTATCCAGTTGCTGAATTTGTGAAGTTTAAGGAAAAAGTTTCAGCCTCTTTCATCAGGAAAGTGGGGGGAATTCCTGGTTTGTTACAATCTTGTCTCCAAACCCTCTCAAACCTGAACAATGTGTTGAAAAAGAAAGTTCTCGCTTAATTAAGTGACTTTGAAAATGTCTTGCTAGATGCATGCTGTCAGGGCATTTGTGCCACAGCCAGGGAGGATTTAAGATGACTTTCCTACATGAGAAAAGCCAGCCCATGGTTATCAGACCCTCTGTCCTGATTTGCACAGAGTTCCCCTGAGCTACTTGTCTGTGAGCCTGGACTATCAGCCAAAGTCTTCCACTCTTTTGCTAAGAAAATGGGCATTTTCTTTCAGAATCATCTGGGGGAAGCTGTGGTCCATTTTACTCATGGCTTTGAGCTATAGTTATCAGAGTCCTTGGGCTCTTCACAATTGCTCACATTGCACATGGAGCTGCACCACAACATGGTCCTGTTGAGCACAAACCCACCCACCAGTGTGTGCTTAGTCACAGGGTGGCTGCCCAAAAGCAGATTCAAAGGAACCCACACCATTTGCCACCTGACAAGCCCACTGCCAGCTGATACTCACTTCTGAGTAATGCAACATGATTGCTCAGCAACAGCTTCTGCTTTGCAAGTAGATACTGGGAGCTGTCATTTAGCCAGTTATTAATCCAGTTAATGTGGGCTCTCTACTCATTGCACTGTGCAAATTTTTTGATCAGCGTAATGAGTTACTAAATTAACTGTCTTATAAATGACACTATAGCCATCTTCCCAGCACAACTGTTTGATCTGACTAATTTCCCTAAAACTATATTAACTGACATTAATTATAATCTTACCCTTCAGGTCTTTCTCAGCTAATCCCTTAACCACTTTTCCCTTATTTTACCATGACTGAATCAGGCTAACTAACTTATAATTAGTGGTATCATTCTCATTCTCTTTGAATATTGATGCAATATTATCACTGAGACTTGATTTTCTGATGTTTTTCCATCATTCCAAAATTTGTTAAAAATTATCAGAAATGCAGAAGTCAACTCGGCCAATTCTTTTATGACTCGTAGGAGCAAACAATTTGGGCCTGCAGATTTAACAATGTTAGCAGCTGTTACTTAGCATGTCAATAATTAGTGGGTCAGAAATTTAATTTGACACATATATATCATACTGCTTTCTTCCAAATATAGTAAAGAAATTACTATTCTGTCTTTTCTGCACCATTAGAAGCAATTTTATCAGCTGCATCTAGCTATGGCCTAACATTTCTGGGTTTGAGTTTTTAATACTACTGTTCTTAAATAACTTGATATTGTCCTTTGACCTTCTAGCCAGAGACCTTCTTCTTTGGCAGTCTTATCTTCCCATACCTATTTCCCAAGATTTGTGGTTCCTCATTCATCATTCCTGTGACCTGTTTCCAACTTTTCTGTTTGGTATAAATTATTTATTTATTTCTAATCATGGCTTTCCCTTAGCAACTGAAAACAGTATGGCCAATGTTCTTTTCTTTGACAGTGACTTTTGGATAGCTAATAAACCCTCCTCAAGAGCCACCATCTTCCATTGACACTGTTCTGCCCAGATATATTTTTCCAACTGATTCTGCTTGTAACTTTCTTGAGATTTGATAAATTAAAGCTTTTGAAGCTGTCTGTGTTTGGGACTCTCCTGTGGTTGGCCACGCTAAATATAATCAGGCTGTGAACACTGGTCTCTTGGCAACCACCAACTTTCAATTCAGTAACTTTCATCTTTATTCCTTGTAGTGAAGTCCAAAATATTTACCTTATGCTGGTAAGGCTTCCAAGTTATGTAAGTGACATTTTACCAGCTTTTCAGAAAAAGTGGTTAGGTCACCATCCCTTTGAATGCAGAAGACAAGATTAGATCTCTTTCTAAAAGACAGTCTTTGATCTAGTTCTGAAAAAACATTATCCAGCCTCTGCACAGGAAGGGTGAGCCTAGGTGAGCAGGGAGGTCCCTTCTGGCCAGAGAGTCTGAAAGTCTCTGAACAAAAGAAGAAACTCTATTGATGTTTAATTGGTAACTACAAATCTTCCAGTTTTTAATTTCCCCATAACAGGGCAGGTTTGAATTCTGCCCATTGTGGAAACCTGCTTAGGTGTAACTCATTAATGTAATTGCTAGTTTTCTAACCCTTCCAAGCTAAAGGGTTGGTTGGCTCTTTTCATAGTCCTCTTATTCTCTCCTTCCACCCTGCTACCTCAGTTGTATTTTCCTAGACAGTGTTAGCTGGCACACTGATCTATAGGCATTCAGGAATCTTCACTTGTGATTTCTCCCTTCTTGCAGGTGCACAGCAAAAACATGAGAGGCAAAAGACGTAAGTTAGAACATGAGAAATTCCAATTATACATCAGATTTCTTGGTTTGGTTTGGGTCGTTTTTTACCTTGAGAGTAGTCAGAAACTGGAAGAGGTTGCCCAGAGAGGTTACAGGATCTCCTTCCCAGGAGGTGTTCAAGACTCAATTGGACATGGCCCTGAGCAACCTGATCTAATTCGACTTGCTTTGAGCAGGGAGGTTCCCCTAGATGATTCCCCAGAGGTCCCTTCCAACCTAAATTATTCATGGTTCTATGATGTACAGGCGTAAAACAAGGCACTTCTATCTTCCCTGTATAGTCCTACCTCTGAAGTATTCTGATGCTGCTCATGACTTTTTGTAGGATAAAACCAGAAATATTGCACTGAAGGAGGTCTTTGAATGATACTACACATAGGCAGATACATCTGTCTCAATGAAAGAGGCTTTGACTATACCGTTCTTGCACAACACTAGTTTTGGTACATTGCTCCTTCAGCCTACATAAATGAATGCATTGGGCAAGACAGGTGGAGTGCTATAATGCATGCAGGGATTTCTGAGCTTTGAAGAGCTTGCCTTTGCAATATAAATGTAAATCTAGAATGCATAAAAAATATGTTTGTGGATTATATAATCCTTTTTTTGCACATTCTGATAGACCAAATATTTCAGAGCATTGCTAATAAACTCCACAGCTTTTCACCTGAGTTTGCCAGAATTGTAATGAGGTAACAGAAGTACATTAAATAACCTTGAAGAATAATTCAAGATCCATTGGTTGTTATATGTAATGCAATTTCAGGGTGAAGTACTTTGAGTTCTAGAAGTTACAGTAGTTCAAAGAGAAGAGCCTAATGATGAGGGATGACAGAATACAGTGGGAACTGCGGTGTGGACCAGATAGATTTTTAGGAGACCATAACTACACAAACAGTCCATCAAACCTCCTGGAGTTATATATAATTAGAAAAAATTAGATTTTTTTTCCTGGTTCATACACTGTTAATATAGTACGCACTCACACAGAGGTATATATAGGCATCTAATGTAATGGTCTTAAAAGATAAGGTAAGCGAGTGTCTTATACAGAAGTGTATAATGTACTGTGAAGAACACGGGTACACATCAAGAAATAGAGACAAATATTTACCAGCAGAGTGACTATAGCTTTTATAACATTACTGCACTTCTGAAAGGGAAAAAACCTACTCCTGAGAGTCTTTTACAAGGATGATAACCTGTTAATAAACAAACAAGCTTAAAATGCATTCATATCCTAATAAAACAGAATTTCCCACTAAGCTTACTATAATCAAGCAAGATAATGCCTAAATTAACATTACAACTGGAATAAAGTGAATTAATGTATCTTTAAGATATAGTATGAAGTCAACAACTGCATTTCAGATGAACGCAAGTGGGATTCAGATTGTCGAATTACCTGAGCCTTAAAAATGCCTAACAATGGTAATAGAACAAACATAACCTTCTTTCAGTCTCTTTGAGGCAGCTGCTAGACTTACCAAAATTGCTGTTTACTGAGCAACTTGTGCAATTTTCCATTATTCAACCTAATTGCTCTCATTTCATTCAAAATGGCTTAAACCCCTCTGTTTCCCATTTTGGCAAGCTAATACTGTACAAACAGTTTCCAATCCTTGCAATGAAAGATGATTTAAGATACCAATTTCTACAGATTTGGATGCATACAAGCTATCGTGCACACACACTTAATCACAGTTTCTAAAGGTTACAAAAATTACTCACCAGTAGGCAAGCTATCTGTAGGCTAGTTTGCAGAGTCTTGAGCTGTAGTCTGCTTCGTATTAGCCTCAGGACAGTAGTAGTCTGCATCTTGCTGGTCCAAGAGGAAACTACCCATGCTGCTTAATTTTCTGGATGGGATCCTTATTTCTGAACTTCTCAAATGTATTGTGGGATGTCACATTTTGCATCTCTGTAATATGCTATTTTCTCCCCTTTTGCTGTCCCTTTTGACTTCAGGGGATTATCTTCAATTTAGTCCCATGTCAAACCCTGAAAATTGAACTCTTTGGCTGGCAGTTTGCATATTGTCACCCTCTTTTAAAGCAATGGGTCTCAAAACATGAAGCTCTCAGGATAAGGAAGAGACTATTGCACAGCTCTTTTATCAAATTGCATATAGGATGAATTGAGTTGATGATGATGTCAGTTTCTCTAATTTCCTCTGGCTGCTTAGTTTCATTGATGACCTAATTCACCAATATTTTCTCTGACTTCATTGATACTCCCAGTGCACCTGTCAATATTTTGTGAAACTCTCAATGATTCTTCAGCCATTCTTGGTCCTATTAGCAGTAAAGGGTCAGGGAAATAAAGTAATTTTGTTCACCCTAGGTAGAGGGAGGTTGCCCCTGGCAAAAAAAAAATTGTCTGTAGTTCCATTAGTAAGAAATTTAGTTAAGCAAAGAAAAACAGCATTAGCAGAGTATGGCATAAGAGAGTATGGAAAGAGAGGTTTAAATATGCAGGCCTCATTCAAAGGAGCTTATTTATTTCTTATTTTCCCTGCTGTCTGCAAGTGATGGCTTCAGAGAGAAACCCCACAAAAGTGATTGTAAATTGTCAACTTAGTCTCTTACATAAATATTTCTATTTTTCAGCAACTAATTTATTTTGAGCTACATATAAAAAGCAAACTATTTAAAAGCAAAATCTTCTGTTTCACATGTCAGTTCTCTTTTGATAACATTTCCACACAGTGGACTTGCACTGCAGAACAGACTACAACCATGTTCTTCCATTTGCAGCCAGTCTTTCTTTTTATTTTTTTTAGGAGGACTGCCAGAATCTGTTAAGCTCTGGGAGGACTTGAGTTTAAAAGGATGTGCTCTCTGCTGTGGTCTCAAATGTCAAAAATATATCAGTTAGCACTGAAAAAAGAGTGAGTGAGGCTATAAGATGCATGGGCAGGAGCACTTCAGTAAATCAGCATATATACAGGGTTATGTGCTTGTAAGCTTATTGCCCAAATCTAAATTTTATATATTTAATTAATTCCCTTGTATGTTACCATCATTTCCACATCAAAGAATCACATTTTGTTTAAACAAGTTGCTACACCAGAAGCCATGAGAAAGAAATCCTCTCCAAATGCACTGGATACTTTAATCTTCATCTCACGAAACTCAAGCACTGTATATTAAATAAACCTTGCTCCCAGTTTCCTTAACTGGAACAGCCTGTAGGATGCAGCCAATTAAATAACCTTAAGGACTGAAGTTTCAATATAGTTTCCCCTGCCCCATAATAGTAAATGCTTCTTTCTCTGAATCAAAACTAAAGAGGGTGTGCCTGAGAGCTCCAACGCAAGTCTCATTCCTGAACAACTGTTAGGACTTGCCAAAACGGGACCCAAGACCAGCAGAATTTTAAATCTCATTCTTTCCTGAGGGCTAGAGTGTTCTCCCAGGCACTGCTGGCCATTGCTCCTAGGAACTGCAGTAGGCATTTTCTATGAGATTTCCTTTAATCTCTAGAAGTTTTTGCCATACTATGAGATGCGAAGGTATTTTCAACAGACATTGGCAATCCCCAGTGACTGAAGACCTAACCAAAAGCAATGCAGGAGCTGCTCCTGGCAGAGGAGGGAAAAAGTCTGTCCAGTTAGGGCCAAATTCTCTGAAGTTTCTCAGTACCTTAGATGGCTCCTGGGCTGAATTTAAGGCATCCAAACACAAAATGACAAACATGAAAGCGTCTTCTCAGCTCTTACTTAACCTAAATTCTATAAGCCTCCAGGGTTTCAGGTGACAAAACTTGAGATGCTTAGAAAGGTTTCATTAACTCAGGCCCTAGCAAGACCCAGTCCCAACCAAGACCCAGGCTTTTCCTCTCTGTCTTGTTTGATGGACTTTACATAGTTGGTTGCCTCAGAACATATTTATTGAATCAGCCTGCACAAAATTGAATTGCACGTGCTTATTCCTTTTGAAATATGGTTAGAAGGATGATGTCTCTCTCTGCCTATTAGATGGGGACTATTTTTACAGCTGCTTAGTGGTTAGTCTCCTCATTCAGAGGTGGAGAGGGTGCAGGCCAATTCCCAGTCCTGGCTGTGAGACGTCTGTATGCTTCTGTCTCTCACATTATGGAATAGCACTGTAGACAGCTGTTCCCTGGTGGATGACAATTCTCAACCACTCCTGAACCTGTGAAGTAGCAAAAGGGAATACTGCTTTCGCTGTGTGATAAGAGCAGTCTCACAGAAGAGGTCATTCCTGGTCTCCTTTTCTCAGACCCAAGCCACCGCCAATGCATTTGGCATATAATTATTTCATTGCAGAACTCTTAATACCGTCCTGAGAGCAGCAATGTCCCAGAGCTCCATGTCCAGAGCTCCCATGTCCCAAATGAAGTGCTAGAAAATGGAGGTCATTCTGCTCCTTCTCCTTCTCTGACCCAGAGACTTTGTAATTCTTCTCTGCAAAGTAGAACTGGTTCAGAAGTGATTTGGTCCTACTCCAGGACTGCCTTTAGCCTGGTACATGGAAAAGTCCTGCAGTGTGAAAAAGTCAGAATCTTCTTGAGGACTATGAACCTGGGCCTTCTATGTCCTGAGTGAGTGGCCTGGCTCCTGAAGAGAAAGGGGATCTACTTGAGCTCTGATAGAGCTATGCATCCTTCTTTTTAAAAGGAGGTAATGAAGCTGTCTATTAGCAGAAGAGGCTTCTAGACTATGAATCCTGAGGGAAAGCAGGTACCTATTAGCACAGAATAAGAAAGCCACATCCTAGAAAGTGGTCAGATTGAAGATGTATTTGTGCTGGCTTCTTCCATTGACCTGTGTAGGTGGCTCCTTCCTCAGTGTGCTAATGTCAAAATTTCCACACTGAGGCATTGCATTCTCCCCATGAACTGTGCAAACTCTATCTTTAGCATTTCTTGTTTTCTGGATGTGGGCATGCAAAGCCTTAATTACAATAGGAGTCTTGCTGTAGCCAGGATAGTCTTAGTGAAGCAAGATTTGTAGAGATGATGTTTTCTACTGGAGCAACTCATGTAACAGGAAAAAGAAAGCAGGCTGTCAGGCCTTTTTCAAGCCTTGTCAAGCTCTTCTTGTTTGTTTCATCAGCATTTGGATCTAATAACATTTCTTTGTCTACAAAACTTGTCTTATCAATTTATGGCAAAGAATATATTACCACCTTTCCTATATTTTTAAATTTGTCCCATACAAGCCATTTAGGGAATACTCCATGCCAGGGTTGTTTTCATTTCTCTGACTGAGCTGTGACTGAGACAGTACAAGCAAGACAGTTTGGTTTCTCAGTCTTATTGGACTTTGTACACTCAGGCCACTTAGCAGAGGTTTTGGCCTTAGTGGTACCCAGAGGCTCTAGAGGGACTATGCTAAAACAATTTCATAATCATACCTTTAGAGTCTCAAGATACCCTCTAACAATACTTTGGGTAGTTCCCTGTTGTTTACTGTAACACACCTTTGTTTGGAGCTCATCTTCCTTTTTAATCAGTCCAGCATTTCTGGATCAGCATTTAATATTCTGTGGCTAGTGAAGAATATCTTGGCATCCTTTATGCCTTTAACAGAAAACTGAGATCCTACACAGAGCTAAGGGGGTTCTCTCACCATAAACTGGGTTGTGCTCTTTGCCACCATTGCCATCACCCCAGATTTGGGTTGTTCACTATTTCTCACCAGCCTCCCCAGTGGCTACTTCAACCTTAGGCAATGGATCACACAGTTCCTCTGGAAGCTTTCTGGGGTTCCCAAGGAAGGCAGCACTTACTCACCTTCAGGCCACATCATTTCCTAGGGCACTAAGATCCCTTCCTTCAGAATGTCCTTTACGTCCCTCCCAGAAAATCCAAGACCAGCTTTCTGAGAAAACCTCTCAACAGACTCATGTGATTCAGGACACCGGATTTACTGGCTTTTGACCACTTTATCCCATGCTTTTCCCACTCTGGCAAGTACCTACAAAATGTCTGTCTACCCTAAATAAAATCTACCTGTAACATTAAGCTCGTAAGTAGTACCTGCATGTATGAGAATCAAAGTTTCAGTCATCTGCACTTGGGTCCTCTGGCAACTTGGGGCACCTGCTGAGCATGAGCTGCTCACAACCATCACACCTGTGCTGTGGATGGCAGGCTTATGTCCACATGTGCTTCAGTTAATCTCTTGCACATCATCTTATCGCAATGTGTTTTGCAGTATCACAAGCAGCTCCACATGGCAAATGCACCCCTGCTCCACAGTTGTGAATTTCAGCAAGGCTCTGTGCCGTTGATAGCATCCTGTCCTTGCTGCTGTGTACCTCCAGGAGAAGCCTCTACAGAGCTGGAATCTAGGCTGCAAGGAAACATCTTTCCAGATACCTGCCAGTTTTTAGGTTTTTGCTGTATTAGAAATACACAGAATGTTTACTGTGACCGATTTCAACAAAGAACATTTCCTCCTTCTATGTATGCTACCTTGGAGATCTCAGTCCTTACTTTGTATCTTCATATTGTTTTTCCAATTTCAAGGTTTCTCTTTCAGCAACAGACAAAAAAGTGGCTGAATAGTTGCTGAAAATCCACTCTTAAACCCAGGCTTTCAAGTTCAGTCTGTCTTTCTGAATAATTGCTTACCTTTTCTTCATGATCTAACATCAAATATTTTTCCTCCCCCTAGCAGTCTTAGTGTTCTCACTAACCTAGTCTTAAAAACCTTCATATCTGTTGCTAACTCCTAATTCTATTCGAAAAAATCCCTGCCTCTCTGTGGTCTTCTTACGTAATTTTTATGTGTTTCCATTAACACCTGATCTAGTTTCTCTTTCCTTTCCTACGCACTGTCTCTGTCTTGCTCCAAGCCTTTTAGATTGTCTTCTGATTTAGCCACATTGGTTTCCTATTTCAGATGCCACTCAATGAGTTGTTAAGAGAGAATCACAGGCAATACATTGCAAACTGAGCTATCAGCATCAAGTATCTATTATTATCAATAACAGTATAGGCAAATACGAATACATAGCAAACCTTTCGCCGTGAGCAAGGAACCAAATCCCACCACATCAAAAGTTACTCAGGGTCATACGAAGGGCACTACCTCCTCATTCAACTGCACCCAGCCTGGCTGGCTAGTGATTTGACTCAGATGAAAACTGAACTCAATAAATTTGTGCAACATTCAGTATAAATTGTGAGACTCTGCAGACAGAAAGACAAAGAATATTTAGCATTTCCAGTTTGATTACTTCCAGTACAATGTTTAGGTCTCATCCGTCATTACTTTTGGTGACATCTTAGAGTGGGGGGAAGATACTCCAGCATCTTTGAAAAGCCTATGCACCTCTCCTGTTTTCCTTGTTAACTACAAGTCTAAGTTGCAAGCAAGTAGAAAAATCGAAGCCTGTAAAAGCTCCTAGGTTTTATATTTTGCTGAACTTGTTTGGAAAACACTTAAATTAGATCTAATTAGATTTTAATCAATCTAGTTGAAGAAATTATTCTTTTGGCTGCTTTCATAGGAAACTTGAGTTAAAAGCAAATTATAGCTCTCTGATTGCTACAGACTGGAGAAGAAACTTCCCCCTTTTCACTCATAGCAGCCTACTTCTCTATTTTTGATCAGAGCTATTGAGTAGTTTGTCCTGGGCAAAGACAGACATGTGTAGAGAAACTGATTCGGTATTCATTTCTAATACTGTTTAACAGGCAATAGATACAGGATGGATTTTTCTCCCCAGACAGCTCCTTTTTGAATGCCATGTATAAACTGTGATTCAGACAAAAAAGTCTCAGGTATGAATAATGTTTGACCTACGGCTGGCAAGCACGACTGCAGTCATTAAGCTGGGCTTTTATGAGGCTCACTGCATGCTCATAAACCAACTTAAAACAATGGATGATAAAGTTGCAAGTTTTACTAAGCTGGCAGAATCAAAATGAGGTTACAGGAGAAATCAAATTCCATGTAAATAAATTAGCAGTACAGGAATATGAAGTTATCAGTTGATCAAAGAATTATACATACAAAAAGTCAAACACATAAGCACAACTTCTTTACTCAGTCATATAGAAAAATCAATTTGCACATACCAAGCATGGCCATCGTGGTAGAAGTATGGCCTTACATTTCTTTAATTTCCCATAAATGTTATGGAATCAGTCCTGCTAT
This sequence comes from Gorsachius magnificus, assembly GCA_034008185.1. Taxonomy (NCBI): domain Eukaryota; kingdom Metazoa; phylum Chordata; class Aves; order Pelecaniformes; family Ardeidae; genus Gorsachius; species Gorsachius magnificus. The sequence continues at coordinate 131,683,732 of CM067081.1, forward strand.
CACTGTTCTTATATAACCATCCATTCAGCTGTATTTTTATTGTGTCATCAGATCTTAAATTAACTTGGTGACTTTCAGCAGCAGAGTATTGGGGAAGGACAGGCAGTTTTCTCTGATCTCATTGGAGAAACTTCAGTCCTTGCCAACAAATCTATTTCCCATTCTATTAATGTAAGACCTATTTAAGCAAACAAAAGTGAACAGAATTTGCCAGCCCTGAAAACTAAACCTCATTCAAAAAGGGTTATTTCCTTCAGGCAAAATCCAAGCAAAGGTTTTCTTGAAGACAAGGGCTACACAGCAGCTCAGGGACACTGTGAATAACACTGACAGTTGTCAGAAGATTGAATGTGCTTTCAAAGAAGGGGAATTTCAACTTAAAAAGAGGAAGCTTCTTTTGGACAGAGGGTGCTTGCTTTAAGAAGCACATATATATTTGTGATAGGAAAGGGTTGATTTTCTGTGATCTGGGCTTTCTGCATATGGTGGAGGACAGGCACTGAGGACAGAGAAAAGAATGGACATTTCTGTTGTCAAGATCCATACCGGAGTATTTTGCTGCCTCTGAGACAGGAAGCCTGGAGAAAGAAATAAGGTACTCCCTGGTATTGTAACAATGGTTACAATTGAGTGGGTTTGCTTTTTTATTTGTCTGATAATGATTTGAGCAGTTACTGAGGCAAGCCTTGTAATGCTTCTATAAACAAGCTGGAGCATACATTTGTAAAAATGTAATTGCTATTAGTAAGGTCGCTCCACAGCTGCTCTCTATTTCATTTGAGTCACAGCTGCTAATTGTAGCAGCTTCACACACATCCCAAGCGATCAATCTATAGCAGAATGAGCCAGAGCCCATTCTATAGTGGCATCAGCACAATTATTTCCTGAATTCCTGGAGCAGGACATTTATAATCAGAAACTGGGCAAAAGGACCAAAGTGGATCTGCAGGGCATTTTCCAATTATGCATGTTAGAAGGATGGCAGTGTTAATTTACACTAGTAGATAGGAGAGTCAGGTGCTGTCTTCCCAACTACTGTAATTCTGGTGGTTGAAGGGAGGGACCCAAAACCAAAAGGCAAAACCTCTTCCTTTAGCTTTGTAAATCAGTTAATGTGCCATGAGAAGCACTGTGAGAAAATCAGTATGTGTCCCCAGAGTGACTTCTGCACTAGAAACTGAGAGCAGGAGAGCTTGGGTCATTTAACTGCACTTCTGTAAATCGCATCTTCATTTAATAATTGAGATTAATTTATCGAAAGAAAAAGTATCTCCTGATCAGTAAGCCTCCGGTTTAAGAAGCAGTATGAGGTCTCTGTCATATGCCCAGCTCGTTTTGAAAGACACTTATTGAAAATAAAGGATGTAATACCTAGGACTAAACATATAAAATATGGTATGGCTACTAATCCTTGTTAGGTGTGTTTGGGTATAGGTTAGGAAATCAATTACAGATTCATCCTTTTGTGTAAATACATATCTTGCCATCAGCTGCAGACTACTATCTGAGATTATGCCTGTACTGCATCGTGTAACCATGCTGCCATTTCCAGGCAAAGCATCCTGTGCAGAAGTAGGAGGCTCAGGAAGAAGAGGGGCAACCTGGGAGCGGGCATTTGCATTCCCTCTTCTGTACAAGGACTCTTGACGAAAATCCAGCAACTGACTGGTCTGTTAATCAGCTGGCATCCCTAAATTGTCACCTGTGTGGGAACAGGGGTGCGCTCCTTCTCTGTTTCACTGCAAAGTCAAACAGGTTAGTGTGATCTGGTGAGAAGTGAATCCAGCAATTGCTACTTCCCAGATGACAAGTTTGCTTGATTAACCTTGAGGCAAGTGCAAGGGCTGGGAAAGGAGGACAGATGTCACCTGATGTGGTACCTGTGATGCAGAAGTGGTTCAACCAACTTGCCAATTCTGTGGCCAGGCGTAGCTTAGAGTGCGGGAAAACATGTCAACCTGACCTGTCCTTTAGGAGGAACTCAGAATCAACACCACAGCTAATCCCAGTGAATGTTTCATTCTGGTTGATGACGTTCTTCCCCTCCAAATTTCCCCCTCAGTTTCACTTGTGTGGAGTACATGTTCATGCCCTATGATTTCTACTGTGAGACTGTGCATTATTAGGCAGTCGCTGTGCTCTCTTTCAGAGATACCTGCCCTTTAGTTGTGGATGAAGAATTCTGCTTGCAGAGGCAGTGGAATGCTCCATGATCTTTGGACCAAAGGTATTATTTAAATAACTGGTTAATTGTTATTAAAAGAGCAGTTTCTGGATGTTAGAGCAAAGCGAACCCAGAATCACAGAGAAAGTCATAGTACTCCTGAAGATGTTAGATAGAATAAAAGCATGTTACTGAAAGAGGGGATAGTGGGAAGGAGCACAATATGCATTCAGAAATCAAAAATCAGGGAGACGGGGGGGGTGTGTGTGTGTGTTAATGTATTAACAGCATAATTAAACAACAAGCCTAGAATTTTTAAATGTAACTTGGAGTAAAAGGTGGTTCTAAAAGAACGAGCAATATAAAAAATTTAGCAATTGATTAAAGCAGTGCCACTTTCTAACTGGAGAAGCAGATAGGAAACCCAAGTTGCCTGGGCAATAGTATGTTTTTAAACTGTGTCCGTTGTTGGATATTTATGTGCTTGTATGGCTTAGTATTTGGGTGGAGGGCATCCTAGAATTGTCTGACCTTGCCATGTTAAGGGAATTTTCTCAAGTGTGATTTCATTTGATAACACTTGTTCAAATCAGCCTGTGTTTACAACATGAGAGAAGGCTGGTACATGCATTTTTAGCAGAATTTCATTTTTAGGAGTCTCTGAGTTAGCTCTTCAGATCAGCAGTGGAAAGTCTTAGTCACAGATGTCCTGTTTCCAGGAGGCTCACAGCACTACTCATGGAGCTGCTCAGTGTTGCACAGGGTGGAAATTTTAGAAAAATTCCCTGCACTAGAAAAGTCAAAAGAGTAGGTTACGAGTTCAGCAGCCAGTTTTGTTTTGAGTTCATCATGAAACATGGGGGAGGTGTCTTCCCACAGAAGACACGTACCTGATGTAAGAAAATAATTACATGTAAGAATGGAACGTTTTGAAAGGAACTCAAGGGCAGTGAAGGAACTTAGGAGTGGAAGAGCACAGATTTGACAGTGTCTTTCAAAAGATAGAGACTACATCCAAAAATGAAAACAGGAAAAAAAAAAGAGAGCAAATGAAAACCCAGGCAAGTATACCGGATACAAAGCTCTTGTTTACTCCAAGACCTTCACACTTCACTGTGCATACTGGGTTTTCACATGCTGGATTGGGAGGAACCAGAGATAGAAAGCACAACCCAATCTCAAAATAAGTCGCACAGGGCTTTCTGGAAATGGCCTTTACTTTTGTAAAGGGAGTGAAGTTGCCTCTTTTTCCCGAACATCGATCTTGGAGTTCTTCAGGGAAGGAATCCCCCTGTACTCAGCCAAGTGGGAACTGCCTCATGACTTTTCTCAAATGGGTTTGGGCCAAACCAAAGCAGTCATGAATAGGGCCAGTAAAGTGCATGTATTCATACCGTTTCTTCTCCTTTCAGTGACTGGACTGCAGAGATGGTAAATAAAGGGTTGAGTGTGGATACTGACTGCATACTGACATAATTTCAATTAATATACTTCATTTTTCATCTCTGACATCCACACATTGGTTGTACTTGGGAGTCATGGGGACATCTCCAGGAATGGCTGGCAAAGCCTCCAAAGGCAAGAAAGACACACCACACAGTGCTAGCCTTATTTAGCAAGGGAAAACGGTTACCTCCTCGTGGACTGACCTCACATAATTCTGGATGTCAGAGATAATTTTTAAGCCCTGGGTCTTTAAACCACTCCGATCTCACCAGTTATCACTGTCATCGTGAAAAAGTGCCACTTCCAGAGGTGGATGCAGCCCGCATGTGAACAGAAAAACTTGCATATCTGTACACAAACCCACAATGCTCTGAAGTGGAGCAGAATGCTCATGCACTGGGCCATGGTCACAAGAAACGCAGCTTGGTGTGCGCCACTTGCCCGCAGCAAAGTCTATCTTTCCCCTCTTACTTAGTTCCCTTTGACTGCTAAACAATTCTGGGACATAACCAGACTTTCACCAGCCTGCAGATATAAAACAGAATTGAGCACGGAATTTGTATTGAATATGCCAAAGAAATGGTGTACATAGCCAACACAGAAACTGTGTAATGCTCCTTCCTCCCCTCAGTCTTCTGGACACTGGCTCCAAGGATTTGCATTGGCTCCAAGGATTTGCATTTGCTGGTTTAAGGCATCTTGTAAAAAAAGGAAGTGAAGCTGCCTGCAGCACTGAAGTTTTAGCGGCCCAATTAATGATTCAGCAACTCTCTATAAAGCAGCTCATGTAAGAGAAGCAGCTTGTCACACTCAGTGACCTCCCTCTGCAGGGAATGTGGGTGTACACCCCTCTGCAGACTCATGGGATCCTTCTTCATGCAGCCATCCCCAGCAACGCGCCTTCTCCAGGAAGACAGCAGCCAGAAAACCATGTAGGATCTTTGAGACTTCTGTCCTCACAGCTCCAAATCCAACCCATAAAGAAAGGCAAGCAGTGTTATCTAGTATTTTTGCCTGGGTTTTATTTCTCTCTCTCACTTTATTTTCAGTTCCGGTTTTGGTCTTTGCTGCTGTGAGACAGTCATTGCAAAACATGCCTAGCTATAGCACTGCAGTCTCTCCACTTATGTTTCCAGTTGCTAAACTGTTTTAGATTTCTCCCTTCACACACCTGCACTGGATCAAAAAAATAGGGCTATCCTTTTATTTTTTTATTTGAACCGAAGCAAAAATTCTTATTCACAGGAAGGAAATATGATTGCTGAGGAGGAGCTTCTGTAGTTTTCCATGTAGTTTTCAATTGCACTGGCAATTTCATTTAGACAATAAGTTGTGTGGTTTAATTCACTGGGGCCCAACCTAGGAGGAAAACCCCTTGGTAAAAGTTCACTATGCAGTAGGGCAGCTGGAGCAGGAAGAGAATGACCTCTGTCTACAAAAATGAATTCTGCACAACCCCTCCCTCCTCTTCTGCTACAATAGATGGATCACAAAGAAAATCATCTATACTCTCTGAGACATTTGAGCTTTTTTTCTCCTCTTTCCTAAGAAAAGGCAAGATGAACCTGGTCTGCAAAAAGTATCATTCACAGTTCTGTACATTACAGTACACACAGAGAAAACATGTCAGCAGATTGAGGGGAATTCTGTATTAAACAGAAAAAGAGACTCTTGCTCCCAGGGACCCAGGGTACAGGTAAAGACCCAACTGTACCAGCTTAAAATAAAACATGACCAAAAATGGGAAACCATCAGGAAGCTGTACTACCAGTCAGGACAGCAATCTCAGTTTTTAAGTAGTATGAGAGCTGAAGAGTTTTTACATCTACTCCAGCAAAAGAGGATTCTTTGGAGCTGTTTAAAGGAGGAGTGTGAAGGACCTTGGCAAGGGTGGTGTGGAGGCTTCTCCCAAATATATGGAAAAGGCACATGAAAAACACAGAGGCACTGCTAAAATGCCAACCAGCAACCACAAGCCAGTCAGATGCAGGTGCCATTCTCTCACTGGTGCATGGGAATGACATTCGGCTGTTTACCAGGATTATAGGCCCCTTTTACCACATGAACCCAAGCAACCATACAAGTGTTTTGCTTATGAGATGAGTCATAGGGGTTTTGTCTTTTTTTCTAAACAGATACCAGTTTTTTGTGAGCATAAATTATGTACTGTTTAGCTTCAACTCTTTAAACCATATAGGATTTCTCTCAGTTATCTTTTACTGTCATGAAGGATAGGTTCCTGTTACAAAACTAAAGGTCACACACTTCATCGCTTCTGGTAGCTGACATCATCACGCTAACTCCCCCACCTCCTCCTTCTGTGTCACCCTCTCCTCCCCCTCTACTTTCAATTCCCCCATCTTCTTCCCCACACTGTCAGGCCAAGCACGCTCCCCATTCCTCTTTCCTCTGCACAACGCGTTTTGGGTTCTCGTCCTGTCCTTTGCACCCCAGGGACTCTGTGTTCCTCCCATGGCATACCCCGTCTGTAGTAATCTTGTGCCGCATCACCTTCTCTGTAAACCAGAGGTCTGTCATGGCATGCTTTTTGTTGCTAAAGGCTGTGAAGCACACAAAAGTCCTTGCACCAGTCCATGGGAAAAGGTGAGATTACCTTTCTCAATAGCCTCTCTCTTGCTAAAACTATCTTGTTTTACCACTTCTTTGGGAGTACTGGAGAACGTACTGGAGTGTTTTCAGTCTCTAAAGTATTTCTTTCGTTCTTCCTTCTTACAGCATCATGGAGGTCTGCGTATTCTTCCTTTATGCTATGATACTTCTCCCAGGTAAAAGGCACATTTTTAATTGTAAAAACTGGTCTGATTTTTTGTGTCCTGCTATGTGATACTTTCGCATCCACCAAGAAGCTCATTCCTTAGCAGTAATCAATCATTTCTGTTGCACAATCAAGGTCATATAGCCTATGTGGCACGTATTTAAACTGTGTGCAAGGACTCTATAAAATATATAGTAAGTACTTCCTCTCTTCAACTTTATATCTTTACATTACACTTATTTTATGTTGCTCTTAAACATTCAATTTAAATCTACCTTTAAAATGTGTGTATATCACCTCTGTATATTATAGCAGAGAGCAGTATTAAACTGAAAACTGACAGTTTGATACGGGACAACTGGAGTTCTAGGCAGCCACGGAGATCATTTTGCAGTCTGGTGCTCGAAGAGCAGTCAAAACTTTGCACCAGGATAAAGACTGTAAATCTGTTCCTCCTTTTGAACACAGCAGAGGTGTTTGTACCTTTTGGGATGGAGGACTGCATTTCTCATTGCAAGAAAAGATGGTCCTCTCGGCCCACTGCCACCCATAATAATGGATACATGCACTGATGAAAGTGGGAGAAAAATCATCCCTTGTGTAATACAGTTCATGCTTTCTTTGTATGAAGGCATAACTGTGTTTATTGACTATTTCTGTTAACAAGATCAACAACAGAACAGTTAAATCTGACATTTAATCTGTCATTAAACTCTAGATTAATTACAGAACACTTAAATCTGACATTTAATTTGTCATTAAACTTTAGATTAATTCTTCAGTGAGACTGAAAGTGTTCACCTGTTTCTGACCTTCTGGTCATAATTCCCTAGGCACCAACATTTACCACATAGTGTGCACTTCACATTTTCTTCAAAACTGCAATGCTTTAAAAAGAAGTTGTGCAACTACCTCCTTTGTGGCAGAATCTCGTTACACTCAGGATACAAGAATGGTTTGGAACTTTGGCCTGCAGATAAGTCTTCTAAAATATAGACACTCTTGCAACCTCTGTGTGGTAGGCCTTCCTTGGAAAGTAAAATATAGGAAAAAAAAAAAAGTAATTTTATGACCTGAACTCCACAAGTTGGTTTGAAGAACTAGGTGTCCTGTCATACCCAGTGGGAGAATTTGTGTCTAAATGCTGGTGTTTTTTTTATTGCTACTGTGGTTAAGTGCTGACTCTGTGAGCACACATACTTGGTGTTCTTTTGTAGCTGATGGAAATCTTAACTTCTTCTCTCTCTTTGTCTAAGGTATTGCTGCCAGTGTGCATCCGGTGAAGTCATTTCTCTACCACACTGCATACCTATCCTGCTATTTTCCAAACTCTCAGAAAACCGACATAAAGGATTTAAGAGTTTTTTGGCAAAAAGGCGCTGATGAAGTGGTGCACGAAGTATACTATGGCCAAGAAAAACACGATAACCTTAGTCCTAAATATATAAATCGCACCAAGATGGATATGGACAAATGGACCTTGCAATTGTTAAATGCAGAAATTGTGGACGAGGGACAGTATGTGTGTATTATACAGCACAGAGATAAAGGATCACCAAAGGTCATACACACATCTGAATGCTTACTGCACATCATTGGTAAGTAATCTTTTCTTAATTGTCATCTGGTCTGGAGGGTCCAGTTGTTCAGTCCAGAAATGTGGTACTGTCCCCAAGCCACTGAAGATGTACCTGCACTGGAGTAGAATTTCTGAAGATAGACAAGAGCATTTTCAATAGAAAATCCTCAGCTCTGAATGAAAAGTACTCAGGCGGAAGCAATGAGAAGTAGAAAATGAGGCAATAATTTGCTCAATATTGTATCATTCCTGATTCTCACTCTGTCATACTTTATAGTGAAAACCATTCTGCCTTCTTCCTCTTGCCTCCTGAAAGTTTTATGGCTTTTAGGACTCTGGAAAATACACTTCTTTATTTGCATCTGATGTACTTCTTCTATTAAAAGTAGCAGTAGTTATCATCACTGGTGGTGAATTACAATTGAAACATAACAAGATTTCTGCAAATACCCAGCTACTTTATGATCATATAAATCACAGGGAAAATAAAGAAAGGAGCAGCTCACATGTGGAGGAGTAGAAATTCATATGTTCAGTTAAGGGAAGACTGAAAATATCTCTGAAGAAAAAATGCATGCATTGATGAGATTCAACCAGATTTCTTCCATGTTATCAGAGGAAAAGGCAGCAAATCTTTTAACAGGGAAATGGAAGTGAGGAAGCAATCTTTTCTAATATTTTTAGTAATTCCTAATATATTTTCCTAATGTTTTTCTATTTTGAACTGTTCTGTTAGTAACTTTTGTCCATATGCCTATGTTCTCTCTTCCACTATGACAGTGCTAGTCATTAATAACAGCTTCTAACTTCCACTGGTGTTTTCAGGCTTCAGCATACTGCTTCAAAAGAGAACAGGCCATGTGTAACAGCAGCCAAAAATGGAGTACCGGGATGTCTGAGCCTATCTAGCTTTGTGCTACCAGGAATTGTTCCCTTGATCCACAGATAGAAAACCTAGATTGTTAATTTTGATTCTCCCAGAATCTACTTGTCAAGTATTTTCAGCAAAGTTTTAGAACTAAGAAACTCATAATGTGCACTCGGTATCAAGGCCTTCAATTGAAGAGATGCTTAGCATCACCTGTTCAGTTAATTCAAGCAGTTAAATCAGTTACCAGCTTAGCCAGCATCTGAGCAACATGTTACAGAATTCTCATACTTTAGCACTAAAACTCTTCTGGACCTTTTAAGGTTTAACTTAGGAAGATTTTAAGCTATGTGCTGCTGTGTTCCTTCCAAATGATTCTCTGTTCAATAAGCTCCCAAAAGAAGGAACAGTATAAAATCATATTAAAAAAACTTAAAAATAATTAGAAGAAAAATACAACTGTTGAAATGTACCTGTGCTTACCTACTGTTTCCTGGTTAGAATCTCAGATCATACATTGGTTTTTTTTGTAGTATGTCATGCCACACTTAAAATGGACATAAGAAAGATTCAGTGCTGTACAAGAATGATAGGGCAGTCATACATATGACTGTGACCAAGCTCATTCAGAAATACTGAAGAAACTTCTAATACAGTTTACGTGTGTTATTTATATGTATTACATTAGGATAATATATAGATAGATATATGTATATGTAGTGTGTACAGACAGGATGATTTATATAATAACAAAGAACACAGATCCAGAAAGAAGGGAGGGCTTCACAATGGAAAGCTTTGGCTCTTAAAACAGGCAAACTAGGAACACAGTGACTGGAAATTAACTGGAAATTTTGCTGCTATAGCATGTCTCTAGTGCTTTCTTTGGATGGATCAATAATGGAAGTAGGTGAGACTAGGGAAGCTATTTCAAAATATGCGCTATTCGAAGTGCTGGGAGTGAAACTGATCTCTGAATAGAGACTTAACAGTTTTTGTGTCCTCATTTTAAAGGGGATGTTGAAAAAACTAAAAGCATGAAGAAAAGCTCTACTAGAGTTATCTGAAGGCTGGAAAAAATACAGTGCGACTGGAGACATTAAAAGATTGCTCTGATTACCTTACAATACAGAAGACTGAGAAAGTCTTGGTTTCAGAGTGTGGGAATGTGGGAACCTGAAATACACATAAAATACTGGATATTTAAAAAAAAGGCTAATTAATTCAGTGAAGATATAAAAATAGTCAGTGGCTGGAAGCAAGTGAGAAGTAAGGCACATTGACGCTTTAGAAAATAGAACAAAACCAGGTAGGGTGATCAAGCCATTGTGAAAAATATTAAGGGCTTGATGGATCTGCTGTCTCCTGAGGTATTTAAATTTAAACCCATAGCCTTTTTGGAAGACGTATTATCTTTAATACAGAAGACTTATTGAAACGTGCTCTTCTATTAACAATCCAAAGCTTACGTATACACAGCCCACACCCTGCATGCAACCAACATCACTTTTCAGTAAATTGAGGTTCCCAAAGCCATAAAACAGAAATGCTTTGATCAGGGTATACTGCACTATTTCCACTTGTTTACTGTCAATAATATTGAAACTCTTAAATCACTTGGATGGTGTGGCAAGTTTCACAGCCACGGATTACATTCCAGTCCTGGCTATAGAATGCCAAGGAGAGAATAAATACCCCAGACCAGAAGCTGAACTGAGTAGTCAGCTAAGCAAGACAGATCTTGAGGAGGAAGAAGCTTGAGCTCTCCTGAGAGCCAGCTTAAGTGAATTTTGGGGTATAAAGAAAGTGGGGCTTTTTCTATTTTGAATTCACAGCCATGGACTCTCTTGGGAATTTAAGTGACTAAGCTAAATCCTACTCCCTGTGGGTTGACATAGAGCAAATAAAAGCAGTATCATATTTCTTCACCCATCGATATTAAGAATTCACTAGGGCAAGGATTAGAGCCTGGATCCAACACACTGTGTGTGTGTGCAGAAGAGTCAGACCCTCTTAGGTTCATATTATTCTAAGAATCCTTTTCCCTTTCTCCCAATATTTCTCCATATTGTCTTTAGTCCTATTGGCACTAAAATAATTAAGTATTTTCAGTGAAGTCTTGAGTCTGTTTCTTGGGTTTTGTTGTTGTTTTTTAACTTGCTGTATGCCAACGTGCAGTCAGTATTATGTCTACATTCTCTCCTCCTTTTCCATTATAGTCTACTATTTCTAGTATGACCTTTTAACTAAACAAATCCTGGCTGAGAATATTTGGGAGATTATTTAATAGAGAGTATTCATTAAAAGCTTCCATTTATCCTTCATATTTTGTTTAAATACTTCTTTCCAATCCTGTTTCACTATTTCTTGCCTGGGAAACTTGACTTTTTAAAGCAACAGGTATGTTTTTCATTGACTGGGTTGAGTATCCAATGACATAAAGTAAAAAAACTTGTACTGTAGTCACTTCCACATAAAAAGCTGAGCTAAGGGAGACCTACTATCATGTTAAGATTAGTGAATTACTTTATATGCTGCAAAATCATTACTCATAATACTGACAGACACCAAGGATATTTCCACTTATGACAGTACTGGACCCCAAACCTACCCCATCTGAAGTCCCTCAGATGATTTCTTTCTCGCATTTCACAGTTAGAAGTTTGTGGTTTTCCCCTTACCTATCAGGTCAAGAGTAGGCAGCACTGTGTCACATTCCCACTTCGTTCTTAAGCACTGACCCGCAAGGAGGACAGGTTTGATTATTCTGAGGTGTCAATGGATCTAAAAGAGATGCGAGAGACAGAGACCCATTGTCTGGCTGATCAGACATCCTTGAAATGCCCTGTGGGCAAGAAGCAGCAAGTCTACATGTAAACCAAAAATATAACAAACCCATTATTTTCCTGAGAAAATTGTTTAGATTTGCTTCTGCCCGAAAATCTTAAATCATTGGCAGGAACTATCACTAGATGTGGTATGTCTGACTCATGATACTTTCTCTTTGGTCTATTTCAGCCAACTATAGTCAACCTAAGATAGCACCACTGCGCACTGGGGAACTAAAGCCCAACGACTACTTGAATCTTTCCTGTTCTTCCAGCGGAGGTTATCCAGAGCCCAAGCAGATGACTTGGCTAATTTCACAAGGAAACAAAACATCCAGGTTTATACATCCCATGAATGTTTCACAGGATGCTGTAACAAAGCTGTACAATGTTACTACCATGCTGAATATCACAGTTCCTGCAAACACCCTCATTACTATTACCTGCTTGCTTCACCTTGGGGAGCAGCTGGGGAGCCTTGTCTCAGTGCCACTAGGTGAGTCTCCATTTGCCCATTCTGATTTTTGCATGGGTAGGAGCAGGGCACATTGCAGTCAAACTGATCACAAACAGCAGCATAGTCAAGGTAGGGAATAAACCCAAAGTAGCAGTAGGAGTTGGTTACAAGGGTTGTATGTTTTCTTCCCTGTTCACACAACCCTTGTAACCAAAAGCCACAGCCACCAAATTCCCTCTCCTTTCCATATGGGAAGTCATCTTATAGCAAGGAGAGGGCACAGAGAAGGAAGGCTACTGCTACACAATCCAGAACACAGCCCTGGTTCATCCCCACCCTAGATGCTGCTGCAGTAGCAACAAAGCAACCTGGATGTCTGGATTAGGCAGCAACCAGTCTCTGGAGGTGACAGCTATTAAGATTCAGAGAACTGCTGAGGTTGGAAGAGGCATCTGGAGATCATTTAGTTCAACCACTCTCACTCTGCTCAAAGTAGGGTCAGTAGGTAGCACAGGGCCTTATCCAGGTGAATTTTAAATATCTCCCAGGATAGAGACTCCACAGCCTCTCACAGCAAACTGTTCCGGTGTTTGACCACCCTGACAATAAAAAAGTTTTTTTCTGATGTTTAAGTGCTTGAGCCGCTGTTCTTAATCGTTCCTTAGAGAGCAGCAGAAGGCTAAACAGAAGAGTCCCTTGGACCAGATTTGGCTCACAAACTGCCAAATAGACTGTGCTGAGTTTAAGAGTAAAGGCCATGAAACTTCTACTAGCCTTAGAAGCATTCCTGGTGCTTTTAATAGCATTTGGCAGAATGAAATGTGCATTCCAAAATTACTATTTGGGGAAATTTTTTTCTCTGAGATTGTGTCTTTTTTCAGACACTTCTTGCAAGAAGAAACTGGGGACCTGAGTTGCATTATTGCTGGATTATCTCAGGGTTCCACAGGACTGATCCTTTCTTTAAACTAAAGCTGTATTTTATTTATCTCCTGGGACAGGAAAACATCCTTTGACACCTTTTTGTTCATAAACTATGGCACAAGTACCTAAAAATAAAGACAATCCCCACTTTGGTCATTAAGTTTGTTTGGCTTGCACATGTCTCTTTTAGCCAATGTTGAAGATGGAGAGTTGTGCTTCAACTTACAGGAACAGGGAGCCTACCAGGGTAGTACAGGCACGCACCTTACTATTGCAGATGTAAAAGAAGCTTGCCACTTATTCTGAACAAAGTTCCACAGTGCAATTTTCTTCACATAAATTTAGCTAAAGTGTTAAGTCATCTATGCTAGATATGGCAAACTGCCTCTGATGTCCTTACATTCTAGGATTTTTAAATAATGTTAAAATACAATACAGAAGTCTTCTGAGGTTTGCAGAGCTCTAAATGTTGCTCTTGAGTGTTAACATGGCTATATTAGCCATAGTGCTGCATCCTCCTCTTCCCTATTCAATTCTTCTCTCCTCCCTGGCTTTATGAAAGTAGCCACCTGATAAGTAGTGATGGTGAGTAAGAAACTAGGAACTCCACATAAACAAAAGCTTTGTTTGGCAATAACTGAAGCTCTATCAGTTGCTAACCCTAGCAACCAAAACCTCAAAAGCACAATAACCAGAAACAGAGGAAAACTCCATTCCCTGCTTCTTCCACATCCCTTAAGGCATTTCATTAGGCTTTGACCATCATTTCTAACAGATACCAAGTAGTAACATATCCCATGTTCTTCAGACTTGCACAGTAGCACAGAGTAGCATTAGCACAGAGGCTACCTCTTAGACTCTTGTATTGATTAAGTTGCTGTTCTCTCACATGTTACCCAAACTTCAGAAAGAGTACTTTGCCTCACTGTTGTTGAAGTGGCCATTAAGACCTGGTAGTTTCCCTTCTTATTGGAAATGGAAATAAAACAACGTGGATAGTAATTTATTGACACTATTAAGCACTGTAAAAGCAAAGGATGCTGAGCGCCTCCCCCTAAATTACTAATTCACTTAACTTTGGGATAGATTGTTTAAGCTAATTGTCATCAAATTAAAGCTTTGCTGTGTGTATCTCTTCTGTTTTCTTATTCAGAGATACCAGGGGGAAAAATGGAGCAAGTGAAGATAAATTTCTTTGGCCCACTTATAGCTGTGATTGTAGTGATCACACTTCTTCTGGGTTTTGTGATATTGAAGAAAAACAGAAATAGCTCGTCTACTAACCAGAGTAAGTTATTACTTCTCATTCAGCTCTACTGTCTCTCAAGTCACAGGCTTTGCGCTTTGTAATCATCTCTTTACCTACGTTCAGGCTGCTGATAGAAAGTTACGTTTCATGCTGGATTTAAGCTAAACTTCCTTTAGTTCCTACAACAACTTTGCCCATCCAGCAGCAAGTCAATGCATCTTTTCCCTCTGTTGTCCTGGGATCCACTTTTCCCTCTTCTTTGTGCTCTGTGAGACTGTCATGGCACCAGCTGACCACTTTTTCCCCACAGTTTCATCCTTTCTGGTTTTTCGGTAGATTCGGCTCCTAAAATTATTGAACTGTATAAACCTTTCTTGTTCATCACCATTTATAAGAAAGGTGGAGCTGGGGGAAGGATGAGATGAGGCTTCCACCAAGTGCAAGTATCTCTGTCATCACAGAGCTAAGGATCAAGGTGTTGCTCCACCACAGGCTGCCCAACACTGGACTGGAAGAATCGTCTTCTACTAGGAACAGAATTCAATCTTTGCACTTCATTTCTCTATTTTGTTCCAAGACTAGGTCTCAGCAGTCCAGTGTTTATTCTGCACTGAAAGGATCTTCATGCTGACATCAAAATCTATCCTTCCTTGTAGCAACAGGGAAATGCATTCCTCACAGTCAGTCCTGTTTCCTTACACAGCCAAGGGTACTAAGCCCCGCCTCATTCTTTCTCCAAATCCTAAGATAACTGGACATTTACTATCAACTCTTTTTCCAGCTCCTATTTATCACATTTCTGTAAATCACATATTCATTTATTTTAGGTGTCAGTCTAGCAGTCTAGAAGCTATCCAGCTTGAAGCCAAGGCCATCAGCCAGACTGCTGACTGGGAACCTTCTCTGTGCATAGCAAGGCCTGAGGTCCCATATTCGTAGATGCTCTGCCAGAAAGAGAATCATCCCCAGATACCCTGCAGAACAACACGCAATGTTTCTGTCTGATGGCCAAAATCCACTATCCAAGTGTTCTCTGCTTTTATTTTTGCTCCAGAATGGTAGAAAATGTGGTGCTCTTCCTGTCTGCAAGACTGTCTTTTTGCTGTATATTTCATCACGCACTGTGACATTGTAAAACCCTGAGAGTCAATGAAGAAAGCAGAGCTGTGTGGGTTACAGAAGGGAATGTCTCAGAAATTGAGCGAGGCCACAATCTATGAATCATAACCATTGCTGGAAACATGATTGGGGCAGGCTTCATGAGCCATAAATGCTTTTGGCAGAGCCAGTGTGGCTTTCTACCAGTAACTTTCTTGTAAAGCTCCATAGCAGAAAGAGGAACTTCAGGGCACTTCCCCACCTTCTGAGAAAAGTCATGCAATAAACTAGAAATCACCTGAAGGAAAAACTTGCTTTAAATGTAATTTCTGGTTAACTTTTTACTACCATCCAAGCTTAATATGACCAAACAGTTAGTACCTCCACACTTTGTTCATCTGTATTCTGATCGGATGCTGTACTATTTGTTCAGGTGGATGCAGGGGCAGAAAATGAAAGCATGAGGTATGTGTATAAATATAAGTATACAAAATTAAGCTAAGGAGGTAACAAAAAGTATGCAATATTTTTAATAATAAGTAGATCATGTTCCAATGTAATTGACTATGTTCTCCCTTTCTTAATTTTGCTTCAAAACTTGAAGATAGAGCAATCCATATGCTGTGGTATGCTCAGCTATAGGAAGTACTTTTACCTTTCAGAAGAGATTCTCCATTTCACTCAAAGTGTGCATTTTCTCCAATATTGAATGATCTCTGCACTTTATATTCTTCAACAGCATTGGCATCTTTCAGGAGGAAGAATGCAGCAGAATCGAGACAAAATTCTTCAAAGGTCTTGATTGTGTCAGTAGGTCTGATTTTCAGCAAGAGCAAGGACATTAGCATCGCATTCTCAAGACAAATTTCAGCTCAGAGTTTCAGTCTGGGGACATAAATTCTCTACGGTTTCTGCTAGATACAAATACTTTTTTCTGTTAAATGATGTTGTGAGTTGCTAGATTCCACCTCAATTTTTACTCCATTTTCAAGTGTGTGAGAGAATGTGCATGTCCTTTTGAGTTAGCTAAACCATTTGGGAGTCAGTTTATTAAGCTATTACACTAACATTCAAAATATTTTCATTCCAATTAATATCATTCAAATTTTATTAAAAGTTAAAAGGTTTATTTTTTGTAAAAGTTTATATTTGCAAGCAAACTTATTTAATGACTTATTAAAATATATGTCTTTTTCTGTGTTGGTGTTTTATTTTCCTGCCATTAAAGCAGTATATTGGGGAATACCCACATTTAGTGTTCTCAGGGAGGCAACACTCCCATAATTATGGGAAGCAAATCAATAAAAAAGGTATTGCTGCAATGACCAAGAATGGCACAACTCAAGGTTTTGTATGTTCATTCATGGAGCTATGGATGTATGTGCACAACTCTGTGTATGCATACCTACTTCATTTATTGACCTATACACCTCAAAGATTAGATACTAAATTCCAGTCTGAAAATTTGGCCTTTTGATTCCCTGCTGCAGGTTGTCAAATATATCTCCAGTGCATGACACAGCGTTCTTGAATTCCTGATGAACATTTGGTTCCTTAAATAAAGCATGTGTTAAATTATCAGGGATACTAAACCAGGTAGATACTCACTAGAATATGCATTGCCTCTCTCACCTTTTTTAACACAAGCTGTAATTCAGTTAATTTTTTCCAATATTTTCCCTTCCCACTCAAGTCATCCACCTCAAATCTTCACTAACAATGAGGTTGTCAGAACAACAGCTAAACCTTACTTTTCTCTGAATCATGATGTGCTGCTTATCTGGTCCGTTTTATGCACTGAGGAAAAAAGCCATCACCAACCTTTCAATGTTTGTCCCTAGGAGAGAACAATAACCAGTTCTTCCACAATGGATAAGGGATCTGGAAATCTGTGCTAGGACTCAAGAGTCCTCCTCTAGCACAATCACTTAGCACAAGAAAAAAATTCCTAGCACTTGGAAATTCCAGTTTTTGAAACACGTCTTAGTACCTCTGAGGGGGCTTTTCACCCCGATAAACTGTGTACTATCACTATCAGCAGCTGTAACTAGTGGAAAAAGTCACAAGGTGGGTTTATTTTATCTTTTCACAGCTCCCTCCCATCCTTAACTTGTTCCTAATTAGTTGTTTGTTTCCCCCCCCTTGCCATCCCTCTTTAAGCTGCCAACCTCCTTCTATTACCTCATCAAGTTCTCTACCTCCTCTTTTCTTGCTCTTAAAATCAACTCTAATTCCCTCCTGCATCTAAAGACAGTTAAGGGGAAAAAAAGCAGATGAGCTTCAGGGAAAAATCTTAGTTTTTATCTATCCGTTCAAATGCATTAATCCTCTGCACTAGCAGATGTAATGAGCACAGTAGCAAGGCACAAGAAAAGCATAGCTGATATGTTGGCATTTTTGTCCTCCATACAAAAAGATTCAGATTTCCAGGCAATCTCCTCACCCACTTTGTAGTTTTTTCCTTGACAGCATGCTTTCAGTCATTTAGTGACTGTATAAACGTGGCAAGCAAACAAATGAACATACGCCCACTATGTACCACAGCAGTAACAGCTTCACTTAAACCCACCGTTCCTTTATGTTTAGGTGTAACATTATGAATTTCAGGAAATGCTAACAAAGAAATGTAAATGGGGTATTAAACCAGTATCCAATGACCCAAGGTAAAATCCTGTCATCAGACTTACAGTTGTGATAGATCGCTTCACTGATTAACCGGCATGGAGTCACAGAATAGTTGAAGTTGGAATGGACTTAAGGAGATTGTCCAGTTCAACACCCCCGCTCAAGCCAGATCACCAGGAGCAAAGTGACCACATTCATGTCCAGACAGCATCTGCATACCTCCAAGGAAGGAGACTCCCATGACCTATCTGGGTAACCTGCTCCAGTGCTCGGTCACCCTTCACAGTAAAAAAAGATTTCCTCATGTTCAGACCTCTGGTCCTGTCACTGGGCACCACTGAAAATATCCTGACTCAATCTTTTCACACACTCTCTTCAGGCACTTATACACACTGATGAGATCTCCCTGAAGCTTCTGTTCTCCAGGCTGAACAGTCCCAGCTCACTCAGCCTTTCCTCAGGTAAGAGATGCTCCAGTCCCTTAATCATCTTTGTGGTCATTCATCGGACTCTCTCCAGTGTGTTGATATCTCTCTTGTACTGGGGAACCCAGAACTGGACACAGGACTCCAGGTGGGGCCTCACCAGTGCTGTGCAGAGGGGAAGGATCACCTCCCTCAGTGTGCTGGCAATGCTGTCCCTAATGCAGCCCAGATCCTGTTGGCCGCCTTTGCCACGAGGGCGCACTGCTGCCTCATCTTCAACTTGTCCACTAGGCCATCCATGTCCTTCTCTGCAAAGCTGCTTTCCAGATGGTTTGCCCCAGCCCATACTGGTACATGGGTTTATTCCTCCTGAGGTGCAGGACTTTGAATTTCCCTTTGTTAAGGTTCCTCTCTGCCCATTTCTCCATTCTCTTGAGATCCCTCTGGATAGCAGCACAACCCTCTGGTGTGCCACTCCTCCCATTTTTTTATCATCTTTAAACTTGCTGAGGGTACACTCACTCCCATCATCCAGGTCATTAATGAAGAGGAAAGTCAATTTTACTGCAGATTTCTTCACGTCAGCTGGTGCTACTGCAACAAGCAATACCTTCCTATGATTAACAGGTTACAGGACAGTGAAATGTTGCATTTCCAGAATACTCCACAGTCAATTCTGAGAGGATTGTCATTAACAAACGATCTCATGACAAATGTCCCTTAGTGGATGTTTTCCTCTTCAAGCGAATTATTTGCTACTGGAGGTTACATTTAACAACAGAAACATGGCAATTCTATTAAAGAAATCTAATTCTTGCGTGTAGTACCTCTAAGGTTTGGTTTCAAATTCTCTTTTTCCCTCCTTTCCAATCTCAGGAAAAAAGAAAAAAAAAAAATAATTGTGAAATGATGTGAAATACTTATCTACACTGGAATGCTGGGCTGTCAAAATTCGTGAGTCTCTGCTTTCCCATCTTCTGCACTGGGAGGGCCATAATGCTGGGGCAGGGCAGGGTCTAAGGAAGACATTCTGATTTCAGGATGGGCTACCAGAAGGTTCTCAAGAGAAAAAACACAGGCAGGAAAGCTGGTCAAAGAAGAGAAAGAGGGAGGAAATGGATGAGGGCTGAGAAAGCATAAGGAAAAAAGTGACACACCAGGCTGGCTTGCAACAGGAAGCACACATGCATCAAGTAAGAGCCCAGGCACAAGCTCCTGCTTCACAGACCTCAGGAAATAAAAGGTTTGGCAGCTGTCTGCCCACTGCCTCCTGGGGAAGGCTACTCAGCCTGCAGCAGTGCCACTACCAAGGAGAGCTTCTGCACAGAAGTCCTGAAATCCAGAATATTCTTACAGTCCTTTACTTGCCAGATCTCCTTGCATACTTGTGAATTTTATGGCAGATATGCAAAATCAGATTTTCCTGCACTTGGTGTGTGCTTGGTGCTAAGACCTGCATACCTTTTGTCCACTGCTTTTGTTAATACAGCTCTTAAAACAAGAGCTCACAATAATCATAAAAATTGTGCTTAGCCACCCCTTCCTAATAAACAGTGCTTATTATTTCAGAACTAGGAAAAAATGGAAAGATGACAATAGCTCAAATTGCAATTACATACATACATGCACAGCTGATCAACTATGTATATTGCCCACCCTCTTCTGAAACATACAAGTTAAATCAAAAGCATAACTGATTTGTTTTGGAATAATTTTCTAAAGCTTTCCTCAGCCTAATTCTATTGCTGTTATCAAGAGAAGCTGCTCTGTTTTCAGAGTGTCAAAACTGGGAACCTCTCTACCACCTCAACAACTTTTTTGTCTTTGCCCTCCATCTGACATACAAATATGACAGAATCCACAATCAGAGAGACTTTTCTCAAGGGTCTCAAGATACACCATAACACCAGCTTTCACTTGCCTTTCAGTTTGCTAGAACTACAGTCTGTTTCACAGCTGAGCAGACTAACACAATCCCTGCAGGTATGAAAATGGGACTATGACACAGAAGCAGATGAGAGATCTTAGTTCTTTACCATGCACTGTTAAATGCACTACTGTATCCAGAACCATAAGTCATATTTAAAAAATATATTAAAATATTAGAAATAGAAAAGAAGTGATAAAAAGTGACTAAGGCTCTAGAAAGCAAGTTTACAATGTGAAGTTTATGGAGTTCAACCTATGCGAATGATGAAGAAAAATGGAGAAAGGACCTGATGAATCTGTCTAGCATTCCAACACTTGGAATGACTGGTTAGATAAGGATGATGTGAGAGATCCTTCCTACTGAGTGACTCTTGTACTGGGGTGCCCAGAACTAGAAACAGTACTATAGGTGTAGCCTCACCAGCGCAGCATAGAGGGGAAGGATCACATCCCCTGACCTGCTGGCAACACTCCTCCTAATGCAGCCCAGGATACCATTAGCCTTTCTTTGCCACAAGAACATGTTGCTGGATCACGTTCAGCTTGGTGTCCACCAGGACCCCCAGATCTTTTTCTGCAATGCTGCTTTCCAGCTTGTCAGCTCTCAGCATGTGCTGCTGCATGGAAAGGAGACAAGGAAGTTGAGTTAAAAGAGGCAAATTAAGCAGGTTTCTGGAATGTATCTAAAAGACCCAGCATATAATAAAGGTTTGTACTGTGGAATAGAAAGGGACTGATTAAAAAAAAAATTAGAGGGAGAAAAATTATGACACCTAACAAGACACTCTATATGGGAAGAAAAGGCAAGACAAACCCAAGGAAAGAAAATTCTCAGTAGCATATTCCCTCATCACTAAATAGCTTCTTGAGAGAATTCTCAGTGGTCTCAGCTTCCACTACTCAAGTTGCCTATGGCAACAGAGCGTATTGTGAGTGAGGTAGAAATCAAGCTTTTCCTATCAGATCACACATCCAGCAGAGGAGGACTCAAACTCTGAGATCTTCTTCAGAGATTTTCCTTCTATATTTGGAATATTGTACAAGATCCACTCTCCAACTACTGTTTGGAGAGTGTCTCAGATGAGGTTTGGTCGGATTGGATTGGCCGAAACTGGCAGAATTATGCTGACAGGTAACAACAGATCATATGGCCAGTCATCTTTGTCCAGATGTATTGGAAAAGATAAGTTAAAATAACAAACCTCTCAGTAACAACTAATTTGTGCTGCTGCTTTAGTTCAACTACAGTTAGAGCTGATCAATATACTTAAAAAGTAAAGGTATTGCTTAACGTCTCTGAAATCATGGGAAGCAGGTTAGAAGTGCTCAGGAATAAAAACTAGATTGCAGACCTAAGCCTTTACAGAAATTCAGTTCAACTATAAGCACTAGGAAGTTGTGGGGGGGTTTTGATTGGCTCAGTGGTTAAGCCCTTCAATATTTTGTATGAACCCAGAGCACAAAATGTGTAAAAACAACCACAGTAGAGAACAGAGTAGGATTTATCCAGCAAAATACCAAAATGCTCTATCAGCATAACACACTGATGCATCAAAACCCAGCTTCCCCTGAAGTAATGCAAAGCAGCCGTTTGAATCCAGAAACCAGAGTTAGCAACCATGGCACATACTCATCTTCTCATACTGGTTTTTACCACTCCTTAGCTTCCTCTCATTAGCAAAAAGTGAGCAGGAAACTGGATTCAAGGGTATCACATCCCGGCCATTCATCTGCAGAGGAATTTCAGGAGGCTGACTGCAACTTGCCTCTACTAACCCAACACAAACACCCACTGCAGCACTACAGCACTGAGGAAAAAATTAGGCACATCTTAAAATGATGGTCCCTAGTCAGGCCACTCGTCTTGGCTCATTTCCTCTTTCCTCTCCTTTATTTTCCTGGAACACACGGTGTCGACTGCCTCCCAAGGAAACCTGGTGGTCTCCTCCCGCCCACCAACCCTCCCTGAGGCACGGAGCACCTCCAGATGGCCCCAGCTACGGCCTGTGCTCAGGTAAAGGCCGCCCGAGCTCACCGGTTGCACTGACACCCAGGGCCTTTTTGATTCCACACCAATTTTTCTCCTTAAAAAAAAAAAAAAAAACAAAAAAACCAAACAACCAAACAAGAGGAGTGAGGGGCGGTCAGGACATCCACGCAGCCTGTCCCGGGTGGCCTCCCCGCCGCCGGTCGTCGCGATCGTTGGCTGCGGGGAGCGGGGGGAGGTGGGCCGCGAGCCGGCCCCCCCTCCCCGCGGCCGTTGGGCAGTGGTGCGCGCGCCTCGCCTGCCCCCTGGCGGCCCCCGGCCCCCCCCTCCCACCCGAGCCTGCTCGCCAGCGGCGGCTCCCCTCACCACAGCCCGGGCAGGGGCAGGGGTCCGGCGGCCCTGACAGGCAAGTCTGTGGAGATGCTGCCGTCAGAGGGTGTTCGCGGAGAGGTGTGGGGTCACAGCACCGCAGGCTGGAGGAGACGTCAGGCGGTCTCCAGTCCACCCTCCAGCTCCCAAGGGGGTCAGCTCTGAGGCCGGACTCAGCTGCTCGAGGCTTTATCCAGTCATGTCTTGAAAACCTCCAAGGATGGAAACTGCATGGCCTCATGGGGGGACTTGGCCTGCTGCTTGACTCTCCTCCCAGAGAAGTTTTTCCTTACAAGCCTGAACCACTCTTCTTTCAGTTTCTGGCAAACATCTCTCATCTTCCCACCATGCACAGCCTGGCTCTACTTTCCCAATAACCTCCTTGTAGGTGTTGGAAAGCTGCAACTCTCTCTCTCTTCTCCAGAGCAAACAAAGCCAGCTCCCCCAGCCTCTCCTCACAGTGCAAGTGCTCCAGCCCCATCACCACCCGGGCTGTCTCCCACAGAACTTGCTCCAATTCATCGACTTTTTTCTTTCATTGGGGAGACCAGAACTGGACACACTATTCTAGATGTGGTTTAAGAGTGCTGAGTAAAAAGGGTAAGCATTGCTCCCCTCACTCCATCTACTGGCAATGCTGCTGTCAATACAGCCCCAGATACCATCGGCCTCATTTGCTGCCAGGGCACTCTCCTATGAACAGTTACATGGATAGAAATCGTCTCACCAGCATCGTCCTCTGTACTAACAAGATTTTTTCAGTCTTTCCCCCAGTGGCAGCTAGCACTTTTGGAGATGAGGTATGGAGAATCTATGCATTCACTCTGCCAGTCTTCAATACTGCATTGTAGTTTGTCATTTCTCCTCAGGCCTAGCTCATGACCAATCCCACAAGTCTAGCCCACTCTCAACAAATTCTTTGCAATTTGTTCCACTCACATTTTGGGAACTTTTCAGAAAAAACTAGAAGGTACCCACAGAAAAAAACTAGAAGGTAATCATAGAAAAAACTAGAAGGTACCCAGAAGATACAGATAAAAGGAGATTTATTCACGTGAACAGAACCATAAGGCAGTCCGGGCAAAAAAGCTGCCATGGGACAACAAGATCAAGGTTTTGAAGAGAGGGGAATTGGATTATCAGGTATGTTTGAAAGTGAAAAGATATTCAGACAACCAAACGCAACAGAGAGAATGGAATTCATACAGACAGTTGAGAACCTGGATGATAACACATCAGAGACAGGGACAGAGACTCTCTAAGGGGAAGGGTTTTCGTTTTTTTCATTAAACTTATAAACCCTGCAGGTGAAACCTGCAGTTGATAGAAAGCAGTTTTCTTCTCAGGAAAATGTTAATAATTTAAAGTATACTTTTACTCTTAAAAGTGAAATTATGGAAAAAAGTATTTGTAAAAACTGGGGAAAAAAATCTAGTCAAAGCATTTAATTTTAATAGTGTCAGTACTATATGATCCAAACAAATTAAGAGTCAGAATAACGTGTGAAATATGAAAATAATCCTTTGAATTTTATTTTCCCCAACCTATAGAGATAATTTTTGCAAATTGTTTTCAGAATTTTCAAGAGGAATGAAAAAAACTTGTTGCAATTTTCTTTTTAATACCTAAAGGCTTCTCTGCACTGAATATTCTTTACGGCCTGATTTCAACTGACCTAACTTCAACTTTCCTAAGAGAAACACCAGGAGACTGATCTATCAGTGAATAAAGAGACCTGATAGTTTTGGTTAGATAGATTCCACTATCTTAACATGTGTCATTAGACATCTATCAATCTAAGTACAGTGTTTAAGCTACATAGTATAGTACAACTCCATTTTGTATACTCTTCCCCATCAGCTCTATTTCCTCAATCTTTTATTGGTGTGAATAAGTATAATTTCAAAACAGTATGAAAAGAATGGAATTAATACTGCTACGAGCAAGAAGGTCAGACTAGAAAAGGCCCTCTAAAGAGTCTTCATGTGGCAGAACTGTGGAAAAACAAGTGTAGTACTAAATCCTTTCAGTTTGCACTAGCACTCCATACAATAGAACATCAGCCATCCGAGATACATGCCTCTGACAATTTCCAAGCGTTTAGGTAGGTTGAATAAGCACCCATATGGGAAGGCTCCAGCAACACTTTTATTACACATGCATAATTATTCCCACTGTGCAATGTAGAGTTGTATTGATAAACATGTGTAGGGGTGTCACAGTGACATTTTGCAAAGCACTCTTTTGCCACATTCCCTGGTGATCTCAATCTCTTAAGGAAAGATAGTGTTATCATGTCCTTATGGCATCACCTAAGGCAGCAAAGGAGATGTAAGGCTCTGTCAGAATAAAGCAAGTATTCCTGTGATTACTGACTTTTAGCAGCCAACTTTCGCTTCCCCTGGGCATTTTAGGAGGTAAACTGAAGAGCACACAAGACAGTCTTTGAGACATTGCTGTAATTGTTTATTGGCTTCATGTAAGAACATTACTTATCTATTACTAATAGTCTCTGAGATACTTTGTTCTTTGTGTACCTTCTTACTCTGCCTATACAAGCAATATTAACTGAAGCTTTTGCCTTGGTGATATTTGAAAAGCACTTTAAAACACCACTCCTTTTCCCTTTCTCCCTCTCACATGTGCAGAAAAAAAAAAAAAAAAAATAGAGAATGCTCCACCCTTCCAGTCCTGGCAGCAGCTCTTCAAGTTCCAAGAATACAAAATATTCTGGGATAAAGCCATCAGTATCACTTGAGCTATTGCAGTTGATACCTTGACTGTAGCAGGAGCATCTCTTTTCTACCTTTCACTGTACACTTTGGAGTAAAATAACAGTCTCTGTGCTGATCTTGCCAACCCTCAGGTCTCTTTGGCTCAGAAACAAAAGTCATTGGACCCTCCATGGACTTAGCCCTGCTAATACAAGAAAAAGTTGCCTGAAAGCCAAATTGCACAAGAAGCTTAAAAAACATATGCAGGGAAAACATCTAGATAAGGAAATTTCCTGATTCAAGTGTACTCCTTAAACAATCTCTAATAAGTATGTCAACAAGTACAGGATATTGGATGGCAGGAAACTGCAACAGGTCTTTGCCTTCCTAACTCATCCAGGTGATGGAAATACAACCAAAATGCTGTTTATGTGAAAAGATGAAGACACCAGCAGATCACCACAGGCTTAAGTGATTTCTCCAGAAAGATTCTGAATGAGAAAAACTGAGATCCTCTGTAGCTCCTGATGAAAAGTTTCTGAACATTAGTTTGGTAAATCTAGATCTTGATGCATTAGGACCTTCACAGTGGCTCAGTGAGAGAAAAATCAGAAAGAAAACATTCCTCAAGTACATTATGGCAATACTGGTACTGAATGTATATTCAGTATTCAGTGGGAAGGACCACTGCTTTTATTTTAAGCAATTAGTCCAGTGCAGCAGGTAGAAATGCAATGTCAGGAAAACATGAGTGAGATTTTTACACACGGTAAAGAACGCAGATTGTTCTCAGATGTTTGTCTGGTGGTCTTCTAGAGATTAACAAAAATGTGTTATTGAGAGGAACAAGCTTATTCTATTCCAGAACATATGACAGGCCCTGAACAACCCTGCATGAACCATGCTGGGAACTAGTAGAAACATCACAGCCTCATCCGTTATCTTTCTGATAAGTACACATAGAAAATCATCAGGAGAACTTACCTATGTGAGTCTGCATATTTGGAGATGTGGGCATTTTTGTGCTTCTTTACATGGGAAAAGAGTAAAGATACTTGCCTGAAGCTGTTCAGAAACTTCTGCAGCGATGTAGAAGATGTAATTTATTTTCAGTGAGAGAGAAATGTGGTGGCCCTGTGTGGTGGTTTGACCCTGCTGGATTCCAGGGGCCCACCAAAGCTGCTCTATCACTCCCCTCTTTAATCGGACAGAGGAGAGAAAAGTAGATCAAAGGGCTCATGGATCAAGATAAGGACAAGGGGAGATCATTTGTCAGTTACCATCATGGGCAAAACAGACTCAACTTGATAAAATTAATTTAATTTATTATCAATCAAAATCAGAGAAGGAGAGGATAAAAACTGCTGAATCGTACAACACCTTTCCCCCTTCTTCCTGGGCTCAACTTCACTCCCAGTTTTCTCTACCTACTTTCCCCCAGTGGTGCAGGGGGATGGGAATGGGGGTTGGAGTCAGTTCATCACACGTCTTTGCTGCTTCTCCTTCCTCGGGAGAGGACCCTTCCCCTGCTCATGCGTGGGGTCCCTCTCACGGAAGACAGTCCTCCACAAACTTCTCCAACGTGAGTCCTTCCCACGGGGTCACAGTTCTTCACGGACTGCTCCAGCATGTGTCCATCCCTCCCACGGGGTGCAGTCCCTCAGGAGCAGACTGCTCCAGCGTGAGTCCCCTGCGGGGTCACAGGTCCTGCCAGCAAACGTGCCTCAGTGTGGGCTCCTCCCCCACAGGTCCACAACGTCTTGCCAGGAACCTGATCCAGAATAGGCTTCCCACAGGGTCACAGCCTCCTTCCTTTGGGCATCCACCCTGCTCTGGCTTGGGGTCCTCCACGGGCTACAGGTGGATATCTGCTCCACTGTGGGCTTCCATGGGCTGCAGGGGGACAGCCTGCCTCACCATGGTCTTCACCAGGGGCTTGCAGGGGAGTCTCTGCTCCGGCACCTGGGGCACCTCCTCCCCCTCCTTCTTCACTGCCTTGGTGCTGCAGGGCTGTTTTCTCTCACATCCTCTCACTTCTCTTCTCTCTCTGGCTACTGAGCCACAGCAGGTTTTTTCCTTCTTAAATATGTTATCACAGAGGCACTTCCACCATTGCTGATTGGCTTGGCCTTGGTCAGTGGCAGACACAGGGAAAACTTCTAGCAGCTTCTCACAGAAGCCACCCCTGTAGCCCCCCCACTACCAAGACCTTGCTACACAAACCAAATACACCCTGTTAGTTGTCCAGCCTAATGTATAATGAACAACTTGTGTGATGTCTCATAAGGCAAAAAGATGCATTGGGGAGAATGTTTTTTTTTTTTAAACTAAGTAAAATTTCTCGATTCACAGACCAAAGGAGGAATCTGCCACCTATAAGTCACAGAAAAAAGAATTACAGGGTCCTCTACTATGTCCCCAGTGAGAGCAAAACCAAAGGTGTTGTGGACTCATACCTGTAACAACTTCTCTCCCGCAGCCTAACCCCCCCACATGAAAATAGAGAACTGAGGTCTGGCCCAGAGTTATCCCCTACTGGTTTTCCAGGAGACTCTGGTATGGAAACACATCCCAAGAATGACCCTGCAAATGGAGTCTCAGCCACAAGGAAATGTGCTTGAGAGATTAAGTTACCTTCAGTGAGGGAGCCACACAAAGGCCTGTCTAATTCTGTGTCACATTCATTCTGTGTAGGAACAGCTCACTACTGAAATATCAGAGATGGAGCACAGCAGTTGTTTAACATTGCCTACAGACCAATGGTTCAAAGGAAATCAGAAGGATGACTGTCTAGCTGAAAATTCCAAGAAGCTTATTTCCTGCATTTGAAAATAGATAGGAAAAAATTAAAATGGCTGTTACCATTAGCTGCAATCTGATTTATAAGCTGGCATAAATGAAACCTTTCAGCAATAGGAAAGGCCTGGAATTGAAACAATGGATCTAAACAGCTCCAAAGAAAAGTTTAGGAAACACTTGGGAATCTAACTTTAAAGGAAGGTATTTGTAAAGGTCCTGGGAGTCTTTGGAGCACTGAGGTGTATGTCAGGGCAGATAGAGAAATTGGCACTGGAGCTATCTAGTCATTTAGGTGCTCAATTTGTCAGCATCACTACAATATCCAAGCAATTCCCAAGGGAAGTAGACAAGTATTGTCACACTGTGCCAGCCACGGGAGAGCTAAAGCACAGAGTTAAGCGATTTGACTGAAGCAATACAAGAAGGCTTTAGAAGCCTACTGTCTGATCCACAAGGCCATTCTTCCTTGTTGAGGAGACCACTTTTCCAACAGGAAATCCACATTCTGGGCTTTGCTTGAACCAGGTTAAAAAAGGATGTAGATATTTCTGAATGGCAGATAACAAGCAGGTTTAGAATCTGGGCAGACTTTGATCTGCACAGGAAAAAAAGCACAGCACAGGAAACTAGTCAAGTCAGAGGCTTGAAAGTTGCAGTTTGGCAAATGGGGGTTAAAGGATGTACTGGTTTATATGTTTAAGTATCCTATATTCTTGTCAGAATATGCTTGTGTACTATCTAGAGCAAATATCCATGATTCTCATCCATCCAAGTGAGTATGCTTAATCTTTTAGTAATAACTGCATCTCTTAAACCAGCCATTGGCATTTCCATGGCTCCTAGATCCTAGACCATTGTACATGTGCAGTCAGTACACAGCAGCCTTAATAAATTTTCCATAGCAATCCTTCTCTAGTCACTCACTTCCCAGACACCTAAGGAAATGCAGCAGTACAGTACAGATATAGCTAGTGGGAAGTGCCAGGAAGCTGCCAGTAGGGACCAGCTTACTAACCTGAACAGGAACTTTTGAACTTTACCATGCTGGGGATGATATAGACAGATTGCCTTGTAAATAATTTGTCTCATTTGCAGCCACAGAGACCATGCTTCCCCATGTGCATATCCATGTGGTTCATTGATGCCTCCAGTAATTCCAGTCCCTGTACATGTTATCATCTCCTCATCTTACATGGTCAGGCCTCCTGCTCAAGATACCTGCATCAGCACCTTTTTTTCTCTGCTGATCTTGCTGACCTGTACCTTTTGACAGCTCTTGATAAAAAGCTCGTTACCACCAGGTGATGATGTTTGTTACTGAGAAGCAGCATGTGCTCCCAGGCTCCTGTGTGAAGAGTTGCATTGCTTTTAAACACAGTCCATCTTAAAACTGGTTATGGATTTTCTGAAGTACTTTTTTGTTCATTAGGAAAAGCTAATTCTTTGAAACTAGTCCTGCTAGTGAGAAAGAGCAGCTTTTCATAAATTGACTTGGTAAGAGCCTGGGAAAAAAAGTTATGTGGTTATGATATCTGAATTTAATGATTTCAAAAAGAAGCCTTTTTCAACTGGAAAATCTTTTTGTTTCCAATATTTATGTTTTTAAAGGTTTAAAATATTCAAAAGCTCAAATGGAAAAAGTGGGTTTCAAAACCAGCATAACAATGTTTCAAATCTCCCCAATCTTTTTTCCCCCACAGGTTATTTCCCACAGAATTACCATTCACTATGTTTTATAAGCTTAGGGTCTTTCTACCACTTCAGGAAGATGAGTTACTTCAAAAATCAGACCTTCACAGAAACAAAGAACTGCTTGAGACTCCTCTGTAAACTTTCTCTATTTTTTTTCCTACATCATTGATGCCTATCCAGATATTGCAAATCTTCTAAAGTGGTTCTTATTAGGGCCTTTGCCAATAACTTTGCTGTTTTCCAAACATCTGCTTGTGTTTAGCGTAGTTCATTTATGATCACAGGCACTAGCAAAATGAATACATTCCATCATGCCCTTTCCTGTAGATCACTTTGGTAATCTAGGTGTTATTCAGACTTTCTAGATCAAAGTAACAACCACTTTGCATTTCAGTTCCAGGGTCTGAAATACTGCAAGAACAACCTGATCTATCCGTACAGTGCTGTGCTATTTCTAGTTTCATCCCTGGCTGATGAGGGCAAGTGAAGAGATATGTAAGCACTTAAAAGCATAAATCGAATTTGAACTTTGAGCACTGATGTTTAATGCATTGGACAAAACATGCCTGGCATTGCTGTTGTCAAGCTCTATCCAGTAAATATTTTATACTGACTGCAACGTACAGAGTCCCAGAAAGATTTGATACTTAGGGCTCAGGGAGTCAATGAGAGCCTGCAGTATGGCTAAGATTTAA
Source organism: Gorsachius magnificus (assembly GCA_034008185.1). Taxonomy (NCBI): domain Eukaryota; kingdom Metazoa; phylum Chordata; class Aves; order Pelecaniformes; family Ardeidae; genus Gorsachius; species Gorsachius magnificus. The sequence continues at coordinate 131,714,356 of CM067081.1, forward strand.
ATTAAATTGTTGCAGCATTGTCTAACTGCACGTGTTCCAGTATGTGCACTCTTACAAAGGTGGACAGAGTAGAGGTATATATGCATAAAATTTGTTGGAAACATCATTCATTCATTAGAACACAGGACTGAGTGTTGAGTATCTCATCTGTAAAATGGGAATAGTAATACTTCCTTTCCTGGGTAGGCATCGGTCTCCCCTTTGGTAAGTTGCAGGTATTTCACAACGAAGTCACATTTTGGTGGTCTTTTTGGCTGTAGGAAGGGTTGGTCAGTTAATCATTACCCTACTAACAAAGTATTTGGCCCTTTTAAAAATTTAATCCTTGATGCTGTAAGAACAAGGTCCACAGAGAAAGGAACAGTCTCTGCTGTTGCCAGCCCTTACTTTCTGATTTCGTGACTTGACTTTGTACCTCGATTCTCTGCACATTAGTGCCCCTGATTGTTAGATAAGGTAATGGTCCCCCAAGCTACAAAAACGCTTTAGCATCCCTAGGCAAAAGGCACTGTGGAAGCACAAAAGAACTGTTTACATGAGTTAAAAAATAACTTTTAACCTTTGATCTTGAAGATCTATTTCATGTGTGCACCATATGCTCAAAGGCCTGACAGCTTCAGCTTCACCTTTTTCCTGTGGATGCACTCTTCGACTTCACAGCCCTTATGCTTTCAGCTTGATGGCATCCAAGATGTTTCTTAGTAATCATTCTGCCAGCAACATACGTTCTTTGTTCCTCAAGATCTGGGAAGTTTGCTGCATTCCTCTCTTTTCCACACTGCTCTTTGGACAAGTTAACCTCTGAAGAAACCAAGCAAGCAAACAAGAAAACCCACAAGCATAAGGGATTTGCAGCATGTTGAAAATGTATAGGGGTGGAAAAACAACTCTGTAGTTGTCAACTGAACCCGATCCAAACAATCTGATCAAAGATGATAACTTGACTTTGTTTTGCACAGAAGAACTTTGTTTATACATCAGGTGCACAGCAAGGGGAAACCATTAGCAACATTAAAGTAGCTGGCCTGGAATAAGAAATATGATGGCTAGAAGAGAGGAACAGCAGAAGAAATTAAGTTTTTATATGGCTTCTGGTGACAAAGGAGGTGTATGGGAAAGTCAAATGTTTATTTCAGGGCAGATATTTTTGAACTGATAGCTTGCCTTTAATACTTGATTTAGGGAGTGTTGTAGGGCTATGAGAGTGGCAGGGATAGAAACAGAGATGGCCACAAACACCCTACATATGCACCTGTATGGTGATCATGTTAAAAGATTAAGAAAAAAGAGACTGCTTGCCCATGGCAAAGGATCACAAAGAAAATGAAAACGTGAGAAAGAAAGGAGACCAAACAGCAGCCTCACGCTGAAAACTAAGTCACTTGAAAGTACAGGACAAGAAAAGGAAAAGGCAGATTCTTTCCCTGCTCTCATCTCTGCCTTTCCCCTCTAGAAGTCAACTACATTGCCCAGAACTTTCTCAGTGACAGCTTGATCTCATATCCCAATGCATTCAATGCTCCCCTCCATCTCCCTTTCCATCCCCGGCCCCAACCTTCCTAAGCACATAAGAACAGCCATCCTCAGTTGTAGTAAAGGTCCGCTTATGAAGGTAGCATGCCACCCCTGTAGGCCAGTGGCAAATGCTAAGGGAAGGAGTATAAAACCAGTCCAAATGCAGTTCAATTCTCTCCCAGATGCTAGCAATCCACCAGTTCAAGTCCTTCCCACAAGCCAGAACAGTCCTGGGTGGAGCTTGCTCTCATGAGATTATCAAATCCCATTTGGAACCCATTCATACTTTTGGCCTCAGTGACATCCCTTGTCACTGAACTCCACAATCTGTGTGGAAAAGACATTCCATCCTTTTGTTTGTTCAACACTTCTCCATACTGTTTCACTTGCCTCCCAATCCACTCCTTGTATTGTGAGAAATGGAAAATTCCTTTTTTGCTTTTTCCAGCCCATTCAGGGTTTTGCAGACCTCTATCATAACACAACTCAGCTGCCTCATCCCCAAACTGAATAGCCTATGTAGTCATTCCCTGTACATAAGCCATTCCTGTCCACTGATTATTCAACAAGAAGCTGAAAGGCAAACAGCTGGTAACTGAATTGCAACCAGTTGTAATCATTGTTAAGTCCTCTTTTGTAAGATACAAGTACTTCTAAAAAACAAAGGATGAAATAAACAAAATTAGCAACCACCAAAAAAGCCAGAAGAAAAGTCCAATCCCTGCAAACTAACAAAGTTTCTGCCATCACCCAAAACAAACCAGCAACAGAAAGATAAACTTGAAAAATGTTATTAACACTAAGCTACAGTGCCAAATATTGCCTTTTGCCTTACAAGATGATAGATAATTATTTTATTTCAAACTCCAAGCAAAATAAATTGGATTCTGGGAAAGTTAAAAAATTAATAACCACAATACTTTGAGGGTAGCAACTGCTACTTAGAAAAGCAAACAATACAAAGCAACTGTAACAACTAAAAGAGAAGGCAAATGGTGAAAGCAGTATGACAACTACTAATGGAGGACCATGGAACTATCAACATAAAAAAAGGTACCATACAAATATGAAGACTCTACTGGACTACTATGCAAGGTATCATCCCCAAGTACTGTCACTCAGTCATCCTAGATTGAAAACTGAAGCGATGATACTGATAGTCGAACATTTGCTATAACAAATTAGTGATGTTTACAGTGTTTCCTGTAGTTTCAGAGTTGAAAACGTGTAATGAGTTGGTTAACTAGATTCCAGTTGTATTTATATCAACCTTTCCCCAAATTCCTAGAAATTTGAGGTAAGCATTGAGAGGCAAAAACTTGAATTAATGCCTGATTGAAACTTGATTATAGTAAGAGTAGGGGCCTTTCAACCTGAGGATTGACTTTAGCTTACCAAAAGCATTTTGAAAATTCCTAAGCAAGGGCTAGCCATTTGAAAAAATCATCTTCAGGCTAATTACTGGGCTGTTTCTCAGAATAGTTTCAGGAACCTTCAAGGAACAGAGGTGTTCTTTTTGGCCACATTTTATAGCTATTTCTCCTGATTCAGGCAGGTCCCTTCCCATCTCCTTAGTTGTGATGATACCAATGATTGTGGACTGTACAGGGAACAGGACCAAATTAAAAATGTAATTTTAATTTTGATTCTTTAATCAGATCAATTCCCCAATTTCCTGTCCATCTCCACAGACAAACACACACAACAAAAAAAAGGGTAAATAACTGTTTGGGGCCAAGGGAGGCAAGTAGGAATTTCTTAAACTAGCTCTGCTAGGTGGGTTTTCTTGGAGCCATAGCCTCAGATACAGACAGGTGATATATGATATTAATCCATGTATCTTCTTAGGCCCTTCCTTTCTGCTAAAAATCCAGAATTATCAACATCATGAGAACAGGTTCATTTGTTTTATTTCAATAGTGACCTAGTTGTTGAATTAGCTGGTACCAGGCAGAGGAGCAAATGTGGCCATGGAGTCAGTTAGTTAAACTGGCCAGTCACTGACAGATAATGAGGTAAACAACATTATACTAAGATTTGTTACAATTAGACCAAGTCACAGCTGGTAACATTGCAGAGTAACTTATAACTATCTGAAACTCGTCTCTGCAATATTAAATACAGATATTAACTCAAGTGAGTTGATGCCTATTTGCAAAGGAGAGCTAATGCTTAACCAAGTGTGTCTTTAGAACAAAGAACTTTCCAAGGAGCAAAATACCTCCTTAATTGAGACATTTTGTTATAGCAACTATTAAGACTCATGTAGAAAAAGGATGTGGTAGGATGTTGTCACAGACGTATACTAAAACTAGCCCAGATGAAGAACAAGCTCAAATAACTTTATTTAACAACACAGTCAGAACCACACAATAGAAACCAATGAGCAACAGGAGTAAACTGCAATCAGTCAACACTCTTATAACATTTAACATGTAACAGATTCAAGATGTCAGTCAGGGTGTTGTTACTACACATCAATACACACAAGAACAATAATCCAAAGTGCGCACACGCGCGCACACACACACTCACAGAGAAACTCTCCTCCTCTCATGGGTACCCAGAAGGTATAATTACTCGCCCAGGGGGTGAGGGCTTACTCAAGGATATCCAGACAAAAATCACTCACAAGAAGAGATGAGAGCACCCAATCCCAGGAATCTTCCTCAGGTGGTGTCCCAACCCAAGCCGAAAGGCTTCAAAAACAAATGGCCTGCTCCCAAAAGACCACTCAAAGAGGGTTGCCGGCAGCACCCCAATTATACCCTGGGTGGAGTTGAGCTGTGCCCATAAATGGTCATGATCCAGAAGCTTCTCTGAACCAAGGTGTCTCACCGGTTGTGGACCTTCTCTGTTGGCTAAGGGGTCCTGCCTCTCCTGCCCTCTCCCCTACAGAAGGGCGTAAGTGAGTCGGGGCACTGCAAAGCACAAAAGGCGTGAAAATGAGGGGCGAAAAGCCAGCAATGGCCTGACAAAAGCCCCGATCTCCAGGGGTGCGGCACATACCTGCCACAGATATATAGCTAAACATGATAGCACTTCTTCCCTTGCTCCTTCAAACGTGATGTCAGTATAACCAATTTAAAAGCCACCCAGAAAATTCTCATGGTTTATAAAAGCTCGAAGACTCACTTTGCCTGGCAAGTATGCTCTAATGCATGGTAAGTGTGGAAATGTATATGACAAAAAGTAGGTGCGATACAATAGCAACATTTTAACTTACTTTTATTGTTTTTAGAAGGAAACAGAATGTACTTTCTGATGTACATTACAGATATCATATCATCCCATTAGCAGCTGTGACATAGAAGACAAGAGGAGATTAATTATATCCTTTCTTTAATGACTAGATTTATTCAATAATGGCTGAACAGTACGTGTGACCATTTCACAGGAAAGCAGAGATGGTTAATGAGAGTTTCATTAAGACTGATTATCAAACAATACTGTAATAAAGGCATAAATTCAGAGGCTGGGATGTTATAAAGACAGGAGAAAGCATTGTGAATGTGTAGTCCAACATCTTCTGTAACAGAGACTGTTGGATTTGGAATTAATGTCCTGACTATTAAAAAAAAGACTTTGAATTGAAAAGATTTCCATTGCAGGAGATTGTACCAGAAATTGTTGGTAATTGTTCTGACAGCTATTTGTCAGCAATATTACAAACTTTACTTGATTTCAAGTCTGAATTTGCTTAATTTCAAATTCCAATAAATGTTTCTTGCCCTGCTAGGTATCTGGATGTAAACACAGGCAAAAGGGTGTCTGTCCATTTCTGAGGAGTTGAGGCCTTACCCCTCTCTTTTTGCCTAGCTTAGAACACCAAACAGGTAAGGTTATCTACTTTTTGCTTTACTACCATGAAACTGTCTTTGGCTTTGAAACTGGAGAGCTCTCTGTTACCACTCCTTCCCCCTGCCCCCCGCCATGTTGATACTTGATGACTGTGATAAACTCACACCTTCACTTTCCTTTTCATAAGCTAAACAAATCTGTCTCTTTCAAATTTTCACTGAGGCATTTTTTCCAAATTTTTAATAATTCTTATGTCCTTTTTCTTGCTCATCTCCATTTTAAGACCATCTGTCTTGAAGTGAGAACACTTACACTTGATACACCATTCCATCTGTTGCCACAGCAGTGCAAATCAGAGGCAGATCATCTCCAGTTTATAAATTAACACTTTTCTGTTGTGAACCTGATGTTCATCTACATGTCCATTGACATGTCCAACTGCTTTCATAGCAGTTGAGGACTAAGCCATAGTGAATACATGCACAAGTGTCAATGTGTGTGGATTTCTCATCATGAATAACCCAAAAACAGCTGAAAAGATCAGATTGTTGTGAATGACTGAGTAGAGTGCTGAGGTAAGACGGATGGCATTTTGTGTGAATCTAAAAAGATACTGAGAACTACATTCATCCTGTTTCTAAGATATTTTTTTTTTCATCCAAATCTTAAGGTCCTGATTGAAGGATCTTGGTTAGGAGCAAAAATTGCTTTACGCTGCCTCTCTACTCTATAGAGGCAGACACCTCCAGGGGGCTGTTAGATCTTTTGACGGGGCCTTATACTTTCACTCACCATTATGTGTTACATAGTAAGTATCCTAAAGGATCTGCATTACAGGTCACCACTTGCACTGCCAGTTCTTCATCTGTCTGTTGTTATTAGAGAACAACAGGAGACAGCAACTAATTTGTAGAAAGGCAGATCCCCGTGATTTATATGGAGGAGCACATTAGCATTCAGCCTTCACTACAGTAAAAACTCTTACAAATATTGTAGGGAAAAGTAGCTATTACCCTCATCATCATGAATAATTAACCATGACAGCTGAACTTAAGATTCATCTCTCAGTTAATGTTTGTCCAAACAGATAATACCTGAACTGACCAAAACCAAACAGAAAACCCACACCACACGAAGTCAATCTGTCAAAATCTGCTCATGCCTGCAACTGCATGAAACAGAACTTACTCTTTAAATAAATCACATTTTAAAATTATTTTTAGTGTGTGAGCTAATTAAAATCCTTCTGTTCTTAGAAGGCTGTTTATTGTTCAAAGTGTAAATTCTCTGGGAGTGCTACAATTTTGGGAGAGATCTTATGTGCAATTCAAAAAGAGAACAGAAATTACAAGAGAAAGGATTTGGGAGAAGAACCAAAAAAGCAAGCTTATGTGCATATGGCTAGAAATCTGGCTAAAATGCAGCAGTTTTGTCATATGCTCTCTTAACAGAAATGCAGCAGGAGATCAGGAAGGACAGGAGCTAAGGAGCTGCGGGAAACACAAGGGAAGATCAAGAGGCTTCCCAAGAGTAAATGAGCACTTAAGGTTCAGTTTTGGCCTTGACATTTTTGAATACATACATACAGATTCTCCAAAAGCACTTCATGGCGGGGGGGAGGGAGGGAGGGGAACATTCTTAAGCTGTCCAACTGTAACTTGAAAGTCTTCTGATTTCAACATAGTTCTGTGTTTGTTTTTAATCCCATGGTATAACTTTTGCTTGGGTTGTCAGTGCTGAAGGGATATTTGGAAGCCTCCTTTGAGGTCAGATTTGATGGTTCTCCATCCCAACATTTCACCTGCACTAACTGCAGATTAACACAAAGGGAAGAACATTTATGGACCTGCAGATTTAATAATCACTATTGCATCAGACAAACATGCTGCCTTTGTGCTTCAGTCTGAGGAAAAAAGACAGGGCAGTGTGTGCAAGATTTTTCTGTAGCTCTCCTGAACCAAACTCTGGAAATATAGAGAAGAAATGAAGGTGTGAAAATGAGGTAAGACAGTGAAAGAACTAATACCAGAAGGAAAAAAAAAACAAACCAACAACAAAAAAGCCCAAACAAACAAACAAAAAAAACTGACTGAGGAAAGAAGATCAGAGAATACAGGAGGAGCCTGACTGGAAAAAGCAGACAGCCAGACGCTAGTAAATTTTGCCTTCAGTTATTGTGCTAATGCTGCAAAGCTTCATCCTCAGTGGCCTGTTTTTTCACACTAGTGGTCTCTTTTCATTTATGAGCAAACAGAGATACTGTTCACTGTGCTGATTTTTAAATAGTTGTTAACAGGCTCTGGAGCTGAAATGTGGAAAGCAAGTCCTACCTCTCAGAATTATTGTTTGAAGCTGGCAGCCTTCTCGTGCAGATATCACTACAACCATTTTGACTGGCTCACATCTGGAAAATTTTCTTTGCAATCATAAAATGTGGACATGAAACTGTTATTTTATCCATGGCTAGCTCCTGAAGCACAAGGTGACTCTGTCATGAGGGAAAACAGCCAGCTCACTAAGCTGCCCCAAGTAGGCCAAATGTGACCTATAGATCAAACAAATGCAGGGACTGCATAATAAAGCTACAATAGTTATAAATAACATTTTAAACAGAAAATTCATTGCTGAAAAGTTATAGCAAAATAGGATTTTAAGAAGAGTGTGCTTGTCTGTGATTAATAGAGGGACAATGTTCTCTGTGTGCTTCTGCTTTGATATTCAGCAAATACCTTGGAGCTTTTGTTTTGGTTTTTCATACTCCCCAGGGCAGGATATTCCAGGGTTGCTCAACAAATAACTGCTCAAATGATATTGCTTAGGCTGATTGTATCTGCCAGAGTAGCCCTGCCCAACTGCGCAGATCCTTTTAAAAAAGCTAAGGAGGGAGGAGAAACACTAAAGGATAACCAAATAAGAAGTGCCTGTGCCTGAAAAAGGAATACACAAGAACAAAGAAGATGGAGAGGGAAAGGAGTAAAGAAAAGGTGAGAATGGACATCACCAGCTATTTCCAGATGTGTACACAAGGAACACAGACCCTCTCCAAGAAAGTAGAACACTTCAAAATTAGTTTGGAGGTGGTCCTGGAAAATGTACATGCAGAACAATTCTGCAATGGCAGCAGGGGGGATGGACTGGATGTGAACTTACTGGGTCTCTTCCATCTCCAGTTTCTATGAAAACAGTCACCATTCTTTAGCAATATGATAAATATTTAAAAAATCATAGATACAAACTAAATAAAACATATTAAATAACAAGTTCAGCCAATTTAATCATGACTTTTCAACTTTTTAAGCCAAGACAGCAGGGAGGAAGAAGGAACAGGCTTGAGATTTTTAGTCCGCTTTGTTTAAGGCTAATTCACATAGGACACACCTTCATGAGACTTGTTCAATAACATTTGTGGAGCTGGGCTGGAGTTGTTGTTGGATTGTCCTCAGTCCACAGGGCTGCTGGTTTTATCCAATGCACACTGGGTGCTGTCTCTCTCTAGCAGCCTTTAATTCAGATTTTGCCTTGTTTCTGTTTCACTCCTACCTGGACCAGTAAGTTTCATTTTGGGTAGTGCAATACCAGTCTAGTCCTTTCAGCATTTAGTCACCAAAAGCTGATTCCTTTCTTCATTCCCGCACTGACCAAAACCAACATCTACTGCCCTCCAAGAGCAAATCTACTCCTCTGTAAAGCATCCACGTATTGCAGATACACAGACTTCATGGTCCTCAGCAGGGGAGGAAGAATTTTTGGCTTGAAAAACATAGAACTCATTATTTGAGCACGTGGCATATCCATAAAGTCTAGCTGCAGCGAGGGGACTTGTGTTCCATGGGACAGCCACTAGACAGTGATATAGCCACATCTTCACAGTTGAAGTATGTCAGCTTCACACCCCTGTAATAGCCCCAGCCTCTCTTATCATTTCCTTCACAGCCTAACAGCTCAAATTTTCTCTGAATCCCAGTCAAAACTCAGCTTGCCCATGTTTCTTCTGAGTACTCATCATTCAGTCTCAGCAGAGAGGAAGACTTGGATAAAGCCTTTTCTCCTTTACAAGCAAAAGATACGGAACATTCTGGGGTAGAGGGAGCCAGGGATATGCCTTGCCTGCAGTGCTCAGCTTGTCCAATGGAAAGAAGACCTTAGCCTTCTGGATTGTCAGTCTGCAAACTATCAGGCTAGCTTCTTTTATTAGCAATAAAAGTAGTTTAGGAAGTTGAGGCAGACATAGTCATTCTCCCTGTCACATACTTCCCTGAACTTACGTAACAGAACAAAGCAATGGAGAGGCTGGTTTAGGCTTTATCAGTATCATTCTCTTCAGCACATCAGGTCTTGGGAACAAGATTCAGCCATCAGTAACCTGGTTCAAATCTGGGCTTCAGCTTCCCAGGCAATTGGCTCAAGCCACTTACATCCACACCTGTTGTATTAAGCACACCTCTGGCAAGCACCAGCTGCACCATCAGAAAGCTTTGTCAGAATGAACATCAGACTTTCCACTTACCCCATCTGAATTTGCACCTTGTCATCTAGTCTTTACACCTTCTTCCTGACCCTTTCTTCTTCCCCAACCACAGGCACACCCTGGGTAAGGGACACAGATAAGCTGGAAGAGGCTAACTCACAGGAGCAGCAAGCCTGTCCTCTCAACAATCCACCTAACTGGCCAGGGCCAGGTGAATTAGGTAGCTTTCCGAGCCTTTTTGGAGAGCTTCCTGACTGCCACACTTGAGAGCTGCAAGAATTCTGTTTGGGAGGTCACCTACATCTTTGTTCAGATGATGAACAGAGCTGTCCCTCTGTAGAGTTTCTGCAGGAAAATGCTTCAGTGGGATTGTTTTGTCCTTCACGCCTAGAGGAGACCAGCAGTGGGTGAACAAAACGCCTGTATGCAAGGAGCAACCTTTAATACTCTGCCTTACAAGCTGATGCCTGCCCTGTTCACATCAACACCTGACCTCACCACTCCCTGTGCCTTTGTGAGACTCCATCACCTCATGGCATCTGCACATTCCCTACTCTGGCTACTCACTAGGAAATTAACTTGGAATGAAGAAAGTCATCCACACAGCCAGTGTTAGATGGGTGTGCAATGCCATCCAACAGAGACATTATTCCTGAGCAGGGATCACCAGAGGCATCATTAAAAAGAATCAGAAGCCTAACATAACTTGTCCAGCTGTGCCTGAAGGACAGTCCGTGAGACCCTGTTTGCCTTAATTCTGCACAATAAGATGCACCACATACAGAAATCCTCAGCAAGTCCAACTGACTGTAGATGCCATTCCAGTCAATGGTTTACTCCAGGAGTCCTTCCCAGCAGTTGTCCCCTCTCTCCCAACCCGCTTTTGCCTCTGAGTTGCTAACATGCCTGGGCATCTGGTGATACACAGTTGGAAACCATGTCAGCCCTGCAATCAAAGAAAACCCTTGCAAGAGGAAAGTAGCTGTTTCTGAGGGTCCTTCTGAACTCTCTCCTTGTTTTGTGAAGACACCCCTTGTTGCTCCCCAAAGAATCTCCCCACTGACACCACAGGTGTCTTTCCATCACAAGGGACCTGCTGCAACTTGACAGACTTGCTTGCCAATACAGCCTTTGATCCTTTGAGATCAAACCCTGAGGGCCACAGTGCAGTAGAGGTGACGACACTCCCCTGAAACCAGAGAAGTCCCCTTGCCACCTCAGCTTTTCGCTTCTTTACTCTTAGGTCTGATGTTCCAGCTCAGCCCTTCCTGGCTCTTCCTTGTTAAACTGTTTGTGGTATTTTCAGGAAATATTCAAAGGTGGTTTTGACTTGTAGTTTTAAAAGGAACAAACAGCAGCATGTTCTCTGTAGTTCTGTGTTTTCCTTTTCTCTCTACTCTCGCATGCACCTTTGAGGTAGAAGTGATCCTCAGTATTTGTTGGTTTGCTTTTTTCACGGGCACTATATCACTGTGCTCCTAATGCTGTTTAGTATTACAACAAATAGGGAATTAAATAATAAAAATAATATATTTTGCTTTTCCTTGTTATTTTTATGCTGTATTTTAAGCATATGTTGCATATGGCAAAGGCAGAGAGAAGCTGGGGCATAAGGACTAGCTTTCAAATCAAGTCACTACTGAAGCCGGCTTGGATCCAGGGTCTCTACAAAAAATGGTAGCTCCATCTGCAAAGAGAGTGATAGAATCAAAACCGTAATCAACTGTCATTAGCACAGGACTCAAAATGTTAGTGTTTCCCTGGTGTAAGGAACTTACTCTTTCTTTTTCCTCCCACCTAATTCAAAATGAAATGAGGCCATGTGAAACAAAACAAAGGACAGCATGGGTTTCAAGAGGACAGCATGGGTAATTCTTCCTCTGGAATGCTCAGTGGCCAGCTGTTTAGGCTGTTTCCTTGCTAATCCAAAGATGCGGGTTCAAATCTGCTTGGACACAGGAGGAGCTGAGCCTTCCACACCCTGGCTGAGCAATCCAAACATTGGGATTTGAGGGTGCCCTGACAAAGCGCATTCTGGTATGGCCTGCTTGAAGTCTGTAGATGAGAGAGGAAGAATGCCTGTCGTCTTGCTCAGGCTTAGACACGAGGCCCCTGAATGGATGCAACTTTGCTACCTTGGCTTGTATAGTTAAGCTCTAGGAAACAATGAGTTGCCCAGCAAGAGTACAGAGGGGCTTGTTCCTGCTGCCTCTCCATTGTCGCACTTCTATTGGTGGAAACAAGTTTTGCTCTGTTGCTACTGTCATGGTGAAAGAAGCAACCACAAAGTGATGAAATGACAGATAATGGGGAGCTACAATTAATATCAAGAGAAATAATAATAATTTTTCAAAGTTCTGTTACATTGTTTCCTATTTGATACAACCTTGCCTCAAATACTGGGCAACAAAAAAACTATGGCATAAATTCCACTGTTGGCTAAGTGGAGGTGGTGCAGCAATGAATACAGCAATATCTGACTGACAGATTTTGTGGAAGACGTTTGGAAAGGTACCACAATCTGACTCCTGACCTGGATCATTTCCCATTTTAAAGGTTTTGTTTTCTTCCATCTTTTCTGTCTCTGCCCCGTAGCTGTAGCTAGATGATCACCTAAAATAGCTGACTTCCTCCTCTCCAATTTCTGCACAACCAGAGAATAGCCTTAAAAAGTTTAGTTTTGTTGCCATGCTATGGCATAGTTCTGAAAAACCTGACTCCAGCTACTTGGTGAATGAAGAAATCTCCACTATTTCTTCAAACAAATGTTTATTTTTGATTTAGGATTCAAAACATTAACACTTTTGACTGCTGCAGGGAAGTGTTAGGTTTGCTTGAGTCCCTAAATGTACATTTAGTTTAACCTTAATGGAGAATTCTCTGAATTTGTAGACCTTTAATCTGCAACCATCTCCCATTAAGCATGATTAAGAATTAAGGAAGCTATTAATTTGCTTTTGCCATTAGTAGGTTGTTTTGTTTTTTTCTGGAAAGTATTTGCAGTCATTTCATTATGATTGCAATTATACTGTAATAACTATCATAAGGGTGATGATCTATTTCTTTAAAAGTGTGCTGCAGTAGCAGTGGGAAAATAAACACAATTATTTATCAAAATCAACTGCATCCTAATACACGTAACACTATTTGAGGACCTAGGTGACTTTAAGTCTGTCAGTAATTCTGCTGCTATGTGGACTATTCATTTACTGAAGTTAGGTCTCATGGATCTCCTTCAGAAGTAAAGGTCTGTGTCACATCTTCAGGGTGAAAGATACAATACACTTTTAATATATTTTAAGTGTCACCCTCACCGGTACATTGCAACTCTTAACAACATTTTTGTTGTTATTATTTGGGAAAATGAAAACTGGACTCTCAGGACAGATCCAGACCACTAGGGTTGGGCTGTAGAATGGCACCAGAATCTGAGTATACAACTACCTGCTACTTTTCCTAAGGAAAGGCATTTTACAAGGTTAAGAGATTTCAGATATAAGCTGTATGATGAACCCAAAAGACAGTGTTGCTCTCAACCAACGTTGACAGATCTTTGGACATGAAAAGCAGCGCAATAATGGAAGTGCTAGCATACAACGATGAAAACATTTCATCCTCTGCATTTCAATTCTTAAGATCCAAAAAACTGGTGAGCATAGCGAATCTGGAGCTGTACGAGTGAGCCAAGAGGTTTCTGCTTCCAGAGACACAGGTCACTGGTATCTTTACTGCGTGGGGTCCAGGTACCAGGGAACAGCACAGAACAGGCGGCCAGACTTTGTCGGGGTGAACTGGCAGAAGACCCCAGTCTTGAAAAGAAAGCTGAGCGAGCCGCTCTTTCCCCCCCCACCCCCACCCCCCACCCCCCAGGACTGTTCTGCTGCAGGGTTAAGAGCCCGAGTGCCAGCCCGTCGAGTGCCGCTGCATGGGGAACTACCAGAGCCCCGCAGCAGCGCTCGCACCGCCGCCGCCGAACCCCCGCGCCGTGCGGGGGAACTCGCACGCCGGGCAGCGCGGCGTAGTCCGGCTGCGGGAAGGTTCACGAAGAGGTACCGGGCTTCCCCGCACCTCCCGGGCGGTATGCGCGATGCCCCGGCCGGGGACCCCCCCCCTCCCCCCTCGCCGCCGGTTCCCGTGAGGCGCAAGTGCCGCCGCGGCAGCTGGGGGGCCGGCGGGGGATGCTGCCGCCGCCCTGCCCAGCGCCGGAGTGAGGGCAGGAGCTGGTGGCGGCAGGAGCAGCCCCGGCGGCGGGACGAGGTGAGCGGGGCGCGGGCCCGCGGGGCAGGTGGGTGCGCGGCCGGGAGCGGGGCCGGGAGCGGGACCGGGGCGGGCAGTGCTCCCGCCGGGGCCATCCCGCCCGCGCTGGGGGCGCACGGGGAAGGGACGGGGCGCAGGCTGCGGGGTTTGCACGGGCGGCGAGGCGGGAGGGAAGAGACCCCGTGGCGCAGCGCCGGGGTCTGGCTTTGGGGGTGCAGAAACCCAGAGGAGCAGAGCCCCTGGCGAGGCGATGTGGGGGGCAAGCCGAAGGCGACGGGGAGCCGGGGGCATTTCAGGCTGAGCTCGGCTGGCCGCGCCGGATGCAGACGTAATTCCACGGAGGGACCCCTCCGCTTCCCCTCCCCAAAGTTTGGGCAGGCTGGCTTCTGATACATGTAGGATCAGGCAGAAGGAGAAATTTCCGTAGAGCTCCGAGGTGTTTTCTCTGGCTGAAGTTATCAAGAAATAATATTGAGGGGAAGAACAGTAATTCATAACAAAACTTTAAAGAGCAACAGGTTGTTTTACTGAAATCGCATGCGCTGGGAAAAAAATTGCCTCGAGCGGTCCTGATAGAAAACGGCTAATAGCAGTACTGTGCAAACCGATTAATAGCACAGTTAGCCGTTTTGGGATCTCCTGACACTACTCAAAACAAATTTCACCGTGTGCCTGAACAGAGATTCTAAAAACTAATGAATCTGTCCTTAAAACCTTCATTTTGACTTCTGTGGATGCAGGATATGATCCTTAGAATTCCTTTGATACGTTTAATTGTCTGAAGTGTTTCACTTTTTTACTGATGTTTTTCCTACTTGAAACGGGTGGTCTGTTATGCACAGCCCTCCTGCTCACTGTCAGGCTCTGCCCCCCAAAACCATCTCTGCGTGCCTTACTGTGTAGCCCTGGTGCAAACTGCAATTAACGCTGCCGGACACCCTAGGCTGGAGTCAGAGGAGTAGGAGAGGTAATGGGCCAGTAGCCCTACATCTCCCAGCCATGCCCAGTGCGGGGCTCCTGTTCGGGCATGTGTTGGGGGGAGAGTGGCTTTGCAGGCGTTTACCGATTCTCCCTTCGAGCAGCGTCTCTATCACAGTCAGGACTTTTTTGCCTCCTACTCGAGTTTCACCACCTGGTGTAAACGAAAAGAGGATGTGCTGGGAGGGGCAAGGTCAGGGGAGCATTAGTGAGGCGTTGCTAAGGCTATTTCCCAGGCAGTGCAGTGTCCCTGAAAGTGTTTATGCTAATCGTGGAAATCAGAGCCCTTAACTCCTGTTCTTGATTTTAGGCTGGGGCTGGGCAACTGTGGACTCTGCTCACTTTCTGTACTACCCTTCTCGCCTCACCGAGCTGCAGGACTAAGTTCTCCTTTCAATGAGAAATGCAAGTTCCAGCCCCGGAGACAGGATACAGTTCTGTTCCCTGTGCATTCACTGGGGTCTGGTCATTGATCCCAGTGTGGTGAAGTCTGGATCCGTCCATCTCTTCTAGTTGTGAGAGTGGCGAAAATTAGTAGGATGATTATTAGGAATATTTTTGCTGAGGTTTACTCAGCAGTGGTGAAGGGATCTGATGGCTGTTCAGATGAAGCACTGTTTCAATAACTAGCTTACATTTAATTAATGTAGTAGAAGTTGTTGAAAAGTAGATAGTATTAAAGCAGATTGATTATGGCAGGTTGGCAATGACACGGCACACAAAGTGTGCCAAAGTAATTTCTTTTATTCTAGGACATGACATGGCTGATGTTTGGGATCATCTATAAAATTATTAGGGTTGATCCCAATTCTGTGCCCAAGGGTGTGTCAAATCTCACCACAGTATTTGACACCAAGCTGTCCTACCTGTAACTTCTCAAAGAGGCTACTGATGGAGTGGGTGGCATGCAGGCAAAATTTTGACATCATTCTCACAGTAGCAATAGAGCGATATTGACAGAGAAGGTTATACAGTTACCTGCTGTGCTAAACTTTATGGCTCAATGAAAGAATTCAGATCCCAGGTCTGTCAGTCTGACATCCTTTGCGCCATTCTCAGACGTCAATTCTTTCTTGGTATTTGATAAACTTATTAGAATTATCTTCAAAATATAAGCAAAAATGCAAGTGAAGCAGTAGGAGCTTTTCAGTCAGCTCCCATTCCATCTGCATGTTGGTTGTAAACTGTTGCATCTACTGTTGGTTGCAAACAACCTCTTCTGCATAAGTTGATAGGCTTTCTCAGTCACTTATTAACTGCAAGAGTGAGGAATGCTTTACCTGCATTAATTTGTGCCAACGATGGTAAGAACATTATTGACACTCAAGTAGACTGAGGGGGGCATTGACAGGGTTGTAGCTTTAGTACCAAAATCATCTTTTCTGATGTATCAGGGCTGATTCTGTATGACCACATTTTTTCTTCAGCTGAGAAAGTTAGGATAGCTGAACTGCTCAGCTCACAAAATATGAGAGATTGTAATCTCTTCACGTGTACGTGAAACGCTAGTGAATGCAACATGATCTAGTGACTTAATTGTAAAGACAATTCCAGAACCTGTTCTGGGCTTGGACACTGACCTCAGGCAAACAGGTTTTCTGTTTCAAAAGTGGGGATAAGAACGATGTCTCATGGGATCTTGTTAGAAAGATCTCGTTTAGAAACAGGGCGTTCTAAAGCACAGTGGAATTTCCATGCAAAAAGCTCTGTATCATTGTAAAGTACGGTTACCATATGGGAACAGGCAAAGCAGAGCAGTTCAGAAGTTTCTGATCCTTTTTTCCGCCATTTTCAAGAGGGTTCAACTGATGGTTGTCGTGCATAGGGTCAGACAACTGCTTCTCTGTTCTGCAGTCCTCAAGTGGACCTTATAACTAGGCCCCCTCCTCCTGAAACTAGCTTTACTGATCTAAATCCATTTTGGAGTTGGAGGGAAAACTTCATGCTGCTGAACTTGATAATTTCTATTTATTAATAGTTAGTTTGAAGCACTCAGGGCTGGCATATTAACCTGTCTCTGCCTACAGTGTCTGGCACTGGGACAGAGACTACTTTGTGCTGAATACTTTGGTGGACAAGATACTGAACACCTGGGTGAGTGTCTGATATGGGTATGGCAGTTAGTAAGTGCCTGAGTTCTGATTTTTGCCTCTTGAAAAATGTGTGTGTATGGGAGGGTGGGGGGGTGGGGTTAAACACAGCTGTGACATTGCACATACAGATACACAATATTCTCATGTGCAGAAAGTGAGGGCCATTGTGCTGTCTCCTAAATCTGGAGGTAGATTTGAACCATTGCTACTCGGGACTTGTCAGAGTGCAAGTACTCATGGTTAATGGTGGCACTTCGCATGCTAACAGTGGCCATTGCAACACACTGCACCAGGAATGGGAATTTGTGATGACACATGCAAAGAGAAAAAAAAAAGAAGACAGAGGAAAGAAAGA
This sequence comes from Gorsachius magnificus, assembly GCA_034008185.1. NCBI lineage: Eukaryota > Metazoa > Chordata > Aves > Pelecaniformes > Ardeidae > Gorsachius > Gorsachius magnificus. The sequence goes on from CM067081.1 coordinate 131,731,823, forward strand.
TGGGGAAGGAAAAAGGGACAGGAGCAAGGGTGGCAATAATCCTAGCAAAGGGAACATTTTCCAGTAAGCAGTTCTGAAAGTGATGTAAAAAATAACAACTGAAAGCTTTATTTTACTACACAGAGCCCAAATTCTTCCTTTGATCAAGCTTCCTTTTGGCATCTGTGGGAGATCAGTGGAGAGCAAGGAGTGTGTAGTCTTGAATTTATGATGCAATCCTTGGACAGTCATGAAATGTAATTCAGAGCTCTCCAAAAATGAACACATAGCCATGAGTCAACCAGAATGGTACATTCATGGTCCTGAAATAAATGATAAAAATCAGTCTGGTATCTCATAACCAAAATAGTAGGTAAGTTATCTGACTAATCTGTTCATTGCAGCTAAACTGTTGGCATCTGTTTAAAAAGATTAACTTAGTGTCCATGCTACTGTCTACAGGAATTCCTTAATAAACTTGATTTCTGTAATAGTTTATACAAATACACTATTTTTGAGACTTTTACCAGTATTCAGCATCTAAAAACAGTTATTTCAGCTTAATAAGTTGGGAACACGTGAAGTCAGCTCTACTGAGTAATAATAAATTCTCTACAACAGTTTCGTAAATTATGGGATCAGTTTAGTAAATTTTGCTAATTACACTTACCACTTGAATATAGCAATGTGAGCTTTAAAAGCAAACTCTCTGAGCAAACCAAATACACAAGAATTCATAGAACTTAGGACGGTTGATTTCAGGATTTTTTTCAGGTGTTTATCATGAATAATCAACACAGGTCTATTCATCTACAGAAAGCTCACTTTAACTTGAAAGTATTCGACACCTGATGCTTCTGTTGGCCTGTTGTGCCACTGTTGTACTTGGACACTTGGTATCTTGAATTCAGACATTGGGAAACGAGGGGCTTTGGGTTCCTTTACATACATCTTATAAGAAACAGAACATTTAGGAGCAACCCAAAGCAAAGTCTAACATTAAAGTGTCACTATAAATGTAGGAAGCTCTGGCTGCTTTCTGCCTTTGGTCAGCAAGTCCTTTCAGCACCACGGCACCACTCAGAACTCTCTGCTGGGTTTTGCAAGCAGTAGGGCTGCTGACCTGTTACTGTTACTTGTCGCCTCTTAAGGAAGACATCTCATAAAACAGAATAGTGGTCTACAGTATGCTCTGCAAACAGAAAGCAGAGCTGGTCCCTGCCATAAAGTGCTGAAGTTGGCTCAGGCAGATTAGGCTAAGGAGATGAAAGACATTTCGTCTTTCCATTTCCTGTCATCATCTCTTCAAGGCAGAGCTTAACATGTAGTCCTTTTCTCCAAGAAGTACCATCTAACCTTTATTTTCTGCTTTCTGTTCTCTGTGCTTTCTTTTTACCTTGTAACCCTTAATCTTCTTGAAAAGGGGACATTCATTCCCCATTCCCATTTTTCCACCCTCTGGCTCACCAATGGCCTGGCACCATTAATTAAGCATTTGCTGTGAAGTTTCTTTGATTGAGAACTGCCTGTGCTAAAGGAGCACCATTGAAGACAAGCTGTTGGAGGAATGTAATATTATGGGGAGATTTCCTCCAGCTGTTACTCCTGGCTCCTCTAGTACCAATTGGAAGCATCAAGAGGGGACAGAGGTGGGAGCAGACTGACTGTTTCAGTGAATGTGCAACAGATCTGTGAGTTTTATACTGGCTGTTAAGTGTAAAAGTGTTCAGCAAACTCAGGAGCTCTTCAGGAGCATCCACTCATGGCTGTGTTCACATGGTCCCTTGCACAAAACTCTCCACAGAGGCAAGGCAGAAGGGGAAGTTGAGGTCTGGTGGCAATGGGGTTCGTCGGTGAAGTTACAGATTAGGAACTGAGGTAGCGGATGGGTTGTTCATCCAGTCTTCTACTTAGATTCTTCCTTGAGAAGCCTGAGCTGATCTAAGCTTGCAGACAGTTTTGCTGGCACCCTTCCCGCTTCCCAGAAAGGTTCAGGTACTTCTGAAATACACAGTGAGTGCCATTTTAGGTGCACAGCAGCAAGCTGCCTAGCTCACAGCTGCTGTGCTCCAGCAGGGCAAGGATCTTTTGTAACTCCTGTGTCAGGCCTGCCAGACTGATCCAGTTCTCTCTGATATTCTAGCAAGGCGTGAAGTAGGCAGGTTTAAATGTCTACACTAGTGCCTCAGTAGTTGGTGCTTGTGTCAGGGCTTGCCTCCTTACTCCCCTCTCTTTCCACCTGTCACCTCATTGCTGTCTTTGGCATACGCAGTGCACGTTTCTGCTCAGTTCTTTGGCACCACTTGAAACCCCGTTGCGGGAAGCCATGACGGAATGGGTCTACATGTACCATACTCAGTCTGTGATGGTAGCTGCTTTCAAGATGACCTATTTAGCTGTATCTGTTTTTAAATATTTTGAACATATCATAATTGGTACTCGTTAGGAACTTTGACTAACCCTGAGCAAGCCAGCTGTCCAAGCCCTGCAACAGTGCTCCAGTTTTCAGATCTCTCCCCTTGTTTACATTTTAGAACATGTTTTACACTTAGCCTTGTAGGAGGAATTTAGCTAAGCTGTACCCGTTCTACACCAAGCAGTACACTCTACAGCATGCAGTATTGCAGCTGTTCAGATGCCATTCTTTCTACACAAGTGTTTTGAAAGTGTTTTGAATTGTGGAGGTAGTTCCTTCCAGGAGACTTTGTATTCAAAAGACAAGTGACGTGCAGAAAACAGACTCCACAATCTGTAAGACTGTGCAGCAGGTATGTTTATTCAGCGCTGGGCAGCACGGGGGGTAGTCCCACCAAAGTCGTGCGCACCGCAACACGGCAGCTTGCCCTGTTTATATGTAGCAAAGTGTTACATATACATGAAGTTTCCCAAGACGCCTATACATAGGCATAACCTGTCCCCGCTTCGTATTAAAATTAGTTTCAAGAGGTCATTTCCATAAGTCCCTCCCGACTGGGCATGCTCAGTGATGTGAGTCGGTGGTCTTCAGGGGTCGTTGACTTCATCCACTCCTCTTCTTCACCTTGTCCTTTTGGTGAACTCCAGCTTCTACCCCCCTTATTCCACTGTCAGAACAACACAGCCGGTACCAACCGGCTCCCCATCCTTGGCTATCCCACAGCGACAAAGTGCCAGACGCTTTGTTCTCCTAGGTGCCTTCCAAGGCCTGTAACAAAGATGGGCCATCTCCTACTAATCGCTCCTCTTCCACATTCCCTACAGTGTTAGTTTCTTATCTATAGTTTACTTCATATGATTAGTAAGTTAATCTAAAACACAATGCTAGCAATTTAAGATGGATCTACAGCTGGCTTCACAAAGGTCCTTTTGTTAACCCTTTAGCCTCCCTTCAGAAGAGTCTGCTCAAAGGACAACTAATCTACGCCACATTTAAGTCTCACAGATAGTTTATGTCTTCTGCATAGCCATATATTTTGCAAGACTGTCATATTCTTGCACAAGTGATAAAATGTCAAACCCTGCTGCCGAGTTTCCTCCATTCAGCGGCCTTCAGTCTAGGGAAAATGCACAGATTTATAAACTGAGCTGTAATCCTAAATCTTCTGCTGCCTGTATTTATTATTTCAGGGAACCTGCCTACAGTCCTTATCTTACCTTAGGGAGGCAACTGTAATTCTCCTGTTTTCTGTATTAGAGATTGAAAGGGCTGAATCCAGTTAGTGAATGACAAACTGAGTATAAAAGTCTGGTTTCTAAACAACATAAATAGGTTCCATCTGTTGCGCCACAATGTCCTTTAAATACATTACTCCATATGATACCCTTGTCTAAAGCATTGTAATGAGGACACAAACATTAATATCAACAGTGGTGTGTGGTGTGTGAATTTATATATGAACATATAAGCATGAATTCTTACTATGATTTAGACTTCTGTCTTTGACAAACAATCAATAGCAGATCGTGCTTCTTTTACTTCCCAGGATAGTCTTAGGTTGAGTAATAGTAGCAGCTAGCTAAGGTACAATTACTGCTGCTTCCATTTCTCAGGAAGCAGTGTTTGCACAGTTAATGGTCTCTGATGTGTCATGTCCATTTTCATGGGTATTTGCATACCTAAGCCTTTGAAAGCAGCTGTCAGTCAGAAGGCTCTGCTTAATCTTAAGGAGAAGCCTTTACCCTCCCTCCTCCTCAGTTAGATCAGAGCATGTACTTTGAATATGCTGCCTGGGAGCTTTCAGTTGAGAGCTTTGAGCAGTGTCTCTCTATGAAACGGTGCTGGAGGCGCAGCATCAATGTGCTGGCTTGCAGAGATGTGATCTCAACCCTCCAGGCTTAAGCAGCAGCTGGATGACACTTTTGAGAGTGGAAAAATCTCTGTGCCTAAAGTGGGTGATGAATATCTCAAGAACCTTTGAGGACCTGAGCTTTAGTTCCTCAGTATTAATAACTGCAATCCCTGCCTCTTCTGGAGTGTCTGCAACATTTACTGTACTTGTTTCACTCTACTTAAGCATTGAAGTTTTGGTTCACAGCCATGAGATCTAGAAGTGTTCAGTTTTAATTGAAAACTGAGGTTCAAATGAAACCACATGTTCCCTGATCACCGAAGTCATAGGTATATTCTTGCTGAGTTTGTGCTCTGACCACAGATGTATCAGTAACTCTGTGGCTGGAATCTCACACAGGCAGGATTTGTCGCTATATATTGGAAATAGCCAGATGGGAGCATATTAAGTTTTTGGGTGTTGTTTTGCTGTAGTTGTTTTCATTGCTTTCATAGAATTTATTTCAGATGGGGTAATGAAGTATTTTCTGAAGGAAGAGCAACAAAAAATTGGACACAAGGCACTCTTAAGGATAAGTAGTTCACTACAACCAGAAATCCATACGTACTGGTCAGTGTCATAGGTGAACAATGTGGAGAGAAGTGCAGTGGTTCTCCTTGTTGTTGGACTTCTTGTGTGCAGTGATGGAACTGAAGGTAGTCAGGGAGGGGTCTGGATCTAGCCATTTTTTAGTACTTGTCAAATTGGAATTGCTCTAGCTGAAGTAGGACATGTCTGATGTTAAATCATTGGCATCGGACAAGGTAGCTGGCAGCACAGTGCAATGAGTGATGCTGCAGTGGTACCACTGAAACCAGCAGTACTGAGAGGGTCTGGAGCAGATGTGGAGACCTGACAAGCGGCAGTGGTGGGGTGGGAGTTGAAGTAGGCACAGGGCTGGCTCTATCCGCTCTCTTACGGACCTAAGTGAAATGTAGGAAGAACATAATCCCTTGCGTGGCTGTGGGAGTGAACAGGGCCAATGAGGAGAAACAAGGGTCTGTGAGGCTGAGTGCTCCCCATTTGCTGTCTGTCTGAGGATGATTTGCTTTTCCTATATAATGCTTGGTTCCTTTCTACCCTAATAAACTATTCTTTGCTTTGTACATCAACATGTTTTTTGTAGAAATAGACTTATTGCCTGTTAATGACACTGAGGCATAGCACTTAATTTCCATGATTCTACGTGGGGACTATTGCTGGTGATAGCTGCATCTGATAATATTTTTAAGAACCTTTAAGTTGGTGTCAGTGCCTGGCAAATGTCACTAAAGATCCTAAGACAGAATATACACAGCCATAGTTCGGGTGTTGACATACTGTCCTCTGAATGACATCCTGCAAGAAGCGACTATTGACAAAGATTATTCTTGAGGAACAGATTACTGTAATGCCACTATATCAAAATAATTTAAATAATTTATTCCAAAATTACTTCTTTTTCCTGAAAGTTTTCTAGTTTTGCCAAACTATCTTTCCTATAAGCAATGCCACGATATTGGTAGTGTTTGCAGTTTTTAAAGTGAATTCTTATTCTGGGAGGTGATTTGTAGTAGTCCCATTTTCTTATTCAATACGTCTGTTGCCATATTTATCAAGGTGATAGCTTCAGTTACTAAAGACTAAAACAAATCTTGGGCTCTGTGTTTTCTATTAACATTGCAAAACCAGTGAAGCTGACACAACGATTTGTATCCTCTCTCTTCGCGTGCATTGCCTAGGGAATTACTGACTTTTAATTGAGAATTGTTGACAGTTGTGCCAACAGACCGGAGGATACAGAATAGTGTAGGTGACACTGAGGTGCAGTTTGTTCTGATGACTTTTTGTTGCTTCTAGCAATTTGCAAACTGGCAGGTAATTTTGGAGGGATGGCCATTAAAAACAATAACATTTGTAAATTATAAAGAATATACTTGCACATAACACATGTGGAGTATTAAGATTTTGTTTTTATAGGCACTTTTTGAAACAGTCCTACATTATATGGCCTTGTTTGAAAGCTCTGCTTGTAGTAAATCACAGCACATTGAAATAGCTGTCTCAGAAATAAGAAAGGTTGGCTTGATGGAGCCAGGATTTTAACATACAGTTCCAGACAGTAAAAAGAGTTGACAACAGCTTGGCATCTAGATACTTTCTACACTGTCTTTCATCCAAAGATCTAAAAGAGCTTCTAAAAATGTCTAATTACAGCATAATGGGTTCCCATTTTGTATCAAGGATTATCAAAGTAGAAAAAATACACAACTATCATTTTCAGGTTCAGATTTCTATTATTGGGTACTTACATTCATATTATACTGCATGTTATTGATCTGAATATGGGTTTAGATGGCAACTTGCATTCAAGTTTAAAAATTACCTGATTTCCAGACCCACAGATGAAAAGGGGGAATTTTTGATGAGCATATAAAACATTTAACAGCCTAAATTATTTTGTTTCTCACTGGGATTTGTGCTCTTACATTTCTTTTTTGCTTTTGATAATTTGTCTCTGACTTCAGCCTGTAATTCCTAGCTAACATACCTCTATGATGCTTACATTAATACTATGCAACCTTCTTCAGAAGCAAAGCAGCTACAAAAATTATTCAGGGAACATTACAGGAACAATATCTAGGAAGGAAAAAGAAATCATAATTCCTAGTTAAGCATGTAACGCAGCAGTGCTGTTGTGCACCTAACAATGCACATTTCCTCCTAAATGAAGTCTTAGGTGAGCAAGAGTTCACATCCTGTTGGGGAAAGGGATTATGAGATATATACCTCTTAATTAAGGGAACACAATTTCACTGATACAGCTGGCAGTGGGGTTAGATAACTCAGGGCTCTAGTCTTTTCCTTTCAATACTGTGGACTGATAGAAATTGAATAGTGACCTATGGGATCTCTCTTGTTTTGCTTATATACTTTGTTCAGTTTAAATTTAAGTGCTCTCATGTTAATTTTATGTCAAGTTTCATCCAAAAAGGTCATGGAGTACAGTATTTAAATTAAGATGTTTCTAAAATTCAGAGACCTATTTCCTCAGTACCAGCTCCCTTAATGTTTCCTGTACCTGGGAAAAATACCTGTGGAGATTAAAGTCCACTTTTTCCCAATGGTCCTCAGTTATCAAAAACCCAGTTAGAACCACGAGCAAGTGGGTGATACACAGAGCAGTCCTGTAGCTACATGGTGGCATGGGGGGCCGGGGCTGGCCTCCCTGTTTGTTACTGGTTTTGGGCAACTGCAGAGATGGCATAAAGCTATTTTTGTTTCACCTTCTTTGGTCTTATGCCAAAAACAGCTTGGAGAATCTGGGCATGACTTGTACAGCAACATTTACTTATGTGTAATTGTTCGTGGCAGCACGTAGTCCCTTCTCAGTTAAATGTTTAAGCTATGGGTTGTAACAGATGCCTAGATTCATTGCTTTCTGCTATCTTTATTTTTTTTATTAATGAAGTAATAAAATCCTTATCTGCATGGATTGTGTAAATCCTAAAGAAGCAAAAAATAAGTCCCACTTCCACTGGTTATTTAGTTTGTAAAGCCCACTGCACGCCTGACATCTGTTTAACACAGTACTTGTTTACAGTGCAACTTAAATGGTTTAGAGTAATAATTACACACAAAAATATACCGATGTCCTTGCTCTGAACAAAATCCATAACTATATCAAATGGCAAACCTTATCCCAACTCTCACTCACCATACCTCTGTTTTTCCTAAATGCCTGAAGAAAGAGAAAGATCTTGTGGTTCCTCTGCTGATTGTTCAATGAACTATCCTATATACACTATCTTCTTGGACCATTTCTTCAGAAATATTCTTCATGCTCCAAGACTCTACATTGATACGTATAAAATCACAATAGCAGCTGCCTGACATGATATTATTCTAGGAATACTGCATGACTGTGTAAATAAAGATTGCGTGATAATGCAAATCTCAGCTAGTTGAAAAATCACAAGGTCATTCTCATTCATTCTATACTGAGACGAAAAATGAAAAAATGGATGAATGGAGCAGTACAAATTTGAGCTTATGTTGTGGAGGTAAGCTAGTTAATTCTTCAGTTCTGTTCTAGTTCACATGCTGCCATGACTGAAGTTATTTCAGCCCATTTAAACAAAATACCAAAATAGTCATTCAGGTTCAGCTGTGATTTGAGGAAAAGCTCCTGCTCCCTGGTTACAGGATGATTTAATCACGCATAAGTAATCAGATAATTACCAATTGAATATAGGTAAAATTGATAGCAGGTTCTGAAATTTTCATTAACTTTACACAGATTTTAATATTTTTTCAAAAATTTATATCAGGAATTAATTTCCTTTGCAGTTCTTTGCTATTCCATAGTCTTACATTATTATTGGTTTAGGAATTAGAAGGTTCATATGCAACTATTGGATCCTTTTAAGGTCACATGATATCAAGAGAAAGAAACTTTGTCAAATGTGATTTCTCTGAACAACTCTTCTGCACTCACAAATTAGAATAGACTTTGGTTCAAACTTTGTCCCTACCTGCTTTTTGAGCATGTCAGGTATTATGAGTTTTGTAGTTACCTGATATTTAAAAAATATATATATTTAAAATATTTGTACATATAATCAAATGAACACATTAATTTGATCTTGTCTTATAATTTAGAGATTATGCTATTTGGCACTGCAAAACTTAATCCCATAGCAGGGTTTAAATCCCATTTTCAAAAGTGACTTCAGGTCAGGCTTTTCAAGTCATTGGTGAATTTATGCTCTTTGGTGAGCAAAGCAACACTTAATTTTGGCTGGCTAACTACTTGTCAGAGTCTCAATCCTGAATTACAGTTTTCCTACAGAGTGTATTAAAGATCTGGGAAAAGATTTGCAGAAAACAGATAAATGGGAAGCCACATAGATTACCATGGAATAAGATGGTAAGAAAAGGTGCTGGGGCACTCATCCTCTCCCCCAAAATTCATGCTATGTCTTCTTTTAATCCGCCTCCTGGCTTCTGGAACTGTGCATTTTTCTCACACTGCCCCTAAATTTCCTTTTGTCACACCTTTCCCACATTGGTAAATTTGATTCAGCCCTCTTGCTGCATAGTCTGACGAGTAGCAGAGCATGTCTGAGCTAAGTTAAGCTGAGTTAAAAGCCCTGCTTCTGAGACCTAAGCCAGGGGTCTGAGCAGTCTGCCACCTTGTGCAGGTGCATTCACGAACAAAACAACAGGCTCTTGTGGTTCTGTGTGAATAGGGAAGAGGGAGACTGCGGGATGTTTTGGATGATCCTGCTCTAAAGAAGAAAGGAGGGTAGGATTTGGCAGAGAAAGTGAGATTGTTTAAATCAAATCATGGAAGCATATAAATGTTGTACTGGGAAAGGGTTTTTTTCAAACGTACAGTACAGTTTTAGGTCAAAAAGAGGAAGACCCATTTCATAATTGAATGACTGTAGCCTAATGTGTAGGTGTCTCACCTGGTTATGTAGGGTGGCCCAGTTCTAGTCTTTCAGCTACACTGGGGCCAGGCAGACCTGGCTGGACTCCAGAAGTTGTGTGCAAGCATCCACCTCACCAATGGCGCTGGCTGTCCTGAGCAATGTTTCTGACATTTTTGGCTTAAAATGGGTAAAGGTCTTGTAGTTCTTCTGATGTGGAATGAAAAAATATCTTAAGTTCTGACAGCATTCTCTACATGGGGAAACTTTTTTTGACATAGCTTCATTATAGGGGTGGCTGACGTGTGGCTTTGAAACTCTGAATGACATCTACATGGTAGAGAAATACTTCTTGGGCGGGTGTAAACCAAATATCAGCAAGAACTTCAGTTCTCAAGAGTCAGATTTTTGGACTTAATCAATACTTAGACATTTGATTAGGAGCCTAGTGGGCTTTTCCAATGTGCCTAATCACGTAGCTCTTACTGGCTTCAGTTCCTAAGTCTGAGGACCCAGGTCTTGGAGTGTCCATTGAAATGGCAAGTGATTGTGGTGTGTCATAAACTATTAGTATTTCTTTGATTAAACTGTAGTCCAATATGTTCTCTCTCACTGAATCTCCAATTCTTAGTTTCAGTTGTTAATTTCATCATTTCCTATTGTTACCAATCATTGTAGCTGTCTTTATTCAGCATCATGTTTTGCTGGAGGTCTATTAGAAATAGGTCTGTGTTTTATAGAAGATACTTGGATTTAGGGAAAGCCATACTAATTACAATGATTGATCCATTTCAATATCTGTCAAAATGCATTAACTGTAAATGGTGCTTAAAGAGATGCCTGTCTTAAGGCCTGAACTCCTTAAGGTGGTGGACCTGTGTAACCATACTGGTTTGGAATCCATGTCCTTGCAAATGAGACATCAATTTTTCCCCTAAAAATGGTGGTGTTTTAAAGCTGCATGTAAAGATTACTTTGCTTATTTTTACTGGGCTGACATGAAGCAAACTGTATTCAGCATGTCTTGATCCCAGAAGACACAGCATAGGTGATAGTTTTACTAGTGAGGCCGAAGCCAGGAAGAGCAGATTGACAGACAGACAAAGACATGGTGCTGGTTTTATGTGTTTCTAAATACATAAATACATTAAATACCTGAACATAAACATATGTTTATAAACTATAAATCCAGAAATATTAATCACCCAACTATATAAATAAGAACAGTTATGGTGTATGATTCATATAGTTCATGATAGAAGATATGATGACAAACACACATGGTAAGGACAATTGAATTAAAAATAACTCACCTTTGAAACAGGAAAACAAACATTTGAGCTTGGGTTTCTGGATTTCAGCAGAGTGTTCCTCATTTTTTGTCTCCTAAGTACAGTTTGAACATTGTCTCTTCCTGATATTCTTAACAGGCACACAGCAATATGTTTGGGAACATGTACCCAATTCCATCCTTCAGTCAGAATAGACAGAAAATCAGTATGAGTTTTTAAAAACACTCTGCATATGTATGTCAATTGAAAATTTCCCAAAGCATAGCAGGCTTGTAAAAATGATTTTTAAAAAAAGTAATGATGAACAGTAAGAATATTCATTGCTAACAATGACACGTGTTGGTAGAAATAGGAAGTCCTTTTGCCTCTGTGCTTAAACAACTTGTAACTGTTGGAGATGAAGGTAAGGACCTGAGGTGTGAGGTTAATTATCCCAGCCCAGTGTATCTTGTTCTGAAACAACCAGAGATGATTTCTGCTGGAAAGAGGATCCAGGCAAGTTATGCAGAGGTGTAGATCCTTTTTTTTTTTTTTTTTATGTGTCTGTCCGTAAATTTTGGTGCCCTTACTGGGATGCTGATAATCAAAATAACATGCTCTTATAATATTCCCCTCTTACTAATCTCTCTAAAATAAGTAGTAGAAATCTTTTCTGTCTCTCCAGAATGCCCTTTGCTGGCTTCCTCTAAACTCTGAAGACACTTTCTCTCCCTTGATACTGATGTTCCAGACAGAGCTATTAGCGCTGAGCCTCCAGACACAGAAATTGAATTTTCAGGCTTGATGTTTTAAGGCTTCAAAGAGCTGAAGGGATGGAGAGAGGCTGGCGTGAAATAGTATACTTTTCCAGACTTCAGTTTGGGGAAATTAAATAAACATTTACAAATAAAATCATGAAAGCATTTTTTAAAAATTAGGTATATAAGCATTAGCTGTTCATTTTATTCTCCCACTTGCAAATTGTAGTGAAGAATTATTTGTCTTCCAAGAGTGTGGTGGCAAGGCTTAATTTAATGTTTGTTAGGAAGTCTGGGATCCTTGGAGAGAAGTTATGAGAGGAGTATGCAGTATCATTATCATAATTTTATATATAATAATATTCAGTTATTTTAGTGAGGAACAATGATTCAGTCTCAACATCCTCCATCCTCCACAGAAGAGGTCAAAACTAATTGTAATCTCTCTGTTTACTGGCTAGGGAAGCAGAGATTTCTTTCACTGCATTCAACGTTGCACAAGAAGTAAGTGACAGAGCAAGAAATGAAGCTTCCAAGAAATAAGGTGAGCACTAGAAATCTTACTGATGTAGTTATTTACTGGAATACCTCCTACTATTGTTTTCTTAGCGATGTTTTTGTGCTAATGGGTTGAGCTCAGAAAGAGGTTACAAGTAATAGTGTTAGTTTTGCGCTCTCCTTGATTCCTTGCAGAAAGACCAATAGGGGGTGCTTTGTTTTGTTTGAAATTGTTTCCTTCAGCTCTGCAAATAGCAAGAGAGACAAATATGCTGTCTTCTGAAGGTTTAGGAGCAGTCTGCCTTGACATTTTATAATTTGAAAAGGTGATTGAGCTGAGTCTTTAGCAAGGCTCTTTAACAAAGTTATCAGACATAATTGAGTAAAACAAGAACCAAAAAAAGGGTTGAACAATTTGATTAAAATTTGCTGCTCCCAGATGCTTTCTAAATGTTTGTTGCCTTGACTGTTGTGGTGGTACTTTTTCACTGCCTGTCTGGTATTTGCATAGAGTTTTCTAGTTTACAGAAATCCAGATTTGCTCAAGTGCATTTCTGTGGTACACCTTAGGTCTGTCTTTTCAATAGTGGGAAGGGAGATAATTTGGCCATTTTTCACATTGACAGATTAATTTTAAGAGTATTCCCTTTTGCTTTGTATCATATTAGGTCTTTCAGCTGGCTACAGATCTGGTAGACTTGGGCTTAGCAAGGGTGCATTTTGAGTATTGAATCTGTACAGTCAAAAAGAGGAGAAAATAGGACATCACTTAAGCCTCAGGAGGGTTTGAGAACGAGTTTTCAGGCACAGGGTTTGCACTTCCCGTTGTAAGTGTGGGTAGGTCTCATAAAAGTGAGCTATCAATGAAATGACCTCTTGCTCGTCTCTGTTTATTCTCCTTTTGAGACTTTGTCTTTGCTCTAGTCAGTTTGTAAGTCAAAACAAAGTATCACACCATTGCTAACACTGCAGGTTTAGCCTGCTATCTGAACATCAAGCCAGGCTTGTTCTGCTTCACTACAGTAGCACCCACAGGAAAAGGACTCTGGATCTGGAACTTATCAGGGTTTTTTGTTTATGCTTGAGACAAGTATACATGTGACCTAGACTTCAACTTTTACTGTGCTGACACTATAGGAAACACTTCCCTTGTCAGTAAGTGGATATGTCAACACCAGAAGTAGTTACAGCACTTATAACCAGTGGCAACATTTTTAGCTGGTTTTCTGGTAATTTTTTTAGATACTCTAAGAGGACTGCCTAAAAGCTGAAACATGACAGCTCTGATGAGAAGTGAGTTAATTCCTCAACAAAGTTGAGGAATTTTTTGTTCTGCAAAAATCTGCAGCAGAATTCAGTGTCACGTTGTTCTCATTCTGTGACAGTGACACATCTGTAGCACACTCTGTACACATGTTGGCTTTCAAAAATGAAGCATGAAGCTTGTGTTATGCCCCAAGGAGCTTGAAGTAAAACTGTCATGAGACATACAACATCACATATACCCTTCTTTTACCCAAATACTATGCATGTCTTTTGCCCCACACTTACTCAGAAGAAAAAAGCCTCTGAGAGTCATGCAGTGATTGCATCCCCTGAAGAAATATGTCTTATTTTTTGAAGATCTTGTAAATCTATCAAATCTCTGGGTTTAAGTTTGTTATTTGCATCTCCCTGTGCAAGTCTAGGGAGATAAGAAGAGAAAACAGTGAGTTAGCTGCACTTGGGATTCTCGCCAGTCTTCATGGGATGGAAAATTCCTTCCTAATTCCATATCTGACTTTAAATTTGACCCTCAGCGTGTGAGCAAGATAGACCAACATACGCACTTCAGAAAAAAAGAGATCCTTTGTGTCCTAGCAGGACATTGGTGCAACTTTTCCAGGGTCCCAGTCTAGCTGCTGCCAATCAGTGAAGCTTTGTCTTTCTTCAAGCATCCTAGAGCGTGCGGGTAAATTGGGCATCAGAAAAAAGAACTGTCCTCTCCCTCCTGCAGGCTGTCAACAGAAGCCTTGAAACATGAGATTTGGTTATAGAGTTCATCTCATGCAGAGCTACCAGAAAGAGGAGTATGTTGAGCACAATACAGAAAACCACTGGTCCCCAGGGGAGAGTTGTAGTTTTGTATATTCCAATATTAGTGACCACTTATACATTAAAACTGTCTTCTTCACTGCTAGCTTTTGTGTTCTTCTATGTTTTTAACAAACATAAGTTTCATTTTACTATCTAGAGGAATGATTCAAAAATATTCAATAAGTTCAGAATGAGATTGATCACTGAGTGATGTCTTTAGAAATTACTTCACTCGTTGATATCCACCCTTTAACAAAACCTTTGAGATCTCCCCATAAAGTAGTTTTGAATCTCTCTGTTCATTTCAATTTTTAAATTTGCACAGTCATATGCCTTGGAGAAGTCCATGTTGTACTCTATACAGTTGCCTTTATCAAGTCAGCATCTTACAGAAAGAACAGTCGTTTTTTTGACAAGATGGTAAATATTGGTTTTATTTTACCCCTGTTGATTTTTAGAAAGTATGAGGACTCAACTAATTTCATTATTGTATCCAAATTGATATTGTAGTACAGTGCCTGTAATTTCCTGGGCCTTCCTTCTTTAGTAGTTATTTAATACCTAGATACACTTGCAGTTCTCTGACTCTTTGGAATTTTCCCAGTTTTCCATGAGTTGTTCAGTATCAACACTAGTGGTTCGGAGAACTCCTCATTGAGTTTATGTAAGACTCCAGGCCTGTTGATTTGAAAACATTTAATTTTAGCAGATCTCGTCTCACATCTCCTTTTATTACCTACAGTGAATTTTGTTGTGCTGACGTAATATGGGATGATACATTCTCCAGCTTCCTTCCAAGGACAAAACAATGTACAAAGGACAAAATGTTTATTGGGTATTTCTGCCTTTTTTTTATATTGTCATTTACAGTTTTATCACCCACATCTAGCAATGGGCTCATGGCCAGTCTCAAGCTTTTTCTAATATTTATAAAAATATCTTTTTTGCCTCTTTACTTCTGTTAACTATTATTACTTCCTTGATTTTATTAACTTCCCTCATAAGGTCCCTGCATATTGTATCCTAGAAATTGTTATAAACTTTTACTTTCCCCTTTCTTCTATGCTGCGAATAGGTGATTTTTAGTACGTTTTATCGCCATCTTTTATCCCAGACGGTTTCTGGTTTAGTATAAATATTTTTGTGCTTAGAAGTGCATTTTTGGCCTGTGATTGGATAGGCTTAACACTTTATTTTACATTTCCTGTTTGATTTTACACTACCAGTCAATTGGACTGATGATTGTTCTGAACTTTCACAGTTTGTCCTGTTTAAAGCTCCAAGCCTACATTTTGGAACCAGTCCTCTATTACTGATGCCACACACTGCTTCATACTGTAATTGTAACCACATCACCAGTATTGGTACGCAGGCAACTGCCAATTCAAGGCAAGCACTAAAACTTCCAGTCCATCAGAAAGAAGTCTGTGGCTGAGCTGTTCAAGCTTCCATAGGGAAACTTTTATGTTACCGCTAGAGCCCCAGGAATCTTAGTCATCTTTTTATTACTGGCCACTTGACAGGTGTAGCACATACTCATGGCAAGAGCACATCCCCCATAACACAGTTTATTTTAAGTCAGGAAGGAAATTGAAATAAGAAGCGGGCAGGAAATATGAGCAAAAAGTAATTAAGAACAATTCCAGTGAGATTCCCAAAGGAAGCACGTGGGGTTGCCTGAAAATCCCTGGGGTTTTTTTGCCTCCAACTAGCTGCTTGTTCTTGCTCCACACTCTTTGCTGCCCCTGCTGTTGTGCTAGTGGAAATGTCTATAGGGCTGTACATAAAAGCACCAAAAATCAATCAGATTTTAAAAATTTCAACAATGAAGACACGTTCTGATTTACAGCAGGGTTCCCTGGAAGTTGTATCAGCCAAATATCTATTCTTGGAAGCTGTAATACTAGACTGAACAAAGCACAGGATAGTATATTTTGTACCAGTCTCCAGGGCAGAGAGGTAAAATGGATACAGGTTGTACTTTACACAGTGGCAAGTATAGCTTTCATGCTCACTTTTGTTACTTCAATGCTGTATGAACAATCTTGGCTCCAGCTTAAGAAGGCTCCACTCTGAGATATTATAGGGCTCCCTGGGAGAGAAGAAAGTCAAATATCTGGGATCTTGCTGTGGGTGATGAAAGCCCATGAAAAAAAGGACCATCAGAAGGGAAAGCTGTCTTTTCCACTGTAAAGTATACTTTGGGTTTGTCTTTTGGAGAAGGGGAATCTGGTTCATCCCCTGGTCTTGCAGTTGTGTTGTTGCTGGAGAACAGATCCCTAAATGAAGAGGCTCCTCACCTTTTGAAACTTAAAAATGGTCTGTCTTGCCTCCCTCCAGTTCTTTTTCTGAGGTTTCCCAAGGACAGAGGTAGCATTTCCTTCCTTGGGGGCTTTGTAGGCTGCCAGGAAAAATTACAGGAGTAGCTCAGGAGGGGGCAGGTTGGTTTTCCTTTAGTAGGGAGCAAAATTCCTCCCAGGAGAGGGGAAAGTACGGCTAAGAAATGGTGAACAAACATTTGGTTGATGGCACAAGCTGGCAAAGGGCTTCTTCCATTCCTGTGCCTGGAATAGTGACTCTCATCACTCACTTTTCCTTGTTCCCCCTCCCACATAGCTAGCGAAAGCATCCATTAACTCTGCCCCTACCGAGAACCATGTGGGAATGGAGTGAAACCTGGTGGATGGGGGGCTGACTCCCAAGGAAAACATTACTGGAGGTGAAATGCGCATCCAAGTCTGGCCCTCTCCCAGAGATACACATGTAAATATCTAGTCAAGGTAGAAAATGTGGTGGGGTTTTTTTTTCTTTTCTATTCTTTTCTTTTCTTTTTCCACTTGCTTAAATAAGCACAGCAGAGCTGTTTTTTATCACGCTCCTGCTCCTGCATTTTTCCAACCCAATTAGGCCATTACCAGGGCTAAATGAGGCATGGAGCCTCCAAAAGTCACACCGTCGTCCCGGAGATGAAGCGCATATAGCTGCAGAGTTGGCAGGCAGGCGAGGTGGCTGGGGCTTACTGGAGTGTGACCCTGGGTGTTTTTCTGTTCCAGAAAGATCACCTTCAGAAAGAAGGCAGGGGGAAGTCAATTAAAAAATATTATTTAAAAAAGTGCTGTGATAACGAGTGTTTGCCGTGTTGTGGTCAAATAACATGTCTGTGTTTCTTGGGGATGCACAGGGGAAGTGGGTGACCACAGCCTCTTCTGATTTCTGGACAGCACGGCAAAAAGGGCCATGAACGACCATGAAAGCCTTCATGTATCTACCAGTGGTTCTGATATTAGTTTTCTCCTCTCTGGTCAAGAGCTCCCTGCCTGCCACAGCCTGCCCCCAGGTCTGTAGTGCTGCTGGGCGATCCTGCTCTACTGGGGGACAACTGATACTCCAGTGGCCAGGCTCCTTTTCCAGCTGAGGGCTTTCAAGTCATTTGTACTGTGCCAGCTTGTGCAATAAAGCAGGGCGCTCTTCAACTCTTTCCATGACATAAACCCTGTATTTGCTTCTATTCCCAAGCTGCTGGGTACTCTTTGTGCTGGATATAGAAATAATGCAGAGAAAGGAGTCATCTGTCCTGCCCTGAAGCTCTGGTAGCTCTCACTAATGGTTCTTAAATTATGAACTGGAAAAAATTATGTCATAAGGGTCTAAAACAAGGGGGGGAAAAGGCTACATTTAAAAAGACAAGGAATACAAAGCCTAGCAACCAGGTTCATCAAAGACAAGCCTGGGATCTCCTGCTTTATTTCAGAGAGGAGCTCTGCCAAGAAGGATGATAATTTTCTGTCATATACTGTTTTAAGCACCTAAGTTTTTGTGTGCTGAAAGAAAATTAATACATACGCTTTTATGGCTTTTGTTTTTGTGCAATGAAAAGAATGAAGTCCTTTGCTCTGAATACAGATTATTTTAGAAGCTGAAGGGCTTTCCTTTGTCCCTACCCTAACCTCAGTTCTGCTGCCTTTGCTTAACACTGAGCAATACCTTAGTTACCAGCTAAATCATATGAAACTTCATGCAGAATATGGTAGTAGAATCAGATGCAATACTGAATTCACCAGCTAAATAAATCTGGAAGTGAGAAAGATAAAATTCCTAACCTTTTTCTGTCTTAAAATAGTGATAATAGATCTGTTGAGAGAAATGTAGTCATAAGGAGCCCACACTTGAGCATTATTGGACATCTTCCGGATCTAG
Organism: Gorsachius magnificus; assembly: GCA_034008185.1. Taxonomy (NCBI): domain Eukaryota; kingdom Metazoa; phylum Chordata; class Aves; order Pelecaniformes; family Ardeidae; genus Gorsachius; species Gorsachius magnificus. The sequence continues at coordinate 131,750,323 of CM067081.1, forward strand.
CTGCCGCAGTTTGAGGTCTTATTCTTATATCAGCATGTGCTTCACTTGTGCAGTCTCCCCAGCAAGGACCATGCTCCTGATCTGCTTCAGCGCCAAATCTAGCCAATTTGGTTAATCTCATCTTCACAGCAGTTTGAACTAAACTGCCAGAATTTGCATGAAAGAGCTAAGGTGAAGGCTCAAGATCTATTTTGATGACTCTCTGGAGCTCCTGCTGACCTCCAATAGTGGTGCAATAAAAAATCACAGGTGAGATTGGGATATCTTAGATGGTTGTATCAACTGGGGAGAGTGACATAGAATTTCCAATAGGGGACTATCACTCAGGGATATATATTTTGTTCACAGGAATGTGCATGTCTGCTATGGAGAGAAATGAGCTTGAAAACAAAATAAGGTGTTATTTTTTTCTAGGGCTGACTTTTACAAAATTAGGGCTGTTTTTCCCAAAACTATTTGCTTAGGACATTAACCAACTGCTAACTAGTGGAGCTAGAAATGTTCCTTGTAAGACACTAATGCTATAATTGTCTAGCACAACATTTCTGACGCAGGTATCACTGGGTGCTGCTAGAGTCAGGTTCTTATACGTCACAGACTGTTGGTTTGAATCTGGATGGCAATTCCCATCATCTTCATACATTACAGGACAGAAAACATGCATCTGTAGGGTTCAAAATGAATCCTGTAAAGACTCTTTAAGTGGGATTATTGAAGAAAATGTTTATGTTTGTCCTCCCCATCTTTTACAAATAATCATGGAAAGTTTGCTTCATACAAAGTTGGAAATGATACGGTGCATCCCTAAAGAGGGCAGGTGGAGTAATAGGGGAGAGCTACACTGGGTGCTTGCATGTTACTGCTTTGATATTGCTACTTGCCAGTATTGGCTGTATGTCATGGGTCTGTGGTATCACCTTACTGACATCTTTAGCAGGGAAGTGCAGCCCTGCAGGCCCAGCCAGCATTTCTTAGGTGAATAATATAAATAATCCTAACTGATAAACAAGTCCTTGCATATCACATCAATCTTCCAGTACATTGCATAGGCAGATAAGGGTCACTGTTCCTATGCAGGACTCAGTGTATAGCATACAGTATTGTATTCCACACTGTGCTCCATCCCCCATGAGACATGCTAGCACAAGGAAGGAAGAGTCTCTCCAAGGAAGAATTGGCAAAAACCTGCTTTCTCTCCCCATAGGACTAGAGTGAGACATGTGCCTGTCCGTGCCACTTACTCACCTCCCCTCACATCTGCATTTCTACTCTTGATTTTATTCTCTGCCTTCCAATGATCTATGTTTAGTGATTTTATGGGTTCAGCAGAATTTCTATCCTTTCTAGAGTCCAACATTTCTGAGGAGCTTACCAAGGCTCCCTTTCTATGGAACCTATTTTCCTTTTCTGGATACCCCTGCCTTCTTTAATGGGAAGAGGTTACACATAGGATACAGACAAAAGAAATACAAAAATAGGAAGGAGTGTTTTGGTATTAGAATGAAAGGAGGAGAGAGAAGAAAGCTGGAGAAGGAATAATAATTATTCCGTTCAGAAAATCATAAAGAAGAGAAAATAAACAATGTAAAAATAGTAAAAAAAAAGACATCCTGGGATGGTAGAGAACTAGAAATATAAGAAAGACCACAACAAACCATAAGGATTTATTAATAAATCGTGCTGGACTTAATGTAAAACTAAACCATCCAACACAAAGAAAGTGTTTATTTGTTTTTAATAATAGTATAAATGAGAATGGAACTGCCAGCCAGGGGCTACTTTAGTCTCTGATTCAGCAAACCACTAAAGTACATGCTAAGCTTTTAGAATCTACTGAATTTCATTAAAGTCAAGTCTTACTAAAGTTGAGCACATACTTCAGTGTTTTTTCTGAATTGGATTTATGTTGAAATTGGCTCAGAATTACAGTTGTCCTTATTGTTTGGTTCACTGAGGATTCTGCAGGGAAAAAATGGGATCAAATAAAGTGTTTTGCTTCAGATGCAGAGGTTTTAAAAAATATCAAGTAAAATTAAAGGAAATTACTAAGCAAAATATGTTTTTCTCTTATACGCAATTTGACAAAGTTGAATTGGAAAAAATGTTCAACTCTCAAATCTGTATTTTATTTTTTTGCTAGAGAAAATCCTGAATCAGCCTTGATTCAGCTGATATTCAGTTTGACATCTGTTGACATGGAAGAAGCGTAGTTGCAATACATTTATGAAATTGTTTCTGGCCACTATTACAAGTTGGGAAGCCAAGCCCCAGATAAAGAAAGTGATTGGCATAAAGCAGCCCAGCCAGGCAGGAGAAAGAAGCAGGTATCATGTCGAGTATCTTTCCCCATGCCATCTCTGGGAAAACATCACTTTCATCAAAGCTATACCAAATTGTTACCAGAAATCTGTTATCCTGATTTATTTAAAAGCTGCACTTCACAGACAGATTGACTTTTCTAGTGGCTTACACCTAATACTGATGCATCACAGAAGGTTTTGGAAAGCAGGACACAACCCAGATTCTTCTTCTCATGTTTATTTACATGATCCAAGCTTATTTGCTCCTGCTATTTTGTAAAAGAGTGAGCAAAAGCTGGTTGATTAACTCAGAGAAATGGAGAAAGATAATTATGCTTTTCCTTATTCTAGTGTTCTTATTCTGTTACTTCATGTCCCCTGACCTTTCAGCTTGCTAACCAACAGATCTTACACTGGCCAGGCAGAAAGTGAGACATCTTTTTTGAATAGCACTGCACTAAATTGTGTAATTTTAACTACTTACAAATGACTGACTACTTTGGCACCACTTTTCTGTTCTTTCTTGCCTCATGATGTAGCACAGAAAGAAAACCGTTTATGATAGTTCCTTCTTATTCTTTCCAAGGCGGACTAGAGCAGCACAGTTTCATAAATTATGTTCTTGGATTGGCATTTATTGGTATTCAAGAAGCTGAAGTCTGTTTTCATTTGCTTGTGGAGAAGTTCATCTTAAAAAAATGCCCTGAGACAAAGAGCATAACACAACCATATTGGTTTATGGGCATGCTTAGCAAGGAAGAAGGACTGTAGTAGGGGGGTTGAGCCCTCTTGTCAACCCCAGAGATGTTTCTTGTGAGAGAGGAAGAAGATAGACTAGGAGCTGAAAATGATGGAGAAACTTCCCAGTTACCTATGCAGGGTTTTTTTGTAGAGCAGTGGTGGACTTCACTTCTGTGGTCTGTGAACACAACACCCGTTAACACTTATGTATCTTCTAAGGCTAGCCCCAGAAAAGCTATTAATCCTGCAAATTAGGAATTAGGATCAATTCAGGTGGGTGACACTTGCTGGCAAAGCTTCTGCATTGGATGTAGGAGGAAAGGCTTGCTTTGAGATGCAAGAATGTATATATAATATGCAGGAATGTAAGGTACCCTGAGAGGCACACAGGTTGAATGCCTGGCTGTTTCACCTGCAGGTAAAAGTCTGAACTAATCAAATTTTGCAAACAACATCCTAGTGCCATATGCACCATCCCACAAGGATGTAGTGTCTTCATTCTGCAGAGCACCACACAGGCTTTCTTTCTCCATCTGTCCAGGAGGGTCTAGTCACTTCCCAAAAATACGGGGTGGGGTAAAATAGCTGTCACTGGAATTCACACTCGTTAGCGTGGTTGGTGGGACTTTCTTTAGAAACAAGGAAAGTTAGGGAAAACAATTTCATAAAAATCACCTGCTATTTTATTGCAACTATCAAGGGTCCTAAACTCCCCTGTATATGAAACCAAAATCCTTGAAACTACTGAGGTGCCTTAGGCTGGTATTGTATCGAAGGCATCTTTTCACGCACTTCAAACAACTTATAAGAAGTGCTTTTAACTTAAGGCTTTTAACAGGAGGGGTAGGAGACAATAAGTTAGTCAACGGTGACACAGCAAGAGAAGGTCAGAGTCTGGAATGTAGAGGCGAAACAAGACAGCTTTAAGATGTAGACCAGATCGATGCCCTGGTACCTATATTGTCTAAATCTGAGATTGCTCAAGGGTCCAATGCAGGTCCCAACATAAATTAGGGTAGTCTATAACTGGTTGGTTTATGGCAACTTCCCAAAAGGCTGCAGATGGGATGCTGTGCCTCTGGAACTCCCTAGGACTTGGAAATCCCTCCAAGCCCTGTTGTTCTGCCATGGCTCCTGTGCAGTGCCATAGCTCCTTAGCATTTCTTCACAGTTCATTAAGCAACTTAATGAATTTGTCACATGTTGTTTCTTGTCTAGTCATTTCCCAGTGAGCACTGAGGGCACAGAAGAATGCTTTGCTTGGTAGGATGCCTTGATAACCTCATGCGTTTCAGTACTCCCTTTTATGTATATACACATGCACTTCTGCTGCACTGGTACTGAAGGAGGCACAGGAGTGGACAAATAAGAAGTTACAAAATTGTCTTATTCCCTTCTGGTACTTGTTTCAGAACTTTGTGATATGTCTTGCAGAAAGGAGCTTTAGCTCTTATTGCAGAAAACTCCTACCCTTCAGAGGAATAAAAGCAGTCATGCCTATAAGGCCCCTAGACGTGCTTCTCAGGCTAGCTTTCAGCCACGCCTGTGGAGAAATGGCTCCAAAGACATAGTTTACCCTCCACATAGATTTCCACCAAGCACTCACTGCTCAGAAACCACTTACAGCTCTGTGTCTGCTGACACATCCTTGTGTCTGCTAATGGTGTTCACTGAGTGCATACAATGAGTCTCTAAGGTATTTTCTATTATCACTTCTGTTTCTGTTTTTTGCTTCCCACCATCAGCAAGCAGAATTATTTCCACAAAGAGATATCGGTTCCCAGGACCCAAATCACACTGATCAGGGATTTTGAACATGATACTGATGCAAGTTACTTGAAGAGCGTTATCCCAAAGTGAGGTACCTGATTAAAAGGTGGTTGCTCTAACACCATGCAATCCCAGCTACATTGCTTGGCATGTGATCATGTGCACTGTATGAGCCAGTGCTGTAAGTGGGAGTGAGATCAGAGGCCTTGTAATCCCACATTAAGTCCACACATGGTAAATGCTGCCTGTGGGCAGGTTTGGTTTTTCACCTGGTTGAGCTGATGCTCTTTTGACTGCTGTTGCAACCACAACATTTGTTTGAGATTCCTTGAAACGAAGCGTTCTGGTTAGTCCTGGCTCCTTTTTCCATATCTGCAGTTCCCCAGAGGCTCGGACGTCAGCCTCTAACAGTTTAGGTTTCCTTGTTCTCAAGTTGCTGTGTTGAGCAGAATATCAGCAGCAATATCCTAGTCATATTTCTGCCGCTCAGATATTTCATAGTGCTAAACATGGATCAGGGTGTGACTCCGCGCTCTTTCAGAGTGGGCTCTTTATTGTTTGGACACCAGTACATGATCTTAGGAGTAAAGAAAAACTAATGATATGACTGCTACATGAAAATAATATTATAGGTACAAAAATTCTGGAAACTTAAATGGTGACTCACTGAGAAACTTAACATTGGGCATATCGGATGTAGCAGAATTAAATGTGATAAAATTGCCTGGTTTACTGTATTTATTTTTTTTTATGTTTAGTTTATCTTGGAAAATTGAGAATGTTACTCTAGGACAAGTGCTTAGGTTTTTCATGGCCAACTTAAACACATTCTTAGGCCCTCTTTTCCTTCTGTGGGCTATTCCTCCCGGTGCTAAGAATATGGCTTTCTTCCTTTGAGCTGGCCAGCTCTTGTTATTTACAAGCTTCAGCAGCTTCTTCAGTACCATGGCTGATTTGTATGCAGTATTTTTGACCTTCTCTTAGCTTTTCCAATGCCAAGAGTGACTGCAGTGTATCTTTTTTAACATACATTTTCTAGAGTGTAATAGAATGTTTGCATCCTGATTCCTTCCAGCGAAATTCTGTCTGTAACAGAAAATGCCCCCCTTGCTAATAGCAAGGCATGGAAATACTGTCCTGGAGATCCTGTGCTGATGGTCTTGATGATTTTGTAAAGTCTCATTCTCAGTAAAAGCTCTAGCATTCACGTTTTGTATTTAGTTCAAAACCAAGTGTATGGGTAGTGTTTTTAAAACAGAGTCATTATTCTAGATCTGAATTTGCTCTACACTCCTCTTGTCTCTGAACTCTCCAAACTTTTCTGAGGCTGAGATTCCATTCCCCAACCATGCTATTTGTCCAGACAAAAATCTCCCTATTTTGGGGAGTGTGGGGTGTAAGAATTGTGTCTTTTGGCATTGGCAATAAGTGATTTATAGTAATTTTCAGTTAACTCCTGCCTGCTTTAAAGACAGAACAGTTTAATTCCACGGACAAAGTTCAAACACAGCTCCTCCGTTTGAGCACACTAGCAGTCTGGTTTTGATTGCATCTTTGATGCACCTGTCTCTCATTTTGACCAAAATGGTGCAAGAAGGCTGAGCTAATGCCTGCTCTGGTGACACACATGAACAATTTACCTTTTTGCATATTGTCATGGTACCTCAGCTCTATAAGTCTCGTCTGGTCTTAGAACTATGAAGACTTGTGTCCTGCGTCCATTGCGCACTTCACAGTAGTGCCCTCCTTTAGCTGTCTCAAGCAATGAGATTGGGCACAAAGTTGACCACATATATCCTCTCTGATTTCTGTTCTCCCTAAACCTCTTCCTTGTTTGTTGAGGGCAGGTGTGTTGCTCATGGCTTCAACGTTACTATGATCTAACCATATGCCTTGCATTAGTAAGTGAATTTCAAGGTACAGCAGGATATCTGCTGAGAAGTTTCTATCACTTCACTGAATTACAGCTATCTGTTAGAGTGATGCTTAATGAATCCCTGATTTAAAAGCCACAAAAAGCCTAATGAATTATTCTGGCACCTGCTTTGCACAAGGTATAGCTTTCTAGCCAGTAGTTATTTTATCAGATGCACAGCTCCTGACTGAGATATGCTCGACCTTCTAGAAAGATATAGAAACTTTGAAACTTCAGCAAGCAAAAGATGAAGAGGGAATGCTCAAGCATTTTCTGACAAAGCAGCATTTAATCAGAAAACAGTGATTTGTCAAAAGCAAGAAGCTCTGTGGAAGTCTCCTGGTGGGGCAGTGCTTTGCTGAAATGCAGCTGGAGTTCCCACAAGCTTTTGCTTCATGCCCAACAGGCTCCAAGGGGGGGATGAGCAGCTTGGCTCCTCCAAACCACCCAACATCACAGCTCTGGGGCAACCTCACCTGCAGGCTGTGCTGGCCATGGGACATCCGGGCCTCCCAGAGGTGAGAGAACCCTGCTGAAGACTGTGTGGGAGTCCAGGGTCTTTTGGGGTCTGGGACAGCCCTGTTGCCATGGCCAGGATCAGGAATCTTTCCCAGTTCTCTGCTGTAAATAGGGTCCTGAAAGCCCAGGAGACTCAGCTGAGCTTGAGCATACTGGTTCCTTGTTGGTGTCCAGGTTGACCACATGAAGTTTAGCAGGTTGTACATTTGAGCTGAATGGGAGGGAAAAGCTTTTGGAAGATGAGAATTTCTTGTGAGGTTTCATGGCCTTGTGGGTATAAACATGTTTAACTTTACCTTGTGTTCAGCTGATGATCTACTGTAAGTTAACAATGTCATGCTGTTCCAAAAAAGACAAGTGCCACACTGAGATGTCTAAACAGGACTGTAGCCTGCAAGACACATGAAGTAATCCTACCACTCTGCTCAGCACTTGATAAGGGCCCAACAAGGTCACTGTGTCTATTTCTGGGCACCGGTCTGCACTAAATGTGGAGACACACTGGAGAGAGGCCAGAGGAACAAAATAAGAATAATCTGAGCTCAGGAAATCATCTCTATGAAAAAAAGATTAAATTAATTTAGTTTGCTTGATCTAAAAAAAATAGAAAAAGGGGAGGTGAATTCAAATCCCAAATAAGATGATTATGAGGAGGGACGCACTGGACTGCATGTGATAGATGGGAAAAGACGACAGGCTTAAGTTGCAACAAAAAACATTGAAGTTAGATGTGAGAAAACATTTGCCTCAGTAAGAGCAAAGCATTGGAGAAGGCTGCCCTGGGCATCTGACAGGTCTTCTTCCTTGAAAGGTTTTAGAGAAAATATGCCAGGAGCAGCACTACTATTGCTGAGCCCCTCTTGGGCTAAGGGACAGGCTGCATGACCCCTTGAGATCCTTTGCAACCCAGCTATTTTATGAACTTGAGCAGCGGCTGTTTAAAGCTCTGGTTAGTTACTGTTTGATTAAGAAGTGCTTCATAAGTAATATATGCCATGAGTGTGGCATTCAGCTTCTTTCACCCAAAGAACAAAGATTTATTGAACATTTCTGGCTTTTCTGCATGATTTAGTCTGACAACTAAAACATTTATTCAACTAGCAGAACGGTACCGATTACTGCAAGCCTTTCAAATACCCATGACTGTACCCTAGGTACCTTCTGTGCCCCCTCAGGTACTGTTTATGCCATGACAGTAGGGTCCTGATGTCTCACCCTGTTCCTGAAATCGCTGTCAGTACCTCCAAAGAAGTCTAGGCGAGATAGCTGCTACTTCACTTCCATTTCCAAAAGAGTTCGAAATCAAACTGTCTGGTAGTTACAAAACAGAGTGGGGAAAAAATATTAAAGAAAGGATATTTTAAAAAAACAGGAGGGGGATTAAGAATAGGGCTGTGTCAAAAAAAAAAAGGAAATGACAATACTTATTTTTTTATATTTTTCTTGCAAAAGAAATATTACGGAATTGTATTTGCTGAATGGGTACAGAGAATAGGTGTTCTGCATTGAAGAGCTTATAATCAAAGAATTTATGTGCTAATACTAAATAATGTTTTAAACGTAAAAATATTTGCAAAGGAAGAAAAAATACCAATGGTTTCTAAGCTTCCTTCTTAATTCAGTTGCTTGTTAATTTAATCTTTTTAATTTATTAGCTGAAAACTGCAGGACCACAGTAATTTGTTCTATTAGTAGTACAATTTCCACCTATATTTTGCGAAGTTTTATGTCTTCAGGCATGCGTTAGCAGGTAATTCAATCTTTGGCTGCATAACGCTTTCCTTTAATAAGGAAGAGACTCATAATCCTAATCCAATTAAAGAAAAGAGAATTGAAGAAAGATTTGCCGCAACAAAAGATGATACTAGAGGATATTAGCTTGGGGTACTGGCAGCAACCTAATAACTGTTCATCAGGAAATCAGCATCTTCAAATATTTTCAACCTCAGGTGTGGAAAGCACTTGAAAGCAGCTAGGAGACTTCATTTATTAAATGAGTTTGAGATACTTGGTTTACCGGCTATACTTTGTATTCAAGTGTGGAGAGTTGTAAATTTTGACACTGAGATTTACAAGGAGCTGGGCATACATTTAGTTTTGCTTTTTCTGGATATCATTTCGTGCCTGTGCGTCTTTGGACATTTATCCCTTAGTTTGTTGCCTCAGGGATGTGTTTTATATATACATAGCCCATCTTGTTCACTGACAGCACCCCTGATATTGTTTCAGTTCTGTGTCCTGTCCCTGAGAATAGCTAGTTCCAAATTATTTGGGGGGGATACCAAGTAATACCCCATACCACGAATTAATAACTTTGTTTTCATTGTCTAATTCCTTGTCATGCCCTTGAATGACATCTTGGAGTACTGAGTGCTGTAAATGCTGTTTTAAAATGAACCCTATTTTACCAGTTTAGAACTTTCAACTTTGCCTACTGTGAGAAAAGAGAAATAAGAATGTGAATTTACTTTTTCTATGTTTAATACTTCAGCCACGTACTGTCTGGTGGCAAAGAGTGGTTCCTAAATATTCAGTAGCATCAGCTCAAACCCCTCCATAGCATCCCAGAAAACGAAATTACATTGTCTATCTGTTCACAATGAAAACAGTTTCCTTTTTCATAAGCAAAGAACCCCAAAAGTAAAAGAAAGCCTTATTAAAGGAAAAGTAGAAAAAACAGAGTAATAAATCAGCAGGCTGTGGTCTTGAGCTCACCCTCTTCTCACAGCAGATGGGGAAGTCACTGATCCTGTCCCACCTTGGCTAAGTCCTATGCACAGCTCCCTGCCCAGGCTCAGGGGACCCCATTCCTGGCCACCTCCACCTCTGCCCCTGAAGGAACATGCAGTCCCCCGGGGCTCTTTGCCAGCGGGGAGGGAGGCAGGGGAGGGGATGCCCTGGGCTAAATAGCAGCAGTCAGACCATTGCAGCCGTTCTCCAGAAATTACTGCTCCCTGCTTCAAACGTCTTGCCTCTAAGTACTGGGTCTGCAAGGCCCCACCTGTGCCAGTCCTCACCTCAATACACTATATCAGCTTTTTTTCCTCCTTCTGTGTTTTTTTTTTCTCTTTACTACTGAAGAAATGAAATTTCAGACCCCTATTCCTCTTGTTTCCTTTCCCTAGGACTCTTCCCTGTTCTTCTGGAAGGCTGCATTGCTGGTTGGGGTGACTCCTTAGCCTGCTCTTGGTCTAGGCACAGCATGTTTTGTCCATGCCTCACAAGATGTGATTAGCAGCATCTTATTCATACTATCCTCAAACCTGGCAGTATCTGAATAAGAATGTTCTGCCCTAGTACGACTGCTGTGCCAGTGGTGCCAGCTCCCCTGGACCCCCTCACTCTCTAGTGGATGTGGGCAGGGGGCTCCCCACAGAAAGTGGCCACTGGCCAAAGCTCCACATTGCTCTTCTTTCCCTTTGTCCACAAGTGTCAACCGTGACCTCTTGCCTGTCACATCAGGCTCCATGTACCGTTCGTCATTTCAGATCTTTTTTTCTCTTCCCTTTCCTTTGTATCCTTTCTTAAATTAAACAGTGCCAACCTTTCAAAACATGAAATCTCTCCTGGACACACAACTTCTTTGCTGGCTTTCTGAGCTGCTTTCATATGTGCTATATGCTATGCAGGGACAGGGGTATCTGAGCCAACACTGTCTGCAGGCATATTTAAATTTACTTTAATAATACCACTGCATTGCTTCCCTGTTTTTAATATCAGTTTGCAACCCAGGAGAGCGTTTTACTTACAGTTTGGCCGCTGTTTCTCACAGAACAAGGGTCCCTATTGAATTGTCCAGAAGAGGACCCAATTTTGGTCTGTTGTTATTGAATTTCTTGTGACTGCTCATCCTGAAACATGCGCAGAAACCAATCAAAATGAGTATAAAAATATTTTGTTCAACTCATAGTTGCTTCTAAGAACAGAAGCTCACAGCATAGCTTTTCATGCCTATGCCAGACAGAAAGGGTGGTTAAGCGGAAGAGGTATCTACCGAGATAGATAAATGAAGCAGGCAAGGAGGGAAGTGCAATCAGCTGCACCAAAGGCACTCTGCTGCACTGGGATCTGTCACTCACACTGGGACCAGCTGGTGGTCTTCACTTGTCAGCCTCAGTTTCTCACAGACCATTTGCAGCCTCCAGAGCAATTAATGAGGGCCCTACCCACTCTTGGACATGGTTGAAGGGCAGACTGCAAAACATGGTGAAGTGGTTCAGCCAGGGAGCAGACCACTCTTTTTCTCAGGGACCCTATGCTACCAGTTCACCCAGTGTTGGGAGGGTGCCCTTGGAAAGACAGCAGCAAGGAACAGACCGACAATAGTAGAAGAGTTTGACTATATGTGTCTTTGCTGTGTGATCTGAGGAGTGCTTCAGAAAAAAGGCAGGCAGAGTAGCAGCAAGGATGCTCTGGCCATGGTTCTCCATGTAGGTGGAAACTTTACTAAGTGGTCCGCTGACTTGGGCAGGGTGTGGGCTGTGAGCAGATGTAGAGAGCATGCATGCTATACTTGACATCCCCATCTGCAATAAACTTGATGCACTCCTGAAGCACCGAGCTTCCTGCACATTCACCATCTGTTTGGCTGCATGCACAAGAAGGCTAGCTGTATGTCAAGGTCATGGTGCAAAGCTGTCTTCTGCAGCAGGCAGACCACATGTCTTTCTTCCTGCCACAAGAACAGACACCCTTTCTGCAGATGATCCATGGGGCATCAGATAGCAAGAGGTTTCTGAACAAGGATGGAATGGAAAGAGTCTGCAGCTGACTGCAAAGATTGTTTGCCTTTCCCATAGGACCTGGCAGACTTAGTCTCAGCCAGGAAGAGAGAGACCATCAGCCTAAAAAATGTCTGATATGCTTTTTCATCTCTTTTTTGAATCCGTAAGTGGTGGGAGGAAGATGACCTTTCCCTACCAAAAACATGGGAAAGTGTTTCCTTCCTTTCTCTGTTGAGCACCAAGGAAGCAACAGCCACCATCCATCTGACCAGGGAAATGCAAACCCAAAAGCTCAGGGGCAGTTTTCCACACACTCACTTGTTGCACTGCTCTGTCACCTGCTAGTTCTGGCTCTAGTTAAAGTTCTGTCATCCTGCTGTCAAAGGGCCACCACATGCCAATACCAGAGGTTTGTCAGTAAAAGGAACCACTGCTCACAAGTGATAGATGATATTGCATCCTGGCTAGAGCAGTGTGACATAACTCCAATTGCTTGCCAGAGGAATGTCCCAAAGTGTTTTCTGACTGCCAGTGCCATCAGCAGCTGGACATTTCATGTCCATGTTACAGATTTTGAGGGTAGTGTTGAAATCACCACTCAGCAGTAGCAATCAAGCTAATCAAGTCAAGTTTGTCAAAATGGGAATTTCTGACTTTGGATTGAGTCACTTGGACGCTGCAAACATGAAATCCCTATTTTTTCATATGAAACCCAGTACGTTCCTACAAAATCTTTCAGTGTGACTCTGCATTTCCTGGTACAAAATTGTTTGCCTAGACTTATTTTGATCTCTAGCCAAAGATTTGATTGCCCTTGCCAATAAAAATGTGATTGTTCAAGCCAGGACCAAAGAATAGTTTAGAGTGGACCCACCACAGAGAAGTGGTATGCCCAGCTGTCTAAGTGTGCTGGCTGCAGAGGCATGAGAATGATGTGAGCTTTTCTCTCTTCTCCCACTGACTGCTGTGCCTGGACCTTCATTTTAACAAAGATGTGTGAAATATTTCCAAATGCTTTCTGGTCATACTGCATGCATAATCATTAGCGCTGGCTGCTAGAAGAACCCCCATGATCACAGTGTTTCCCTGCAGTAGCTCCTTTTTTGACCTAGGTAGAGGTCAAGTCTGTCTAGGTACATTTAGTGCATAATAAGTCATCCTCACAAAAAGGTTCTCAGCACTTGAAAAGTCTTGATGACTGACTTCAGAAATTAACTGTCCTCAGGATTAGCAACATATGCCTAGCTTCTGTTCTGAATTTAACTAACTTTAGAATTTTACTACTGGCTTTTAGACCAACCAAATAGGCTGAAGAGCTGTTTATTATGATTCTTTTGTGCTACCTGCTCCCCCCTAGCCATATCCATTTTCATATGCCGTAATTAAGTTAATTCTTCATTTGGCAGGCTTGTAGACATGCTGCAGGGAAGATGTATTGAGCACAGAGAAACTGCAATATTTCTCATCCCCAGGATGCAGGCTTCAAAGCTCGACAGCTAATGACATGATCACCAAACCTTTCAAGCCTTCATGGTTCGTTATGGAGAAGTATCTTGATTTCAAATGCTTCCCTGGAAGTCATCCTCATTTTGAATGTGAAAGAGGTCTTTCTTGTGACCTTGTTTCATTTTTAGCAAGAATAAGTTCAAATGCGAGAGTTAAGAACGATCAAGGGAAAGGAGGGGATAGGCCGACACCAAACGATTATCATAGTTCTGTTCTTAAGATAAAGGTTTGATTCTTACTGCATTCAATGCTTCCTTATTCCCCACTTGCCCATCCAAGTCTCACAGTGTGCTCTGCTCATGGAGGCCTGATCACAGGTTTTAGAGGGTCTCCTGTGACCAGAGTCATGCAGAACCATGGGAAGATGGTGGGAAGACACCCACCTCAAACGTGTGATAGAGAATTATGCATCCAAGTGTATATCCATTACACTTGTTTATGGAGGTGTGGCTGGCATCACTGGGGTGTCTGACTTTGTCGAAGTCGGTACTGTCCTGTGCAGGTTGTTGAGTGGGGGTGGCCAACAGGGGCATACTAAGAAGTTGATGGGACAATGCAGAACCGCTGTGGCAGCATGGGGTCCTGGTGTGTAAGCTGGGATCACTTGCCACATCTTTCTTTTGCAGATCTCAGAGATGGGCTGTTCATAATGCTTTGGTTATGAAGAAGGAAGGACTGCTGAATTGCTGTTTTGCAATGGAGAAGACAGAGGGAGAAACACCAGCACTGTGGCTCCCACCCTGTTGCTTATCTCCCTGCAGACATGTGTCCCATTTCCTCTCTGTGCTGTGTTAAGGAAAAGCTTAGATATTACGACATCTGCTTTCTTACATCACCTTTTCCAATTTTGCATCCTATAACCCCCTGGTGAAAAGAGGAACAATGACTTTATATAGCTGCTGCTTGATTCTTTTGCTATTTACCTGGAACACAGCTGCCTATGGGCCAAACCAACGGGCACAGAAGAAGGGAGACATTATTCTCGGAGGATTGTTCCCCATTCATTTTGGAGTGGCTGCTAAAGACCAGGATCTAAAATCAAGACCAGAATCAGTGGAGTGTATACGGTAAGCCATGAAAAGGAAAAATAAAAAGGAGGGGGGGGAGTCTTGCCCTTTCTTGGTTACAGGTGACATGCTATACACTGTGTCAGTACAGTCTGTAATCTGATGCTTGTAGAGGCAATGGGAAATTATGGTGTAAATAATAGAATAAAACAGGTGTGTAAAGACAGGAAGTGCATATGTTAAACAGTAACATAAATAATATTTGGACAGTGAAAGGGGAATCCTTGTATTACCCAAAGCTGCCAAAACGTGAATCTATCTGGCCATTCACAGTGGACATTTGAATAGTATCTGAAAATTAGCTTTCCTAGCAGAAGGGTGGAAAATAACCCATAGTGCCCTTAAGTTAATTTGATTACATTGTGCATAGCAAAATAGCTTAGAAATCAAATTTGGTTTTTTTTTTCCCAGTTCTGCCTCTCATCTTCTAAAACTTTGCAAACTGTTTAATTGCCTAAACAAATGAATAGGTGAAAGTGAGATAGGTCACTGCTTTTGAAAAATCCCACTGAACACATAGATGTCTCTAAAGAGAGACCTCTACAAAGTCCCAGACTTGAACTCCTTACCCAGGCTTTCCTTACCCAAAGTCCTTTTCTTCTGTGTAAACAGTGCATATAGGTTTTGACTTAAGTCTTTGGCAGTTAACCCTGGAGAGAGAAATGGACATGAAAACAAAGTATCTTATTAGTAAAGTGTAGCCATTTTCATGATGCAACATGAGGAATTTTTAACCTTATAACCCTGCACACAATACACATCAAGTGTGACAGAAACTGATTGCAGCTGAAATGTCATATAAACAAAATATAAGAAATTTATGTTGAATTTTGTCACAACGATGCATGGGAAAACACTTCAGTGTTATAGGACCTCTTCTGTAGTCACACGTGAAAAATTGTGTATCTGGAATTATTTGCACCTCTCATCCTAGACTGGGGATCTAGTACAGTTTTGTTGCAGACGGTAATGAAGAATGGCTGACATTCCTGCTATGCTTACAGATTCCAGGTGCGGTTTCCCGCTGAGACACAGGACACATCCATCTAGGTTATGAGATCATCCCCAGATGGTCTCATAGCGAGCACACAGAAAGAAGTGTAATTAAGCAGGGTTTCTTTTGGCTTCTTCTGTGCATGCACAAGAAAGTCATGAACTAAAGGTATGTGAAATGTCCACTTCATGGAGCAAGAAGCTCTGCCAGACTTTCAGCATTTTTTTCTCCCCCAAGTGCGGCATTTTTAAAGTGGAACACTGAAAAGTAATGGATATTTTCAGTTCTGTGGTCATCTTCACCTGCTCCAGGTGGCAGGCAGGACAGTGCAGATATTTGCAAACTGAACATAGCTTTTATTTCTGTCAGTGCTGGGTCAGCCTCGGTGACTGCATTGTCATGGTCACATTATTAGAACGGATCACAAGAGAATGTTCCCCCATGAGTACTACACATGTGTGGTTGCCAAAAGATTTGTTAATGAGCACTGCCAACAACAGGCAAATCCTGAAAAGTCAGACCAGCCATTTTAAGGACACAACGGGTGGATCCTTCTGGGTGGCATTTGATCTGCTAAAAGGCATCCTCCACCTGAAATATGGCTGGGTAAAATCTGTGTTCCTTTTACCCCTGCACAAGAAGTTGCAGATGGAAAAGAGAGGAGTTGACTAAAGAGGCATTTGTGTCACTTTGCCACACTCCTTCAAGGAGCTGGATAAATTGTGAGCTAATAGCATAATGCAAATGGAGAGAGAATACTTGATGAAAGGCAGAGATCCAGCTGCAGAGGTAGCAGCAAGACTTTTTGAGACTGGTCATTAGATTTTCTTGATGAAGATAATTAATCCATGGGACAGTTTACATGCTATGGTGTTTTCCTTGTTAGTACATTTTAAATTGAAAGCATTACATTTCCTGAAACGATTTTTCTATTTTAAGCAGAATTTAAGTCAGAAAATTCCTCTGGCTGGACATGTACCGAGATCTCACAATACAACCATAGTGGTCCCTTTTGGTTTTGGACTTCATGATTAGGTAGTAGCTTGGGGGAGGGTTGTGCATGCTCTAAAAGCCCAATACATTCTTCAGGTCATGAGGTAGAGTCTTTCATATCACGTTTGAGTTTCCTCAGTTCTGGGCAGGTGGCTAGTCTGCAATGCATGAACTCATATTTTCTGGGGAGAAGGAAAAAAAAAAAAAGATAGGCTCTAGATTTTTTTCCAAAGTAAAATCTCCCCAATCTTGTGGTGTCAAAAGCTTTAATAAGGTGGGAAATCCAGTAGAAAACCATAAGCATGGCTGTACCTGGTCAAACAAAAGGCACTAAATCCGTTCCATACCTTTGACTGCCCTTGTTGCCTTTCTCTGAGCCCTCTACAGTGCTGCTGTATCTTTTCAAAGCTGAGGCAAATCAGTTTTATACCCTTTTTAGATGGCTGCATACAGCTTTTAATCTCTTTATTAGATAGGAAAATGGTTCTCCTATCACATAAGAAAATTAGGCCCAGGCTGTGTACATCTTTTAATCTCTTTATTTGATAGGAAAATGTGTCTCATATCACATAAGAAAATTAGACCCAGGTCACTCCAGGAGTATGCAGGCATCCTCTCTCTTTCCTCATACTCGTCCATTAGGCAGCAACAGCAACAAGTCCTCAGACCATAGAAAAGCTCCTTGCTTTGAGGCAAGAAAAGACCTAAGAATCCCACTGAAACCCTGTGAGTGGCTTGCCCCTGTTTCTTCTGGAGTTTGGTATCAAACAATATAAGATAATGTGGCTTTCCTTTCTTTTGACGACCGTTCAACCTGATCTGTGCTGTTGGGACAGCTTCCCACACATTCAGATGTGTTCAGTGCCCTATCTATGCTCCCAAAAAGGGCTTCTCAAAATGGGTAGGACAGATTTCTCTCCACTTTTTCAGTTTTCATGCTCTCCACACCCTTGTGGCACAGCACCTTTCTCCCCAGCTTAGCATATGTGCTGGCCTGAACACACCGTGTATGCCTTGCATGTGATTATTTGGAAAACTATATACATAACTCAGTGGCAAAAGGAAAAGGGAACAGTAACGATCTGTTCTCTGTTCTTTTTGTGCTGATTCTACTGAAAAGTCATCTTCATGCTTTAAGCACTGAGTTGTAGAGTTCAAAGTGAAAACTTACTCATGATTTTGCCATACCAAATGTCAGATAGGAGCACAGAAAGCGAGAGCAATTTTGTTTCCTGTGTTTCAGAAATACTTACATGGCCTATTGTTTAAGGAATCACATTTGATATAAATACACCTTCTGTCTTTGTATGCCTCAGGTGCTGTTGCAGCAACTTTCCTTATAACATTTGCTGATGCATATCTGATGTGCGCAGTGGAGGCAGAGGCTGAGCACAGCACAAGCAGTCCCTGACCCCCATCTCAGCATGCACAGAGGCCTATTCATAACATGATTTCTCTGTCCTTTCTTGATTTCAGGTAGATTAGCAGTGGTGATGGTGGTGGTATCATTATTGCCAGTGTTATTGCACAGATGGGTGGTACCCATGGGTTCCTTCTACTGTAATGAACTGTTTGCAGTGAGGACACATCTTTACAGAGCAGAGATACAGTGTTCCCAATATGGTGTCACTGGGTCATCATTTCCAGTGCATATTCCCTGTATTCTGATCTGCAGTCTAGCCAAGGTCCCCCGCACCATGACACTGTGGTGGGTTGACCTTGGCTGGATGCCAAGTGCCACCAAGCCAGTCTGTCACTCTTCTCCTCAGCGGGACAGGCGGGGAGAATACGAGAGGGAAAAAAACCTCATGGGTCAAGATAACGGCAGTTTAATAAAAGCAAAAGCAAAGGCCGTGCAGGGAAGCAAAAGGAAAACAAAGATTTTATTCTCTGAGTCCCATCAGCAGGCGATGTCCAGCCACTTCCCGGGAAACAGGGCTTCAGTACATGTAGCGGTTGCTCTGGAAGACAAATATTGTAAATAACAAATGCCCCCGCTTCCTCCTCCTCTCTTATGGAATACCCCCTCGGGCAGTTTGGATCAGCTGTCCTGGCTATGTCCCCTCCCAAGCTTTTGCCTACCCCCAACCTGCTGGTGAGGAGGGGAAATGTTGGAGAGACAGCCTTGATGCTGTGCAGCACTGCTCAGCAGTAGCCAAAACACTGGTGTGTTATCAACACCTTTCTAGCTACTGGTGCAAAACACAGCACTGTGAGGGCTGCTGTGGGGAAGATTAACTCCATCTCAGCCACACACAATACAGAGACGTAGCTTTCAGGCTGTGAAACTGCAGTGAGACATCATCCCCATGTCATAGTGTGGGACTTCACAGAGCATGATTGCTGGGACACTTTCGCTCACAGAGTCTATGTGTCTGTCTGAGAGAACAGAGTATTTTAATTCTGCCCCTTGTGGATGTATTTGCTAATTCCACAGCAGAACTGAATGCATAAGAAATTTAGAACTTCCTCCCTGAGACCAAATTATTTTATTTTCCTCTTTCTCTTCCACCCATCTTCTGAAATTTTTTTTTTTTTTGGTCTGCATAATTCCCCTTACCCATAGCCCTAACTTCTGAGTGTAGTAACCAACTCGTTATACCTACTGACTACAGGAATCCAACAAATGACTGAAGGTCTCCCCCTTGCATAGCTTAGTAATAGCAGTGGTAGTAGCAGCAATAACATGCAACTAATGTACTGGAAATCTACAGAGGACAGAGAAATTAGCATATGCATACAACCAGTAGAGAAAGAGGAGTACTGGCGTGAGCCAAGAGGCATATGCAGACTTTGCCACCATTCTCGAATAAAAGTACCTGTCAGATATGGGAGGGTAAATGAAAGCTGTATTTACAGCTTTCACATTACTTTCTCCTCCTTTTCTATCATATTCTATTGCTTTTAGTTTAGTGCCTTGCAAATTTTGATAAATGAAGGTCATGAATTCACATGAGGCTGTGCATTATTCCTTTATGGAGACCAACAGGGATCAGGTCTAATTTCCCTGCTGGATCCGGACAGTGTGAGCTGTTCAAACCAAACCAGACAAACAAACAAACGAACAGGGGATGGAGCTATGGGGAGCTAAAACTATGCAGCGAGCTTATGTCCCTTAATTTATATATCCTTGCTTTGTAACATTGACAGACACACTTATATCACCTAGGAAGAAACCCGTGGGAATCAGTGAGTTTACTATCTAGCAAACTGAGTGGCTTCAAAGATAATATGTCCCTCGCAGATGTGACGATCAAAATGAGGATTTGTGGAGGAATTGTTTCTGATTTTTCTTTCCCTGTTTGTGCTCTTGCCTGGGAACAGAAAGGGTTGCATGCTCTGGCAGGTGGGGGAACAGGCATCAGAGGAGAAACATTTAAAGAACCGAGCGTAAATAAAAATTCCCATCTACACCTTTAGGCACTGAGTTATTTACATTAAACTCTCATTTAGAGCTTAATGACCACTTTTCATAGCACCACATCTCAGAAATGTTAAAATACAAGACTATGCCAATGTACTTGTAAAGTAATATGGCAGAAAATAAGTTTTGAAGGCTGCTTATTTTCCACCAAGAAAATATCAGTGACTATGTAAAGCTTCTGGAAATCTAATGACAAGTTTGCTTCCATTAGCAAATCCTTTGTGGTTTCTTCATGGAAATTACTGGTCAGATTTCTGCACAGGTGACAGAACATTACGGTGACTAGCCATATTAGTCACAGCAGCAGCATAGCACAGGAGGTCAGCTGGATCGGTGTAACCCGCTGCCAGGTTCAAAGGCTGCTCTTACCCATCACTCACATACACACCAAGCCAAGGGGAACCTATCTGTAGCCCCTTGCTGGGGTCTTACAGTACAATGGGAGAGAATTTATCCACACAATTTCCATTCACCGGGATTGAAGGAATCATGAAATCTTGCTTCATTTAGACCAGTTTCGTGGCAACCATATCCACGTTACAGTACTGATACAACACAGTATCAGTTAACAAAATGAGACCTTGTCTGAAGCTCTATCAGGTATTAGAGAAGACAGAGCAAGCTGTGTTTGTCTCCATCCTGCCTGATCCTCTTCTCCTGATCTGCTGGTGCTGCTATCAGCAGAGGTGCAGCTGAAGGGAACTGCAGGTCTCCTTCCAGGCTAGTTTGAGGGAAATTATCAAAAGCATTTCAAAGACGTTTTGGAGTCTAGCTCCCAGAAAACACCCCATGCCCTCCTTTCCCCTCCAAAATAAAACCAGTCCAAACTCAAGTACCTGAAATATGGGCCATATGCTGTAAAATAAGCATTCATCAGGAGCATATGTCAGAAAGGAAAATAAAAGCAATTGTGCATCACAGGTCTTAGTCTGCATCTACTGAATGAAATGGCAAACACGTTCTCTGAAGTCAAGGGGAAGACAGTCCAGTTCTCGCTCCTTTGGGAGATGCCACCTTGCTGCATCCAAAAAAACCATTAAGCCAAATTGCTGTCAAGCAGGCAAAATAATTCCGTGTCATACTCCACCTGCATAATTTAATATGAGCAGGCTTAAATTTACTTTTACACATGCTCAAATGTGTGAAGTTTTTCACAGTGGTACAGTGGTACCTTTGAACTTTCCAGCTTCTCAGCAGTCTTTCCTTTAAATATAGAAAATGCTTTCAGATTTTTCTCTTTTACATGAGAAGCCGGAATATAGCTCCTTGCTTCAAATCCTATTTTCATTTTAATTAGAGATATCTGTAAACACATTTAGCTTTATAAAAAGAAGTGTCACAAGCCCCCTCCTTGCTGTCATTCATCCCAGCGAGCATTACTGACCACGTGAGGCAGTGTGGTGTGCCCGGAACATCTTTTTTCTGTACACAACACTCACTGCCTATTTCACTCTGAGACTCGTCCTTTTATTTCAGAGCTCTCCCATTGCATCTCGCTCCTTAATGGTTTGGAACTAGAGCAAAAAATATTCTAAATGACCAAATTACTTCAAACTGTAACACACACTCACATGTTCTAAAGGGTGTCCATTTTCTTAAGGGTGATATTAAAATAGCTAGCTGTCCTTTTGGTCATAAATTACAACTAAGGATTTTTATTGGCCTCAAACTTTTTGACTTGAAGAGATTTGTACAGAAACCATACTGTCTGGTCTTTAAGGTACAACCTCAGAGCAGAACATCATTTGGAAGCTGGCCAAAGAGCAGTTGAAATCAAGTTGAATAAATGAAGTTTTAATTTAAGACTTAAAGATAAACCTTAGATGTGATATCTTTAGAACTGTTGATCCCAGATAAGTCAGGTAAAACTCCTAGAATGGAATAATGTGGCTATGTTCATGCAGCTTTAAAGAAATTAGACACAGCTTACATCAACTTTGGAAGCAATTCATTTAATCCAGTAATTAAAAAATGTTCAGTTCGTGTATCTCAGAGATTGGAAATTCGTGATTTCATGAAGCATATCTTTAGAAATCTTCACCTTGGTAATGGAAACATCTCTCAAAGCATTTCAAAATGGCACTTGTGAAACCTAAAATTTACTATTTCATACAGAATCTGTTCTTGGGCAGGCTATTTCCCCAGGCTCTTCCAGTTCTAGGGCCTGTCAGTTTTCCCAGTGAATCTCAAGCCCAATAGCTTTGATACTTTCCTGTTTCCAGCTGCAACCCAATACAAAATTGCAAACTAAGTGCTGACTAACAGTGCATTACAAGGAAGTTCATGAAAGATTCTGCCATTCCAGCTGAATTACCCTAAGACATGGCAGCTTCACAGGTGCACAACCAGTTGCTTTTGCAGCTTTACGGGAGAAAACACAGTAGGTACAGCTAGAGAATAACACATCCCCAGCTCTGGGTTAGAGATAGCCAGAAAACCCAGCTGCTCCACTTTTGAGAACAGAGGAGGCTTCGAAAAACAGTTTCAATTTCATGGGCCAGCTCTGATGGCATCTTCTGAGTTCATGTCTGAAGCAAATGTATGAGACCACTATGATAAAAAGTTATTCCTTTCCACTGAAATATCTAATTAACGAATTAGGAAGCTAGGATTTACACTTGTAGCATCTCTGCTATAAACAGGTTGACCGTGCCCTCTCTCACAGTGTGAGGTGTGTGATGTGAGGCCAGATTTCCCTGAGCAGAGCTACCAGGCACCTTTGCATCCAGGGGCGTGCCAGTGCTGTATCTCAGCTCGCTCTGCCTGCCTAAAGCCACGAGGAGCTGGCACACTGAGTATCCCTGAGCCCAAGCCCCTGACAGCAATGCACTCAGCACAGGCTTTGCAGACACTGCCATCTGCATTCAGAAACATGTCAGAGGAGCCTGGAAGGAAACCTGGTAGGAAGGAAACCTGGTGGGTGTAGCTTTGTGTCAGAGCATTTTGCTGAGGAATCACGACATCCAGGTTTAGGGTACTGAGCAGAAGGGACAGGCCAGAGCCAACACCCCAGGCATGCTCTCTTTCAACTTTCCCAGACTTTAGAGGACTTAGAAAAGTTCACCTCATCTTCACAACCTCTGAAGTGAGCTCCCAAGCTGAAGAGCTGAAAACCAGAACAAAACCTTGTAGCGTATGCATGACTCTTATGTAACCACTGAACACAAAAGCAATACTTCACAAACGTAGTAGGATGCAAGAAACCGCATAAGTTGCTTTTACCTTTTGTATCTGGAATTCTTCACTCTGTCTTTGTCTCAGTCCTGGTCTCCTCTCCTCTGTTTCCTTCCTCCTCACTCTATTTTATTTTTATTTTTGCTCCCCCAGGTATAATTTCCGAGGCTTCCGCTGGCTCCAGGCTATGATCTTTGCCATAGAAGAAATAAACAGTAGCCCAACTCTCCTTCCCAACATGACCCTTGGATACAGGATATTTGACACTTGCAATACAGTCTCTAAAGCCCTTGAGGCCACACTGAGTTTTGTGGCCCAGAACAAGATAGACTCCTTGAACCTGGATGAATTCTGCAACTGCTCAGAACATATCCCTTCCACCATCGCAGTTGTGGGGGCAACCGGCTCTGGCATCTCTACCGCTGTGGCCAATCTGCTGGGACTCTTTTACATACCTCAGGTATGCTTTCAACTTCTCTCTTTTAGGTACAGCTGGGGGTATTGCTGTTTGGAGGGGATCTTTCAGTACATTATAGAACCAGGACAGGGAACTGCACTGCTGCCTTATGCGCTCCATCTCTATTTCAAACAAAGGAAAGTTTAGAAATGCAATGGTGTACAAATACATCCTTGGAGGGCTGAGGGGCAACACAATGATGAGAAGCACTGGGTTTTAAAGTGGGACATCAATTTACATGCAAGCCGTCTACTTCCCTCCAAACCTATTATGTCAAATCAAACCATATATTTTTTTTAGTCAGTGATACAAGTCTTCAGGCTCACATTTGCCAGAAATGTATTTGGGCCAGTACAGGTATGCCCAGCTTCTCCATTCCACTCTCTGCCAATGTGTCCTAACTGCACACCAGAAGATCTCAAGGGGAGTTCAGCCTCCGTGGCTTGTTTAATCTTTGCCACTTCCAATAGAACCTCAAGGAGAGAAACAATGCAAAAAGTGGGGGTTTTGTTAAGGTAGAAATATGTCTTGCTGGCAATTTGCAATCCGCAAACACAAAGGTTACCAAGCAGCCAGCAACAACATTCAGCCAACAGCAACAGGAGGACTAGAGTCCTACAGAGTGTTTTAATCTTGGCATGGGTAATTTAGGTCAGTCATTGGCAGTTGCCAGCCTTGACAGGTTAGTTGTGATGCTTCTTCACCATGGTCACTGTCTAGTCATGCCCAACTCCCACAGAGCCCACTTAAGGCAGAGCTCAGTCATTGCCAGCTCCTCTTAGGTCTCTCAGCAAGATCTCTGATCATTCAAGTAGGTGATCTCTAAAGTTGTTTCTGCTGATCAGGTGCTGCAAAGGTTTCTTCTGGGCTGACCTGCCTTTCTTTTGCCCTAGGGCCTTCAAAACAGGGTTTGTGAGAGCATGTGGATATGTCTTGCCTGGTCCTGGGGTCATCTGTGTGGTGGTGTAGTTGTTCCAGCTCCTGTGTCGCAGCATCCTTCTTGCTGTCTGCTGACTCTACTGGGGTCAGTGCCAGCATCCATGGTCCCATCCTTTTGTTTAACAAACTTGCTGCTCTGCCAAGACACTAAGCAAAGTATGAGGCTGGCATATTATAGCTCAATGCTGTTGCTCTTGATTTTAGATTTCCACACTGAAGACAACTTTGGAAAAAGTGCTTGGCCTTATCCATTTATTTGTTGCCTTGTATAGCCTAACATTTCCAATTCCTCTTCTAAAATGAATACAGGTGCCAGAGCTCACAGGAGTCCTTGTAATAAGACTGCATTACACTGCGCTCTCAGTCTGTCCTGAGAGGATATATCTTTATTTCAGCCAGGGATCCAATTCCCATCTGCACCACAAATGAATAAGGAAGGATTCTTGTCTGCCTGGTGCACAGCAATATATCTTGTCTATTTAATGTTACCAGTCTGACTCTCTCACAGGAGTCTGAAAAAATGGTCTCTGAGCAGGGCAAGAATGGTTTAAGCTAAGACTAATATATGCTATCTAGGTATTGCCCAGAGTAGCATAGGAAGGTGGTGTGTAATAAACAATGTGATGGCATTTTAAGGCATACTGATAATTTACACATTGCATTACCAGATGAACAAGAGCAGCTGAGAAAGGTTGGTGGGTTGGACTGCACATAAGAGATGTTTGCAGTTCTCAGACTTTCCCTTTGAACAGGGAATGGCGTTTGTGCTACCAGGCAGTGGTCTTATCTAGAGGTTGCTGAAACGGGCAGTTGTCAGGAGGTTCAGTTCTGGAATGAAATCTCAGCCAGGTGGTTGAAGTATGACAACTGAAAGCAAGCTTTTAAACTGGGAGTTGTTGGGCAGCATTAGAATACGCATTATCGCTGCCATTTATAGTAAGGCCATTAGCAAATCCATGCTTAATAGACCCTGCATTTCAGTACAAGTTGGAGGTATATTTTACAATTAATGTGAGGCTCATTACTCATTCCGTTGACATAGAAACTAAAAATGTTATGACTCCAATTCTGCTTCTCAGTATCTCACCTCAGTGTACCTTTACAGCACATGTGGGAGTGGGGTACCTTGCCTGTACCCCCTGGCACTAGGTTTTAGGAGAACAGGAGTAATACTGGGCAGGAGCCTGTCAAGGGGAGAAGATAGCTCTGTGAAAGGAGGATTTGCTCCTGTGGCCGTTGAAACTGCGCTAGGAGACCTCTTTTTCTTTCTTCTTGCAGAAACATTAAATGCCGGAGTTTAAGGAGGAGTTAAAGTTTTCTGTAAATTTCTACTTTGTACAAAATGAGCTGTTTATAGAAGACTTTTTCAAAATGAGAGTCAGTCCTAAAGAGTTCAGATACCAATCTCAAAATGCAAAGATAAGTGAGTTTTAAAAGTTCTCCAGATCATTAAACTATTCTCTTCTGTGTTTTATGGTTTTCTTCCTACTTGTAGAAAATCCAAATTGTATCTTAAGAGCATATGGCACTTGTTCTGATAAAAAAAAAACACATTTCTTGATAGCTTTAGCAAAGGAAATAAAATCCCATTCTAAATGTAAAACACAGTGGCTCATGGAGCGTGGAATGCCTACTGGCTTCTTTGCTGATGCTGGCCAGCAATGAGGAAATGCTGGCCAGAATAAGGAAATATTCACCAGCATTACCTTAACACTCCACATGGTCGAGCCGACTGATATACATCACATTCTTCTTACTTCAGCTGGCAGGGATTGTATATAACACGCATAT
This sequence comes from Gorsachius magnificus, assembly GCA_034008185.1. Taxonomy (NCBI): domain Eukaryota; kingdom Metazoa; phylum Chordata; class Aves; order Pelecaniformes; family Ardeidae; genus Gorsachius; species Gorsachius magnificus. The sequence goes on from CM067081.1 coordinate 131,776,637, forward strand.
GGGACCTGATGGAGCCTGTTTAAAGATGGGGACAGAGATAAAAGGCGAGGAGAGACAGACAGTGCTCTTCAGAGAAGGTCTGGGATGGCAATATCAGCCTGCTGTCTCGTGTCTGGTTCAGGACAGAGGAAGCCTGCATTTTGTCTGAACTATGTGCATTGTCCTCATTAATCTAAAATATACATTATTCTTGTTTCTGGATTTGGCAGAAAGAGCAGTGAGTGTGTGTAGGCCACCTGTGGCTCACCACTTTGCCATTCCTCCAAACTAGTGTAAGTGTCTTTCTCCCTCAGATCCTTGACCTTACAGGTGGACACGAGCTTGCTCCAGTCTCTTGGGTCCAAGCAGCTGCTCCTTTATGTGTGCCTTTGTAAGACAGTCACAGCTACAAGAACATACAGACTCTCAGAGTGGCTCATATGCAACCACAGGCTAAGGGTACGTGGCTGCCAGTGTGGTAGTCAGCTCTTTCTTCATCTCATCCGAGGTTACACAGGTTGACAGTGATGCTAGATAAAGGTAGGCAATTTATTCCCAGGTAGTTCACTTCATGGTGTGTTTTGCTTTTTCACTGTGCTCCCACAGGTCAGCTATGCCTCATCCAGTCGTCTCTTGAGCAATAAGAACCAGTTCAAGTCCTTCCTCCGCACAATCCCCAATGATGAGCATCAGGCCACGGCAATGGCAGACATCATCGAGTACTTTCGCTGGAACTGGGTGGGAACAATTGCAGCTGACGATGACTATGGCCGGCCAGGGATTGAAAAGTTTCGGGAGGAGGCAGAGGAGAGAGACATCTGCATTGATTTTAGCGAGCTCATTTCCCAGTACTCGGACGAAGAGGAGATCCAGCAGGTGGTGGAGGTTATCCAGAACTCCACAGCAAGGGTGATCGTTGTTTTCTCCAGTGGCCCGGACCTGGAGCCCCTCATCAAAGAGATCGTCAGGCGAAACATCACCGGCAAGATCTGGCTGGCGAGCGAGGCATGGGCCAGCTCTTCCCTCATAGCCATGCCAGAGTTCTTCCGCGTCATCGGCAGCACCATTGGGTTTGCACTGAAGGCAGGACAGATCCCAGGCTTTCGTGAGTTCCTGCAGAAGGTGCATCCCAAGAAGTCCACCAACAATGGCTTCGCCAAGGAGTTTTGGGAGGAGACGTTTAACTGCTATCTCCCCGATGGGTCCAAAAGTTCTCCAGCTTCAACTTCCTTCCACAAGGGCCATGAAGAGGGACTAGGAACTGGAAATGGAACGGCTGCCTTCCGACCTCCGTGCACAGGGGATGAGAACATCACCAGTGTAGAGACACCATACATGGACTACACGCACTTGCGGATATCCTATAATGTGTATTTGGCAGTATATTCTATTGCCCATGCCTTGCAGGATATATATACCTGTACCCCTGGAAAAGGACTCTTCACAAATGGATCCTGCGCGGACATTAAGAAGGTTGAGGCATGGCAGGTAAGTCCTTTATTTGTGTGCCTGTGTGATATACTTGCAGAAAAAAAAGACAGGCTGTCCCAGAGCTTTTAGGGTGCCTTTCATAATCCTCGTCTCACAGACAGCATAAGGCTCCTGGGACATAGCATATCCCTATGTGCAAGTTAATTGCATGTTCCCACCCCACAGGGAACGTAAGGTAAGTTGTGTTAGGTTTGCATGCAGTGAAAGGGGCTTAAACTAAGTTAAAATTTCTTGCATTTGCTACGGGCCAAAAGTGCACACACAGACAATTACCACAGCCTGGCTGACGCAAGGTAACTTGATCATATATTGAGCCCTTACATAAACAAGAGGGCCTGGAGAGAGCACATGAACAAGGAAAACAGTTTTTAGAGTTCATTTTCTTTGGCAAGCTCTACGTCTTTTGCAATCCCACAGCAATTTTCCATACAGGCTGTATTTTTTTTCCACAGTTTTAAGCTTATATAGGATCAAACTAAAGCAGGTTGAGTAATGAAGGAAAAGAAAATGTGGATGTTGGGCAAATAATAGATAGCTGCTTTGATTTGGCAGTGATAGTTGTGAACTGATAAAATGATACTAATGACTTAGTCACATTTACTCATTCATTCAATGTGTTCTGCCCATCGGCATATGGATGGTATTCTGGCATTTTCTCTTCTGATCTTTTATGAATACTCTATACCTTACCATATGTTGGATTGTGCTATCCAATGTGGTATTCAGCATGTGTTTTTAATATCTACTGCATTTTTAAATAACAGAATTAGCTTGTAAAACTATCAAATGAAGATATGCCAAATACGTAGCAAATTCTGTTTGTCCTGTACTGGTCATCACAGAAAACTTGGGCCCAAACATGCCTGAAATCAGAACAACATGGATGAATATAAGGAGGATCACATCCCCGTTTGCATGTGTAATTTCCTCTGTTTGGGATAGTCTAACCAAAATAAAGGCTATTTGCGCCACAATCTTTGCAGATGTTGGGTCAGCATTCACATGTGGGAACTGCGCTTTGGTTCCTGCCCAGTCTCAGTCAACTCAAAAACATCAGTCAGATCAAAGTAAAAGGCTTTGTCTTGGCATTCATGGGAAACCTGCATTGCTCTAGGTACCTGATTTGGGTTTACCAAAACCACTTTACTCGGAGTTGATGAGTGCAGGGTTTGACCCTGGTTTAAGGGAATCCTGCGACTGCTCTCTCTCTCTGAGGTTTCTGTCTTTCAAAGCTATTCTGCTTTTCAGGAGCATAGTGGCAGAAGTGGGTAAGTCACAGACAGATTTAGCCTTCACCGTGTCAGTAAAAATGATCCAGAATAAATATATTTTAAATTTGTTCCCTTATGCCTTTTCATCTTGGAAAGTAAAGCAGGATATTCATACCACAGCTAAGTAAACTAATGTGTCCTCTCATTTCTTTTGTTGCCTGTCTGGTGCTGAAGGATGGCTGTATCAAAAGGTAAAGCATCCTGCTGAACTAGGCTGTTGGGTATGCCTGCTTGCCTTAAAGGAGGGAATCAGCGTCAAGAAAGAGTATGTGGGGGATAACAGGACTGGGTAGGAATATCAGGTGCTACAAAGGAACAGGCTATATTTGAAATGACCACCATTATGTGGTGCAGGCTGTCAAGCATATTTGATATTTGTGCATTTTTTCACTTTACTTCAAAATCAAACACATGAATAGCAGGTAAATGCCAAATCTGTGTGCATACCTACTTCATATCAGGCATTGCGGCTCATTACCCTTGGGAATCTTTGCTCAGCCCCAGGGGTAATGAGTTCACCTCACAAACGTGCATCCTCCAGCATCTCCAGAGAGCGGTTTTCTGACAACCAGATGGAAGAAATCCTTTCTACTGAAATAACTCTCATTTGCAGTAGTCCTTCTGCCGGTGGTCAGTGCCTGCTCCCTCTTCTTGCAATCCGCTCAAGGGTTTCTTGATAGGAAGTGACCTGAGAGAGCGAGGACAGTGTTAGAAAGCCTCCACACATGAGACTGGAGGCAGTAGCTGCTGAGAGTGTCTGCCATCGCTGACCAGGTGGCGTGTGTGACAGATAAGGCAAACCCGGTGAACTTGTAGCTCCATTAGCCTGAGCTCCTGTCCAGAGTAGTGGGGTTGGTGTCTGAGGAGGATAAATGGTGTGTTCCACAATTTAATTATGGACCATTTAGTTTTGTTGCCTTTCAATGGCGTTATCCCATTAACACGTATTATTTATTCGTTGCCTGCTAATTGTTAATTTTATGTACTCAGAATGTAAGCCTTTTTAGAGGAACTGGTTTACATAATTTGTGGAGGGTGCTTTTGGGGGTCTGTATATTAAAAATAACATTTTTACCTCAGCAATTAGTTCAGTTGAACTGGACAGCAGGAAGCCTAGCACAGAATTACTGCTGAGTTGGTTAAATTTGGTGCAATTCTCCTATTAAGAATTTACTATCTACTGTTTAAGAAAGCTCTAAGTACGTTTCATCATGGGGAGCATGGGATTTTTCTGTGACTCACAAGCTGAAATATCAAATACTGACAACTTGCTTCTCTACTTATTTATAGCTACTTGTTTAAGAAGCTGCTTGCTCATTTTCTTCACCTGAGTCGGTGGTCTGTGACAGATGCTGTCCGTAAACCCAGTCATGCTTCCTTGTTTTACCAACGCCTCTGAAGCTGGCAGTGGGCACCTCCATAGAGATGGGACTGGCCAGCCCGAGCTCGCAGGCTGCCGCAGCTCATGCGGAGATGCGGGGGCAGGCAGAGCAGGTGAGCAGGCAGGGCAGCATCCAGGCAGGGGCTGTGCCACTCACTCCACACACGGAGCTGCCCGTGAGATTGAGAGTCCTCCCTCTGAAAATGGGAAAACTTGTGCTTCTGCACTCTGCAGAAAATTACAGACTTGAATAGGATGTCTGTGCTGCGCTTACTCTGAGCAATGTATATGCCTGCAGCTGTCATATTTTAAGAACCTACCCTGCTGCAGGGCAGAAGATAATCCAGGTGCACACATTTGGAAGATGCCTACAAAGAGCAGATAGTATTCTCTGCACATGCCATTGTGGCGTCCTGCACAATATGGATCAAGATCAGATTAATTACTTCTTTTTGCAGTGTTTTGTTCAGGTAACAAAAAGGTGCAGGACAATCCAGAACAAAATGTATAAACAATATGCATCACATTTGGAAAAGGCAAAATTTTACACAAAGCACTAAGGGTTAAAGTGCATGACTGCAAATAGTACAACAGAAAGAATCCTTTTAAAGGACTCCTTCACCCCTGATGATCAGATGCCCTTTCTCTTTCGCTGGTGGGCTGTGATTTTTTTAGGAGACTGTACTGAATAGGGCTAATTCTGTGTGTTGCTATGGTTCATGGACTAGCCTCCCCCAAATACAGGCTCTCCTATAAGCTATGCAATAGCAGTGGGAAGGTATGGCAAGAGGTGGGACATGGGCTCAGGACTCTTGTACTGATGCTTCCTCTTTGTCAAAATTCCCTGCATCTTTGGCCTGTTCTTCCACAACAGCTTGAACAGTCAGCTTCTGAAGCTCTTTTTTCTTAGTATCTTCCTTGGTAAGATCTCCCAGGTCCCTCAGGTTCCTTCATTTTCTTGGTCTCTGCTCACATGGCTGACAGTGACATGGTCACTGCTAACAGCAAGTCCATCTGTTCTTTTTTCAATTCCCCTCTGAGCAAAGATTTAGAACCCTTTGGGGCATTTACAGGAGACTCTCTGGTATCTTTCTCATTTCAAACAGTGGGTGGTCCTGCAAAACATAAGAGGAAAACCAGTAAGGAATCCTAATCTGTCCTTCGGAGCCAATATTTATCACTTCATATTCTTTCTGTGTGAGAAGAGGAAAACCCTGTCTTTTCCTCAGACATAGTTCACTCTGTGTTTCTGCCCATTCCTTTGGCAGCTGATGCACCCCTCTTCCAGTGAAAGCATTGCAATTAAATGGGGAAGATGGGCTCCCGTGGATTTGAGAAGGCAAAGGTGTGCAGTCACAGGGTCATGGAGCAGACCAACCTTCGGTGGACTCCCAGACAGTTTTCAAGTTGTGGTTACACTGGAGGCTCTGAACTTTGGCAGGTTCATGAGTGAAAAATGAGACAGCTCTTCTAGGCGTCAAGGCAAAGCATGCTGCACAGACTGAAAAATTAGCTGTCCTAAAGATTACCAGGCTAAAGGCAAGCTCATGTAAATTATTCTGTGCCTAGAAATCTGATTGACCTCAGACTTGGTGAAAAGCTGCCATATGCTGTTCCACAAAATAAAAGCAAATACAAATTGGCTTCACCTAGCAACATCTTTGTCTTTTATTACATTGTGCACCTCCCAGCCAACAGTTCCTTCCTCTATGCAGGTGATACACATTATGAAGAGGTAAAAATGGATTGGTGCCTTCTCTAACTTTACATTTAGGTATGTCTGGCTGGCTGAAAATTGATTCTGCAAGGCTTTAAAGAAGCAAATGATGCCTTAGATGACAAACGTCTCTCCAGACCTTTGAGCCTAAGGGTTTATCTAATCAATTTTGTGTCTGTTGAACTATATAGGCCTGTCTGAACAATTAAAATGGTGTATGGAAAACAGCTGCTTTGTGGTGTAGGGAATGAAACAGTATCAGAACAGGTATTAACCGAGGCTGATGTGAAAATTAGCCATTCAGGAAGCAATGAAGACAGAGGAAGGTGCTGAATACAGGCAACTGCAAAACCTCATCTAGTCTGCATTACAAGTGCACTGAAGATATATTTGTTATGAACAGAAAGCAAGCATTTCATCAGCGTACCTTTGTTGTGGGAGATGGAATTGAGAGGCAGACAGTTTGACCCACACCCAGAAATGTGTGGGTCAATAAAGCAAACAGAGCTATTTTCCCACAAGGGCAATAACAGATGGTTGCTTATTCATCAGTTCGCAAATAACGACTTCCCATCATCTGAGAGCATCACTTGTGAGCTCTTCAGCTAAGCAGACAATAAATGGAGTATTATTTAGATATCTCTGCAACTAAAAGGAGAAAGACTTAACTGGACCTTACTAAGGGGGAGGGGGGTAAGGTGGAGGGGGGTAAGGCCTGTAGTGTCACCAATAGAAAATGCACAGGGAAACCATCACCCCAACAGGATTGCTAGAAGAAGGGTGAAAGAACTGCATGCAGCAAATACACATCCTCTATGTTGTAAAGTAAGGAGTTGTGGTTATTAATTACTTGGTAGAGAGTGGCTGAGATTCTTCTGAATTAGGGTAGTACACACTGCCTGATGACAAAAAATGCGGTATTCCTCCCACCCCTAAATGTGTTGAATTTTTCATAAAAGTAATTTTTAACATAGTCACTTATATGCTGCATTACAACAAAAGCTGTATTTGAAAAGAAGCTTTTTCTAATATTTATGTATTCATTTGTACCTTTGTCATCTGGGGAAAAGAAGTCAGTTTTTCAGCTTCTATCAGACCTGGGAATTTTAGGGAGGGTTCCATGAGATGCTCATATAATGTCTCTGTCTGTAGCGACTTCAGATAATAATTATCCCTTGAATTACCAAGACATCAGTATCTTCTGCTAAGACACAGCATGTCTTTGTTACACAAAAAGATGTAAAGTTTCTTCTAGGACTGACCTTTCTTGTCCCTATGCACAAATGGAGCTGGTGACAAAGGGCATCTTCAGAGCCCCCTAAGGGCACTCAGAAAGCAAGGTGAGGAAACAAGTGGATTTATCAAAAATTCAATTTCACGTTATAATCATTCCTCCGACTTGGCTGATTTCCATTTATCCCAAGGTAGGGTTGAAGTTAACTTCAAAGGCATGATAATCATAGCATAGTTTGTTATTTCTTTTCCTTCTGGGTGGTCAGCCATCTTCACAGATGCTTTACTAACCAGCCACATAGTTTTATCCCCCAAAGTGAACTTTCATGCACTATGAAGGAGCAACCTCCACATATTGGGTGAAGTTTGGAGAAAGGAGAACAAATTACTTTTATGGCATATAAAGGACCCTTCTGCTTTGTAGATTTAAGAGAGCGGTCTCCCCAGTGGAGCAGAAGTAATACTTTGCTCAGAAAGGGCTTTTACCTATGTCTCTAGGAGGAATTACATGAAAGTTATTTAGGAACTGTAGAAATCAAAGCCTTGACAAGAGATTTCTTTGTTGGCTGAGACTCATATTGATAAAGGAAATGGAAAAAACAGTTTTAAGCTAGTAGGCAAGTGGAACATGTGCCCAAACACAGTTACAGTGAATCCACTGGGATTTTATTTGACCATTGGTGGGACCTGTGGCTGTGCTTGCAACAGATACCCATTCTAAATGCCCAAAATGGTTGTGTGACTTCAGTCAACTCAGAGTGAATACTGGAAACTTTAGGATTATTTCCTTGTTTTAAGTGGATAGTAGTTCTTGAATAGATTATAAATAACCATAGAACTCAGGTTTTATGAATGACCATTGTTTTGTTAAAAGAATGACACCAAATATACACTATCACTTGGCTGTCATTCTAACAGAGACATGACATACTCAAGCATTGAAGTAATTAACCCTATAGTTCCAAACAAGGAAGAATTTACAATGGAAAGCCATGACTTCCTCCTGGTCTAGAGACAGACACGGGTCTTCAAATCAACATCAGCAGTATTCTGTTGCAGGATGCAGTTTCAGACCTTGTTGGGTCTTCAAAGAGACTGATCCATAAAGGGCTGTTAGGAGAAAGTGACAGCAAATGGGTGCAAAGAGACACATATACAGACTCATTCTCTACACAGCTGGGTAGAGACAGCATTAAACGCCTCCCAGAAAAGGCATTTTAATCAGATTTTGATTATGCTAGACATTATATGTGTATTATGCTACTTGAAAACATGGAGCTTACAGGATAACCACTGGCTCTATTATTCACTTTAATAATTGGACAATTCATTATATATTATTTAGTATTAAATTTAAACTTAAATTAATAAAGAGAGCCCTGTCTTAGGCTTTTAGATACTTCACCATAGCAGTTATTGTGCAGTATGATGACATCCCAAGAGCATTAAAACATTGTTTATTCATTCAGGACTTCTGCCAATAGATTCTTCACCATTAGTACGCACAGCACCCTGGGCCATTGTACCCAATGGATTTTTTTCATATTACATTTGTTACAAGTGAAAAACAAAGCAACTATGGCATCAAGTCTAGACTAGGTGGCCATGATGGTCCTTTCATATCATGGCTCTAAGTAAAGACAGCAGCATAAAGAGTACAGTACAAAATGCCATCTAACAGCACTGACAATTAGCTCTCACTGTACCTGTACTGTTGCCTCTGTCTGTCCAGAGACCACCTCTTTCCACAAAACCCGTTGGATGTAAAGCCTAGGTATTTCACTTCTGAAGGGCTGTGTTTGCCAGTGAAATTTGTATTAAGAAAGATTTATTTTCCCCAAAGACATGCTGACTATCAGACCTCTTTTTCATTAGTATGATCCACGGCAGGTCACATCTCTTGTCACAGATTGTGTCTTATTTCTAGTTGGGATTTAACTGACCTTTAGTTTCATTGGTCCTTACTTGGTCTTGCTCTATTAGATTTAAAAGTACAGATGAAGTACTCATAATTTTTCTCAATATGGTATTTATGCACATTGATCAAATTATTCCTCGGTCTTATCTTGATAATTTAAACAGAGCGAGTTTTAGCCATAAGATTTGTTTTCTGCTTTATTTCTGTATCTTGTCCATTTACTCATCCTTTTTTTTGGGTATATATTCGGTATTGCTCTAACAGCCTCAGCACAGCCAGACAGTGAAAAAAAATCCGACATTTACACACTCTTATTACCTCCCCATTTATTTGTGCACAAGTTACATTAGCTGCCCTTGCCCCAGCATGCAATGGAAAGGTCGCATTAAGTTGCCAGTTACTTTGCAGGATGCAGTACCCTTTCTGTGCCGGTGGCTGGAATTTATTATGCCTTGATGCACAAGCTTGAATTTCACTGTATTAAACACAGATGTGAGAGCACTATCTGGGGGATTGCTTTGTCTTGATTATTATTTACTTTTACATTAATCCATGCATTTTCTGCAAATTTTCCCAGCAGTGCTGTTGTTTTTGCTGCCAGAGTACAGATGAACATATTCGGTAACAGTGAGTTGTTTACTGATGAATTCCCCATGAACTAATAATGATCTGTGTCTGTTGACACCTGTTTTTACAAACCTGTTGGGCAATTCTTGACCCATGAATGGATGCTTTACATTAAATGTAAAGCTCGGATATTTCACTTCTAAAGGGGTATGTTTGTCAACCAAACTTGGATTTAACAAGATCTGTATTCCTCAAAACCTTATCAGCTGGCAGCAATTATGTTTCTGTCCTATGATTTTGTATCCTTGACCCAAAACTCTTGTTTTCACGTATTTTTTTTTCCTGGGATTGATGTCAGGCTAACCAGCTTTTCGTTACAGAGGGCATCCCTCTGCCTTTTACGATATTTTCTTTGCTTGGCAGCTGTTGCAGCCCATCAGAGGCTGACTCTGGAGCAGCCCACGGAGCAGAAATACAAGCCTCTGCAGGAGGAGTTAGCTCTGGTTCATGCCCTGCACAGACTGATGTGTAGGGAAACTTTGGGCACGCTGTTGCGAGTGCATTACACGTGCATGTGTACCAAAAAATGGTGGATTGGGATTGCTGTGGAATAATATTAGAGAGCATATTGACTTTGTCATTCAAAGCCAGTGGCATTTTTATATGTACATCATAAACCAACTGTATTGGCGCTCTTTTTATTGCTTGTGGAGTGCTGTGATGAACTGTCTGGTTCTGTCAGCCTTTTAGATCCAATTTAAATTGCTCGGGCTGTTCTCTAATCTCTTTTTAAGGACCTTCTACCTCCGTTACTGTCACATTATGGCTCCAAAACAAGTGCCCTTGGGATAAGAATGTCCAGGGTTTTTTTTTTTTTCCAATAGCCAGGGCAATAACATATCATTGATTTAGCTTTCCTGCTCCTCCGTGGCTGTTGCTTTAGCTTTCCAACCTCTTTAGCTGTCTCTTACAGCCTTATGTCATGAGGGTCTACTATACATGACACCTTTCAATTTTAATACATTCAGGAAATTTCTTAATATGTCACCCGGTGATTTTTTCCTCTTTGTTCTCCAGGTTTTTTTATGTTCTGCTTGCCGTTAATATAATACTTGTGTTTCGCAGCCTTGTTTGAGTGGTCTGTGTTGGATTAGGGCTTTTAGAGCATACCATAATAAATACTGCTGCTTGAGCTTTGTTTGTATGATGAGGATAGCAACATATCATTATCCCTTAATTAATGAGCTTTTATTTTAATGAACACAGACAAAAATCCTGAAGTGATAATGTGTTTATCTGCATGCGCATCAAGTACTGTCATTCAGTCCTTTCCTCCTCTAGTTTATTGTGGATTTTCTCCATTCTGTTGGGTACAAAGACCTCCGACATCACTGGCCTACACTTGTACATCACTGGGGCACAGACTAGGCAGAAGCCTGCTTGATTTTGTACAACATTATATTCCATGTCCAGGGATTCTTCACAGACATTATTTTTCATTTTGCTACCATGATTTTTTTCCTGATTACTAGGAACTGCGTTAATGCTCACAGTATTTGTAAGGAGTGGAGAGATGATGTCATTCCAGCCATTTTTCTCCAGAAGAAATCTATTGCAGTCAGTAGGTCAGATTAAGTCTCTGGAGATGGCACTGAACTGGGACCAAGGCCACTCCAGATGCCTTAACTCCTTGAGTTTCTTGTAGGAAGGATTCTTTTGGGCTGTAGGGAACTAATAATATAACATCACGCTTTGGGCCACACAAATATATTGGTGTACCATCATCCAGATGGTTCTTAATTTAAAATTGAAAAAGGAATTAATGTTAGAGGAAAAAACACTGTCCAAACAAGCATTTTGACAGACTCAAAATTGTTTCCCCTTTTTCCCATTAAAAAGTAAATTTAAAAAGTAATTACAGTTAAAAATGGAACTGTCACTTGAAGGTCACATTTTCAAGTTTGACTTTAAAAAACGTATTTGCACTGAATTTCAGTTGACTGGATTTCACATGCTGTTTTCCTATGTAAATCTCTGGTTTCAGAAAATCCTATAGTTGAGATGTATGCAGAGGATGTTCCCACTCTGTTTATTTCCTCATGTATCATGTGGATCCAGTCAAGGCCAAGCACATGAAAACTTTCTTGCTATATTTTCCAGTTATGTCACACTTAGCAAAAACATTATCCTTTATCATAGCATGCTTAAGCGATGTGCTGTTAGCTACCAGCTTTGCATTAAGCAGTACAAGCTCAGGACTTGCATTCTATAGAGGAGTGCACTTAGAACAGCAGGTGTGCACGTGGCCAGCATGAGTTTTGGAGGACCTTCAGGAAACAAAATATCCTGGTCCCATCCTTACTGTGTCCTGTGACCTCCTGATAGTTAAATCAGTGTAGAAAACCAGCCATGAGATGCCAAAATACTGCAAGATCATTTCTTGATTCATTTAGGAACCTCTGTGACTCAGCAGACAGATCCTCCTGAAGCATTTTAGACCCAGTTTTGTAATGGCATTCAGACATCTGCAAACACTAGTAAATACCTAATCGGATTTTCTAAAGTATCTGTTAGACCTGACTTGTGCAGCCTCTGTTGTGAAATCCACTAGGCTTGTGGGTTTGAGTTCTTTCTGGACCTCTTTGTAATAAATCTGACCCTAAATCAGATTAGTCCCATCTTATATCATATATCAAGTCCCATTTTGAAATGCGTGCCTTTGACATTTGTGGTTTCAGTGACTTGCTCCTACCATTGTAGCAGCTATTAATTTGTTACTCCTGTCACCTTTCACTGTCAAGAAAGCATCAAAGCTGCTGCAGTTTTCAATCACTAAAGCAGTGTCCCTTGGTTGCTTGCTACAAAACCCACATAAGGTAACCCATCAAGACCAGTTGCAGGCAGTCCAACCAGTCCTTGTCTTAGGGAACTCCAGTCTTCATTGATCTCTAAGCATACCCAGCGCTTACAGCACAGCATGAGACAAAGGAAGCACCAAGCAGCACTGAGCAGCAAGTGAGGTATTTCCAAAACAGTCCAGCTGAGTTCCTACCTCTCCCAATTTCTGCAGGTTTTTATTGGAGGGCCTGCTTCTCTCTCACAAAGAAAAAACAAAATGTATGCATGGGTGCCCACGCCAGCACCGCTGGTGCCCCTCCTCGAGCTGTACCATCAATGTACATATTGGCACCATATTTTCAGTGTCATTTTCTTTCTTACTTCATATCCTAATATTTTGTTTGCTCTTTCAACTGCATAATGCGCGGACTGTTTTGACTGAGCTGCCTACAATAATGAACGGGTCTTTGTCTTGAGCGGTTAGTTAATTTAGTTTCCAATAAAGGTTATGAATAGCTTAAATTATTACTGCTAACATATGGCACATTGTATTTGTCATGCACATTTAGCCTTCAGTCATGCTGTCCATTGACTTACGTAGCTTTACGAGGATGTCATTCAGTTCTTATCAAAGCATAACAACTTTGAATGTTCTTGAGTTATTCTCAGCCTTTGTGCAGCTGTTCTTCAGTCTTGAACTGAACTCTTTCTTTCACCCTGTTTTTCGAGTCACTGGCAGATCTAGTGTTTCACTAGAGCTGGGATGCCTACCCCATCTTGCCAGAATTCCTTTGCAGTATTGTCAATGAATCTTGGCTGACTATCAATGTTCTCTCTCTTCAACTCTTCAAGCCCAGCCCTTCTTCCAGAGTTTATCTCCCTTTGTTCATTTGCACACTATTACCAACCTGACAATTTCAATCCTGGAGTACAGCCCAGTCCTTGTTACAGTAGATGATGACAGGTCTTCATTATTTTATCATGAAGTGCCCAGTATCCCAACTACGGACCTGGCACTCCTTGTTCATGGGGCTGGACACATATAACAGAAAGGCATCCCATTTTTGTGTGAAGTGTTCACAGTGAGAATCCCAGGGTTCCTGGGTCCTTTTCAATTTCTCCACCTGGATTACCCTCATAGTGATAAACAGTACTAACCGTCACTTCTTCAGAGCAGAAAACCAACAGAAACCAGGCACCTTAGGTGGAATCATAGAATCGCTCAGGTTGGAAAAGACCTTTAAGGTCATCAAGTCCAACCGTTAACCTAACCCTGCCATCCCATCACTAAACCATGTCCCTAAGCATGTCCCTCGTCTACCTGTCTTTTAAATACCTCCAGGGATGGGGACTCGACCACTTCCCTGGGCAGCCCGTTCCAGTGCTTAACAACCCTTTCAGTGAAAAAATTTTTCCTAATGTCCAAAACCTGCCCTGGCACAACTTGAGGCCATTTCCCCTCATCCTATCACCCGTTACCAGGGAGAAGAAACCAACATCCACCTCACTACAGCGTTCTGTCAGGCAGTTGTAGAGGGTGATAAGGTCTCCCCTCAGCCTCCTTTTCTCCAGACTAAACAACCCCAGCTCCCTCAGCCACTCCTCATAAGACTTGTGCTCCAGACCCCTCACCAGCTTTGTTGCTCTCCTCTGGACATGCTCCAGCAATGCAATGTTTTTCTTGTAGTGAGGGGCCCAAAACTGAAAACAGTATTCAAGGTGCGGCCTCACCAGTGCCGAGTACAGGGGCACAATCACTTCCCTACTCCTGCTGGCCACACTATTTCTGATACAAGCCAGGATGCCATTGGCCTTCTTGGCCACCTGGGCACACTGCTGGCTCATATTCAGCCGGCTGTCAACCAGTACCCCCAGGTCTTTTTCCACCAGGCAGCTTTCCAGCCACTCTTCCCCAAGCCTGGAGTGTTGCATGGGGTTGTTGTGAACGAAATGCAGGACTCAGCACTTGGCCTTGTTGAACCTCATACAGTTGGTCTCAGCCCATCAATCCAGCCTGTCCAGGTCCCTCTGCAGAACCCTCCTCCCCTCGAGCAGATCGACACTCCCACCCAGTTTGGTGTCGTCTGCAAACTTACTGAGGGTGCACTCAATCCCCTCGCCCAGGTTGTTGATAAAGGGTTTAAGCGTAACTGGGCCCAGAACTAAACCCTGGGGGACACTACTTGTAACTAGATGCCAGCTGGATTTAACTCCGTTGACCACAACTCTCTGGGCTCGGCCATCCAGCCAGTTTTTTACCCAGCAAAGAGTACGCCTGTCTAAGCCATGAGCCGCCAGCTTCTCTAGGAGAATGCTGTAGGAGACTGTGTCGAAGGCTTTGCTGAAGTCCAGGCAGAGAACATCCACAGCCTTTCCCTCATCCACTAGGCGGGTCACCTGGTCATAGAAGGAAATCAGGTTGGTCAGGCACGACCTGCCTTCATGAACCCATGCTGACTGGGCCTGATCACCTGATTGTCCTGCATATGCCTGGTGAGCACACTCAAGATGAACCGCTCCATAATCTTCCCTGGTACTGAGATCAGGCTGACAGGCCTGTAGTTCCCCGGATCCTCCTTCCAGCCCTTCTTGTAGATGGGTATCACATTTGCCAACCTCCAGTCATCTGGGACCTCCCCTGTTAAGCAGGACTGCTGACAAATGATGGAACAATGATGGAACTTGGAGGTCCTCTGCCAGCTCCTTCAGCCCTCTTGGTGGATCCCATCCAGCCCCATAGACTTGTGCATGTCCAGGTGGCATAGCAGGTCATAAACTGCTTCCTCCTGGATTATGTGGAGGTTATTCCACTCTCCATCCCTGTGTTCCAGCTCAGGGGGCTGAGTACCCTGGGGATAACTCGTCGGGCTATTAAAGACTGAGGCAAAGAAGGCATTTAGTATCTCGGCCTTTTCCTCATACTTGGTGGCAATGTTCCCCCTCACATCCAGTAGAGGATGGAGGTTCTCCCTGGCTCTCTTTTTGCTGTTAATGTATTTGTAAAACCTTTTTTATTATCTCTTACAACAGTGGCCAGGTTGAGTCCTAGCTGGTCTTTTGCCTTTCTAATTTCCTCTCTACATGACCTGACGAGATCCCTGTACTGTTCTTGAGTTGCCTGCCCCTTCTTCTAAAGCTGGTAAACTCTCCTTTTCTTCCTGAGTCCCAGTAAAATATCCTTGTTCAGCCAGGCCAGTCGTCTTCCCTGCTGATTCATCTTACAGCATATGGGGACAGTCAGCTCCTGTGCCTTTAAGACTTCTTTCTTGAAGAATGCCCAGCCTTCCTGGACCCCTTTGCCCTTCAGGACTGTCTCCCAAGGGACTTTCCCAGCCAATGTTCTGAACATGCCAAAGTCTGCCCTCCAGAAGTCCATGGTGATGGTTTTGCTGACCCCCTTCCTTACCTCACCAGGAATCGAAAACTCTATCATTTCATGGTCACTAAGGCCAAGACAACCTCTGACCACCACCTCTCCCACCGAGTTTTCCTGCTCCTTTCAGTGTACCTCCCTGCCACTGATGGGATTGAAGAAAACACTGCCTGTGCTCCTGATCCTTTGACCAGTGTCCCTAGTGCCCTGAAGTCCCTTTTGATTGCTTTGGAACTTCTCTCTGGAATCCTGTCACTGCCAGCCTGCACAATCAATAGTGGATAATAATCAGAGGGCGGTACCAGACCAGGGAGTTTCTTAGTAATGTCCCTAACTGGGGCCCCAGGGAGGCAGCAGACTTCCCTGTGGGATGGGTCCGGTCAGCATATTGGGCCCTCTGTTCCCTTCAGAAGGGAATCGCCTACAACAATCACCCTCCTTTTTTTCTTAACAGAAGTGGTCCTAATGCGTGGGGGTGAGCGACTGTCCCTAGCCAACCCCCTGGATGGACCTTCATCCACATCCTCATTTGCCTGGCCCTCAAGTTCCAGAGCCCCATATCTGTTGTGTAAGGGCAACGTTGGTGGCAAGAGGGCAGGAGATCCCCTGCTTCTTGTGGAGCCTCCCTCTGCTGCCTTGGCCTCAGGGATGGCAGGGCGTGGTTCCACCAGTCTATCTCCCTCTCACACTCCCTAATGCTCCTTAACCTTCCCACTTCCTTCTTCAGCTCTGCCACCAGGCAGAGCAGATCACCCACCTGGTCACACCGGAGACAGCCGCTGTCCTTGCCGCCCTGCGGTACAAGTGACAGGCTCGGGCACTCCCTGCAGCTGAAGGCCGGAGCAGCCGCACGTTGCCATCTGTGTGGGGACTCCACCTGGGTCACCACATTCCTTCTGGCAACGGCTTTCGGGCGGCTGGAGACCATTGCTGGGTCCTCTCCTGGGACGTCGATGGCTGCTAATCGGGTGACCCCCAGAGCTAGGAGGGGGGGGCTGCGCCCTGCCCGCGTGAACTGCCGCGCCACACCCTGGTGGCTTGCGCTTGGGTCGCTCGCGCTCCCCGGGGGCTGCTCTGGCACGTGAGGGGGTTTGGCCGCCGCGACTCCCGCCCCCACCCGTGCGGAGCCGGAGCTGCCGCTCCTCAGGAGCCCACTCCTTCCCGCCCCGGGCGGGGAACTGAGGTCCCCTCTCCCTCCCTGCGCTTTTCGGTTTTTGCTGTGGTTTTCCCACTTTAGGTCCCTCAGCGCATTCCTCCACTCTGGAGCCCTCCGCCTCGGTGGCTTCAAAGTCACAGGTGGTGCGCCGTAATGAATCACGTCCTCCACTGGCTGAAGAAATCTGTTATCTTCTGAATGGCCTTTGGAAAAAGGCAAGATTAACGGTATTGGCATATCCTGGCATCTTGGTTTTAAAAAAACCGCCAGCGCTATATGTTGTCCCCATCGGTGCACCTTGAGCAGCAGGGGAGGAGGAGGGATGATAGCGGGGGAAGAAGAGTTCAGCTCCTGCCAACAAGAAGAATGCTTTGAGCAGAAGAGCTGGGTGCAATTCATCTTCACCTGCCTCAGGCTTCTGGAAACAGGTATTACTGACTGAAGGGGCTAGGGCCAGCGCCTTCCTGCCCACTAGGTCCTTTGTATCAGAACAGGTCAATACTGTGATGACAGCACTGCCTTTGGGAGAACCCAAGAGTTGGCCCTACATAAAAACCAGGCAGAACAAGATAATCCAAAGTAGAGAATGCAGGAGGAATCAAACATTGATATAGACAGTAAAAATCTAAAGATAACACGCAAATATAGATGGAAACAAAAGGAAGAAAGAGAAAAAAAACCCTATTGCTTCAGGGAATATTTATTGCAAAGTATTTGACAAGTGACTCTTTCAGAACTGGCATGGGCATATTTCCTCCTGATACTTGACCACTGGCAGAAACCAAATCCTGTATGCCCGACCTATTCCATGGCTAATATGATATCTGAGCTCTTGAATCCTTACGCCTATTGTATATTATGAAAGTATCTTCTCCGGGTGCTTCATTAGGAATCCCAAATGAGAGGGGAGAATGGGCCCTCAGCAATCCCAGAATGAAAGGGAGGACTTGCCATCTTCAGTACAGTCACCAGCTTTTCATCTTCACATTGAGCCATGAAGTGGAATTGTTCGCTGCTCTCGGGATGGACACCCTACCAAAGCAAAGAGAAAAACACTTGGTACCCATCGGTCCAGAACTGTTTTACAGGCCTGGATATAGCTAGGTAGACAGAAATTAAAACTCAGTGTAGGAAAATGTATGTTAACTGTCAAGACAGGATTCTTGCAACTGTGTGTTAGGAGGGGAAGTCTTTTATGGGGACAGACACCTATAATGTGTCCAGGTTCACTTCACTTGCAGGACCATTTGACCTAGTGAGGAAACACGTTAGAAAGACACTGCAGAAGGAAGCCAAAGATCTTAAACCCTTGCTGGTATATGGAGTGTAGTTAAGGACCTGTCACAGTTGAGACAGAGTAAACAACAACACCTAGTAGATCTGGATACCAACATTTATTTAAGAACTAACAAGACTAGAGCTTTTAACCTGCTTAGTGTCTTGATCACTTTCCCCACTTTTGTCTAGCCCAGCTGCTGTCAAAATGTACAGCCAGTACATACTGCTTGCAGCTGCCAAGTAGCAGGCTTGTACTCCAGAGTACAAAAGTTCAGTTCTGGACATTCATGCACACACACACAATTACCTGCTGCCGAACAGTTTTTATAATGTAAGTGGGGTTTTTGCCTACCACCAGCCCTAATACTAGTGACACAAAGTAAATGTCTACTCCAGATCAAGAAAAGGTAAAGAAAGGCTAAGGAAGTTGGCAAGGAAAAACAAAGGTATTAAGTGGTGTTTATTAAAATCGAGACAGCATCCTTCAAATAGCTGAGTTATGTCCAGTGAGTAAAATTGAAAGGATCGTAAACTCTGGCAGTTTAAATGTAAAAATAAAATAAGGCAGGCCAAAAAAGAAAATGAGGAATGGGCTGTAAACGGGGTAAAAGCTCATAAATCCTTTTTTTAACACTTCAGCAGTAAGAGTGTCTGTTGAGCCATAGATTATCACTGCAAAAGACAAGGTAAGGCCATGGCAGAAGAAAAGTGTGCTCTTTATGGACAAACTTGAGAAGGTTCCTGATTTTGTTTATATATAGGGGACTTGTAGAGGATCTGTCTGATAGTGAAGTGACTGCAAAACAAGCTATGGGACACAAGAGCAAAATGAACCTTAATATTTTGGTGCGAGTGAATGATGTTCACCCAAGAGCTCTGCCAGAGCTCATAGGTGAAGTAGCTGAAGAGCTGGCTATGAGGACCAACCCCTCGCTTAAAAAAGTCTTGGGTCCTGAGGCCTAGAAAGTTGACAGATGTGACTTCAATTTTTTAAAAGGGTTCTGGAGGAGACCCAAGGAACTAGTAAAGCCTGACTGAGCCCATTATTAGAAACTGTAGTTAAAAAAAAAAAAAAACAGAGGAAAAATAGTACATACTGAGGAGGAGTCACCATGACTTTTGTAAAGAGAAGTTCTACCTCACAAACCTCCTGAAGATCTTTGAAGGCATCTGTATATATGTAGATAAGATATGTAGATCCTCTTCACAGGGTATGCTCAGGCTTCTAAAAGGCTTTTGGTAGTCTGTCACCAAATTCAGTTCTTGCATGGATAAGCAGTTGGTTGAAAGACAGTCAGCAGAGAATATAAATAAATGGTCAGTTCTGACAAATCACAAATGAGATCTTCAAGCTTGAACAGGTCCTTGGGTGGCCCTGTCTGAGCTGCAGCCAAAGAAGAAAATGCACTGTTAGGAATAGTCATACTGGAAAAGGGCTGGGCAGGAAAACAGAGTGCCTTTGGGCCACTCTATTAACCCTTGGTCCATCTCGCTCAATATCATGTGCTGGTCTCAGAATGGATGAAGCAGACTGAGAAAGTTTGGAGAAGGGTCAATGGAATGGCTTCTGTACAAGAAGCAGCAAAGTTGGATAGGGCTCATCAGCTATGGAAAGAAGTGGCTGAAGAGACATCTGGCAAAGGGTTGTAAAATCCTGAGGGGCATGGAAAAGGTGACTACCAAATGATAGTTCTTTGTCTCTTCCAAAATAAGTGTAAAGGACATAAAGGAGGTTAGTAGCTATTCTGTTCTGACAGGCAGGAAGAGGTGCTTTTCTAATAAAATGTAGATCTCATTGCTGTAGGAAGCTGTGGATGTGGAAAGCCTGCACAGGTGCAGAACACAAACGTGCAACATCATGGAAGAGAAATCCATTGTGGGTTATCAAGTACAAAGACCTTTGGCCCAGGAAATCACCGAGCTGCAAAATGTGCAAGAGTATTCTGGGGAAGCATCACATCCCCTTCTACTCTTGTGTCTGCATTTGCTGTTGGCCACAGTCAGAAACAGGTCCTGGGGAGATGGGCTGCTGGCCTGACCTAATACAACTGGAACTGGAAACCACACGATCCAGAATATTTAGCCTGGATGAAGCATGGGATGCTGTGTGGCTGGGAATGGCCTTACCAGGACTAATGGGAGAGTGAACTAGAGGGCAGCTTGCACATAATTTCTGATAACAGGTGTTTTAATTAAAAGGCATTGCAATTCAACATGGAGCCTGTGACAGAGAGGGAAAAAAAAAAGAAGGAAAAATTACAGGGAGAAATGTCTGAAGACAGCAGCTTGCACAATGCTCTCTCCACAGGCTTCCACCAGCTGCTGACAGTGTATTCAAGCCATGAGGTCAGCACTTCTTTTATAAACTCTTGGTTCTAGGATATGATACACGCACCCCTGACACGTGCTCTTGCCCTCAATGAAGCAGGGTCTTTTAAGTCTTTATGGATTGAGTCCTGGGTATTTATGTTTCTATCTTTAGTTACAAAACACAGTGACACATTTTTAACTGTAAAGCCTTTAGCTAATCATTGATAGACTGGTGCCTATAAAAGAGTGCTGTAGTTACTCAGAGTCTACAACTTCCTCTTTTAAAGTTTAGTGCTTACAGATTTCTTGGCTGTTTAAACCCTATTTTCATCCTGTAGAGAGCAGAACTTGTGTGATTTACAGATATCATCTTGGGATTTTCTTACCATCTAAAACAGGAACATGTCCTAGCAGGCATTCAGTTACCATTTCACAAGCTGCCCCTCAGAAATTTAGACTTGAAGGCAAAATTTGGTATTTGCTGGAAAGAGAGAACAAGTTCTGTTACTCCTGTCGTTCCTGTTGCCCCTCCATTTGGGATTTTAAATAGAGCACGTGTCTTTCCTGCATGAACTGAGATACCTGGGCTCTCCTGTTCCCCAGCTATGGCTGCGTAGCTGAAGCTGCTATTCTGTGCTTGAGGAAATACAACATTAAGTGCAGATCAGTGCTTTCATATGAATATTTACCTGCCAGATGGAGATATCAGCTCATACATGAAGTGGTTTATAACCTCAATCCTCAGGTGTAGTGTGTGTGTGACGAAGGGAAACATGCTGCTAAACTAACCCTACAAAAACCCACCAGTAGCCAGGGGTATGTATTACTTTCTAAGAAGCCTAATGTCAGAAGGTCAGAATAGACTGAGATGAATGAGTTATGAAGTTAAACAAAAAGAATTGAATCCAGGGAATCCAGAAGCTTCTCCACGGTTCATCTCACTGACCATAAAACCAGCCAGCCTCCTGCCACTGCAGCTGGCCAGGAAAGGCAGGACTTGAGCTGAAAAAATCTTCAATATGGCTCTTGCAAGATTGTCTCCTAATGTGTACGGTAATTGTAGTTAAAAGAAGCGTGAGGTCTATACAGATAAAAGTCAACCCCGCAGTAATATCCAGTCAGGATATCCTAGTGTCATCTAGCAGAGCTCTGCAGTGCTGCACGACAGCACGATATTGAGGTGGAGCGAGGAGAAATCTGGCATTCAGCTCAACATAATGACTCAAATGTGTTCTGATCGTCAGAGCTGCAGGTGTCACCCTGTGGTAGGTGCTAGAGCCTGCAGAGGAACAGACCTGCGCTGCTGACAGACAAGGTTCCTGCTAACATGTCCAAGATTGCAGCCTCCCTGCAGAAGAGGCCAAAGTGAGTTGATGCAGTATAGACATCACTGTGGATCTGCAGGCCCTGTGTCATCCATATGGACCTCAGAGCTGCTTCTGCTCTGTTCTCACTGTTCCCTAATGGAGCTGGGCAAATAGCATCTTCCTGGGTGCCCCTCAGGGACGAGGGGGAAGAGAGGGGAGCAGTCTTTTCTCCTCTTCCCTACAGCAGGCAATGCCCCAGCTCTCCACAGCAAAGTGCCAGAGCAGGGCACCTTCTTTTGTCTGTGTCCATCAGAGCATGAGGTCTTCCAGGGGCAGGTCCTAGCCCTTCAGTGAGGTCATTTCAGCTGCACACCTTATGGGGGAACTGGTCTACAGAGGAGGGCCAGCAGAGATGAGAAAGACAGAAAAAAATCCTGCCTCTGCCATGCCCATTATTCAAAGACTGAATACTGTAGCAATATTTTTATGTACTTCCATCAACATCACACAAAGCTGAAAAGGTATTGCCAGCCACGTCCTGCATAGTGCTACTATGATTTTTCCAGACTCTCTTAGGCTGGCATTGATATAGGCAGTGGGAGGAGGGTATCTGTAGCTCTGGGGATTTTTAGCTTGAGATAGGAAAATCCCAAAGGGAAGCAGAAAAATGAGACAATTTAGCAAAACTGACAGGAATTAATGAAGTGATTCTGTTCCCCTGTCCCTGTGCTTCCAGGTGAACAGGCTTCATCAAAACAATATTGTCTGTTCTGTGTCTATGGGGTGAGGAGGGCTCTGCCTGCCCAGAGAAATTGATTTCATTTTGCCATCCAGGATTGTATGTTTGGGCACTTGCAGATGAGAGAGAGAGGACTGGGCTTACAAGCTGTCACAGGACCTAGAACCACAGCAGCAAGTTGTCTAGGGGCAGCTGACAGCCAGGTGCCCTCAGAGTTGCCTCACCTTTCCATAAATGAGCTCTACAGAGAAACTAAGAACATCCATTAAATGAGGAGGGGAAAAAAAAATCTGATAAGTGCATAAACCAGCAACTAACTTTTGAAGAAAAATATAATGTGGATGAATTATATCACAGTTGCCAGTATTGTCTTTCTTTCATGCTGCAGTTTCTTTGGTCTACCTGTCAGGTAGATTGTGAATTTTGCAACTGCAGTTGTCCCTGGGATTAACTGCTCTTCTCCATAGCATATGACAGTTTAAGGCATGAGGTGGAAATTACAGGACTCAACATGAGGGGACAGGCAGAATGTGATTACTTGAAACTATGCAACCAGGAGACAGGAGCCAAAAAAAGTGGTATGAATTCTCCGGGCCTGCCATGTGGCAAACGAGCTTGACTTGTTGTTTTTTTACTGAATTGCATTGGGCTTGGGGTTTTTCAATCAAAAGTCAAGTTTGAATTGTTTCTCAAGCATTCCTCTTTCTGAGTGATTGATCATTCAGAGATGAGTGATGCCAGCTGAGAGCATTTATGCAGAGTGGTTGCAGGGTGAGAGGGATGTGTGGGTGACTGAAACGCTTGAGTGGCTGCTGCCACTTCTCTGCCCCTGAAGGAGAGCTGTGGGCTTGCAGAGGAAGGGACTGAAGAGGAATGCTGAAAGGCTGATGGGGTAGTTGCAGGAAAGCAAAGTGTTACAGATAGGTGCGTCCACCCTCAGGGCCATTGTGCTGTCTATGAGGTTTGTACAGGCTTTGTGTGTGCGAATTCTATGAGAGAAAGCCTGCTACTACTGTGATTAAGTGATTTTTAAGAGATTAAGGACTGCAGTAAAGTGATTATTTCCAGTGTTTTCCCAATAGCAATGTGTGCTCTGTTAGGGTTTTGACACACAGGCATTTACAGTCTCTCTCTCTCTCCAGGTTCTCAAGCATCTGCGCCACTTAAATTTCACCAATAACATGGGGGAGCAAGTGGATTTTGATGAGTTTGGGGACCTGGTAGGGAATTACTCAATAATCAATTGGCATCTCTCTCCGGAGGATGGCTCAGTCGTCTTTGAGGAGGTTGGGCACTACAACGTTTATGCCAAGAAAGGGGAGAGGCTCTTTATCAATGAAAACAAGATCCTGTGGAGTGGATTTTCTAAGGAGGTAAGTGCTTAAATCCTCACAGGAACATTTCCCAACTTTCCACAAGCTGAAACTTGAACTCACCCTGCGCACTTGTGTATTATGGCTCCATGTCTCATTAAAGGACCTGTTCATCTTACTGTATACATGGTCTCTGCCGTAGTCTTTTACACCCTCGTTAGACACTTCTGGAAATAACGGGCAGCTGCTTCTCCCCTGCTATACGTTTGATGAGCCTGGGTATTAGTGGTTTAAATAATGCCTTTTTCCTGGCCCAAGTAGATAGCTTGGAATTCTGCAGTGCTGTTTCCACAAGGATGAGAAATTCATTACCCAAGTCTGGTTGTTGACTAAGTAAAGTTTTCCTGAGCTCAGTAGTTTCATTGCTGAAAACAGCCACTCTCGGTATCTCTGTATCAAGAAGCGTCTCTTCCTGCTCCTAGTTAAATTTGCAGCCGTTTCTTCTGGCTTTACCCTCCAAGTCCCAGAGCCTTCCACACACCTTTGCCTTGCAAACCAAACAGAACAAGCCCTGTCAATCTTCCCAGGTTAACTTGGACAAGTTGCTCAAATAGCAGGAGATGCCAGTACCTGCTACCTTTTTTTAATGTACCAGAAGGTGCTTGTGCAGTCTCCAAAGTATATGATATAGCTGCTGAGTTTGGTCAGGCCTAAGTCCTGCTCCGCTTTCTTGCATCTATGAGATGTTTTCAGCATAACTGTATTGTCACTAGCAGCCACGGCTGTGTCTCCCCCATGTGATGGGAACGTGGTGCAGGGATCTCCAGGCAGGAGCCAGGGGAGCTGCCATCGTAGCTGGCAGCACCCACTCCAGCCTAGACAGAAACCCTGGCTCCCAGAGGGAATACCTGGCTTGTGGCCTGGGAAGTGACACAGGGAGCATTAGCTTAGAAATGTTGCTGCCAGGCCCTGCTGAGGTGTTTAGATGTGTTAAATCAGCACCTGATTAATGGACATGGCAATTCACTTCCAGGCGATTATTCACGTTGGCTGGCAGATCAGGCAGCTCCTTCTGCAGTAGCTACACTTGCCTAATACACTTGCACCACCGGTTAAGCCTTACCTTTACTCCAGATACCCCAGCTTCACTTATGGTTTAAATCCAGAGCTCTCTGAAGGAGGCATCGGTCAGGCAAAGCACGCTGCAGCAGAAATACTGAGCTCCGGCTTTTCTAAGCCCAGCTGGAGACTCTTGAGCCCAAACTACAAGTGGAATTAAAAAACCCTGATATTCTAACCCCTGCTTCTGATCATCGCAAATGCCACTGAAACCTCTTCCAACAGGCAGGAATTTTTTTTTAACTTAAACTGAGTAATTATGTTCTCTTGGTCTAAATTCCTCCAACAGTGCAATATTTATCTTCATTCTCTGTCCTGAACTGTTAAAAATGTTGCTGAATGTTACACAGTGTCATGCCAGGGCATGTAAATTTTGTGCCATTGGAGGGGTTTGTAATCTCGATGTCTGTTGCAGCTTTTTTTCCAGATTGAGTTTCTTCCAAGTAAAAGGCTGTACTCAAAAAAAGTAGCCAGTACTTCACTCACTGAAGCCTTCTATGCCTCTGTCACCCTCAGAAAAGATTAGATGTAGTTAATTTTAACACAGGAACTTCAGCATTGGCCAGACTTGCGAAAGAACAAGTTCAAGAGTAGGTAAGATAGATTCATTTTGGCAGAACTTGATGGATTCCCTACAGAATACTTAAGAAGGCAGTCAAAGCAATCACAAAAGTACTAGCAATTCAACTTTGAGAAGTGTGGAGGATGGGTGATGTCTCAAAGGATTAGAGAAGGGTAATTGTAATACCGGTTTTTAAAAGCAGATATAGGAGAGCCAAGGGAATTACACACAACTGAGCTGACCTTCAGTAACCTAAAAGACTTGATTAAAAAAAATATATTAAACAGTTTATAAACACCTAGAGGATAATAAACTGATAAGAAAAAGCCAATGTAGATTTGTTAAGAATAAATCATGCCAAACCAATTTAATTTTCTTCCTTGGAAGCTCAACGGTTTAGTAGATGACAAGGAAGCAGTGCAGGACTTCAGTCAGGCTTTTGATTCAGCCCAGTTCAAAATCATCAGTGACAGCCTAGGGAAAGACAGTCTAGACTGATGAAGTCCTCTTGGTGGATGCACAACCTGGTGAAAGGCTGTCCTGAGGAACAGGTATTAACAGCACTAGGTATTAACAGCAAAGAGTGCTTCAACTGGGGAGCTGCAGGGATTTGCCCTGGATATGTGGCTGTCCAATTAATTATGCAGTCCTGATTAACATCTTAGAAACAGGGTTCCCATACTGTGCTGGAGCTATAGTTCAGAGTGGTAGGCAACGGCGACTGCTCTCAGCTGCAGGCGAATACAGGAGTTACAAAATGGGCACCTCCACACAGGAGCTGCCACTACTGAAGGCTTGCTTACCCTGCGGCTGAGGTCAATGCCTGCACACAGGTGATTTCCAAATCACACTCTGGACTCACTCCCTAATTGCATCCACACAGGGGCTTCCTGGAGGTCAGCAGGTTAGCAGCGCTTGGGCTTGGCAACAGGATAAGTGAGGAGGTTAAAGGGTTCAGACAGGGTTTAGAAGGTGATGGGACCAGGGGAAGAAGGTGATGGAGGTTCGTTCTTTTCTACATAGCAGCAAACCTCCGAAAAGGTGAATGAAGGCTTCCAACCAGAGTAGCCCTTAGGTATGTACAGATCATGGCACTTTGCTGGCAGTGGGAAGCGTGGGTTTCACTCCCCTGAGATGAGAAAGGCATGTTCTATGTCAGCTCTCTTTCCTTAATTTAGTTGGGAAAAGATGAGCTCAACCTCAGGTTGTGCTTCTGTGTCAAAGAGGCCCAGACTTCCACTTAGCGTGCTGAAGTTGCCAGTGTGCATCAAGCATGCAGTGAGCTCGTGCTGTGACCACTCACTGCCAGGGTATGGCCATGCCCAGGTGGGCTCACGCACAGCATAAATGCACAGCCAGCAGGTGACACAGCTTGTCATCTGCAGCAGCAAAAGCCTGGAAGCTTGAGTAACCTTTCTGATGGACATTCAGGAACATCAGCAGTGAGCTGTGGGCTTTACAGGTCCCTTCCATGGATTTAGACATGGAAGACCTAAGGTGTACTCCATGTGGAAGTGTCCTTTTTTGGATCTGCATATAGCTGCTGATTTGCATCTTTGGATGCTCAGTATTCTAACAACAGGGCCTTCCTCTCTTTCGTATGAACACTCCTGTTGTTTAATTAATTTACCTTCCATACGTCTGGGTTCAGAGGGTCTTCAGGAGAACACGAGGAAGTGGGCTTCAAGGAACTGTTATAATTCCCAAAAATCATTAGCAGTCAATATGCAATATATGGGATTGGGGATCAGCAGTCAGAGCCCATCATCTCCAAGGCTGACTCAAATTCCTGCCAGCAGAGATTGATTGTCTTTCTTTTAACCATCTAATGACTGTTTTCTGGTACATGTATGTCCTGGTTTCGGCTGGGATAGAGTTAATTTTCTTCACAGAAGCTAGCATAGTGCTGTGCTTTGGATTTAGTACTAGAAGAATGTTGATAACACACTGATGTTTTTAGTTGTAGCCAAGCAGTGCTCAGACTGCTCAAGGACTTTTTGAGCTTCTCCTGCTCGGCCAGGTGCATAACAAGCTGGGAGTACAGCACAGCTAGGACCCAAACTGTCCAAAGAGCTATTCCATACCATAGAACGTCATGCTCGGGGGGGTTGGTGGGTCGGTCGGTCGCTCGGGTACTGATCGCTGCTCGGGACGGGCTGGGCATCGGTCGGCGGGTGGTGAGCAATTGCATTGTGCATCATTCGTTTTGTATATTCTGTATATTTTGTTATCATTCTCATTATTACTATTATTATTATTTTCTCTCATTAAACTGCCTTTATCTCAGCCCTCGGCTCTAACCTTTTTCCCCTTCCCGATTCTCTCCCCCATCCCACTGAGGGGGGGAGGGGAGTGAGCGAGCGGCTGCGTGGTGCTTAGTTGCCAGCCGGGTTAAACCACGACAATGTATCATGGGTCACAACACAGTAGAGATTACAGAGATCTGCTGATCCTCCCTACCATCCCCTGGTGTGATCCTTCAAACAAATATCACTGCAGTGGGTTGGGGAAGGACTATTGTACAAGATGTGTCTGTTCTGTGCGAAGAATATGTGAGCCTTTGAGGCTCTCCATCCAGTATGCTAATCAAGCAATAACACCCTTGGAGTAAGCCCAAGGTCCTGCTGTATGTGGGGCACTGTCACCACTAACACTCCTCGGGCTCTTTTCTTGCAGGTGCCTTTCTCTAACTGCAGCAGGGACTGCCTCCCGGGCACCAGGAAGGGCATTATTGAGGGAGAGCCCACCTGCTGCTTCGAGTGTGTGGACTGCCCTGATGGGGAATACAGTGATGAAACAGGTAATACCCACAGAGATGCTTTGGGGGTTGCAGAGGACTGTGTGAGCCCTCCTGGCATCACTTGCGGTTTGGTTGAAGTCACTTCCCTGCAGTGATGAGCTGGAGGCTGCTCTGCCACGAGGCTTCACAGAAAGTTGGCAGGGACTTCTGAAAAGCTTACAGGAGTTGAACGCTGTGGTCCTCAGGTCCTGTCTTCTGCTAAGCCTGCTTGTCCCTACTGCTCTGAGTTAGGAAAATTAAAGCAGAGAACTTGAAAAAGGACGTACACATAGGAAGCCTCCAGGCAGCCACAAGCAAACTCCCTTGCACTGTAGCAATAGCTTTTGTTCCTCCAAAAGCCTGGAGGAAGGAGACACTCCCTACCCTCATCCGAAGTTTGGAAGTTATCTGTCTGCTTTTCCTCATGCTGTCAGGGTTTTATTTCATGCTTTACCAAGAAATAAAGTCTATTCCATCCCTGACTTCACATCCAGAGAGGAATATTTCCCTTTATGGGGTCACCAGCCACAGCTTCTGTTGAGCACTGGCACTGCAAGAGAACAGAATCTCTGGGTCCTATCAAACACCCATGGACACCTTTTTCTTTTTTTTTTTTTGGTTTCAGTGGGAGTTTGAATCAAACTGCTCAGGTTCTGCAGTGGAGGGAAAAGGTAACCTCAGTTTTAGAGTCGGTTGAAAAATTCTGAATTTCCATTAGTGCTCCCTCAGTGTTGGGCATCCCCAGGGTAATAAAGGCAAGTAAATCCTTTCAGAACAGCAGTCCCCTCCACACTGCAGAGCACTCAGGATCTCCTCACACCCTCTCTGGCAGCACTGGTCCCAGCAGATGTGGCAGACCTTGCTTGAGATGAAAACTTCAGTAAGCTGCTTGCAAGACTGAACAAGTGTACTCCCTTGGGAGACTCTTAATTTGCATCTTATCAGACAGGAACAATGATTTTTTTAGCATGAACATATAGTACTACAGGATGCTCAGGAGCAGCATTTTCAAATTAAATAGAAGCAATTCTTGTCATGTGGGTCTTTTGGCATTTTTCGCAGGATTTTGGGAGCTGGCACTGGTGTGCTGGTGAAATTTGTGGGGCTGAGGGGGCGACTGCCTTCTGACTCCACAGTTTCCTGCTGCAATTTTATCTGGCAGTAATGCTCTTTATTTCCTGAGCTTGCCAGTTTTATAGGCGTAGAGAGCAGTTTTACAACATCTCATCCAGATGTGACAGCGATGCTACTGAAGGAGACAATCTGTCGTGTCCTCTCCCAGATGTTTGCTCCCACCCTTTGTCTGGCAGCAGTGCTGGTACTTGTGCAACCATAGAGTGAGTTGGATCGGGTCTCTGGTCTTTCTAAAACAAACTCTTGGCAGGTTGGGTTTCCAGCTAGAACGAGAGGCTGCATGACCTATAGTGCTAACATGAAGGAGGGGGCAGGAATGAGCAGCCCTGGGGGAGGAGGGAGATCTGGTTTACTCCCTTCAGTGGCAGCACGGTCCCTAAGTTGGCTCAAGACAACACTGAAAGCATTTCTTTAGGATGCAGTGCTAAGTAGCTGCCCCTGTCTCTGGTTGAATTCCCTGCTATGGGAAGTTAGCTCTGCCTTGCCTGCAGTTGGCAATAGGCTTCCCGGTAAAAGGCAGAAGCTGAATGGATGTAAATGAAATGACACGATGGCGATGGGAGCTCCTGACGGTGCTTTTGCATCTAGTGCAAGTTTTTCACATGAACAACTTAGGTGAGACAAACCAGTCATCAGGAAAGCAGTATCATATCAGGTCTCAGACGCTCCCTCCAACCACCCCTCCAGAATGAGAGAGCTTGAAATCCTCTGCCCTCATTAAGCTGGGCATTCCAGGATTTCTCGCCAAGCTCTGCTCTGGGAGCTATGCTCTGAGTCTCTGTCTGTGCTCAGGTGCAAAGCTCAGAGGGAGGTTGCTGCTAAAGGGGTTTTCTGAATGTTTGTTCCCAGAACTCACTGCAGCCTATTGCTATCCCACTGGGATCCCAAAGGACTGAGGTAGGTTATGACTTCCAGCTCACTGCTCTCAACCCCTTTCCACTGCCATCGAGGGAGTTATGAGCCTCCGCACTGGAGCACAAGACCCATTTGGGTCAAAGAAGAAGAGCAGAAGCAGCAGCTCCTCGCCTTTTGATCACAGCAGCCATTGGAGACATATGCTGCCATCCCAGTAGGTACAACTAGTTCCATGTAGAGGAAAGAGATGGAGGCATCGATTTGCCTTTTCCAAGTATCAATGGGACGATTGCTGGGTGTGGGGAGAGTGATATTATTAAGACACACCTTCCCCTGATATTCCAACATGAAATGAGAGTGTGCTGGGAGTCAAGGGCACTGCCTGCCTTCAGGGAAGAGCAATTTAAACACTTCTGAGACTTGCTTCCGTGGAATATGAAACAGGCTCTCAAAGCACTTAAGGAGGCAAGCACGTTTTTAATTTTCTCTGTAATAGAGACAGGCAGGATGTTTCAAGTGATGATAAAAGTGTGAGAGGTATGAAGACAGACAGAAGTAGATGATAAAAATGAAGGAACAAGAAAGAGAGAGAGAGAGAAACAGAGCCTGTGTAACAGCTGATAGCAATCAAAGTTTGCAAAGTTTTGCCAAGAAATATATTCCAAAACCATGAGTGCAGGGACAGAACTTTTTTTAAGCTGAAACTAAGCATGCTTTGTGTTTTGCTATATAGCCCATGGGAGGCTGGTTGTTTCAGTGTAAAACGCTCTTGGACAACAACATACGATTCTGGGAATCTGCAGGCACCTGAAGGGAACACCCCATATATTTAAGGTGAAGGCTGATGTGTAGCTGCCGTGTATGTCATCACACATTTCAGCCTCTCATTCTGACAAACCTTCCCTCTCCCTGTCACTTCTTTTTCAGATGCAAGCGCCTGTGACAAGTGCCCTGAGGATTACTGGTCCAATGAGAACCACACATCCTGCATCCCCAAGCAGATAGAGTTTCTGTCTTGGACAGAGCCCTTTGGGATTGCTCTGACTCTCTTTGCTGTGCTGGGAATTTTCCTGACTTCTTTTGTCCTGGGAGTCTTCACCAAATTTCGCAACACGCCCATTGTCAAGGCCACAAACCGGGAGCTGTCCTACCTCCTCCTCTTCTCCTTGCTCTGCTGCTTCTCCAGCTCATTGTTCTTCATTGGTGAGCCCCAGAATTGGACTTGCCGTCTGCGGCAGCCAGCTTTCGGCATCAGCTTTGTCCTCTGCATCTCCTGCATCCTGGTGAAAACCAACCGTGTCCTGCTTGTCTTCGAGGCAAAGATCCCCACGAGCCTCCACCGAAAGTGGTGGGGCCTCAACCTCCAGTTCCTCCTGGTCTTCTTGTGCACATTCGTGCAGATTGTCATCTGTGTGATTTGGCTCTACACAGCCCCACCATCCAGTTACCGAAACCATGAACTGGAGGATGAGATTATCTTCATCACCTGCCACGAAGGCTCCCTGATGGCCCTTGGCTTCCTCATTGGCTACACCTGCCTCCTGGCAGCCATCTGCTTCTTCTTTGCCTTCAAGTCTCGAAAGCTACCTGAGAACTTCAATGAGGCCAAGTTCATCACGTTCAGCATGCTGATCTTCTTCATTGTCTGGATCTCCTTCATCCCTGCATACGCCAGCACATACGGCAAGTTTGTCTCTGCCGTGGAGGTGATTGCAATACTGGCTGCCAGCTTTGGGCTCCTGGCCTGCATCTTCTTCAACAAAGTCTACATCATCCTCTTCAAGCCCTCCCGCAACACAATCGAGGAGGTGCGCTGCAGCACAGCTGCCCATGCTTTCAAGGTGGCCGCCAGGGCCACGCTGAGACGGAGCAATGTGTCACGCAAGCGCTCCAACAGCCTGGGGGGCTCCACTGGCTCTACCCCTTCTTCCTCCATCAGCAGCAAGAGCAACCACGAAGACCCTTTTCCTCTCCCGGCCTCCGCCGAGCGGCAGCGCCAGCAGCAGCGTGGGTGCAAGCAAAAAGTCAGCTTTGGGAGCGGCTCAGTCACCCTGTCGCTGAGCTTCGAGGAGCCGCAGAAGAACGCCATGGCCAACAGGAACGCCAAGCGCAGGAACTCCCTGGAGGCCCAGAACAGCGACGACAGCCTGATGCGGCACCGGGCCCTGCTCCCTCTGCAGAACAGCGAGCCCCTCAGCATTGAGCCTGGGTTCCAGGCAGCTTCCAGCCCAGACACCAGCTCACAGGAGTCGGTGGGGGGAGACACCAAAGAAGAGGTACCAAGCCCTGAGGCGGAGCCTTCCCTGCCATCGGCTAACTCCCGAAATTTTATAGGCACTGGAGGTGGCTCTGTCACAGAGAACACAGTACATTCCTAACAAAAGAAGATCGTGAAAAGCACACCAGCCCCCAAGAGGAACTTGCTCACCTCTTGCTTCTGAGCGGGAAAGACAACAAAGACACACTCCTGTGGCACAGCCCCACCATACCTTACTGTTAGCACCGGCAGGGTAACACATGTGCCTCCAGAGGAAGGACTGTGTCTGGGGAGCCTTGGACTGAATTTGCGTTTGCTTTATCAAAACCAGGACATCTCAGAAGGACAAGTGAAGATCGCCTTTGGTGGGGCTTATGCAGAAGTCTGCATGCTGCCTTGCCTCTGTAAGCTTTTCCTGCCAGACTGCAACTCAGCTGACTATGGGAGGCACTAGGCAATTCCACTATACTCTGCTTTTACATTTATGTATAATATTCCTCTTTCCCACTATGTATAATACTCCTTCTTTATCCAGTATATGTGACCTGTAACCACGTGCATCAGGACTCTCCGCTCTACAAAAGCAAGGTACACGGTTTCACTTGGGGAAGGCATGGTCGTGGGGAACACAAAAAAGCCCCCAACATCCTGCATGCTGTGTACAGCCAAGGGTGTGAACATGTAAAGTATTTAATGAGACAGAGCGCCCTGCTATTTATATTTAGTAATGTCCCAGTCTCTCCTTTCTGCCCAGCAGGAAATACTGGCCAATACCCTTCATAGACTCCGTTGCACTAGACCAAGCCACTAGGTTCCTACTGGTTTCCTCCAGCTGAGGTAGCTTTACCTCCAGCCTGCCTGCTTTGGTGGAGGGGCAGAACAGCTTGTAAATCCCCCCCCCCGGAGAACGTTGTGAGAGCACAATGAGATGTATCCACGATTGATTATGTTGTCACTCATAGTTGTACGCTTAACAAAGTGTTGCTGCTGTAATATTCCACATGGCATACATGGCTAACCCTTTCACACCATAGTCAGTGTTGTGCTTTGCCATATTAATCTGCCTCACACCTACACAGAGCATCGCGCCAGTTGTGACGATACTGGTGGGCCTGATACAAAGCAGATGAAACAAGGTGAAATGGAGGAGTTAGGGATGGAGAAATAGCCCCCCAGATGTGGTAACATGATTGCAGGTGTGGGTGAATATCTGAAGTGTGTGTGTTGGTAGGTGACTGGATGAGGAAGACATACAGGCCTGGGCTCCGAGACACGCACACGGACAAATGGGCAAATTGGCTATGTTTTGGCTCCTATAGGCCACCTCACATACGAGGTTATTTCCCTCCTGGCCTATCTCAAAGAGAGGGCACCTAGAACAAGAAGGGCACGCTGTACCTAAAGAAAAACAGGAAGGACTTCAGCAAAGAGCATAGCACAACTTCATTTCTCTTGACACTTATCCCACTCCCCCAAAAGCAGACAGGAGTGCTCCTGGTTTTGCAAGGTATGCCTGGTTCTTCTCCATCCATGCGGGAAAGGTTGGAAGTCAGAGGGTCATTAGAAGAGATATTTATTGCAGCCTGGTAAGAGAAAAAGCACCCCTCAACGGCCTTGCAGGAGTGGGTAGGGTTACGTTGCAGAATTTATTTCCCTCTTCCCAGATCCTGCTGTGATGCAAAGATGTCAGTACCCTCCCTCATCAGACAAGAAGGTAGTCTAGACAGTTGTGGGAAGGTAGAACGGGCCTGCAGCTTCATGCGAGCAGAGGCAAAAGGGCTGTGTGAGCGCGCTGGGGAAAATACCACAATTCTCTTGTTGCTGTTCTTGCTCGGTTGTTCTTTTGCCAGGGCAGGCAAATAAAACTTACAGGTGACATTACTGCATAAAAGCTTTGTTTTGCCACTTCCACTCGCTGCTGATGAGGGAGAGGAGTTTTGGCTTAGAAGAGCACAGTGGAAGTCCAGAACCCCAAGGAGTGTGCTATTACGACAAGTTATTTTAACCCTTTCGTTGATCAGTTACATTCACCTCAGAGTGGGCTCAAATTTTAATTACACCATGTGAGAACCAATCCGACTTTAACTGTAAGGCCTCCAAATTACTATATTTGATTAAAGCTATGACACAACTGGTTAAAAGAAAGAAAAAAAAATAAGAGATTGAAAACACAAATCCCTGTGGCCACAATTTTGGAAACCACATTCTACCCCTGGGCCCAGTGGGAGTTGCTCACTGCTGCTGAAAAACCAGGTCCTTTCCCCAGGCTGCTGACTGTGGCGTCTAGGCTTAATTTAGGGTACAGAATGTGGAC
Organism: Gorsachius magnificus; assembly: GCA_034008185.1. Classification (NCBI taxonomy): domain Eukaryota; kingdom Metazoa; phylum Chordata; class Aves; order Pelecaniformes; family Ardeidae; genus Gorsachius; species Gorsachius magnificus. The sequence continues at coordinate 131,811,528 of CM067081.1, forward strand.
CTGTGGTCTCCCGAGTCTAAATGCAGAAACAGAGATGGGCACTAGATGGCGGAAAGGGCTGGGAAAAGTGCTTCAGTTATGGCCCACACTTCCAAAAATTTCAGTAGCCAAATAGTTTTAGTGCTAGTGAATCATTCCTCCGGGCCAAAACCAGCACAGCAGCCCCTGAGCCTAAGCTGACGGCATTGAAAGCATGGAAGTGCTTAATGAGTGAAGTGAAAACGACACAGGGTACAAACCGAAGACTGCACGAATGCACGCAACGTGAGAAACACAAAGTCGCCACTGGCTGCCTTGTTTGGAGAACAATATTGGCTGGCTATGCACGCAGCAGATAATGTTGGCATCTGGGTGGTTTTCATTCTTTGGGTGGTTTTCATTCTTGAGGTGGTTTTTGTTCTTTACATCTACTTAAAAGGAATTTGTACCCTGGCACACGATGAGGCTCCAACAGCTGCCATCATCTTATAGCAACAGACCAACCGTGCTCAACTTGCTGGGGAGTCCGTGTGTGTCCCCCACACACACACTGAGCCCCAAGCCCCAGGCTCCACACGCTGTGCGAGAGCTGCTGCTGCAGCCTATGCGAGTGACACACACACACGTGTGCCCACACACGCACGCGCACGCCAGATGCAAGGGAAGTTCAGTGAAAAAAGGACGCCCTGTGCGAAGGCGATTTGCAACTAAACCTTTATTCCCATGCACGGAGGAGGGCGCATGTATCCTGCCAAGGGCGTATCCTGCCAAATCCAGAAGAGGAAGTTTGCTCGGCCGCCTGCCCAAGAGCCCTCCTGTGTAACACGCAAGATGATACTGATGAAGACAAGTTGGGTAACTTCCTTCTGTTGAAAGCTCAAGCCAGAGAACCTCCACTGGCATCTCCCACCAGAAGTCGCCCACGTGAACGGCTGCCCTATCCCACCCTCCCATGGCTCAAAAACCTACTGGAGAGCACGTGCCAATGTTCCCTGAACTATCTGGCAGAGAAGCAACAGCAAGCGGGGACAGAAGGAACGAGTCTGTCTATCAACTCCGTGGTGGGATTTCCCTTGGCAAACTTGGCTGATGGGCTGGGAACTGTCCTGGTGAAGAGCCGGATCCTTCATCCCCCCCCTCTGCTAACCCGGCAGAGCCCTGCCTGCCCAGCAGAGCATTGATCTGCTCTCCACAGAGGAGAGGAGAGGATGCCAGGGGAAGAGAAATCCTTCTTCCCCATTCCGCTCCACGCTTCTCACCACGTCCCCCCTCCCAGTGCAGGAGGTCCATTCAGCACGCGACACCCGCTGCCCTTGAGTTTAGGGTTATGTTTACCAAATTTGCCAAGGGCTGCTGGGACGCGGGGGGAGGAGGGTAGGTTTTTGTGGCCGTCGTTCTTCCAAGGAATCTGGATGTTTAAGTTGGGGGGGGGGGGGGCGGAATTTAGCTGAAGGCCTGAACATTCAGGCTTCGGCCTCACCGGGGGGTTTCTCGAAGGCTGGAGAATGCACCACAGCCTCCGCTTCGCTGGCTGAGGAACAGCAAAACCAGCCCGGGCGGGGGAACGATGCACGGGGCGGAACGAGGGAGGCCGGGGCAGGGAAACCCTCCGCCCCGCTAACGCCAGCGCGTCGCGCCGGGGCCGGCTGCTGGGCGGGGAGCGAGCTGCCGCCCCGCCCCGCCCCGCCCGCGCCTCCCCGCCCCGCCCGCGGGCCCCTCACACAGGGGTCGCCCGGGGGGCCGGCCGCGCTCCCCGCCCCCGCCCGGCCCCGCTGCCGTTCCCGCCCCGCCGGCAGGCCCGGCCCCGCCTGAGGGGGAGGACCGGAGAGCGGCGCGGAAGGGAGCGGCTGCCGCCATGCTGTGCGGGGGCACCTCGGCGGCCCGGCCCGCCACCGACGAGACGCAGAAGATCGCGGAGGAGGTGAGGGGGCCGCGCTGCGCCGGGGCGAGTCCCGGGACGGAGGACCCCGCCGGGCCCGGGAGAGGGCCTGGCGGCGGGCGCTGGCCGCGCCCGGGGGCGGGGCGGGGCGGCGGGACTCCCCGGTGGCCGGGGCCTGCCGGGCTGGGCTGGCAGCCGCCGGCTGTGCCCGCCGCGGGGGCCGCGCCTGCAGGCGGTGGGTTTGACCGCACCGCTCGGGCCTCGGGCCCCGGGCCCCGGGCAGGGGAGGGCCGGGGGCCCCGGTGCGTTTGGCCATCGCTCAGCGCAGCTGCCGGCCGAGACGCCTTTCGGTTCGCCGCCCCCCTCGGTTTAGAAGCGGGAAGGCTGAGGAACGGCGGAACCGGCGTGAGCGGCCACCGGCTCCCTGCAGCCCGCCCCGTGCCTGCTCGTCCTGCCTGGGTTTACTGACTGCGGGCGGAGCAGGTTCAGGATGTTCAGGGGACGTTTTGGAGGGATTTGGCGAGGAACCGCAGGCAGCGGCGGGTGCGCGGGGACAGCCGCGGTGTCCCCCGCCCCCCTGCCGGCGGTGAGCTGCCGGCCGGCCTCGGCGCGGAGCCCCCGGGCAGCCCTGGGCCATTTTCCTGAGCTTGCCGAGGGAGCTCGGGAGGCCCCTGCAAAGTCTAAATCTCGTAGCCGCTTTTTTTGTTGTTGTTGTTGTTATGGGAGGAATGAGTAAGAAAACTCTGCTGCTTCTGCTGCTCCCCAGAGCAGAATTCAGCTCTTAACCGCTGCCAGCTCCGAATCCTGATACTACTTACAATAACTTAAATTAGTGCCCGTGTTAACAGAGCACGCGCTTTTGCTCTAAAAATGCCAACGCACAGCAAAGTTCTTCTTTTAAAGCACGCAGGTCTTGTTTCATCCGTGGAAACTTAAGTTCCTTCTGCTTTTTGGTTTTATCAGCTGCAGTGTTGCGAGGCAGTGAAGAAAGACAAGCTCCGGCCTCGTAGACAATTTTGTCATTGTCCGCATTTGTTCCCAAGGCTGCAGCAGTTTTTAAACACGTACAGAGCACCCAAAGGCACAGCAGTCATTAAAATTAAAGGTTCGCTTGTAGAATCTGATGATTTTGCATTAAAAAAAAAAGTGCATCTCCTAAGCACTAACCTGAGTTTGCAGCAACGAGAACATTACTGAGAATTGCTGAGAGAGTCACGATTATTGTTTTGACCTGAAAAGGCCTACGTGTTGTGTTAAAGATAATGTGAGTATACAGCTAACGTTGCACATGGGCTGACTGAAAATTAGATTTGTTTAAAATCCTGCATTTCCATTCTGTGGCAGGCTGCAGTGGTTTGGTGTAGTCCAAATATAAGATGGAGAGTAAAAACAAACGCCATTTGGGTTCAGACATGAATGGAATTAACCAAAAATCTGGCCTTATCATTTACATCGCACAAATATTTCAAAGTTTGTCCAGCTTGTTTTGACTATCAGCTTAAATTACTTTATTTAATGAAATACTCATGGGAAAACCCAAAACTGAAATTTGCCCATGAAGTCACATCCATATCTGGATACAGGCTGTGAAGGAAACATTAGTTTTCTTAAATCAAGGCACACTTCTAAAATTACTTTGCTTAAAACCAAATCTTTGTGGAGATTTGTTAGAGCCTGCCAGTTTGCTTGCCATAAATACATAAGTCAGGGTGGGTTTTGAACCATCTGCTTTTTAGTAGCTGTTCTGAGAGCAAGCAAACAGGCCATGCAAAAGAGCGGAGAGCCTTCAGGACACAGTAATTTTCAGCCCTGTGATTGAATCGCAGAGTGTTTGGGTGGGAAGGGACTGCACCTCCTGCCAGCACGGGCTCAGGCAGCCCCCAGCTACTCAGGCTTTTGTCCAGTCTGGTCTTGAAAACCTCTGAGGATGGAAACTGCGCGGTTTCTCTGGGCAGCCCGCTGTACTGCTGGAGTGTCCTCAGGGGAAAAGTTTTTCCTTGTATCCAGTCTGAACCTCCAATGTCCATTTATGACCATTGGGTCTCATTCTTCTGCCCCTCAGTAAAGAGCTTCCAGAAAAGTACTGGAAAGCTTTCCTCAAAGCTGCCTCTTCTCCAGGCTGAGCAAACCTCTCCTCGCAGCTGGAGTGCCCCAGCCATCTGGCCTCATGGTGGTCGTCTGCTGGGCTCACTACAGTTTATTGACATCTTTCTTGTATTGGGGGCCCAAAAACTGGACACAGTATTCCAAATGTGCTCTAACAAGTGCCAAGTAAAGGGTAATAATCGCTCTCCTCTCTCTTGTGGCTGGGCCCTGCTGATGCAGCCCAGTCAGCCGTTACCTTCGTTACCTCCAGAGCACAGTGCTGGCTCTTGTTTAGTGTGCCATCCACCAGGACCCCCAGATCTACACCTGATCTGAAGTAGCAGGGTGGGCTGATACTAGCTCTTTCAGGGAGTGTTTCTCCCTGGGCTCTCCCTCTCCATACTGAATCAGGATGCCCATTTGTCACATGCTGTGGTGAGTCAGTGCCACAGTAACACCCTGACAAGCTTGCAGCCACATGCAACTCTGAGCTGGCAGCAGTCATGGGGCCCAGTGTTCAGCTTTCTGGTAGAACCACAAAATGTGCTGAGCCGGGGTGATTTTGAGACCCAAAAAGCAAACTTGCACAGTGCCTAGGATTGCTAAAGGGGCACAGGACAGGATAGGGTAAGGCCTGGGTAGAACTGCGCTTGCAGCAAGGACTCCAAGGCTAATTCATATTCCCCTTGTAAACAAAGCCTGAAATCTTCTGCTTTCCTGACCAAGAATTTTACCATATAGCCACAATGTGCTGGAGAGCCAAGTGTGGGAAAGAAGAGCTGCAACTCGCATAAGTTCATGCTTCCCTCCAGGGCGTTGGGCAAGTTATTTTGACTTTTGGAGCACTGGTTTTGCACCCTGGGACAGTATCTCAAAAGGCTTTATGGTTCAGTTATTTTTTGGAAAATGTTTGCAGTTTGAAAACATTATAGATTTCAGCAGACATGCTGGAAGAACTGCCAAGTACATGTTGTAAAACCTCAGGCTTGGGTAGTTTGCTTTCAAAGCTTGAATCTTGGATGTCTGTCTGTTCTGTGATTCTGGGTCTGTAAAAGCTTGTCCTGAATTTGAAAAGGGAGCTGATGCTGAAGACAGCCCTTTTTGTTGTTGTAAGAATGATGTATATTAAAAACTTTTCCTTAAAAAGACCTACAGTCTTGCACATGTAGAAGCGGAACCACTTCATGTTTGTTGTTAGATGTACAGGACAGAAAGGGAGGCTGAGACATCAACAGAGGAAATCATTTGTCAAAATAAATCTTCTAGAATACCCACACATTTCTCTGTCGGAGGCTCCAGGCTTGGTGTCAATCTGTGACGACTGAATCACACCGCTGTCTTGGCTTTGCTGCCTGTCTAGATTTCTGGTCTTGCTTTAACACGAAACTTAATGTTACTCATTTTGATCTTTTAATAACTTGGAAAAGCAGGAACTCTGTGTGAGGGTACTGAGGCACACTGATAGATAGTGTGGGCCTTAAGTCCTAAGTATTTGAGTCTTGCATCAGTCTTAAATAACCTGTTGTTTCCTGAAGGTGAAACCTCAGCTAGAAGAAAAAGAAGGGAAAACATTTGATGTCTTCACTGCAGTGGAGTTTAAAACTCAGGTGGTTGCTGGAACAAACTACTTCATCAAGGTAGAGGACACTGGGCAATGGGATTTTTATAATTTTTTTTTTAATTAATGTGTATTAATGTGTATTTTTTATTAATGTGTATTTGGAGTGGTGGGGTTTTTCTTTACTTACCTCCGGGGGGTGCTTATGATTTGGATTTATTAAGAAAAAAATCTGTGCATTTAAAAAAAAATAAAAATCACCCCCTCCTCCAACCTGATGGTTTTTCTTACCACCTCTCTGCTCCTCTGTCCTCCAAACAGAGAGGTCTACATCATCCCTCCTGCTGAAGGCTGCTGTTACCCCATGTAACTCACTGGTTTTCATGCTTTGCAGGTCCATGTTGGCAATGATGAGTTCATGCACCTGCGGGTGTTCAGAAGCCTTCCTCATGAGAATAAGCCGCTGAGTCTCCACAGTTACCAGAGCAGCAAGACGAGGCATGACGAACTGGCTTTTTTCTAGCAAGCTTATCTTGTGCATTTTCCTAATGGTTTCTTATGTGCATTTTCCGTAGGCTGCAAAATGTTGATTCCTGTGCCAACAAAGGCGAAAAGAAAGTGTCTTTTTTTAAACTTAATGCTGGAAAGAAATCCATTGCTTTTATGCCGTTCCCTTCCTGTGCAATACCTAAATTTCAGAGTCACGTGGCTCTCCTTTCACCTACTCTAATGCAAACCCAGGTAGCTGCACTGACCTCAGTGCAGCTTCACCAGAATACTGTGGCTGAGTCCTGTTTGTGGACTAACTTGGCCTGGAAATTGAGAGGGGAGTAACGCTCATGTGTTTACAGCAAGGAGCAAGAGGAAAACCTGAATCTTTGCGGTGCTGTTTTGCAACTGTGAGTACATCTGTAGATTTAAATTGTACTGTGTATTTTACTAGCAAAGATCCGAAGAGAGACTTGAGCTGAAGCGATTTTGAAAGCAAGAGAAGGAGGAGGATTACAGTCTTTTGAAACAAACATGCCCTTGGTAATCATGTTTCTCCTGTTGCAGCAGTAGGATATAATGTCCAGTAGAGGGTGTCTGAGTTTAAAAAAAAAAAAAAAAACTTGCTTATTTTCTCCGTCCTAAGGAAAAGTCCTGGAAAGGAACTTAAGCTGGACAAGCATTTCTGTATTAATAACAATAAATATTTCTCTGGAATTGAGATGGCACATTTGACTGATGTTTCAATATCGGTTTTCAGTATTGGTTGTGTCCCCCCCCGAGTTTTTTTCCCTAAGTGGTTTTCATATTCCAGATAACCTTATGTTTATTCTATGTTTTCATTAGAAATACTTTATTTTAACCTGGTGAGGGATGAGAAAGGCAACAGGAAAGGTTTCTGCAGGTATATCCGCAGCAAAAGGAACACTAAGGAAAACGTGAGCCCTCTGCACTCAGTGCAGCAGGGGACATGCTAACAGAGGACACAGAAATAGCTGAGGCACTCAGTGCTGCTTTTGTTTTGGCTCTTACTGGTAGGATGTGCCTTCAGGAATTCCAGGTCCCTAAGAGTGGGAAAGTCTGGAGGAAGAAGACTTCCCTCAGCAGAGCTGGACCAGGCTAGGGGAACACTTAAACAAACTGGGCTTAGACAATGCCATGGCACTTGAGGGGATGCTCCCATGGATGCGTAGGGAGCTGGCCAATGTCACTGCATGGCCACACTCAGTACCCTTTGAAAGATCATAGGCATCAGGGGAGGTTCCCAAGGACTGGAAGAAAGAAAATATCACTCCTATGTTCAAGAAGGGCAAGAAGGAGAATCTGGAGCGCTACAAGCTCAGGGGCCTCACCTCAGTCCCTGGAAAGGTGATGGAGCAAATAATCTTGGAAGCCATTTCCAAACACATTAAGGATGAGAGAGTAGGTCAGCATGGATTTACAAAGGTGAAATCATGCTTAATCAGTGGGACTGATAGCCTGCTACAAATATCTTGGCAGAGGAGAGAAAAGCTGTGTGTGTTACTGACCTTGACTTCAGTAAGGCTTTTGATACTGCCTTCCATAACATCCTCACAGACAAACTGATGAGGTACGTGCTAGGTAAGTGCGCTGCAAGCGAGCTGCACTGCTGTGCTCAAAGTCCAGCAGTGCACAGTCCAGCTGGAGGTCGATCCCCAGTGGTATACCCCAGGGGTCTGTTACTGGGACCAATACTGTGTAATGTCTTCATTAATGACATGGACGCTGGGACTGAGCTCACCCCTCTGCAGGTTTGCAGATCACACAAAATGGAGAGGAGTGGCAGCAGCCCGGGTGGCTGTGCTGCCGTTCAGAGGGATGTCAGCAGGCTGGAGAAATGAGCAGAGGGCCCATCTCACAACTGTCACCAAAGGGAGATGCGCAGTCCTGCATCTGGGACAGAATAACCGGTACAGGCTGGGAAAGCAGCTCTGCGGAAAAGGACCTGGGAGTTGTCCTGTTGGGCACCTTGCAGCAAGGGTGCCCAGCGGTATCCATGGGCTGCATTAGGAAGAGCCTTGCCAGCAGATCCAGAGGCCATTCCCCACCCCACCTCCCCCCATTCAGCACTGATGAGACCACAGCTGGAGTGCTGTCCTCTGTTCTGGGCTCCCCAGTAGAAGGAGCGCTTCTGTAGAAGGCGGCGCAGATCTGGAGCCCGCTTCCAGCCATCACTGCTGCATGTCCTTGGCCACAGACTGAAGAAACGACAAGCGGCTTTGAGAGGAGGGGGCTCGGTGAACTTACATGCATGTTACTGGGCTTTTTGTTGCAGACGTGCTCAGTGTGAGTGTGTGACCAGCATTGCTTAGGAGGAGTGTGTTGTCTCTTGATTAGTGGGGGGGGGCTTACATGGGTTTGCTCTTACCAGCCCAAAGAGTTCCCCCCACAACCCCCTCCGATATGGAATAAAGGGAGGGAGGAAGTCTGGCTTATTATGGCACTTCTTGTTTTGCTAAAATAGAGTGGGTTTGGAGACACAGGGTCTTTTTTGGTGCTGGTAACTCTCCACTCTGAAGTGATTTCCTGGTTCAAAAAGCTGAGCATGTTTCTCCAAATGCTACTCTGAGAGAGGATGTTCGTTAGCGGTGATGATGCCAAACACTGCATCTTAAAGAGTTGTAACATTACACTGCAGGATTGAGTTCTTGTGGAAACGGTATTAGAGGCAGAAGGGAAGGACTACTCCCAATGTCACAGGAGGCCACAGGCGGTCTTCACGCTTTGAGGAATTAAAAGCATGTGATCCGGGATACTGGCACACAGAGAAATGGGCAGCTGCTGCATTTTTTCTAGGTGCTATCTGCCTGTGACAGTTACATACCCATCCTTTGCCGTAGCACTAAAACATGAATACAAGCACGGCATGGCCCGAAAACCATCTATGCATTTAAAACCTTGCACCTGAGCCCCAGCTCCCTGGCAGGTAATGCCAAGGTCCCTCCCTGAGAAGCTGCTAACAGGAAAGTGTTGCTGTTGTGGATTGGGCTTGCTCTCTACCTTTGTCACCGCGGAGCTCCATTGAAGACTGCGCTCGTTACAGGTGGCTGATGCTACCAAAAAAAAAAACAAACCACCAGAACTGAGCACCACAGGTCTCCCGTAAAGCACACTCTCTAAGTCAGGACAGTCGCTCCCTGTTCCAGGGGCTGAACGCTGGGATTCAGCTGCCTTGGCTGTGGCCACTCCTTCAAGGGGCTCACTCCTGCCCCCCTCACCGCCCCCCCCCAAGCTGCATTTAGAGGGGGATACAGTTTAGTTTCTCAATTCCCCAGTGCCAGAAATTAGCTAGCTAGCTCACGTACTTTCTGAGGAGTGGCCAACAGCTTGCATTTAATGCATGCAAAAAACCTAAGAAGCCATACACTGAAGTACATAGCCTGTTATGCCTGACGTATACTGAGGAGGCCCAAGTTTTGTCTTCAGAGGATGCCTGACTGTTTTGGAAAGAGGAGCTGCAATGGGTGTGCTCCATCTTACAGCTGTAGTACCCCAGGCAGCAGAACCAGCCTTGAGTAAGTAGTTCAGAGCCTACTCTAGCTTTAGCCAGGCAGCAGACCTAGACATGATATGCAGTAGATTAACAAATAGCTTTCAAAACTTATTTTATTTTCATGCATTTACTGAGACAGGCAGAATCCACATGTGACTTGGCAAAGTGAGGCACCATTCATCATCATCTCTCAGAAGGGGATCAGAGGATCATCTTTAGTTTTGCCAGTCTGAAAACTGACAAGTTTGGGACCTTGATCCTCCTGAGGAAGGCTCTGAAACACCTTTAAGTGGTCATACTCGGTCTCGAAACTTGGACCTAGAAACAAAACAGCAGGGTTCAAAGCAGGTTCAAACAAAAGGATGCTATTTACATACTTGGAAGAAAATGTCTGCTCAGGAGCTTAATTTTAGGTGTTTCTCCATTTTTTTACTTCAACAGCTCTTAACCCAAGTCTGGATAGTAACTGGTGGCAGAAACTCTCTACACCTGAAGAGAACTGTAACATAAACCTTCAGACGCATGTGAATGGAAAAATGCGTAGGACTGTTTGGGTGTGGAAGCACCAGAAGGCACAACAGGAGAAGGGTTTTGATGGCATCCTCTGTGGGGGATCAAGATCCCAGCACATCAGCTTACAGCTTCTTGGGACACTCGGAGCAGGAGACAAGAGGCAACGAGTAAATCTTAATGACTCAAGGGGTGGAGCAAGATGCAGGGACAGTGTCAGCTCCTAGAAGGTAGAGAAAGATCTGTCCAATACTGGCACATGGTCCTAAGAAGCAATGACAACCTGAAGGCCAGGACTCTTGTCTTCAGCCATAGTGCAAACACATCAGTGCCTGAACAGACAACCTGACACGTCTTGGTGCTTGTGGGACTGAGCGTAAGTGGCCGAAACAATTTTTAAAATAAACTCACCTTCCCCTCCAGAAAGTCCTCACATAAAGACTTGCTACGAAGTTGTGCATAATTTCGTACATACAGAGCCAAGCACAACAGGTACTCCACTCTCACTGTGTGAGGTATACAGCACTAAGGGAAAGTTTAATGCCTTAGGGTCAAAGTGGTTTCTACATGCCTTCTGGTGGCTGCAACGTGACACTATGTTTGTCCCGGTCTGGATTACCCCTCAGCTATAAGTGTGTTGGTAAAATATTAGTGATGTGGAAAATTCAGAAGTATAAAACAAATCTTGTGACGGAGCTCACTCCAGTTAATGCTAAAATGCATAACTGTGCTCTGTCAACTGTTTCCTTGCAGGTTGGTGAAAAAACAGACAAATCATCTGTTTTCAGCATTATAAATGGATTTCTTCCAAGTTCAGTAAATGTTAGTTTTCATTTCTGAGTAGTTCAGTCATGAGGCTTAGCGTGGACAGCAGACAAGTCTTTTACATTGCCTAGGTTAGCAGTAAGATGGCACTGATGGAAGAAATGCAACTGGGCATGACTGCTGGCTTTCATAGAATCGTTTAGGTTGGAAAAGACCTTTAAGATCACGAAGTCCAACTGTTAACCTAACCCTGCCATCCCACCTCTAAACCATGTCCCTAAGCACCTCGTCTGCCCGGATTTTAAATACCTCCAGGGATGGGGACTTGACCACTTCCCTGGGCAGCCCTTTCCAGTGCCTGACAACCCTTTCCGTGAAGAAATTTTTCCTAATGTCCAACCTAAACCTGCCCTGTCGCAACTTCAGACCATTTTTACTTTACTGCAGCCTTCCTATAAATTGTTACTCTTCAGCACTCGGTACCTTGACCACAAAGTGAAAGCAGATCTCACAGGAGCAAGGGAAGGATAAAGATCATTCATCTAAGTAAGACTCAGACTAGCCGTATAATAGGTAGTCTGTCAGTACAGTCCCCTGGTGCCCACAGAGCAGAAATAACTGTTAGGAATTATTTTAAGGAAGGACCTGGGAAAGAAGAAGGTTTGGCAGGGTCTGTCCTTCCTGGGCTCAACTAAGTATGAGAAACGTGGAGCAAATGCTCATAATGTGTCCCTGCAGAATTACTATCCCCCAACCCCTACCTGACAATTTCTTTAATAAAAAGATTCTGACCCTTGTCAAGGGAGCATATCCTACCAGCCATACATAGCCTGCATACATATGGGGTTAAGATACAGCAGTCACATGCAATGTTTGTTCCAGAAAGCCAGCCTGCCACTAAGCAATGCCTTCACTTGCAAAATATGGTCAGCAATTTCTATGCATCACTTCACAGAAAGCTGCGCAAACCCACGGGTAAGGTTTTCTAGAGGGTGAATGGTGCCATCAGCGGGCTCCAAATTAAGCATTACTCATTTTTCCTCTGCAACAGAAAGGGTGTTTTGAAAATGTAGTAAGAACTAGCAGGCAGGCTGTACTTCTGCAGCACATGACACAGAACCAAAACATCAACACATATGCTTGCATGCAAAACTAGTCAGCAGAGTATGACATGCTTGCATAAAATTTTTTTAGAATTAAATTCACTCTAACTCTCCATCAGATCCTCAGGCTGACTTCAAATTCATCATAATAAACACAATTGGAGGACACGGAGGCAATAGGAAAGCTACTTTGCCTTGAAAGGAAACAGGAGAGCAGAGTTATATGATTAGTTTTTAAATAATTTGAGCTGATAAGGCAATCTGTAGTCTTTGAGTGAGAGGATCCTAAGAAAGTTCATCATTCACATCTGAAGAAGCACATTTTATAAGTTTTTACATTCCTGTTCCACTGTAGTGCCATACAGAAGAATTTTATAAGCATCTGGAGATGGTCCCTAACTCTGTTAATCACATCAGATGGTTTTCTGCTACATTTACTTCTCTTTCTTGCTATAAGACTCTATGCAAGTCACCTATATTGTTTAACTAGAGAGCACTCCCTCCTATAATATATACAAACCTTAATAATGTAGTTTGTCCCAGAAACCACCTGACTCCTATATGATATGGCTTTAAACATGGAAAATGTCATGTTTTTCCTTTCTTGAAAGTCTTGCTTCACCTGTAAAAGAAAGGGAGAAAAGGTTGGCAGTTTCACATGTAGGCTCTTCTTTCACATCTACCACGCCAATTTTCATCCTTTCAAACGCACACCCTTAACTAAATAAACCCAGAACCCCCAAAATAATTCCACTTACACCAAGAGGTCCAGCCCTCTTTCCTAGCATTGCCTCCAGCATTCCTTAAAATCCTGTTAGAATTAGACTTCCTAGTTGATTTCCTCCCACCCCAAAAGCTGTCCAGCTAAACTGTCTCCTGCTCAGTATAGGTGAACTGCTACCTACTGCCCTTTTAATTCCTTGGCAAAGTAGCTAGGTACCAAGCCAGGCTCCCTAGCAGGGTGCACTCCATGTCAACCACACCAGTCAGCCCCCCTCGCCTGCAACACCTGCACCCAAGCCAGTTAGCCTGGGAGGCTGTGGACCTCCGTTGTGTTTCGCAGCCTCAGAGCTGCACTCGATCTGTTTAATGTTTTTCTTAAAAGACTTGCAATAAACAGGGTTATTTCAGAGTATCGAGACAACCACCTGATCAAGTAGTTCCTGAACAACAAGTGATTCTAGTGCTTGTGGAAGCCCTGAAGCTAAAGCTGTAGGTTTAACTAACTACACCCTTCAACATCTAGAACCACGTAACATACAAACTGTAACAGTTACAATGATCCAGGACTAAACTATGTACTTCCATCTCCAAAACTGGAAGCACAACCTTTAAATCGTAGAGCCAACAATCAACCTCAGACCTGCACAAATATAATCAGTCCTTCATAGGTAGTAGCTGTAGTTACTGTAACTCCAGAAGAAACAACGCCCTGTGCTGACAGCATTCACACTTACGGCTCAGATAGATCTGTTTAAGCCCTGTGGATCTTAAAATATGCAGTTCAGATATCTACAGACTTTTCACATATATATTAAAAAAAAAAAAAATTTAAAAAAAGGTGTAACAGTTTTTCCTGAAACACCCAAATTGTAAGGCAAGTTTAAGTTCAGCAGCAATTACAGTGATACTGTCCTCTTAGAGATGAAATACTGTATAACTACTAGGCTGAAAGGGCAGGGGAGCAGCAGGGGAGACAGCTGGGAGCAGTGGTGGAAGTCTGGCCAGGTGTCTGAGGCATCATGATTTATGCAGCACTGTAACAGTGTTTTACTATAGTCATTTGCATCTGATGATGCGAATTCCCTATAGAAAGGCAGCTGCAGCGAACGTAACCCGAAAACTTATTTCTGTCATCTGGAAAGCATCAACAATCTTCTGCAGGCTGGGTGACAGCCTCTCCTATGCACACGGCGCCCTTGCCAATGGCTGGACGCAGGGCAGAGGCATTCCAGAAGTCAGGCAGAGGAGCGCAGCGTCACTCGCAGCCTGCTCAGGCAGCCCCGGGAGGGGCCGGCAGCGTGTCAGCACTTCTCACCACCCACCTGTTTTGCAGAAACGCACAGAATTAATTGCCATTCTCAGCAGATCGCCTACAGCTGCCTACCACTCCCATGACACTCCTTCCTAGCAGGCAGGTCCCAGAAATCACTCTAGTAACATCCTGATCAACCATTTCCAGACAGTCAGAAATTATCTAATGCCTTTGATTCATCATATTCAGGCTCCGTATAATCTCTTACTCTGCTCTTCTTCCGAGCAGCTTCCATGGGGCTTCTATCCCCCGGAACCAACAGCTATGCTTTCAACTCAGGAGCTGCTAACTCTAGCAAACTAGGGAAACTTCAATTTCCAACCCTCTTCCAGCTGGATGGGTTTGAGGGTTCCTAGGATGCTCCTAAGTGGCAGCTTTTGGTACATATTATTCCTCTCTCAGAACAAAACAAAGCCAGTTCTCTCCAGTTTTATGATCTCTCCCAACCTCTGACTGCTACGTCCCCCATTTGTTATTTATGGACAGAGTCTTCAGCAAAATCAGGCAGGCAGACAGCTCCTTAATCCTCAGATGGAAAAATGTAACATTCCCAAACTCTTATCTAACAGTTCCTTAAATGCAAAACATTCCTCAGTTTTAGGTAACAGCTGTCAAACAAGGAGACTAAATAAATAACGTTCCCCAGCTCACTAAGGATGACTACAGACAAGGCACCGGTATAAGTAAATAATGATGTAATCCCAAAAGCAGACAGACCTTGGCCATCCTAACGTCTGCAGATGCTCTTCAGACCTTCCCTTAGCTGGGCTTGAAATCCCACAGAACCGCATCATTAAAGGGTGACACTGTTATCTGCTGGAAGCAGAGCAGGATTGCCCCAATGTAAGGTTTGTCTCCACAAGAATATTTTCCTTAGAGAACTATACCAAAGCCTCTGCAGTGGAGTGTGAGCTTTTTCAAAGGGAAAGGACCAGGAGAGTTCTCTCTCCCGTGCACAGCACACGGCAAAAATTTCACCTTGCAGAAAATAAAAAGTTAACAGATAATTTGTTTTCATTGTCCTGAAGTTACTGAGAACGGAAGAATACCAAAATGAAGATCAGTCCTCTTCAGGAATCAAACAAAACCTGTGCATCTGCATTTCAGATTCTGTATTTGCCCTGTACTTTGTGAGCATTAGCACAGCCTGAAATGAACATTCACATTTTTAAGTGCATGTTTGCTCACTGACAGTTAAGCACTGTAGTTTCATCTCTGATACATGCTGCAATAGAGTAGGATCTTTTTATCATCCATAGCACAGCCTAGCATTAAAAACATCGCTCGGTATCTGGCATGCTACGCTGTCCTAGCAGTGTGCAAACCGTGCCCTTAGGATATTTCGCAGACTCATTAGTCAAATTTCACAGCCCCCAGCAAGCAGGAGACATTGCCCTCCCTGTCTTACACATGAAATAAGAATTGCAAATATACAAAGGTGCCACAAGTCCTTGCCTAGGGTCTCCCCTCCACAGGTAAAAGGGAATTTCTGATCTCTGCAAGCGCTGCTCCTTCAACTTTTTGTGCCAGCATAGGATGAACAGTGATACTGCACCCAAGTGATTCAATTGGTGTCCTCCAAACAATTTTAGAAAATCCTCTTCTCTTTCTGTTCTGCAGTAAATTTTCTCTCCTCTGAAAACCTGTTATCACCATCCCCCAACACATACTCCAGCCCTCCCCCACTCCCAATGCTGGCAACCCCAGCTGTGACTGACCAATGAAGCCCTACAGTGGAAGATGGCTCCGAGGAGCTGGGCAAGGGCAATATGCCTATGAAACTCAGAAAATAATGCAAAGTGTGACCGACCACAGCTTTTTTTTAGTGCATACTACCACATGGTTCGTCCTATCCATGTCCTTCAGTGAGGAGTTAATTCTACCAGGTACAATCTTCTCCTTTCAAATACCCCACCTTTAATTTCAGATAAGCAGCCTTAGTGCTGGCATAGTAGAGCTAGTCTTTGGCCTACATGCAAACATGAACTGAAGGCAGCCAGTGCTATGCCTGGCTATGGAGAAGAATGACACAGAGAAGTGGTTTGTCTCAGTCTTACCAGTATGCTGCCTACACAGACTGCTGAGAAAATACTGGCAATCAAAGGGATTCCCATTTTCAGCACTACCTTCTTCAGTTCAAACACTGGCTCAGTATCACCACCTGGTCTCCCAGCTTTTGCATAAGCTTCAAGACTTTGCACACAGAGACTTCATCTTTATAGACAGGTTGCAACTCACCTCGTCAACAATATGCTGGACTTCTGGAGTAGCAGGCCGGGTCTCAGAAAAGCCCCCAATAATCACCGGGGCAGGTGAGTTCTCTGACATCACGACTGGTTCTGAAGAAGCAAGTTCAGCACAGTCTGAGCAGAGTCGCCAGGCACCTCATATATATACATATACATGTGTCATGGAATCATATGACTTGTACCATATGGAGCAGATGACTAGTCTGTGCACTTAAGAAATGGATCAAAGTCACACCCAGTATTTCCCAACACCACCCAAGATCAGAAAAAAGCAT
The DNA here is from genome assembly GCA_034008185.1 of Gorsachius magnificus. NCBI lineage: Eukaryota > Metazoa > Chordata > Aves > Pelecaniformes > Ardeidae > Gorsachius > Gorsachius magnificus. The sequence continues at coordinate 131,827,969 of CM067081.1, forward strand.
GCAGTAACTTCCTTGACAGAGGTCCCGTTCAACTTGAAACTGTTTTCTCTCAATATCCTTCCAAGTGGGAAACAGAAGCAGATTGCATTTTACTTTCAGTGACTTTATTTCCCTCCGCCTGACCAGAAAGGTGCCAAGCTAAACACCAGAAACAGAAGGGGGAAAAAATTAAATCCTAGGTTCAGGGAAGTACTGCAACTAAGTTATTTCTGCTTCTTTCCTATTAAACCTACAGCTCCATTCAGGCAATCATAACAACTCCTCAATATGCAGTAGTCTTTATGTTTTTAGTGAAACCCTAGTGCCAATTCCCTGGAAGACAAAGTGCGACCCCTTTCACTACAGTAGTTGTGTGTGCACAACAGCTGTTCTAATTTCAAGATACTGATGTTCCACACACTGCTGGAATACCTAACACGCAGAATATACAGTCAGAAGTATTCGTTCTGCAGTTACACATGACACAGCCATACGTATGACTATATAGGAACGTGCAAAGCCCAAAACACACGCAACCCACTGAGGAAAGGCTAGCGACTGTTAGCAGCCCTACCTGGTAAGGGAGAGCTAACACTTCAAGGTCACAGAAAAACTACTTCCCTCCAGCATTCCTGCCATCCCCCTTGCCAGGAAATGGGAAGAATGTTGTGCCAGAGCTAGGACCAGAGAAGTGGCAACAGACCAGACAATTTTTAGTCCCTAGGGGTGGGTACATGGGAGGGGGTGAAATGAGAGTACATGCTGTACACAGGCAATGGGCATCTCTGCTAGAAACAAGCCTGCTCATGGCCACAGCAAGGGTGACTGTGTAGCACAGACCACTGTGTCCTCACCAGCCCACTGACCCTCTGTGGGAGACCAACTGGAAGAACAGAAAATCTAACACCAAGGCCAACTTGTAACCCCCTGGAACAAAGAACTGTTTGATCAGAAGGGTGTGAACAAGGGCAAGAGACGAAGCTCAGATAAGGGAACAGGGTGTGGAGATTCCATAAACCTTTCTGAGGAATGTCCAGAGACAAAACTCAGGTAAGGGAACACAGGGATTGAGATTGCCTGTGCCTTGCCGAGGAATGGCTGGAGATGAAGCTCAGATAAGGGAACAGGGTGTGGAGATTCCATAAGCCCTTCTGAGGAATGTCCAGAGACAAAACTCAGGTAAGGGAACACAGGGATTGAGATTGCCTGTGCCTTGCCAAGGAATGGCCGGAGACAAAGCTCAGATAAGGGAACAGGGTGTCGAGATTCCTGAGCCTTGCCAAGGAATGCCTCAAACACTTGCAAGATGCAAAGAAAGACCCTGAAGCAAAACCCTCTCAGCTCAGCCCTGAAATGAAACTGCCACTGTGGCAGAGTGGCAGTCCACAGGAGAGCAGACATAAAACAGGGAGGGCAAGTGCCATTGGGTGGGACTTCTGGACAAGCACTCCTACAGACCAGAGACCCCCGTTGGCTGGACCAACACTGGAACCCGGACCATTGATCTCTCTCTCCCCTCCCCCTCCTCTCCATCTCTCTCTTTACTCTCTTGCTTTTTTTTGGCTGTAGTAATCTATGTAAGGCATACAAGCAATAAGCTGTGGAATAAAAGTCTGTCTTTACCCACAGACTTTGGATGGTGCGTATATCCTATTCCAACCAAGAGAATCAGCAAATGTGAATTACTTCTCCCTCCTTCTCTGGTGGGACACGACACCCACCTCACAGATGATGGGTGACGCAACAGACGGCAAACAAGTACTTCATATCTAACTTCAAGGCCTGTTCTTGGGACAAAGGACCTGAGATTGAGAAACTGGGGCTCTAAGGGCCCTAAAGGCAACGGTAGATCAATCAAGGTAAGAGCATGTTATCGACAAGGATGTTGCCAAATTTCCCAGACTTGAGCGGCGGTGTTATGGGAGTGGGTGAAATGCAGGAGTGGAGGAAAAACAGCTGTCCTGAGACCACATCTTTCTGAACAAAGAGAAAAATGCTCCCAGTTCTTGGGAAGAAAGGGAATGGGAGGAGTTAAAGCTGGAAGTCTACCATTTTCTCCAAATTCACCACTCCAGATGAGGACTTCCTCACAGCCCATTTCGTGGAGGCAACGACAATTCAAGCTGATGAACTCAAACTCCTCCTTTTGCACAAGACCCTGCTGATTCTCTCAACCGCTATCACCTTCCACCACGCCGCTGCCAGGAATCTTTTTCGCACAGCAGGACAGATGAGCTAACTAACTGGAAGAGCCAGCTCACCTTACCGAGGAGGCCAGAAGCCACACAATGTGTCCAACAACCATGCAGCACCAGTGCTAAACCAGGACATTTTATAAACTCCACTCACCATGATGCAGATCTCACTAACTTCCCTTGGGAAGAGATGTTGATAATGCCCCAAGGCAGCACCAGCCTTCTGGAGAACCCTTGATTCTGGTTCCCAAGAAATACACTGAGCACAATGGCTCAGAGGGTTAATCTTGGGAAAACTCTAGGTGTGAAACTAAAGGCGTTAATGTTGCGTGGAAATCATTCACTGGACTCCCTATTTCCGGGTTTGCTGGTCTTTGACTTTAAAGTGTAAGAATGGTTTGAGTTTTTTTCCCCCAGAAGGCACGGAGTTGTGCAGAAGGGGAGGAAAATCAACACTAATTGTCAGGAAGCTGACGCTAAAGTTGGCACAGGCCAATCAGTCTGGGTATTTTTTTCATGGGAGTTGTAAGGGCCGTCCCAAAATCCAGTGCTATTTCTCAGATTGGGATGCAGTACTCATCCTGCACACATAGTTGATGAAGTTGCTTTGAAACGCTGATGTTTCACAGACCTGATGTCAAAGATGATCGCTGGCAACGGACTACCCTAGGCAACGCTCACCTGCACCTTGCTCTATTAAGCTTTGGATGTAATGAAACAGCATTTGGAACATTGCCTTGAAACGAACAGCTGTCCCCATTGCATCTCTCGGCAACATAAACAACCTAGTGAGTGTCACTGCTTTAGCACTGGAGACATGTTTGATATCAATATACCATTCCGGCCTACGCTCACTGTTTGTACAGACAGCAATTTCTCTTCACGTAAATGTACTGCTGTTGCCTTGGAGAACCTGTGCTGGGAGAACGACACTAATGCTCTTCATAGTTTTAAAGCTGAGTAACATCTTGTGCTAGTTTTAAAGCTGAGTCACACTTGCAAATTCAGCAGGACAAAGTTATCATATCCTGCCTAGGTTGAGCTTATGGTACCAGTAAAAAGCCTCTTCCCCTCAGCTTGCTTCAAGACAACCAAATTCTACCCTTAACAAAACTTCTGTAGAGCAATTACCTATTTCATACATCTTAGGTGTGTACAGGCTGCAGAAGACAACAGCAATGAGTGTCAGAAAAAAACCCCACCTCTTTCTATTCCACAGAAGTAAGAAGGAAACACACACCTGAGAGGGCTTTCCAAGGAACCGGGAGCTGCCCAGCTATATTCACCATTTCCAAATAATAGGAAAGTCCCAGCAGAGGGGGAAACTGCCTGCAGGAGATCAAGACGCTGGGCAGGGGCATCAGTTGTGCTTTCTCTTCAAGTGCCTTTACTCGCAGAAATAGAGTTAGAACCAGGAAAAGGATGAAATTCTGGTATTTGTGGCGTCCACTATATGATTCACATGTGACATCAAGCCGCCCCGTAATTTTGTAGACTACCTTGATGGTAAAGTTGAAGCAGGATTCAACTGCAGACTAGGCATGATCCTAGAACACACCGGGGTCACTAGAGACAGAGATTTTACCTGCCTTGGCCCACAGCTCATACCAATGCCATTTACATACCATCACAAAACATCTCACCTCACAGGCAGGTCTTAAGTACTGAAAAAATAGTAAAGCCTTTTTCTCCTTCCCTGTGCCCCAAAGCATGGCAGGCAATTCCAGTTACTCACCTTAATGTTCCACTAACTTCAACGGCACGATTCAAACAGCCTGTGATCCATGTAATTTGCCATGTACTGTAAGAGAATCCTCTCTGCTCAAAGCAAGCTAAAGAGAGTAATTCAACTTCTTAGTGCAACCCTCTGTATACAAGCGGCAAACACCTGAAGAAGGGATGTTTGGGACTCAGAAGTCTTCTCGTGATGTCAGGAGTTTTTCCTATGCAGGTTTGTATAGATCTACTTGTTTGGCCTTATATTCAAATGAAGACTCTGAACCAATCCTGCTAAGTGTCAAGTAGTTCAGAACAATGCTGGTAGCTCTTACTTTCAGGGATGCTGAACCTACGCTTGCTAATCATTGTGCAGTTTTTATTTCCTTTCGGATTTTAGTAGATTATTCACACAAATACACCATGTTCACTCATAGTTTGCCAAGCACCAGTTCAGGGAAAGCCCTGTCCTCCCTGCTCAGAGCTGGTTTTTACTGTTTCTTCCCCTCTAAGACTGCTGAAGCTGCAAGAGTTCAAGAAAGATGCCAGTTTCACATTCCATTTGAAAATTATTTTAATACTATAAAACTCATTTGTTCACATATTTTGTACAAAAGATGAGTTGTTTTCTCTTAATTACAGGAGAATCATTTCAACCTTGAGATTTCAGCTAAGTAGGTCCAAAACAAAACAAGACTGGGTTCTACTGGTTCTGGAGGGTCCCAATGCAGCTCACCCAAGGTCTCTTTCCAGTTTGGCTCTCATGGTTATGGACCACCTCGATGGAAGATACCCCACATCATTGACTCTTCGGAGGCTTGTAGTGAATTCGGCAACGCTCATTAAATACCTGAGACACCAAAACAGAAAAGCAAAAGCTAATCAGTCCTCATCCAGGAGATGATGAGAACTTTAGAGCTAGTTCAGACAACTATCTCTTCACGTAGCACCCATCTCAAGCTGCCCAGCCCTGCTGTACCAATAAATGGTACTTACCAAGGCATCTGTCTCCATTCACCTTCTCTCCTGGCTTTAGTGAATCCAAAGTTTGCAGCCTGATGCTGTGGGACTGCACAGCACTAAAAGTGTTCTCCCTCAGAAAAGGCAGGCTTATAATCCTGGTAGTCTGTTATCCTCAAAGATGATGATGCCTTTTTTTTTTTTTTTTTTTTTTTTAAAGAAAGAGGTAAATTGTCAGAGGAAGGCTCCTGACCAGCTGCATTCTGTTCAGTTCAATCTGGCATTCAGATTTGGACACTGTATTTTCTCTTTCCTTAGCAAATGCATTTTACATTGTTGTGACAGCTAAAAGGAGGTGCAAGGGCTCTTGGAAGCCACATTCACACTTTCAGTTATCTGACCACAGGTGGCTGATGCTGCCAACCCTCCTATTGCAAAGGGCACACTGCTCTCACCTCACTTCTCTGGGTAAAATTTAGCACACAGAACCAGAGACTGAAGATCATGTTCATTTAGTTTGAACCGCAGGCCTTGTCAAGTAGACTGCTTACCCTAAGGAGGGCCAATAAATGTGACTATTTAAAGTAAGGCAGTCTGAATCAAAAGTTCACACCAAAATTACAGGTGCTCTTTATAAGCAATTTAGTTGTTTATCGTTTTGGCACCAAACTTTGTCCAGCGCATGTCCTGAAAATGACACGAGCACCACCTAGCACCAAGTTGAGGCACTGGCAGTTATTAGTTCCCCCACCAGCACTCCTGCAAGAGCCAAGCTGTCCAGAGACTTTTCAGATCCAAATATCTGTGATCTTCAGGATGTCAAGTTTTGTAAACTCTTCCATTGGCTTCACGTGCAAAGTGAGTCATCTTGTAATTTTGTGGAAGTTATGCATCACATTTTATATAAATAAATTATTTTAAACCATATCTTCCTAGAATCTCCTGCAGTTGATCTCCTTATTCAGAGTTCAGAACCTATGGCAACTTCAGCAAAATTGAAGTTTGCAGCATGCATTAGTTTTAGCATAAACTCTTAATAAATTTTGAGTAATTTTCAACTTATTGTCAGATTTAATTTACTTTAATAAGCAGACACATATTAGAAACTGCTTCATATTGCAGAACACAAAAGTCACAATACAGTTTCTTTCACACGCACACAGCCTGTCCCACTACATTACCACATGCAATGGAGACCTCTGGAAGAGTTAAGAGTATGTAAAGGTCTGAGATCAAATAAGTGATAGAAGGAAACTGTAGAAATTAAGAGCCACAAAGGATTCCCATTCAGAAGCATTTTGATACTAAGCAAATTGCACCATTTTGTCCGTTGTCTGTCAGAGATTTTAAGGGCATATATGTCTTAAAGGGTACTGGAAATACACTCTAAAACACTGTAAGGGTCTCTCGCATCAAACACCACATCAAAAAAATTGCAGCTTCCCCCTTGCTATCATGCAAATTTTTAAAGCATCTTTAACAGTAACTCTGCAGCTTATGGAAGGAAAATCAATACTGCAATCTTACTAACACTGCCTCCTACTTTAAGGATCATTGACCCACAGATCTCTGTGTGTTACTCAGGCCAACTAACTCCATTGCTCTGTGAAGTGCCATTCTCCTTTTTTAGACAGGGAAAACAGTGCCTGAGAAACCTCAACATTCATGTTACTCTGTAGAAGTTGGATTTTGCTGTCTTTTAAGCATTAATACAAAACACTCCAACAATAAACTCTGGTGTGGAGGTGCTGTACAGAGACTAAGGCAAGTGTCTTGTTTTGGAAGTCAATTCCTTGTTTGGTATCAGCCAAACAAAATTCCACCGCATGCATTTCTATAAAGCAGCATCTTTCTGTACACCACTATTGCTACAGCTACCCAGAGTAAATGTTTGAAAATAACTTTTGGTTTCCTAATCAGATTTTTCCAATCAGTTTTCAGTTCATTAGGGTTAATGTAAATATGCAAGTTTCCAAATAAAAGTCTGCAACAATAAAAAAGAGTGGCGGTCCTCGCCTGCAAACCAATAATCACTTCCATGTAACAAACTGCATTCGGTCTACAACTATGACCAGGTCTAATTCCTTCAGTGAAATATTTTTACAGGTAGCTAAATGAGACATTTATGCCTATATTCAGATGGAGACAATAGCAGAGCTGGAGATCCAGACCCCAAAATACTTTTCTCTTCAAGCCCTACTTCAAACACTAGCAGGCTAAGATATCTCTGCACCATGCAGACCTCTCTATTTATAAACAAAATGTTCTCCATCTTCAGGAAAAAGCAGACATTTCTGTCACTAGCAAAAGCTTAATGCAGCTACAGGAAATCACTGGCATCAGTGCTAACTTTGGTGCCAACTCTGGGCTTCAGAATGGAGATAGTGTGGGACAGGTCTTTCCCCCGCCCCTTTTAAATAAAACTGACAGCAGAGTTGCCATAAGATGTTGTTAAGGCTGTGGTATTGCTTAGTTGTATCAGAGCTGGCTTTAAATTAATTAAGCTTAAGGGCATGATTAGCTTTTTCAGACAGTACAGAGGCAGTACCAACAGCAAAGCATACCTGGAAAAACGTGTAGATGCTCATCTAATCGGCCTGCACTGAGCTGTATTGTGGTAACTGGACCTCCAAGAATGCACAAGCTGTATTGCATTTATGCTGATGCAGTAGAGGACTAAAATCCTGACGTAGAGATTAAAAAGGGAGCTGCAGCTAGTATTGGCTATTTGAAAAATTCTTTTTGTTTTGTGGAGGGAAAGAGGTTCTCTGTACAATATTGAAAGCTCTGAAAAGCTACAACAAATGAGAAAAGGATGCTACATGTGAAATGCTGCAGAGACAGCATACAGCCACCTCAGAATTTAAACTCGGTGTTAAGATCACTTTGTAACAAGACAGTGTCTGAGGCCATCAGTCCAGAGCGTGATCTGCCCCCTCTGTTGACAGAGGAGGGCAATGGCAAGCCTGCCCTTTGCACCAGGGAGCATCAGTCCAGGCCTGCAGAAGCTCCATCAGGAAAAGGTTCAACTTCTACAGCCCCACCCTCCTCTGGCCTCTGCTTGTTCAGAAGCATGATCAATACCAAACACAGCCAAATTTGAAAGACTCATTCCTCTGACAGTGTTAGAGGCCCAGCCAAGCTTTTCAGACAGGCCACCACAGAAAATTCTACAAAGTCCTTAACCACTGGGCGAGGTGGAGAAAAGGATCTACACAGTCCTTCCTGCCCCCTAAATCAGACAGTTTTCTTTCCTTTGCAGTGCAACTGAAAAGCTTTGATCTCTGCATCCAGAACTGGGAAAATGACTGATCTGAAACGTTTCCCCCAGCACCGCCCTCACCTATTTCTAATTAACCTGCCTCATAAGGCACTGGTCCCACACCTCCAATGCAGGACTGCCTGTTGGGGCAGAACATCATCACTATTTTAAATAACTGAGTACCTTCCAGCTTCTGTCGTTTACCACTTCTTCAACATTCAGCTCCGACTGCATCAATTTCAACTGTAGAAAGTAACAGATAAAGAGGTTATTGTCAAACAGGCCTCCCTGTAGCCTTCAGTATTTACTAGCATTGCAACTTTCTAGATCACAGCTCCAGTAACAGGTGAGCATCCCCTCCAACGGTGCAAACAGAAGGGCACGATAGGTAATTGTCCTGAAAGTCTGGCCCTTCCATTCAGCCAATATGCAGGGCAGACCAGAGTCTGCAGGGCACAGTGAAGGCAGACTTGCAATGCAAGCCTGGCAGAAGTAGCTCCTGATTACTCATGCTCCATTCTTAAATATTAAGATTTGCTAGCAATTAACTGATTAATGTTAATGGCTTCACAGACAAAAATAACTACACCTAATTCAAGCAGTTGACACAGGGAATGCCAGTGCCAGGATTAGCACTGAACCCTTAAATTGTCATTCTTCCACACATACATTATTAGAGTCATATAGGGAGCTGGCAGCAAAGATAGGACTGAATACACAGATCGCGATTCTGGATTTAGAATTAAGATTGTAAAGAGATCCCCTCCACTTCCTTTGCTGTCTACTCTGCGTGCTGACTAAAAAAAGCGTCTACAAGAACAGATCACGTATGTTCATGCTATCTGAACCAGTTAATGTTACGTGATCGCTGTAGGACAAACCAGGTTTACATGGATGAAAAAGCTCCAGCAAGGACTACCACAATACACAGTTCTCGAGCACTCACTCGACCCACGAGAAATGTAAGAATCTTTGTTTCACACCTATTAGAAACTTCAAGAGGCACACGTGACAGTTGTGTTCAGGTGACCTGTGGTAATTTGACCCTGCCATGAGGCCCTGAAGCAACAGTAGGAGATAAAAGAACCGTCTGCCATTTTTGCCTACATTTAGGATGTATTTTCATTGGAGTCTTTTAACACAACAGACTAAGGATCAGAGTTTATCCATTTTAAATACACTGTTCCAGCTGGAGAGCTGGTGAACAGGTACAAGCTAAGACAGCAATCCCATCAAAAACTTTCCAAGTAAGATGTCCAGACACTCACAGCTAATACAGTTGTTGGATGAACTTTTACCTACTCAGTAGGTCCCCAAACTGTTTGAAATAACAATCCAGCATCAACAGGGTGACTAGATGACCTGAATTAGTCTCTATAAAATAACCACTCAGAAGATCTTTAGCAGTTCAAACAAATGTTTTTCCTGCTGATGGTAGGTTTACAATCATCTGGGCTGTCACATCAATTGCCATCGACACCAAGCCCAAGCAAAATTACTATTGTAGCCCTTTCCTTAGAGTTGCAGACCTGAACAGCAATACAGTGTTAATCAACCGGCTATACAGGGGGGGTTTATTGTTGTTTTTAAAACACACTCTGACATCTTAACAAGCCTTACTAATTTGATTGATAAAGCTAATAATCATTATGCTGTATGTTTTGGATTTCCAGAATTTATTTGGTTGGATATTTTATGACACTTCATTCAAGTAAACTAAGATGATAACAAATTAATACAATAATCATATGATGTTTTAATGTAAGTGGACTAAAAGAATTGGCTGCTAGATGACACTTCTCCAAGTTTTCTTACTCAGTGACCCAGAAGTAATAATTTTCAATAGAGTCCTCCAATTTGTACCATTAGCAGGATGAGAGAAACACAAATAACAAGAGAGAACAGATCTCTGTTGCAACCAAGTGAATATATATTTGAAATGCATAATCTTACGTGTAGGATGTGTTCACAGAATCACAGAATGGCAGGGGTTGGAAGGGACCTCGGGAGATCACCTAGTCCAACCTTCCTGATAAAGCAGGTTCACCTAGAGCAGGTTGCACAGGACATCATCCAGGTGGGCTTTGAATATCTCCAAAAAAGGAGACTCCACAACCCCCCTGGGCAGCCTGTTCCAGTGCTCTCACAAGACGGTTTATTTGAGTTTTAGAAAAAACACAACTCTCACAGAGAACAAAAAAAAAAAAAAAAAAAAAAAAAAAAAAGTGGGGGGACAACACCTCATATAGTACAAGTGCAAATTTGAGGTCACCTCATCAAAAGATTTCTAGGATGTTTCCAAATGATGGATTGCTTTTAACATTTGAAACCACCTCCAATTATTAAAAAATATAATTGCGATCTTCCTAGTGAGCAATAGGTTTTGAGCTCAGTACGTAAACAATTTAAAGAATTGGCTCTACAAACAAAATTTGTAGAAAATACTAAGCTACCATTCCAGTTTTCCAAACTAACACAGATGCTTGTTAGCAGTTTTGCAAGTGAGGCTTTAAGAATAAAACCACTTGCCAGCCATCTGGTTCTTTAAATCTGAGCTCACAACAGAGCACTTCTCTGAAGAGCACGTAAACAGCTCACTCACTCAATGCCTGGGAAAAAAAAAAATAATCACAGAATCACAAGGGTTGGAAGTTACCTCGGGAGATCATCTAGTCCAACCCCCTGTAACTGCAACTGCATCAGCATTCAACTGCTCTTTGAAACGGGGGCTACAACAGGCTCCTCTTGGAAGTACAGGGGCAAGTGGATTTTGAGGAAGTTGAGCACCGTAAAAGCAAAATTCAGGACCGATCTCTTCAAGTCTTACAGTACTGCAACAGGGAAAGCTGTACCCAGGATGTAGGGCCCTACATAGGACACCATCTATATGTGACGGTGGGATGCCAGGCTGTTATGAGAACTCCTCACTGTTACATTGGGAACTCAACAACGCTGGTTAATACAGTCCTCAACAGAGGAAGGCTCACTAAACTGCCGAACACAACAGACACACCTAGCCAGTGTATGCAGAAGAAGCAATAAGCAAGCAGTCTTGTTTGGTATGTGCTGCAAGCATGCGGTGTGGAAAAAAAGTGTAAAGTGATCACGAGCCACACAGAGTAGGTCTGGAAGAGAAATCAATGGAACAGGTCCTATCCCTGCTAATCTCCACTCCTAGAGCTACACTTGCAGCATCCTTTCATCTACAAAGGAGGCCCTGGAATGGGGGCAAAAACTTCAGCATGGTTTCCTTCTCCACTTCTGATACTCCCTAGATCACCTCTGTTCACCTCTGGTGAAGTACACTTTCCATCCTGAGCCCAAAAGGTTGAGAGGGCGCTTGCTCATTAAAATTCCTTATGCAAACCCAGAAGTCTCTCTCGTACCATCACAAGGTAGTCAAAAAAACTAATCCAGGAAATACTAAACAAAAAAAAAAAATTGGTTAAGTGGAATTCAAGGCTGCCTGGCAGCTCCTCATAGAGGACAGGAGCTCCAATTAATACACCGAGTAAGAATGATGCTTCTCAGGGTGACGATGAAAAGGGACAGCTTTAGGGCTGCGTAATTGTGTGGTGGAAGAGGCATACACAAAAGCCATACTTCATTCTCTTCTGGTGTTTGCATCTCGGCACCCATACTTGCTGTTTGCAGATATACTAGTTTTACAAGATCTCAAAAAGGCAAAATGAACCTTCAGGCATTTTGAAAGGACTAAGCAAGGCACAGGTAAGTTGTACACTAAGTGGTGTTAGTCAACAATGGTTAGAGTCCACCGTGAGGAAGTACACGCTTTTCTACAGCATTTGTGCAATGAGATCTCAGAAAACGCTCCACTTGCAGGATAAAAGCGGCTCCGTCTCGTGGGCTAGGGGAAACAGGTCTCACAAACCCAGCCAACAAGAACCTTGGAAAAGACTGCCTGAGTCAGGATCCACTTCAGGTTCTCTCCATCACACTGGTCTTTCCCTTTGGGAAAGATACCCTCTTCTTCCTCTCTAAGAGATCTCTAAAAAGCCCCACCACTCACCTTTGTCTGCTCTTTCCTGAGTTGCTTTAATAATGCTAAGTCATCCTGGGCCTTTTCCCTCTCTTCTCTGAGAGTTTTCACTACACTGGAAGTCTGAGCGATGCAGTTTTTGATGATTCTCTCTCTGCTGGTGTGAGCATCCATCAGCTAAGTGGGGAGAGAAAGAAAGTCACAACAACTAGTTCAGCAGAGAATAAAAGCCTCCCAGTTACAATTTTAAGAGCGACTTTCCAAAGTCAAGCTACTGCTGTGCCTACAGAAATCCCTCTGACTCTGTAACCGACATGTTGGAAAGCAACACCGCTTCAAGCAGCAGCTACCAACTTGACCACGAATCAAAGATACTCACAAGCAGGAGTCTCAGTGCAAAAACACGCTAGCACCTGTTTTTAAAAGAAGCGGACCAGGCTAATGCCATCCACTGAAGCCCGAGGTACACCTTGACGGATCGGTACTGCAGAACAAATAAGTTCCCCATGTGGTTTTAAACTGAAGTAGCTGTTACATGTGCATGGTTTAGCTACGCAGAGGAGTCAAGCACGCCGGTTACAGAGATACATAAAAGCACGATATATCAAGGCAGTGATTTCCTTAGAAACTGAGGATGCTCTGTTGGCACCCAGTAAAACATCAGGAAGTGAGCTGAAAGTCGAAGGAATGCACACTCACAGACTGGTACAGCTCTTTACACGTCTGGCCGGCATCAATTTTCCCCACGAAGGAAGCTGTCGGAATCGTAGTGTTTAATTCGTGGACGATTCTGTCATCGATCGTCCTCATCACCCTGAGCAACTCCTGTATTAGAAATAAGAGAAAAATATTTACTTATACCTCTGAGAGAAACTTACTGCAAAAAATTTTGCCGGTCTTTTAACAAAAAAATTAAGTCGCTTGCTTACAAACAGCAAAAAAAAAAAAAAATCCCACGAGGCGAACCATTTCTGCAGGCAGGGTTACGTGCTGCAAACCAAGCGGCTTCCTGAGCAGCACAGGCCAGAGGGAGGGGGAGAACCAGACAGCACCGAGTAACCAACACCGCTCCGAAGCCCCCCGGCCCTGCCTGCCCCAGCAGCCGGGCCCCGCTCGCACTGGTTCCCTCGGGAAACCCGCCCGGGCTGCGGGACAGGCCGCAGAGCCGCCCTCCAGGGCCCCATCCCCGTCCCTTCGCGTTTCCAGGCGGGAAAGTGGGCACAACCTGCGGCAAAACAGCCAACTCCGAGTTAAAAGCCGCCTTTCCCGGGGGGCACAGGCGCTTCAGAAACGCGCCAGGCGCCACCACCTCAGCCGACCCACACGCCGCTCCCTCCGCTGAGGACAGACGCGGCGCCGCGGCGCTGCGCGTGACACAACCTGCGGAGCTCCCGCCGCCCGGGGAGGCTCCCACGCCGCGGGGCTCCCCCTTCCCGGGAAGGCCCCCGCCCGCCCCCCCCCGCCCCCGGGGCGCGGGGAGGGGTGACCTCGCCGCCGCCCCCCCACCGGCCGGGGCACGCGCTCCCTCGGGGCCGCGCGGCGTTGCCAGGAGACGGCGGGAGGGCGCCGACCGCCGGCGCGGGGGGGGGGGGGGGGGTGTGGGGGGGGCGGCGGGAGGAGTCTCCCTTCCCCCCCCACCGGGGCGCCCCCCCCCCGCCCCACGCGCGTTACCTGGAACTCGGCGAAGTCCTCGCAGCTCGCCGCTCCGCTGGGCGCCGCCATACTGGAGAGGCCGAGGGCCGCGGCGGCGGCCAATCCAGCGGGGAGGCGGGATGACGCGCGGGGCGGGGGGCGGGGCCAGGCGGGCGCTGCCTGTGGGGCGGCGCCTGGCGGCGGGGCCCGCGGCCCGGCATCCCCGCCGGCGGCGCGGGGCCTGCTCGCCGCTTCCAGCCGCGGGGAGGGCGCCGGCGACCCCCAGAGGCGGGCCCGGGCGGCAGCGCGGCCGTCCCGGCCCCGGCGGCGGGGTCCGCGCGCGTTCCGCCGCTCTTCTCCAATCCCGAGGCCGGGGCGGGGCGCCGGCCCCGCGGTGACATTGAGGGGCGCCGGGCAGGGCCGAGGCCGCGCCATGTGGGGCCGCGCCGGTGAGTGACTGCCCCGAGGCCGGGAGGGGGGCTGACCCGCCTCCGCCGGGGCTGCCCGCGGGTTCGCCCTCTCCCGGAGCTGGGCCGGGCCCCGCGCGGTGGGGCGTGCGGAGCGGGGGTCCCCTGGGCGGCCCCGGCCCAGCTCCGGGCGGCGGGGCAGGGGTGAAGGGAGGCGTCAGCGCCCGTGACTGATGGGCTTGAAGCCTGGCAGCCTCCGAGCTGACTTAAAAGAAAAAAAAAAAAAAAGGAAGGAACGGGTTTGTGCCTTCTATTTCCTTCCCTGAAGGTCTCGAAAAGGGTTTGGTTTCGTCAGGGGACTCACCTAGAAATGTAAAATTTTCTAATTTTTTTTTTCCAGAGCTGGAATGTATTATGCCTAGAAAATAAAGGCCAACTGTTTCTCCTGGGAGAGACACTTTCAGCCAGCATAAAGAAGAAAAAAAGAACTCAATTTATCATTTTACAAGTGCCCCCTTTTGCCTTTCAAAGTGCTTTCATTTTTTTACCCCTCAGAATTTTTGCATCGTATTAATTAATGAATTAGCAGCTCTTTCTTGAGAGTATGTTTTCATATATAACGTGCCCTGGCCTTTTCTAATACGCTACAAAGCAGACGTCTCTGTGTACTGCAAGATTCTGCTTTTTTTCTTGACTCTGTCAAGTCTGTGACTTGATTTTGGGATGTGGGAGATTGGGAGAGCGCTGATCTGCCATCCCTGAAATAGGACTGTCCAAAGTATATCTGAAGCATATGAATAGATAAGTTACTTGAAATTGTGTGTTAGAAATTGCTTGTCAGCTGTAGCCTTGCATTCCCATTTTTCTGCACAAGGGTAATGGGCAAGCTCAAGTCATAGGTTATAGAGTGAAGCTTTAATTTCTTTGGTAAATTCTGTTACAACCTAAATCTGGCATTTCTTGCATAGTATTAGGTTTGTACCTATTGTTTTTCTTCTTGCTCTTGCTTTAAAGAAAAAAAAAAACAAACAATTTTAAAGCTAGCCTCCTCTCTTTCTACTGTTCTGAATTAGATTTGGCCCCTTTGCTTCCTCTGCTTTCTCTTCCAGATAGGGCTGTTAAACTGCTGGGAAGAAACATTCCCTCCATTCAGAGGATGACAAAAGGAATGGATCTGAAGATAAACAGAAGGCTTTGCATTAAACCACAGGAAGAAAGTCAACATCAGCCAAGAAGTAAGAGTTTTTGATAACGATCATGCCATGTTTCATGCCACAAAATATTGAGATTTCCAGGCTGCAATCATCTGAACAGGAATTTAGCTGACATAGATGCTAATATCTCTGATTTTGTGAGAGGGAATTCTGATCTTTAGACTAAAAAACTGAGCATTAAATTTAGCAAGGAAATCTTAATTTTTTTACAAAGCCAGGGGTCGATATATCTTCTTTTGACAATAGCACAACTTTCACTTTGTAGCAGGTCACTAGTATCTTACCTGACGTGCAGTCCTACATTGAGGCTTTTCAGCTGTGCTCTAGAACCCAGCGCAAACTATCAATGTTTAGGAATGTCATACGAGCTAAAATACTTCTGCAGTTTTTCATAGTACAACCAGCTCCAACTGTTCGCAACATGGAACATGCCCGGCAGGAGAGAGCCAGTCTGAATTGTTGGCTTAGTTCATGTTTAAGGGTGGAGTTGTTCAGGGTAAAGCTCAGGCCATGAAACATTTTTTCACTATATATGGGACAGTTACGATGCTCTGATCACACTCCCAGTATGACAGGTTCCCTTCGTGGCCTACTGATGCTAGATAAAAGGAGCATACAGATGTGAAGCGTTTTGCATGCTTCTGTGTTAAAAACAATGCAGCTGTACTGGGTAAGACCAAAGGTCTCCTGAACAGTGTCAAGTCTCCTGTAGTGCCTGGTAAAGGAGGTCCCTTATATTTTTGTGAAGACTAATAGGAATGGTGGCCAATAGCAAGGATCTAAGGAAGAGTGTAGAAGCAGGGCAAACATAGTGTTTCTCCTTACACTGCTATCCCAGAGGTGGCACTTTTGTGTTTAATGGTCCTCACTGGATTTTTTCTTTCATAAATTTGCCCTGTCTCTTGAAGCTGGACATATTTTTAGCATCCACATCCTCTGGGAAGGAATTCCTCAGCTGAAACATGCAGCAAGAAAAAAGTACAGTCTTGTCTTTGTTTCTGAACCTGCTGCTATTTTCAATCTGATGTTCCTTTGTTCAATACCCCTTCCAAAACAGGATCCGTTCATTATAACCCACACTCCCAATGAAAGTCACTTATGATTCTGGTGTTCTCTGTTGTGCTGGAGGTAGCTTCAGTTACTGCTTTTCCAGGCCAAAGGTCTCAGTCTGTATTGTTTTTTATATGGTGGCCATTCCATACCTGCAGTTGTCCTTACCAATTTTCTCTGTGCTCATTCTATTTCAACTGTTTCTGAGATGAGGGTTCAGTATTTCACCTGCTTTTCAAAATGCTGGAGTCATGGTTTTATACAATGGTGTAATAACGCTTTTGTGTTGGTCTGCATTCCGAATCATTGCTAATAATGCTGTTTCCCTTTCTGACTATTACTGAACGTTTTGCCAAAAACTCTATGAAACCCCAAGGACTTACTCCTCAGCAGTAATGGTTTAGGTTAGAGTCTGGCTTCTGCATGCGAACTGGAATTGCTTCCCGTTTATTGACATGGGGTTTCACTGGCCATCTCAATGACTTAGGATTCTGAAGCCCTGCGGCTCATTGTGCTTAACCCTCTTCTTTATGTTTCTGAATAACTTAGTGTTGTCAGCAAACTGTCTATCCACCCTACTTCCTAGATAATTCATGAATCCACGAGGCAGCACAGAGCCAGCACAGGATACCTCCCATTGTTGGGTTGGTGTTTTGTTTCGTTTTGTTTTTTTAAAAGGAGGTGGGGGGTGGGAAAACTGTCTATCCTTGCACTTTGTTTGCTAGATTTTAATGGTAAGTTGTGTATGGAAACCTTCCTGTATTACATTCTGAATACTTTTTTGATACGGAGTTTAAAAGACAGAGCTGAAAATCAAGGTACTAATCTTTGCCTATGGTCATCCATTGGATATACCTCCAGGTAAGTAAAATCTTACACTCCCTGGAAAAGTTAACATCCTGTGATGCAACAGTGCGGCATATTTGCTTTTCTGTAGCAGTTCCACTTGATTTATGTTATTTTTTAAACTAATTTAAATGTAATAGGAAAACTATATAATATCACAGCAGCTTAGGAAACTTAAATGCTGGAGCAGGTTCTGCAAATTTAGAGCTACAAATATAGTGGCCTTGGGCAAGATCTGGCTTTCATTATATGGCCTCAGTTCAATCCATATTTACATGTTTGTTAACCAACTGTAGCAACCATACTTAAAATTCTGCATTGCTCACCCTAACTGGTTTCATTACAGCTGTGGTAATTAATCTCTGACTGCAATTTTTGGTGTTCTTTTCTGGTTTTGTTTGTTTGTGTGTGTGTTTGGGTTTTGTTGTTGTTTTTTTTTTTTAGGTCGGTCTCCTTTGAGGGTGCCCGGACACAGGCCTACAGACTGGGAGAAAAGATTTTTGCTGTGGGCAGGCAATTTCAAAAAACCAGAGGACATACCAGAGACTGTCTCGTAAGTGCCAGTTTTGAAGCTGTAAGAGAGACATTGTCTACGCAGGAATAAGTTACTCAAATGCAACCCCAGAGTAACTCTTCTTAAGTGAAATTGGTTTTTACAGCTGGAAAATCTTACACTGCTGTGTTTGGTGTGTCGTCTTGCAGATGAGATGACGTGAGCAATTCTGTATTGCTGAGATAATACATCTTTTTCGGTTTTGGTTTGTTTTTTTTTCTCTTTTTTTTCTGAAGGGATGACCAGCATCTATCAGTTTCATTAGAAAAAGGTCACAAATCAGTTTTTACTCTTCTCTCCCAATCAGAAAAGATTTTTAGAAATATTACTGTGAGCTTTTTCCAGTGTTTTTCTTTATATGTCAGTCACCCATTGTGTGAAACTTTTATGATATAGCTATATAATACTTGAAATGCATTTAAAATATTTATTAATGAATAACTGGAGGGCATGGGCCAACTTTCCAACTCTTGGAATTTAAACTAACAAATAGTGGAAAGGCTCTCTAACAAAAAATATATAGTAAAAATTTCCTTGTTGCTGGTGGAGTCCAAACGTCAATGCTTTGCCCAGTGTGAAAAGTAGAAAATAAATCCTGATGTTCTAGTTTGCCTATCTAAAATGAAGATCAAACTTAACAACAACAAAAGGCAATTACTAGTTTAAAAAACATTCCTGGTGGTAGTGTGGTTATCTTTTAAAACATGCTTGCAATGCTTTTAAATATATGTATTTATTTAAATTAAAAAGATACAGTAAATCTTGTACTACTTCAGTAATCTATGTAGCTGCCCTCTAAAGATACTCTGTTTGTTTGGATGCACCATGCGGGAGTTGGAAATCCACCCATGTATCTTAAGGTTTTCTAACTGTATCACAATAGATATTGTTAAAAATTAATTCTTCAATTTTGTATTTAATAATTTTTCTTAAAATTACATTTGAAATACATAAAGGCGTAAATTATTAAAACTTAGTAAATTAGTCAGTTCACATATTTTTGCATACCAAGCACTTGTTAAGAGTGTTTTTAAGAAAACAGAGTTAGCAGAGTGATTGAAGTAATTTCAATGGTTTATTGAAGGAGAAACCAACTTCTGATAAAAGCTGACCATTTTTGCAAGTGCATAGGGAATTCTTGTTTTTATTTAGGCAAATAGTTCAGCCAAAGCTGGGAAGATTGAGAACTATAAAAGCACAAAAGCTTGTTTTCCTGTTCTAAGCTGAAATAAGAGCGGGTTGTAAGAGCTTGTGGTATAACTCAGTAATCTTGCAAGATGGGGTGATCAGAAGTAACTAATTTATTAAACAAATGTTAATCTTGGCCACTGAATTGATTTAAAATGCAAATTGCATTCAGATAACTACCTTTTCCTCTTGTGTATTCTAAGACATCCAAGGTACTTCCAAAGTTAACTAATAAGTTCTAAAATCCTACATCTGTGCATTTCAGCTTAATTGCAGCCTGCACCCAAGTTGTTCATCGCAGTTTATTAGCAAAAAGAAATAACCTAGAAGCAAAAATTTAGCTACTAGTTTAGTTACTGGTAGATGGACATGTTCCCTATGATCAGACCTCTTGTACTCAGATCAATACTCTGAAATAGTGATCAAATCGCTCTTGCCCTCCTCTTCAAAAACAAGAACAGAACTCCAGTTCTCAGGTCCTATGTGATTTACAATGTTGAACTACTGTGGATCCTTCAGTGTCTTTTTTCCTCCAAGTATAAGGGTCAAAATGTGGTAAAAGATTCCATGTTCATTCATGTTTGTGTACAGTGATAATTTCCCAGTTCCATTAAATTCACTATCCATGTTAGTTTTGGGGTGTAATTGTTTGGTTTGATGCATTTTTTCTTTCATCATGTGATGTGAAGGCTCTTCTAGTCCTCTGTAATTTTGTAATATGCCAAATTTAATCAGTTTAATCTCCTTGAGAAGGGAGTCAGCTGCTCTTAAATTCTGCAAGAAGAGTTAAATATATAGGGTATGGGTTTTTGTTTACTGCGGAAAGCACATCTAAAAGCACCGTTTCATTGGCCCTTCTTGCATTGGTATCTCTAATATGAACATTAAATTTGCTGTAACTTAGATGTCATTTGGGTAGAATGATCTTCAGAGTTTAACCCAACTTAAATGACTTTTTGTTTTAACTCATCATATGTACAGCTGGAAGGATACAGTGACAGTCGTCTTGTGGAAGATTTCTGGGTTTTAAAAGATAACAGTAGACTAGGCAGCAGGTTTCCCAAAGGAGTGGTATCACTACTGGTGTGGCTAGATAAGCCCCTGAAATAAAAAATAAAGTAAAACGATTTAAAGGAGTCCTCTGCCCAAAGCTGATGTTGGAAAGCTTACAAGCATCCATGCCTCCTTAGTGTCTTAGGAAAACAGATTACGTTAAGACTAACGATTTACTCTAGCCAGGAGGGAAGTGGTAATCGTGGGACTTTTACCAAGTTCTATTGAGAATTTCTGAGGAGGATTACATTCAGGAGCCAGTGTGTAATCTATAGCGCTATCAAATCTTGTAATAGAGGATTATTTGTAAATGCACCCCTCTCCTTTTCTTGTTCTCCCTTTAGTGAACGTACATATTTAAATACTGCAGCCTTCCTCCTCTGTGTTGCAGTCAAGTAGTCCAGAAAGGCAGCATTGTCTCTTAACAATTAATTACTGGAAAGTTAAAAATGTTTGGTTTGTTTCCAACTTTGAGAGGAGCTCCTTTGTGACCCAGTACCTCCCAAGGTAGCTGGGGATCAGCCTTTCCCATTCTTGTAAAACCTTTTTGTGAAAAGAGCCAAGTGCAGTTAGCATTATAGCAGATTACACAGATAGCATGCCAGGAGAAATCAAACAATTAGCCAAATGTTTTATTTGGGTCTCTGATAATGAGTCTGTTCTTTTATTATCATTTCTTGAGGATTGAAACAATCAGAGCAGCAAAGACGACACTGCGTGTGAAGTTCAGCTATGTAATGATTGCCTTGACAATATTGGGATGTATAGTCATGGTGATTAAAGGGAAGCAGGTAAGCACAGTTTTGGCTGGTGAGTGCAAATCAATCTTCACATAAACTCCTCAGTTCCTCCTATGGATTGTTTTTTTTTTTTTTTTTTTCACTTTACACTGAGCAAAAATTAAAAATAAGTCCTTCTAGTTCCCCAGAAGTGATACTCATTGATTAATTTCCAAGTTGGAAAAGGGTGATGTCACTGTTACAACTACATATGCTTCATTTAAAAGGAAAAAAAAAAAAAAAAAGTCTTTTTTTTCCCAGTGCAATACTTAATTTTAGCTTGCACCACTTTAGTTTTTCTGATGGGCTGTGAGAGTTTGAAAGGAAAGGAGCACCTTCTGTTGTGAGGATCGGGTTGGCAGGTAAATGCTCCTTGAGCCAGTGGGGTCCATACAGTTCACTATTACAAACACCTCCCTACACGCTGCAACACTCAGAGAATCAATATAATGGAAATAGCAAAGGAGTCTGTTTCTCTACAGACAGACTTGAGAATTCTCAGTCTTTTTAAACAGTGGGGAGATGGTTAGTAGTAACTGTTGTCTTTAATTGTATTGGAAAATAGCCTTCCTTTAGTGTGGATGGAAGAACTTTTTATCAAATTATTACTGCTGTTTGAATCCAAAAACTAATTCATAGAAAAGTTCTTGAGTCCTGTAGATGCCGAGTATCCTTCACTTGCATAGAATTTGGCAAGGTATCAGAGCTAAGTTCAGCACGTGGTAGAACTAGCTCTGTGATTTAATTTGCATCACATGAAGTGAGGAAGTGTGAAGTTTAAGATTCCAAGTGCCTTAACTGTATGTGTTTTTTAACAGTTGGTGAACTATTAACTTTGTGGTATTTCCATAAAGAAGCAAAGGAATGCTTTTTGTGTACTGAAGCCAAGCTAAAGCATCTCAGCAGCATTAGTCTCAAAGTCAAGGAATGCAAATATAATCTCTGCATCTTACTGTCACGTTGCTTTTGATAAAAATCATGGTGGAAACAGAAACAGCCCACTACATTCTTTAAAGGATGACTGGAAGCAGAAACCCCTGAGGTTAAAGCATCTACATGGGCAGAACTGTACTTGTATGCTGCCTTTCTCTGAAGCAGTTCTGATGACAATGTTCAGATCTTGTTTCTAAACCTTAAAACTAGTAACTGAGTCTCAACCCCAGCACCATGAACTGTTGAAGGGTCAAGTGACATTTCTGCTTGTCAGCATTCCCCTATGAAAATGATGCTGCACTCTGAAACAAAACAGTGGAAAGGTTTTTCCCTGGCTTTAGCAGAAGAGATCAAACACTGGCAATTCCCAGAGCATTTTCCTCTTACATTGGAGCAGTATGAATGCAAACATTGGAAAGAGAGGAGGACAGCTGCTTTGGGACCCTTGTTTTCACAGCAGCTGGAATCTGTTATGTTTAAATTCTGATTTGTTTCAAGTACCTCTGACTTCTGAAGACCAGAGATTAGTATTAAATACTGACCAGAAGCACAGAATACATCTAGTGCCATAACAAAAAGGTTTAATTTATTCCCAGAGAAGTAATGAGTTTAAGCCAAAATAGTCTATGGGTGTTTTATTTTAACCCTCTGTCCTCCTGGCATTAAAGCTGACAGAACTGTGCCTTGGTAAGGATAGGCCAGCTATTTTGTAAACTGTTGATTCAAGTTTCATCTCTGTGGTACCCTAGGTGATGCTCTCTCCTCTTGCTTTATCATTATGCTGTAGGCTATAAAAAGGCATGAATCTCTTACAAGCATGAACTTGGAGAAGAAAGCTCAATGGAGAGAGGAAGCTACTCAGAGTACATCTGCTAAACCTTAGAGGAGGAAACGAAGAGACCAAGGACTGGGGAAGAAAAGCTGATGTCCTTTTCAGCACTGAAAGGAGGATAGAGTCACATCTTCCCTGTATGTTAGTTCTGTACTCTCATGTTCAAGAAAGAATTAATACATTATCCTGTAATCATTAAAACCAGAAATACCTACTTGCTTTTCCCAACAACCTCTCCTTTCCTCCAAACTGTCATCTTCACAGTTAGTGAAACAGGACAAGTGAGTGAACTCTGTAGATGGAATAGTTGTTTCCCACATGTGCTATGCACAAGACTAAGCATCTTTCACCAGACTGTAGGAGCTGTACCTGCCTTCGTGGTCCTAATGTCCACTATGAAGTCTTAACGCTTGCTCTTACCACTTACAAGAAGATAACCGGGACGCAAAAGGACAGCCCATTCGGTTTCCACTTGTACAAACAAAATACCTTTACTGGGCAGTCACTTGCTGTCACTGACTTTTACAGGTCCCTTCAGGAAGAATGGTGCTGTATGTATTCTACATTGTTACAGGCTGCCTAAAATATTCTGTATGTTCCTCTCTGTGTAAGGGGAGTGCTTGAGTGAGGAATAATTGTATGACCTGCGTAAACACTATCAAAATGATCATAAGTTATTAGAAAATCTGCTTACCTGTTTGAGGTCCAATATATTCTGGCTGCATTTGTTTAAGTAAGCGAAGGATTACTTTTGGGGAGGAATTGCCTGCCTTTGATTAAGAACAAAAGGGGGAGTGATAGTGAAATGGCATTCCAGAGAACCAGTGTGTTGCAGATGGCAGCCTAATGGTTTTTACACCAGCTAGAGCTGGTAGTTAGATGAATGTCCAAGCCACGGGAATAGACACAAGTATTTCAAGGAGTACTGAGCAACAGCTTCAACCTATGCTAACAGATTTACTATTTAGAGGCACATGAGTATGACAGAGTCAATCAGGTATTCCTGTTCTCTGCTGCTGAGCTCTTTTTCTCCCAAACCTCATTTGGATTTGCATTTTCCCCCTTTAAATTGTCATCTGTACTTTCCTGATACTAGCTCACTGAAAAATCACCTGCCTCTAGTTTTAGAAGCAGCAGACCCAGTAATACCTGCAAAGAGCAACTCCCAACAGTCCCATTTCCGGCATTCGTCCCAGAAGAGTCACATACTGTTCATGCTGAGCAGCCTGCTGCAACTGGAGACCAGTATTTTTCCTCCTCTTTTCAGTTTGTTTGGAAGGAAACGTAGACTGGGACTGTCAGGACTGTTTGAAACTCTTACTTCGCAGGACTGCCTGCTACCTGGCCACTGGGGACACCACAAACAGAAGAGGCAGACGTTTGATAGATTTAGTTTGTTAACTTCCTGATAGCGGGAAGCTGATTTTTTGTTTTTAAGCTTTTTCCTGGTTATTTTTCTCGTACTACTAAAAATGAGCACTACTGCTGAAAAGAATTAAAAGCCCTACAAAAAATGCAAGGTAAATCTTGTCTTTATACCTGCAAAAGAGAAGCAGTAAGATATCAAGTGCAGTCTTCTCTAGTACTTTGACCTTTCCTCCAGAGCTAGAAAACAACTGCTGCAGTCCACCTTTTTATGAATTGCATTTCTGACCACTGCTTGTATTGATGAGAGGTAACCAACCAAAATCCACCACAGAAGCTATAAACTTCAGACGATGCCACAACCTGTTACCAGATTGTCTATAAGGCAATTACCACAAGCATGCTGTCAGTCAAACAGAGCAGGCTTCCACAGATTTGTCCATTCGTTTAGCACTGAATGCAAGGCATGCTTAATTCCACTGCAGGTATGCGGACAGATCTTTCATGACAGCTCTGGTTCTTTGCCACACTGGTAAGCACACAGGTGGGAACCAAAAAAAAAAAAAAAATCTTCCCAGATTGTGTGCCTGTGCTAATTTAAGTATTAAATGAGACCAAAAAGAGGAACATGCACTTCAGACAGTTATTTCTGGTTACCATGAAGAGAAACTTCTGTTTTGATTTACGCTTCGTTATGGCAGAGCTTAAAACCATGCATCTCTCAAAAAGTATCCCCCTTTCACACTGTGAACAGAACTGGTAGGTACCACATCTAGTTTTGGAAATAAAACTACTTGGACTCATCCAGCTGGTAAAGCATTTCAATTAAAAATCTGTAAAATAACATTTAGAAAGCAACACCCCTAAGCAGAAATGGTCACCAGTTTTTCATTTTACTTAAATTTCTGTAATTTTTTTTTTTGTTTATTCAAAAGTTTAACCCTTGTCCAGTGGTTTGACAGAAGCTCCATGTAAAAGTCCTTCCTTCTGTCACTCTGGTACCTCCACCATTTCAGCATCTACCACAAAACCTGTGCATCACTGTCCACATTTGTGCTTGCTTTCAGTTTCCACATCGGTTCCAGAGTTTGAAATAAGACGCTGAGCCACTGGGCTTTGTGCTGTCTCCAGCTTGCTCCCAAACATTTGCAAGTAGTTGGGTACTAGAAAAATTATATAAATCTGTCTCAGGGAGGCAATGAAAGAAACCACCTCTTTCCTAGTGTGATGTCTTCCAAGAAAGCACTTTTAAACACAAAAACCAGCACACATTTCTGGCCTAAGCAGCCAGTCTTGCCAACTGGAGAACTTAATACACCTATTATCACCTGATTAGCTCGTAGCTTTAGCCTACACCCTTTTAACAGTGCCTGATGGAGAACATACTAAGCCCTTAGAGCACTTTTTAGTTTTCTTTCTCCCCTTTGGCTTGGCCTGCACCACCATTTGCATTTATTCAAAAAAGAAATTATCAATCCCAGACCACATGCCATATTTCTGTACCTGTTCCAGAGGCAACAAGTGCTTCCCAGTGCAATGATCAATCTGACAGCTTGCACACCGCCTCAAAAGAGCAAGCAAGAGCCCCATGGACATGGACATAGCAGTAGATTAAGAAGTTCTGTTTATTTTCCTACTAAGACTCAGGCACCTGATGAAAGACCTTCATGTCTACTGGCTAAAATAGGCATGGGAAGGTTCTAATGATGTGTTGTGCCAATCCCAGAAGCAAAGAAATCATACAAGACATGGGGAATTACTTAAAGCTGGCACAGAGGTAAAATAGCTGTTCTGGAAATCCTCAGGGAAGCACAGAGGTGCATCACCAGGAGCAATGTCACATTTAGGAATGGGTGGTGGTTCTTAACAGTCTCAATGCTGATAGTTACAGAAATGCAGGTTCAAGAACATGTAGGTTTTCCAGGGTCAGTGCCTTCCTCCCTTCCCTTAAGACTAAGTGAAGGGACTTTGACCACCAGTAGTTGGTTGGCATCAAGGAACCAACATAGGAATTTAAGAACTGGCTGAAGCCTCTAGACAGCAGTTCCCTCAAATGACTGATTGCGTGTGTGCTGTCTTCCCAGGAGTCCCAAGCACTGCTCCTGGCATAGCTGGTGAGCTTTCAATAACCTTCCACCCCATCATCTGTTGCATCCTTCTGAATCCAAGAGTGCCCCTGCCTGCCATGTTCCAGAACTTTACCAATAGAAAGAACAATAGCTCCTGTTTGCTGCCTCAACAAATACGCAACGCTTAAAAGGCATTACAGGTCTGTGGAGAGGATGGCTAGGTAACAATCCCTGGTAGTCCTGCATCTTCCTTCCTCTAATGCCCAGTTTAAAATTAGACATTGATAAAACCTTAGTGTAGTAGTTTCACCTCATAACTGACACTGCAAAAAGAACTCAGAGACTCCTCATTCTCATTAATCTTTCCATCTTACCAGCTTGCAGGGCTTTTGGAAGGTGCCGAGATTCGGTCTCCACACACAGACAGGAACAAATGCATTAGAATTTCAACTTTCAGGATAAGAGAAGAAGAAAATAATGTGAGGTCACTTTTCTGGCACTACACACTGCACAGCAGAACTAGGAGAAGAACCCAAGAACCCCAACAGCTCCCTGGCCTATCCTCTACACATGAGACCATGCTGCCTCCTACTGAGACACAAAACAAGAACAGATCATTCAAAACATAGTGTGACCTTCAGAAAAGTGGAAGCTAGAGGCGTTCTCTGAGATAGTTCCTGTTTGAGCAGCAGTACATCCTTCAGGAAAGCAGAGAATACTGGTTTCAATGTTTCTAGTGGGGGACATAACCCTTGTTACTCTCAGGTCAGTCTAAAAAAGTGCCTTGTTTCTCAGCTGAATGGAACTTGGAACCTTTTTACCGTCATTGCTGTTCCCAATTTTTTAGCATCCCTTTTTAACAGCTGATAGCAACACTGAGAGTGTTCCTGTAAAAAAGTTTCACCAATGCCAAATATAAAGTTAATATAAATTCCCCATTTCTACTACAGATTTCTTTTTGTGCCTGTGAGCGTTGCACTAGCCGCACAGAATCATGTTAGGAAGTAGTGTTCAAGCGGTGACAGATAACGATCCTCGCGCTCTTTCAGCAGCACTTTTCCTCCAAAACAGAGTCCTTCACCTGTGGCCTGAATGTTATTTATTAGATGGGTAATGTTACACTACACATTTGGCTCTATTCAAAAGCAAATAGTTTACTTGCCCTTGGCTTACCAAGTAATTCTGATCAGTCCGTATCAGCGAGCTGTTCCTTTCATAATTCACAAGTCTGATCTCCCTTCCATACTCATATAATTTGCAGCCTTTGTTAGAAGCAGATTTTGTTTCCTTCCAATCTATTAGTAAGGCTAAGTAAAGCAAGGCCAAGAACTGGTTGCTGGAAGATCCTGATGGAAATACACTCAATAAAGCACCATTTAAAATTAAATTGAGACCTATGAGTTAGCCACATTATAATCCATTTAATGTGTGCCACATTGCTTTTTGTATTGTTTTAGCTTTCAGTCAAAATATTATGCAGTACCAGTCAAATGCCTTACATGGCCTAAGTATATATGACAATAATATTACCTGTGTCAACCAGGCCTGTCACTTCAAACAAACATACCAAGTTTAAAGATTTATACTTATCTGCTCTGAATTCACATATCCACGGCAAAAGTAACAAACACTGGCCAGGCTCCTTACACAGGAAGGCACACCATTCAGCTTAAATGGACTCTTTTTTTAATTCACTCATTTAGAGGCAATTGTCATTATTTTCTTGGGGGCCAGGGGAGGGAAACGCCAATGCACCACATTGTTTTCACTAGCCTGGAAGAGAAAACACTTATATATATATAGATATATAGATATATAGATATGTATATATACACACACACGTATGTGTGTGTATATATACACGTGTGTGTGTATATATGTATATATACACACTAGTGTATATATACACAGAATATACATATATGAATATACAGAATATATGCACACACACTTTGCTCAGATTTGTTTACAAAATATGTAGCATTTTTATACCATCCAATAAGAGGTACATGATTTTAAACAAATCTTATAGAAATGACATGTTATTGGAAATTTACACGTAAAAAAATCCAGCACAAAAAAATCCAAAAGCTAAAACAAGATTTTGCTACTAATCAGTGCTTCTATCACCCTTCAAGAAAAGAGAAACACAGTTATTTATATGTGATGTAAAGGCAACATTGAGGGGTTTTTTTGCTTTTTTTAAATTAACCACCAAATTTAACCCCCTAAAATTACAAAGAATCGAAGTCCATTTACAGATCAAGTGCAGTAAACTAAATGTTCCTTCAGCACAAAGCAGCACTAGAGAAAATAACCAGGAGAGGGAAGGTGGAGGCCAACCGGCTTAGCTAGGGAGGCAGCAGGTGGCTTCTGCAGTGGCCACACAGGTCAGAGTCTCCATCCTGAAGCACAGACAGAACTGAAGACTGTATTTAAATAATGGTCACACAGAGCTGATGTTCAGGCCTTTGCCTAGCTTCTTTCAGCAGTTTGACAAGTGACTTATGTATTTTTATTATTCTGTATCCAATGGGCTCTTTTTGCTTTTGCAGTGGCTTGTCACTGAGAGGAGTCACAAGGAGGATCTTGCAGGCAGTTCTGCCACTAACGTTTACCACAGGTACATGACACTGCAGTTGTCAGTGGTGATTTTGAAATGTTTACACTGGACAAATGTGTGTTCCAAGCATCCAAAATGGCTTGAAAGAACATACGATGCAGGGCGGGGAGCGGACGGCTTGGAAATCCATTGCGTTTACAGAAATGGAACTGCCACTTACAATCACGTGGCATCTCCCCGGTTGCGTGAAGAGTTTGGTGTCAATGTCAGCTGAACTCAGTGAGGAGTGGCTGGCCTTTGCATCAGATGTCTGTGATCCAAGCAGGTTGCGGAGCCAAGAACATGCTGCTAGCAGAAGGGCAGTCTACAGCTGCGGACGACAGCTGTCATGCAGTCAGCGATGCCTTACAGATGTCACCTGTAGGAACCATGCGTTCCATGCTAATTCACCTGAAGTCCCGTAAACAGCAAAAGGAAAAAATGAAATGAAAGGGCCAGGTGGATCCGGGTGTAATATTACTATCCTTTGAATGTAGTGTCATTTTAGTTGTTAAATAAGGGGCTTGACCAGGAGGACTCTTATTTTATCAGGTGAGCTGCAGAGGAAGCTCTTGTCTTGTGAAAATGAAAAGGAGATCTAATGCTCCTTGTGCCAAGTTTTACAAATTAAGATTTCTGTATTCAGAAGGTAATTTTTCAGAAGATAAATCTGTTCAAGTCACGCTGTGTAAAAATGTAAAGAGGCAGACAGGCATTTTTCAGCCGTAACTATAATACCAAGGACCAGACTCCAGAGCATGAAGTCAGGAAGGGCTTGATTTTTAAGGAAGGCCCGGCTGGATCATGCTGCGCTGGCAAGTGGAAGTGGGGGTATTTCTCCATTCTAGAAGCTGGTTTGGAAAGTCATTTCTGGGGAGGTGGTAAGAGTAACCTATTCACAGGCTCTTTTTCTGTGGATGGAGAGGAAAGACTAGGAAGGTATACAAATCTCCACAGTGGTCTGCATCCAGCTTGGGAGCTTGGTGTTGAGAACGGGTGGGGCCAGATGTCTTCGGTATTCTTAAGAACCAGAAAACATGTCCATTGCAGCCTGTTTTTTCAGGGGATAGAGAACTTACTCCATTATTTGTAACATGTTCTATATGCCAATAACCCCAGCTGGCACATACAGCAAAGTAGATACATTGCATGTGAAGATTTAACGCATCTCACAGCCATCCAGAGAGGCATCCAGGGAAGAGTATGAGGAATGAATTCAGCTACGTTCTCAGAAAGTCTGAATGTCTCCCTGGACTGCAGGCACACACTGCAGCAAATACATGAGAAAGGCAGCCTTATCTTGGATGCCAGGAGTGTGAGGGCTAGTGGAGGAGGGATTATTTTCCTGTAACAGGAGCAGGGAATATCTCAAAGTATAGAAAGGTGCCTCAACTCCACAAAGATGACAGTGGAGAGGTTCAGAATCTAGAGGAGAAGGGTGATTCTGGCGACCCCTTGCCAAGGAGAGGGCATCCTGCCATGAAGAGCCAAAATTTTTCCAGACGTATGTAAGAGCATGTGCACAAGGCAAGCAAATGAGCGCAAACAGGGTTATGGAAAACACTGAGAGAATCACTCCACGGGTGGCTTGTGGCTCGACAACAGGATTGGCTAGGTAGAGGAGCACACAGCACAGGGGCACCTCAGAGCTGGAAGCCTTCCATGGGAGCCTCACACTGCTGGAAGATGTACTGTTGCTGGTTGAGATCCACCGGTGGGGCAATGCTGCTGTCTTCATCCTCTGTTCCAAAGTAGTGCTCAATCAGATCAAAGGCCTTCTGATAAATCTCTTGATTCTCATGACTCTGCAGGAACTCAATCTTGTCCAGGCCTGCAGAGAAAATAAGTATGTAAAAGTTACAGCTTGGTGAAAGCATATGACCATGATCACTTTCAGTCTGTTTTGAACATAATGTTCCATGACAATTCTCTCTTCAGAAGACAGAATTGTCTTTCTTCAGAAATTCTCTTTCTCTTTCTTCAGAAAGAACAGGTCCCTCTACGGAAAACTCATACTCTCCACACCCAAGGAAAACCAGGCTGAACTACAGAGTTCCCTGTAACTGTGTCATGTCTTTCATACTTTCTGTCTGCCTCTACCCTCTCGCTCAGAACATGAAATCAACAAGCTTGAACGTGTACAGAACAAGGCCTCAAAGACTTTTTCTGAAAAGACCTTTAGGACCCTGTTTCCTGAAAGTGTGTTCACAGTGCTTTGTTTGCAAGGGCTGTAACTACAGAATCACGTAACTGCAAGTTAGAAGAGACTTCTGGTAATCATCTAGTCCAACCTGCAGCCCAGCCCAGCCCTACTACCAATACTAGACTAGGTCAGCTGTGTTTAGCCAAGCCTTCAAAACTTCCAAGGATAGGGACTCCATCACCTAATGTGTATCATGTATATACAATGCAGTTAACGCATGCAACCAGCTTTTGGGCAGACATTAAGCAGGTGGGCAAACTCAGGCCTTGTAGTCAGAAACAAATGAAATTAAACTATCTTTCATACCTAGGAATGATGCTGTAATGAAATCCAAGTCTTAGCCACTCTAGTAAATCTCTAATATTGGGAATTGTAGTGGCTTTCTTGTCTGCTCCTTTTACTGTACATGAAGACTAGAGGAAACAGTTCTCTGATATTCTATAGACATTTCTGCAATACTGACATGAAAAGGGAAGTTAAAAAAACTAGAATCAAGCAAGAGAAAATCCTGTTCTGATATAACTCTTCCCTGGAAGTCAAGGGAACCATGAAGGGAACCCATGGTTCACGAAACCATATTCAGTGATTCTATCCCCTTCTACACTGCTCTTGATAACCTGTTTTTATTTTTCTTAATAAGTACTTGCTGACCAACAAGGGAACTAACGTTAGGAGCAGCAGTAGCTCAGAACTGGGATGAAATGATGCTGGTACATCCCAGAACCTCAGCACAGCAAAGGCAAACCAAGAAAGCTGCTGCTGCTGCCATAATTCAGAGAGGGCAGCAGAGTGGGAAAGGAAAGCTTTGAAACCTGAGCAACAGAGCAGCGCACCTGAACTTTTATCTGCTGTGGAGGAAAAATATTGAGGCTGAATGACACCCAGAAGCCTCCCTTCAGGGTCAAAATAAATTAAGAAAAGATCTGCACAGAGTGTTTCCAAGCTACATACAAAGATAATGTAAAAGATGGAGTACATTGGTAAATGGAGACTTGTCAAAGAACAGTTAATATTCAGATAATAGTGATGAGGAAATTAATAGAATTTGTTCTACTGAAAGTCTAATGGGTTCGTGATCATTGCTTTAACCCTTGACTTCCACAGATGTTTTGCTCATACCGTATGCTTCTTCAATAAGAGCGCAGTAAGGATTAATGCCAGTGCCAGTGCGTTTGGATTCCTGCTCTCCGAGCCTCAGGATGTTCTCCAGCCCATTCAGTGCTACTTGCACAATCTTTGAGTCCATTACTGTGAGGAGGTCGCAGAGTGGTTTGATGCATCCCAGTTCTACTAAATACCTGAAAAACACCACATGGAAGCCAGTAAATTGCCTGCAAAATTATAACCAGTGTAGCCTTAGTGTGAATGTCTAAGAACCAAAAGAATCAAATGAAATATCAACTCGATTGGAGAAATTCTATACGTCTACAGATACGGAATAATAATTTATTTTTGTAACATAATTTTATAATTCCATAGGGATAATTTATAAGTTTTCTATTAATGATTTCATATTTACATAAACTCTATTCATTTAATATATTTATAATTTTATTATTTTATAGAAAAGTTGCATGTAAGCATAATGTACTGGTATAAGTTAAACAGGAAAAACAATGCACATGCTGCCTTTGTCTGAGGGGGCTGAGCTATTCCTCTCCAGACTGTTAATGCACTTCGTTACACTCTACAATGACCACTAAGAAATGAGTTTAAAAGTTGCATTTAGTTTTTTCCACATAAGAGCAATGGTTCAATTAATGAAATACGTATTACAGCTGAAATACTTATGTGATTTCTCCCTAAAGGAATGAATGGCTCATTCACAACTCAATACAAAGACATGGTCTCTCTGGATACTAACACTGGAAGCGTACAGAAAGGTTTTCCAGTTTCTAGATTATTAGTCTGATTTCTTGCACAAACATGAATTCACTCGATTGCACTGAAAGATTTGAAATATTTCGTACTTGATCTGTTCAGCAGAGCCTCCAGACGTTGCATTTGTGATTGCCCAAGCAGCTTCCTTTCTTGTCCGAAACTCAGCCGTTTGCAAAATATTTATGAGAGCTGGAAAGATATGGGCATCTATGACTGTCTGCAAAAAGAAATAACAATCAGGGTTATAATAAAAATTAGAAATAACTTCCTTGCCCTGAGCTAGTTAATGTCTATCCTCAGCACAACACATTAAACAATGAAACATTAACTTATCAGGGGGCAAAAATCAGTTTTCAGCTTTACATTCAAACCCCAGATACCACTGGAATCTGTGCTTATCCCAGAAGAATTCAAAACGTGGTCAGATGGAAGTGACTGCCATATCTAATGTGTTACTTAATCATACCTTGACAGCAAAAGAATGCCATACTTCCGTTATTTTTCCAGGTAGTGAACCACTCAGCTATTAAGTCAGTAAATCACTAAAGTCATTAAAATCCCCTAAACAGATCAAAAGAACTTCATAAGCCTGTGTGTCATACGACATTTCCACTGGGTGAGACAACAGAGCAAAGAGAGAACGTACTGTAAGAACTCCTCAAAACAAGCAAGCACCAATATATTCTTCCCTGGTGAAAAGACAAAGCAATGGATGGTTCAGTAGTATGGTTAACTGCTTAGCTCACCAAACCGATATAAGTCAAATGAGTATTTAGTCAGCAGCTCAAAGTTTCTAGTAACTTCCTCTGGAAAGAGCCTTTTGCAATAAGACAGAAATTAAACCAGTTTAGTTACACACATGTGAAAAGGATCTGAAACACTTTCATAACGATCATTCAAAGAAGCAAGAGCTTAGGAATACATTTTTAAACTACCATTTTAAAAATATAAGTCATCACAGAACTAGTAAAGGCAAATTCAAAGAAAGCCAAAGAGATCCTTCTCAAGGAAGAAAACCAACAGATTACATACAGCAAAAAGCTACAGTCAGTTCACGTTGTGGATGGTTACCCAGTGAATAAAAAACAACTGTTTCATATTTCTTTTACTCTTCCTGTTTGTCTGGGCATCCACACTGCATCTACTTTATAAATCCGTACCACCTATCAGCTGTATCCAGTGTTCCATGAGCCCTGTCTCCTTTACCACAGAATCTGCACTCTGGGACCCTCAAGGAAAACCACTTACACTTCCATCACACCATGTTATATTAGTTTAGGACTTTGCAAAGAATATTCAGCAAAGTCCTTAACTGGAATTTTTGAACATGAATGCTGGAAGCGGTAGGTCATAAACAGGAGCCAGCTATTTAAAAAAAAAAGACAAAATATCTTCAAAAACCAGGATGCATTTCCCCCCCGACATACTTTACTGGGAAAAACACTTAATTTTTAAAAATACACAAAAGCAACATACTGTAAGAGTATGTGGAACACGAGAGCATCTGCTTCATTAAGGTTATCAGATGAAGGACCTTTTCAGCTCAAAGGGAGATATAACTAACAGGAAAGTAATAAATAAAACACAGGGTGACACAAACCTGATGGACAAGGGATAAGAGACACAATCACAAAGAGAGAAAGTCTCCAGTCACTAATTAACGGGCCATTAAGAAACTACAGGCACGGCTTTGCAGAGAGCCAGCCTGGACTTTGTAACTGATAAGACAGGAACAAGTGGGACTGTGCATAACTTAATAACGATTCCTTTCTTAACTACCTTACCACGTAACCTCCCTCTATAGCCTGCATGAGTGTTGTAAAGATTAGGTGCTAGCAGCCCAGACCAGTGTGAATGAATCTGGAACTAAATCAGACCTCAGAAAAAAACCCTGCGTCTGTGGGGCCAGCACCTAGAAAGGGTGGGGGTCTCGGCATCAGTAGCAGGAGGGGCCATGGACTAGGGAGCACGTGCCTGGGGTGCCCAGAAAGGGTGAATTCAGGGTCAGCAACTGGTGTCAGACCTTGGGTGAAGGGCCCCCTGCAACTGGAGCAGGTGAGGGTCCCAGCATCAGCCACTGGGGCAGGTTGACAGACAGTCCATAGGGCCCATGTGCCTGGATGCCAGCTGCTCAGGGGACTGAGGTGAAGCTGAGGGTATCAACACCTCAGCTGGAGTGGGACTGCAGGTCACAGGATCCATGTGCCTGGCCACCAGCTATATGGGGTGGGGGGAATTTACATGCTCTGCAAATATGGTGGTGGGAGTAGAGGAGCACGATATACATAATCTGCTGTCAAACTTCAAGCTGGACTTGGTGTCAAGGAGGAGGCCCAGGATCCAGGCATGGACAGAGGGTCTGTGCTGATATTCAAGGGATCTGCAACTGTGAGGATGCTGGAGACAAATGCATGCATCTGTTTGCTAGAGAGAATTGAACTGGACTAGCCTGTGAGTAGGAGACAAGCAGAGTGAGTTAAGAGAGCTCAAGATCCAGGCATGGACAGTAGATGGGCCAAGAGCCCATGCTGATATTCAAGAGATCTGTGAATGCATGTACACACGTACCTGTGGATCTAGAGAGAGAAGGCATGTGTGCTTTCACTAGTGAACTTCAGACCTGAGCAGCTGGAGAGGAGAAAAGGGACTTGGCAGTCTACACTTGCATTTTATGTGAGTCCAGGTAGTGCTATACAAGGGTGTTATTCAGGCGGAAGCCTGTATAGGAACAGTGTGTCAAAGGATGTTAAGTATTCTCTACTGAAAGAGCTTGATACAGATCTAGGATAGGACACACAAGGGCATTTGTATTTTACTATTCTAGCAAAGAACAAGTCAAAAATCTCATTATTGCTTCCCCAAAAAATCCTCTCCCCAAAAGAAAATTTTTACATGAGATTTATTTCCTTAGAAAGTGTCTTCCTAAAACCATCTTCTTTAGTAAGTACTAAAATCAGAGCATGATAGCATGCAACTAAGTCAGCACACCTTAGCTGACAGGCAGTAACATCCTTTGAGCCTTAACGCAAAAAAAAAAAGTTACATTAAAATGTTTCAATTTAAACTTGTAAAATAGTAGGAGAATTCCAGAATAAAGGGAACTAGCAAGTGGGAGAATCACAACAGATTGTTATTGTTTTCCTTCTGGCTCAATCGATTTTGAACTCTTGGCTTCAATGCAAAGACTGGTGGGTAAAATTACTCTTCTCAGAGCGGAGAAATGTGCATTTGAATCTTTTCAGGAGGAACTGAATTCACTTCTCCCATCTTATTTCTAATTCTACTTATTTCTATTTCTTATTCTGTTGTATAAAAGGTTATGGCCACCTTGTCTACTTTCTGCCCTACAGCGAAGCTGGCTATCTTTACCCAAGCAAGCAGGTTAAAACACCACGATGAATTGCAGCCTCTCATAAGGCACTTCACTGACAGGGACTGGCTCAACAGAGAAGCAGATTATCAGTTACTATATTTTACGTTTCCTACTGCTTGATGTGCAGTGTAAATGTTGTCACCACCTCACCGTAGCGCAAGTCCCAGTTAAAGGTACTTAACTGTCCCTTTGTAGTACAGCAAAGCTTTTCAACTAGCAGTCTGCTGACAGTTGAAACTCTCAGAGCTTAGATTAAAAAAAAAAAAAATACATTAACTAGATCAGAAGAAAGTTTGCTTTACCCTTAATGTCTTCACTAGATTTCAAAAGTCCAGTTAATCTCAACAAGGGTGGAAACAATCAAGCATTAACACAGATAAAGTGCTAGCAGTATCTATTATTTACATTCTAGGTCTTGCAGCCTTGCCCACAGCAGTTACTCTTGAAAGCAAACTACAATGTTTAAGGATTGCTAGCTCTGTGACATTTTACAAGGGAACAACAGTTACTGTGGAAACAGACCATGTTTTTAAAGGACTGTGGCAGGATGAGGTACCTAAAACTTTTGAGGATTTAGAAAGCGTTAATTTGAATTGCTTGACTTTTTTACTATTACTATACTCTGTGTGCCTGACACGTGGAAGTGGGTTGAAGACTAAAGTAATGTAGTGCATAAAAAAAATGCTCAAGATAAGCATAGCTTTCAAACAAAATGAACACAGTTCAGGGGTTTCAGTTTAACAAGAACTTTAAAAACATGTGAAAGAAAAGAAATGAAAAAAGTTGTAAGCTAAGGACTGATGTACAAACTACTGCAGATTTCACTCTCTGCCACCTAGTCAAATGTTCCACTATTCCTCAAAAAACAAAGTGCCTTGGCCATTCATGAAAATAGTGGGCATACGTGCCATAAAGTAAAGGATGTTTAAACATTCCTTCTGAGCTGCTGATGCATTGTAACGCTTGCATTTATCTATGCCCCCTAAACGTGACTGGAATTTTTCAAGCAGTGTAACAGCAGGCCAAACAGGGTAACCAAAACTTAAAGAAACACACCACAATCTGTATTGTTTTATATGGATTTTTCCAATCCATATTAGTCTTGTGCTTGCATGTAAGAACAGAACATATTAACATCCTGCTTCCAACAGCAATCAACATCAGATGCACAGGAAAGTGCAAACTCTAGTCATGTTTATTTTTTTTTTTCTTCTTTTTAAGTATTCACAGTTGCAGCAATGAGTTCCAGTTTGGCTACACCTGTATGAGAAGATATGTTCTCATTTGTCCTAAATGCAGCATCTCATAATTTCCAATGGCTCTTCCTTCAAGGATCTTGCTCAAAACCAAAGAACAATCATTCCTCGTTCACCTTCTCAGATGCCCCTTGTGTTTCTACAGCATTATGCCACATCTCCCTTCACTTGTCTCATAGTCTACGAAGTCTTTCCTCATATGGAATCCAGTTGACATTTTATGGTCCCTCCTTACCACCCACTCCTACCACGTGCTCTGAAGATGGATCTACATTCAGGTCAACATTCAAGATTTACACTAGAACAAGAATAAGGATTCCCCTTTTGGTTTGGTTTTTTTTTTTATCCCTTTCCTGATGATTTCTAATATTCACATTGGTTTCAAGCTGCTACTACTAGGCAGGCTGCTACTACTAGGCACTGAGGTGTTATCTTCAAAATGCATTAGAAACCTCTTTTCTGAATAAAAGGTAAATCCAGAGCCCATCCTTTAATACATTAAAATAATACTGGAATTCGTGTCCAACTGCATCCATCTGCATTTGTTGGCAATGAACCCCCTCTTGACTTGCAACTGCAAGTCTTTCAGAAAACTGAAATCAAATTTTAACTGAAATCTGAATTTTCAAGTTTAATTTGAAATTGAACGGAATTGTAATGCTTGGTCCTTCAAGCAAATCTGACCCTCACTTCCGAAGTGTAAACTTTGTGTTTGGTTTTTGTTTGCTTGTTTATTTTAAATAGATGGTATCCCTGTGCAGTAGCCATCCAAGAGGGTTGCCTGTCTCTTGGAAACATACAATCCTTCTTATTTATTTTAATCAAGCTTCTTCACTTTACAGTATCTGATTTTTAAAGAGTGAAGCTAGATAAAAGTGAATTTGCAGAGTTTTACTACATCTGCATGGATGCTGAATCTAAATACATTGTAGTCATTGTTAGGGAGCAGGTCTTCAGCAGTGGTATATCAAATTAGCATTTTGAGCTGGTCAATACCAGGTGAATTTGCTTCTCCTCCTTTGCGTTCCCACAAATAAATCATTTATGGTATGCAAAAACACACACATACATTTAGCATGCAAGTTTTGGCGTCATGTGTCTACATATGATTAATCACATAAATGTGAAAGCAACTAAGTCTTACAGCGTGACTGTTTTCCTGGTTCTGCAAGCTCTCTCATTATCTTTAACAAATCAAGATTATAGTCGCTACCATAGCTGGCAGCTGTGAATATAGCCCCACTGCTATGATCTCCTCTTCCTGGCTGGAAATTTCAGTTCATAGAGGCTTCTCAGTTACTTGTGTTCCAGTTACCTTGTTTATTGATTCAATTTACAACTGCTTTTTAAGTAACATAGCAAGTATTTGTAAGTCAAAGCTACTTAACATGACGGCATGAGTACAAAACCACTTCCATCTGAGACTCACAAAGCAAGCACTTCAGATCTCAGTTCTAGGACTTCTATGTTGTTGACAGACACCTAAGCCTATATACTCCAAACTGTGTATAAAGCAAAAGATCTAGCCAGTTTAGACAAGGTTGCTATTGCTGTGAGGAAGAACCTGCTCTATATTGAACAGCACTTTGTTGAGGCATCGCCAGCTTTCAGGGTCCATCATACAAAAAAAAGATAGCAATATACACTGCTGAGGTTTTCAGGCAGAATAAAGGAATTAAAGGTATTCTAGCTTTTCTGCACCCTGTGTGGTATGACATATGGGATTCACCACATGTAGAAGCTTGAAAACAGATTTCGTACTTAAACACAAACTTAAACCTGAAAATGATTAAGCTTTCTTTTGGTCGTGCTCAAACAAATATGACCTCATCAGCAATACCGTATTTTGCTCCTAATTGAGATACTTTTTGAAGTCCTGCCACCACAAGCATGTGAAGATTTTAGACCACTTGTGCAAACTGACATAAGCCAAACACCCATTACATTTAAGTAATTTGAGACACAGTTTGCCTGTCTAAACCACAACTCTGTGTGAGTCATATCATTCCTTTTCCAAGTGTCCAGGGTTACTATGGTCTTTTTGGAGAAGGACCTCTGAGAATTCTTAGCTTGCATCTTTACCCCAATTTGTAAAAATGTATTTCATTCCAGAGTTTTTAAAACTGACAGGCAATGTATCATTTGCTACACTTGCCCATGTCAAGGATAAGGAAGGATAGGAAACCCTAAAGAAGGAAAAAACACAGCACAGATCCTTTTGCTACCATGCCTAGCCATACTCAGGTTTCCAGATGTTCTTGTGAGAATTTAAGAAATATTACAAAAGAAGTGATAAGTTTCTTAACCTGCCAACAGGAGAGAATTCCTATGATGTCTTCACTGTCAGATATGGAAGATTGTGTCTGATGTATTGCCTTTCATAGCTTTTCAACGGGTTGCGAAGTTAGACACAGAACATTTTCTGAGGTATGTGATAGCCTTTCATACCCTTCAGAAGGGTCGACAGTCAGGATTTAGCTTCAGTTGTGTAGTTCTCCTTCTGACTCCCAGGAAGATGTAGTTCCCCTTCTCCCTGACTGGGGAAGCTATCCACTGAAGTACAGCAAAGCTGTATACAAACTAGGAAATTAACAAACAAAAACTATACTTAGTGACAATCACGACTGCATCAGGATATACACATCCAACCCAAACCTTAAAAGCACAGAAATAAAGAGGGGAAAGACTGCTGTATTCCACCACATTTTTCTGTTGCCCAGGCACGGTTGATAACACACTCTGAAAGGCTTTCACTTCCACCTTTGGTGGGGAAAAACACCCCAAACCTCCTGTGCTTTAATATTAGCTACAAAAGAAAGTTCGGCACTTACTTTCACACATTTCATGCATGTTAACTTACATTGCCTTAACACTAGAAAGGGTTTACTTGATTGTGTTTTGAGTGCAAATCTAATGGTGACAGGCTGCTGTCTTATCTTTTAGAAATGGCAGTGAAAGCCTTTGGAGTGTGCTACCAAACAGCATTGTAGGCAGTATGAAAGTGGAAATGAATATAGGAGTCCTTCCCTCTAACTTTGTATTTCTATACTTTAGACTGGGTGGATGGAGGGAGTGTAACCCAATGCAATCTTAAACAACACTAAATATAGCTCTGTCTGTTAATAACGGTTAGGTAAAATACCTATTAGATTTACCAATATATTTCATTTTCTTCTTGGTGTGCGGAAGGGATGGCTAGATTATGACTTGGGCACTACCCAAAGTTTCCACAGTATTCTAACATCCCAACTGCTCTGGAGCAACAACCCACTAGTTAGATCAGCTGGTAACTTGCAATAGTGTGGTTTACTATGCCAGACAGACATTTAACTTTCAGGAAAAAAAAAATTACCATGTGGTGAAATTATTCTTGTCTGATCTCTGGCTAAAGATTGTGCATGTTCAAAATCCAATTAGTATCACAGAGACTGGTATAGATCTGGCTACAGTTTATGACCTCTAGTAGGAACTGTTGAGCAATTTGAAGGGACTGGGGAAAAAGGAACATAATTGTCTAGTTTAGAGCTGCATCTAGTATTTTAGAATTCCTTCTGTAAGGAAGACCAATATTCAAGAAGTAATGTTTTAATTCATCACAATGTAAAATTAATTTAGAGAAAGAAAAAAATACCTCAACTCACAGATGAAATGGGTTCATCCATGAACTTAGTTAAATCAGATATTCTTCCCAGATGGGAATTATCCTTTGTCCTCACAGCTACTGAAAACAAACTAGGCTTTTATTTTAGCATAAGGCCATCTTCAAGAAAGACTTTTCCAAATAGCATTTTCCAACTTCAGAAATTATTTTAAAGTGTTTCTCAGCTCAAATGTGTGCAATGATTTTGACATTGAGTAGGAGCTGTCTGAAGTAATACCTCAGAGAAGGAGTTGCAGATGTATCAGCTCTAGAGCTGAAAGGAGGTTTCATCACACCTGGTATCCCACATGACATTTTCTAGGTTGAGACTAGAAACTAAAGAATTAGAGCATTTCTGGAATTCATTACACCTATGTGATGAGACTTTCCTTTCAACATGAGATAATCTTTGCAATTCACCTGCAATTGCCAATTTTACTTCCAAGAAACAGTGCCCTCGACATCTCCGATCAAGCATGTTGTAAACATTCTCCAGGTCCTTTACTTCACAACTTTCCTCTAATGAGCCTCCTTCTACAGTTCCAAAAATCTAAGCCTCATGATAGATGTGATTTGCAATATGTCATAATTACCAGGATAGTTATCTCCTGGTCAGAATCAGAAACACTATTTTTTTTTAATGTCATTTTTATAAGTGCCAGTATAGATAAAATTGGGTACGCACTTAGGGCAGTCAGCTTTTCAGTACAGAGCATGCGTGTGCTCTGAGTTCGAAGGCAGCTCAATTAGTCTGAATGGGGCCTGAGGGATTCTCAAATTAAATACAGCTTTCACTTTTGAGAAGCTGCTTCTTAGATTTTTTCCCTGGACTTGAGTGACACATCCTAAGGCGGCTGCTTTAAGCTGGATTCTTTTAAATCTATGTGTATTTTGGCGATTTGGTTGACACTGTGTTTTCTTCCTGGTGCAAGAATCCCAGGAAAGAAAGGTTCTACCCACACACAACGATTCTTCTAAGCAAAGTTATGGCTTTTTTTATACTTCTAAAGAATCACCTGATAGAAATGAAGGTGCAATGTTAATGGCTCACAGCATTCATTTCCCTGTCCCTACCTTCCCACCTCACCTTTCCAAGTCACAAAGCAACTCTAATGTGTTCTCAGTAGAAAGAGGGCTGATCTAAACTGGTGATACAAAACCCCAAAACCTTTAAAAAACTACTAAAACACACACATATATAGATGTGCCTAATGATTTTGTTTAGCTAGATTAGGCAAATTTTGTTTTAACAAATGAGATTATTTCACCCTTACTTGTTTTCAAATAAAGATGTGACAACAGTTTAGAAGACAGAGGATTACCAAGGGCGTAGTTAAGACTCTCCACCTAAAGCCTTGCTTTTACATGTCTGAGTAGGGGATACCAGGAATAAGAATACCATGCAAACAAGGACAGGCACTTACTCCTTCACTTGAACAGGGTGACACGGTACAGCGAATACTTATGGTAGAAGTCATAGAAGTGAATACACTATTGAAATAGCTTCTGGTGCACTAGAATTTAAGTTACCTCTAGGACTCTTCACAACTGTATCTTCAGTAGATCAAGAATATGAAAATAGAGATCCTGAAGTTTTGAAAAAATGCTCTAATAACAAACTCTACTTTCTATTGCCACTTCTGATACTTATTTCTTTACGGAATGACTTGTATGGATATCCGATTTTCCCAAGCTCTTCTTTTTCTAAAGTCTGCAACATTCCTATATGATTGTGCATCCTGAAGCAACTCTCTGATAAACTTGGGAAAACACCACAAAGTTAAGAAAATTTATTGGGCTGGATTATTCCTCAGACAGACTTAAGACTTCCCAGAAAAAGC
This sequence comes from Gorsachius magnificus, assembly GCA_034008185.1. NCBI lineage: Eukaryota > Metazoa > Chordata > Aves > Pelecaniformes > Ardeidae > Gorsachius > Gorsachius magnificus. The sequence continues at coordinate 131,870,798 of CM067081.1, forward strand.
AGAAATGGTCTTCTAGAGAGAAAATACTGCTCCCTCCCTATTTTTAAGGTGGTAGTAGCATGGATAAAGCAGCCAAAAGATTCTTCACTGCAAGAAAAGCAAAGCCAAAACCATTTTTACCTTAGTATGAGCACTAGCAACTACCTTCTCAGCACTGCTAATTGCACAGCAATTGCAATTGCTGATGCAGGAAAACACAGTAGTACAGTTGCTGATTTTACACAGCACTTTTTGTTAGAAATTCAGCTAATCCACAGGTTAACACACAAGCCACAATAAAGGCAGAATCAAAATTCTTGGAGCTCTGTCAAGGTTATATTAAGTAACCATATCATTCTCTGTATCTGACAAAAAACATCATCTTCGGTGGTAAAAGAAAGATCTTGACTGAGAAAGCTGGAGCAAATATCACTGTAGGAGGTTTCTTTGCTCACAGTTCCACTTCCATCTTAGTCACATCCTTACATCAGACAAGAAGGACCTACACAGCTTTCCATCTTCATAAGTTTTGTCTTCTTGCCTACACATTTCCTAACATAAGCATCTCTGAAATTAGATGAGCATTCACTCGTAATTCCAGGAAGCTTTAGCAGAGACCAAGTTATCTTCCACAAAAGTATTAACTTTATTTCCTATGCTTTCTGAGATGAAGACGAAGACCTCATTCAAGGTATTAAGGCTTTATTCTGCCCCTTCAGCAGCTAAATGTTTTTTGTAAGGAAGACTGTATAACCAAAAGATTGCAAGTGCCACCTGCAAAGGGTGTAATACACTTTTTCCTCAGGAAAAACACACAGCCTTTTTACAGTCTCCTGCAAGTTTTCTGCATAAAGAAAAGTAATTCCATCCCTTGGGTGAAGAGGGTTAATCACTTCATGCTAATTCTGGTCATATAGAATGAATAATCCAGAGCCATCAGACGTAAGACTAGGAAGTATCAGGCTGCTTTCCAAGGAAAAGGATATGGAGGAAAGAAGTAGTCCTTGGCCACTTTTGCCAATGTATTATGGGACTTGGTTTACTTTCTGTGTGAACATGCATTGTTTCTGCCTGGTTACTAATGAGTAAGACAAATACTTCTAATGTTCAATATTTCTGCTATTTATTTCTATTCCTCAAAGAATAGATATGTCCAACTGGACTTCCACACATCCTCTGCAATCTCTGAAAATACTCTCTGTACCCAGCAAGGGAGAAGAGCATTGAGATACATAACTTCAGAAGAATTAAATTTTATTTACATGAGGAGACTTCCATTCAACTGCCTTGATGGGAACCCTGTGTATTTATGAGATAAAGCCTGGTTTCACTACAATGTGTTTTTCCATCACTTCTGAAAAAGAGAAGGAATGAGGCACTGTCCTTGAAAGCCAAGCAAAAAACTCCCCTAGTATAGCTGTTCTGAAAAACCTCCATAACCAGGCAAAACAAAATATATCTAGCAGTTTCTTCTTTATCTAGTCAAAGAAAAAAATTTCACTGGGGAAGCAATGGTCAATCTCTCATTTATACCAACTGGAGACAAGTCCTGGGAATTCTTCCTGACGGCTGACACTAAGTCCAGACTCAGAACAAAGATGTGGTCTTTTGAAGGCCTAATTGTAAAGTCTGACATAAGGGAGTGAGACTCTCATTTGCTTCTGTGTGCTATCACTTAACATGAAGGGATTACAAAATTTGGTATAATCAGAAAGGACGAATCCCAATGCAACATGTTTGATATCCTCCATTATTGTTCAGTTTAATAAATAGCAATTTTAGATTTGGCTAAGCACAACTGTCTGTATTGGGAATTAGAAGAAAATATACACAGGAATAAAGAAAGTATTTTACAGTGTAGATGAAGACAAGGTTTTCTTGAGCTTAGCCTCATTTTTTTCATTCTCTAGCATGACCATCTCTGCCTCCTATAACTGTAGGCGACTATAAAATTTAATCATTTGAATTTGAGAGATGACTTGGCAATTAAAATAGTCTAATACGCACAGAGCCTATAATATACTTCTGTTTATATGTAATTATATATCTGTGCCTGTGTATACATACAAATATGCACTTTATACACAAAAATCAGTGTACTGCCTGATGTGTGTTGCTTCTAGCCTGCAGGACAAAGATTACTGATCATAGCTGAAAAGGTTACCTGGATCTGGGCTCTGTTTCCAGCTGTTATATTAGATATTGTCCAGCATGCTTCCTTTTTGATAGATTCTTTTGGGCTGCTTAGCAAGTGCAATAAACTCTGCAGGGCTGAACAATTCAGAATTACCTGAATACAAAAGAAAAAAAACAAAACACCAAACAAACCACAACTTAGTGGAAATTTAGGATAAAGAGTCACAGGAAAAAGGAATATAATGTCTTCAAAATCTAACAAGCATATCCCATCAGACGATCCCAGAAAGTTAAAAAAAACCCAAAAGCCACCACACACAAAACACCCCAACAACAAACCACATAACAAAACAAAAAACCAGTAAGAACTAAGAAATAAATGTTTGCAGGAAAGCTAATTAGCAAAACTACTAATTCAGGTAAGAGATCATGCCTTTGTTATGATTTCAGTGTGACATGAACACAAGAAGATACTAAGTCCATTATGACCAAACAAAATGACAGTATTTTCCCGTTGTCCTGTTTTCTGTATTTTTGTACATTTCAAAGCTCCAACTACTTCCGTTTTCCACATCAGCTGGCACAGTGGGGCAGACTGTTGGCCAGTGACATTATGAATGGGCAACTCTGATTAAAAAAAAAAACTGTAAAAATTTGCAATTTTTTAGAGCCGAAAAGTTGCAGAAAAAGCTGCATTTCCAAAATAAAAATTTTAAGTGCCCAAAGTACAAGAGAAAATGCCCCAGAACAGGGATGTTGCAAGACAGGATACTTAAGTCGTGTGATAGTGAAGGGGTTTTTGACCCTCTGAAAGGGCACAAGAAGATTTAATGACTGAAAAAGGACTTTTTTTTAAATTCCAACTTCTTACAAGTCAGCCAAAAATTGGAAGAGCCTACCAAGAAGCACAGTAGTTTTGCTTGCTTTGGATGGCAAGAGCAGGCAGCTTAGAAAGACAGTGTAAAACAGAATTTTATGAGAAATTCTTCAGTCTGTTTGTAGAGGTCAAAAGGATAAGAGATTGAAGCTGAATCATGGTGATGACTTCTGATCTTGGAATCTGTGGACTGAATTTCCTTGCTTACATCCCCACCCCCCTTCCCAAAACCTTTTTACTCCAAATTAAGATTTAAAATCCAAAGATTATGGTGCAGGATTGTGTCAGGACAAGAAAGATTTATTTTTTTCTTCACACACAGTATCTATGTTTTTAGCCATCGTCAAGCACTGGCAATTATTAATAGTTGGAAATGAGATTAAAGTAAAAACAGGTTTGTTTTCTGAGGTTGTACAGTGAAGTTTTCAGGCAACTGCCTTGTATGTTGCTCATATTCAGAAATGTATCAACTGTCAAAGCTGGGCTCTTCCTTCTGATTAAGGATTTTTATATGCATTCTGTACCCCTCAGCATACAGCATAAGCTACAGGCACAACTATCAAGCTATCCTATTTAAACAGTTCTCTAGAATTATAGAAAAGCTATGGTATGCTCCTCTTAAAAAACTGTGTGCAACAAAAAGTTTAAATATTTTTCTTGAATTAAAATCTAAGATTTATGCATTATTTAATAGCCTGCATTACATGTGATTTAGTGATCCCTTGTGGTTTTATTTTTAATGAAACTATGAAATCACAAAGTGCACCTCAATCATTCTTATGACTGATCTGTAAAACAAATGCCTTTGAAAAAAATACAAGAATGCTTATGCAATTCAGCTACAGAAAAAATAGTGTAACAATCAAAAAATAGTCTTAAACTCCTCCAGCACTAATGATAAGATATTCAGTGTCCTGCTGCTGCTAACTCATCTTTAACTCTGATCTCATTGTCACAAAACAACATAGTTCCTAAGGATACATTTATACAAACCAAAAAATAAGCATTGAAAGACGCCTCAAGATTAGGAACTCGGATTTTAACTTTGGCAGGAAGTTTGGAAGGAGTAATTTAACACTTTACATGGAGAATCATAAGCTTTATGCATCTACACCTCACTGAAAGCATCTTTCTTCAAACTTTTCACACCATCTCACATCTCTAACTGCTACCACTGCCTCCTGGATGTCCATTTCACTGCCCCATTCCCATTCGCACTCACCACTTCTTGATCCAATTTCTGTCATCATTTTGTAGAGTCAACAGCCCACCACAGCAAGCCTCTTTGAGCCTATCACTTCAATCCAATTTGGTTGTGCATTCATCAGACAGCTCTACACCATGAAGACATGCTTTTTAGTTTGTGAACTACAGATGGAGGCCAAGAGTCAGTAGTTTCAAGAGCAGTAGGCTACTCTGTACTTTTCTTCCTCATATTACCAATTGAGCCTCAAAAAAGGGTGTCAGAACGCACAAAGAAGCGGGGAAAAAAGCCTTTAATATAAGATAAAAAGAGATTGCCACCAGCCAGAGGATCACAGGTAACACGTATGCAAGGCATGGACTCTGCGCCCACAGATTTTAAGAATTGGTGGGAGCTGCTGTCTCTTGCAAAACCTACCAAGCAGCAGGATGACAGCCTAGTGCCTCTGAAGCATCAGGTTTCCTGGCTCCCAGCTTAATTCCAATACAGTGGTGGGAACTCACTGCCTCTGACCAATGCTTCTCCAAATATATGCCAAGACACAGCTACATACCATCCAAAATCTGACCAGACACTCGTTTTTGTTATATTCATCATAGACTGTCAACAGCATCAAATGTGACAGGCCTTCAATGGCCCTACCATGGCACATTATTCAGCATAAAATTCAGCCTAAGAGGCAGACTTGCTTTAAACCAACCACAAAAAAAAAAACCAAAACCTCGAAGGATATTGCACAGCTTTATACAAATCCCAGACATGGCTATATAAGAATCACCAGCAGTTCAGGGCTAAACAGAAAAACTATGAAAACCACCACGTTTTGAAGCAACTAGTGTCATCAATCCTCCAATTTCAAACTGCAGAAGGAAAAAGAGCAGGTGCTTGTGAATAGGTTACCACAACTAACAGAAAAATGAACTGCAGTACAAGACAAGAGAATGTGAATCCATACCTGGGTCTGGATATCATCTCCTGTGACTATGTTCCCAACAGCTCGTAAGGCAGGAGATACAACTTTGTAGTCGTTGTGCCTAAAATTACCAAGGAAAGATCTAAGTGTTAACCATCCTGAAGCATCTCCATCTTTACATCCTCAAGGAAGGAACATCCATCAGCCAGAAGAAAACTTCCCTGCTAAACCTGACTCAACTCTCACTATTTGAAACAAAACACTCTGATTTTAAACTAATGGCGTCTTTCTAGTGTTTCTAAATATTTAGGCCTTTAGATATCATTCAGCAGCATAAAAATAAAACATGATACTAAAAGAACACAAGTACTTCTGAGTATAGGCACCCTTGGGAGGGAAAAAGTGATTAGCTTTAACTATGAAACACACTTAATGTAGCACGCACAAGGGCAGAAAATAAGACAGAGGAACACAGATAGAAGCTGTGTTTAACCCATACAGTTGTTTGATCATCTTCTCTCATCATATGTATCCCCCCCATCATTATTAAATCAGGATTGGAATAGGAAGGGTGAAGTAAGGAATTTTTTTCTCAAATGAAAACACTTATTTATAAAATGGTACCTTAGGTAATACATTCTATTTGTTAATCCAGCATAAGATTTGCTCTAATCTTAAAAGCCTTAACATCTTTTTTTACATACATCACTGAAAACCATTATTTCTTATTCTTAGGTAACTGAATGCTCCATGTTCTCCTTAGACCTGAAGAAATGGCTCTCAACAAGGCCAGCCTCCCTGACCCCAACTCCCACAGCTACACTTCACCGACCAAAGCGTGCATATACTCTTCTACAGTAAGGGTTTAGAAAGTTATTTACATTTCAAGTCCCTGGTACTGTCAATTCTAGTAAATTTTACACTTCTATCTTTGACATCCTTCAGCAATTTCATTGGTAGGTAATTATAACACGAACCTCAATGGCACAGAGGAAATTCCAGCATGTATTATGGATTTTACAAAAATGCAGCTGTTAGATGAAGGAAAAAAAATCTCTTAAGAAACAGCAAAACTAGTACAAGAAAAGTTCCACTGTTTCTGTTACTGGTGACAAATAGAGAAGACTGAACACAAGTAAAATTAAAACTCAAATCTTGCTTTTGGAAATAACTACATTTCAAGACAGATCTAATTAAACTTCCTATTGCTGGAACCTTGATTTTAGGGAAAAGAGTGGATAGTACATTTGGTCAGAACAAATTTCTTACATCAGCAATTCCACAAGTCTTCTGCAGACTCCTGCATCAATCACAGCCTGGATTTTGTCATTGGGGCCATCAGACAAATAGGACAAAGCCCAGCAGGCGTCAGCTAATACATCTGTATCATTGACAAAGAGCAGCCAGGAAAGTACGCTAAGACAAGGTGAAACCTGTAAGACATTAACAGGAGATACATACATTGTGCAATTAAAAGGGCCAGAAGATCTATTAACATGTCAGTTAATTTTGTATGTGACACATAGGACTAGGCACTGGTATCTCAAGGTTTAATACTCAGGAAATTCCAGAGCTAGGAAGCACTTCTATGCAGGGCTGTAGCTACACAAGTACAGAGGAGCACATCAGCAGAAAAGCACTATGAGAATTCTTCAGCCTCTTACAGTACAATGTCTGGCAACTTAAACTCATACTTGTCTGCTAAGGTGTGCCATATGCTGCACTACAGCAGCCAAGACGTACGTACAGTTTTGTTCTGCTGTGGGACGGTCACCTCGTTTTCAGGAACAGTAACAAAAAGCTAGGATGCAGCTATATTAAAACAGGGGTTGTGAACATCTGCCCAAAGGGCTAAATACATTCAAAAACTTCATCTGTAAGAAGCCCGTACATTGTTTCAGATAAATTCTGAAATATTTCTACTATTTAAGTTTCACCACCCTTATTGCTTATTTGGCTACCACCACCTCACAATAAATTTCCTTTCAAACATCTCTTACCTTGGCAAAATCTGGAGGAGGATTTTTCCCTCTGCAGAGGTTGGATAGAGCCCATACAGCATTTCGGGTCATAGTGAGACGGTTCTGTTTTGAAAGCAATCTAAAACAAATCAACAAAAAATTCCAACCTTGGTTTTTAAAAATCAGAGCCAGGCAACCCTGTAGGGTCAGCTGCGTGAATCATTAAAATAAACTCAGGCCTACATTTTAACATACACTAGGGCAAAATATGCTAGGGTTTTGTTTTTTTCTAAAAAAATATGTCCCGAGGAAAATCATGCTTGATGTCTGGATACCAACAAATGCTAGGCACATGAATCCTGGTATCCTGGCAAGAACAATAACCACTACACTAGAAATGTGTTTATTTAATTGCTTAGATACTAATGTGGCAGATTAACAGTCAAAAGGTAAAAGAACTGTGACAGAATTACTTTAAGTAGAAGGATGTGCAGGCAGGTAGTTTTGCAGAGTGGTCTCTTTGCTGAACTGCAATTTTATGTCAGTCTCAGACTATCAGCCCCACTTTTACACTTTCATATGTTCACTAGTGAAGAAGAACAAAACTTATCCTCAGAAAATGCATATAATCAGGTGTCCTGGTTTTGGCTGGGACAGAGTTAATTTTCTTCCTAGTAGCTGGCATTGTGCTGTGTTTTGGATTTAGGATGAGAAGAATGTTGATAACACACTGATGGTTTAGTTGTTGCTGAGCAGGACTTACACCAGTCAAGGACTTTTCAGCTTCTCATGCTCTGCCAGGTGCACAAGAAGCTGGGAGGGGGCACAGCTGGGACAGCTGACCCCAACTGGCCAAAGGGATATTCCAGACCATATGATGTCATGGTCAGCATATAAAGCTGGGTGAAGAAGGAGGGGGACATTCGGAATGATGTGTTTGTCTTCCCAAGTAACCATTATGCATGATGGAGCCCTGCTTTCCTGGAGATGGCTGAACACCTACCTGCCTGCCCATGGGAAGCAGCGAATTAATTCCTCGTTTAGCTTTATTTGTGCACATGGCTTTTGCTTTGCCTATTAAACTGACTTTATCTCAACCCACGAGTTCTCACTTTTACTCTTCGGATTCTCTCCCCCATCCCACCATGGGGGAGCAAGTGAGCAGCTGGGTGGTGGTCAGCTGCCGGCCAGGGTTAAACGACATCAGGTTTAGGGTTTCCCAAACATTCAAGACAGTCACATATCTCACAGCAAGCACCATTTACAGAATTTCCATGCACCCTGGCTCCAGTCCTGGCATATGAGAGCCTTGCCCATGGGGCTCCTGTTAGAACATGATTCTACAGACCACCCCCAAACCAGTCTCTTTCTGCAGTTGTTACAGGGTGGCATCCACACACCAGCTGCAGGGTTCAACTTCTGCTCCATTAAGACACAGGAAGCCCAACGATGTGATGAACTGCAAAACTGACACCTTCATGAGATGTGCATACCAAAACTGCCCTCTCACATTAGGACTATCACACTGACCAAAGCTGCGTCAGCTACTGTTACACTGCAAGTCCCCTTATGTGAGATCAATCCTAGCACTGACAAAGATGTCTGTGGAGCTGGTTAATTAAGTCAAACACACTCTAAACAAGGCATTTTCCTGACAACTTAGAAATGACTAACCACAGTGCTCTTTGGCTCAGGAGAAATGCAGCAGGGCAAGACCTAGTTTTTCCACAACTGTAATAACTCAGTTTTTCTCATCTCTGAGAACTCTGTCTTTATGAGAGCACTGGAGAACTCCACTGCTGCAAACAGAGTCCACAAAGGACAGAGACAGAGTAATCCTAATTTGGACATGACTACACAAGATGGTGTCACTGTTTCAGCAATAATATGGTCCTTCAGCAGAGGACCATCAAGATAATTAGCAGTCTAGAGAAATGACACATGACAGGAGGGTTAGAAACCTGGATTCTTTCAGCCTTAGAAGGAGACTGTGTAAGGGGATATGTAACTGCTACCTACAATTTAACTGGTGGATACAGAAAAGAGGAAGCCAGGTCCTTCTCAAACGTTTGCAGTGACAGGGTAAGAGGCAACTATCAAAACGTAATACATAAAAAAATCCTGATTCAGTATCAGAACATTGCTTTTCACCACGCCATGGTCAAACACCGCAACAGGTTGCCCCAGCTAGTTATGGAATCTATCTTTGACATTCCAAATTTGACTGGCTAAGTAGTTGAGCAATCTAATCTGATCTACCTGCTATGAAGAAAGGCTTTGACTAGCTGACCTCCAGAGGTACCTTTCAACTTTAATTATTCTATGACTCTATAATAAGTCCAGGCATCCACCCACTCTGTAGAATAAAATAGTTCCAGCTTAGCCACTCCTAAAACATGTTTCCATTTTAGTGCCATTACAAAAGTGGTTCAGGAGCCCTCATTAAAAAGTCTGATTAGTCCACAATAAAAAAAATCACTCTTATTCTTCAAGGCAAAAACCAAACTTCAGTCTTCTCACACACTCAAGCAAAATTCTGGAAAACATTAAAACAGACTTACTGCAATAAAGGGGGCAGGATATTACAGTCCAATACATAGTCTCTGCACATAGTGCTGTCTCCAGCAATGTTGCCAAGGGCCCATACTGCCTGCAATGAAAAACAGCATAGTAATTGCTTTTGTTCTCACAATTCAACCAGTTTAGTGTATGTATTAGAGTGGGAGATACTCTGTTCTCACTGTTAGATCCTGGACAATGTATAGAAGGGGAATGCATTGAGTATTGCATATATACACCCAAGCTCATTATATTATTCAGGAATGTTTACATAGGTCTAAGAGGAATACCAAAACAGTCAACATGTATGTCTCCAAAGACTTTGCAGGCGGACATAACCTTGTTCTGTTCACAATATAAGAGATGAGCTTATTTCCTCAGGCTTAGTATACACTTCTCCTGGTTCAGAACTGGTTCAAGTCTAGATGTTCATAGCACAGGTCAAGCAAGTTTGTATCTACCCAAAAACATTTACGTGGAACAGTCTGTATTAGTATTTCCTAAGAAGCCATAAAAGCATGCATTGTTTATAGAGTCATATTAAGAATGCTGACACCAACTAAGATGAAAATGAGGGTCTATATGCAACATAAACCAATATTCAGAATCAAAGAGTTCACATGGGCATTGGCATGTATTCTTTAAGAGAAACCTACACAAGACAGAACCAGTGTTGCCTATTAAGATATATGCATGGCAAATATATGCAGGTATTTTCTCCCTTGCACATCAGTACCACTGTAACTCTTCATTTTGAGAAAAAACAAAATCTAAAATACCAGACGATAATTAAAGCAGCCTGAAATCCATCTTCTGTAATATGATGAGAATAAAAGATATAATTGGTTTTGATTTATACGTTTGGGTCAAGTGATGTTTTTGATATCACTGTCCACTAGTATGAGAGCTGTAACTGAAAAAAAAGTATAAAAGCCATTTTATGAATTCCATGCAATTTACAGACAGTATTTTGTCACACAAGAAGGTGTATGCAGCTCATGTTTGCTATTTACTTCAAGTTAGCAGAGGGCTCAGTGTCATATCATATAGATACGTGTATCTGCTTATTTGGCAAGACCCATACTATGTCTACACAACCACTGGAAATACTTCCAATACAGCACAGAAAGAACAAAAGCAATCCTAATTATCATGGACAGTAGCTGAACATCCTCCCCAGATTTCTTTTCAGTTGAAGACCGTGTATTTATTTGCCGTAAAATGTATTACAGCACCTGTTTCTCCAACTGAATATATGCAAGTTCCCCACACAAAAGAAACACGTTTTTCTCTCTCTCTACTTGAAATAAATTACTCCTCTAAAAAAATTGACAGAATAGGCCAAATTTGTTACCTAAAGGAAATTCTCAGATAATCTGAATAAACTTATTTATTCATTATCGATACAATGTCAGTTGATTTGTTGCATTAGATTTCTATCGTAACATGCTTTTAAACAGTGGCAAAAAGATGCTAGTTTAAAACACAGACTCTAGAGGCCCAAAACCACTAGCAAATCCTGCAAAATTAATACAGCTAAAACCAGATTCATATACAAAATGTACATACAAAATGTAGTTACAGATGTCAGCTTGCTAGATACAAAATAAAGACTCCTCCTCTCTACCAGTATTACCAATATCACCACAGATGGATCAATCGAAACTGCAAGTTGTTAAGAGACTAGGAGACTATTCTGGGGAAGGATTAGTTTGTTTTCTTCTCCTACTGTTTTCTTCTCCTACTGTTTTCCAGGCTTCTGCTGTCAGCCACTGTCAGAGACAGGGCACCAGGCTGTACTGACCTTTGCTGTGAAACAGCACAGCCATTGCTGCACAATGTCCCCCCAAAACTGATCTTTACCATGAAAACTTATTTTTCATTCCAAATCTTATTGTTTTGCAACTGTTGTGACAATAATTTGTCTGAAACAGCAGTATAACCCTGGGTCTAGCAGCCTCATCAACTCAAGATAGAGAAGGCAGCTACCAGAAAAAATTAGTTTAAGAGACAGAACATATGCCACCTCCTGAAAAACTTCACTCTTTTAGAACTGTAAGAAGCTACACTCGTTACTTACTGCAATACTTGTATTTCTGCAGCAATGAGAAGCCCAAGGAATGAATTAAAGATTTCAGCTGTTTCTAAATAAACTTGCGGATCTTCTAAAAATGTTTAAGGGTAAAAAATGTTAGAATTTGCAATAATTTCCTTTTATTGAACATGTGGGTAACTTTGGACAAATCTCCTTGCCTGGACACCCTTACACACGTTAAAATACCCCTGGAAGCCGTATTTCACTTGTCTGTGGACTTTATTTCTGCCATTATAGCAATATCTATTTTTAGGGTTGACAACAGCGATAATCACTTAATCCAAGAATCCATTCTGACCCTGAATGACAGACTGGTTTTGCAACAGCAAATCTCACATCAAAAAGTCTGACTAGAAAAGTCAAATAACATCTCTACTGCTTTCCCACTTCGATTTTTTTATGGCAAGAGAAGTATGGCCAAGTAGTCTGGTATCACGAGATCTGGTAAGAAAAGATGTTGCAAGAAATCCTTGTAATGCTAATGACTCACAGCACACAAGATGCAAAGAATCTGAGGTATCTTTAGAAAAATATGCAAGGTTTCATTCAACAAGGAAGATGTCTTTCCTTAAGGAATTACTTTATCTCTTCAGATAAGCGAGGAACTTAAGTCAAGCCCATTTAAAATCTTTGCATCAGACACTGCTATAAATACAACGCTCTGTCATGGTCCCCACAGATGACATGTGAACAATGACAAGTGTCTTCAGGGTTTCTTTGTCTGAATAACGCTCAATGATTTCCATTACTTCTTTTGTGCACTCCTCAAGATGCAAATGGCTTGCTTGCCATAACATTTTGGCTGCATTCTACACATCCCAAATGTTTTTATCTTCTTTTCTGGATAGATACAGAGGTAAAAGGATATTTAATTCCATTAAATTTCAGAGTTTATTAGATCCAAAAAATACTTTGACTCGTAAAAAAAAATCCATTTCAGAACTTTCCAATATCTACATCCAGACCTGAAGATGAAAAGAACCTGTAATTCTAAGATTTTAAGTCCAACATTTTAATCAACGTCTTAGGTAGCAAAGTTGTATGTAAACTGAAAATGCAAATGCTGCTTCGTCAATTGACAGTGCCTGGTTTTACACAGCTGTATAAATTTAAATTTATTGCTAGTAGTGGAGCAGGAATTGTTGCAAGCCCCCAGTTTATTTTGCTCGCTATTAAACTCCAGTGTTTTTCCTGCCAGTGCTGGACAACAGGGCTGTCGATAACAGTAACGTGCAAGTTTTGTAGAGTACTGTTGAGCCATATGGTGCCTCCTGTGATTAATCCATGTGCTTTCTGACAACTCTCTACTTCCCCCTGGATTCTGAAGGCTTTCAGCTGTTATTTCATTAGGCCTTTGGATATTTAAACTAAGTGCTAAACCAACCACTAACAGTGTGTAGAGTCTGTGCCTCGTGGTGGAGAAGAAATATTATGAAGTGAGACTCAACACTTTCTCTACTTTTGACAGCTGACTTGAGAAAGAGAGCTAATGTTGGGATGAAGATGGTGAAGATGAGCTTCCATACAAGTGTGATTGGATAAGTGGACACAAGGAAGGATACCAAAAGGCCAGGTTCCTAGGAGGTGATTTCTACTATGCCCCAACACAGAAAACACCTTTCTTTCCGTGGCTGGGATGGTCATAGTTCCGTATTTCTCACATCTCATCCACCCAAACAGAGAAAGTAGGTCATACTCATGCCTCAACTGTTTCTCCTGATTTTGATTACTAAGACCTAGTTAGTAGGACTGCTGATGTAAAAGCCAAACAGAACTTGAGACACCAGACTCACAGGTCACCTCTGCCAAACAAACGACAGTTACCAAAAAGAATAGCAATGCAACTAGAAATGGATACTGACGGGAAAAGCGTGTGGGTTGCTTTAGCCAAAACCACACATGTTCCCAAAGGAGAACAGGGCAGCTGGGGATGCTCCTACCACCAGCTGTCCAGCAGAGCACAATGACACGTATCTGTCACTGTGAGATGATCTCAATCATCTCAGAGTGTGTAATACCTTGTATGTTTTTTGAAGGAAATTCAATGTTCATCAAGGAAACCCAAGCTGACATCTGGGTTTTAAATACCTCAGCAAGGGCACTCAGGAGAATACTGCAGCTAAGACACTGCTGAAGCTAGATCAACCTTAAGCATGTCTAAAGAACTTCAATGGAGCCCTTCCTTATCAGTAATTTCAGGCCAACATATCTAAATTTCTAGATGTCTTTTGGAAGAAAAAATTGTGATACATGGAAGACGACTAGGACATATGCCACTGACTAAATCTAAAAATCAGTACACCAAAAGCAGAAGGGGGGTGAGGGATGTCGCCAAGGAGTTTTTCATAAATAACGGAAACGTAGCTTCTGTAATAAACTGTGTTTCTTTGGTGGGAAAAATGGATGCCAAATGGTTTGACCATCGATCACAGGGGATGACTGAGATACAATGCAAACAACAAAAGAATTAAAGGATAGTAGGGTAATTAAATGTCAGCCTGCATAGCTTAATGTGAAACAGATCTTGTAAAAAGACACAAGATATAATTGCATTCAAATACATGTTTAACAAGCATAGGTATAAAGATTCCCTCACACTGACTTCTGTAAAACCTCTGATTTAGAATCACAACAAACTCAGAAACTAGCATATGCAAAAGAACAGTGCAACACGTTAGATTAAAATTGGCTTATAAATATGGAAAATAACTGCTGGAAAAATCATGATCAGATAAGGTAAAACTGGTATCTGTTCCTAAGGCATTGCTAAGGGAAGTTTGAAATAAAAGATAAATTCAGTGGTGTAAGTCTGTAAGACTTACTGTTAAGACAAAAACAGTGGATAATGATTAGTCAGTAAGCCAAGTTATATTATTAAATATTGGTTTTTAGTTTATGCTATGATAGATATTCAAAATTATATTACCACTCACATTTCCTACTACAGAATTACTATCCCACTCAGCACAATGAATGGCTTACTAAACACACCCTTCAATATTTCTTTTTCTCTTCATCCTGTACCATATGGTTGTAGGGCTAGCTTTTGGCCTATCTGCCCTGAACATGCCCTGAGAAGCCCATATCTGCTCAAAACACAGACCTAACTACAGAAGTCACTTGCAAAAGTGCTGTGTTGTCCTCAACTACAAAACAAAACGCAAATATTTCACATTAGATATTAGGCTGTGGTTTTTTGAATGCTTATTTACTGAAAACTGATATAAGCAAACTATCCAGCATCAGACACTACCTGGTCGATAAATGTATCTCAGACAGCTGTAATTGTGTTAATCATGAGAACCTCTTCACTTTTCTCTCTTTCATTCACTACAATGTGTTCCAACTTTAAGAAACAGGGCCATAGTGTGACAAATAAAAGCCTCCTTTACTACCCGCTGATTTGTTACCAGGCAACAATCTGTACATATACTAAAGGAGATTAGAGTCATCTGGAAAAATACTATGCAATTGTGTACTAATGCCACCCTGTAATGCAGACATTCAATAGCTAACATTTAAATGCTTAATGCTTTTAATTTTTGTTTTAGTAAATATTATGGTGAAGTGTTCGGGTTTTTTAAAAGCTGTCGGAAACCCAGAATTTCTTTCATGTTGCCCTGCCTTAAACACAAAGTCAGCCACGAGCAGGGCTGCAACCTCTAGACCTGCAGCACAGGAACCCACCATGAAAAGGTATAGGTAACACTCCACTGTAGTACATTTTCCTTCTTTAGCGCAGCTTACTACAGAGCAATTTGTAACTGGCATTTAAAGACTTACTGGTAACAGAGAAATCATGGATTCAGCACCTGAATTACACAGAAAAATATTATCTGGTAATTATAACCCACTCTGCCTGCCTGCAATCTGAACTTTAACATGTCAGCAGTTTATTAGAAGGCAGAGGGGGCAGGAGACAGATAAACTACTTAACTGTGGCCCCTAAGCTCTTCTGTTAATTCACACATCTTAAGGCAGAAGGCTGCACAACTCATTCTAAACAGGTTCGCTCTTCCCACCTGCTCTCTGAACATCAGCAGGGATGGTAACAACAACCTAATAAAAAAAACAGGTTAGCTCTTGCACAGAAGATCATTAGGAGCAGAAAAAACGGAGTAGCCCTTACCACACTCAAAGCACCAATCATACTGCAGGAACAGCACTGTATAAGTGACTGTAGAATTTGGAAAGTAATGCCACCAATTTCAACCCCCCCAAAAAACAAACTCCAAAAAGCATTGTATAGCTAAGCCTGGATGGATTTTCACATGGGCAGAACATAGCATTTATCTGCCATTTTGGCAAGCTCCCTATCACGTTTCTAGTTTCTACAAAGACTCTCTTCCTCAAAGAAAGCTAAAAAAAAAATTGATAAAAAAATTACTTATTTCCTTTAATATAATTTTCTCAAGCACCTGAATTTAACTTCTCTTAAAAAACCTTTTCCAAGATAATTCAGCCTGAGACAGACCATTGAAAATGGGAAGTTGTGGAGTGAAAGAAATAGAAAGCTATAAGCAACTGTGAAAAAAAAATAAATCTGTGTCTTGTGGAAAATGTTAGGCACCTTTAAGTACAGGTGATACATTCTGAGCCAGCTATAAGAGAGAAAGGCAAGTTACACAACGCAATCCAATGCTTATGAGTCGGGACTCCTCCAAACATGCATCTCAATACAGCCAAACGCAAGGTCAGACATCTAGGAACAGAGAATAGAGGTCACACTTACAGGATGGAGAACTGAACCCTGGTAGTCAGTGATTCTGAAAAGAACAATGGATCATATTGGATAATCAGCTTAACCTGAGCTCACAGCCAGCTTCTGTGGCAAAGAGTCCCCAAAGACGTCTTGGATATTTACAAACCAAAGTATCAAGCAGAAATTAAAATAAGGTACTATCTCCGCTTTAATTTACCACCACAACAAATTGAAACAAAAAAATGTTCAGAAAGGAGTCACAAAAAAACCAAACCAACTGCCACAGAAATGCCTTCATAATGAAAATTCAGAGCTTAAATTCATTTGCTCAAGAAAAGCTTAAGCTACGGACTGTAAGTAGCTATAGGAAAAAACAGATTACTAATTGAGTAGACAATGAAACAAAAGCAAATACCTGGACCCAAAGCTAGTCAAATTTGTACAGTAAAGGTACATGCTTTCAAGTTAGGATTAAGATTAACTGAAACTCTAGTTGTTAACATGATTCATATTTCATCACCCTAAGTCTTCAAAGCAAGATTATAGGTCTGAAATACATCCTTATTCAAACACAAGTTATGGCCTCACGCAGAAATTACCGAGTCAAATGTTTGGTCTGTGCTTTACACTGATCCCTTTGGGACTTAAAGAATATTCATCTACTCTGTAAGGAATGTAGAGAACAAACTATAATTTCCACTCATGCTTTATCTTCAGGAGAAACAAGCACGAAGTTTCCATCTCTAAAGCAATTTTTTAAACAAGGCTTCTTGAATTCCTCAATACACAGAAAAATATTAACCCATTAGAGATCAAAATGCGTTACCTCATTGGCTGTGGTTAAATATATCATTTCCAGAAAAAGAAAAATACAATACTTGCTTAGATATCTTAACACATACTGGTAAAGGAACTGCTGTGCAAAACTGCAAAACACTAAATTTCCACTAAAGGCTTTCTTACAGGATAGCCTTGTTCCTCAGGGGAGGAAAAAAAAACAAACCACACCACACAAAACAAACCAATCCAAACAAACAAAACTAAAAACCAAAAAAAAAAAAACCAAACAAAAAAACCTCCAACTCCACAAACCACCACACATACACACAAAAAACCCAACACCATTCTTAATCTTTACCTGTTCCTGTACATCTTCAAATTCTGAACTAAGCAGCTCTATGAAGATGGGGACAGCTCCTGCTTGGATCACTATTCGAGTCTGAAGGGAATTTCCCGAGGCAATATTTGTCAGCACCCACGCAGCTTCAAACTGGAATACAAAATACAAAAGAAAGTTTACTAGGAGCCTTCTGTGCCACACCAAAAATGAAGACTAAATGCCTTTTTAAAAGACGCTTAAAAGACAGAAAGAATCAGCATCAGGAGAGCATGAGCTATTACTAATTAACACAGACAATTTGCAAAGTAAGAATCAGAATCATAGAGTTAAATTAAAATTATCAGTATCACTTTAAATCAAAATTTGCAGAAGTTCTTTCTTGAGAACAAGATCAGGCTTGCTGTGGCTTTTCAAATATTTTTTGCTATGAAATTGTATTACCTTTGGTCTGTTTTACTGCCTTTCCTTACTGGCTAAGAACCAATACACAAAAAAGGAGTCTTCCCACAAGACATCCGATACCTGCATTCACTGAATCAGCAATTATATTTCTGAAGATGCACGAAGACAGACACTATCAACATCGTTTGACAAAACTTGATGGATATAAAGCAAATAAAGGTCATTAAAAAACCAAACAGGAAAGGAGATTTGGGAAAAAAAAACAAAAACAAAAAAACCCACACAACTTTGTGATCACAATCTGGTAGAACTCTGCAACTACAGCAGAGTACTACATCTCTCCAACTCTGGTGATCAGTATTGCTGCCAAGAGTTATTAGCGTATGATGTTTTTATTCAAGACTTGAAGCAAAACTGAGATCCTGAATTAACACTTTGCATCTTTTGATTTAACTGCTTTTGTTAATTTATTTTTATTTTAATCTCAGCTTGCAAAAGCTGAAATGCAAAATTTTAACACTATCTGATACAGACCTCCGAAAATACAGATTCTAGAAATCTAGATTTTGGTAGATTTCTGCATGCTTTTCAGTCCAAAAGTTATTGCACTACAATAGCAAATTTAAATCCTATTAGATACATTCAGAATCTAGAGAATGAAAAGACTGCTAAAAGTTGAATAAAAGGCAAAAGTCAACAAACAATAAAAATGGAAAGTTGTATACTATAAATGACCGATTTTGACATTACTAATGAATTTTAACAATCTGGCAGTATTCCAGTGAAAATCCTGACATACTTTCCAAGACTAGCTATCTCTGAAGAGCAGCAAGGACTTACATTTAGGATTTAATCATAAAAGCAAATCGTGCTAAGGAGATGCACAGAATACTGAAATGGGACTGAAATAAGAACTCAACAATTAAGCCCAGGCTGGTAAGGCTTTTAAGTGTTATTAATGACTAGACTTCAGTTTTAAAAATATAATTAATCCTGCCCTCCTGACCAACTAAAGGAGAAATTATCTTCCAGTAAGATGTGATCAGAATGAATGATTCCAAAATACATCATTGTAATACACAAAGAGTATGGGCTGCAATAAAGCAGAAACACACGACACCAAAACTGTGAGACTAATCATTAATGAACTAGAAGCAAAACATTCAGGCCAGAGCTTAAGGCAAACACAAAATGTGCTTGCTTTCCTGTAATTTTACTTTCTCTGAAGTGAGTATCCAGTGTTCTGTGATACAGTATAACACAATTATTAGCCATCTTTCACAGAGGTTTCTTACACATATTGTAGAACTTGCCCTTTGGCTTCCTAACGGATGCCACCCAGGTTGAACTATTCAAAACTCGAGAGACTCACACTCTTTGCAGTCATATACCCATAGTGGAGAAGAAACACTATGCATAAACAGATTAATCAAATTTAGGACCAAATAGCAGGTACTTCTTGCTCAAATCTATACTTTGTTTCAATTATATATAAATTAAGTTTTGATTATGAGCCAATCATAAGATCTCCCCATCTTTTATGGAACAAAGTTCTGTTAAACTGAGCTCTTCCCAACATTTAACTAGAATCAAGGGTGAATGAGATGATGCCCTTGTGTGAGCACCACTTAACATTTAGGACAGTGTAAGTTACAGAAAGGTTAGCTGAGTGACAGCTTCTCTCCTCCCTCTCCACTGTGAACACCTGATGCTCCAGGATGCATAAACTAAGGAACAGCCACATGCAAGCAGCAAAGGATAGAAAAACAAAATACTTCATGATAATTAAAGTTAATTAACAGGAAGAAAACCTCATCCAAGGGATGATCTTGGTATCTGTGTGGTATCTTTTGACATTTCTCTCTCCATCACAAAAAGATTTTGCACAAGACAAATTTACTTGTTCTCATGTGGTTTAAGTGATCATACAGAAGATGGGAGCTTTTTAAAGTCTTGAAATCACTTGAGTAAAATTGGACAGAGGAATTCCAGACAAATTAGGCCTTCCTACCACTGATATCAGAAGCTCAGTTTTTACTGGATATGCCACTGACAACACACAAAAAAGAAAAACAGAGCACAAAGTCACATAAAGTACCAAGTTCATCAACATGGAAGTGTTTCCATACTCAGTCCACCATACAAGTACCTATAATATCTGAGCAAAAAAAATACTTCATTGTTTCCAGAATGAGTTGAAAATCGTTTCCTTCTACAGCTAGGCTAGAGTCAGGAATGCTGAATGGGAAGCTCAAAATCTGCGCCTGTGCCAAGGAATACTTTTAGAAACATCGACAGAGTAAAAACAAGTATTAAAAAGTGAGGTCAAGAGGAACTTCCTAACTGACCACAGCAAAAAGTTCTACCTGCAGACCCTGAACTGCCAAGCAGGCAGACAGATTTGGCAAGATGAAGGAAAATTAAGCAGTTGGAACAGAATAAGAGCAGCAATGCATTCGGGTTTATATTTTCAGTGCTTTGTTACAAACTCTTTAGGACAAGCTTGGAAGTTTCAACTTTGACTGATTTTTGCTCTTCCCATGTAAAAATCAATACATATTACACCAGTAAGGCCATGAGAATTTGGCTCAGTCTATAATTGCTTTTGAAGTTTTTTAAACTAGAGATGTATCTGCATTTGATGAAGCGTCCTCTACCCTTATTTTCCCTTCCTATTCAAATATGTCCTTCAAATATTAGGAGCTTATCTCCCCTTGTCTGTCTGTCTTAGGCTTCCATGCTAGAGCCTTATAAGTAATAAAAGGCATTCCATTTTTTTAATATCAGATCACTTACAAACTCTCCACTGGACTTGCAAACCAATAATCTGATACATACTCTTAGTAACTCTGTCCACAAACTCCTCAACGGTAGCTAACAGACCTTTGGAATTCTGTGGATATCAATTTGAAAAGTAATTCCTATAAATGATACTTTTTTTCTTACACAGTAGAGAAAAGGTATCCATTTTTTGCATATCTCCACTCACTAAAATTTGGATTTCACATGGCATTAGCAATTTTGGTGCCTTATGCATTTTGAAAGAACATTGATTCTAACCTATGTATTGTATTTAACAGTTACCTGTTAACATTTTTTTCTTTTACTAGATGATTTGTTTTCTTTCATTTTCTACTAGCCTAGAAGAACTCTGACCAGAAAAAAGGACAGCTGGAAGTGAGACAAGAAGCTAGTCCAATACAAACTAACCACCACTGTAGCAGACATAATTTAGTTTTTCAAACCAAAGCAAGTAAGTTTCAAGGTTTCTATGTTTATCATTGTGGATTTTAATTCTAATTTTAAATGTTTTAATTTAATAAAAAAATTAAGTCATAATTCTAAACATTTAAAACTGTCTTCAATTAGTACGAAGACAACAAACCCTGAAGTTCAGTTTAATAGCTTTTTATCTGTTGAGGTCCAAACTTCAAACTGTTTTTGTTACATGACAAAGTGTTAAAGACCCCATCCTAGCAATCACACAATGCAACTCAGAGACGTCTCACTCTCTCTCGTGTCCCCAAAGGTTTTGCTAAAAACCCTGAAGATAAAATAGCTTTTTTAACCTAGTGAAGAAAAAGAGAGGAAGGACAGCTAATTAAACAAATCACTGGAGTTTTTTTCTAACTAATTTGAATCACCAAATGCCTTCATAATGTAGGAAGATCGATATATTTATATTTGTATACCTGTAATGTACAATTTTCTTTTCGTTTGAGGAACTCCACAAACCTGGCCACCACTCCTGGTGTGCTTATGACTTCATCTATTGGAGGATTTGGTTCTATTTAAAATAAAAAGCAGAGTTAGATACATTCATTTCTTTGTAGAGAAATTCTCAAATTACTGCATCAAAATAATATCCAATGACATGCTGACGACTCTTTTCTGATAGTGTTCTTTTTCTACAATACTGCTTTACCTTTAGTAAAAGGCAATGGATTCCTATCGGTCACCATAAGACAACTCCAGCTTGAATTTTGAGGTAATGAGGTAACATGATCCAAAACACTAATGCACTCAGGCAGACCAACTTCACAGCAGCAGTTCTGTGAAGTCACTCTGGCATGCACACATGCAGACAAACTTTGGCATATCAGCATATTTGAACCATAGAGACACTGCCTATAATATTTAAAATTACATTCAAGAGTAGACATCACAACTGCATCACTTAGAAGTTATATAGATTTCAAAAAAGACGTGACTATTACATACACTTAGCTAACATTTTCCAAAACAGAGCTTCACCCAGAAATTTCTGCATGAAACTCAATCTTTATTGCTGTCGAAGTAAAAACATATGCCAGGGATGCCTCTACATTTTTCTCCAGGTAATTTCAGCTCTTACCTTTAGAAAGAAGCTTTCGGAATTTCTGGGTGGCTGAAAGCTGCTGTTCTGGACTATTGGAGAAAATCATCTCAATCATATCAGAGGTGATGACTGCACTCTAGGATTCGGCAGGGGAGACAGAATGAGAGTGATAGAGAGCAAGAGGAAGAAGAAAATCTGGGATTAGTGGTAAAAAGGATACAACATTTGCTAAATTGGTACCAATTTTATCTCTTGAGTAAAAACTTATATAAGGCCAGTATGGACAACAAATGAGTCCTCATATATGTACATCTACATAAGCAGTATTATTCTTAAATGTACTCTTTCTTCTCTGGAAGCCAAAATTCAAATTTTACTTCAGCTATGGCAAGAAAATTACTCTTCAAAACCTCTCACTGGTATTCTCTCCCCTTTTTTTCCTCTCTCTCCTCCTCTAAAATAAATGTAAAATTGTCAGCTTCAACAAAAGGTAGTTTAAATTAGAATAGCAATTACTGTTATGCAAGAACACGACTTCAATTATGCTGTTTAGATTTCTGCAACATGTACATTTTGAGTCACTCTCTTACACTGTCATTTCTAGAAGAGTTGACAAACCTAATGCTTGTCATAATCAAACAAGAGCATTAAATTTTCCATAATACCAACAATTTCCACTAATACAGCTAAATTAACTCAGCAACCTTTTTATACCAGGTACAATCTGACATTCTGTTCATCACACCTGTAAACCCATGTAAAGAAGCATAAGGGAAGTCAGACTTTTTCTTCCACTTCTAATCTAAATCCTTAGACAGATCTGATCCAAACCCTCAGATAGATAGGGAGACAGATGACAGTGCTGAAAATACTTAAGCTTTGTCTGTAACAGCTAAGAGCTCCAACTGTTAAGACCCTGAACTTAATGATATTTTTAATAGTAAACTTTATAATGGTAGTATCTATCTCAATTAGATAGGCTCCTTTCCTTTTTACTATTTAATAATTTCTGTGGAAGCTTATATGAAATGAATAAATAGTATTTAGGACTTGTCTGACATTTAAAGACTATCTTCAAGTGTAAAAGAATATATTCTATTAGTGATCTTGTTTATAGGCATGTCTCTCTTTCTCAGTAATTTTCAAGGCAGGTATAACCACCAATAGAAACCAAACCCAGCCTGTTTCCTACAGAAAAATCATTTGCATACTCTGAATACACACACAAGTGTGAAGATCAGCGGTCAAGACTAAGTAAGGACTGTGCTTTCCTTAAACCTCTCTGTTATAGCCTGAATCCCTTACCATTTTTTTTCTAGGGAGAGGACTGTGGTAAAGAAACAGGGAAAAAGCATAAATTTCTAATTTCCACTAAAAGTAGGATGAAATTCCAGCTTGCAAAGGAGTTTAAGGACACATGCAGATAGGTAAGCTAGGTCTAGCTGTGTTTCCAACACCCTTGCTACAAATGGTGCCACTTGAAAGCCTGCTAACAAAGATTTCCACTGAGACCCTTTTTACTTTGTAAATTGCAGTAACACAATGCCTGGTTTGTACTTTCATGTCTCAAGCATTATGAAATTCAGATTACAAACCACGAACAACTCTGGGCAACAGTTGATAAAGTCACTTATAACTGTGAACATCAAAACCAGGAAGCAATCAACCTGCCAGGAACAATGACATTTTATTTAAAGTTCTTGAAAACATATCCACTGAGCGACCACACACTCCATCCATAACATTTTTCTCTCATATAATCTGTTTCTGGGCAGTCCACTGAGTCAGGTGGTTAAGAGCTCTTTCAACGACATTTTCCACCTGTTTCTGGAATTCCGTTCCCCTCAAGTCACTACATGACAGGTCTGCTCAGTTTCAACAAACACTGTATTCCTTTCTTGTGACTTACAGAAGTCATCTCCATGTTGTTCATCTGAGCCTCATGGAAGCCACCATCCGACATCACTTCCTCCTCCGCTTCTTCCTCAGCTGTTGCAACATTTCGGCGTTTAAACAGCTAAAGAAATAAAGCAGTGAATATATATTATATAGCCAACATATACATAGCATGTCATGTTAGGGTGCAATAAAATGACATACGCTATCACCTGAAAGAAGCTAGAATACTGGCTACAGGACTCCTCTCAACAGTAAATGGAGAAAGTTTAGTCATGGAGTAAATGAAAAACAGCAACGTGCTAGCATATTGGTTCCCAACATTTCTGGAAAATCCTTACTGATATTCCCTTCTCTTCTTCACCATCCCCCTCCATCTACGAGCTATCACTAGCTTCCAGACAACTGCTTTCTTGCAACCGAGTAGCACAGGATGTTGGGGCCCAAAGACTTGAAAAACTGCTGTGTGTAACAGATCTTTGTAGAACACCTGCAGAGGCTGGGCTAATTGAGTTACTGTGGCAGAGAGGGTTATGGAGAATGATCATGTGGGATTGGTCTAAAGAAATCATACTGGGATGAACAGGATTTGGTTACTACCACTTAGAGAAGATACCCAGTTTGATATGTCATGAGGCTACAGCTTCTCCCCTTAATCCAGCTGCCTCATTGGAAGAAATATTAGCAATGACAAGATGGGTTTGGAGGTATTGCTTGGCCTGTTGAGTTCCGGAAACAAGAATCCAGCATCAAGCCATGTCAGATTTGCACCACTTGCAGACAAGCAAGACAGAGCCCTGACACAGACCTGCTGTTACTCTTCTCTCCAGAGGAGACGGGGAAGAAATACTACACAAAACTGCTACGCCTGTAGCAACCCTAGGTCACCAACAGGCATCCCTATGGAACGCTATTCCTTCTAAGCTACTGTATGATGTGCCCACTCAAGCTCAACAACCATGTGCTCAAATACAGTCTTAAACTAAAATTTATACATTGCCAAGTTACAAGAAAATTCAGAGGCCTGAGGTTATTTTTATGGGGATGTTCAGCTTTAAAAAAAAAACCAAACACAAAAACCAAAAAATGGGTAATTTAAACAAACTTCCATGAGCTATGTGCCAAATACATAAAAGAAGTACCTGCACAAGGTCTGCAATTGTACAGCTGCAGACTCTGCTTGCAACTCCACTTCTGCTCCACTGTTAGTCTCTGCTGTTAGTCCAGCTAGGACTAACAGTTTTCCTCAACAGAAGGAAATACTGCCACACATTTTATCTAGCAAACCTGCAGTAATCAGGTCCAAGGGAGGTCAGAGGCACAGATAATTAGGAAAATGATGAGTCACTTTCTGTCTTTAGTAACAGCTTTACAAATAAGACCGATGACATTCTGTGCTACCAGTAGTCTGGAAGTGCTACCTGCAGATACTAAGCACAATCAACAAGTATTGCAATTCTGTCTCAGAACTATCCCCTGCTTTTCCTTGAAAGCATGTGGTATTGACACTGTGAAAGCCATATTAAACAGAACAGATTACATATGGACCTACCATTCCAAACACAAGCATATTGCCATCTTCATTCTAAATCCAGAAACCTCAACATTATTGGAAAAGGCTTCGTTGTAACTTTGTTTGAAATTGAACCAATCCTTTAAAGCTTCCAGTGAACACAACTAAGAACAAAAGGAAGAACTGTTCTGTGCTACCTGTTTTTATCAGAAGATGGTTTTCATCACGTCTTATCACTGCTGCAGTTTCCTGATTAAACCTGCAGAGCACCTGCCACTTTGCAATACAAATGAAGCATTAAGAACTAGCAAGACACAAGCAGGTAGAGAAGCTTCATTTCCAAGCATTTTTCTCAATGATTTTGCTTACAACACATACTAAATCCACTACGCAATGTACCAGCCTTATGGGCATAAACATAGCGTCAACTTTTCTAAGTTCATAAATTAACTGAAATTTAAAAACAGAAAACTGAGAAGAATCGGTTCAACAAATTATTTCTTCCCTCAACAAAATCATTACTGCAACTTGTAAGGACTTGATCAGATCTTCTCCTCCTCCTATTCTAGCTGCCATATTTCCTTCCATTTCAACCAAGCTTGCCACTCTCTGAACAGAGATTACAGCCACCACAACTCAGGTAGCGAAAGAAAAAAGAAAAAAAAAAGGAAAAATCAAAACAAACCATAAACAAAAAACAAAACAGGAATTCCTCAATCACCTTTAGTGCAAGGTCAGACAGCTTTGTTCAAATCATCTTTAAGCTGCTCTGGCCAATCTTACACGTGAGTGAATGAGAAGCACTCACGCCAAGTTTTGTAGAGCCTGCAGAAGAGGCAGTGAAGTCTGCAAGTGACTCTGATTTCAGACTATGCATGAATTTGGCAGGGCAGGCACAACTAAGAAGGGGCTTGAGAGAAGCAAAGAGCCAGAAACAGTGCAAAACTCTTTAATGACACTAGTCATTACAGCTATCGCAACTGTAGTACAGTACCTGTTCCTCTCTCTTTTGCTTCCGTAGCTGAAGACCCTCTTCTTCCCGCCTGCGGCGCATCTCATCAGGGTTCAGAGATTTGTTCTTGTAGCTCTTCAGTCGGAAATTCTCTTTTCCTGAGGTCGTCATGATTCCTTTACAATACAATTAGAAAGAGAAGTCAGACAAGAATTACTCTTCAACACCACAACATTTTATATTCTGTCTCCATCTCTTAATCTCTGTAGCCATGCATTTCCAGCCACTGCCACCCCATATTCCATCACCTAACTTCTAGTAACTTAGAAGGTGTAAAGCCAAATTTCACAGAATTGTCACGTCGGTGTGCCAGTTCTTCACATCAAACCAAAAAACTTTTCTTTTACTCTCTGAGGCTGCAAGGCTTGAAATACTTTATTAAGAACGAACTGAGATCTTAAGGCAGCATATACTGTATGTACAGTACAGAAAACTGTACTAATAAATCTTAACATTTCTCCATACAAGGAATTAGCCATGTCTTCACTCAGAAGTGAAGGGTTCTTAGGTGTTTTTAGCTTAATTCACTTTGCAAGTCAGTACAGGGGCTTTTTTGTACTCCAAATCCACGTTTTACGTTAATTCAACACAACCCTGTGTTCTTTCTATCCAGACAAGGCCTACAAGAAAAACTGAGAGAGAAATTTTAGGTGAGGATGGTTAACCACTGAAAATGCTCACTCTTGCAAAGAAAGCAGTGCTATTCTTCCCCTCCTCCCCTGCCAGGCTTCTAATCCTGCCACGGTTTATGCAGAAGGGCCTTTTTTCAGTCTATGCTTTCCAAGTACTGTCTGTCTTATGTAACTGAGTGTATCAGCATTTATAGCCACTCGTGATGATTTTCACATGTACAGTGCAGCACTTGGAGTTACTTAGCATAAAACAATAGCTATAAAATTGTGTGGAAAGACCACACCCCCCCTTAAATCAATGGGCTACAGATCAGGTGTCTACTCGTAGTGCTCCATTCTGCTGCTACTTCTCTCCTTACATTCCCCCTTTAAATCCAAAAAAGGTGGAGAACCAAATTCTAAACATCTCGGTATTTCCATGCATCCTCATGCAGATGCAGAATTTCACATACGTTGTAAATATCTGCAACTCTGTAATACAAAATTTAGGAAACTACGCTATATAAAGTTACTCTGCAGG
Organism: Gorsachius magnificus; assembly: GCA_034008185.1. Classification (NCBI taxonomy): domain Eukaryota; kingdom Metazoa; phylum Chordata; class Aves; order Pelecaniformes; family Ardeidae; genus Gorsachius; species Gorsachius magnificus. The sequence continues at coordinate 131,898,637 of CM067081.1, forward strand.
GCTTTTAAAGGGCTCTTTCAAATGCTCTAACATGTTGTATTAAATATGATACCTACCTCAAATTCCATAAGCACAGAATCACCAGGTGATAAATGATCTCCTGTGCACTTTTTACTTTAAAATGGAGCAACATGAGTGTATGCAGACTCTCAGCAGGTTAGGTTTCCTATTTAGAACACATCAAACGATCACACGTATAATTGAGTCTACTCTAACCTCCTCTTCTTTCAGGTAGCACAAAGAGTTTTAAGAGATTAAAAAAAAAAAAAAGAAAAAAGAGGATAGCCAAATGTGCTTCTTATTAGAGCCTCTTTTTAAGTTGCTGCTACCTGACAACCGTTTATAAGAATTCTGATGATCAGAACTGACTTTTCACAGAAGACATTTTAGGCTTCACTGCAAGTATTACTGTATTCTGCCAACTGAGATTTAAAAAGCTCTTAAGGAACACAAAACTACTGTATTCAAGATCAGTCAGTCACAGATTACACTGAATGCAACATAAAAACCTAAACATATAGCTAAGTAATTCAGAAGCCTAATTCTGCTGAAAAGGCCTTTTTTTTTTTAAATAAAGGTCCTATAAAAAGATAAATCTCAGAATACATTCCCTACATCATTCAGGGCTCTGGAATGGACTGCCCAGGGAGGTGGTCAAGTCCCCATCTCTGGAGGTATCTAAAAGAAGGACAGATGAGGTGCTTAGGGACATGGTTTAGTGGTGGGATGGCAGGCTTAGGTTAACGGTTGGACTTGATGATCTTAAAGGTCTTTTCCAACCTAGATGATTCTATGATTCTTTACAGCTTAGAGACCACCTTCTTCCTGTGTTTAGGTGTCTGAGCTTAAAGTGTTCATGTTTCTTGCAAGATGCCTGGCTGTAGCATTTTCTTCCCATTTTCAGTTTAAGTGACAACTACCTGTATATTAAACATACAACTTATTTGGGGAAACCCTGGATTTTAATTGTACAAAGAAGTTCAGGCTAACCAATATTTAGAGTACAAAATTTCTTCTGTTTCCTAAACATTTTGAAAGAAATAGTTGATATATTTCAAAATTAGCAAAATGAACTCAAACATCAGATGGACAACCATGAGCTAAAAGTACATGCCTAACAGGAAAACAGCTTTGCAGCCACTCCAGTCAATCTGCCCTTGAACATGAACAAGCGCGGGCCTACACAACAGCCCAGATAAGATCTCAGGCCTTCCAAGACATTATTAATAATTCTCCATTTTTGTCCAAAACATATCTTCTCAAAACTCACAAGATTATATTTGCCTTTATTTGGGATTTCAGGACTTTGATAGCTCCTGTGATCATTTCACACTTTCACTTAAAATCCCTAAGAGGTCTTAATTTAAAGAAATCCTTCACAGGGAACATCTTCATTTCTTAACACAGATTTCACCTCATTTCTATTATGTAGCCCGTCCCTATGATGTTCCAGTGTTTCTATTCTAAACATCAAGGACACTATCCAACTTCATCATCAGCAAGTTTCCTTAGCATATTCTTCCTTATTGTACTTACTTCCCCTCATCTCCCAACTTGTGTATTAATTTCTTTCAATTAATTTTGCTTTTGACTTTAAGGTAATAATTTTCATTTTCCTCTCAGAGCTCTGGTACAGCCCTCTCCCATTGTACTTTACATCGTCGTGTCTTTTATTGAAAAGACAGGCATAGGATTTACTTGAATTCTCTGACTTCAACTCTACCCCTCTACCTAATGGCTTCGTAAGAATTATCTTCTACACCCTTTACAAGCTTTAGCTGCACCTTTTGCCTAGGCTCATTTCTGACTTTCAAGACAGCTCACTTTGCTGACTAACTCGTTCTTCTATTTTCTGAGTAATCTGTACACTTAAAATCCTTTGAAAGTAGTGTATTGTGTTTTACCTGGGAGTAAAGCCTTCCTACAAATTCCTATCACCAAATGACTGGGAAGACAGTTTTTCTACTAAAAGTGAAAAAAAATTAAGCTCCCTTCACCACTGAGAAGTTACCAATTCAACTAGTAATGAGTTCAATAATTTATTCCATAGTAGTCCCTCACTGGTAGCAAATAAAATCCCAACACATAGCCACATACCTATTTTATATAACTGCCTATCTAACCTGTATAACCATTAAATCCAAAGTTTTTTCTAAAAGCAGCTTTTGTAATATCCTCAGTATCTCCTAAAATCAACTCTTTCTTCATCATTCTTTTATTGGTTCCCCAACTACTGGTGAAAAATTCAATGGCCACATCCAGGATTTCATCTAGCCCGCATCTACTTCTAGCATCTTTAGACCTATTCAGTATAAGCACATAAATTATTTTTTTATGACTGAAAATACAACGATCCTATGTTAGCTGTTACAGTCATCCAAGGATTGTTTGCTATAAATCTCCTCTTCCATTTTTCAGGATGCAGCCTTTCCCCCAGACTAAACCACAGAGGCAAAACAACTTCAAATTGCCTCACTCATCTTCAGCAGCTTTGTTGTGGCTCAACTGAAAATCTTTCAATGGTCACTTTAAATTCACCCATGGTAATTTCTTCATAGCAAATAGCAAGCCCTGGATCTTCTCTGCACTATCAAAATTAATGCTACTTATGGTGAAAATCTGTGGTGGTTGTCATGGAAATGTTCTACCCATCTTTTCTTTCCTAAAGATAGCATATTATTTTCCACATTTTTTGGATACTACTGTCTACAGATAAAAACCTCTGGCAACCTGGTAAGGAGTTTTCATGACATATTCTTTGGGGTTTTGTGCAGCACTACTCAAACCCCATATGACACTTTCTCCTCCTCAGTATGGCTGCCATGAAAAAAAATATTTTTAGTAAAACTAAAACTACCATCTATTCCTGAATGCCTGCATTTCCCTACGGAAATTATGAACCCAAAATTTTTCGCTGATCAGGACAAGTACCCTACCAAATGTGGATGTGTTCTAAGCACGTATTTCTGGGAGAAAGGAAAAGTACTGCATTTCTTCTTGCTCATCAAGTCAGAGAAATGCAGAGGCACTGGGAAATGCAGAGTCACTTACTGCGATGACCTACCTTGTCCCAAGCAATCATCTAGATAGGAACAAAAACTAAGTCCCTGCATTCTTGAATCAGGTATTGCTGTCACTAAATTTAAGGGCTTTGCCAGAAGGAATGCCCTGTGACTAATACTCTTGGATATTCCACACGTCAGAGGTATCCCGATGTAAAAATAAAAGGCCTTACAAATCAAGACCTGCACAATGGTGTATATAAACCAGATGACTGAACCCAAGATTACCAAATGCACTGCTGATATTAAAGACTGTTAGAGACAACCTTTCCTTTGAAATTAAGGGTGGGAATAAGAAAAACATATTTCAGAATTGTAAACCTGTACAAGAAATTCTATCTTCTAATGGAAATACATCGGAAGGGGAAGACTTGAAAACAGAGGACAACGAGGTTAAAGAGAAACTGTGTAACTGATTAAAAAAAGTTAACTTGAAGATCTGTGATCCAACATACTGCCAGTGTATTTCCTGACAGAGACAGTTATCAGAAGGAAAGGACTCACTGGAGGCATACTTGTGAGCTCTACTCTACTGTCAAACTGCTGTCTCTCCTTTAGATTGCTGCCAGAGAGACAGTAAAAAGATACAAGATACTGTCAACCCTAAAAGCACAACCCGTGTTGGGAATGGCACTGTCAAGACAGAACTCCCAAGCAGTGAGAGAAGCTGGAATTATTCAAGGTAAGAAATGGTTCAGCTACACTACAAAACCTTTACTTCCCCGGAGATTTTTGTTTGTTGGTTCTGCCATAGGACTCTAGCCCTCCTACAGAATTAAAATTTCCACACAATCATGCTTCTTGACATCGCACCAAATACCTACAGCACAGCCTGGACAGATGTTGGAGCAATTCACTGAGCTCTCATTACAGGATGCACCGTCTTCTGATGCTCTTAGTGAGAGACTAGAAAACTTTTCCAATTTAAAAAACTACCCTGAAAGCAGCACTTGGTCATTTATAACTCTCATCAACACACTCCCTACAAATCCAGCATTTTGGCCACAAACATGTTTGGTTTTTTCCCCATGAAGTGCAGACTTTGGAAAGTCCTTCTAATCTTCTTTTTGGCAATTTTAAGGCAACATGTTCAGGATGCTAAACAGAAGTATTTAAATCTTGTGGAAGTAAACTGTCAGCTTTCTTGGAGGTGACAGACAACAAAAGGTCTTCATAATAAAACCATGAGTAATGTAGGGCATAGATGATAAAAAATATCACCTGGGATTAATGTTATTTCCCTGAAAAAACTTCTAGAGCAACATCCTACATTTGCCATCACCCTAGAGATGAAAACACATCCAACAAGTCTCTACACTGTTGACAGTGTTATCTGAGGGAAAAAAAGAAAATGAAAATCAGCAGACTGATTTCTCTCTTCACTGCCACCTCCTGTTGTTTGAAAAACTGGCTCAACCAGATAAACATTCTGGTGATGCTGCATCTGATTCTTTTGCAAAATTATTTGACAAAGCATACTGGATTACAGGGGTATGGAAATGCCCTCAATAGAAACACCCATATCACCTGAGGGACAGTGGTGTTGCTTTCTAACTTTGAACGTCTTCAGACTCTCGTAAAGCTCAGGACATCTAGCGGAAAGGATATTTAATCTCTCAGCTACAAAAAGCTATTGTTCAAGCACCACACAGCTGATTTCTAAAACCTTTGCCTAACTTTCTCTAGCTGTAAAATGGGATTGGGAAACATGTCTCACAGGCACTATAAAATTAACAGTTACAGTATTTGTAAAGACCTGCAAAGTAAGTTTTGCTGGTGACATATCAAAACCTAGCACTAACAAGGAAAAACAACGATCACATGAATTTCATTTTCTGTGGCTTGGGAAAGCTGCAGCTGCAGGCATGAGTGCCATTCACTGGCAGGAACGAGAGACTTCGGTTTATGCAGGGTAGCAGGGACCCACACTCCTAGGGCAACCATGAAGAGACAGAACCGCCACGTTCTGCTATCCAAAAGGCCCCAAGATTAAAGGAGCTTCAAATGTAACATAAGAGTCGTAGCTAAACACAGATAGAATATATAGCCTTGAAACAGGGCTCAGACTTTTAGGGACTTTCTGTCAAAATCTCAAAGTAAGAAGGGGACTCCTTCATGGAATTGCTGCCCATCCCCACAGCTTTCAAACCTGCTTTATTTTGCAGGCTTCCTAGTACCACTATTTTTTTTCCATGCCCAGTAGTCAGCCTTAATTCTCAACTGTTTCTGCTCTAGCACCTTTATAAACCTGTGAAATAGCAAACCAAGTGCTAATCCACCTTATCTATAGCAAACTTGGCATGTTCCAGTTCTAGGCCACTTGGCAAATTGGACTGGTACTTGCTTAAAAATGAGAACAATCTTAAAACTTAAGACAACTAACACAAGGCTAATTAAAAGCCTCAGTATTGACTGTTGCTCAAAATCAAACAAAAAAGGAGAAAAGAAAATAGACTGTGTTATCTGAACAATGTTGAGGACACCTGACATCAAGTTTGGAGGGATGTCACATTTCAATGTGATGTCCTCAACTTGGCAAAAGAAAAAAGGGATGAAAAGGTGGATAATATAAAAATAAACCACCACCATATCAAAGGTATTTCTGCAGAATGACTAATCTTGAGGGGTCAGTTGAGTATACCCCCAGGTAACATTCAGAAAGATCTTCTGTGCTTACAAAAATAGGCTTTTCTAAGAGACATGCCTAAAAGCATACCAACACCAGCTTGCCAGGACCCTGCTTGTCCTTTTTTTACACTAAAACCACACAGAAACAAACAAAACAAAAAAAAAAATCAAGGAAGCATAGTTCTGGTTACAGAAAAAAAAAACCTAACAGAATTACTTGATACTTGGTGCTGTCTGAGAAACTGATCTGACACATCAGCCTGTACTACTACTTAAGCACACTGACAGCCACACAAGTGGGCACTTAAGCCAATTTTTAAGTGTAAGGATTATGTTTTTTTTCTTTTTTTGAAGAAACACCACTGACGAGATTAAGTAGCAATTTATTTACAAGGTTTATTGGAAAACAGTTTTATTAATGAGGGGTGGGGCAGGGAAGAAAAAATCAATAAAAAGATTATACACAGTGTATCTAGCACTTCACTGTACATTTACTATCATGAAGATACTTCCAAATGTTTTGAGTTCCATTTTTTAAAAGTCCATTTTGACTTAACAAGGCAGCAGATACAGCTTCCAAATTTCCAGAAAGCTTTTAACTTGAGCAAGAGGGCAAAAAACCTGACTCTCAAAGCCACGTCAACTTAAAAGGAAAACATCTTCAAATTTGTTAACAGAGACCCTCTGATTTGAGCTGAAACACAAAATTCCTTTACTGCATTCAAAGTCATTGTGCTGCAATAAATCTGTTTAAATGAAAAAAAAACCTTACCCTGATTTCTATAACCCCACAGTCCACAATCAACCAAAAAGTTCCCACAAGTCATAAAACAAAGCAGCTAGTGATGGGGAATTAAGTTTTTCAGCCCCACAGGATTATACTAACATTAAAAAAAAAAGTCACATTAACATGCCCATCTACACAAAAAGAGAGAAGTGATTATTCCTGTGTGCCAAACTAAAATGTAGTCTGTTTTTCTTTTAAAGCAGAGATTCATTTGTATTTTGACTAAGATTACAACATATCCTCCCTGCACTTACAGAACAAGCCGACCCACAATGTATTTTCTGTAAGGTCGTATCTAAAAACCAGACTGTTTGAAAAACAACAGTCATCTCTATCATTGACAGTCATCATCTGTCAGGGGGGAAAAAAAAAAAATCATCCTAACACTTCTAACATCCTAACATGCTCTAAACATTCTTTACAAGAGAACATGAGTCCACCACTTTTCAACATTTCATATCATGAAAATAAGAAATCCCAGACACTTTAAAGCATTTTAGATTAAAAATAAACTAAATTATTAATTAAGTTGACTTTGTAGTTTGAAGCAACTTTTGTTTGGGGTTGTGAATGTCAGAAGGCACTGAAATCAAACCTACCTCACGCTTCCCTGATGATAAATTCGCCTCCAGCAAATTTATTGGTTGCTGTGACTCAGCATTATGGAAGATATGTGTGCAAAAGCACAAAATAACAGTAAGTCAAAATTCTACTGATTTCATACTAGCTTTGGACATCAGCTACCAAACCAGCCACATAACACTGACGTATCAGCTGCATCAAGCCAAAACCCACAGGAACTTTAAAGCTTGATGATGCTCATTCTGCCTCCCTCATCCCATTTACACCTAGTAACCCTCCTCCCAAAAGCTCTGGAATCCAACACACAGCGCATTCACAAAGACACCTCTTTTCCTTTCTGATGATTTCTCAATACAAAAAAAAAACAGAACAAGAACACATAGGCAGTTAAAGAGGTGATCGTGTGAAAGCTATACAAAGGAGTCCCGCATCTTTTAGAGGCAATTTCATCCTGCTTCAGACAAAAAAACACCGTCACAACATTCTAATACTAATCACAACATTATTATCTGACTTTACTTAAAGGTAAATTGTGGTTTGTGTGCCACCAAAAGGTGGCTTGTCTGCCAAAATTACTTTCTCGTATATCAACAGGTAAATTTGCTTTCACGCAGAACCTTAGCACTAGATTTGATAGGCTTACAATGCCTTGTTTGGAGATAAATACATTCAGGATGTTTACCCGCAGGACAGTTATTTCTAAAATCAGCGTATCACTTATGTGTAATCTCAACTTTATGTCCAGACTGTTTAAAAAAAAAAATATATATATATATGTCTGTGTGTCAAACTGGTTAGTTTCTCACAGAACATATGAATCTCCTCCTGAGCCTGGCAAGCAATCTGAACTACCAAATAAAAATAGAAAAAGAGAAAATAATTACTCTAGATCATAAGGAAGCTTTCAGCAGCTGGTGACTAGCTAAATCTTATGGCACACCCTTAAAACTCAGAGTCTATTACTCTCTCTATACATCCAGAAACAGTTGTTTCTTTCAATTCTAATGCTTTTAGCTTCTGCCTCCTCATGACACTAAGCATTAATTATGTTTCAAGAAAGTATTCACTTTATTCAATTCAAAATTTCTTTTATGTCACTGAACTCCATTTACTCCTGTCTTACATGAATGGATCAAGAGAAGTGACAATGCTATGTTCAATCTGCCATTACTTCTTACCACTTTCGCATACCCTCCGATTACTAACACCCAATTCTGGTGAAAGGAAATTTACTGTCACCTGCCTCAGACTACCTCTACTTTTTATCCTCAAATTGAATTATTAATCCTGTACAACGTTTAATCCCATTCAAGACATTCATGAGGTGGCAAAATATAATTTCCAGTCCTACTATTCTACAGATTTTACATTTAACAGAGGTTTTCACCAAGTATTTTGTTTAAATTTACTGTTGCTGTTTTTCCAGAGTTCCTCTACCTTCTTCAAAATAATTTAAAAGTACTGATATTGCTACAGGCCTTGCATCTTACTGCTGGCATTTTGTACCTTGAAAACCCCACATTTGTTCTTGGAAATAACATAGAGCAGTTTGCTCTATTACTTGCTTGACAGACTTCAAAAACTGTAGCAGACTAAAGATCGATTTTTTTCTTCAGAGCAGAAAAAAAAATGACTTGCTATCATATCACTCCCCCTTATCTCTGTAATTTACATCAGCATTTTTTTCCATTGGTATTACTATACTATTTAAACAGGGACTTCCATTAGGCTTTAGCTCTTTAGTATGAAGCTGGATAATTTTCATATCAGTTCAGCTTCCCCTCTTTTCTCTGAAAAAAGAGGTGGTCTGGTCTTTCTAACTTCTTGTTTGTCGATTACATCATCCCAGAACCTCCTGTTTAGACATTTCAGCCACTCACAGCATTTCATCAAGTGAGTAATTCCTTTAATATCTTTTATTTTTCTTGACTTGCTCATAACCTACTAGGCTCCCTCACACCCCATTCCCTTGGGACGTATTTAAATGAACCCATCAAATTTAGCAATTTGCTGCTGCTCTTCTATTTTGCCTTATATTTCCAGTTTACATTAAAAACCCTAACCCTAATTCACATCACTTTTTTCCTTCTTTTTTATCTGCTATATTTTATGCTTTTTCATATAAACTTGGTTTCCTTTTCTGGAGGGCACTGTTTTCTGTCCATTAACCTCTCACCTCTTGCCACAAAATTAGGTTTTCCAACCTAGCAACTTCTTTACTGTTGCCTTTAAAGGTACAGTTTCTTTCTGTGTTCTTAAGGATACGTGTTAAGCCTTCCCCATTTGCCCCCCTGAAGTAAAACACTTCAGAAGAAAAATTCCACAATCTTGTTGGAGAGACAAACAGAAATATATCAAAGCAAGCCTGCCAGATACAGGACAGTCTAAAACAAAATGTACCACTCTGTTCATTTTAGCTTATTAAACAGGGGCAGGGGAGAAAAGTGCACTGTATTGAAACACTGAAGTTGAAATAAGGTTATCAAACAATGTGGTTAAATAAACATTTACACTTAAAAGTCTCTATAAAGAACCTTTCAGAAACTGCTACATCTGACTAGTACTTTTAGTTCGCATGGTAGTTTTGGTCAGTGCTGCTGACATGGGCTCTTGTTGCCTTTCCCCTTCTAAACAGACTAAACTGTGACTTCTCCAGGAACCAGCTGCATATACAGGACCACATAAGCAATACAGCTCTGAGGACATCAACACAGAGAACATAACATCAGGGGGGAAAAAAGCCAAGCAAGGATGACACTTTGGCAGCAAAAGTTAAACGTTCTGGTACAGTGTTAGAATGAGAGATGGGATGTAACAAAAACTCTTTTCAGAAGGTTTGGGTTTGGTTTGTTGTTTGGGGTGGGGATTTTTTTTGGGGGGGGAGGGAGGGGGGCGGAATCCTAAGCCCCCAGAAGAGCCATGTTTCTTGGAAGTGAAGCATCATTGCACCTGTTCAGAAGATTATGACAAGGGAACCCATTCTGAGAAAAACCTCCGCCTCGCATGTCATCTTATGCTACTGTGCCTCCAGCTACTCTTCATTTTCCCTGTGCCTATGGGTATGTCTACAGGGTAATCAAAAGGTGCAACCACAGTTCAAGGAGAAACAAACTTGTTTTGAATGAGCTAGTTCACGTGTCAATGCACATGGTAATGTTGCAGGGAGAGCAGCATAATGAAGTTACAATGAAAACAAGGACAGATACACCAAAGATTAGTTTGATTCAAACTATTAGCTCACAGAGTATTCTATTAACTTCTGTTCTAAGTACTAATTGCCACAGGTGTATAGAGAATAGCTTTAAAAAAACTTGTTTCTAGGAATAAAGTTGCAATCCCATTTCTGGATAGCCCATACACATCCCAACTTTGTTAAGTCTTTCGTTAACATCAAGCAGTCAGAGTAGAAAATATGCCAGTGAACAAAAAAACACAGAGAAACGGCAGCTTGAATAAAAGATAAAGAGACTATTAAACACAACCATTCAGCACCATTTGGGAATTCTGCAGAAACAGCAGCCCAGTATTTTCACAGTTCATGACCTATCTTTTCAGCCCGGAGTTTCAGTTTTCACAATACGCCCTCAAGAGGCAAAGCTTAAAATCATCACTACACGTATTCTTCCACGAGCGATACTAAATTTAAAGATTATGAATGGGACGAGTTTCCGCTGGCTCTGAGGACTCGGGAGAGGCAGCAGCTGGGGGCGGCCACCATGGCTACAGGGAAAGCACAAACCCTTCCTCGCATGCAGGCGCTCAAAGAGAGAATGTTGCAGCTGGGATAACGCGAGGCTACGAGGTGATGTTTGCAGGGAGAAGGTACAGCGTTTGTAACATCAACTGAGATCACCGCGGCGGGGGGGGGGGCGGGAAACACGCGACCCAAAAACCGGACAAGCTTGGAAGACCCAAGAGAAAGTTTCTCTTCCCCTCTGCCGCCCCCAGATCGGGCACTGCCGCTCCTCACGCCCCGTCCCGCCGGAGAACAAGGCGGCCGGGCCCGCCCTTGCGGCACAGACCTGTCCCGACTCCCCGCCGCCACCCCGCCGACTCCTACAGCCGGGAGGCGCGGCGCTTCCGCGGAGCGCAGCCCGCCACCGGCACAAGCCCCCCCCCCCCAGCCGCCCGCCGGCCCCGCCCCGCCCGCCCGGCCCCCGCCTGTTGCACGCGCACAGAGGCCGGGGGCTCCCGCAGGCCGGCGGCACCCTCAGCCCGGGCAGCCCGGGCGGGCGCCCCCTCGCCGGCCCCCCACGGGGACCCGGTCCCTCCTCCGGGCCCGGCGCCGCTCACCGCCCGACTGCCCTTATCCCCCCCGCCGCCGGCTTGGCTTGGAGCGGGACCGGGGCTTCCCCCTCCCGGCGGTGCGGCAGGCAGCGCTCTCCCCGCCCCCCGGTACCTGCTGCCGGCGCGACCCGGCCCGGCCCGGCCCCGCGCTGTCTCCTCTCGGGCCCGAGGCGCGCGAGCGCCGCTCCCTCCCTCCCTGCCTGCCCAGCGCTGGCTGGCGACGTAGGTGCGCACGCGCTCAGCGCGCTACGTAGCTTCCGGCCTCACCGCAGCGCCCTCTGGGAGGGCCCTTCCCCGGGGGGGCCCAAGGGGGGGGCCGCCCCTCGGCCCCCGGGGGGGGCGCGCCCGAGCGCGCGGCGCGCTGCCGCCGTCCCGGCGGGAGCGGAGCGCCCTGCCCGCAGCGGCGCGCCGCGGGGCATGCCGGGAGCTGTAGTGCGGCGGGCGGCGCCGCCGCAGCCGGGAGGGTCTGGGGAGGGGGAGGAGGCGCCGCCTTCCCAGGCCCGGAGACGGAGGCAGGGGGGATGGTCCCTGCGGAGCGTGGCGGCAATGGCGCAGTCGCCACGAGTGGCGGGGCGGTGTTAGGCCGCCGGCGGCCGCGGGCCGTAACCCGCCGCCTGTCAGCGCTGCCGCAAGGGAGCTTCGTGCCAGACAGCGGTAAAAGGGACAGGGAACACACACCCTCACACCCCCACACACACACCCCGCGGGGTTTTTACAGCCCGGGATAGCCGAACGAGCTCATATTTCCACGCTAATTAATGGTTCCCGCCATGCAGGTTACCCAGCTGTGGCCTCGGTGTCACCATAAGCCATGTCACTGCCAGCGGATCCCTGCTGTCCTCTGCACATGCTGGGAGGTACGGGGGAAAAGCGAAGCCACTTCACAGTTCCACGGGCAATCGTGCGGTAACCAGACTGAAGGCACCCGAGTGGCAGTAATGGATGCAGCAGTGTTTGCTGGTCGTGTTGTTGGCACAGAAAGCCGCGATAGCTGCTAGTCAGGCGTGGTGTATGTTGAGATAGACACATACATAGGTTGTGTCACCAAATCTCGCCTGCACACCCACCAAGGAGCCCAGGGAGACGGCGTCAGGAAGGGGAGCCCAAAGAGCACCCTGCCGGGCTGCTCCCAGGCCCCCGGCCCTCAGCCCACCAAACGCCCATCTTCTCACACCCCAAGGAGCACAGGGGCACAATGGCAGGTGGGAACCAAAATTAAGGACTCCGAGGAAGGGATGCCCTGTTTGGGCCCCTCCCAGGGCTGTCCAGGGGAGCCTCAGCCCCAGAGCACCTTTAGGCTGGGTGGGGTCGCTGCATTTGGGGGTGTGGGACACAGGATGGGATGCAGGGGAAGAGTGTTTGGGGATTGCACAAGACTCATTAGGGGATGTTTAGGGGTGCAAGGGGGGGAGGTGGTCTGGATGCCAGCTGCTGGGACTCGTGCCCATGGGGCAGCACCTGATGGGGGCACAGGCACGCAGGCGAGTGTGTGAGTGGCAGCGAGGGGGTCGGGGGACAGGGGGCGGGGGATGGATCAAGGGACAGCTACTGGGCAGACTGCCTGAGCCCAGCTGCCGGAGGGAGCCACACTGTGCATAGATGTGTGCGTGTATATATATATATATATATATACACACACACACACACACACACACACACTCTCATACACTCACTCGCGCACCTCCATCCTGCTCAGCCGGGGGGGGGGATGAGGCTGCTGGCGCTGTGTTCATGTGAGTGCTCTGTGTGGCTGGCCCTGCGAGCTGCGTGGCCGTCCGTGTGCGTATGTTTAAGTGTATTTGTGCACATGCCTATTGGGATTACAAGCTCAGCCTGGCTACTGCTTGGACCTGGGGGCACAGAGCTGTGGCAGCCTTGTCTCTCTCAGGCTACCAGATCTGGCCTGATTTTCCCATATCAATAGATATGTATATTTGTGTACATATCATATGCATATATATACATATATGATGCACATATCATATACATAGGTGTATTTCATAGGGCTTCTATATAGCACAGCATATCTACCCATAGAATTGAGATAGGAGAGATTAAAGCAGACAGGCAACAACTTTCCACCGAGACATTTGCACCAAAAAAAGTAAGTAACAGTTACACTTTTCTTTCAGAGATTTCACGTTTCTCGCGCCCTACCAGTAAGCACGTCTGTACTGCAGCAGGAGGTCTGGCTACAGTATTGGTTGGCATTCCTGAGATACCTTAAATCAAATCAGCACAGGTAAGGGCGGCAGCAGAGATCTGCAAGTTCTCCTGTTTTTGCTGAGAGTCTGGTTTCAGGTGCAGCTGAGCTAACACAGCGGTGTGCAGCAGGTACAAGGATGAACTCCTGTTTCCTGTCGCCTTTGCTCTTCTGCTCCCTTCTCTCCACCACGTACGCATTTTCAGGCACGGTGAACTATGTTAATTCTGCGTGTCTTGTGATACCCTGTCCTGAAAGGCCACCGCCGATGACACCTTTTTGGAGTACAGCCATCACCCGCAGGCAAGGATTTGCAAAACCTGGGGGCTTGTGTTACGTGAGGCTGCGAAGCAGAGTACCAGGGTGAGGCAGGCCCAGGGCAGGCTGTTTGGGTCTGCGTGATCACCGACCAACACATGGAAGCAGTAAAAAGTGCCACAGGAGTTCAGACTGTCTGGAAACACGGAGATCGAAAACCAGTCTGACATCAGGTGCCAGTAAAATTAAGATGGAACAGAAGGTAGCTTCATTTCTGACAACAGCTAATTCTAAAGCCCTAAGTATTTTAGTAATCTGGATTAATTCAGATGGAGGGAGTTTACTCCTAATCCAGTAATACAGAATTTTGAGAAACTTCATATAAAAGTGAGGCACACAAGCAGCATGTTTTTAAACACGGTCTAAAAAGACAACAACATTGAAGGCTGAAGAATGACCCTGAACTGGGGAGGGTGAGGGGTGGAAGTGGACGGGTTAAACAGGTCAGTGATCATGTTGTGATTGGTGAAATTCAGGTTTAGGCATACTACCACTGCCCCCTGTTTTCCCCAGTGCAATGGAATGACAGAAAATGGTATCGTGATAATGCAGCCCTTTCTAAAAAAGGCCACAGAGCCAGACTGCTAACCATATTTAGCACTACTAAATCACCATTGGCACCAGCAAGCCTTGGTTGTCACCTACTGACATTTTGTTCAGCCCTAAAAATGAAAACACAGTTGCCTGCAGTTTTTCAAACTATGAGAGACACTGGGGACTTGCAGATAGGGAAAGAGAAAGATAAGGCAAAGCAAGAAGTTCATCATGACTCAGGACCTCAGAGCCACCACTGCCAAAAGATGTCATTCTGTGTTTCTGAGGTGGTGAAAAGTGGTCACGTACAGGCAGCAGGATCACAGGAGGTGTCTTTGCAGCCAGATAGGGTGAGCACCCACCAGGGAGAAGCAGTGCCTGCCCCATCTGCACCCCTGAACCTCACTGACACATACATAGTAGTACACGTATGTCCGTACTCACCGTGAGTGTGAAATGCTCACCATGAAACTCACCACGAAAGTCACCACGAAATGCTTTAATTGGTCCACACTGACGGTAAAACGTGACTGCTCTCCTTTGCTCCTTTGCTTCCTCAGGTTTGGCTGAACAGTGGAGGGGCTGGAGATGGGGAGTCTCCTCAAGGGTCCCTGGGAGGCGGGCAGGTAGATCTGCTTGGAGCTGGTTCATTCCTGCTCTTTTTCTGCCCACCCCTGCCCAGACAGATTGGAAACCTGCCATCACTGCCTGCACCAGCTGCTAGAGTTGGTGACAATGGGAGCCAGGGGCACGGCGACAATTCCAGTAGCAGGAACCACAAACCAGTGTGGGCACCAAGGGGAGTTAAGTTACAAAGAGCAAACCTCCATCAGAGAGTGGCAAGGAGCTGACACGGGGCTCTGGGAAGGGTTTTGGTCTTTTCCTCTCATGCGGAGGGCACGGAGCATTGTTGGTTCTGCCTCTCACATCTTCCCTGTGAAATATCACTCCAGAAGCGACAGTGTTAACAAATACAGTGGAAGAGACTGCTCTGTAAGCTGAGCTACATGGTCACATGCACGGGTTTTATTTTTAACATCCCAAAACTACTTGATGTTTCTGCCTGGGCTTGCTCTGTGTCCTCCCATTCTCTCCTCTTTGCTTGCAGTTCTCCCTCACCCACTTCACTTCAACCGAGCTGAGCACAACCAGGAGAGCAAGTGTTTGGTACACACACAGGGACTCTATGATTAAGGTAAGGCTTTGTAAATAGAGTTGGGGTCTTTATTGGTCATACCTTATGCAGTGAGGTGGTTACTGTATCGAGCTATGAAATTCAAGACATCTTCAAACCAGCCGCGGTAATTAAGATGAAGTGGAACAATCAGACACAAGATGTCTTAAATGACACCCTGAAACAGAGGCAGGTGGTAACTGTGAATGCTTCTGTGACATGCTACTCTGAAAAAAAACCCACCTCCATAATATATTCAGTGGATTTTTTGCAGCACTATATCTGGGGTTTTAAAAACCTAAGATGCTGATTCTAAGATGGGAGCTTCAGTAGCAGTACAGAAGATAAAAATTAAATTTCTGTAATTTTCGAGAAACTCTTGAGAGAAGTAAGACAAGGAGATACAGTAAGATACTCTCAGAGGAGAGGCAAGAGCAATCTGCTGGCAAAAATGCTGAGACTTAAAATCCATTGAGTTTTGTAGATTCAGACTGCAACCTGTAAGTTTGTAGGCTAGGCTGAATAATAATATGATGATGTAAGAGTCACACGTGTTAGAGGTACTACTGTACCATTCAGACTTGTGGCTGCTTAGCAATTTCTATTCAGGAATCTTTTCTCTTTTGTTTTAATGACTTAGACCTTGACTAATAGCTCTGAAATTCTCTATGCGGGCATCTGCCTTGGGCTGGGTTTCTTTTGTTTTGCTTAAAACCATTCACTTGATTACCTAAAGAAGTTTTCAGAAAGGTATGTTAACGACATTGTTACTGGGGCATAAAATAGAACCTGAGCCCAAAGGAAAAAAACACAGTTGGGACCATTCTTTTTTTTTCTTCTCAAACTGCAACTGAACTGAAACCTGTTATTTGCTGAACTCAAAACAAAACCAAACCCATTTCCCAGTTGTCGATGCAAAGTGAGAGTTTGCCTGGCTGTGTCTCTACCCAGGACAGCACAGAGACCCCTCACATGCCCAAGGAGCAGCAGAGCAGCTCCATGCCATGGCCTCCCCCTTCTCCCACACAGCTCCCCAACAAGCCCAGCACAAGACCCTGCTGCTGGGCTGCCCTGCACCATACTGCCAGCCCAGGAGACCATTTCAGCACCTGGAATTTCGGGGTAAGTTTGTCTCAGGTGGGCTATGGCTACATTGTGCCAGGTAGGGAGGAGCAAGAAATATTGCTCATCCAGGTCTCAAAGTGGGGAGCGCGGTGTAGGGTTTCTACCAGCAGTGCCCTGTGTTACCCATGTCTCACGGCTCCAAACTCTCCCCTGCTCCTCCCATAACAGCACCAGTGCATTTCACTGGACAGAAATTGCTCTAGGAAGTCTCAGTGACTCTTCACTGCATGCACGCATGCAACACAGATTTACCAGGCGAGTGGGAGCTGGGTGTGACAGCTTCTCCTGAGCTCCACAGTCCTACATGCCAGGTGTAGGGAGCTGAAGAGAAGCCGATGTGCTGCTGTGGGAACCTGAGCAGCACGTGCGCTCAAAGAAAAGCAAGGAACATGCTTGACTGATGCACTGTATTGTGGACCCGCTCCATCCCTGTAATTTTAAAGCATTGTTTTTCAGTATAAAGCCATTCCAACCTCTTCAGTAACTCTGAACCAGTGGTTATTGCCACAAAACACTGCAGGCTCAACCAGCTGATCCCCAGCTAGAAAATACAGGTAGTAGCTCCCTAATTGTCACAGCCTCATCCTTCCATCTTTGGGCATATCTAACAGGTCAGTTATCTCACAGAAAACCTTTTCACTCTGCATGTCTTATACTGGGGACTTGAGGTTCACCAGAAGGATTGTCCTGGAATCAAAGTGCCCCTATAAAACCCACATGGACTTCTTCAAGAAGAAACTATGCCTTGCCCATGCTTGCTATAAATTTATTAGTACTATTGATGAAGGTTTAATCTGTACCTTTTATTCTCCCTTTCCACCTTCCACATTCACTGCCCAACTCATTTAAAGCTTGGCTGGCAACACGTATATGCAAAATGAGTCTGAATGGCAATTGCAGAGCAGGTGTGCAAGGAAGGACAGTGACCCACTACACCTAACGCCAAGGCAGTCGCTCAAGCTGCAGCTGTCCCTGCTGTGGGTGTCGAGATGTGGGGCTTGACCCACTTAGGGATCACCATGATTCCAGGTGGTGGCATTCTTGGGTTTGCTTTTTATTTTGTATCGAAGGACGGGACTTTAGAAAAATCAGGCCCCTGAGAGTCATGTACAGATGAGGTATGGTACGGTTTCCAATGGCAGTGTTTTCATAGAATCAATCATAGAATACCAGGTTGGAAGGAACCCCAAGGATCATCTGGTCCAACCTTTCTAGGCAAGACCACAGTCTAAACAAGATGGCCCAGTAGGGGCAATTTCTTCCTCAGCTCCAAGAAATAAATATATCTGTGTAGCCAAAGGAGACCCAAGCCTCATTTCTTGCTGAGGTTGTTAAGTATGTAGTGATTGAGGAAGAATGCTGCACAAAAAGAGAAGAAAATCTTCAGTTTAAGGAGACTTAGATGCTCTCCTAGAAAATACAATTCTGCAGCTGGCTCTGCCAGGGGGTTTGTGAGGGAGGCGTGCAACTGCAAGTGCAACATCAGAACCTGAGCATCTGCATGCTTGGGGTGTGTGTATATATATATTTATTTATAGAAAATATTATATTTAATTCTATTTCTTTTCATCTTTCCATACTTTAATTCTACATCTGCTAAATAGAATAGTATCTTTTAACTTCAGGTGCACCTCTAGTACTGCAAAGATAAATTCATTATTGGTTCTGGACCCCCTCAGATACTAAGAAAGTAAATATATTGAAAAACCTTGTAAGGAAATTAATAACTTTGTGTTCACCTCAGGATTTAAGTATTATGGTAAAAATGAGATAAACACCACGTACTGGGTAATGAGGATTAAAAGCAATAGAGAATATCTCCTATCTGCCCTATACACTTCACCAAAAGTATTCACATTCCTTGAAAATATTTTTCTGTTGTAACATTATATATAAACTTTAACATTCTTGGCTCCAGCATTTGGATGCAAACTTTCCTGAGATTTTTTTAAGAGCTCCTTATCACATTGTAAATCTTAGAAAGATTGGGTTATGTTTATTTGCACTCTCATCTCAGAGGAACTATTTAGGGTAATTATCTAGGGTTTCTGGTGGCCCTTCTTGATGGTTCTTTAAAATGGGAGGCATCCCTTGTTTCTCTGCAAAGAGGTCAGATATGATGTATAATCCTGGCATGTCATATGATCAGTCACATACAGCTAATGCCAAATAAGCCAACAGTTGTATTGTTTTGGCTCATTGACTGCAACTGAATTAAATATATATTTACTGAAAATAAATTGTAGTTAGTTTATAAACCAGAAGTTATTGTCAGTGAACAGGTCTGCTCCAGACACAGACATATCTGCAGTTAAAATAGCAGCTGTGTATTTTTAAACCTTACTTGATTTGCTGTCATGACAGTCTAAAAATAAAGATTTACCAAAGTGGACAGACTGTGGGCTGTTATTTGCATCCTTTCTTTCCACAGTAGCTTGAATATGATTCAAGTAACCATTTCTGGTTTGTTTTTCTTTCTAACTCAGCTCTTAGGAAATTTTGCAAGTTGCAGGGAAACAAAAAGTGTACAGGTTTACAGAGATGTTTCATCACCTGACATATCTGTGTGTCACCTGCCTCCGGATGTCATGTATCAAACTTACTGAGGCAAAATTTGGTAAACTTTCTGCGCAGGGTTTTGAAAGTTGTAGTTTGTGTACTGACAACAATACAATCAACTCACCCACCAAGCTAGCTAGATCATCAGTTAAAATACAGATTATCTACTTATTATTATATTCCTGATTACCAGCCTGTCAGAATAGAAGAAGCATTCAGACCCTGATAAAACATCAGAAAAATTCTCTATCCCTTCTTCCTGTAGCTTCACAGATTTGACAGTGAGAAGAGAGGCATAGAAATCATTTGTCTGAAAAGAACAGCGTATACAAGTTAGAGATGAGGTAAACTCAGCTAAAAAATACCCAAATAATGATAAAAACTGATTCTGGGTCTGAATGCTCTGATATGGTCACTTTTCATAAACAAAGCATATGTTTTCTTTCTCTACACGCGATTCAGATGGGGTTCGTTTCAGCACACAGCAGTGTGAAAGCAGGCTCCTCTCCAGAAACTCTGCAATCAGTCCTTTCTGTGTTTTGGAGAACCATAAGGCCTGTGCCTCTGGTGTATTTTTATTTATCAATTATTTCTCTCCAAGAGTTACTTTTGCAGTGGAAAGTATTGTTCACACCTTCATGTTTTTATTGTGGTGTAATGTACCCAGCCTTCCTTTGACCTTATGCAAGTCATAGCTGGGACTATTTTTAGAGATTATATTTGCAGCAAAATGTTACAAGAATGAGAGCAGCAAGGATGCTGCCAACGTGAAATAAATCCATCTGTATCTCCTGCTTCTCTGAGCCGCATAGAAGTAGATGTAACTAAACAGCCTAAAGCAGGACAGGTGCCACCCTAAACCACATGTATTAAAGGGCTGGATGTGGCTGGGGCCACAGCAGCCAGCACCCTGGTGTCACCCCTGTGCAGAAGCCGGTACTTCCCAAGACAAGGCAGGGAATGTTACAATGGGTAGTCACAAAATATTAATTTTCTGCATTGCCGTCTTGAGCTCTTTCCATACAAACAAAGGTGAAGGCACCTGACCCTTGTTCTTCAGAGTGTAAGTTTGTCCCCGGGTAAAGGGGCCACCACCGTGTTCCTTTACTCTGCAGCAGTGAGAGGGAACGGGGTTGGTTCATTAGGAGGTGTGAACAAGTACTGGTTAGCGTTGGAAGTTGCAAAGGATGGAACGAAGATGCATTGAGCAATTAATGCACATCAAATTCAAACATGAGTGTGTGGTCTTTAGTGGCTGCAGGAACCCACATGCATTGCCTTTCCCAGGCATCTTTCCTCCTCCAGCATTGCTTGTGACTTCCATTGCTGGGGTGTGAAAGCGTGAAGGACGAAAAGTTAAGTCAGCACCTTCAAGAAAGAGGGGGGAAGCAGCTTCATGTAGCATCTCTTCCCCTTGAACCTGAGCCTAGTTCCTCTGCAGCACGGCTCTCCTCAGGGCTAGGTTGCTTAACCCTGGGGTTGCAAAAGCACTCACATCTAGGTAAATGACACTACTGTATTTTCTTTAACCTTAGAAAAAAACCCCAAAGTCTAAATTATTTTACTAGCAATGTCTATTTTTTCCCAGAGCCAAATGAGAGTCTGCTGGGCCTGTGGCAGTTCCTACTGCATAGAAGGTGTGGTGGGAAGACTTGTCAAAAATCTTTTTCTCATTTTCATGAAAAAAAAAGTGCCCTGGGTCCTGTTTGGAAACAGAACTCCAGTTCCTCCTTATCATTAGTTTTTTCCCTTCCACAAAGATTCGCAGTAGGCTGAACCAAGCTGGAATTCAGCCCCTACAGCAAAGACCAGAAAGTCAGAAGTCAGGACTTTTCAACTTGCAGCAGCTCTTCTTTGGGCCAAGTTACTGATACCAGTTGAAGGTATCCAGGGAAGTAGCTCCAAGCAGCGACTGGGCAGCCTCTAGTTCTCTAGGCCAACAACTGTGTATGAAGGGAGAGGACCACAGGAGGTCCTACGTGTTCCCCTGGAACAGCATCTCTTACGGACGTTGTTGAAGAAGGCTGCTGGGCTGGGTGGACCGCTGTTCTGACCCAGAATGTCATTTCTTATGTTCTTTGATTTTGTACAATAGAAGGCATGCTTCATGCTAATCACCATCTCCATTTACTTGCTGTCAGACTCTGTGCTTCTGTTTTCCCATTTTTAGAAAGGACTAACAGCTATTGCTGGGAATTGTTGCAAGGGTAGAGATATTATGAGCAAGGGGAACTGAGAACTTTTGGAAGCAGGCCTCATAAGTGCATTATTTTTATATTAAACTGGTTTAACTCTCTTGCTGGGAATGAACAAAAAAACCCAACAGTGAAACCAAAGCCAGTGGTTCGTTGTGACACAAAGCTAGTAATCAGGTAGTGAGAATATTTTATATAAGGATATACATCATGTTCTTGTACTTCTGCTTTTTGTTGTTGGACCTCAGGAAAATTCTATGTCCTTTTTATATCAAAAGTTTTTAAGGGGAGGAGAGGAAAAAATTATATATATTTTGAAACCACATTAATATGGAAGTGTGAGAACAGAAATGCAGCCTTCCTTAAGAAAACATTTAACCTGTTTATATAATAAAGCTGGTTGAAATTTCTGAAACATTTGATTTGGCAACCTCAGCTTGTTCTTTTAATCCAGTTTGTCGGTCGCAAAATGTTAAATTCATGGGATTTATGAAAAATTATAAACTGCTGTTGTTTATTACTTGTTGCCTGGGTCCTGTTTCTCTGTTTTCTGGCCTCTTGTGGTGTCACTAACACCTTCATAAACTGAATCTAAAATATAACCAGCTCAGGATCACCTGTCCAGCTCCGGGTAGTGTTTGACACTGACTCGTCAGAAGTATGTAGGGTGAAATGAAAAAGTAGAGCAGCGGTGACCGATCTTTGTAGGGCCATGCTCTAAAACTAATCCCAAAGGAAGAAACAAATTCTTTCTCAAAGAGACACCCTGTAAAAGGCATGCTCAGCACAGGAAGGGAAAAGCTCTGTTTGTCACTCCCCTTCTGCCCCAACTGCACACCGCAGTGTTGAGCGGAGCATGATATAAACCGTACCTGCCCTCTTCTCCTCCTTCCTATCTACTTGGCATTCCCTGGTGACAGCAAGGGGAAGAAAGGTGAAAGTCTGTTAAAAAAGTTAAAGAAATGGATTTAACTGGGTGAGTATAACCTTGCCAGAAGCCTTCACTGCACTCTGGAGCTTCTCTCCAAAACGCAGACCGAGGCATTGCCTTATTCCAGGTTTTGACACACAAAAGTAGGTGTAGCAAATAACCTGCCTGAAGGAAAATCCCCCACAGTCTCTGTTCCACGACATGCAGGCATTGTCTAGGAGGGTAAGGGTAAATCAGGAAAGCAGACTAAAGAAGGCCAGGCAAATTAGCCTTTACCCAGGCTGGTTTCCAAACTGGGAACTGGGATCACGAGGATAATCCTCACTCTCAGCCTTGCTGGTGTAGAGCAAGGGGAGGTTCATTTGCACAACACTCGTGCCTTTACGGGGGGATGACAAGACACGTAGGCCAAACGACCAGCTAGTTCTTCTAGAGCAGAAAAAGAAACATCATGTTTCCTACTCAAGACAGCATTGAGGATGTGGGAAGCTCCCTCACTGTGCCTCTGGCAGTCTTGATTTCAGCAGCTTGTCACAGACAGACCCAGTGCAAATACTGGGACAGAAAACAGCTCGCTTCCAAACCCTGGCTGCCTCTGCAGGGCTAACAAGTAAGGACCTTATCTATACCCATGCCGCTATCTGTGGGGCCACGGATGTGGCCACGCTGTACCGTGGGGATGAGCACTGATATGTGACTGTATGGAGCTGGCAGTCATTTGCCCACAGCCTTATTCCCGCTAGAAGTGCATGGGAGCACCTCACATGTGGAAACCAAGCATGGGCACTGAGGGTCTGTGGCCATCTTTTCTCCTTCAGGCAATAACTCTTGTCTTCTTGTCTTTGCTACCCACAGCGCCGGGCTCAGAAAGCTCCCCCTGGGCAGCACAGGCACTGTGAGAGATGTTTCAACCGGCACTGCCGCGCACCGATGGAGCCCTCCATCTCCTGCATGGTGATCAGCTGCCGCTTTCGCTGCGGGGCCACCTTCCACATGTGCAAGGAGGAGGAGCACCAATTGCTCTGTCCCTTAGAGCAGGTCTCCTGCCTCAACTCAGCCTATGGCTGCCCTTTTTCCATGGCCCGCTTTAAGCTGGCGAAGCACCTCCAGGTCTGTCCAGCCAGTGTGGTCTGCTGCTCAATGGAGTGGAATCGCTGGCCAAATGTGGATTCAGACACAACCCTCCACAAGAACATTATGAAGGAGACCTTGAACGAAGAGTGTCTGGACACAGCCTTGGCGCTCAGAGACCAGAAGAAACTTTTCAGGACTTTGAAAATAGCCGACTTGTTTCCAGAGTGGAGGAAAAAGGATGAAGTGGAAGAGCTAATGGATGAAGCCATGGGTGGGGAAGAAGGTGCTGTGGGAGGAGTAGCCTGTGGCTCCCAAGAGGGCGATGACCAGTTGTCTGAGCTCAGCCAACGTGAGCGTGAAGATTTGGCAAAGGACAAAGAAGGAATGGATCTGAGGAGTTACAAAACCTGGGAGAACATTTTCAGCAAAGAGCTCCTGGCTTGCAAGTTAACAGGCTCAGCAGCCAGCACAGGACAAAAGACGGAGGAGGCTTCCAAGAAAACAGCGTCAACCCCTCATGCTGCCAGCTCCACAGAGAAGGCAGAGGAAGTACCTGACGGTGCAGGAGAGGCAAAGGACCAAAAATCTGAACAAGTAACACTGAATACAGAAATGACGGGACTGGCTCCCTGGCAAGAAGGGGTCCTGGAGAGGCTGAAGAAGGAAGTTGGTGTAGGTGATTACAACATGTATCTGGTACATCACGGGGGAATGCTCATCCGCTTTGGCCAGCTAGCTGCTTGCACTCCCAAAGAAAAAGACTTTGTCTATGGGAACTTGGAAGCTCAGGAGGTGAAGACCGTCTACACCTTCAAAGTGCCAGTCAGTTACTGTGGCAAAAGAGCACGACTAGGAGATGCACTGGGCCACAAGGTGCCAACTTCAGACAAGTCAGTGGATACCTCAGAACTGGGAATAAAACTAGAAGAACTACCTAAAACAAATATAGTTACAGCTACACTGCTGTGTGCACTGGAAAAAGAGCTGAAAGGCCATGAGATCTCCGAAGCAAGGGGTATCGATGGACTCTTTGTGGATTTTGCAACACAGACATACAGCTTTCCTCTGGAGCCCTTCTCCTCCAGCGCTGTTCTAGCAGATATTCTGGATGAAGAAAGCCCACCGGAGCTCCACGTGGAGCTCTACACTGAATGTGTAACCAGAAGACACAACAAAAGCAGTTCAGCTTTCACATTCACTTGCAGTCATTTCTTCAGGCGGGACGAGTTCCCGTTCCACTTCAAGAACGTGCACGCTGATATCCAGTCATGTCTGGATGGATGGTTCCAGCATCGCTGCCCACTGGCCTACTTGGGATGTACTTTTGTTCTAAATCACTTCCGCCCCGACGGACTTAAGGCCAAGGTTATATACAGCAAACCTCTCAAGACATTTGCTATTAAGCCAGAGGTGGACACCCTCCTCGCTGAATCAGGAAAGTCCATTTCCACAGTGACTAATCGAGGGAGTAATAAGGACTCACTGAGCAGCCTCCCAGTGGAAGTGCTCAAGTACATTGCGGGGTTCCTGGACAGCTTCAGTTTATCTCAGCTGTCGCAAGTGTCGGTGCTGATGAGGGACATCTGTGCCACTCTTCTTCAAGAGAGGGGAATGGTCCTGCTGGTCTGGGAGAAAAAAAGGTATTCCCATGGTGGTACTACATGGAAAGCTCGCAAACAGGCAAGTGACTGTGACACTGGAAAAAAGACAGCCATGGCTTCTCTCCAGATAAAACACAAGCATAGCAAGGGATGCTGCATACAAGCATGCAGATGTGTGGAAGGTTCATGAGGTTGTAATTTGCACCACAGTTGTCAGGGGGCAGGGCTGTAAAATGCAGCATATCTAGCAAAGGTAGGAAGGTGTAAATGGACATCTTCTGACTAGCTGAAAGTCCCCACCCAAGCTTGTCTTGGGTAGCCTGTTTGCATGCTTACCAGTTTTAGGCACTGGGAACTGAGAATTCCTGATATTTAAAGGTTACACATGGATTTTTTAAGAACTTGATATTCTTTTTTTTGTTGTTGTTCTTTATAAGCCAATCTAGGGTATGCCAAAACTAAAACGTGCTTTAGAATGCCAAAAAGGTAAAGAACAAGGAGACGTGGCTGTGAAAGGAGCTCAGGTGTTTGCATCAGCCCCCAGGGCTTTCGTGATTCGTGGTTCACAAGGTTGCCCTCAGTGTCTGACTCGCTGGGTTGTCAGCACCTGTGGGAGCAGCATGGGGAGAGGAAGCCTTCTTCTGCAAGGCTGGTCTCCCACTGTTCGTGCTGGAAAATTACAACCCTATTGGCTGTTAAGGTAGCCTGAAAGAAATAGGTAAGCATAGCTCAGTCTAAGTGCTAGCTGAACAATAGTTATTACAGTTGTGGGTTTTTTTCCTAGCTGGTAGCCTTGCAGCTGCTCTGACATAAAACTGTTTGAAAGAATAACATGAGAGACTCCAGCATGACCAAGCAGACAAGACAGAGATCTAGGAACAAATAATTTAGAGATCCAGGGAAGACTCCCAGAAATTATCTAAGGACCTGGCTTTCAAGCAGACCCCTGAACATTTCCACCTATTGATTCTTATCAAATGGAAGCTTAGCAGTTTATAACTATTAAGAGAAAGCAGGAAGCGTGGCGAATTCAAAATCTGTGTAACAAAGTTTGGTGGCTGCAAGCTGAATTAGCCCAATCCAAAACAGGAATTAGCCACTGAAATAATTTACTGGAGGATGTGGCTTCCTTCAGTAAAAGGAAGAAATTCCAGCTGAGCAATCACACAGCAATTAACTTCAGTTATTGTAAAGCAATTTCAGACCACTGAATTTCAAAGCGCTGAATTTAAGGACTGTCTAACCCTTTTCATGTTACTTTCTGCACTGACCACACAAGGAATCTTGCTTCCAATGCACAGACTCTCCTTGAAAACATTCCATTTGCAATTAGTCTGATTTTCTTGACTACTGTATGTAATAGCTGTGAATACTTAGGACTAGGACAGGGTCAGGTAATCTTAAGCATAGCACACCCACATACTGCCCTTCTTCCACAGGAAGAAACATTTTTAGGGAGGATAAATCTACTATGACTTTAAAAAATTCATTTGATTTAGTGGTATACAGCAAATATTAAAGTGACTTAATCACAGTCTTATCACTACATGCTAGTATATCACTAAACGGTACATGGTATCATTGCAAACAGAATTGGAAAATTTTACCTGCACGTTTCTATTTTTTACAAGCTTGTATCTCCTCTAGGAATAACTTTAACCGTAAATTTCCCAGGCTTGTTCTGGGGTGGGGTGAATAACAAGTGTGTTGTAATGTTCATTACTTTGAAGTTGCTGATAGATGCTTTGGAAGGTCTTTATGAAGCCAGGTTCCTTTGAGATACACATCACACAAGCATGCTGTAGTCACTTTGCTATATAAACATCTTGGATGCAGCTGTAAACATCTTGGATCACACCACACGTGTGATGGAGTTTTCTGCAGGGGTGCGATGGTCAGGTGTTCTGGGTTTCCTCATGCCCCGCACTGGTTTGGCACAACAACTGTAGGATACTTTCCTTTTAGAAATGGCAGGTGATGACTAAAGCAGCAAAACCAGCAAGTACAAGGTACATAACAATACAGACCCCATTTTTGCTTGTTATGCCAGCCCTGCACAATCAGATGTTCACTAGCCCATCCAGTACGACTAATGCACACCCACTATTCAGCATATCTAGATTTTTAAAATCCTCTTCCATTTTCACTAACTGTTTTCTCTCCCCAATTTCTGTCCCTGTCCCCGTACTAGATCTGGCAGTTCAGCAGCCTTTTCTCCAGAGTTAAAAAATGGCAGCGCAACGACATCGCGTGCATGTCGGAGCACCTGAAGAACTGTCCCTTCTACCAAGTGGAGCACAAGACGGACCCCGTGCTGCTGACAGGCATGTGCGAATCTCGAGAGCAGACTCGAAAGACTTTGGTTTCTACTTTCAAGCGCAGAGTCTGAACAACCTGCTTCCCCTCTGCCACGCTCCATTCAGGGCCGTTGAAAAGAAGGTTTGGGAATTGGGGTGTAAAGATTGTTGCTTCCAACTCTCCTTTGGACGTACAAAACTGGCTTCTCCCCAGCTGCGTTTGGAACATCCTGCATCTCTTTCTTTTTTTTTCCTGCATTGATTTAGTTGTTAAAACTTCATCCACTGCTCACTGATATCACGTGCTTTCTGTTTACGTTTCTGTTCCTTGCTTAACACAGCATCCTGGAGAAAGCAATAAGGATCTTGTTTGAAACAGCATCTTCGCGACCTTGAAGGTAGGCTGCTGCTCCTGTACCACGTCCCTGAGAGAAGCAAGAGCAGTTAACGTACCCCACTCTACTAGGCCTCAAACACCTTAGTTTTGGATGGAAAGCCAAGTACTGGGAGCACAGGCAAATGCCCTCCTGCCCAGCAGACCTAGGGATTGCTAACCTGTTCTGAGATGTGGGCAAAAGAAAAGGAGCCCCCAAAACCAAGTTAATTAATTAGGACTCAGGAATGCACCACACAGCCACAGACCATCGTTTAGGGCCCCAATTCAGGCAAGTGTGCCTAGTTAGCACAGCATTGGAGCTCAAGCTTAAAGCTGAGCTCACGGGAACATTCAAACCAAACCAAAGCGAACAAACTTGCTCTTTGTTAGAAATAACCAAGTAGCAAAAAGTTTTAGGGGTTCAATTGACTTTTTATATTTTTTGGTTAATAACTTTCTCCATTTTATTTAGAAATCCACTAAGGCCATCAAAAAATATTTTAAGACACTCTTAGAATGCCTTGCCTGCTCATTTTTTCAATTGTAAATTGCCAATTGTAATTGTAAGCAATTGTAAACAATTTGTCAAAGAAAGATTTGGGGGTTTTCTGTAAAAGAAAAGGCATTCGGCAACCCATTCAGTAACACTACTGGTAATGTTTGCTTCAGTTAAATGGGCTGGAGTATAAGTATGTTTTCTTTTATTACAGATCAGACAAGTGATTAGGGATTAGCTGATTTTTTAATAAATACACAAAGTTAAAACCAGAATGTGCATGTTGAGGCAACAGATGAGAGAAAGCGGGCATGTCACCAACAGCATCTGTCTTATGACACTATTTAAACCCATTTCAGAGGTGCTAGTTAGGAATGCCATAGTTGTGGTGATGGGTGGGATTCCTCTGAAATGGCCATAAACTGATTTGACAGCTTACGGCTGCTGCACAGCCACAGCGGTGCCAACTGACACCCCTTTCTTTTTTAAGCTTATAGTCAGAAGTGTGAGTTCAGGTCATGAGGTCTGGCTTTCACCTCACCGTCTCAGGCAGGACGACCTCACCAGGAGCTGGGACATCTGCTGGGCTGGACCGCTGCTCTCCTCGCCTGAGCTGGCCAGGTGAAAACCAGCTCAAGTGGATGGACACATGCCGCACTTGCCATCCCGGGTCTCAGTGCAGATCTGGAGTGAGTCAGCCTGTGCAAGGCGGAGCCCTCTCCTACCAATAAAGGCTGAGTTCTTGGTAATCATAGAATCACAGAATGTTTTGGGCTGGAAGGGACCCCTAGAGGTCATCTAGTCCAACCCCCCTGCAGTGAGCAGGGACACCACTAACCAGATCAGGTTGCTCAGAGCCCCGTCCAACCTGGCCTTGAACGTTTCCAGGGATGGGGCCTCCACCACCTCTCTGGGCAACCCGTTCCAGTGTTTCACCACCCTCATTGTAAAGAATTTCTTCCTTATATCTAGTCTAAACCTACCCTGGTTTAGTTTAAAACCATTTCCCCTTGTCTTGTCACAGCTGGCCCTACTAAAAAGATTCTTCTCATCTTTCCTATAGGCCCCCTTTAGGTACTGAAAGGCCATAATCAGGTCTCCCCGCAGCCTCCTCTTCTCCAGGCTGAACAAGCCCAACTCTCTCAGCCTGTCCTCATAGGAGAGGTGCTCCAGACCTCAGATCATTTTAGTAGCCCTCCTCTGGACCCGCTCCAACACTTCCATGTCCTTCTTGTGCTGAGGGCTCCAGAGCTGGATGCAGTACTCCAGGTGAGGTCTCACCAGAGCAGAGTAGAGGGGCACAATCACCTCCCTCGACCTGCTGGCCACGCTTCTCCCGATGCAGCCCAGAGTACGGTTGGCCTTCTAGGCTACCAGTGCACATTGCAGGCTCATGTCCAGCTTTTCATCCACCAGCACGCCCAAGTCCCTCTCGGCAGGGCTGCTCTCGATCCTTTCTTCCCCCAGCCTGTACTGATACTGGGGGTTACCCCGACCCACGTGCAGGACCTTGCACTTGGCCTTGTTGAACCTCATGAGGTTCACACTGGCCCACCTCTCCAGCCTGTCCAGGTCTCTCTGGATGACATCCTGTCCTTCTGGTGTGTCAACCGCACCACTCAGCTTGGTGTCATCCGCAAATTGCTGAGGGTGCACTCGATCTCACTGTCTAAGTAATTGAAGGCACGAATTGCAGGATGATGGAAACCATGCTGAGCGCAGCTCGTCCTTGTCTACACTTGCAGCTTAAGTGGACCCTGTGAGATTTATAACCATACGAGGATGATTATCTCCTCCAGACACACACCCTCAAGAGCATATTGCCTGAGTTGTGGGGGGAGTAGACTAGTCCCAGGAGCAGGAGTAGCAGCAGTTACAGATTTATTTATTTTTAAATGATATTCTGTTCTCTGTCCCTAGAGAGCCTTTCTGGGAAATCTCATAATGCTTTACACATGAGAATAAACTTGTCTGCGCAGGCATCCTTTGGAAAACATGACAAGTAGCATCCCGGTTTTATGCAGAGGAAACTGAAGCAAATGAACATGGAGAACCTAAGCTGGGCCAGGAGCAGTTAAAGCTGGGTGCCCTGATCCTTCATCCTGTGCCTTAAGCCACCATGCAAAACCAAACTGGCCATCCTTTAAAGTTGCTTACAGAAACTCACCTGTCCTCAAAATATCCCACATAACATAGGCTGCCAGATATTATCAGTCTGTTTTACACAGGGAAGTTGACAGCAGTGAGAACGTACAGCCAGGCTTCCTAGACAGGCCTCTACATCAGGGCCTCATCCTGCACTTACCATGTACCTGATTTTGAAAGATGCTGAGCACCCAGCGGTAGCTGCAGACCGCAGTAGCTGCAAAGGCATGTCCAAAAATTGGATGCCAGTATATATGCTAGGTACATAAAAATGGACCCACTTAAAATTATTCCCTGCTCACTGCAGGGGGGTTGGACTAGATGACCTCTAGGGGTCCCTTCCAACCCAAAACATTCTATGATTCTATGATTCTATAAAATTATGGATGATTTGGGGAGGGCGAAAAAAAAACCCACCTCAAATGATAGGGTCTCAGAGTAAGTCAGCATTTCAGGTTCATATAAGAGACCATGAAAAAGTTAGTTCAACCTGTGAACCATCTCTCACCTGATCAGCCACTTAGCTGCTGTAAACTGGTGTAGCTGCCCCAAAATTGTGGCTTATGTTGGGTATGAATTGGGCTCATTTTACCTTTAGTGCCAGTGTCACCGGCACCGCTGCTATTCCCCTTCTTGCCTCCTTCTGTCAATGCCAGAGGATTTTGTTCTTGTATCTCCCTCCTCCTGGAGATTGCATGACTTCAGCTCCAGCCCAGTCACCACTGATCCTGCTTCTTCCCTGTGCAGGAGGCGCCGGAGCCAGACTACAGGGAGGATGCAACCTTTTCCAAATGTGGTGGTTCAGGGAGCGGGTCAGAGATAGGAATGTCGCAACCTCTACCTCTTGGGATCAGCTGGCATGTAGATACAACATCCAGGAGACAGGATCATTTTCCTTCTGCTACTCCTATAGGGTACGCTGGAGAGACACAGGCTGTTAATTCACAGAGAGAGACGAATTCACCCCTGTCAATATATATGTATACTTCTGTAAACTGCAATTTTGGTTAAGTAACCTTCAGCATAGACAGTAGAGGCTGAAAATCCACAGTCATCTTCAGGTTAGTCTGGTTAACCCGACCCTGCAAGAGTGCAAGCTGTACAGGGAAGTGGAGATCACCCTTATACCAGCACAAATTCCAGCTGGTAGCCACTTCTTTCTTTATCTCACATTTCACGCTAGCAGAGAGCTGTGGGTTGGTGTCAGATGCAGTTTAATTAATCAGAGGATGTATGCCAAGCTAGCCCAATGTTGATGGTCCTGCTCATTAGCAGAGTCAGCAGAAGCTTCGGAGAGCTTCAAGGAACGGAATTTGCCTGCTCTATTCATCTTGGTGAGGACAATGCTGGCGTAGATAAAGGCAAGAGGCTTTGATTTGGGTTCAGCAAGTCAACAGTTAAGCTCATTAACTTGACGGATGGAAAGTTAAAACTCTTCCTAAATTTCAGTTTGAGGGATTAGATTAGAAGAAACTGGGCATTTGGTGTTTTTCAAAACAGGTCTTCTGCTGTGGTAGGGTCTGAATCAGAGAAGGGGACCCAAGTCCAGCAACTGAGGTTGCTCTCAGTCCAGACCTTCATGGCTTTGATCCCGTTTGTGCTGCCCACGTCTTGTGCAGGGCAAAAGCAATGCTCCGCATGCTCCAGGCTGATGTGTTTTGCAGTGTTTCCACTTGTTGGAGGAACGGGAACTAGAACTGATGGCATCGTGGAAATCAGAGAGGTCAGAGCAGGGCAAAAAGGCTCGGGACAAGAGATGAGAAAGGTGGGAAATGGGTGGGAAAAGGAAAGGTAACTTGGATAGAGGAGACCTGCCTGATTGTAGGTGTCATGGGAAGAGGCAAGTGGAGGACGGTAAAAGGGCACACCAATGAAGGGCAGTGGGATGTGGAAGACATGATGCAGCTGCAAATGTTTTAGGAGGAAACAGTTCAGACACTAGGAGAATAGGAGTGACGTTTAGGAGAGCAGAGACATAAGGGGAATACAGAGTTTAGTTTAGTTTAGTTGGTTTCTACTGACAAAGTAAAATATTTGGATTAGCCTGGTGAACTCAGTGAAATGCAGACTCTGTTTTGAATTGTAATTTATACAGTGGACCTCACTCTGGCACAGCCTCTGTTCTGGGTTACAGTATGTAGCCAGCGGATTGCTGGAACATGAGCTGAGAGGCTGTGGCAAGACCACGGAGAGTCACAAATTTTGATGTTCCTGTACGCTCATCATTTGCTGCCAACAACAGACTTTCTGGATAAACGCTTCTCCTTGGGGAAGGGACTGGAAATTCCCAATCAGTATTATACAGTAACACGGAGCAGATGATAATTCTTAAGGGGTGGAAGGGTAGGTCACCTACGGACACACACCATAAGCCCAGGGAGAAATTACTTGCCGGACCTCCAACTCCCAAAACTGAGTGAGCACAGATAAGGTGAAGTTTATCTGAACAGTGTTTGTTATTTTGCAAAACTCTGTAACTCCTTGTTGCTTTCCTAAGAATAAAAGTTATTATGGTTTTAAAAAATACAGCAAAATCCAAGTCTTAGCTTGTTTTCTTAGTTTCATCACATTAATGTTTGCTTTGCTTCCAAATCAGATGTGGTAGTACCTGTACCCTCATATTTATTATGCTCCACTATGATTTTCCTGGTTGAAGACTATTATTTGTGTTTATTATTTATGCTTATTTTGTATTCATTTAATTTTTAAAATTATTTTTATTTTTGACCCCATCCTCTCTGCATAGCTACTTTCTCCTTCCTGGTTCAGTTATTTACTGCTATGAAAAACTTTCTTTTTTTAAAAAATCTGTTTTCCAGATTGACATAACATTATATCTACAAACATTTATAGAAGAGTTTTCTTTGCTGATCTCTCTCCTTACTCTTCACCTTGTGGCTGTTCATCCAGGTAGCTACAGAGGGATTTTTGCTTCTTTACTTGGGGTGCGAGTTCCACAGCCACAGTGCATCTCTCAGAAATTCTGGGCATCTTTCACATCCCATTTCCTTACTGCTACAGTTCATGTTAAAGAGTCTTCTTAATTCCTTGGGTTTTAATTTCTTTTAAAACAAAACCCGTATGTACAATACAGGCCTATTCTTATTTAGCTTCCCACTTAATTTATATGTAAGGAAATTATGATCACACACTCCGAATTTATTTTTGATGACCACCTGCTCTATGACTTAATTGCTATTTACAACTAACAAATCTTTTGTAGCTTCAGTGATGGTTTTCTGAAGGAATTTGTCATCTGTCCTATTGACAATTATAGGCCTATGGCCCGTTATGATCATGAGAGATTATTCTCTGGTCCATAACTCTGGAGTTAGTTTCCCCATGGCAGCATAGCTCTTACTGGGATTTATCTCTTTTAATGCTATCTCTCTCCCCGCATATCCAGTGTGCGGTTCACAGCTGACTCTGAGCTGCACCAAAGAAAAGCTCCTTTTAACTTTCTGAGTTTCATCTAAACAACCTATAACATCATTCATGTGATGCTAATGCACTATTTTTATCTTCCTTTCTATCAGTCCTGAACAGCAAAACATTTTAATACCAGGGATGACTGTTATTCTACCATATTTCTGTTACTTGCATGATAGCTAGCTTACACCCCATATTAGTTGCTGATACCCTTTCCTACCAATATCTGGAAGGTAGTTACAAAGATAATGGAGCCAAAGTCTTCTCGACAGTAGCAGGCGATATAACAAGGGGCAATGACATCCAGTTGAAGGTTGGTGGGTTCAGGCTGAACTGCAGGAGCGACTTTTTTACCAGAAGGGTAGGGCAGCACTGGAACAGGTACCCACAGAGGTGGCAGTATCTCCGCCCTTGGAGGGCTTCCAGACTTGGCCGAACAACATCATGGTGACCTGATTGAGCCAGAGGTTGAATCAAAGACCTCCAGAGGTCTCCTCCCACCATCGCTTCTCTGATTCCACAGAGTAGTACACAGGCATCTGCCTCCCTGGCCTCACCCGCTTCCCTTAGCTAAACTAGATAGCCCTCTGGCTACCAGTATTGCCTGCTGCTGCTTCTCTCATCACAATTGGTATATTCTTTCCCCTTGTTGTCTAGGCCTCTGCCCATCGCAGCCTCCTTATCTGTCATCACATAGTTATTTAACTGGTTTTCATCTCCCTGTGTAGGAAAACAGATATGCAGCCCTCTCGCAGCAGTTGCAACATCCCTGAATGGCTCTCTTGAACATGATACCTACACGGTAACATTACGTTTTCTAGCTAGCTTGTCTAAGTTGCACAACTTTTTACCAGAGCTGTTCCTTTTAGCCAGGCTGATCCAGCGTGCGATGGATTGCAGTGCTAGAGAATGGAAAAGAGCCCCAGCTTTAGCAGACACCTGGAGGGATTTGATTACAGAGAAGAATCAAGAGTGGCTTACAAAGTCTGTCTCAACTGCTGTGGCCGAGCCTCTCTGCAGGCAGGAACCCACAACTTGTTTCACAGCCGCAGCGCAGGCTGCAGAGACCCCCCCACCCCCCCAGCTCCTCTGCATAAGGAGCTAATGGGCAAATCTGCTGAAATGCACTTTTGGCTCTGCTGGAGCAGGCATAAAAAAGAGCCTTGCCTGAGCAGAGCACTCTGTTGCATTTGCCTGGGGTGAAGGAGGGAGGGCTGGAGCATCTCTCCTATGAGGAAAGGCTGAGGGAGCTGGGCTTGTTTAGCCTGAAGAAGAGAAGACTGAGAGGGGATCTCACAAATACTTACAAATATCTTAAGGGTGGATGTCACAAGGACGGAGCCAGACTCTTCTCAGTGGTGCCCAGCAACAGGACAAGGGGCAATGGGCACAAACTAAAGCATAAGAGGTTTCAGTTGCATATGCGGAAGAACTTCATTACTTTGAGGGTGACAGAGCACTGGAACAGGCTGCCCAGGGGGGCTGTGGACGATGTCCTGTGCAACCTGCTCTGGGTGAACCTGCTTTAGCAGGGGGGTTGGATGAGATGATCTCCTGAGGTCCCTTCCAACCCTTGCCATTCTGTGATTGTGTGTGATTCTGTGAGTTGCCACAGATGCTTGTGCTCTGCTTCACTGGCTGATGAGAAAATGCAGTTGCCCTCCAAGAGCATAGACAATGCCGGATAATAATAACAGGTAGGGCCAGGGAAGTGGAGATGAGCACATCTCAGACTGAAGGGGGATGCAACGACTCAACAGATTGTGCTGGTAGGTGTGTGATAGTACCTGGTGAGGCCATAGGAGAGCTAGTCAGAGCAGCTGGCCACGTCTGATGGTTCAGGGCTCCTAAGCATAACTTCAGCAAGAAGAATTAATGTTCCTTGTGAGGCTTTTCCAAGTAGGACTGAAGTGGTGAGTGAGAATGGGATTGGGATGCAAGGGGTAAGTCTGTATCAAGAACCTGTATCTGGGCAGCACAAGGTGCTGCTTGGGCTGGGTGTCAGGAAGTTGTACTGGAAGGGCTGGGGGTTATAATGGTTTCCTGCAGGTGCATAGACACGGCTATAGCAGGGCACAGCAAGGCTGAGTTGTGTTACTGCAGGGCTAGCAAGACTGTGAAAAGAGGAACAGACCAGCAGAGAGGCAGACATTTTCTCTCCGTGTGCCTGGAAGACGGGGAAAAGCAGTGGTTAACATACCATCAGAGCTCAGCCACCTCCTCTCTCAGGGCCTGATTTTTCTTCCAGTGATGCTTTTTCCCCACGAAGCCGTCTCGGAGGCTGGTGGTGGCAGGGGGGGTCTGGCTCACGCTGCCGCAGAGCAAACCGGCTGCTTCTATGCAGTTGAAGGTTTTGTGGGTGAGGGGGGAACAAATACCAAACAAACAAAAAAAAACCCCCAGCTTCAACCTCCAAGTCTTTCACAAAGCTAAAGTCTCCTAGAAAGCAAGGGGGCAGCGATGTGGCTGCTTTCAGAGGCTGCTCAGCGGGCCCAGAGGAGACGAGCTTGCCCGCAGAGAAGCGCGGCGGGAGGGGCCGGTAGCGCATATTGGGGTAGGGGGGCCCGGCAGGAGCAGCCCAGCCGCAGGTTTGGGGACGCGCCTCGGTCCCAGCTGATCGCGACCCGCTTCCCTCCCGCCGCAAGCCTCCCGCGCTCGGTGGTGCAAGAGTTAACGGGTTTAAGGGTTGGGTTTGGTGGTTTTGTTTTTTCCCCTTCTGCCCTGCCAGAACGAAAGCGAAAGGATCGGCCGCGCTGCTGCTGCAGGAGGCAGCCGGGCCCGGCCTTGCTTCCAGTCGGGTTTCCAGGGCTCGGGGGCGGCCGGGGAGGCCGCCGGGCTGCGGGGCAGGACGGCCCGGGGGGGGCGGGGCCGGTGCTGGCGGGGTGCCGGGCCGGGGGCGGGGGCCGGGGCTCCTCCTGCCCTCGCACCCCCCCGCCCTGCAGTGCAGGTCGGGAAAACCAGGGTCTTCCTAAAAGTCAACGCTGTTGCCAGAGGAGGGTGACACAGGGCTGGAGGGGTCGGCCGCCAGCAGGGCTGGGAGAACAACCCCAAAATGGCAGCCAGCTCCCCCCAGCCTCCCGATTATTTATCCCCCGTCCCAGACAATTTCGTGCAACTCTTTGGTTGCTTGCCGTGGGGTTCACGCGTTAGACCGGTTCTTTTTCCCTCCCTCAAGGGCCAGCGCAAGCACCCACGCCAGCGCCTCCGTTTCGCAGGGTGGACATCGCCCTGGGCTGCTCCTACGTGGAGGAAGATGCAAGAGGCTTGTGGAGTGGCCCCGGCGGCTCGTACTCCGAGCATCCTGCTGCCCTCGTGCTGAGGGGTGTCAGCGCCAGAGATGATGGGAACTTGGGTGATGTAACTGAGTACAAAGTCCCACCGAAAAATCCTGACTCCTCTTCTCCCCTTGTCTTTGAAGCCTCAGGTGAGCGGGAGGGCTGGGGTGGGAGAGCTGACACCGGGGTTTGGGCCGCTTACCCACACCGGGCTTCTGCAAGATTTGTCTTTAACTGAGTTTAGACAATTAATTTTCACATGGCTACTGAAGTTACCGTCACGATTCCCTGAATTTGGCAATTGGGACTTGTAAGAACGGGAGTTTGTGGAAGGTGTTAGAAAGCCCTGTTGAGGCACCTCCTTCCTACTGGGGCTATCCTAGATTGCCTATTTCTTGGGAAATACTTTTGTCAAAAACAACTCGGGAATTATTCCATTACACAGTATTCTTGCACCCGTAAAGAGCGTTCACATCTTTAGTCATGTGGGTGTTTTTTGCTAGCAGGAAGCGTCATGGTAAGTGGGCATGAAGCAGAGCCACCCTGCTCAGGCGGCCAGCTGTGTGTGACTTGGCTCTCCTTACTTCACCCGGGGGTGCCAGCCTGCAGTCCAGCCTCTGTTCCCCTTGCTTTGCACATAACTTTGCAAACACAGTCCAGCAAAGGTCTGATCCTGTACTTCACTGTGGCCTTGTTCACTGCCTGCATTGCTTATCTGCGAGCGTGTGCTTCGGTACAGGCTTATTCAAGGCTCTGAGACATTTTCAGAGAGGAAGCCGAAGGCCCAGCAGAATCCATGAGCCTGGGTCCAAGCTCTCTTTGAAGTGGCATGGATGGACTGGGCATGGCTGAGTTCAAGCATACTACAGCCAGGCTGCTGTCAGGCATTGCAGACACCGAGTTAGTTTCCAGTGATGTCCTTGGAAAGCCTGTAGGTCACTAGGATGCTTGCGCCTACACTTAAGCCCATGTTGTGATCAAAGCCAGATACAGTGTGCATCCAGTATACCAAGCTGCTCCTGCCTTTGTGCCACCCTTTCCTTCCTTACCTGCGATGCTTCGGTGTCCCCTTCCTTTCTGGATTCAGGCCTAAACCAAATAAACATTGCAAGTCTTTACTGGGCATTTCACATGCACAGCTTGCTGGGCGTACACATACACTGGGCAGGCACATGCATGGCACATACACAGCTAACAGGAATCTGTTCTGTGTATTCTCCTTTCCTAACAGCTTCCTTTACCCAGAGTGAACTCTGCGCAATCTGGCAAGATAAAATACTGCCAACAGGCTGAGGGATATAAGACAGTCATGACAAACCTCTCATATTCTTTGCAGACCTTTATCTATTAAGGCTAGCCTGGCATTTCTGGGCTCTGACCAACCCCTGCAGCGCATGATGCTTCTCCAAAATAATGTGTCTCATCTTGCACTTTTGGGTTCAGATGGATAAACCTCTTCCTCTATCCCCACAGCCCAGTCGGTATCCATCCCACATGCTGAGTCCCTGCTGCATGCCGACTGCGAAGGGAAGGAGGTGAACTGTGAGATCTCCCTGTACAGCTCCCAGCAGGCTGGCAAGGGGCTCTGCCGCACCTCCTGGTTCATGGCCACACTGCGACTCTCCAGCGGGATCAGTATCGCCCTGGTGCTCAGAGGCCCCCGCTGCAGCAGCCGGGAGGAGGAGCACGATGCAACACTGCACCCAAAGCTGAGGATTCCTATGAGCGAGGAGGGGACGGTGCCCAGGGCCAGGTGGCTCGGGGTGCCCCCCACAGCACCGAGGGAGATGAGGGGAGGGGAGCCTGCCTCCCCAAGAGTCCCATGTCCCGCCTCTCACCAGGACCTGAGGGCTGCCGGGTGTTGGTGCTTAGGGAAAAAGGGGTCATGTATATTGCCCCTCCCATGCCTCCTCTTAAGGTTTCCCATGCCCCAGCCCCTGAGGATGACAAACACCTTCAAGACCATAACATGCTGCCCATCTCCCTGCCCTGCTAACCCCACCGGGCTGGCTTACTCCAGCTCTTCAGTCCCCTGGGGCGTTACATGGGGTACCCGTGCCTCTTCCTTCTCTGGGTGGGGAGTTCACTGCCAGCCCTTCCACCAGTCATTCCCACCCAAGGATACCTTCTTTAATAACATCTGTCTAACTTTCTGCTTGCCTGTGCCCTTCTTTCTGTTTCTAGTTGAATTTCAGTCGTCATCACGCAACACTTCCCTGCGCACACATCCTGGCAGATCAGTCACCCTCGACTGCCGCTTTGCCTTGGCTCCCAGCAACTCACTCTCCTCCTTGGAGTGGAGGAGGCAGCACCAAGGCAGCGGCCGTCACCTTTTCCAGTACCGGGTGGGGAGCGCAGGCCCAGCAGTGCAGCCAAAAGTCCACGTGGATATGGCAGCACTGCTGGGGATTGGAGATGCATCACTTAGACTGGAAGGAGTGAGCGTGGAAGACGAAGGGACATACATCTGTTTGGTGTCCACCCCACTGCACCAGGCCCAGCACATCATCAAGCTGCACGTGGCCGGTGAGGAAGGGAAATGCCCTGGGGGGCAACAGGGGTCCCATGTCTCCAGGCACAGAAACTTTACCCTGCACCCTTATCCCGTCGCTCCCAACACTCATTGTCACAGGCAGCTTGTCTTCTCTCCCTTGTGGACAGGGACTTTCGCACTCTGCTAACAATAAGTTAATTCCCTTTTTATCTCCTCCAGTGCCTCCAAGAGTTCGTCTCATTCCAGCAGTGGTGTCATTCGAGAGAGATGTGACAACTACTCTGAGCTGCAACATCGCTGGCTATTACCCCCTGGATGTCTCGGTGAGCTGGACACAGAAGACTCCTGAAGGTGATGTGGAAATCCCTCTCTCAAACGCACGTTTCTCCAGCCACCGGCAAAGCCAAGATGGCACATACAGCATCACCTCCTACCTTAGCATCAGCTCAGACACAGCGCAGGCACCAGCCACCTACAGCTGCCATGTTTCACACGTGGCCCTGGCAGAGCCCATCTCTGTGAGCACCCATCTTAAGGCACCAGGTAGGTGTCCGGGGCAGAGGGGCGAGTTCTTCATCCTGCCCAGACCTCCTCCCACCTCATCTACCCACCATAGGGATCAAAACCTCTGAGGCACACCACATCTGCCTGTTTCTCCATGCTTTCCTTCTGGTGTCCTCTCATACCCATCCTCTCTGTCCTCCCCTTTCCCTTTCACTTCCTCAGCTTTTATTTCACTCCCTGAAGCTTTTGGGGAGAAATGATCTCATTTCCTTCAGGGGAAAAGAGATTTTATGACCAAAAGTAGAGCAACAGAGCAAAAGTGCATAGCACACAGGCTGGACCCCACTGGACAGGCACAAGAAAACAGCCATGCCCCAAGGAGACAGGCACCCAGCTGGACTTCATGTTCAGCTGGAGACCGATGCTGCCTGAGAAATAAGGCAAAAAGTCCTTCTCCCTGCTGGAGCTGTTGGGGTTCTCACTCTCCCTGCTGATTGGAGATTGCTCCTGTGTCTCCTCCTGACCCAGCAGGGAAAATCAAGCAATACTGCCATTTAACAAGTTACAGCATATATATATATATACAGTATAACTGGCCCTGCATCTGTGTGCCTTTAGCTCGTGTGTGTTGTGCAACATCTGTGTGTCTGACAAGAGCATGCACACGATTAGTTGCTGGGGGAGCTCGTTTAACTGTGACAACTCGCTGGCTGTTCAGCCGCTCCAGCCAACCTAACGTCACTGATCCTCCTCTTCCTCTGCAGAGCAAATGGGATCGATAGGACTGGTGGGGGGTTTCATTGCTACCGCCATTTTCATCGTTGTCCTCTTCAGCATACTCAGGAGAAGAACAGGTAGGAGTTTAAAACGCTGAGCCGCTTCCTTTGTGGGTGAGATGCAGCAAGGAGCATCTTCCTCTCCCCTGCACCCCCATTCAGGAGAGATGGAGGTCAGGATCTTGCAAGATCCCAGAGGGAGAGGTGGGGAGCAAAGGAGCTGGAGACTCATTGCTGGTGGAAGGCAGCATGAGGTGATGTTTTGCACCGCTTTGGTCTCCCTGAATCTTACTTCTTTTTCTTCTCTCTCCTTGTCAGCTAAACCAAAGTCTGAGCAACTTCTAAAGGCTTCAGAATAGAGGAAACCCTTCTGTCACCCACCTGCAGTCCTTTGCCTCCCGTCCCTTGACCCATCTTGCTCAGGAGAGCCAGCCCCATCCAAATATTAACAGAGCTATAGGTTGGTATGGGATGGGTAGGGCTGCCCATGGTGGAGGAGCTGAGTGAACGTTCAGAGGTGATCTCACAGAAAAACGTGTCTTCATGTTGGGAGGGCAACATGGATAGCCTCAGCTCTTTGCTGAGATGCTGCATTACCGGCAACACACATACATTTTTAGAAATGCCTCTTGTCCAGTTTCAGGGAAAATTAAATTGTATACAGATGAGTGTTTGTATGACTGTATATATGTATGTGTGTATACAGATATAGGTATGTGTACATGGACGTATATGGTACATTTGGTTAATGCCTATGAGGCAAGTTTTTAAGTAAGATACTTATGTACGTATGTGTTTTAACTGAGAAGTTGGGCAAATATGTCAGCAAATTAGTATTTCAAAATGGTAAATCCTCAAACAGAGGAAGTTATGGGTTAAACTTACCACAAATCAAGCAATCAGGAAAATATGACTCTCCAGGAGAAAGCTACAATAAAATTTTTAATAGGAGTTTCACTGCTAGAAGATGGAGAAGATTTGTGGTTCTGCAGTTGTGAAAGACAGACATCATTAAACACTTTTCCTGCCTAACAGGGAATTTGAGGGTAACACTTCAAAACCTTGTATATAACCAACAGGGGGAAAAAAAAAGCAGAAGGGAGGTGTGGATAGAAAGGACATGTATTACACACAATAAAAGTGAGAATTTATGAAGCATACAAGGGGATAAAGAGTGTGCAAAATAATCTGGAAAAACTGGATTGCTGCAAGTGCTAATGGCACTTGGAAGGAGTTTTTTTCAAAATACATTGAAAACCAAGAAATGCTAGCAATGGCCTAGGCTCATACTGGGTGGATATAGGTAAAATGGTTGATAGAGAGGATTTTTGATGGAGGATTTTTGATAGAGAGAAGATAGTTGTTTGTATACAGAAAGAAACAGAATTGTGTATTCATGCCTAATCTATTTGTGAACTAAGGAAGGTTTTAACAGCATCTATTAAGTGTAAGCATTTTCAGAATCATAAAAAGATTTGACTGAGGAGGCACCTGGCCCAATGGAGTTAGGTATTTAAAAATACTAGAGAAATCACAACGTCTTGGAGGAGTGTGTTGTGCCAGTGTTCACAGAGAGAAAGTGAGATGACACCAACAACTGTTAGATGGTTCCGTAGTAATAGCCATAGGTAAGAGGATGTGACGTTACCACAAGTAAGCTAACAAAGGCCTCAACAATGAAAATAATGGTAATAATTTAGTACGTTTTAAAAAAAAAAAATTGTGAGAAATAAACCTGACTTCATTCTTTGACAAAATAATACATATGGTTGATAAAAGCACTGGTTCAGATTTAGCAAACCAAGGAATTTATAAATTCTGAAGAAAAAAATAATGGTGTATGTATACATCATAATTTGCGTAGTTTATGGATTAATTTATGGATTATTGTTTAATATGGGTTAATTACTAGCTAACATACAAATGGCAAAAATTCATTGTCCAAAAAGAAGCAGCAATCACTGCTGAAAGTGTGTGCCTCTCTGCAAGAACCATGCTGTTTATTAATGTTTGCATCAGGAGATACAACTGTAAAAAAAGTTGTTGATAACATTTGCAAAGGGCAAGATGAGTCGCTAAAGCAGAGGGAGTCCTTCAGGTCAGCACAAGTCACCTGGCCAGCTGAAGATATTCAAACAAGATAAGATGCTCCGTAATGCCAGTGGAGTCTCCTCAGGTACTGGACCAGCACGCTGCCTCAATGCTGTTGACCCACAAATACCTATCAGTTGCCTGACCTGTGGGAAAATGTGAGAGTGACCATGGGCAGAATGTAACGGCTGGTGGAAGCAGTTTTTGCTTCTATCATTCCCTCTTCATTTTTGATGCGTTACCAAATAAATATTTTCAGTTCCAACGGTTGTCTTCTGTCTGTGCACCTCCCATGCTGCTGTGTGGAGTCAAGCCTACTGCGTGGCTCCACGGCTGGTGAACAGGCAGGCTGAGACATTACTCTGGTCTTACTAAACCAGGATCTCTCCATTACACCACAGAAAATAACAGAGTACTGGTGGCACCATGACCTGCAGAGAAAGGCACAGTGAGAATCAACAGCTGCAAGTTATATTTAGGTGTGTTTAGAGTAGAATAAGACATAATACACTCAAAAATGAGGATGATTCTCCTAGTCATATGTCAATAAAGATGGTAGACTATCTATCAAGGTCTTCAAGTAAAGGCCACATTACTTCTTTCAAGCTGTCCTTTAATAATGATTAAAAAAAAAAAAAAAGAGCTAATAGCATCAGTTAAAAGAGACACTTCAGTAAAATTCCAAGACCTGTATTACACATGATGTGAGAGCTGGTGGTTTGTCTGCCTTTTTGGCCCATAAACTGGCATAAAGGAAAGAAAAAAATAAGGGAGAGATGCAAGAAATGTGTTAAGACTGGCTGTATTCCTCGTAAGGAGAAATAGACCATGGCACTTGATTTTATTCGGCTACCTGCTCTCTGATGCTCCCCACTACAGTTGCTATGGGGAGTCCACAGTTACTGTGTCCCTGAAGGTCTCAAGCTGAATTTAAACCACAAAAACAAGTAAAGCATATAACCTAAAGCAGAAAAAGCAGTATTTACTGATAACCAAAGTGACATTGTGTTTAACAAGGTTCCTTATATTTTAAATATAAAGCAATTATTACAGAAAATACTGCTAAGAGACTCAAAGTTCATCAAAAATAAACTTGATTGCACTATAAAGACATGTATAAATAATATTATAAGTTCTGCGTCTCTGGGAGAGAGCCACGCTGCCTTCCAAGGTCGAATGTGCCATGGCCAAGTGCCACATGGCATCAATGCCTGGCCACGTGAATTGAGAAGCAGGTTATCATCTGATTAGCTGGTAGTCAGACCAAGCCATTATAAGGTATACTGTGTCTCTACAAATAAATATTAAATGTAGGTGTTTTAAAGAAGTTCTTTAGGAGAATTATTTGATATAAGACATGAAATTTGATACAGATTTTGTCAACCTGCAAAACAAAAAAATAAGTTATTTGCACTTGAGTCAACACGAGATTACTTGGGGGCTGTGGCTGCATTATGTTGTGAATATGGACAAGCCAAAACTTTTAATGCAGTATTGAAAGAGCAGTCATTGCAAACAACAAAGCCAAGCTCAAGATTATCTTTTCCCCATAGGTTCCCCTTATCTGATTATGCCTGTGCTCATTCAATTTAAGCTAGCAAAATAGATCCAGCAGTCTAACCACATTGGTTTAGATGCACTTTATGAACACAGCAGGTATGTACCTCAAAGAGAACGTGCATTAACTAGAAGAGACAGTGAAGTGCCTAATGCACTTCAAAGCTAAAACCCCTCTCCTATAGTCCACCAGGCAATGATGGACAGTAACTCGTTCAAGCCTAGCGGGCAACAGGAAACCTATTTCCACACTGACCATAGAAAAGATACCAAACTTTCCCACATCTCCCCCATCTTGGTCAATGAACTGCAAGGAATCACTGCAATCACTTGGTAAGGGTGGGCCAGGACAAAGCATCAGGGCCAGCATTCATGCTCTCCTACTG
The DNA here is from genome assembly GCA_034008185.1 of Gorsachius magnificus. Lineage (NCBI taxonomy): Eukaryota > Metazoa > Chordata > Aves > Pelecaniformes > Ardeidae > Gorsachius > Gorsachius magnificus. The sequence continues at coordinate 131,943,523 of CM067081.1, forward strand.
TGCATGTCTTCCAGATCAGAAGCTTGAAGCAACAAGCTCTGTTGCAAGAGCTTGTCATTACAATCCTCCGTTGGATCGGCACGGTGAGCAGCAGGGGGTTCACACAAGTACGCAGCAAGATGACTCCCACATGGCTGCAGCATCTTGAAAGCCCACGGACATCAGGTAGTACTTCTCAATAGCTGGAACCTTCATAGAGAAGATCATCCATCTCACAGCTATACAATGGCTGCTTCTCCTCCCTAGCACTGCCTGCAGGAACACTGCCCCCAGGCTCCTCCCTGTGAAGAGTGGGAAGTGCTGATCAAAGACACTTTTCTTAGTAACAGCAATCTTCTTCACTGTTCACTTTCTCTGGCCTGTCCTTCATCTGGACTTCACTGAGAGGAGCAATGACAAGCTACAATGGGTAATGAATCTCCTGTAATATTCCACACTCTCCCACTTCTCAAAAAAAAAGAAAAAAAGGGAAAAGAAAAAGGGGAAAAGAAAATGAAGGAAAAGTGAAAAGAAAAAGAAAGGGAAAATAAAAAAAGGAAAAGGGAAAAGGATTGGGCTTTTCTTTTCCCAAAGCCTCTAGCTCTGTTACAGCCACCTTCTAACTTGTGTTCCAGACAAAAGCACGGGACACAGGCTTCCCTCCACAGCATATGTGTCATAGAATCATAGAATCATAGAATGTTTTGGGTTGGAAGGGACCCCTAGAGGTCATCTAGTCCAACCCCCCTGCAGTGAGCAGGGACACCACTAACCAGATCAGGTTGCTCAGAGCCCCGTCCAACCTGGCCTTGAATGTTTCCAGGGATGGGGCCTCCACCACCTCTCTGGGCAACCCGTTCCAGTGTTTCACCACCCTCATTGTAAAGAATTTCTTCCTTATATCTAGTCTAAACCTACCCTGGTTTAGTTTAAAACCATTTCCCCTTGTCTTGTCACAGCTGGCCCTACTAAAAAGATTCTTCTCATCTTTCCTATAGGCCCCCTTTAGGTACTGAAAGGCCATAATCAGGTCTCCCCGCAGCCTCCTCTTCTCCAGGCTGAACAAGCCCAACTCTCTCAGCCTGTCCTCATAGGAGAGGTGCTCCAGACCTCAGATCATTTTAGTAGCCCTCCTCTGGACCCGCTCCAACACTTCCATGTCCTTCTTGTGCTGAGGGCTCCAGAGCTGGATGCAGTACTCCAGGTGAGGTCTCACCAGAGCAGAGTAGAGGGGCACAATCACCTCCCTCGACCTGCTGGCCACGCTTCTCCCGATGCAGCCCAGAGTACGGTTGGCCTTCTGGGCTGCCAGTGCACATTGCAGGCTCATGTCCAGCTTTTCATCCACCAGCACGCCCAAGTCCCTCTCGGCAGGGCTGCTCTCGATCCTTTCTTCCCCCAGCCTGTACTGATACTGGGGGTTACCCCGACCCACGTGCAGGACCTTGCACTTGGCCTTGTTGAACCTCATGAGGTTCACACAGGCCCACCTCTCCAGCCTGTCCAGGTCTCTCTGGATGACATCCTGTCCTTCTGGTGTGTCAACCGCACCACTCAGCTTGGTGTCATCTGCAAACTTGCTGAGAGTGCACTCAATCTCACTAAGTCATTGATGAAAACATTAAACAGCACCAGTCCCAGTACGGACCCCTGAGGGACACCACTCATCACCGGTCTCCATCCAGACATCAAGCCATTGACCACTACCCTCTGGATGAGACCATCCAGCCAGTTCCTTATCCACCAAACAGTCCACCCATCAAATCCATAGCTCTCCAATTTAGAGAGAAGGATGTTGTGGGGGACCGTGTCAAAGGCTTTGCAGAAGTCCAGATAGATGACGTCCATTGGTTTTCCTTTGTCCACTGTTGTTGTCGCACCATCATAGAAAGTCACTAGGTTCGTCAGGCAGGACTTGCCCTTGGTGAAGCCATGCTGGCTATCTCAGATTATCTCCCTGTCCTCCATGTGCCTTAGCATAGCTTCTAGGAGGATCTATTCCATGATCTTCCCAGGCACAGAGGTGAGGCTGACAGGTCAGTAGTTCCCAGGGTCTTCCTTTCTACCCTTTTTGAAAATGGGCACAATGTTTCCCTTCTTCCAGTCACCAGGGACTTCACCTGACTGCCGCGACTTTTCAAATATCATGGAGAGTGGCTTGGCGACTACATCGGCCAATTCCCTCAGGACTCTGAGATGCATCTCATCAGGTCCCATGGACTTATGTGCGTTCAGGTTCCTCAGGTGGTCACGAACCTGATCTTCTCTTACAGCAGGAGGGGTTTTACCCTCCCGGTCCCCCTCATGCCATCCACCAACTCGGGAGGGGTAAGGAGAGAGGTTGCCAGTGAAGACTGAGGCAAAAAAGTTGTTGAGTACCTCAGCCTTCTCCTCATCTGCTGTTACCAGCTTGCTGGTCTCACTCATCAGCAGGGGTACGCTTTCTTTAACCATCCTTTTCCAGATGATATACTTGTAGAAACCCTTCTTATTCTTTGCATCCCCAGCCAAACTTAGGTCCAGCTGCGCCTTGGCCTTCCTGACCCCATTCCTACACAACCGGGCAGCATCCTTATGCTCTTCCCAGGATGCCTGTCCCTGCTTCCACTGCCTGTGCAGTTCCCTCTTCCTCCTTAGTTTGACCAGCATCTCTCAACTCAGCCATGCTGGTCTCTTCCCTTCTTTGCCCGATTTCTTACACCTAGCGATCGAGAGCTCTTGCGCTCTGTGGATCACATCCTTAAAGATCTGCCAGCTCATGCTAAATCAGTCCAGCTCCTACCCACTGCAAAAACGTGCTTCTCCTCCTAGGTCAGCCTGCCAGGCTCAGGCCTTCTTCTAATTCCTCCAGGCCCTCTTAGAGTCAAACTGTGCTTACCTCTCATCTTTTTATTCATGCTATCTCCATCTGAATCCCAAACAAGTCCTAGAACCTCTTCCACCACCTGCCCCTGGCCACCTGCAGCCCCAGGAGGATGATGTTTGATTGCAGGTGTGTTCCTGGTGATTGCACAGCCTATTTCTATTCCTCTATGCAGAGGATCACAGGGCATCATCCACCACCTGCCACCCTCAGACGCCCTCAAGAAGCAGTGTGTACTGTTGCAGATGCTGTGCTCTGTGACCTCTCTTAAGTTTCTGATTTATGTTTTCACCTTCTCCTCTCCCCCTCTTCACTTGTTCCTCACCATAAGCATTTGATTTCTCCCTGATTTCTCTCCCTCTTGCCTCCTCCTCTCTCCTTCTCAAGGAGAGCTCAAGATGAACAGGACAAACATATCATACTTAATTTATACTTGATATGCATCCAGTCTTCAAACATTTTCAGGTCAGGGACTTCCTGACTGGATATGGTTTCTGTCTATTAATCACCGTCTGTAGATTTCTTTTCCATGAAGCTGCCCATTCACCCCTTGATCCCATGTAAAGTCTTTAAAAATTGGCATCACATTCACATTTCCCTCTTCAGGTACCATGGTGGTGGTAAGCATGGGTTACACACTGCTCGGAGCAGTTCAGCTGCTTTATTCTTGAGTTCCTTTAAGACTCTTGGACAAATGCCATTGCTCCCAGCAAGTTGTTACTCTTCGCTTTGCCAGTGCGTTGAACAGCCTTTTCCACAGCCGCTTCAGTCTCAGGCAGGTTCATTCGCCAACCCCACCCTGCTGAAGAATGGGTTCTGCCACGATGATCTCGTCACTCAACACAGATGCAGAGATTTCTGCAATGGCCTTTTCTCCCCTCTCATAGCCTGATCACCAATTTGCCCTTCAGAACATCTGCCAGGTTCCTGATACGTTTCAAGAAAAATAAAATGTCAGGTTTGATTCCTTCTGCTAGTTGTTCCTTGAAGCTTTATTTGACCTGACTTACTGTCTTTCCACATGCATCGTGCCAAAGTTTATACCCTTCTCTACTTATCCCATTTGTAGACAACTTCAGCTTTTTTTGATAGATGCTTTTTGTGACTTCCCTTACCCCACTGGACAATGGTTTCTGTATCCCACATAAAAGGTGTTTATCCCATTTTTCTTGAGCATGCCTGGTTAGTGAGTATGGCAAAGGGTAACAGAGGGTGAATTCAGGCGATGAAGGTAAAAATATAAAAGGGGTGGCACTTTTGGACGGCAAAAGAAAACAGTTGTGGTAGGTGTTGGTGTAGGCCATCAATGCTGGGCAACGGGTCAAAACGACAAATGCTGCAAAAGCAGAATGGGAAGAAGAGAAGTGGCTGGAAAACAACAAGAGAGAGAGGGCAGGATGATAGCAGCAGTGAAGACATCAGGTGGGAAAACGTGATTATGACCCTGAGCCTTGGGATACCTTGGGATGCCTGAGAGGGGGAGTGAGAAGTAAGAGGGAACAGCAACATTACCCCAACAGGTATGGTTGATGTAGTGATGTAGTGTTACAAGAGGTGGCAGAAGCGGTTAGGGGTGACAGTGAAGAGTAGTGGCACGGGATCGTATGGTACAGTAACATTGACGTGCGGTGGGTCCAAGCAATGACTGTCAGTGAAGCGGGGCAGCACTGGGCAATGCTGATGGACAGCTGAGGAGAGGTCCAGATTGGTTGGGCCAACAATGATAAGGTGCAGCAAAGGAAGGGAAAATGACTGCAAAGGCAGGAAAGGCAATACGTCACTGTTTTAAGAGTTTGCAGACTAATTTCAGCCTCCTGTGCTGCAAACTGTCTGTCATGAGTCACCCTCTGGGGAGATATGTAGCTTGCCAGCATGTATTCCAGTGTCACTAGGCAATGGGGGCCTTCCCACCCCAACCAGGCACAGTTCATGGGGAAGGAGGGGCATGGCATGGTTTTCTTCTTTTTCTGAGTGCATTCACTGCCCTTCTTTCCATTCAGCTCCTTCTCCCTCCCCTGTTTTCAACAGTATTTTTTACCATTTTCTTTTCCTCTTTTTCAAGCGCTTCTGAAGTCATGGGTTTGCTTAGTATTGATTTGTTTATGAAATGCTGTTTTTTCTCTTCTCTCATACTTTTGTATCTAATCAAAACATGTTCATACACCTGCCCTCCCATAAAATACCATCAACATCTTATTAAGTCCTTAGCATGAAAGATCAATTGCCTCAGCTGATAAATATGTGCAGCCTCATACCAAGAGGTACACTGCAAATACTTTGAGATCCTTTACTGGTGGAGGATTTGGAAGGCAAAAGGCCCTAGACAGTGTGAAGTGGACCATTTTTCAAGCTACAGAGGAAGATTCTTTCTCACAAAAAAAACCCCCAGCAAACACCCCCCCCCCCCCCCCCCCGACCCTGTGTGTCTTACTTGAAGAAAATGCCTTCCTGAGCCCAAAATTTGCCCAGGAATACAAACTTCTTGATATGTGAGATATATCTGAAACAGTTTCAGCCTTGATATAGAGTTAAAAGAAGAGGTGACAGAATGGGACAGTGACTACAATGAAGAAATCTTGCTCATCTCAGTATCACTGGAAGTGATGGCTTGACTAAGATTCATGTTTTGTTGGCCAACCTCTCCTGCTTAAAAGAAAGGATGAAAAGAAAAAAAAATATCAAGCTACATCTTGAAAAAAATATAAATTCTTTGCCTCGTGAACCATCCCAGAACTTCACGTCACTGCCAGCCTGAGATCTTCTGAGAGTTCATAGTGCCTGGAAAGACATAAAGACTCTCAAGCAGAGGAATTAATTGAACATGTCCAAACAATTAAAAAGGAGATGGGGAAGGAGGGTGATGCCTTCTGCTCTGCCTTTTGAGAAAGGTATGGTGGGAAGGGTTCCCTTAAGCCATTTGGCTATGAAATCTGGCCTTAACCATAAAAGAAAATGGGATTTATGAATTAACTTCTCTTCTTAAGGGCTTAATTCCCTGTGGATTGCCCTTTTTTAGGGTGTAACTTCCAGCTTGCATTCCAGAGAAGGAGAGGATCACCATCACCAGAGCAGAGCTGAGAAGCAGAAACCACATGAAACCACTGAGGTGGGAGTGACTGAGGGGGGCACCTGGAGAATTACGTGGGGCAGTGTCAAAACTGGAGGTAAACATCAACTAGGTTGCCCTAATGCCAGCTCTAGCAAAGCTCCAGGTGGGCAGCAGCGAGCATCTGTGTCTATCAAGAAAACACCTGCAGCGCTGTGCTCGGGTGCTGCGCCGGGCTCAGAGGGTGCCCGGGCCCAACCCTGTGATCTCGGCTGGCTGGGGAGCAGCAGGTGTTGGAAGAAAAACTGGTCCGAGGTGGCTGCATCTGCCTCGAATTTCCAGGAACACGCAGGAGAGATCATGAAAGGGGTGGGAACGCAGGCCTGAGGAGTCAGGTGGTTGTGATAATAGTTATATTGTTAGGGCTGGAATGAGGAAATTGAAGATTTCAGCTGGGGAGAAGGGGGGGGAACTCAAGGAGGCTCCATCTTTATCTCCCTACTCATTAATTGTGCCTCAGGACAAAGCAGCCAGAGAAACCCTTGGTTTTGACATCCAGTCCTATAGCTTTGCTCTGTGCTGTTTCCAGCCTGGATTGCACACGCAGCTTCCAGACGGGCATTAGTCTTAGCTTAGCTATGCCAGTGGGTGGGGGAATTTTCATCTGGCCATTTCCACAGTCAAGCCTATTGCAATAGGACTGGATTGAAATCGGTATCTGAGGAGCCATCGGTCTGGCTGAGTGATCCTAGATGGCACCCTGGTTTTAGGGAATATGCAGCAGAGGTAGAGCTTGAAGCCCATTTTCAGCACTCGGTTTTCTCACAGAGGACAGGTCACTAGTAGCCAAGGTGGCAGCTGACTCGGACACAGAGTAATATGGCTAATGTACCACAGGGTCTGGGTCACTGGGCTGCTTCAGCACCCAGACTGATTCAGGAGGTAATATCCCCTCATCCCACAACACAGACAACAGATGGGAGAGAGATACATTTTTCAGGAGCTAATTCACATTTGCCGGCTAAGGCAGAGCACGAGCAGCCGCTGTACAGGCTCGTACTGCATTGCAGTGTGCAAACAGCAACGAAAGAGGATCCATACAGGTCTTCTGGAGTTCACTCATGCTAACTTCATTGTCCTAGGAAGAGAGACTGGGTTCCCTCCACACAGTTTCCAGCAGGATTTGTTTGGCCCTACAATATTATTTTCATGAGCTCTACGCTACAGTTGCCCTGCCTGCTTTTCATGCTGAAAGATGGGGATAACACATGCTGCTTCGGTTTTCCCCCAGGGCTCCCTTTTGCATCACCAGAACGTCTCTCTGCAGCCGCTCTGTTCCTACAAGGTAAACATGAACAAATACATTGAAAAGCAGCATCCTCGGGACACAAAGGTGTGGGAGGGCGTACACAGACATGCTCTTGCTGATGTATTATCACTGGCTATTTGGGACAGACACGGCTGCTGCCTGGCAGGTTATATCAGTGGCAAGGGAGGAGGCATTCAACAGCCCATTAGATTGGTTTGCAAAACTCTGATGGCTTTTTAATAACGATCCTCTTCAGGCATCACCACCCCTGCCTCAAGGGAGTTCATGAATCCTGGGTAAATAATTCGCCACTGAAAAGCGACAGCAGTACGAAGCGTGGCCTCACATCTACCCATCTTTACCAGCTACAGAGCTGGTGTTTCTTTGGCCAAACACTTCAGTTAAACTTAGAGCACCATCCGTGCTGCTATTCCTTGACAGTCTGGGCTGCTAATTTTAATGCAGAAATATATAATCAGCTGTAGCTATTCCAGAAATAATGACTGGCTTCTACCATGCAGCAGAAGGAAAACACAATTGCATATATGAATATACAAAAGAACCACCCTGATCTAGGGTCTTTCAAGTAGTTAAAGAACGTGTATGATTTGTTATACTCAAGACTGATCAAGTATTGGAGAGAGGCCTTTCTTTTTTTTCCCACCACAGTAGCACTGTGTTGAAAAAAAGTTTGTTCTGTTTTAAAATGTTGTGTGCATTACAGATCATTATCACATTCCTACTCGGGCAGATAATAGATATAGCTGGTAAGGAAACATTTCAAATTCGATGCCATAAAAAATGATTCATGTTTGCTCAAAGGTTGCTCAGTAGCAATAAAAAGCAATGATGCATTCAGCTCGTGAAGATGTAATACACAGCAGCAGCACTGCCCAGAGCAACAAGGCGCTTCCCATTTCAAAAGAGCAGGACCGAGGGACAAGCATCTGAAGGAAAAGGATCTTTTTGGCATAAAGCTCCTTGGATTCAAAATGTTGTTAGGGGTGAAGTAAATACTATGAATCAAAACTTCAAAAGAGGATTCGTAGTGCTTGATGGAAGATCTTTCAACCTAATGCAAGACTCAGGATTTCCGAAGGCCATTTATCCTATAATTGCTGAGCCTGAACGGGGGTGGGGGAAATAATCATCGGTGTCAAAACCAGTTGCATCAGGTGCGACTCACCTCGATAGGTCAATACGTCAAATAAATATCCAGAAAACTGTGGATGGGCAAAGAAGACTCTTGCATCAAGGGAAATTCGAGACAGGAGTGTAATTAATCACCTAAAATATCAACAGGAGGCATTCTCACAAACTACATTAATAATTCCACGTCGCTATCTGCTGTCGCACTGGAGCGTGCCTGAGGAAAATGGTACCATTTATGATTGACAATCTTGGCCAGAAGATGGTCAGTTGAGTCATCTAGTTCATCTACACATTGGAAAAAAGTAGAACAAAAGCTGGGGAGATGTAAATAATAATAAAAAAAAAACCCCGAAGTGTTAGCAAATTTTGATGTTCTGCAAATGGAGATCGAGACTGGCAGTTGAGATGGCAACACGAGATTTGTTGTTTGCATTACTTCAAATGTATTTGGGGAATCAATTTTGGTTATAGAAGTGCTAGAAATAAATTTTTAGTTCCTTTGTGGGTTGCAATCAATCTGCAGGACATCTGTGGGTCCACAGGAAGGTAAGGGCTTTTACAAAACCACAGCCAAAAGCATGATATTCACATGACTGAAAGGACTGGAAGTCACCTCGGGGCTGATACGTGCTCTGAGGTGTGCCACAACAGCAGATAACATATGGCAGCCTGAGCAGCTAACCAGCATGGGAAAAAGGGAAAGGGGAATTGCTTAGATCACGGCTGACAGGGCAGCTGGGAACAGTGAAAGAGCCAGCAAGTGGATTTTTAATTCTTTAGGAAAAAAAAAAACAACAACATGTGGAAAAAGTCTTCTGAAAAAGAAACCAAATATGTACCTAGATGTGCATATAGAGATACATAGATATATGATGTACATCATTTATACACATGTAAAAATAAAACAGACAATATGTGCATCCACACCCTAATTGTCTGCTGTTCTTCTCCTAAGTGGCAAAGGCCAAAAGTTCTCCCAAACAACATGGGGATGGAAATTGTCAGCCATGACAAAATGATGAGAAAATTGGTTTAGGCTGTCATTTGGCTAGAGCACATCAGCCCCAATGTTTGAGTTTTTAACTATTTCTCAAGTCAAAAGAAATCAAAAATGTATGTCACCTTTGTCTCACCCCCAGCAAACAGGACTCTTTTGCAAAGATCAGCTGAAGACAGTTTAAAATGCTTCTAAATACTGTGGAAATCAGACAGTACCTATCTATCAGCTCTACCAAACTTGGCTCGAGTTGCTTTGTGGCTGCCGTTAAACTTAAATGAGTATAAAACAGGCATTTTCATGGGCTAAATCATTTTTTTGACATTCCAGTAAGACAGAGGCACAATTCCAGTAAGGGGGAGGCGGTTTTGTAGTACGGTCCGTTAGTGTAACTGAGTAATTTCAGGAAATTACAGTAATGTAAGTCAAACAACTTATAAACGTGCTCTCTGTGAAGTGACTGGATTACAGCTCCATAGGTTACACCGGCAACTGCAACCGCTGATGCTGCGTCATTGCTGGTACCTCATGTGTGTGTGTTCACAAGAGGGCAAGACGGAGGCTGCAAGGCTGGTTCAAAGGGCCAACGTGCATCTTCAGGGAACCTCCAGGTCTACCTGAGCGCATAAAACACATAGCCGGCCGAAGCAAAAAGAGCTCACATCCCTCCGCCAAATGGCATCTCCCATGGCACTGCCACAGGCGGGATACGGAGCTGCCTGGGCCATTGGGTCCGACCCAGAAGGGCATTTCTAGTGCTCTGCTGCTTTGTAATAGCCATTTGATACAATATTGGATCACTCCCCCCCTCCCTCCCACTTTTTGCAACTCATCCTTGATGAAAGTTCAAAACAAATTAGGTTTAATAATCGTAGTTAAGCTTACAATAAGTAAGTTCAGAACTGCAGAAGAAACAAGGCTTTTGCTCTGCATTGCTTTTTGTCCCGGGACGGAGCTAGAGGAAAGCTGTAAGATGTGGCTGTAGGTTTGTACCAAGCAGCTGTCACGAGGCTGCTCCTGGCATGCTGACACTTAGCTGCTGGCCTCAGAAGTGTACCCCTTGCCATTTTCAAGCATCGTATTTTGCAATATGAAGACGTAAAAGTGGCTGTGTGTTTTGAGTCACTAACCAAACCACTGCTAACTCCAGTAAGGATGGAAATTCGGTGACAGATGCTTCTGAACAAGGACTGATGCGAAGGAGGTACCCGTAAAGGTAAGAAAGAAGTGAAAACCTCAGACAGCTAGTTTGGGAGAAAATCATTCAAAGACAGGATTGGGAAAGAGGTTCCCCTCTTATAACGGCGGGGGGGTGTGTGTCTTAGGGACTCCTGGCCACGTCTGGGTATGGGTGTTCATTTCTCTGGCCTTGAGGAAGCACCGCAAGGCTTTGGGTAACGATGGGAGGCCTTCATTTCCCAGGCACAGATGAGTGCAGCATGTTCCCACTCATGGTTGTGCCAGGTAGTTCTGGATAATAAAGATTTCTTCGGTTAATGAACCAGCAAAGGCGATGCCGCCTCATGCGTAGCAACCCAGCCGCCACCCGGCCTCCTCTGCCCCAGCCCCGGCCCCGGCCCCGGCCCCCCTGCAGAATCCCCCCAGCACTCTCCACCTACCCCGGCTTTGCCCTTGGAAAGCAAAACGTGGCCGTGAAAGCCACGTACAAGCCCTCACCGCCCGGGCCTGCGCACGCCACCCGTGGGCAGGGCAGGCTCCCGCCGCCCCCGGGGGGTACCGGGGGGGTCCCGGCCGGCCCGGGCTGCCCCCAGCTGCCCCGCTGCCAAGTTCCCTTCTGCATCGCCTCGGCTCGCCGGGACGCCGCGTTCCCGCCGGGGGGGTGGGAGGAGGAGGGACAGGCGGTTCCGCAGCCGTACCTGGCCGGGGCTGGGCTCCCTTCGGGGAGGACCGGGGGGGGTGGGGGGTACGGCGGGGGGGGACCCTGCTGCCCGCCGGGGGGGCGGCGGCCGCGCCTTGACCCCCGTCGGCGCCGCCAAGGTCACCGTCCCGGCGCGTCACCGGTCCCCACGGCCGCCTCTCCCCGGCGGCGGACACCTGAGAGTTTAAAGAGGCTTTTCTTCCCCGGGAGCGGCGCCCGGGGGAAGGGGCAGGGGCAAGGGCAGGAGGAGGAGGAGGAGGAGGAGGAGGGGAGGAGGAGGAGGAGGACAGGAGGAGGAGGAGGAGGAGAAGGAGGAGCGGGCGGGGAGAGGCTGGCAGGGCAGGAGCCGGGCGCGTTGCTGGCTCGAACTGGAAAGGAACCAGTCCTAGTCCAGCTGGGGAGGCTGCGGGAGAGCCGGCAGCGCTCGGGGGAAGCGCACCGGCCGCGGTCCCGGCCCCGGCCCGAGCAGCCGCCGCCCGCCATGGGCACGGCGCCTCCCGTCAGTGCCGCGGTGGGGGGGCAGCGGGAGGCTGTTCGGTGGAGGGGGGATCTGCCCCCCTCCCCTCCTCAGGTCGGGGCGGGGGGGGCTAGGGTGAGGGGGAGCGTGTGCATGGGCGCCGGGAGACCTGTAGCCCGGGACGGGGGTCAGGGAGGAGGGGGTGAAAGCACTGAGGTTTTGGGAGGACGGTGATGCAGAGTCAGGTTTTGCACCAGCCACGGCTTTCCCGGAGCCACAGTCTTGCAGGGTCACCCCCTGATTCTGAGTTTGTGCTGTAGGGTGGGTCCGTGAAGAGAGGAAAGATGCCAGAAGGGGAGAAAACGGGTCAACATAAGCAAGAAGAGGAGCAGCAGCAGAAAGAACCGGAGCGGGAGGGTCTCATTGAATTCTACAGTTCCTACCAGGAGCTATTCCAGTTCTTCTGCAGCAACACGACCATCCACGGGGCTATCCGCCTGGTGTGCTCCAAAAAGAATAAGATGAAGACAGCCTTCTGGTCTGTTCTCTTCTTTCTCACCTTTGGCTTAATGTACTGGCAGTTTGGGATCCTCTACAGGGAGTACTTCAGCTACCCTGTCAACCTCAACCTCAACCTTAACTCCGACAGGCTGACTTTCCCAGCCGTGACGCTGTGCACTCTCAATCCATACAGGTAAGAAACCGACTCCCAGAACTGTCGACTGCCTTGACTTTTGCGGGTGTAGGATAAAAGCTCTTGTTCTCCTCTTGGTCCTTGACCATCCCCTTCAGCAACAGTGCCAGTGGAAAGAACACTTTTCGCAGGCCTTTGCTGCTGCAGGGCATTCACAGCAAGGCATGTTAGTTTAGGCAGCCCTATTTGGTGGTGTATATTAGCAGGCTGCACTGTGAACTGCCATGGGGCAAAAGCAGATGTGTTTACTTCTCTCCTGCAAGGATGGTAGCCCCTAGCAAGGGTTGGATTTGCAGCAGGCAGCAGGAATGTCCTGAATGACCCCAGCAAACTTTGCTGCATGTTTTATTCAGAGCTGCCTATGTGTATCCAGCCCTAAATCTGTCGGCTCCTCTCTCCACCCACCCCGCTATAGGTACAGCGCCATCCGGAAGAAGCTGGATGAGCTGGACCAAATCACCCATCAGACACTGCTCGACCTTTATGACTACAACATGTCTCTGGCACGAAGCGACTGGTCCACGCTGTCCGCGCGAAAGCGTAGCTCAAGGAGCCTGCTCCATCATGTCCAGCGCCACCCGCTGCGAAGGCAGAAGCGGGATAACTTAGTCAACTTGCCAGAGAACAGTCCCTCGGTGGACAAAAATGACTGGAAAATTGGCTTTGTTCTGGTGAGATCCCTAGATATCCTGTCCCCTACCCACTCTGGTCTCTGCTTAGCTACTTCTGACTTGTTAAACCCTTGGCCGTGCCCTTCCCTACATAGGAGTCTGATTAAGCTGCACTGGCTTTTGCTAATGACAGATAAAGGTAGAGCTGAATCCTTTGCCCAGTGTAATCCTGCTCCCCAAGTCCTGTCCCTGTCCATGTGGGCCCCAGGAGACTTGTCCACACCAGTGCCCATCTTTTCCTAGGTAGGGCAGGGAAACCTTGTCCTTCCTGAAGGCTACATCAGCCTTGCAGTTGCCTTTGGGGAACCATTTATTACCATCAACTGCAGTGTTGCCCAATAATAGCAAAGGGGAAAGTACTGGATGGCTGGGGGCCTCCTGAGACGTGGTCATGGTCACATTTGCTCCTAGATAGCAACTTCTTTGCCCTAGGGTATCTGTGTTTGCATTTAAAAAGGCACTGAACAACTGAAGCTAATAGCTTGCCAGTTAACTGGAGTTCCCACAGGATCACAAACGTTTTTTCTGGGCATACCCTGAAGGAAGGGCTCCCTACACAAGAATTTGAAGCTTCTAGTTATGTACCATGCAGAATTTATGTGCCGTAGATCACCCTGCATGCCTCACTGTGACTTGCTGCCTCCTGGCTTGTACTCAGCTGTGCTCATTTCACCTGGTGTTTCCCTTCCCCTGAGAAGCTGCCCTGGTTTTGCTTTTCCCCATCCTGCTGATCGCCTTTTGGTCCAGTGCAGGAGCCCTGCAAAGCTCTTCCACTCCCTCAGCTTCATCTTCTGCCCGTGCTGAGGGAGCACAGCTAATCTGCAGCCATGGCCTTGCCTCCTGGACGAGACTTCCCTGATGTGGCTGGTTTTCTCCTTCTCTTGTTAACAGTGCAGTGAAAACAACAAGGACTGTTTCCATCAGGCATACTCCTCAGGGGTGGATGCCGTGCGGGAATGGTACAGCTTCCACTATATCAATATCTTGGCGCAGATGCCTGATGCGAAAGCCCTGGATGAGTCTGACTTTGAGAATTTCATCTATGCTTGCCGCTTCAACGAAGCAACATGCGACAAGGCGTAAGTGGTGGAAACGTCCCATGGCGTCCTCCTGAAAACACCCCTGTTTTGCGCCTGGGTCTGAGGGGAATCAAGAAACCCACATTAGAGAACCTCTTTCCCAAGGTGGGATTGTTCCTTGTTCAGTTCCTGTTGCCTCAAATGATGTTTCTTGAGTCTTCCCTGTGGGTTGTGCTCACCAGGGTCACAGTTTCTGTAACCTGAAACTATGGACCTCAGAGGATGGTTTCTCCTTTTCCTGGGTTTTACACAAATGAAACAGTTATACTGGTACAAACCCCAGAGTGGATACAGGTGTACAGTGTAGACATCTCTTCAGCCTACTCTCTGCAGTGGTAAAGTGGTACATACCAGCCCACATGTAGAAGGAGAAGAGAGAGTTGTTACAAAAAGACAAAAAAAATCCCACTCCTCTCCTGCCATTGGTCGTCAAAAAGCCGCAAAGAGGTAGTGGAATGAAACCCATCAGCAAGGGAGGAAAAGGGGTAGGAAAAGCTAAGAGTTTTGTCGATATTAGGAAGATAATACAGTAATTGCTGGTACTGCTAAAATCCATTTGGGGCTCTCAAGAGATAGCAGTATGAAAAACCTGGTGTAAAAACCTGTCCAGCTCCAGGACATTTTTTACAGCACATTTTAATTGCTTTTCCCTTTTGGGCAAGTTTACGTAACAAATAGTGCCCAGCTGCTGTAAGCTTCTCTCCCTGCAGATGGAAAACAGAGTTACTCCTTTCAGAAAGCCCTTCCTTCCCCTTGGCCGCTCAGCCCTTCTCACCCCGTGTGAACGTTTCTGTTCCCCTCTCAGGAATTATACCCACTTCCACCATCCCTTGTATGGGAACTGCTATACCTTTAACGACAACAGCAGCAGCCTGTGGACCTCCTCGCTGCCTGGGATCAATAACGGTGGGTGAGAGGCACTCTTGGGTGAGTAAGGAGAACAGCTCAGCTCTGCTTTCCCCAGGAGCTACAGGCACCTTGCTGTGCTTAACGCTGGTGGTGGCAGAGTGCAGCCCTGCTCTGCCTCGTCCAAGCTCTGTTTTCACCCACGTGGAGGCAGCTGGCTCGTGGACATGGCTGTCCCTCGCTGCTGCCCCACTGAACTTGCTCTCTCCCATCAGTGCCCCATCCTTGTGTTCCTTGCTCCCTCTGGACCTGTGCTGGCTTTTCCTGAAGTCCCCTGTTGAGCTGCAGTGCTGCGGTCCTGAGAGCCTGGTCTTCACCTCCTCCTTTCCCATTTTCCTGTTTCCAGCAGCTGAGCTGTTTGTGTTCCCAACGCCCCTGAAACCTCTCTAGGCCCAATCTTCAGGCTTTTCTTCCATCCGGCTCCAAGTCTGTCCATGAAATCTCTCTCAGTTCCCAATGCTGCTTTTTCGAAGCCACAGTGAAGAAATCCAGTTTCCTCTGGCCTCTCCTGGAGCCTTCACCTTTGTGTCTGGCCTCCTTCCAGCCACCCTCCATAGCTGTCCAGTTTGATGTTTCTCTTCCTTTATCTCGTACAAACTCGCTTCTATCCATTCTGCTCCCTCTCCTCTCCTGCATGATGACCAGCCATGACCTCTCTTGCTCTCTGACATTCCCTCAGGGCTCTCTCTGGTGGTACGCACTGAACAGAATGATTTCATCCCTCTGTTGTCCACGGTGACAGGAGCCAGGGTCATGGTCCATGATCAGAATGAGCCAGCCTTCATGGATGATGGGGGTTTCAATGTGCGTCCAGGTATAGAGACCTCCATCAGCATGAGAAAGGTGAGGAAGCAGCAGGGGTAAGAGCTGTGGATGTGAGATTATGGGGGAGGTTTAACTTGGTGGATAGATACAGATGGGTTGTCATGGACCCAGTGTGTGTTTAAGAGAGGGGATTAATCACGTGGAGTGAAGGGAGGGGAAGAACAACAGCTTACCGGACGAGACGGGAAGCATTTGGCTGCAATTTATCAGTGAATAATGAAATGGAGGAAAGTGGAGGGAGCTGGCATCCCAAGGAAAGCATGAAGAGCAGATACCGATGAAGAGCAGATACTGATGGACAAGCAGTGTGTGGCATGGAAGCATAGAAAGAGAACACAAGGCGCTGGTGGCTCTGTGTAATGACTGTTTGATATTCTAGGAGATGACTGTACGTCTTGGGGGCAGTTACAGTGATTGCACAGAGGATGGCAGTGACGTGCCAGTGCAAAATCTGTACTCCTCCCGCTACACCGAACAGGTAACTCATTATCAACTGGTCCTGTGCCAGCTCATTTCCCTGCTTTCCTGAAATACTTCAGTCTCCTAGCAGCCTTGCTTGTCCTTGGGCTCTGTTAATAGTATGATGCTGCAGTGGGTTTGGTCCCTTCGTTCAGCCTTTTCCACCTCGTATGCCTCCCAGGTCTGCATTCGCTCCTGCTTTCAGCTCAACATGGTAGAGCGCTGTGGCTGCGCGTATTACTTCTATCCCTTACCCACGGGAGCAGAGTACTGTGACTACACAAAGCACATAGCCTGGGGTAAGTGGACAGGAGGAATAGTAAAACTCATGCCCACCTGAACCTGTTTGGTCCACCTCATGTCCCAGTACATCTCCTCATTGTCTTCAATGAGCTTCCTGGTGTGGGACATCCAAGAGACACTCGTCTTGGATGGTTAGTCCCTCTGAGCTTGCTGAAGGAAACCTCTCGATTCCCCTCGCTGTCACATATCGCCCTTTGGATACAGATACTGTGAGCTCACCCGGATTTACTTTCTCTGCTGCTCAGGCTACTGCTATTACAAACTACTGGCTGAATTCAAAGCTGACGTGCTGGGCTGTTTCCACAAATGTCGGAAACCTTGCAAGTAAGTTTGATTGTCGGTCAGGTAGACTGGGAACTCTATTCCTAGAGGTGTTGGAAAGCATTCGCTGACCAGGGCAAAAGCTTGAGTCAATAGCTGAGCTGCAACCCGAAATGGTATTTCTCCCATCAGGAAGATGAAATGGCTGAGGAGCACCAGTGTCAGGTTGGGGGTGAGCTCCCAAGGACTGTGCAGGAGCTTGGTGGGAAGTGGGCAGAACTTCAGTGTGGGAGGGGAGTTTCCAGGTGTGTCTGGGGATTGAGAGACCTGTCCCTGTGTGGCTGCTATGGCTTCCACAGCTAACACGGCCCCTTGTCTTCCAGAATGACCGAATACCAGCTGTCAGCTGGATACTCCCGCTGGCCTTCTGCTGTCTCAGAGGTAAGGAGAGGGTTTCCTGGCTCCCTGGCACTGCTCCGACCTCCCCTTCAGTCCTTCCTCAACTGGTACTAAACCTACAGGAGGTGACTGCAATCATGTAATGCAATTTATTGCACTTTCATTTCAGGACTGGGTTTTTTACATGCTTTCACAACAGAACAAATACAATATCACATCCAAGAGGTGAGAGCCCCTAAACAGAGGTTGCATCCAGACCAGAAACCATCACAGTGGAATGTCCGTGTTGGGGGCTCAGAGTTAAGATTAAATCACTGATGGGAAGAGATTAGGCATGGGCCCCACGGACAAGGCCAGTGGATTTGAGTCAGAATAGAGATAAACCAAGACTTCAACAAGGACTGGGAATCCAAGTGAAGAGTCTGAAAAGGGTCAGCCACTAGTATGAAAAACATTAAGCACCAGGCAGCTGCTGTGTGGTCTGGAGCCACATAAGGGCTAGTGGAAGAGTGGGAAGCAGAGCCATGCAGGAGCTTGTACTTAGCCAGCGTAGGATGCTGCAAACATTTGGTTTCACAGTGGAGTCTCGTAAGTGCACTGTAAGTACCAAAGACTCTATTTTGTGCAGAATGAGGGAACTGTGGAGATGGGGAAAAGCTGCTGGGTGGTATATGTGTGAGGATGACAGGGGCAGGAGGGGACAGGGAAGACAATTAAGCCTGGTGAAGAAATGCAGGGATTGCGGATGTGGGGTTACTGATCCCCATCTTTCATTTACAGGAACGGAGTTGCCAAAGTGAATATCTTTTTTGAGGAGTGGAACTACAAGACCAATGGGGAGTCTCCAGCCTTCACGGTACACACTTTACTGCTATGTCCTCTCTAGCCACCCATTCCCCCACGATGTCCCTCCATACTGTCAGGCATTTATTCCAGCAGCACTGCTGGCTATTGAGTCTCCTTTCCTGTGGCAGGGTGGGAGGAACCCTCCAGCACCACAGGGGCACCACTAGCAGGAGCAGGCAGGGAGGCAAAAGGCTCAAATGAGGGCTGTCCTCACTGCCCTTTCTCTGTCTCTTGCAGGTAGTGACTCTGCTGTCCCAGCTTGGGAACCAGTGGAGTCTCTGGTTTGGATCCTCTGTTCTGTCTGTGATGGAGCTTGCAGAGCTGATTCTGGATTTCGTCGCCATCACCTTTATCTTAGCTTTACGCTGGTTCCGATCCCGGCAGCAGCTCTCTCCACCGGGACCTCCTCCAAACAGTCACGATAACACTGCTTTCCAAGATGAGACACCAGGTCTCAGTGCTCCACACCGCTTCACTGTTGAGGCTGTCGTGACCATGCTGCCATCCTACAACAGCCTGGAACCACGTGGACCGAGCAGGGATGGTGAGGTGGGACACGAGTGAGGCAGCGGCTTATTCCACAGTTCAGATGGATAGCAACTGGAGCAGAGGCTGCAAACTTTCTCTGTAGGACCTGCATTTCCTTCTTTCTGGGGTTCTCTACCTGGACCATAGCAGAAGACTGCACTGTGGTTGGCCTGGGTTCATTGCTTTCACTACTGTAGGTGAATCCTTCTGTCTTATAAAATACTATTGCTCTGGGGATCACCAGGGTTGAGAGTTGATCTAGTGTATGTATGGGGGAGATATCCACTTGGTTTCCTTATGCTCCTTGCATGTGCACACCTACACGTGCATGCGTGCTTTTCTTTTCCCTGCAACAAGGATGCTGCCACAGTTCTGGTCTGTCATTCATTAAAGAGGTTTGGCAGGTATGACTGGCTTCCTCTGTGGTACAAGGGACAGGAATGGAGTCTCAGCTGGGGTACAAGTCTCTCTCACCAGGGCAGAGCTTTTTAAAGCTTTCCCTAAGGATGGAATCTGGTTGCCCTTTCCTAGTTATGAATGTCCACCTCAGATCCCAAGACCAAGCCACCTCCCTTCTCCTCCCCCCAAGGAGAGGCTACTTGTATAGCCCTGAGAGATGACAGCCACTGACATAATCTCAATCTATATTATGTGCAATACTCTGGAGAGGTGGTTGATGCTTGCTGTCACTCTCAGGTCAGGAGAAAACACTGCTGGCAGAATAAGGTCTCCCTTTTAAAGCTGCCTGTGTGGCACTGGTAGATCTTAGCTGTACAGCAGTCTCCTTCCTTGTGATATACCATACATGGGTACGTTCAGCCATTTGACTGTTTGCCAGAGCATTTGGGATAAATTGATCTCCACACAGGAACTATGGAAACAAAGCAGCTATGCACACCCTCGAAAACATCCCAAAGAGTTATCTCTGCTGCCATGAGATCCTGCAAAAGAGGATCAGAATAGCATGGGTCATGCAGTGCCTGCTCTGCTCCACTCATCCCTTTTCTGGATTGTGAAACACCGAAGTGCTGCAGGCTTCAATCAAGGCCAAGTCAAAGATGGTCCTCTTCCCAGGAACTAATTTGGGGATCTTTGCATAAGAGCACACATCCTAGTTCTTGCAGTAAGCTTGCCATACTACTTTTTACAAATACTCAGCCTTCTGCCGCAATGGAGTTTACACAGCACTTCATGTGGTATCAAGAGAGCAAGGGTGATGTCCTTAACAAATAGGATTATCCACTTGGCTGGACACAAACACAGATACCAGAATTTAAGCATATAGCATAGGCGAAGAGCTGTACCATGTACCCAATCACATTGCAAACAGCCTCTTTTGAATTTAAAAACTAGTTAATCATAACGAAAGAAAAACTTCAGATATTTTAAAAATGAAGGTAGATGTACTGCCCTTGGTAAGCTGAAGGATTTTACTGCAGCATATGAACTGTTGCCTAATTCTTCCCTTTGAGATGTTAAACACGTGCTTGTTGTACTGCTCTTGCCTTGATTACCTAAATGCACTTGTCGCTTCCCAGCAGAGTGATTTTCTTTCTCCTCAGAGACATGAAGTCTATATTCTTTTATTACACAAATATTCATGGTTTTTCAAACTTTATCCCAGTGCTCAGCTGATGTCCCTTGTCTGAAAGAGGAGATGTCTCTGCTGGAATAGAAACAAGCAATTGGGGGGGGTCCTTCAGCAAGGAGGGCAGCCCGGCAGGAGGGAGAGCCTTGCAACCACAGGCACTTAGAGGTGTGGTAACGTGTATGCCCCCTGGGAGGCCCCCACTGGAAAAAGTCAGGACTTCTACAAACATTGAAAAAAAAAAAAAAAAATCCACTTTCTGTGTTTATGGGAGATTTTAAATGCAGTAAAAACCTGACACCAGACACAAACCTGTTTGCTTCACAGAGCCAGGTCCAAGTCAAGAAAGGAGAAAGAGGAGGTACAACATCTAAAACAGTCTCCGTATATCATAAACATGCAATGATTCATATGTTGAGCATGATCTTTCCAGAATATCCAAAGAGTAAGGCATGATTCCTCACATCACGCAGTACCTTGTGATAACCATAAAATTGATGTGGCCCACTGCATCATGCATAGTTAAGTGGATAATTAAAGGAAGATTAATCAGAGGCATAACTACTTGAAAAATTAAATTCTCTTCAACGTCATAAAGAAATATAGCTGTAGAAGATGATGTATACCCTAGGGGAAGCTTGTACCATATTATCTCTCTCTTCTGTAAAAGTGTTAAAATGCAAAAAAACGGGCTTTGACTGATTAACTCAGGCCCCGTTCTGGGTAGCTGTAAATCCAGAGTTAAAAGCCTGTACACACCTGAAGCTGTTAGACAAGTTGGTAAATACATTAGCTCTCCCTGTCCCAAGAATCAGTGCAAAAATTGCCATCTTGGGAGAAATCAGGTGATCCTCCCAGGAACATCCCTACGTTTCTCGTAGGCTGGCCAGACCATGAATTACCAGCTTAACAGATGCATAGTGAGCTCGGTCTGGCTGAAAACAAGAGGCGAATCCAGTGGTGCTGGAGTGAGAGTGCAGAAAATGGAGTCTTCCACCAAGAACGTGAAATGCTACAGAAAAGGGGAGCAAGTGTGCATTTAGAGGGATTTGTCCGTCAGCAAAAGGCAAGTTAAAGGTCTGAGCTGGCGTGAATTGGTACAGAAAATCGAGCAGATGTAAATGCTCAGAACAAGTTGCGTCTTTGGACTCGGAGCATCTGGCTTATGGTGGGGGTGGCAAATAAGTAGGAATACAAGTGCTTGGAGGGGGAAAGGAAGCACAGGAGAAGACAGACCATTTTGTGGCTAAGTTGGAGAATTAGAGTGGTTTGTTTGGCAGCAGCAAGCAGCACAGAAGTGGGTAATTCCACGTGCTTAAGGGGAAGAATGAGGATGAGAAAAAGGAAGGTTTATTCAACAGAGACGTTACAGAGCAAGAAGAAGGATAAGTGTCTAGGAGCTTAAAAACAATAGCAGAGGATTTGTGGAAGTGTTTGGTGCTGCTGAAATGCAAGGAAAGAGAAATGAGCTCTTTTGGGATGTGGAACAACAGGGTATAAAGGGATGCGGTGTCTGTGGGACCACGGTGGTGGCAGACAGTTGACTGGGGGCTAAGAACATTTGGACATCGTGTGTTAGCAGAGAAAAGGGATACAGACAGTCTGGGAAATTTAGGGATGCTGACATTTCTGAGGTCAACTGTGAGATCAGATGAATTTGGAGGATCCAAGAACCCCTGAGAAAGGCTGGAGAGTAGCAGGACTGGGGAAATAGAAACAAGTACTGGAAGAAAGAGAAGAATGGGCCAGCCCCTCAAAGAAGAGCAAAAACTAAGCACAGGATGATTGAGAAAGCCAGGAACACAATGATGGAGAGCCACAGACAGGCATACCCTGCTATCTGCTGAAAACTCATTCCTTAAAAGTGTAACAGTCACAATTTGACAGACACCAAAACTATTTTTTTTTTTTTCCATAAGAATTAAGGTAATACAGGACACGCATGGAGGTACAACATACATGTCTAGAGAAGCTAGAAAATGAGAAAACCACCACTTCAGAAAATAAGCAATATGTTTAGAAGAACTAAACTCTGCTCGCTGGAGCACTTAGAGAAGCTGGACAGATAGGTGCAAAGTTTGTCTGCACAGGTTGAGGTCAAACCTAGAAGGAATTTGAGGAAAGGGTTACCAGGCTCTTGAGACAGGTTCAATAAAATCTAAGGGGTGCAGATGTACTACATCAAGAAATGAAAAGGGCAGCAGTGCTGTTGGTGAAAGGACAGAGGGGAACCACAGAGATCAGGAACACACCAGAGGGATGGCTGTGTTCAGTCTTGCAGTTCTTTATACTTACCAATGTGCAGTATTTAAGGGGGTGAGCACAAGAGAGGAAAGTGCCTTCAGCTTCCAAGTATACACTTAAAGGCAATGAACTAAAAAAACTTAGTATCTGGAGATTATGGCAAATTTATAAAAAAAAAAATAGTACAAGGACTTTTGGAAAAGAAGCCTGGCAGGAGAAAACATTAAAAGAGAGTGAGTCATTTTGACCTCTGCAAGAATCATGTAGTGGGTCTGTGCACTGAAAGGATGAATGTTATGAGACTGTTTGTATTGGAAACCCAGGGAGCAAGTAAGGGTGTTCTGAATAACTATCTCTGCCAAAAAATAAAAATCAGTCAAAGATTATCAGAGGGCTGAAGTGCAACTTTATTTTGGCCTGTAAACAGGGTAAATGTTGTGAAGGAACCCGGTTACCTCTTCCAAGAGGAAGCATTGTAGGTAACCTGGAAGAAACACTGGATACATGAGTTCAGCCCAACAGGCACAGCTGTGGTGCCTATTTTGTAAAACCTATATCCTTATCGGTTACATATCTCGCAGAGTAATTACTTGCTTAGAGGTCAGAACAAAGATAAAAGCTCTTTACTTCCCCATTATTGCCTCTCTTCACCAAGTTAAGGCTTCCAACCCCAGCTGATACATCTGCCACTTCACAGGGAAGCCAGGTCTGTTAAACAAGTGCTGATGCTGCATTCCTACTCTGAAGAAAAATCTTTTGTCTTCCCCACCATCGTTTGGTTACTCTCCAGCTGAGACAAGACGACACCACGCCCCCCACCCCCCAATGAGAGCATGCAGCCTACTTTGATCAGTGCACAGAAACCTCAGGAAAGGCCAGAGCAAGGCCATCTAGAAACACGAAGGTTTAAGACATTCATTGAAGAGCAGTATAGTTGAGGCTTTCCCCCCACCAAATCTGAAGGTGTCAGGATGAAGCAGTTGATAAGGGAGCTGTGTGTTTAAAGGCAGAGCTCAAACTTCTAATTAGACATAAGAACTACGCTGCCAAAGTCTTGGCCTTGCTTTTAATGCACATTTAAAAAATGTTTTGTCCAGGATAACAGACTCCACAGGAGCAGCAGAGGTGCTGCTGATGCTTTAAAGGACAGCACCTCAGAAAGTGAGTTCCCAGCAGGGCATGGTACTTTAAATACCTACCAGAGGATTTATGGTTAGACACGCAACTCTCTCTGCAAACTTGCACAACAGGACTCATGAGTTGGGCACAACCCCGGGGCAGCTTTCAGCAGCACATTAAGCCCAAGCTCTATGCTCCAGAGCAGCTGGCCAGCTTCGGAGAACGAGCTCTCAAGTCCCTAGGTCTGGATAAGAACTCAGACACAGTCTGGAAACACATCTGTTCTAAGAAAAAGTTTTTTCTACCCCCCTACACAAACAAGGATGAGAATTAACAGGAAGAGAACACACAACTTGGCAGGGATTGTAGGATGACTAGTTAATTCAGGTTGTGCAGGCCTGATCTGTGCTGAAGTTTACTGTACATGCTGCTTTAATCCACCAGCCGGTCCAGACACCCTCCTTTCCTAGGAAGGCTTTAATCTTTGAAAGAATTAGCCTAGCTGCACTGCTCCAGATTCACCCTTGACTACACATTGTTCTGGTATGATTCTGGTGATGTTTAAAACTGGACAGATTTGTCGCAAGGGAACCATAAGCCAGAACGAGTACAGTTTTAAAACCCAAAATTTGTAACAGCAGGGGCAGAAATAAGGGCACAAGTACCTCATTTTAAAATGTCTGCACAAAGCTCCATCATTTCTTTTTAATGAGTTTCAAATGTACCATTGAGAAAAACAAGGCGGCACTCACCTTTATTCCAGTATGCTCCAAGATACACTGTGAACAGCATCCTACTCTTGGCAGTCACTTGGATCACAAACACATGTCCCAATACTAATGGAGAATTGTTTTTCTGGGTTTGAGGCTACGTTACTGAAACCCAAAGGCAGCACAGCCCAAGGAACTAGAGTTACCAGCAACACACCCTCTCATTCAGGGGACTACCTCCCCATGCATCACACAGTGGCTGAACATTTGTTGGATAAAAGTAGAGCTAGATTGGGCAGCCTCTTCCCACAGAGCTGCTGGTCCATACGTCTTTTTACAGATTTACCATGGAGTCAGTCCAGCACATGGTTCCAGTACAACTGGAACTGCCATCATTGCAATGGAAGACCATCCATTTGCCAGACCAAAAAGCCATCAAAGCCAGACCACCTGACTTTGAGGGCCAGAAACTCAGCTCTGTGTATAGTATGGAAGTGACAAAAAAAAAGTTCCAAAAAGTTTGATATCCCAACTCCTCCCCACCCACTGACAGACCAGACAGACTCAATTAAGGTGGTGAATTGTGTTTCTTAGAGACCATTTAAAGTACATGGGCTGATTACTATAACATGCCAGAGGAGATTACAGTTGTGTTTATAGAAGAAGGAAATAAACTGCACATGCGTGAGTGGCTGTAATGCTGTGGACAGCAGAGTCCCTTGCTTTTACTTAGAGGGCCTTAGTGATTTATTTTTTTTTGCCCATGCACAGAGACACAAAGGAGGGGAAAAGGAGCAGAAGAGACAACATACAACATCTAAGAGAAAGAAATGGAAGAGACAGCCTAGGGGGACCTCAACCCCCAGAGGAACAGGAGTAATGGGGCACCAAAGGCTTGTTTGGAAGAGTTCAAGACAACTGCTGGTCTGGGGGCCTCAAAGCTCGTATGCCCACCCCCTAAAATGATAGCAGTAAGTAGTACAAGCAGGCCCTGGCTCCTCTTCAGTAGATGCACTTCTGACCGTCCATCACATCTCAGTTCCACAGGGAATTAGGGGAGTGCTCAGGGGACGAGGGCTGCTTCACTCCAGATCTTCATCTCTGCCCTCACCCAAGGTGGAGGGGGATGGTATTGCAGGGAGATGAACTCAGCGCAAAATGAAATGCTGGGGCATGGAAGTGAGCATGCAAAACCTAGCCCCTTCCCAGATGCCCTGTGAGAAAAGGGGCTTCCCCAGCACACCCAAGGAAACAAAAACCATCTGCTCTTCCCATCTTTTGTACTTCACTCCCATCTGGGAACTCCAGTAATGTTCTCCCCTGCCTCCTGGCATCATCTTAAGCCTAGAGAGATCCCAGCGTATTCTAGAACTGAGGTAGAGCTTCCTAAATTAAAGGACTGCCCTCTTTCCAGTCTAGATTACAGGCTACAGCTCAGCTTGTAAAAAAAGACAAGATGCACGTTCCTCAGAGAGACTCTGCAGAAACTGAGGAACAGGGCAGCTCATTTATCCCCAGGTTTGACAACACATTCAAGCAATTCAGGGGTCTTGGGTTTTTTTGGAGAAAAGGAGATTGCTTACAGAAAGCCACAACATTCCATGCTGCAAGTTTACTTCCAGCAGAGACCATATTGGATCTAAATTCAAGAAAATCCATAGCACATAGTATTTCAGTTTGATACGCAAGATCTCTAGAGATGTAAGCTGACAAACTGGGACATCTGATGTCGCTTTGCAATACCCATGCCCAGAGCAGCATTTCCCTTTGAGTCCCTAGCTAACCATTCTGAATATTTTCTAACCCCTGCTAAAAGTTAAGGCTTTGTGGTAGCAGAAACAGAACGGGTATTCATAATCAGAAAGCTGCATGGCTCGTCCAGTCGTCTCCACCTCCATCTGCTATGTAGTGGACTTCCTTTGACATTCAACCCAGTAACACAAAAGCAAAATGCCCATGCCCATTCCCACTCCCAGTCTGCCACCACCCCAAAGCCTTCCAGAAAGCTACAAGACAGTAGAAAGCCACAAGGGTCCTGGCTTGTGTGTGCACAGATGAAAGGAATATTTGACACACCACCCCAGACTCCTTACTGTTGTTATTTTGTTCCTTCTGGCAGGAGATTTTACTCCTACACATGCCTTTTCGATAGCAATAAAACTCCTTTCACTTAACTGTGTTTAGTCTGTTGCACTTGACCAAGATAATCATGTAGGCTCTCCTTTATAACAACTGAAATGACCATGTTCAGACAGCAAGTCATCTGAAAATAAGGACAGGCAGAATAAGTCATTTAAGTGCTCATCTCCATGGCTAGAGAAATCTAGATGACTACATCTAGCTCAGTCAGATGGCTCACAGTCACTGACCAACAAAAACTAGCCTTTATTTCAGAAGCTCAGTGAAAAGCTTAAGTCGTGCTGCCACTTTTCAGGCAGAACACTAAAGAATCTCACATGCTGAAGTCCTTCATCCCCAAAGGCACTGCATTAAGGCATTCTTATTTTGTTAGAGTCCACACAGGCACTATTTGACAAGCTCACACCCAAAAATGAACCACAAAAATTCCCCACAGAAGAGCAGGAGCAATAGCTACCCTCTTCTTCCCTTTCCTCTAAACTCAGATGACCCTCCCTAAAGCTGCAGCAGCTGTTGAAGAGTCTAACCATGTTCAGTAGAGCGCTTCAGAGTCCTTTACAGAAGACAAGTTACAACCAATAAAGAAATCAATGAAGAAGCTAGGTGGAAAGGAAGGGAAGGAAAGATTCAGGGGCAAGAAGAGACAGGCAAGGTGACAGGGGACAGTAGGCTGCAGACTGAAGGAGCTACATTCAAGTAAAAAAGTAGACTGGAGACAAAGCAATAGGAAAAAAAAGGAAAGAACAAAAGGGCAAGTTACACCAAAGGTCCCCCAGAGACCTCCAAATCTCCCACTAGGGAAGGGAGTTGCCAACCCACCCACTCCAGGGTAAATGCCCCTCAATACTTACAGTTTTACCTGACCTGGCAGACAGAATTTCCCATTTCTGCAGCGATGGCCGCCCCCAACACCTTCCATTAGCATGTAAAGCATACCATTTCCACAATAAGTGTGGGAGTTCCAGGGCCACAACCTCCCTTCCCCAAGGACTGAAGTTAACACTTATGCAACCAAGACCCTCCAGATCTCAAGCCAAAATGGAAAGTTTTAAAGTACTCTAGAGCTGGTGCTTCTCCACCTTTGATCCTGGGAATTTCAGTACTTACTTACAATCACCACAACCACAATGGCACAAATCACTCCCATCATGATCATCATCTGGGGAGAGAGAGATTGTCAAAGAGTAAAACTCAGAACAGACTGACAAGTTCACATCTTCCCTGACAGCCAAGGAAGGTAAATCAGACCATGAAGGGAGGACAGCCAAGGCCTCAAAGTCTTTCCACAGCAAAAGAATCCCAAGCATTTTAAATAATTAAGCCCCAACTATCCTCCCAAAAGCCCTGAAGACAACTAGCCCAGTTTCCTTCTAATGAAGGAGATCATGGCACTAGGAAACTCACCTTGCAGTTCTTCCACCAGTACTTCCTTTTCAGTTTTGCTGCGCTACTTTCAAATTGTGAGGCACCAGCCTGAAGTGCGTCTGCCCGGTCATCTAGCTCCGCCAGTTTCTTGTCTCGTTCCAGCACCTTGTCTACGTTTACACGAATTATATCAACCACCTGCAGAAGGAAGAATGGTAGCAGCAGTTGTACTGGTAAAAAGAGCTGGAAAAGTAAGAGCAGCAACTTGGCCAATAACTAATATTAAGATACTAACAAGCAAAAGCACTAAAAAAAGGAAAAAAGGTCAGGATATGAAACAGCTTTCAAGTTGTTGCCTGCTGTATTGGGTTTGCGTAGCAAGGTTTTGGTAGCAGAGGGGCTACAGGGGTGGCTTCTGTGAGAAGCTGCCAGAAGCTTTCCCTGTGTCCACCACTGGCCAAGGCCAAGCCAATCAGCAATGGTGGAAGTGCCTCTGTGATAACATATTTAAGAAAGAAAAAAACCTGCTGTAGAACAGTAGCCGGGGAAAGAGAAGTGAGAGGATGAGAGAGAAAACATCCCTGCAGACACCCAGGCCAGTGCAGAAGGAGGGGGAGGAGGTGCCCCAGGCGCCAGAGCAGAGGTTCCCCTGCAGCCCCTGGTGCAGCCCCTGGTGGGGCAGGCTGTCCCCCTGCAGCCCAGGGAGGCCCACGGGGGAGCAGATCTGCACCTGCAGCCCAAGGAGGACCCCACAGTGGAGCAGGTGGATGTGCCCAAAGGAGGCTGTGACCCAGTGGGAAGCCCATGCTGGAGCAGGTTCCTGGCAGGACCTGCGGCCCTGTGCAGAGGGGAGCCCAGGCTGGAGCAGCTTTGCTGGCCAGGCTTGTGACCCTGCAGGGAACCCATACTGGAGTAGTCTGTTCCTGATGGGCTGGAGCAGTTCGCGAAGAACTGCAGCCCATGGGAAGAACCCATGCTGGAGAAGTTCGTGGAGGACTGTTGCTGTGGGAGGTACCCCACACTGGAGCAGGGGCAGAGTGTGAGGAGCCTTCCCCTGAAGAGGAAGGAGCAGCAGAGACAAGGTGTGAGGAACTGACCCTAACCCCCATTCCCTGTCACCCTGCGCAGCTCAGGGGGTGGAAAGAGGTAGAGAATTTGGGAGTAAAGTTAAGCCTGGGAAGACAGGAGGGGGAAGATTCAGGGTTTTTTTAGCCTCTCCTACTCTGATTTTATTGGTAATAAACTAAACTAATTTCACCAAGTTGAATCTGTTTTCCTCATGACGGTAACGGGCAAATGATCTCTCCCTGTCCTTATCTCGACCTTTGAGCCTTTCAATATACTTTTCTTTCCCCTGTCCTGTTGAAGAGGGCAGTGACAGAGCAGCTTTGGTGGGTACCTGGCGTCTAACCAGGGTCAACCCATCACACCTACTTTGAAGTGGGGAAAAAAAAATCCTAGAAACCCTGCTAAAATATCGGTTCAAGTACACTTAAGCCAGGTCCTCAGCCCCACATCCTCACTTGTTCTTAAAAGCTCTCAAACCCAGCAAGCCTAAGCCACCCCCCTCATGAGAGTAATCATATGCTCCCTCCCCAATAACTGCAAAGATAAACTTAGAGCTACATGTTGCTGCCACAATGAGGCATAAAGGCGTTACTGCATGTCAGCAGCCATGCTATACCGACCCTGGGGAGTCAGGGAAGGTTCCCACACACACCACGCGTTGAGCCTGCACACAGACTGTTCCCTTGAAAAGGCAGGCAGGGATTAAGAGGTGTTCTGGGTGCTGTGTAGCTTTATTTCCATAACAGACAGACGACACAAGGTATGAAAAAAAATCTAACAAGCCTGCACCTTAGAAGTCAAATCTGGAATTAAGCCGCTTTTAAACATAACGCAATTTCATCTCTCCTCCAACCTCCTTATAGGTCTGCCATCATACTTTGATTATTAATGCATTTCTGGTATTGGCATGACGAGAGCATCCACCCCCTCAGCACCAGACGCTCATCAAGAACATTGCTGCTGCAGAGCAGCGGGAGGAGCGCCTGGGCAGCCCACGGGGAGCCAGCACGGCTGGCAGAGCCACTGACCTCCTCCACTTGGGCCTGCGTCTGCTGCAGCCGCCGGTTACTGCTCAGATTGGGGGATGGCCCGGGGGGGCCCCCACCGGGGGCTCCCCCTTCTGGGGCCACGGGAGCAGGTTGCTCAGCTGGGTCAGACCTAGGGAAGCACACACGGATGGGCAAAGAGAAAACCCAGTCAGCCGCGCAAGGAGAGGCCTCCCAACCCCCCCGAAATCCACCTGAACCCCAGTGCTGGGGCACTGGCGGCAGCAGCCCGCGCACTCCCCGGATCCCCCCCGGACCGTGAGAGGGCGAGCTCGGGGGGAGCAAGGCCAGGCCCAGGAGGGCAGCGGGGGCGCCGGCCCCGGGCCGGGGGGGGTCTGGCGGGTGCGGCCCCGCGGCCTGCCGGGGGGGGGGGGGGGGGCCGCGCCGAGGTGACCGGGAGGCCGGGGGGGGGCCCCGGGGTGGGGGGCGTCCCGGGGCCCCGCCGCGGTGGGGCACAGCCCACGCAGGCACGCCCGCCCCCAGCCTCCACGCGGGCGCCGGGCGGAGGAGCGGGCCCGCCCGGGGGTGGGGACGGTGCGGGCAGCCCTGCCTGCGGCTGCTGCAATGCGCCACTCGGCCCCACCGCCGCCGGCCAGGACGCGGGCTCCGCGCTGGCCCATTCCCGCCCGTCCCCACGCCACGCCCGCCGCAGCCCGGGCGGACACTCACATCACCGAACCGGAACAGAATCCCCGCGCACACCGTAGCTGGCACCGCCGCACCGGCACCCCCCACCTGCTCCGCCGTGCCGGCGGCCGCCCGCACCCCCAACTTATAGCAGGTGAGGCCCCGCCCCTAGAGCCAAAAGCCAATCAGAAGTGGACGCAGGCACGACTCGCCGGGAGCAGCAAATCAGCACCGCCTCTGGGTTCCTCCGCAGCCAATTAGCGCTCCGCGGCTCTGCCGGAGCGAGGCGCCCTGTGAAGATGGCGTTTCAGCCGAGCCCCGCCCCCCTGTGGCTCGCCCTTGGGGCCGCCCAATGGGAGCAGAGCCCACCCCCTCCGCTCGGCACGCGCCCCTGCGGAGGGGCCGCTGAGTAGCGGGGGGCAGAGGGGGAGGGCGCCGGCCCCCTCCCGCCGCGGGACCCACCGACCCCTCCTGCTCTGAGCCACGCAGGGTCTGGACGTGGCCACCCGCCCCCTCCAGTTTTCCCCCTTCGGGCCCAGCGCCAGCGGCGGTGCCGGTACGGGCGGGGGGCTGGGGAGCGCCTCCGTAGCTCCCGCCTCCGCCCTGCGTTTGTTGGCCCTGCTTAAGCCGCTGTCCCCGCAATTAAGATATGGCGTTGCTGGCCCACTTCCACCACAGAGCGCGGGCGCAAAAGGACGAGTCTCTGGAGCGGCTGCCTTCGAACCTCCGCTGCCCCCCTGGGGGAGATCAGGCTCCAGCAGCAGCAGCCCCGGGAGTTTGGGGGTTTGTTTCCTTCCCCTCCCTCCTAAATATTTTGAGAAGCCTGCTGGATCAGAAAGGAGGACTCTTCAATTCGGGACGACAAGGGAGGCAGGAGCCTACTGGAGCAAGAAGTCCCTCCCGACAGCGTTTGGCAGGGTGAGTAGGGTGGCACATGCCTGGTTCACACCTGCACCGAGCTTCAGCTTCCTTTCGTAAAGGTGGACAAGGGTGCTGGGCTGTCTTGTCTAGACTGTGCTCTTGCCTTGAAAGGTTGGACCAGATGATCCTTGAGGTCCCTTCCAACCTGGGATTGTATGGTGATACAGGCCATTAATAAAAGCTTTTAGTGTCAGAGCTGATAAATTAGTAGATACAGAGAGATGTTCTAAATGACAACCTAGGATCCAAAAGACTCTGGCTACAAGGAAGGTGAAGACTTAATACAGAGTTGTGACTAGAGCCAGATGATTTGCAGATAGGAGTATTGAGGGCTGAGAAGCAACCTGGCGCTAGCCTCAGTGGAACTGAAGGGTTTTAAGCTGTGCCTTCAGACAAGCTGTGAAGGGACAGGTCTTGGAAGAAGCTTCTCTAGCCTGGCAACCCTCTCACCGCAGTTTGAGGACTGTTCCAATAACCATTCCAGTAACAGAAGATGGAGCCTGTGGAGCCACCGGCCCACAGAGCCCTTGCCAAGTTGGTGCTTAGGGACTAAGAGCTGACAAAGGGTACAAGATACTTTTCTCTTGACGCTTTCTCAGTTTCTGACATACTTTCAGCCAAGGATTCGCTACCCCTGTGATTTACCTATGTAATAACCCCCAGCTGCTCTCTTCCAGGTGCTTGCTCAGTCTCCTCTTGAATCTGTGCACGTTTCCTGAATCCACACCACCTTTTGGCAAGAGTCCCACAGGTCTGCCACCCTGCTCCTGAGAACACAGACTTCATTGAGCTGGGTGAACAGAGGCTTTGGTTTCATCTTTCTAAGGCTTAGGCCTAAAGAAAGTTCTTTTAATTCCCTGCTGCTTCCAACCAAGTGCTTCTAAAGACAGAGTAGCATTGCCCTGTAACAAGATACATAAAGTCAGCCAAATTAACAACTAAGGGAGAAGAGATAGGCAGATCCCTGCTCATTGTACAGATTTTTCTCAAGTATATAACGATCTTTGTGATGCTAGACCATAAGGATGCCAGCCTTTGACTCACCGTAACTTCTCCTCTAAAGGAACCAATAACAGTCACAGAAAACTAGAAGCTAGAGTTTTTTAAAATGGTTACATGCCTGAAATACTTTTGCAAAGCCCCACTAAACTATAAACAAAAGGCCACTTGGTCAGTAAGTGCCATTAGCATGGGGTTAAGTCATCATCATTGTGAAACAGAGACAAATCCTGCTCTAAAGACAGGTTTTGATGTATTTCAACTAACATTTGGATCATTCATGCTTAATGTTAATCACAGATAAATGGAGAGCAAGCAGGAAGAGGTATTGGCAGGCGTTCTCACTAACTTGAAAATTTGGCTGAGGAAAAACCTAAGATGGAACATAATGAAATTGTCAAGTAGGATGTAAGAACCTGAGGCTCACAATCCAAAAGGATGCTAGAAGCTTGGATAAAAAGTAGAGGACTCTCGGGCCAAGTTCAGGGACGCAGGCTGGAAAAGATGTCTGTGAGAAGTACATCAGAAACGATTGAGGGGGCAGAACTAGCACAGAGGAGCTTAGGCCTGGAGCAGCAGCAGGACCTTGGGTCTGGGCCAGAAATGCACAGCAGAGGTCACAGAAAGCACTGGGAACCCAACTGTGTGAAAGCTGGCTTTATTCTGACCGCGATGCCACAAAACCATGCTCCACGTGCTGAACCCATGGTCTCTCCTAGCGGTGCTTCCCGGTACGATTGAAGCGCCTGTACAAGTACCGGATCCTCTTGTTGAGTTTGTGGTAATCCTCGACAAACATCCGATCTCCCACCACCTGCTTCTTGCGGATGCACCTCTGCAGCTCGTTCCCCCGCCAGCCTCGCAGCCACTGGGGCCCAACGATGAGGTTCTTCGGGTGGATCTGGAAGCCGCCTGAGAACAGGAGGGTAGAGCAGAGAGGATGAAGCCAGGCCCTGGAGAAGGCTGTTCCCAGGGCGGCTGGCCCCAATCCCCACCACCACCCTCTCGCTGCTGGAGGAGCCGCTCGCCTGCAGGTGGGTCCGCCCTCCCTCCTCTCCTGCCCTGGGGCCACAGCGGGGAGCCTTACCCAGGATCCCCACATTGTCGTAGACCCCGAATAAGGCCCGTTTTTTCGTCCACCGATCCACCTGCTTGGGCTTTGGGGGTTCCTTGATGCGGAAGGCTCGGGTGAGTCCTGCCAGGGGCGAGGAGAGGGGCACGGGGAGGCCGGGCCGCACAGGCCCCCAGCGCGCGCCGCCGCTGCTAACGCTCCGCTCGGCCCGGAACAGTGGCGCGGCCCGGGCCAGCAGGGCTCGGCCCACCGCCTGCACCAGCCCCGCCATTGCGGTGACCCCGCGGGCGCTGCCCCTGCCGCCGGGGGAGGAGAAGCGGGGCTGCCGCGCCGCCCGTCTCGCGGCCCCGCCCCTTCCCGTCGCTGTGGCCGTCGGGAAGCGGAAGGACGCGGGAGTGACGTCGTGCCTAACGGTCGAAGAGGGAAGGGGAGCTGGCGATTGGATGAGGTGCTGGCGCGCGGCTGCGCCGCCGGGCTCTGATAGGCCAGGGAAGAAGGCGGGGCGAGCGCGGCGAGCGCGCGCTGTTTTGAGTGCCTGGGCCTGAGGCGGCGGCGGCTGCCGCCTGTGGGTCTGTGCCGGGGGCCATGGCGGCTGCCTGGGAATTCTGTGCAGGAGGTGCTACCTGCCCGTGAGCTGCCGCCCGCCCTCGCAGGTAAGGACCCCCCACCTCTCCCGGCCTGGTCCGCTCCCGCTGCCTGCTCACGGCCGTGACCGCCTGTCTCCTTCCCCCACCCCCCGGCCCCTCTCCGTGTTTCCCCGCAGCCTTCCGGACTGCCTTCCGGGCGCGGGGTGCGCTGGCAGTGCTGCAGCACTTCGACCCCCTCTACAGCTTGCTCCAGTGAGTACGGAAGCGATGAGCGTGGGGCCGGGGCTCCGGGGACAGCGGGAGCGGAGCGGGTGGAGGAGGGTTGCGGAGAGGGTGGTGCACTCTGGCGCTCACGCCTCTTTCTCGTGGTGTTTACTGGCTGCTCTCATGCACTGTGCTTGCCCTGTAGTCACTTCCGAACTGTGGGAACTGCTATCAAGGAGGATGCCCTGGAGCTGATGATGCACGGTGGGTATCAGCTGTTTCCAGCTGAAGCAGGAGTAATAGAGAGGTTGCTCTCCTTCGGCAGCTCAGTGATGATATAAAGGCTAATGTGACTCAACCAGCTGGGTTGCACCCTCAACCTATTCCAGTAATACGGGTCTGTAATCTTGGTGGACAATGCAGAGCTGTGCGTGTTCGCTGTAAGGGCAGGCCGACAGAAAATCCCCTTCCCTACATCCCTGGAAAATACAACTTTGGGATGCATCAGCTCTGAGCAAGTGTTTCTATGAGCTGACAGGGGAGCTGTGGGGATAGGATGGTACAGCGCCTCCAAGGTTTGGGTTGCAGGGGGTAGCCCGCATTAGAGCTGGTGAGATGTGAGCACATGTCTTTGGTAATCTGATGACTGCTCTAAGTCTCGAAAAGAGTGGATGGCTGAAGGGCCTGGCAAGGAGCGCTCATGATTTTCTGTCTCTCTTCAGTGGTGTCCCATCATTCCAGTGAACTTCCCACCATCTTGGGTGATTCTGGGCTGAGCCATGCAGACCGTGCTGCTCACCTCAACGCTCTCAAGATGAACTGCTATTTGCTGACTGGCCTGGTGGATGCCTTTGAAATGGAAACCTGCAAGAGTGGCTTGTTGGAGGTGGATCCTGGTGGGAAGGTAGGTGAGGGGACTGGGAGGAAAACAACATGATAAAAGTAGAAGATGTGTAAGCTTGCTGAACTCTGTGGTACCTGTCAGATGTTATAGTGGGATTTATTTAAATGTGATGCTGGCAAGAGCAGTGCATAATTTGGAGTACTGGGATTTCTGTGAAGCTGTACGTGGAAAACAGCCAAAGGGACAGTATGTGTCTAAACATCAGCAGGGACTTGGATGCCTAGGCCTTTCTGTTTCGCTCTTCAATGTCTGGCTGGTATTTAGAGTGCCAGTAATTTCTCAGGAGTGCCCCTCTGCAGTCAAAGATGACAGCATCATTCATTGTGGGCTTATAAGCTTCTCATACATCTCACTATGCATCTCTTAATGCTGTAGAATTTAACAGTCATTTTCTTTTTTAAGGGAAACAGGGTGGCAACGGTGTTTTTTCTGTTGTTAAGCTGCTGAGGTATTGGATAATGTAATCTCCTTTCTAGAACAAGAAGAGCCGTAACAAGGTCTCTGGATCCTTGTGGGAAGAGGAGAGGGAGCCAGTCTTACAGCTGCTCACGCAGCTGCTGCAGCTGGATCTCCGTCAGCTTTGGGGTGGTTTGGTGGTGGAAGAAGAGTTTGTCAGGTATGGGATGGAGTGGATGTAGAGGTGGGGTGGGTGACAGTGGCTCTCTGGAAGGGAAGGTTAAATGTTAAATCTGCCAGTGAGGTGGTGTCACAGCCCTCGCAGGGGTGCATATTGCTGGGAAACTGTCTTGAGGCAAAAGCGATGTCTTTAGGAACCTCTTCCCTTCCTCATGTAGGTCCCTGAACTTCAGATGTTGTTTGCTTGTTTTTTTAAGGGTACTGGAGAATCTCTCTGGTTTGAGAGAAATGTTTGCGTAGTGCAGTGTGCTAGAATGATGTTGGTGCAAGTTGTGATAGTGATGTTCACTGCCTCTCTTCTGTGGCTTTAGCTTAATGACGGGAAGCTGCTACCGTATCCTGGAGAATCCAAGTATCGGTCTTCAGAAGTACCGGGCCACACGGGAGGCTGTGACACATCTGCTTGCTGCAGCTCTGATGCACTATGATCACATGTTCAGTGAGTTCCTGCTCTCCTGCCTTCTTCCTGAAGCCATTCCCAGTTACTTTCCCTGACCTCTTTCTTCTTCTTCACGTGCGAAAGGTGCCACTCTGAAGATCACGCAGATGCTGCAGCACTTTGAACATGTAGCCCCAGTGTTTGCACAGGCTGTGAGTCTCTGGGCTACAGAGTATGGTCTGAAAACCCTGGTGGGTGAATTGTTAAGGTGAGAAAAATGCCCTGAGGCTTGTCCTTCTATCCCTAGCAACTTGAGGCACCCTATTCTTTGTTTCATCCTTCTGTGCAGGGAAATTGGACAGAAATGTCCGCAGGATCTGGCCCGTGATGCTTCTGGAATCAAGGGTTATGCTACCTTTATAACTGAACTGGCTGAACAGATTCCAGCTCTGGTGCTCTCCAACATGAGCGTCCTCCTGCATCACTTGGATGAGGAGGTACATTTCCGCAATATTACCTGTCTGGAGAAGTCAAGTGGTGGAGATGCTGCTATCCAGTTTTTCTGTCTGAAAACAGAACCTCTTTCACTGAGGTCAAGTAGCCAAAACCTGCCCTTTGAAATAGGTTCTGCCTTTACCTAAAAGATGCAAAGGAAACAGAAACCATGACATTTACCATCTGGTAGTTACTCCCAGATACCAGAGAATGGGAGACTGCTTACTGATCTGAGATTCCAGCTGTTGTCCCTTGTTCTTCAGTACTTAATGATTTTGTTGTTGTGTTTCCCTTTCTTAAACTGCTCTTAAAAGCCCGAAGTGTTTCTCATACCAGTTCTTGGGTTCTGTGGACCTAGCTAGGTAGCAAGGGTTGGATTACTCGGTCTTGTGGTCACAGCCTTGTTCACCCAAAGTTAACGCAGAGTCCATAATCGAGCAGTTTACTTAAGGCTGGAGCCTGGGATATCAAGTCATGGGTTGGTTTGGGTTTTTTTCATCTGTTCCTGGTTCAACAACTCTTCTTTTTGCAGAGTTATATGATGCGAAATGCCATTCTGGCGGCTATGGCAGAAGTGCTGGTGCAGGTGCTGAATGGTGACCAGCTGGAGGAAGCTGCCCGTGGTACTCGAGACGAGTTCCTGAATATGCTGCAGGCCCACATCTGTGATGTCAATGGCTTTGTGCGCAGCCGCGTGCTGCAGCTTTTCACTCAAATTGTTCAGCGCAAGGTGAGCCTGTGCTGAGGAAATGGCGTTGCCTCAGTCATCCCTTCCCTTGTTGTGTGTTCTAAGGGATTTTCTGTCACCCTGGTCTTTGTTTGCAGAGACTGAAATTTAACAGAGAAAGGTTTCATCCCTGTGTACTGTGGTGTCTGCAATTCCTTTTTCCCAAGAGAACAAAGATCCTAGGGGCGAGGGAACTGGAGAACAGAGATTAAATGCTGCTCTTTATTACTGGGATAGACTAGAAGGAAGATCACAGTACACAAGCTCTTTTTGGACAATGGTATGGGAAAACACCACCCTCGCTAGATATACTAAGACTTGACTCAACAGGACCTTGGATAACCTAATCTAAGTCCTTGCTTTCAACAGATGTTGGACCAGATGATGTCCAGAAGTCCCTTCAGACCTAGACTTTTCTATAAATCTATAATCTGTGCCTTTTAGTACATTAATACGTCTGCGGTAAAATAACTTCTCATGAGTCTCTAGGCCGCCTTGATAACTTTGTCTATGCTCTCATTGTGTGCTAGGCCCTGCCTTTGACTCAGTTTCAGTCTGTGGTGTCGCTGGCTGTTGGGCGTCTCAAAGACAAATCCGTGGTAGTAGTTAAAAATGCGATCCAGCTCCTGGCTGCGTTTTTGTCCAACAATCCCTTCTCCTCCAAGGTAATTCTGAATAGTATGATGGATATGCTAGGTGTCTGTTTGCAGGCTGAGTATCTGCAGTGTGCTCTAGCCAGGGCAGCAGCCTTTGGGCAGTCTCGTGGGAGGGACAACATAGCCTCTTGCTCTGCAGGTGGGAGCTTTCTGGTTTTCCTAGGTTGCTTTCTCTGGCTCTTCCCTCGCTTGGTGTAATTGGTAAGTATGCTGAAGGCCAGGAGGGATGTGTTTGATTGTGGAAAAACCTGCAGCAGTTTGATTTGAATCCATTGTGGGGTTTCTTTACTTAGAATCAGAGTTAGTCTTTTTAGAACATTCTGCACAGAGCTGCAGCTTTTTGTGTTTAGCTGCACCTTCTCCTGAGCTCATAACTGTCAATTTACAGCAGTTCCCATTCTAGGATGATGGCCAGAGTCTACTATTCCAGCTTACAAAACCATGGTTATCTGAGGGGCAGGGAGTGGAAGAGAAAGGAGAATTCTAGCATTTCGGAAAAAGGAGGATAAGTAACATATTTCTTCTTCTCTTTCTGGCATCTTCAGTTAAGCTGTAGTGACTTGGCCGAGCCACTGAAAAAAGAGGTGCAGAAGCTGCAAGAAATGAGGGACCGT
This sequence comes from Gorsachius magnificus, assembly GCA_034008185.1. Classification (NCBI taxonomy): domain Eukaryota; kingdom Metazoa; phylum Chordata; class Aves; order Pelecaniformes; family Ardeidae; genus Gorsachius; species Gorsachius magnificus. Next base: position 131,982,276 of record CM067081.1, read on the forward strand.
GGCAGTTCTACAGCAGGTAATTTCCCTTTTTCATCTTTCTCCTTCCCAGGGTGTACCAGGGCTTATTTTTCCTCATCTTAAATTTGCTCCCAGGTTGTGGTGGCTTTTGTCTCAGATCTTACTCGTGTGAGACGGCGAGGCCAGATAACTGGGATTAAACCCACAACAGTTTTTCATACAGTGGTGTTATAAAAGGATGGTATGAATGTCCATATCTAGATCAACAGTCCATTTAGCTAAATATCCTATTTGCAGGGTAAGAACTGAAAATACCTATGAACACCCTCCCAGGTTTCCATTTTCAACTATTCAAGGAGTGCTTGCGCCATAATTTTGGTCCGATATTAATTTAGACTTGATTAGCCTTGGACCTGGTGCTGCCTACAAAACAATAAATAGTAAATGATGATTCTCTCTTACCTGTCTTTTTTTTTTTTTACCCTCAGTGGTTTCTTTTTTATGCCAAAGAGTTCTTGCCTATTCTTACTGCAGTTTGGGTAGGATCAGCAAGAGGAATAGTGACTGCCTGGGGGGGGGGGGGGGGGAAGTAAAATTCCTAAGTTCCAGATGCGTTTCTCTCACCATTTAGGGTCTCATTTGGGTCTCTGTATTCTTCATTCCCTCTGTTGGTTTGTTTTTTTTTTTTTTAATAGCTCCAGCAATCACCCCAGAGGAAGAGTGGGAAGCGATGCTGCCAGAAGTTAGAGCTGCCACAGAGCAGCTCTTTCAGCCACTGCAGGAAGGGGAAGAGGAGGTTCTGGAAGTTGAGGAAACAGTGGAGAGTACATCAGAGCAAATCACTGGGCTGCTGAGGAAGCTGAATTACAAGTAAGAAGGTTCTGTAGTTTGAGAGAGTGCTTATCCCAAGGGATGTGTCATTCTCTCATTCTTTGTTCAAGAAAGATTTGAAGTCCAGGGTAGAGGGATGATTTCCAATAACATTACTCTGTAGACGAGATTGACATGGGCACCCAGCACAAGATGCTGGCAGGAGCTGCTTTCCCAGGTGTTCAGGGCAAAGATGGATGGTTTCCCTTGTGCTCTGCCCTGTTGTTGATGTTCTTCTCTTGGGCAATGTCACTGTCCAGGAGCGCAGCCCGCCTTACGCAGAAGGCCCTGTGTCACTTCCAGGGGAAGGAGCCCTTCAGTGGCCCCATAGGGGAAAACGAGGAGGCAACAATCCTGGCTGTTCTGAAGAGACTTTACACAGGTAACTACTTCAGATCATTCTGTCTCTTCCCTAAGTCCAAGCTGATGCCAGAGCCAGACCAAAACCCTTTGGAATGCCCTGTCCCTCCTGACCCGCGGGGCTCAGTCTGTGTGTACTTGACAACTCATAGAGCTGCACCATCTCTGGACCATCTGCTCGTCTAGTGGCCTGGAATTTTCACTGGATCCCATTAGTCCTGTTAGTTAATTTCTGGTTGGAACAGTTCCATGTTCCCACTACAGGTGCATTTCTGATGCTTTGACTCGCTTAATATCTGCTGAGGGGAGTGAAGTCAATGTTATCTACTCACGCCCTTCTGTCTTGTCTGAATTTGTCAGGAGTTCTGCTTCCTGAACAGGTGGTGGCACATAGTGCTTACCCCTAGCAGCCTCAACCAAGTATCTGATTCAAGCAGCGTCTTGCTTGTCTGGGGCTCAAGCCTCTGGGCGTATTTTTGAGACTGCGCATGCTTTATTTTCTGTGTTTGTTTCAGAATAAGGTTTCCTAGCCAATTCCCTTGAGCTCATTTCTATCAAAAGTCTACCGTCTAAATAATTTAATCTACTTAACTTTGTTGACTCTCCACAGTTGCACAAACAGTAGGGAGTGTGTGCCTTCTCCCTACTTTGCCCTGATTCCCTTTTAGGGCCTCATCTGTCTTTGGCGAGCTGTCAAGTTCAGATTAACCCCTTCAGCGTTCTAATGGAGTTTACCCCAATTGGACCATGCCTTTCTCCACCCCTGTGTTAAGATGGCATTTCTCTCGTGCATCACATTGTAGTACTGCAACTTGCTCTACAGCATGCTGAGGTTTTGTCTTTGTAGCCAAGTCTGATTGTCAAACTTGGATTTTTGTCTCCTAGCTCTTGGAAGGTGTCACTATGAGGTGGAGATAGAAGGGTTAAAATACCCTGAACTGTGCCTGTTTCTCTTGTACCTTCAGTACTGCTCACAAACAAGTGTTTGTGCTGTGCAGGTGGGAACAGCGAGGATCCTCCGCATGGCAACAGTTCTCTTAAGGCTGAAGAAGTTGTGCCAGAAGAGCAGCATCAAACAGAGTTGGTCAAACAGGAGATGTTGGTGCAATACCTGCAAGATGCTTTCAACTTCTCAGTGAAAATCACAGAAGCCCTGAGCCTGATCAGCAAGATGATGTATGAAAACTGTGTCTCAGGTGTGTGAAAAGCCATCGGACCCTTTCTTCCCTGTTCAGAGTTTCCAGATCCTTCCCTGTGCTGAAGAGGGAGTTGTGGAGTGGTGGAGCTCCAAGGGAAGGGGAAAAGGTTGGAGGAGCTGCTCTTCACTGAGCAAATGTTACAGGCACTTCCAGGATATCGGAAAAGCAAGCGCCATCTAAGTGGATGTTATGAAGAAGTTGCCTAAGGGCGTGGATGGGCTTTTTAGGAATCCATTTTTTAAATATCAAGGTTAAACATGTTTTTGAAAGCCAGGTGACCAAAACTACTTAATTTACGGAGGCTCCCCTGACTCCTGTGGGAGGGGATGTATGTTCACCCTCTTGGCCGAGATTTAAGCATGGCCAATGAATTGGGTTCTGTTACCTGCTGAGTTGAGTGCCTTGATGCAGCTTCAGGTGTTATGCTGACCACAAGAGGGGAACTGAGCAGCTTGTCTCGTCTGCCTCGCCTTTCCGTAAACTTTGTTCTGTAGCTAAAAGTGATCCTGATCAACAGGTTCTATTCCCTGGTCCTCTTCTGTGCTGTAGTGAAAGGTTTTAAGTGCTTATCATGAGCCAGCACCCCTGAGGGGGCTGGGGCATGAAGGGGAACAGTTCCCTCCTGGCACATCCACTTGCCAACCACTATAGTTCTGGGGTACAGGTGGGTCTGGGCACTAGAGCTCCCTAGCTTCATGCGAACACTTCTGAGGCTTCACCTGTATTGAGAACTGGTACGTTAGCCATAGTAAGGATGTGGGCTTCCCCAGCAAGGTTTGGATGTCATTAGTTGTTTGCATACACAAGAATGAACTCCTGAGTTCAGTGCCTTTATAGGCCATTTGAAGTTCAAGGCTGAGAGGGTGCCTCTCACCTGATACCTGGGGGTTTGGTTTATTTTTTTTATGGTTGTGCAGATTTCTTACAAACTTTCCACCTCCCTGTGGTCCTCTGCTGTAGTGTAAGGATGGAAAGTTGGGTGTCTGGACAGCCGAGACATTTTGAGAAATTATCTCAATTTGGAGATGGTATGTTGCTGGGTGAGGGGGTAGTGGTAAGGGATGTCTGTGCTCAGATTTAGGGGTTTAAATTAAAGATTTAAGATTTAAAGATTTTAATTTTATTTTTTTCTGTTGCAAATGTGTATCTTCTGGTGTGACTGGGGGCAGAGGAAGCATACCAGCTTGTCTAGGTACAAACACGTGTCTGACAGGGGATCTTTATTCAGATTTATAAGTTGAGGCTTATACTGGTGTAAGCTCCCACTTAACCCAGAGGTCAAACTCTATGAACTGTTCATTGTACAGTCCCTCTAATCATTACTGTGGCTCTCTTGTGAACGTTCTCCAACTTAATGGTTGTTTTTTTTTCTTGTCCTAAGAACCGAAGGCCAGGCAGCATATTTCAGGAGTAGTTAGGTTGGACTCAAATACATTATTCCGTACCCCATTTAGATATCAGATAGCTTAGTTCTTCTGGTTACAGCATCGCACTGGTGCTTATATCCAGCTGCTTTTACCTTCTGTGACCATGAGATCTTTTTTTTCCCCCAAAGCTACTGTTTCCCAGAAGAGACTTTTGTTCTTTCTCAGATGTGGTCTCTGTACTCTTCTCCTAAATATTCCACATTATGTTTAGTTGTAATATTGTTAACCTGTGCCCACTTCCTCCAGGACATTTGGCACGTGACGTTTTTGTACTAGTGACCCCGTTCTGACTTGCGCCCTCTGCAGACAGTAGCAGTGATCTTAGATGCTTGTAGGGCTTGCTGTGAGAGCAGTACACCTATGAATTTGTTTTAATGGCCTCTCTAATGGGGATTAGGAAAGAACTGCACTAACACAACTGTTATTCTCTTTGCAGTGGTGCAGGAAGCCATTGAGTTCTTTGTGACGGTCTCGCAGTTTGGTGTGCCCCAGGCGTTGCTTGGAGTCCGCAGGATGCTCCCCCTCATATGGTCAAAAGAGCCTGGTATTAAGGAGGCTGTGCTGAATGCCTACAGGCGGCTCTATCTGAACCCCAGCGGGGATTCGGAAAGGTATGGCTCTTCCTAATCAGAAGTTTTTTTCTTTTGGTTTTTTTCTTCCTCCCTGCCCCATCTGCCTTCCCACCCCCTTTATTCTTCTGGGGAGCTGTTGGGAATGGGGTATGGACAGGAAGAGAAATCAATGCTGAGCTTAAAAGTAAGGTTTGTGTCCACTAGTAAAGATGCTTTCTCTTTGAGCTGTTACCGACACTTGCAGTTCCAAGATGTTTTTATGTATCTGAGTATCCCAGTCTTGTGGGACCTACTGCTAAGCTTCTGCTTTTGGTTCATCGTAGTGTTCAGGTATAGGAAATTCATGCAGCAAAACTCCATGTGAGACCTTATGGAAGGAGAAACTGAGAATTACTTTAAATGAAACCATTATCGGGCACTCACACTTAACGTTCTCATAAATTTCAGTCTTGTACAAAGCACTGCACCAAGATACATGTGCCCAAATGATCTGGGTAGGACCTCTGCGATAGAGGGAACAAGGGCTGTCAGTTATGAATATTCATCATGTCAGCTGGGTTCTTGATTGGCAACAATGAACTGATTTTTTGGACTGCTATTTCAACCCCTTTGGGAGTCGACTGTTGTTACGGAGTCACCCTGTGTCTAAGTGTCTTGCATACTTCACCCTTTGTGGACAAAGTTGTTGCCCAATGTCTGTTCCCTCATTTTAGGTTTCTTATGGCTGTAGCTCATCCAACTGGGATAATAAGAGGAATAGTATACACTGTGGTGTGAAGTTAGAGCTGTCTTTCTGTTACCAGAGCTCAGCTTTTTTGCTGACAAATCGTGCATGCTGTGGCCTTATCTGAGCGTAGGCATTCTGCTTCTGATGTAAACACCACATTCCTCAGTGTTTACTGGTTTTCTTACTGTCAGTTGTGTCCTTGGTTTTTCATATACACTGTTTCTTTATCCCTCACACTATAAAGGTTAGTTACTATTATTATTGTTTGGGTGCTTTCACAGCATTTCTGTTTCGTTCAGACCGATCTTAAATCTTTTTGTGACAAATCTCTACGTGTGGCAGATGAGAGGATGTTAATGGGGTCTTTGCTGCTGATCCTTATTGAGGATTTGGGGAGGGGAGCTGGGTACCGCTTGCATGCTTCTTTCTTCCACGCTAGAGAGGAGCTCTGTCTCCTCTCCACTGTGGCACTTGCTCTTTTTTCTTAGCACTTGCCCACATGTAAATCCTGTTGGATACACACTCGCTAAGTGTGGTCCCTGGTGAGATGCGCCATACCTCACCCTCATTTGTACCATCAGGGCAATAAAAAGCACTCGCTACTGCTTATTTCTTCTTGATAACATTGCCTGGAGATGACTCTCCTGCAGTTTGAGCTCTGGCCTTACTTGTTCATAGAGAGACTTTCAGTTTCTTATGCTCTAGGGAATAGTGCTTCGACTTGTGGTTGAGAGCAAACTGGCAAGTGGCTGGTGAGTGCCTCTTGTTGGGCCTTTTAGCACTGGGAGTAGCAGCAGTGCACAAGGCAATGGATTTCTGAGCCCATCTCGTGCCCACTGACACTTGAGCTGGATGACTTGGAGAACTCCAGCTTGTAGAGGGGGATGTTTTCCTGTCCCCAGGGACCAGCTCTGTTATCTAGCAGATGTCCTCAGCTCTCTGAATAGGAAAGTAATTGTGTCAGTTTCTTTTTCTTTACATTTTAATTCTTTTTATTTTTTATTTTATTTTTCCTCCCTTCAAAGGGCCAGGGCCCAGAGCCTGGTGAATTCTCTCTCTCTCATCATGGTGGATGCATCACTAGGAACGATACAGTGTTTAGAAGAAATAGTGAGTACTTGCCTTGCCTGGTTTTGGATTGTATTTGTGTTCTTAGATGTCTGTTATATTAGAATGGCAATGAATGTCTTTGCTGATTTGAAGTCCAGCCTCCTCTGCCTCTCCCTACTTGTTTTATTGCATTTCTTTTCCAGATCTCAGAGTTTGTGCAGCAGGATGAAATAAAGCCTGCTGTGATCCAGCTGCTTTGGGAGCGATTCACAGAAAAATCTCAGTGCTCACCACTAGAACGACGTGCTGCTGTGATGCTGCTGGGGATCATGGCACGGTAAGCCCAGGGCCTGGTCTAATCCTGCGAGTGGGAGGATGTACAGGGAGTTGATTTTTATCGAAGAACTGTGTGTGTGTGTGCTGCATCAGCTGACCCCTTTGTTCTGCAGCTTCAAAATTAGTAACCAGGTCATGGGGTAACGAAGCCTGAAATTAAACATAGTTGTGCTCTGTCCCACCAGCACAGTCTCTGAATGAGTATGATGACATTACTTTCTTTGTGTTCTGAATGTCCATCTCTTCTCAGGGTTTACCGAGTCACAACTCTGCAGCTTTGTCTGTGTTTGGATAAGAACAGTGAGAAGCTGCTGAGTAGAGATGTCTGGAACCTTTACCATGGAGGGAAATGAATCTGCTTCCCTTTCTGGGGGCAAAAAAAGAGTGTAATTGTACTATAAGGTTTTAATTTCCTCAGTTTCCCAGCCCAGTAATCCTTTGGCATTTATCTTACCTGCTGATTTCTTCTTGCTCTTCCTACTTCAGTCCTTCATCAGTCAAGGATAGGCCTGCATAATGATGATCTTAAAGTTCTTGGCTCTAGAGTTGGAACCCTTTCTGGAGCTAACAGCCAGTTCTGCAATTTAATTATTAGATATTCCTTCCAAGGTATTTCTACCACCCCGTCCAACATGCTTGCAGCAGAATTGTAGACATCTTCTCAAATTTAGTATCATTCCCTAAAATAATGGGATTTAAAGAAAACTGTAGGTTTGCAGGGTATCCTATGAGATCCTGTGTCAAGTCCATGGGTATGTCTGTGTGAAATAAGAACAGCATTACCTTCTTCACAAATCTGTCTAAGGGAGGTGATTTTACTTTTGTCCTATAGATGCCTATTACGAACTTTCAGATTCTCTTTTTAAATACATTAGATTCTGTTCTTGCCTTCTTCACCTAGTTAATTGTATATTCCTCAGACCAGGCCTGCATAATTTTACCTTTCAGAGGTAGAAAGGGAGGGGGGTGTGGGCATGGTGGGGGATGTGTGTATTGTTGTTTTGTTTTGTTTCCCACAGTAGGGGAGGAAGCATCGCACATCGCCAGTCCTGAGCTGCTGGACTCTTTTCCGTTTTGCAACATTTTTCTTTGTCTTGCCCTTTTAAGTTTTGCTCCTCTCTGATGGGAAAGAAGAGTCAAGAATCTTCTTTCTTTACAAAGAGAAACACGGTGTTGCTCACTTTGGACAACCTCCTCTCTTAGTGGAGTATGGATTATACTGGCTTCTGTGGAATATTGCTTGCTGCTCCTGTAGCAGTATCTTGAGATTCCCCCTGCCCCTCCTTGCTCGAACCACTGCCTTCCGCAGGGCACAAGGAGTATTTCTACTGGTTATGCATACTTTTGTAAACTTTTCAGCAGTAACTCATGTAATGTCCCCATCCTTTCCATTCCATAGAGGGAAGCCAGAGATCATAGGTAGCAACTTGGATGTCTTGGTGACAGTAGGGCTGCCTGAGAAGGTATGCGAAGACTATCGCCTGGCTCAAGAAGTATGCAATGCGATCTCCAAACTTGCCAGTAACCCTAAGGTAAGATTCTTGGCTTGTTCCTCAGGTCACCCAGAAACAGAGGTATCCAGAAACAAAGAAGGGGGGAAAACGGTTTGCATTGAGAACAGAGAAGTGATTAAGTTTTTACCAATTTTGAAATTAAGTAGGTTGAGACCATTCAGCAGCACTGTCTGGAAAGCTTAGCACACATCAGTGAACACGTAATAAAAGAATTTTCATTAGGCAACAGGCTGAATTCAATTAGTAAAGAGTTCAGTGCACAAGAAAATCTGTTTTTCTTTCAGTTCTCTTTCTCAGACTCCCAGTTCTAAGCTGATTTGTGTTTCCTCAACCATGAAGCCCTTTCCTCTATTGATGTTTTCTGGTGTTGTGATTCTTTTGCCCTCCCTATTAATTGATATTTGGGAGTTGACAGCTGTACAGCTGAATATAAAACATGAAATGTTTTCAAGCCTGTCCATGTGGTACTTAAAACAACATGATAGTCGATGGCTTCTTTGTCTTGGGAATAATTTATACTATTTTTTTTAATGCACTTGGGGAAAAAAATATCTTTGTTTTTTGACTCAAGCATTTAGGGCATTTTGGTTCAGTTCCAGCATAAAAGCAGCCCTCCTTCACACAGCACCATCATTCTGTGTTTGCCCCTTCCACTGGGGACTTAAATGTTCTTAAATGTTCTGAAGATGGTTGTAATTCAATTTTAGGTTGACTTAACTCTGCCATTACGTTTGTATGTGAGAAGGGCCTGAACTGTATATACTTGAATGACTGTGGTAGCTCTTTCTTTCCCCCCCCCCCCCCCCACCTCTTCTCCAGAAATTCAGTACAGAGGGTAGGATTGTAGTGAATTGAGAAAGTCTGTTTCCAGCTGCTGGAAGATGGTAAATCATCAAGCAGTAGCTTGTTTTGGTCAAGTATATATCTTGATCAGCCAGCCACAAATGTGCTGGGTTTTGCCAGCCTAAAATGTGGTGGGACTGATACAGAGCATATGCGACGGTCTAAGTGTGAGGTGGTGTTGGACCCAGAGCTATCCTCTGTTACTTCTGCTGATGATATTTTGCTTTTAAACAAAACTTCATGGTTCTGGAGTACCCCTAGGGCAAGGGCATCTAGTTGACTTACTGTTGATAACTCTGAAGATGGTCTAAAGTTTTTCCTCTTCATTTACTGTGGAGAATGAGTAAATAAAATCGGATTTAAAAACAGTAATTTTGAGATTTTGAAATAGTTGTTTTGATTTAAGGTGAACTAGTGGAACTGTCTGGGATCATCATTTGGCCAAGCTTTAAATCCAGCCAGTGCTGCCACCATGCCTTCAAAAGTGACAGTAATGTCCTTGCTGTGTGTTTAACTGCAGAGTGGTACTGGATGTCCCTGCCACAGACCTAGCATGGGTTTGATTAGCATTGTGCACACAACAAGGTTAAGTACCAGGAAGGGCATGGGTGAATATCTTAGGTGGTAAGGGTAACTCATCTGTTCTCTCTGCAGCCAGCGCTGGGGAAGAGCAGTGTACCTTTTCGACTGCCACAGAACCACATGCTCTTTGGGTGCCTGAGTGAGACTGTGAGTAAAGGTGAGCTCAAGTCAGCAGTAGGTTTGGAGGAGACTGAGTTGGGTTGTGAGACAGCCCATGTTGTTGCTGGTATGTGTGGTACATGGCTCCCTTTTCTCATCAGGCTTTGGCCAGCCAAGTGGTCACTGGATCCCCTTCATGGAGGCAGCGGTAACACTCATCTACCAGCTAGCAGAAGGGGCAGAGGAGATATGTGCTCACATCCTGCACATGTGCAGTCAGCAAGCTCTGGAGAAGCTGCAGGAGGCTGATGAGCAGAAAGCTGGTGAGGAAAAAGCTGGTGAAGGAAATCTGTACCTGTGATTTCTAGTGCTGCAAGTGGGTGGCCTAGAGTAACTGCAGGAGGAGAAAAGAGCTGAGGGGCTAGTGGAGGTGTTGGTGTGGAAGGGTGTGAGTGCTGTGAAGCAGTCTGTGGGGTATGGAGATGGGTTATACAGTTAGACTTGGCAGTAACTGGTGGGTGAAGAGGTCTAGATCAACACTGAACTGTAGTAATTTTTTCTCCACTAGATCCAGGGGTTTCTCCCAGCAGAGTCTCTGATGGTGCTAGCAGTCTCCCCACATTCCTGCTGATGCATCTTGTGTCCCTTGTGGGACAGGTGGCACTGCAGCAGGTGGCATATTTGGAAGTGTCTGTGAGTGCAGAGCTACGCAGACGCCGCATTCTCAGAGAGGAGGAGAAATCCAAGAAATGTTCTGACAGCAGCATGAAGAAGCAGGGACCCCAGGTGAGAACTGAGGGTTTGTTATTTTTCCTGTGGGCAGCTCTTCTAGTGTCCTAGCTAGTGCCACAGAAAACTTCTGGAGAATGCAGTCCTGAGGATGCATGAGGTCCAGGGTAATGCATACTTCGGGAATAGAAATGGACTTGCATTGGTCAAGATTGACAGGCAGAGCTTGAATGACCCTGTTCAGTAAAACTCTCACACTGTTCTTGGGTTTTGAACAGGCAGAGGGGAGGGAATGAAAGGGTGATGTCCTGGCCATCCTTATCTTCCTGCTTCAGGCAAACATTTCCTTTCCACTCATTGCCTCCTTTCTTACTGGTGCAATCTTTAGCAATTGCTGCTAGTGGTAAAGAACACCCATTTGTGCCCTGAGTTCTGGAAAATGGCTCCTGGAACCTTGGTCTATAGGGCTTGAGGGTCCTATCCTCTCTCAGGTAGTAATGATAAGAGTTTTTAATAGTAGCTGCCTTAATGGGATCTGTATGGTAGAAATGCCTTGTTTGGTTAGGTCTACCTCAGAACATTTCCCAGACCATAGTGAGGCTGACTTTCTCATGTAAGAATTGAGAAAAAAGTTGTGTGTCCCTAGGTATCCAGTCTCTATCAGATGCCTACACTGCTATGTCTGGAGGATTTTGTAGTTCATTTCCTCATCCACCCTGCTTATCAGTGTCACTACCATTTCCCACACAGGAGGAGGTTACTATGAGATTTTCCAAGAAGCAGAAGTTGGATGCAGATTTGGTCCCCCTGCAATGCCCACATCTCTTTTCTTCCCTTCTGTTGCTTTGGCCTTGCTATAAGGTTTCCCGTAATCTTGCTCACAAGACCAGCAATTCAAAGGCTGCTTTGAACTGCTTGCTGTTAGGACTTGCACGTTCCTCAAGTTGTGCTGGACTTGGGCGTTGGTGACAGATGTGTTGTCTGTCTGTCTCATTTTAGTAGCTTCAGTAGTGAAGCCTTTTTTTCTTAGATGTTCTATGGCACGTGGACTTGGCAAATCCTGGACTACGCTTCACAGTTTCATTCAGTTCTCAGGGAAAAAATTGGGTTATAAAACTCTCCATCTGTTGTTCTCAACTGTAGACATGCTGCTGGTAACATGCATGCACCTCTTGCCTGAGAGAAGAGCCCTTCGTGAAGGAAGGGGTTATTGTTGCCTGTCATCTTCTTTACAGTCTTCCTTTCTGCACAGAGCACAGGAAACGAGACCACTATGGAGGAGGAGCTGGGCCTTGTGGGAGCCTCAGCTGATGACACCGAGGCTGAGCTCATCCGCAGTATTTGTGAGACAGAACTTCTAGATGGTAAGTGTGACTGCCACCAAGGAGCGCTGGCTCCGTCTGCCTATGTGAAGACACAGGTACGGTGGGTTAAGGAACCAGAAGGAGGAAGGCTGCTTCCTTCAGAAGGAAACTGTCATTTTTCTCTGGTGTCAGTTTCTATGTAGGCTGTCTGTTTCTTTGCCTCTCTGGAGGTGGTTTTTCAATGGTGAAATTGAGTCAACTAGTTTATATAGTCTGCAGGAGTTCTGGGATAAATTGAGTAATTGTTCTTAAAGGGATGTGCCAACAGCACTCTCATATTTGCAGTCTTCATTCCCACTCTCTAGGGAAGCACCTGTTCTCTGCCTTTGTTCCACTGGTGCTCAAGATCTGCAACAACCCTGGGCTCTACAGTGATTCGGCGCTCTCAGCTGCTGCAGCGCTGGCTTTTGGCAAAGTCTGCATGATCAGGTAATGCCTAGCCATGCCACTGTTCTCTTCCCAGCCTTCATACTACTAAAGCACAAGCAGACATTGCAACTCTTTTCCTGTGGAGTAGAACAAACACAAAAGAGCATTCATAGATTTTGGGTTGGGGTTTTTTTTGTCTTGCTGGTCTCCAAGAGATGGAATTTTGGTATCTGTTCCTTCTTTTCTGTACCCTGTCTCGTCAGCTCTGAGTTCTGCGACTCCCACTTGCGCCTGCTGTTCACTATGATGGAGAAGTCCCCTCTGCCTGGTGTGAGATCCAACCTCATTATTGCAGCAGGAGATCTGGCCATCCGTTTCCCCAACCTGGTGGAGCCTTGGACATCGCATCTCTATGCCAGGTAATGCTACGCTTATCGCTGGGAGCGGACAGGTGATGAGAGCTCTGTGGAGGGGTTACACTGGGCCTCCAGAAGGTGAGAATGATCCAGGAAACCAAATTTGAAGGTGTCAGTGGAGGGAGACAGCAGACCTGGGCTGTGGAGTGGGCTGTCATGGTTATCAGTAACTTGGAGATACTCAGCTGCTTTCTGATGTAACTACACGCTTTTGTCAGGTTGCGGGACCCCTGCCCAAGCGTGAGGCAAACGGCTGGACTGGTGATGACTCACCTCATCCTCAAAGACATGGTAAAGGTGAAGGGCCAAGTGAGCGAAATGGCAACTCTGCTTATAGACCCAGAGGAGGCAATCATGGGAGTGGCTCAGAACTTTTTCAGTGAACTCTCCAACAAGGTAAGTGGATGCTCAGGGACCTTAGTTCTCACAAGAGCGGGGAAGGGCTGGTGGAGGCTGAGTCAATGACACAAGAGTTGAGTCCTGGAGAAGGTGTGTCAGTGGCGTAGAGCAGCTGTCTGTCTCTCTTTGTTGCCTAAATGAGGGTAGGTAAAGGCAATTTTGCAACACGAGTTTTGTTTCAACTCTGGTGTTGCTGAATTTGACTTCATCCACTCACATCAGAAGGCAGGCTGCAAAATGGTGGCTTGTCCCATTGCTTTCTTATGTACACCTAGCACAAGGTTGGGAATGGTTTTCTGCAGTTCACTTTTAGGCCTTAAAACAGAGTTCCCTGACCTTATGGCTCAGGCAGTGCATCATCTCTGAAACCTTTCAAAGCTGTGCTTGGTGGTGTGACATGGAGATACTTAAATTGAAGCAGTTACAGCCCAAGCAGGTAAGAACAGTAGCAACGTTACCCCCTGTACGCTGTTCATTCAACATGAAGGCTGCTGTGGGCCCTTCAGAGTTTGAGACTTACTGCCTAGAAGCTGCAGTGATACTGGGGCTTTGCTATCTTGGCTTGCTCTGTTAAAAGCAGAGCCAGCCACCTGACTGCACTGGCTTCCTATCTGTGGTGTCTATGACAAAACCATGAAAAAGCAGTGTGAAAAGGAACCTGGACTGGGCCTTTTCAGGCAAGATGGGAGGTGGTTCCTTGAGCTGAACTGCTATGTAAGTTTCCTTTTTCAGGAAGCTTTTGTGTTGGGTTGCAACAAGGTTGGAAGGCAAAGAAACTGCATCCAAGCCTGCCAAAGAGCAGAGCTGTTGCAAACAGAGGGTTGCAGTTGTTTTTAGTTTGTTGGTTGGGTTTGGTGGTTTTGGTTTTTTTTTTTTTCCCCTTTAGCTTCAGCCACATTGTCCTGGATAGGTTTGGCTGGCTGTGTACAGCTCATTTCAAAAAGCTGATGTTTTCAGTCAGTAGATTTGGGGTGGGGAGAAAGAAGGTAATTTTAAGTGGGCAGCTTATTTGGCTTGACTCGAGCTGTCCTTCATAATTCTGTATCTCATGTAGAACCTTGTATTCTGCACAGGGTAATGCCATCTATAACCTGCTTCCAGACATAATCAGTCGTCTCTCAGATCCTAACTGTGGCGTAGAGGAGGAATCCTTCCACGATATAATGAGGTATCCTGGGGTTAAAGAAATCTCTTTTGGCCGGGACTACATTTCTGCAAAGGGGGTGCCAGATCCAGGGAAAAGAAAATACAGTGACAGATACAAAATGCTTTTTCAGTTATTCTCCTCGATCTGACTTTTTCAGTCTGTATCTGAAGTGGAGTTGCACTGAGGGGAATCGATTCCAAAGCCACATAGCTGGGGGTGAGGAGAGACTCCACAAAGCGTTTCTACTAGCTCATTCAAAGAGGCTTTCCCTCTAGAAAAGGAAAACAGTTGGGTTTATGCATGGGAATATGGATATGCAACATTAGGAGAACAGAACAGATTTTAAAGACTCTGCCACCTTTGATATTTTGGTGGCCTGCTAGAGTTTTGTAGGCAATTTTAGTAAAAATGTAGTTAAGGTGATAGATTTGGGTTTGGGGTTTTGGGTTGGTTTTTTGTTTTGTGGTTTTTTTTTAATTATTTCAAGAAAGCCTTACTCTGTAATATAGAGAGATACTGGAATATCTCAGTCTGAGGGTATTGGTTGCTCATAGACAGCACAAAGAATGTCTTTAGTGGTAAATTATAGAAATTTTCCTCTCATATCTGAAACTCAACCACATGAGGGTTTTCCTGAGTTGCCTGAATCCCTGTGGATTACAGAGGGGAGTGTTGGACAAAACAAAGGTATTGCTGTTGGTGAAGAGAAGAACAATAAAATATCCAGTGATTTTTCAGCTAGTCTTTCTGTCCATGAGACTCCAGTACATTTAGGAGAAGGATATAATTTTGGACAGGTAGGAATTACAAGGTACAGAAAAGGTCTATTAGGCTGAAATTGAGACTGAAAATAATTTATGGCTGCAAAAGTATATGGATGTTTTGCTCCAGCTTTCAGTAAGGAGGGTAATGTGAAATCATGTGAAATACAGCATGTAGCTACTGACAGCACATGTAGAAGGGGAAGTTAGCATCTAAGTGGGAGCAAACAATCACAGAGAAACAAGAAGGCAGCATGTATAAAAAGAATGGGACATAATCTTGGAATTTTCAGTATAATTTTTAATAAATGTCAAACTGAAGGTGTTACCACAGACCTAAAGAATAAGTGTAGCACTTGCATTGAAGTTGGTTTAGTGTGGTTAAGACAGCTATAAGTGGACTTGTCTGACTTCCAGCAACATGCAGGGAGAGAACTGGAGGTGCCTGGCAAATAAGAGAAAAGGCAGTATTGATTTAACAAAGTAGACATGTATCAAATTAATGTAAAGCTAATTCATTTTAAAGAAGACCTGATCATCAGTTAGCACAACACATCATATCCTTTAAGCGGGAGGGAAAAAGGGGAACAGTAGTTGAAATTGAACTATTTCCCCATGTAGCATTATACAAAATGCTTACATTGTGGGGAGGATCCAGTTTAACTCTGATACTGTGGTGGACAAAAGCACAGGCTAGGGAGATAGCAGTGGCTTATGCTCCAGGGATACCTGCCAAACTGGAGAACAGGGAGGTGTAAGAAAGATAGGGGGAGCATCACTATTAAAAGACTAACTGGTGGAGAATGACAGGGTTACAGTAATACCTGAGATGAAGACTAGCAGAACAAAGTGTAAGGCTGAATGTTCGGAAATTGTTTAACTTCTTCTGTAAAGCTATGGCTGAAATTAGAGATGCATTCCACTTGCTATTTTAGCAGTCGAGTTACTTCTGTTTATGTATAGGGAAGCATTGGTAGTGCTGGTGAGATCTTGCCTGGAATGCTGCCATGGTTCTGGTCACTTAAGTTAAATAAAGATGAATTGATGCTGGAACAAATGTAAAGGGAGGACTATTGAGGATACAGTCTCTGTTCCGTATCTTAAAAAAGAAGTTTGCTGTGGTCGTTGTAGACATAACAAAGACTGAACAAGGATGTGCTTAGAGCAGTTATATCAAGGCCAGTGGCAACCTGACTGAGCTTAAGTTAGCAGAAATGTCTGTACAAGAAAACAGGAGGCCAGCAGGACCTTCTTAATAAATAGAATTTATTCAGTGATTTCTATGAGGATATCATGCAAAATGCAGAAGCACTCAACTGTTAAAGTCCATGTCTCTCTGTTCCTCAAGAAGCTAAGAAAAACGTGGGATCAGGTTAGCATTTAAGTTCTGTTAGGCTTTGTTCCCACTTTAACACAAAGTAATGTTCCCTTTCACATTGGTCCAAAATACAGCAACACACCTTCAGTAAACTAATAATAAAAAAAAAGTCACAGGAACGGTTTTGAGGGTGGAAAAAAAATACTGCATTCTGCCCTATTCCTCTCAAGGTCTGTTTGTTAGACATACTAGTCTGCCAGCACAACTTGTGAAGTGAGGAAATTGTCTGGAGACATTGCATGTTCTTAAAACTGGATGGAAGGAGCTGATCAGAAGTCAACACTGCAGCTTTTTTGCATCCCTTCTACCTCAGACCCTGCACAGACATTAGCTTTTCTCACTCCAGACCTGCAAAGGGTCCTTGCTTTAGCTGCATTTCTTAGTTTCATCCTAGGCAGGTGCTATTACGCAAACATGCAGTCTTTATTATATGTTATGTCAAGCAGCTGTCCCCCAACAGGGACCATGATTACTATTTGAAAAATATATATATATGCTTATAGCTTCCCCTGAACCAAGTCTGAGGCATGCAGAGCTCTTGTCTTCTTTTAGAGGACCACCCAGCTGATTACTGGATGGGATAGCTGCAAGCATCCCCTAGTGTAGGCAGAAACAGGGTTTCCTCTCTGGGCTCTCAGCTTTGCCATTTTTTTTCCTTTGCAGACATCTCTTCTCATATATTACAAAAGACAAACAGACAGAGAGCTTGGTGGAGAAACTTTGTCAGCGATTCCGGACTGCCAGGTGGGTTGTAATCCTAATTTTCCTGACAAGCAACTCTGCTTCTTAGGAACTGTTACAAGAAACTAGCTTGTACATGGTGGTTGTAACAGGTTCCCATTGTATTCTTCATGTGGCAAAGTGACAAATGCTGACATAACCTCAATTTAGGTCCCTTTTTCTTTTTTTTTTTATCTTCCTCCTAAAAATATATTAATAAATATGTATAAGTTAAGGTTTCTGCTCTCGTTACACTGTGATTGGCCCCTCTCCCTTCCCTCCTTTCTCAGGGAAAAGGTTTTGTGACAATTTAGGTCTGCATTACAGCTGAGCAAGGAGACACCTTCTCCACAGGCTGTTCCCTTGCACCTCAGCTAAGAAATCAGTGCGTTCAACTGAGAAGTTGGGATCTCCCCAGAAGTCCTGGGGTCATCTCTGCTATCTAGCTGACACAGGCCTGTCCTTGTTCTGCGTGCATGGGCTGCTCAGTACTAACTCTATGCCTGGGACTCCATTTTCTCATTCAAGGGCTTGTGCCACTGTACATCTGTGCCTTTGCTCTGCTCTGTCTGCAAGATGTGTGTGCCTTGCTCATGGTGCTGATGACAGGACCCACCCTATGAATCTGGGATATCACTTTGCTTCCTGGGTTTGGGTTGGTTTTTTGTTGTTGCTCCTTTTCCCAAGCTGTAACTTCACTAACAGATGTATACACTCCTCCCCCCACCCCCCTCCAATAAGACAGCAGAAACTTAGTCTGCCTCTGTCATGTACTTTTAGTGGTATCTTCATTTTACCTTCCAGTGGGTTTGATGCACCCTGCCTTCCTCCATTCCTGTGGTTTTCCTTGTGGCTTTGCCCTTGAGGCTTAAGCTGTGTCTGCTTATCTTGGCCATTTGCACACAGTGCCTGGGCATGTGACCTGCTCAGCTGCCTCACGAAGTTGCATATTCCTTAGAAATACTTGGATTTTGTTTCCTGAGCTGGAGTGGAGAGTGGCTCCTCTCTCCAAAATTGCCTCCCAGGAACACTGGTGAGCTCTTCACACCGCGTTTGTAAAGAACCATCTGCATGTAAGCCATGTGTAGCCTTTACTAAAACGCCCTAATATTTCTGTACCACAAAGATGATCAGTTTAATGCACACAAGCGGTAATGATAGAGCAAGACTCACTCTGGGCTAAAACAGGGGCTTATCAGAAAAGATTTTGCAGCCACCATTGCCCTTCTCAGCATTTCTGGAGCTCTAAACATAGCCACATGCTAAGTGTCGTTCAGACTTCAGATGTGGAGGCAGCGTGTTCAGAGAGGGTATAGGCAAGACAGACGTCTGGACCTCTGCTTTGTATCCATATTAATAATAGGAACTTTGGCCTAGCGTTTTTTTCCTCCCATTCCATCACAGTGACCTACATTAAGGATGTTGGTTTGCTCTGGGTTTTTTGTCTTTTTTTCTTCTTTTCCCCAGTAACTTCTGCTGGAACTGTAATGTAGTCCTCCCCTGAAATAGCAGTTGTTTTTTGTTTACTTTATATCTTAATGAAAATGGCCACCTTTATGTAACTGACCTGTAACTGGCCAGGAAAGAGAGAGCAAACATCGAATAAAGCTTCTGCTTGAGACTATCTCAAACATGCAAAAGTGAGCAGCCAGGGGTTTTTTATTATTCAGTTGAAATAAGGCCCTCCAAACAGAGTCCTCACCTCACTGAGTGTATTTTTTTCCTCCTAGCTGGCAATGACTTCTGACACTTTTTAAACAAGGGACTGTTTAACAGTGAAGCCTTCATGTTTTTCTGATGGGAACTAAGTCAGTGTTTTTGATGGAATAGAGAGACGGTTGTGAAGTGGTTGGTGTGGTATGGCAGGACACGGCACTCTATAACTGATCTGTAACAGAACAACCCGAATCTCATGTTCTGCAGGGCAGAAGCACCTGCAGGAGACACTTTATCCCTGTGTTCTAGGTGGGACATGCTCATCCTTACACACCCCTTTTCATAAGAGCTAAGGGCAATCTTTGTCTTTTCCAGAACCGATCGTCAGTATCGGGATCTGTCCCACTGCCTTACTCTGCTTCCCGTCTCGGAACGGGGCCTTCACAAGCTGCAGGACAACTTCGACTGCTTCGCAGACAAGCTCCAAGACCCAGCTGTCTACAGTTGTTTCCAAACTGTGCTGGCTCGATTCCGCAGAGCAGGCGGCAAACCCGAGACTAAAGTAAGGATGGGGGCAAGTGTCCCAGACAGGAAAACGATTGCTTTTTACATGCAATGATTGGAAAGCCCTGCAATTCTCCATATTAAGCAGGCTACTCCTTGCCCCCAACAATTTATCAGAGGACCTGATGGCAATTCTGTTATGGATGTAATCCTTTTCTTCCCCCCTCCCCCCCTTCTTTTTTCCCCACTGTGTTACATCTCCATCAGGCCCTGGCTGAAGAGCTGGAGCAGAAGCTGTCTGCCTCTCATAACCGAGGGCTGGATTCAGCAGAGACATGCCAGGAAGGGAGTGGAGCTCCGATGCCAGAGCTGGCCAGGCAGAAACCAACAGGAGGAAGTATGTTCCTTTTGTGGGACTGCAGCCTTCCCCCTGATGCTGCAGTCCAGCAGAGACACCTAAGGACTTTTCCTTACCCTTACAGACTGATCAGCTGGTACCTCTTTTCTTTTTTTCTTTTCCTTTAGCAGGTCCACGCCGCCAGCCCCTGAGCACAGCCAACAGGGATGATTTTGTCACACCCCCACCTCACACCACCCGAAACCATAAGCGTGCCCAAAAGCGTCCTCCACGCAAAAAAACTACTCTCATCTTCTCCAGCGATGAGGAGAGCAGCTCTGAGGATGGTAAGGCATTGTACATGTTTGCTCAAAAGGTGAAAGTGGGGAGGTGGAGAAAGATGAGAGATTTGGCCCATCAGGGATGTTCCTTTTGGTAACAGGCAGAAGGTGTGTAAGGCTTCAGAGCAGTGCTTAGGTTGCCTGTAGATTTCTCTGTTCAAGGCAGTGGAGTGCTGGTTACTGACACATTTTACTCTCTTAGAGCTATCGGCAGAATTAATAGAAGAAGAAACCCCCACCAAAACAACTCCCATCACCAGATCTTCAGCCCGCCGGCAGCGCTGAGGGAACCATCTGCCACTTTCTTTAACTAAAAATAAAACTTGTTTTATGCAGCAGTCGTCATCTCTTGTCTGAACTACCCCAAAATATGACGGTGCTTTAAATGAGGACAAAGTGGAAGTTACACGGCAGGCTAAAGCCATTCCAAGACTATCTCTTGATATCTCCACAAAGAACGGCAGCAATGAACATAGCTGCCACTGTGACTGTTTTTGCCCTGGTGCTGCAGATGAAAGCAAGCTGCTCTAATTAAAAAAAAAAAAAAATCTTTAGAAGAAAGTCTTTCTCAGGAGAGCCAAACTAATCGTGGAGTACAAAATGCTCATTCCCTTCCCATTTTGTATGTGGTTCTAAGTACACCATTCAGCTTCTCTTAATCCACCAAAATCATATTGGTCCTGTGTTTAGGCCCTCTTATATCTGATCCTTTTTAAAGCTTTTGCCCTGCAAAACCCAGCAAGGCTTTGAGGGGAAGTTACCTGCATCTTGCACAGATCGCATCAAAGAAGAGTTGAGGGATTTGGGGGGAGGAGGCTAACTTAAACTATAGCTAGAGTGTTTCAACAGAAAACATGCGCAGTGAGTAAGAAAAACATACACCTTATAATAAAGCTTTTTAAAAAAGTAAACAAAAAAACCTATACCAACACACAAAACAAAAAAACCACCTTCAGAATTATCTTTGCCTAACTCTGATTTGCTCAAGTTACTAAGTATACTGGTAACATGGGTTGCCTCACTGTGCTTTTTGGAATGTATTTGCTGTGCATCCAATTATGTTTCAAATAGGACTGGCACTTAAGCTCTTTCTGTCCATGAATGCCACATCAGTGTTCAAGTCAGTCCTGGTGCTCCTTGGACGGCCACGTGAACATGGAGTGCCCTAAATTTGAATTTGTGTTAATCACATACACAACCTTTAACCTCCTGTCTCACAGGCAAATTGGCATTTGTCCCAGAGCTATTGGTACAGAATTATTTTCTCCTACCTGTCAGTTGCCTAGAAAGCAGGCTAGTGACTAGCTGGGCAGGAATCAGAAGGGTCCTCCTATCAGCAGGTTCCTGCAGATCTTCCGCATTCTCTGTCTCTGAGGATCTACCCAGTTCCTGCAGTCATGGTCACCCTTGGTCTGCCAGCAAGTAGAGTCTGCTGCTCAGTTCTCCTCTGCTCTGACTGCAAAGGTAGTGATAAAAGACTACTGTAGCTTATTTTGATCCCTATTAAAAAAAAAAAAAATTAGAAATTGCATAGCTTTACAGTGGCCTGGGAATACATTGGGGTTTTTTAATGCCAATACCTGAATGGACATAAACATGTTGGGTGCTTGTTGAAACAAGTAGGTGAGGGAATGATGGGATGATGGGTGTAGTTACTGGGCTGGGACATGTGGACCAAACACCACCCTTGAGTCCTGTGACTTACTGGAAAGATCTGCCCCCTTGCCACCACTAGTGTGATAGCCAGATACCAATATAACCCCCCACCCTCAAATCCAGAGCACCCTGGTAAGAACAGGCCAACCACATGAAATACAAAGATTGGAAAGCTACAACAATATTGTCCCTCTTGCCCACCCGCCCTGATAAAATACTCGGTGAGGGCTACAAGAGACAGAGGCAGTGGCTACAGCATTAACAGCAAATACGACACGGAGTCACGCATGCTGTACATGATTCCCCCACTTCCCGCAGGGTATGTCACTCGTGAATGGGAATGAAAGAAAAAAAACAGCATATATGGATTTCTACCCAGGCTCAAGTCTTTACAAGTCTGTGCAGTAAATCTTGCGTATATATGAGGTCATACGTTGACAATACTGCAGTGAGGGAGATATGAATGGAGGAAATGAGATGGCCATAAAACCGTCTGAGCATTGGCTTAGGCATCAGGCCATGCTTTACTGCTACGAGTGGTTAAACTTTTTTCCTTCAGGAGAGCCGCCCAACCGCCTTCCTGAGACGGAAGGAAGGTTTGGCAGTCAGTGGCGGGACTGACACGGTGGCTCCTTCACCACTTTGCAGTCCATGTTTTGCTCTTTCCTGGGCACAGCCTACCTGGTCAAGTGAGAGTGGAAGGTCAGTGAGCAGGAGCTCCTGTTGGTCCCTTTCTGCAGACCATTCAGATGGAGCATCCCTCTCTCCTCACTGGCTTCTCCTGGCAGCGGAGGAATTTGCAATCTTGCGTCATGGAGAAAAGAAGTCCTGCAGAAAGATGGAACAAGGGTTTTGAACAGCTACACAGTCACTGCTGCCTTTAAGCAGTCAGTTGCTGCCCTCCTGTTTCTCGCAAGCAGCTGTTTCGGTGGCTGCCATGATGACCAGGAATTGCTACTGAAGGAGTAATCCCATTCCCTCGCTTCTGAGGCAGTGGAATTGCTCAGTGCCGAGATCAGTGGAGTTTCCATTCTTTGAGAGAACCACAATAGGTTCCAGACTCCTACACGTGGTACCAGTGGAGCAACATGAATATCATCCTTGCTTCTAGAGCCTGCAGCAACCAGCAGCCCTTTCCATCACCATGGGCCAGGGGGTGTTCTCCCAGGGTACTTCCCCCAGTTCCTAGTCCTCCCACAGCGGTTGCCCTGCTCCCTTCCTTTAAAAGCAACTGTTTCTAAGAGACTGATCTCATTCAGCAGGAGACCACTTTTCTGGTGGTCTTGCAAGCTCTAAAATCAGTGCCCCAGCATCAGAGGGGGGAGTATTTTTACAGAGGAAATTTGTTAGTACCGGAAAGGAAAGAAGGACAATAAAGCTATTTGAGTCTGAGAAAACTGGGGCAATTGGGGACTCGTCTGCCAAAGCCTTTTCATTGCCAGGACATGTCAGGGCAACTATTCAGTTCCACTGCAGTCCCAGCAAGGATCTGGGACACAAAACAGCTGCAACTTCATGGCATCTGAGTCATTATGCACCTGCAATTTATCCAGGCTTTGCTGGATTTGCAAGAATTTGCAAAGAAAATTTGAAATTTTCTACAGTGCCTATAGTTTCTTGCTTGGTGTGGGACAGTGATGACTCCTTCCCTCCTGCTAGCCCCAGCTTTTGCTGGACCCAAGGAGGGGGCCCGTCACTTGAGAGCTCAGAGGCTGTCCATCCCTACAGGGCTCCATCTGCGTGCAAGTGGGCTGGAATTTGGAGAATTTACAAACACATTTCTGGCATTCTCCTTGCAGTATGGGGGCCACCACATTCAAGGGATGCCAGATCAAACCACTGCTACATTTCCTGTCAAAAACAAAGCGTCATTGCTTTTGTACTTACCTTTTGCTCAGGAAAGAGCTGACTGCTGGAACCAGTGCATTCAACCCGAAACGCATCTGCCTGCGGCTGTCGTGCCGGGAGCACGAATGCTCTAGCAGGCTGACTCAGCTGCTTTTCTGGATGGTCAAATGTAACTAGGAAGTACAGAACAACATCCTCCGAGACATCTTGCATGTGGGATGAACACGTGCTCGCTTCCCAGCCCTCCTTCCTCTCTTTCCCACCTCTCTGAAACTTTCCCACCGCAAAGCTCTGTACCCTACCACATCCAGCACATGGAGGGGCTGGCTGTGCACACACATCCCGCACCCCGTCTGAATGCCCAGGCGAACAGCACATCCCGTGACTCTCCAGCAGTCACCTGTGCTGTGTGGTTTAAAAGGCTGGTAGGAAAGTAATCCTGTTCCCTGTGAAATGTGTCAGTCGAGGCTGTTAGCCAGGGGCCCAGGGAGCCCCTCCGTTTGCTGGCATGCCCTAGGTAGCTGGCCCAGGCAAGGGGGTGACAGGGGACTGCCAGATAGGGTCACCAGAGCATTGCTCTGAACCAGCATTACCCACGGGTCACAGGTGGAGCTAACACACTTGGATGCCCCCACCTGTGCAACATCTCTCCTGCTTCCAGGGTCAGTGCTGCAGACTGAAGCTCCACGCTCACTTTTTATGGACTGGATGCAAAACGGTTCGCAAAACTTTCTGGCTCCTTGGGCAGGGAAGAAAGGGACCCACAGATCTGCACATGCAAGTGCAAAATGCTGGGAAGGAAAGAAGGGAAGGAGGGAAAGAAAGACAGGGCAAGTATCTGAAGGGTGACTTGTTATCTCTGCAAAATACTTTTTTTTGTAATTTTCTTCTTTCCTTAAAAAAAAAAAAAAAAAAGCAAAAGCAAGCAGCAGAACACTGCCTGTCAAGTTTTGACCTAATTGCTTTCTGCAACAATACTGAAGAAAGGGAAGTTTCAGGTGTTACTAAACTCTGCAGCACACCCACTACTAATCCTGTATGGGGGTACAGTCCCCCCCATTCCTCTCCCCTGACAAACTTTCCTGATTAGTTTCTGTCTTCACACCCAGGCTGACTTCTGCACCCTGGTCTCCAAACAGTGACCTCATTGCCTTGTTCGACTGGTGAGAAACTACAGTAAAATGGGAGAGGTAAACAGAGGGGGGAACTAATGGCCAGAAGATTTAGGAGGTAGGAATCTGCTCCTCGCCGTCCCGCTTCCATTGTGCGCCTGAGCTTGAGAAAGTGCAAGCTGAGCCTCGACGAGCTCTTTTCTGTGCTGGTTCCTCTGGAAACTCAGCCCAGCCCTCCAGATGGTGTATGTTGAGTGACTCAGGACAACCAGCCTGCAAGTTACAAGCCCGCTAAGTACTAGACCCACGCTCCCATCACCGCTACAAATCTTGTAGAGTTAGTGCTGGAATTCACACACCTTCTGCAGCAAGAGCTCTTCACTCCCAGGCCAACCAGCTCACCAAGATATAAATATTAAAAATGAGAGCCTGTATTGTCACAGAGCTGAATTCGTGGCAGCTCCGTGCAGCCGGCAGCACGACTACCGCTGGTTCATGCTCACGCTGATTAGAGAAATAGCATTAACAGCACTCTGCCTACAAGGAGTCTGCTCACTGTCGCTATACAATGCAGCCTTCAAGATCCTCCTTCGGGACATGTTTCGAAGTGTCACCCCGTTTCTGACCCTGACAGATACCTCCAGGTCCTGGCCAGCAGCAGCTCAACTCGCATTTGTCTTCCCAGACACTCAGTAAACACCTTTGTGTCCTTTTTCTTTAGAGGAAGGGGTCTTGCTGAGCTCACCCTGAAATATATCACCCTGGACAAAAGGGCTGAAAGGTTAAGGAGCTCTGGGGGGTAGTTTAGCAGGGAGCTGGGGGCCAGGCGCCTGCCAGAACCAAAGCTATAAAGGCAAAGAGGAGCTAGAGACTGCATCTGACACAGATGCTGCAGGTCCTGCCTCACCTCCCCCAAGCCCTGGGATAAGAAGAAGATGCTGGGGCTCCAGACGTGGCCGTGCTCGCTTTTCCTCCTCTTAATTCTGCTCTCTGCCAGTGTTCAGACTGTGTCCTTACCAGGACAGAAGCTACAGGTAGGAGGGACTGGGATAGAGCTGAGGGAGGTTTCTGGAGTAGCAGGGGCAATTTGGGGAGGTTGTGTTTGAAACCGGAATATGTGGGGGGCCCAAATTTCAGCTACCAGAGGCTGCTGCCTAGTCTCACTGCTCCCTCCCTTTCAGTCCAACAGCCTCAGCTCTGGGGTGGCTGTATCTTTATAACCCGACTCCAGCACAACAAAGGAGCAGACAGACAAAAGCTTTTTAGCGCTCTCTGGTCTGGAGCAGGCTGCCTGTGGGACTCCCCACGTTGGCCTGCAGAGGCTTTTAACGGTAAAGAGACTAGTCCTAACTTCAGCCTGTGTCAGCAGCCACCAGAAATTACAGTCGTGTCCCTCATCATGTTCAGTGTCCTGGTTCCGACAATTTAGAGGGAAGGCTCATCCTGTTAGGTCAGGATTTTCACTCCTAAGCTCGGTACTACCCCTCAGTAGCCCCTCTTTTAAGGCCAAGAACCCCTGTCAGGAAGCCACAAGGGCTTCTTCACTCATGTAAATGTTTTACCATCAGCAATTAGAGCAATAATATTTTGGCTTTCAAATCTACCCAACTCCCTCTTACCCAAACCCTAACCTGAGCCCCAACACCTTGCCTTCACATCACCCTGGGAAAGCTACAGGGAAGTAGTTAGGACATGAACTAAAATCACAAGGCTGATCCTGCTATGACTCACCGCTTTCACTCCTCGCTGAAGATGCCCGTGTCCGCTTCAGTTAACTCGCTACCGAAATGAGCTGCACAAAGGCACCTTCAGCCTTAGCTCGGCACCCACGTGAGGGACAGATGTGGAACTGCTACCGCAGGCTGCTTCCCTGGGCAGCCACGCCATGTCACGCCATGCTATGCCTCCACTGCACCCAGCGCACCTCCCAGCCCTTGTCTCCCTACAGCTGGAGGCTGCCGCAGCGCCAGGGGCATGCAATCAGCACGTGCCTGCCTGCACAGGTAACCTAAGAGGACTCCCAGCAGGTGGGGACCCCCCCTCTTCACACCTGCTCTGCTCTGGCCTCCCCCTCATCTTTAGCAGCAGGTGTTTGGTTCGTCCTCCCACCAGCCCTCTGGAAAAAAAGAAATGCCACACAGCAGCCTGAGCACACAGAGGTGCATCAGCAAAAGGAGCAAGGACTGAAGCCTCAGTTACCTTCCAAGCATGGGGCGGGGGAGCAGTTTGACACGAGCAGGGCAATCTGCGCTCAGGCAGAGGCTCACAGCAGCTGCCTGCTTGCTCTTTTGGACAGCAAAATCATTCCAGGCTGCAGGAGCCCTTCCCTGTGTCTGGATGCAATGTCGCAGGCACCATGCCTGCATGCAGGCACCGTTTTATGTCCTGCCCGAGCCCTAGGGAAGGCGCAGGTGGTGGGGTGCGAGGGGGCAAGGCTAATCGCCAGATGCACAGGCAATTCTGCTCTCACCCCCCTCGCCTCTCTCTTTATCCCAGAAGCTCCTTTCCCAGTTGCTGCCCCTGGAGCCTGAGTCCACTCTGGCTGAAGAGGACACGAAGGAAGGGTCCAGCTTCGGCCCTCAGTTGCTCTCCTCCACCCTCCCCTTCCTCCCGTCTGGGGCCAGAGCTGCCCTCCCTCTCTCTGGCGCAAGACCCTCACCAGTCGCAAGTGGGCACTGCCTGGAGATTGGGCCTGGAAGGCCATGGCCAGGGGCTGCTTTGGGCTGAAACTGGCGGAACCGGACCTTCGTGGTTTGGGGTGTTAGCCTTGGAGGGGCTCCAAGGTGAGGGCTCCAAGGAGCGGGACGGGGAGAAGTAAGGGGAGACTCGAGAGCACGGATGGTGGGGGAGGACCAGGAGCGAGGGAGGGGGGGGGGGGCGGGGGGAGCGCCCGAGGTCGGGCCCAGCCCCGCTTCTCCACAGCCGGCGGAGACGCAGGCGCCCGCAGCACCGGCTTGGGAACCAGCACGGCGCGCCGGCGGCCGAGCCCGTGAAGCCCCTGCCCCGACGGAGAGCGGCGGCGGCGGGGAAGCGGCAGGGCGGAACGAGGAGGAGCTGCCCGGCTCCGCGGCTGCCGCTCGGCCACAGGACCGCCGCGCTCGAGGACCCGCTTGCTAATTAAAGAGAGCTGTATTCATCGCCGCGTCTGCGCAGGGCGGCAGCGCCTCCGCGGGGCCGGGCGGGGGGCTGGGGGGGGGCGGGGGCGGGCCGGGCGGCAGGGCCCCCGGCCCCCGCGGGGCCAGTTGGCCGGGGGGAGGGCTCATCCCGGCCGCACTCTGGCCCCCGGCGCAGGGCGCCCGGCGCTGCGGTGTTTGCCGAGCAAACACAGGGGCCTCCTGTTTGTGCAGAAGCTGCCCCCGAGAGTCCCCGATCCCCCCGCCCCGGCCCCTCGGCGCGCGCGGTCGGGGCGCCGCGACCCCCGGCACCGGCTTGCACCCCTCCAGCCCCGCCACTGCACCACGCGAGCAATCATCCCCTGGCCTTTAAGAAAAGGTCGTAACCTCGGCCGGGGCTAAACTTAGCCGCCAGCCCCTCGGCAGCACCGGGAATAGCACAGTATAAGCAGAGTTGGGTTACGTTCGAGCGGCGTGACCCCCCTCTGCCCCCCGCCCTGCTACCTGCGTGGCGCCCCCAGCCCGCTCCTCCCTCCTCATCCTCGGAGCCCAGCTGGAACCATGCTCAGCCGAGCATCCAGAGAGGCAGGCCCGCTCCCAACACCCCCCGCCAGCCCAGCTCTGCATCCCCGCCATTCCCACACCTGTCTCGGGGACCCCCCTCCCCAAGGGATGGAAGCTTTCCAGCACGCTCAGGGCATCGCACCCCAA
Organism: Gorsachius magnificus; assembly: GCA_034008185.1. NCBI lineage: Eukaryota > Metazoa > Chordata > Aves > Pelecaniformes > Ardeidae > Gorsachius > Gorsachius magnificus. The sequence goes on from CM067081.1 coordinate 132,010,374, forward strand.
CGCGGGTTTGCCCCGCAGCACCTGGGCTGCGCAAAGCCCGGGGGAGATGCAGCCCGGCACGGCTCAGAGAGGGAACCCGGCATGAGGGGCAGCAGGCCGGGCAGCGGCGCCAGGCGTGCGGGGAGGGCTCCTTCCTCGCCGGCGAAGGCGGGACGAGGCGGCGGGCGGGCAGGATTTCCGCCGTCACGTCCCGCGGGTAGCAGCAGTGCCGCAGTGCCTCATTAAGATGGTGCTCACACTGCGGCGTGTGGCCTGCCGGGAGGCGGCCCGGCCGGCTGCCCCATCCGGAGCACGCCCGGCTAACCCCCCCGGGGAGCCAAGGACAGGCAGGGGGTCCCCAGCACGGGGACGAGGGAGCGCCCAGCCAGCACCCGCTGCCTCCCAGCGCTGGGGGGGAACGGGAGGCGCTTTGGGACCCGCTGCTCACTCGGGGTGTCCCCAGCACCTCTGCGGCCCCCTTGCCCTGGCCGCCACGCTGGGGGAGCGGGGCGGGCTGGGAGAGGGGCACAGGCTGCAGCCGGGGGGAGGGCGGGCAGTCTCTCCTTTGTTACCCGGTGAAAGCAGCGCACGCCATTCCCCGGGGCGCGGGCGGCGGCGAGCCCCGAGAAGGCAGCCCCTCTCTCGCCATCACCGGGGGCCCTTCCCGCCTCCCCAGGCAGGGGCCCGGCCGCCTCCCCGCCGCAGGGCGAGGACCCGGCTTCCTCCGGGGCCGGGGCGTCTCTCGCCACCCCCACCCCGCTCCGCCAGCCCGCTCAGGAGCGGCTCAGGGGGAAGGTGCTGCGCGCACCCCCCGCCCCGTGGGGGCCGTTGCGGACCCCCCACCCCTCCCGACGCGGGGCCCAGCGTTACGGTGAGCGCGGGGGGGAAGCGAGTAGGGGGGGGGGGGTGCCGAGGCAACCGCACCCGCAGCGCGGGCGCACGTAGTCCTGCCCGGCCCCCGCGCTCCCATTCGGCGCCGGTCCGGCGGGGCGGGCCCCAGCCCGTCCCCTCCGCGGCTATAAAGGGCGGCGGAGCGGCGCTGCGCCACCTTCTCCTGCGCCGTCGGCGGAGAGGCGATGCGCAGGGGAAGACGGAGGCGGTGGGGCCCCCACCATCCACCCAGGGGCCGGCACCGCGGGGAGGGCTGGGCCGGGTGGGGGACGAGGGGGAGGGGGCGGCAGCCCCCGGGTGGAGTGGGGCCGGGCCGCGTGGCGGCGGGTCCTGCGGGCACAAAGGAGGTGCGGAGCGGTGCGCCGCAAGTGGAGGCGGCCGGGGGGGGAGGGGGGCGGGGGGGGGGGGGGGATGGGGAGGGGGGGCGGGAGGAGCAGAACGCCTGAGGGGGGGCGGGGGGGCGTCGCGAGGCGGGGGGCGGGCTCGGAGCGCGTGCGTTCCTCCCCCGCCCCCGGCAGTAGGCGAGACGTTAACGGTGCCCGGGGCGGGCAGGCGAGGCGCTTCTGCCGGGGGCGGTGGCCGGTTCCCCGCCCTTCCATCCCCGCCCCGAGCGCCTCACCGGCGGTTTCTGCCCGCAGGAACATCTCGAAGAGGCGAAGATGGTGAAAGTCGGAGTCAACGGGTGAGTGCCGGGACCGGGCTGCGGCACCGGGAGGCGCCCGGCGGGGTGGGGGTGGGGGGGACACGGACGACGACGACAAGGTCGCCTCAAGGGCGAGGGGAGGTTTGGGAGGGGGGAGCTGTGCCAGTCCTGGTCCTGCTCCACCATCTCCCCTTGTGCCGGGCGGAGGGGCTGAGGCAGGGCGGGCTGCTGAGTCACTTCCCCCTGCAGATTCGGGGTGACTCACCCCGGAAGCACTGCCACTGCTCGCCTGCCATCCCCCCCCCCCCCGGTCCCCGCACCCCACCGGCGGGCTGCAGCCCCCTACCGAAAGGTCGGCCGGTGGATCGTGTGTCGGTGGCGGCCCGGGGGACGTGACCTTCTCCCGCCGGGCCGAGGAGTAACCGGATCCCCGGGGCCCTCAGTAAATTTAGCGCTTGACCTTTCCGGTGTGGGGGTCTCTCTTAATCTTTAACCGAGGTGCCTTGGCCTTTGGACGCGGCTGCTGGGTTTCCTCCTGCCCTGCCGGGCAGGGAGCGGCAGATGATCCTGAGGGAAGGCGGTGGGCCATGCCCAGCCCAGCAGGTTCCCTGTTGCTCCTCCTCACCCATGTGTCTCTCTTCTCAGATTTGGCCGCATCGGCCGCCTGGTCACCCGGGCTGCCATCCTCTCTGGCAAAGTCCAAGTGGTGGCCATCAACGATCCCTTCATTGATCTGAACTACATGGTGAGTTGCCTTGCAGTGCCCCCTCTGGGCCTTTCTGGGTAGAGCACTCTTCTAGTAGCTTCCTGGGAAAACCGGGTGTGGGGTAAAGGCACAGGGCTGGGAGGTTTGGCAGAGCCAGGTACAGCGTGGCAGTTGGACAAGGTCACTGAGGAGGTGGGGAGCTGAGACTGTGGCATAGGCAGGGCAAGGGTTGGGGAGATGGCAGCCGAAATGCCTGACCTTACTCTCTCTCTCTGTTAGGTTTACATGTTCAAATATGACTCTACTCATGGTCACTTCCGGGGAACTGTCAAGGCTGAGAATGGGAAACTAGTGATTAACGGGAATGCTATCACCATCTTCCAGGAGTAAGTATTACTTTCCTCCTTACTCCTCTAGAGGATGAAAGCAGGTGTCTTGCAGAGCAGCTCTTAATGTTTTGTCCCTTCTCAGGCGTGACCCCAGCAACATCAAGTGGGGAGATGCTGGTGCTGAATATGTTGTGGAGTCCACCGGTGTCTTCACCACCATGGAGAAGGCTGGGGTAAGTATGCCACCGTGGCACATGGGGGAAGGGATGCTGCTGCTCCTGCCTGTGGGGCACATCACCATGTACAAAGTTGCTCAAGACAGGCAAGAGATGGGGCTTGGAGGGAGAAGAGGTTGTCTGAAGAAGTGAGCTGTTGAGGGGATTCTGGGTTATCTAATCTTTTTTTTATTTTTCCCCCCCACAGGCTCACCTGAAGGGTGGCGCTAAGCGTGTTATCATCTCTGCCCCCTCAGCTGATGCTCCCATGTTTGTGATGGGTGTCAACCATGACAAGTATGACAAGTCTCTGAAAATTGTCAGGTAAGAAGAGAGGAAGATGGGCTCTGGCCTGGAGCTCTCACCAGCTACGTCGGCTCTCATCTCACCTCTGTAGATGCGTTGCCTCTGGCTGATGAGCCTACCTCTCTCTTTTCCAGCAATGCCTCTTGCACTACTAACTGCCTGGCGCCCTTGGCCAAGGTCATCCATGACAACTTTGGCATTGTGGAGGGTCTTATGGTAGGTTTGGAGCTTTAAGCTCAGGAGAGGGTGCCTGATCCCCAGGTCCCCCCATGTGAAGGGAAAAGCATCTATACTCCCTGTGTTGGGAAAGTAGGTGCCTGGGATGCTTTTTCCAGAGCGTATCAGCTGTGCTCTCTTTCCCCAGACCACTGTCCATGCCATCACAGCCACGCAGAAGACAGTGGATGGGCCCTCTGGGAAGCTGTGGAGGGATGGCAGAGGTGCTGCCCAGAACATCATCCCAGCATCTACTGGGGCTGCTAAGGCTGTGGGAAAAGTCATCCCTGAGCTCAATGGGTGAGTGTTGTCCCTCCTTGGGTGGCAGGAGCTGGTGCCTTGCTGTACCTAGCAGAATGGAGGGCTGGCAGAAGGGTGCCAGCTGCTGTTCCCTACTGACTCACATCTCTCACAGGAAACTTACCGGAATGGCTTTCCGTGTGCCAACCCCCAATGTCTCTGTTGTGGACCTGACCTGCCGTCTGGAAAAACCAGTAAGTGTTGTGCAGAAGGCCCTCCAGACCTCCCCCTGCTTCCTCTGAACTCCTTTTACCTGGAACTTCCCTTTCTGCATTCATTTTTGCCCAAAGATGATTTGGTCTTGGTGAAAATAGCATCTGCCATGCATGACTGCTGCCATGGTGCTCCCATGTGTCTCTCCTCTCCCTCCCCCCCTCCCCCGGCGGCCATTTTGTGTGAGTTGGCATCTGACCATCTTAAATGTCTCTCTTGTCAGGCCAAGTATGATGACATTAAGAGGGTAGTGAAGGCTGCTGCTGATGGGCCCCTGAAGGGCATCCTGGCATACACAGAGGACCAGGTAAGGAACTCCCAGTCTCTTGGTGTGTGGTTATTGGTGCTCGCCTCATTTCTTCTGAGGGGGCAGCCTTGCAGGGATCCTGATTTGGGCGCTTTGGTTCAGGCTGTGGGTAACTGCATGTGTTATAATGCCCTCTCTGTTCCAGGTTGTCTCCTGTGACTTCAATGGTGACAGCCATTCCTCCACCTTTGATGCGGGTGCTGGCATTGCACTGAACGACCATTTTGTCAAGCTGGTTTCCTGGTAGGCACAGCCTGGGAGGTGGTGGGGGAGACCAGGGTAGGGGCTGGCGGACAAGTTACAGACTTCTGTCCTGTTCATCACTGCCAGGTTGGCAAGGCAGGGTGATACACAGATCCCTGCCGAGTAGGGTGGCTTCAACATGCAAAAAGTCTCTGCAGAGTGAGATTGCTTCTTACCCAAAATGATTAAAGCCTTCTCCTTCCCTTATTTGGAGTGTGTATGGGATGCTTCCTACTTGCTTTACTGGAAGTGGATGGGAAGCTGCCTGGTTCAGTTGGGTGGGACTGGGGCAGAGGAGCAGGAACAGTGGAAGAAGGGGATGCACGAAACGCATCAGTCCTGACAGCACTTCTGTTTTCTGTCGCCAGGTACGATAATGAGTATGGATACAGCAACCGTGTTGTGGACTTGATGGTCCACATGGCATCCAAGGAGTGAGCCGAGCCCACAGCCCCCCTGCTGCCTAGGGAAGCAGGACTCTCCTTCGTTGGAGCCCCTGCCCTTCTTCACCACCGCTTAGCTCTGCATCCTGCAGTGAGAGGCCAGTTCTGTTCCCTTGTCTCCCCCACTCCTCCAACTTCTCCCCGAGCCTGGGGGAGGTGGAGAGGCTGATAGAAACTGATCTGTTTGTGTACCACCTTACATCAATAAAAGTGATCACCATCTGAAGTGCCTTGCCTGTCTGTCTCCACGGGGGAAAGTTGGGGGGTGATGACCAAATGTAGGTGCCTGCTTGAAGGTGGGCCCTGCTGCTCTCAATGGCGCTGTGCAGTGGCCATGTTGGGGCTGTGAACCCCGGGCGGCAGAGGTGTGGGAAATGCCAGAAGAGGTGTTTGGACAGCTTGGGTGGTGCACTGCTGGGTGAGCGAGCGGGGCTGTGGTGTTCAGGCTGGTGAGCTACCTCTGCTGAGGGCAAGGCTCCGGCCCGTGAGCCAGCGTAAGGTGTGGTGCCAGGCTGCGCTCACAGGTCTGCTGCATGGCAGGGTGGAAGGTGGCTCTGCTGCTCCATCCGCCTCTGGATTTGCTTGTCTGGTGGGTGTGTGCAGAGCAGAGTGCTGACGGCTTTTGGGTTTTGCATTTGGTTTGGCAAAGCAGCACACAAACCAGGAATTCTTTCTCCTTTCCCATGCTGTAGCAGAAATACTACAAGGAGGAATTTTTTTTTCATTTGTTTTTACCTTGTTGAAAATGAATCGCCTTGCCCTAGAGGAAATGGCTGCCTAGGGACGTGTAGGAGACCGGTGTTACCATGGTGGTAGCTGGTCTTAATTCTGGCTTAGTTCTGTGTGGAAGGAGGGGCAGTTGCAGTTAAGCTCCTCAGCAGCAAATCTCCACAAGGTGAGTGAGCCCTCGGGCTGCGTTACCTCCTCCTGGAAGCACGCATGCTGCTGGGCAGGGGCTGAGCCATCTGTGAGCGCTGGGGCAGATAAGCGATGCACTGCATAAAATCGCATGGCCCCTCCATTTTTTAGCAGCTCAGTTCACTGCCTTGGTGGTGATGCGCTGTGCTCTCCCTGGCAGGCAGGGTTGGAGCTGCTGTCTGGACCCCAACTGCTTTAGAGCCTGATCTGGAGCAAGGACTTAAGCTGGAGGACTTAAGCTCCCAGGATGAAGGTATGTTGGACAGTGTCCTGGAGCCGCTTATCTCCCATGGTTGAGCTGTGTAAAAACTAAATGTTTACTGGACGAGAGGGCGATGACTCAAAAGTTGCTTTGCAAAGAGAAAAAGGTTGAATAACCTGCCTCTGGATAGGAGCTGGGCCTTGGAGCAGCTCATTAGCCCTGGGGCAGCAGCTGTACCCAGTTTACCCCACAAAGGGCCCTGTGGGACCTTTAGGAAACTCTGGCGTTAAATGGGAGCTGCTTGATGCTGGGCCTAACTGGAGGCCACCCTCCCTCAGAATTGGGTTCCTGCTGGGGAGAGGTGCAGCCTGCAGGCCTGTCAGGCTTACAAATGGCTCTTGGGTTGGTCCCACCCCGCCCTCGACTGCTGCGCTTCAGGTGCTTTGAGTGACGGTCCTGTGCGCTGCTGCCTGCGTATTTGTGTGCGTGCTGGCGAGCACTTTCCTTGGTAATCTGGAAGCACAGAGAGGCTACCGAAATGCCTTGTTGGGGGAGGGCTGCCTGTCTTCCCATGTAAAACAAAGGTATTTTGAACTGGGTTTACAGTAGGAGTCACCTTTTTCCTCTCAAAAGCCTTGCATTTCCTGAGTAAAATCAGCCTGCCTGAAAACTCACCTAGAGCAAAGGACTCTTGTTATTTAACAAGAGCGAGCCCTATCCAACCGGAGATCAAATTGCTGTGGGAAGGAGCAAATTCATACAACCTGGGGGGTGGGGTGGGGGCAGAGCATGTGCTCGCAGACCAGCAAGTGCTGGGAAGGTCTTGGAATAAAGGTTAACTGTGTTTTAAAATATTATTTCAACTGGTTTACCATCTTTCCTGAAATTCTTGGAAAAATGATATGGCACCTAAGTGAGGCAAGCCAGGAATCATAGGATTTAAAACATGATTGCTCTTGTATGGAAACAGGCAGAGCGAGTGTGGCAAACAAGTCATGCAGCTTTTGGCCTGCCTGGAGGACTTGGTTTTCTCTCTCACAAGCTCCTGAAAAAGCACAGCTCTTCTCCTAAATCTTCATTTTGCATCCAGACGCTGTGCCTGCAGATGGCACCACAGCAAGGCCCCTTCAGACAGATGGAAAAACTAGCTCAGTGGCCAGCCTGGCCAAGAACTGCAACCCTGTCCTAAAAAATTTTTTTTTTTTTTTTCTTTTTTTTTGGCAATTTGAAAAAATTACATATACGACTCCGGATGGCATTGGGATAAAGATGGGGGATCTGCTGTGGCAGCTGCTTCTTTTTCTAGAGAAGCATTTTCTCCTAAGTAGGGGAGCTCTAGGTTTGCCCTTAAAGCATTCCTATCTAGGGAAAAACAGGTAGAAATGCATGGTCAGGGAAGGCGGGTGCTCAGGCAGACATAAAGAGGCTCTTGTTCAGCAAAGGAGCTAAAAGCAATTGTGCTCCTCTGCCAGGACAGACCAGCTCTAAGAGCAGCTGTGGTAAGCCAGGATCCGGGATCCATCCTGGCTTATGAATGCCTTGCAATGGGAATATGCAGGAGGACACTGATCCTGTCTTCCTCCACTGGCCAGGCACCAGGGCTCGCTGTGCTGGGCCATCGTGGGAGAGGGATGCACCTGAGACACAGGTTCCTTTGTGGGGCTGTGCCCGCACAAAGCTCTCCGGCTGACCCAAGAGAAAACTTCTTTCATGGGCAACCAACCATTTCTAGGGGTGGTAAGCTGCACCTTTTGTTTTCTTTTTTAAGATGGAGGAAATTCAACTGATGCTATGCTATGGTAATTAGCAGTGGTGTTGCAGGAAAATTCCCTTTTATGGCAACTTTGAATGTTTAGCAAAATTTTTTACTTCATCGGTATTTGCACACACTACGACACATGCATTACCCCCCCCCTCCCCAAAATAGCTAATTGTCCTCAGACCCCCCCTTCTTCTCAAGGTCTCAGCACGGAACTTCAGCATTAGTTTCTAACCCCATTAGAGCTGGGGTTGTTTAGCCTGGGCAAGAGGAGGCTGAGGGGGAGACCTGATCGCCCTCTACAACTGCCTGACAGGAGGCTGTAGTGAGGCGGGGGTTTACCACTTCTCCCTGGTAACGGGCAATAGGATGAGGGGAAATGGCCTCAAGTTGCATCAGGGCAGGTTTAGGTTAGGTATTAGGAAAAATTTCTTCACAGAAAGGGTTGTCAGGCACTGGAATGGGCTGCCTAGGGAAGTGGTGGAGTCCCCATCCCTGAAGGTATTTAAAAGACGGGTAGACAAGGTGTTTAGGGACATGGTTTGTTTGTGGGATGGCAGCGTTAGGTTAACAGTTGGACTTGATGATCTTAAAGGTATTTTCCAACCTAAACGATTCTATGATTAAGGAGGATGCCATGTAGTGAAAATCATCTTGAGCAGGTGTGGAAACTAGTTAAGCTCGCTTGAAAAACCACACCAAAATGGTGACTGCATAAGCAGAGTAAAAAAAAGTCTTGGACATTTAAAACATCCTCTGTCCGCTTCTGAAGTAAATGAGTCTTTGAGCAATGCAATCGGCAAGATCTGTGCAAGGAAGAGGAGATACAGGTCTGATGATAGGAAAGACTATGATGCAAGACATATATTGCACAGTCGTATAAGACAAACATTGTAAACGATAATGTTCCAAACTCCTTTGTAACAGATGCCATTCACAAAATGCAGTATCGTGACTTAAACTCAGGGTATGCAAAGGCCCCTGTGAGCAACGGCTGTACTCACAGAAAGTGGGCATTTAATCAACACCAAGCTACCTACCTTTGGGCAATCGTACTGTACCCGTGCTGCAAAACCAAATAATTTGTTACTTATTCTTCTGAGCTGAATGTAATTTCTTACTACAGGACAGCTCGCTTACCTCCAGGTATTATCTTACTATAGAAGTGTCATCTTCTTGAGGGCGTTATTCTCAATTACATGTTCCTAGAAGGAACAGTAGTACTGCATTATACTTTACTGCGTCAGATTTGTAAGAAGGCAGCTGTCAAAAAGCTGAAGCTGTAGTCAAATGAAAAAAAGAAGACAAACTAGCAAATTAAACTTAAGCTCCTAAAAAAAGGCAGATTTTTTTTTTAGGAAACTATGTGACAAATAGAAAAGGTAGTACGAAAACCTTTTTCAAATGCCTCTTGGAGACAAGAAAGCTGCCAAAAAGCTGTAAGGTGGTGTGGGAGTGATTAGGGAAGCTAAGGCCATGGCAGAAAAGCAAAACTGATGGGTTTTTGCCATCAGAGGAGCTTTGGGTATTTTCAGACAAGAGATTTTCCTCAGCAGTGATGAGACAAAGCCACCATTGCAAACCAAAGCATCTGTGACATGAAGGGCAGCAAACCCTCAGAACCAGGTGCCAGACCCAGATGGTCTCTGGCATGAAATGGACGAACAGGTAACTGTGCCGCAAGTAATTCACCACTCACATCAGCCCCTCCCTGTGATGAAAAGCAACTGGATTTAGGAAGAAACAGACTGGCAAAACCTTTCAAAGAACCTGAACTTCCCCAGGACAGGGCAGACCACCCTTTCCAGGCTGAAAACTAGCGACAAGGCTGGTGGTGACTGAGAGAGAAGCTGCAGGCGGGCAGCATCTGCAGACATCGGCCCTAGGGTCACCTCCATTCAACACCTTCAGGACAATTTGGAGCATGGGGTGCCAAGGTTTGCTGATAATGCAAAATGATGCAGGACACTCAACACTGAATCAGCCTGCGGAAAGGTGCAGAAGGATCCTGTGACCAAGTGACTGCGTTATTAAAATGGTGGGTGAAACTCGAGGTTGCTAAATTGAGAAGTAATATATGGGGGGGGGGGGAAGGATGACATCTCTGAAACTGCAGGTCTCAAAGCCTTCCTGTAACATTGCCGAACTCTCCACCAAACAAGTGAGCAACTTTTGTTGGCCTTGTTCTGAGTCCTGGGACAGAAGGGAAAAGAAAAAAAAAGAAAGGTGGTTTGTAATCTCTAGCTTTTTGGTTACCATGTTGGGTACTGGTTTAGGTGCTAGACCCCAAGCAGACACCGAAATCTCACCGAATGCACAGGCCTCCAGCTTCCCTGTCTCCTCAGAGTCCTCGTATGCCTTTCTCAGCCTGACTAAACTGCCATCTTGCCCGTCATCATGAAGTGACTTCAGGCACTGTGCAAAATGCTCACTTGCCTTTTTTTTTTTTTTAAGGTGCAAAATAACTAAACTTTTCACTCCAAAACATTTTTCTCTAGCCTGGAATCATGGCTAGGGGGTCTTTGCTTGAGCTACTCCAACTTGTGATGCAAAGCAGGACAAAGCACAGCAATGTCACGGGGGGATAAAAGATGTTTAAAGATGCTACCAGCTTCAGCATCTGGCTGAGGACTCACATGGGATTGCTGGTGAGCCCCACTCCCTAAGACTTTCCAGTCCTCCTGCTGTCCTGGGGATGGTGAGTCCCCAGTAGTTCTTGCTCTTAGATGTTATTTATGCACAGCTTAAATATTGGCTATGTATGTATGGCAACAGAACCTATGTTCTGACTCTATGTCAAAATATATTTTAATCCCTCTTGGTATTTTTAACTATTTACTCCGTTTGAGAGGCTATAGCATTCCTACATATCAAAAAATGGTATCAGTTGTGTCTGACAATTCCTTGTCCCTGCATAAGCCTGTGCAGATTTTTTTTTTCTGTTCATGATTTCTACCCTCCCTCCCCTCTCCACCGTTTTCTCATTGGTTTTTGTACGTGGCCTGTCAGACTAATCACTGACGTCGTCTGTTCACTCATCCATCCAGTCTTTTTAAAATGTCTTCCCCAGTGCATTTAAAAATGGACATCAGCAAACCATGGATTTCAGCAGCCAACACTTCTTGGTCACCACTGAGGTTAGCGTGCTTTGCAAAACACTTTGCAGGAATGCAGCAACAGCACTGTGCTTTCTTTTTTTTTTCTAGCATCACTTACTCCATCTCCCTGAGCAGCCTCGGTTCACCGCTACGGCACCCTGTGCACCTCTCCTCATTAGCGTGCTCTTGGTCATCTGTGCCTGGAAATGTAGAAGTGTTTATTCTGAGAAGATCCTGTCAAGGATCCTCCTTAATTGCTAATGGCCTGGAAAGTGCTTCATCATACCCCTCTGATCACATTCTACTCTTTCCAAATACAGAACAGACATATCTGGTGAGTACTTCTCTTTTTTTGCCTCATTGTGATATTTTTTTTTCCAATTTCAGTCAAGAAAAAAGGGTTTACATTACTGCTAGGATTGATTTTTTCTTTTTAAATATAATTAGAACAATTTGTTAGTGTCCTTAGACATCCAGCTATTGTTATTTTTTTCTTGAGGTGATACGAGTAGCTGAAGACCTTTTTTATTATTTTGTTGTCCCTCTATTCCTCTTCCCCCATCCACAGTTGCTGTAGTTGTTACAAGGTTTATTTTTATTAATTAAGGTCAGACTTTATTATTATTTTTATTAGTTATTCTTACTTCTAAGTACTATTGTCACATGGCCACTTATTTGAGGAAGTAGTTTACTGAAAGCTATCTTCTCATGTGTCCTAAGTCACAGTTTTGTAGATAACTGGAAAAACTCTCTTCTTTCCAAAGATCTCCCACTTAATCATATTTTTTTTTAATACTTCCCCTGAACAACTTCACTGTAAGAAAAGGCTATGTAACACCATGCAGTTCTCTGTTATGGCATTTTTGTCCTGGGTGATGTCTTGATTTCTTTCTCAGTTGATTCCTTGTCTTCAGGCAACCATCAATCCTAACCCAGTCTTCATCTGTTGTACGGATATTTAAAATCATTGCCTTACTTGGGCATGCCATCGTTTGTAAGTTGATGAGAAACTCTCCATGGCACAGTATATTCTTCCGTATCCCCAGCCAAAGTCTCCCATGACAACATAGTTTTCCTTTTCACACAAAGGAGAGAGGCACTTATGAAATTAATCACCGTGTTTCATTTGGGGATTCAATGCCTTGATGAAATTACGTGTCAGAGCACGTTGTTTGGCTCTTAGCTCTAGAATGAATGCGATTTTTAGCACAGCTTGCAACCCCAATTCACAATTGCTCTTGCCTATTCCACTTTTACACGTTGGGTTAGACTGGAGAGCTAGCAGTTCTGTGATGTGGCCATGGACATGAAAATATACAATTAACCATGTTTCTTCCTACCCTGAGAATTTCTGTTCCTCTTGCTCATTGCCCAGACGCAGTCTGCTGTAAAAGCTGAAACTGCTGCCTCTTCCCATCTGTTGTGATATTGGTTCAGCTTGATCATGATGCCTTTTGATGGCTGCTTGAACTCCTTTCCTATAGCGTTACCTTTGGCTCTTACAGCTGCTCTCCAAGCTATGAAATCTATACCGCCCCCCCCCCCCCAACCAGAGGACCTACAGCATCCTCTCCTTGCTCCTGTCCCAAGAGAAAGTGGCCCAAGCATTTAGAAAATTCATCTCTAAACCACCTCTCACAGTCTCATACGTCCACTGGAAGATTTGCAACGGTGACTGGGCTTCCCTAAAGCTGTCTGTAGCCCATCCAGTTCTCCATGCTGTTTTACTATTGCTCCCAGCATTTATCACCATGTATAGCAGCTTGCCAGATGTTTTCAAGAGTCTGTCCACCTGTGTTCTGTGTTAACTCTGACCTCTCCTCTCAAAAGGAGGTTTCTTAACCATAACCAGAGCATTTGACATACATACTTGATGATCACGTGCAAGTTCTGGGACACCCTGCCGCAGGTACCTGAGATAGCAATAACCATAAACATATAAAGAGTATGGCCTTCTCGAGAACAAACAAAGCTTTTGTAGCAGAGGCACAAGGCTTAGGAAAGCCAATCTCCCAGCTCAAAGCGATAAACAAGAGCAACTTTTTATGCAGCTTTGATCTCTCCTACCTCTTGGCTAAGAAACAGAATAATAAACAGGTTACCAGGGAACCAAAAGCTGCTCCGGGAAAGGCTGTCAGCATCATATTTAGGTCCATCTAAGGAATCCTGAAATGGGGGAAAGCTAACTCACACAAAGCCAAGTTGTGTGGCACAGGTGACAAAGCGCCTTCAGCAGAAGGGTGCTAGGTGGAAAATACAGGACTGTAACTGAACAGACAGACAAGTCGGACTCTTTCAGTTCTGAGATGTGATTTAAAATAGATGGGATCCAGGAATGAGTGAAGGCAGGGAGCAGGCTTGATTGACACAGGGAAGAAGATCTGGGCTACTTAGTGGTTAGGTTGACTGAACCCTCTCTAGAGCCAGTAAGAACACAGAATCAAAGAATCATTTAGGTTGGACAAGACCTTTAAGATCATCAAGTCCAACTGTTAACCTAGCACTTCCACATCCATGTGGTGAGGTGCAAAGAGGGCAATGCTTCCCCACTCCCTTCTGTGAGGAACTCTGGTAGTCTTCACCAAGAAACTCAGTGGGCCTGGTCTCAGAGCTACCTTGCCAGGCAGGGTCTTTGAGGACAAGAGCTCACCTTCCAGGTGAGTCCTAGGAAACTTCACCAGAGAAGGGGCAGGGGAGCCCACCCTGCATGCCACAGGATTAAAAATGCATTCAGCACGGAGCCAGGGCTCATTTCTGCAAAATGCCTGGCACCGTCTGTTGAAGTCCTTTGCCAAGAGGCTGATCTCAGCACAGGGAGCATGGAGCACAGTGGCCAGAGCAGAGAACTTCGTCTCTCACCCCAGCTCAAAGGCTGATCATGTCCCTCAGCCCTCATGGAGGCAGGATGCTCACAGCTTTTGCCTCAAGGGAGGGTTTTTGCACCACTCCCACTGCTGATAGAAAAGTTGTGCCTGCCCTCACCCAGACACAACAGTCTAAATGTTGCAGGGGGAGAAACCAAAGCAATTGCTAGCATGTTTCCAGACTGCCCAATTAAGTCTTTGCCAAGTGGACTTCTGTAGGGTGGGGAAGCTGAAGCAACCTGCCTAAATATTCAAGGGGAGGACCTCAATGCCAATCCAGAGAGACATGATCCTAAAAGGATGGTCTTGGACACATATTCATGAAGGTTGCCAAACAGCAGCCGTGGTCCCGAGATAGATGCTGACAGAGGGACTGCCCGGATGGATCCTGCCATGGAACCCCATTCAGTAAGATGCATCCGTGCTTGGACTGTACTTGGGCAATAAATGTCCACATTAATGTATGAACACTGAATGAGACAGGACTTTGTCCCCTGCATGCCAAGGTCTGCTCTGGTGCACTAAGGACCATACCAGACGCAGCTGCAACACGCTCACAGGTTGAGGACAGTCAGCTGGAAAGAGTAACTGACCCCCTCCAGCAGAGTTCATTCCATCAATTCGTCATCTTGATCAAGAATAGGAAAAGGCCCACTCATCCATGCCCCTGCAACCAAGTCTGTCAGCAAGTTTAGGCGAAAGAAAGATTTTTGGATGGGCTGAGGTCTAAGGGTAAATGAGATATGATTATTCCCTGTGAGATGAATACAGACCATGCAGGTGTTCAGAAGAATCAGGCAGCCAAGACCTGGGTCTTTGCTAGACAATTTCTTCTGATATGTCTTCCTGAGCAGGTGCTGCTAAGAAATGTCCTGGAAGAGGGATGAGGTTAGGGACACGAGAAGCAACACAGCGCTGAGCAGTTCCTAGACACCACAGTTCCCAGCAGGGCTCACGGTGGAGAAAAGCAGGTTAGATACTCCCCAAAGAACGGAGAGGAGCCCACAGAGAAGAGTGAAATAGCTGGAAGGTCATCTCATACCCAGCATCAAAGACGTTGGGTCACCACTGCTGGACAGGTAGTTGCAGGGGAGATGGTCCAGCTAACACTGGAGACCTTGGGCTGTGCTTCCCATGCTGAGAAATTACTGAAGCAAAGCATCAGTGTTGTGTGTCCCGGCAGTGAGAGCTCAGGGGCTGTCACGCTGGTGGGGGAACGGAGCCTCTTGCTGGTGATACAATTCGCTGGAGAAGAGCATCTTGCACACATGGGTGGGGGAGATCTCAGTTTCACTGCAAAATGAAGTTCTGACAAGCAGCGTGGGACTGGGGTCCCCACATGCTGTCTGGCAGCACCAGCTGCTCCTCTGGGCAGCAACTGCTCATGGCAGAGATGTCGGTCCTTCTGTGCTTCGTGCTTGAAATCTCTCAGGGTACGCGCTCTACAGTCCTGTGGGTTTCTCAAGCTGTGCCGAGCGGCCAAGGTACGCATGTCATGGATCATGCACGGGGGAAGCCAGACTTCGCCAGCCACTCACAGAGATCACAGCAGCAGGGAGAGAGCAGAAAAGGCTGCAAAGACATGTTCGGGCAAGGGGATTTGCACGAACCAGAAGAGCCCCCAGGCAGGATAGAAAGTGACCCCTGATCTACTGCACGCGAGGTATCACCACTCGAAAGAAAAAGCCCAGATTAAAATAATTCCTCTGGCTCAGGTCTTTTAGGAAGAAAAATACAACGGGAAGAGGGAAAGAAACTGAAGCAGCTGGGCAAGGCGGCGCGGAGGTGAGGCCCATGGCGGAGGCCCTGTCTGAGGGCAGGCGCAGGCACAGGCGCAGGCCGCCCACCCGCCCACACAGCCACATGTGGGCAGGGTGGGGGGAGCACGCCCCTGCTGCCATCCAGCACCCTGCTGCTCCCCCAAAACACTCTCCCAGCTCCCCTGTGAGAGGCGAAGAGGGCACTCGCCAGTCGGAGCCCAGCCACAGCAGACCATTGGCTGAGGCACCACCATTTCCCGGCACCAGCAGCAGTTTTCTCTGCTGCTAACGTGTCCGGCCATTTGCAGGGCCTCACCTCCCCGCCGGCTCTAACCAGCCAGCTTAGCCCACACTGAAACACCAACGCATGCCATAACGTGTCTTGCAGGCACAGCCGGAAGACCTCACCCTGCCCAAACGCCGACCCTCTGCACCGCAGTGCACAGATGGGCCGGTGCTCGCAGCTCGAGTGTGCCGTAGCGTAAGCTACCCCAGCCAAACCTGCGGAGATAAACTGCTGCATCCCTCAGCCCCTGCTCTATCTACCTTGCCTAATCTTAGAGGTGATCCAAAAACCCTACTGCCCTCTACTTTCTCTTCCCTTCAGGACCTTTTGCGCTTCGCCTGCCTTGGCTGTGCAGCCTGGTGCCATTGCTCAGCGGGCGGCCCTGCAAAACGCTGCCTCTCAGAAGGCTGCTCACCCCCCTCCTGCCACCCTGCTGGGCCCCAGCCTCCCATCACTGGGGGAGCATGAGCAACGGCCGGCCAGGCAATGCTACAAGAGATGGTGGGACAGGGGAACCCCCCCACTGTAGCTATGCCAAGGTTGGATGTGGGACTGAGGGCAGGTGAGAAGATGCTCCGAGATGCCCTGGTGTGGCTAAGGAGACCGGGTGCTGGGAGAGGAAGGTCCACAAGTTGCAAGCCATATTCAGCTTCTTTTCCAGTCCCTCAGCCTCAGCACTGGTGATGCTCCAGGTTAAGAACAAGGCTGCTCACACAGCACGAGTGCGACACACGGCCCATCGAGATCCCCAGAACAGGGATCTTGCCACTGTCCCATCTGCCAGTCCCATCTGGCATGCCCAAGGGACAGGAGTGTGCCACGGGAGGCCCCCACTGATGTGGGCTGGGGGGTCTGGTGGAGGACACCCCCCCGCCTCAAGCCACGTGGCGCCCACAGCAGCGCAGGGAGAGCCCACAGCCGGCAAAGCTGTAGAAAAGGAAACTGTCCCATTTAATGACCCCTCGCCCCCGTAACACAGACGCAGCGCACTGTTGATGTGCGGCAAAGCAAAGTGCCCGGTGAGCAGGATTCGACCCCTGCCCCAGAAGAGGCAGGGGGGATCGGGGTGCCCGGCGCAGCGTGGGGACCAGCCGGGCACCCGGCCAGCAGCAAGGACAGAGAGAGCCCTGGGCTCGGTCCAGTTGGCACCAGTGTCAGGTCCAGTTTGCAAGGAGGTATGGCTCTCGTTTGGCTCCATGTGGCGCAGGAAGGGCAGGGGGCAGGTAAAGTGTACCAGGACGGAGGCTGGAGGAGGTGGGTCTGGGGGCCCCCGGGGACAGGTCCTGGAGAATGCTGCCACGGCAGGTTTGGAGCCTCCCTGCCCAAACCGCAGTTTAACCAAAGCAGGGGAAGGGAATAGAGAAGGGGCTGGAGGCTGAGCGGCCTGGACAAGGGCCCTCAGCTCTATCTAGCTATTCCCATTTGCAAGATATCCGGTGGCAGGGGGGTGCGGGATCTGCCAAGCACCCCAGAACGGGAGCGAGCCCGGGCGACAGACGTTTACCAGCGGCTCCATTTCCCTGACAGTCTCTCCCAGGCGTGGCTCAAGCACCCCCGTGCCAGGAAGGGGGTCCGAGGGAGCGGGGCCTCCCCTCATTATCTGATGGAAGCATCGCTGGGGGGGTCACGGTCGGACTCCTCGCTCTCCTCGTTCGGGGCCGACTCGCTGTTGGAGGCCGGGGTGAAGGCAGGAGACTTCCTGCAGAGAAGAGTAAAGGGCTGCGGTCACAGCACCACCCAGGGGGAGGGAAGGGACCTGGTTTGGTGTGGGCAGGAGGCACCAGAGCAAGGAGGAGAGAAGCTGAAGTGCCCCTCTCGCTCCCCTGGAGCATGCATGGGTCTGTGGGAATCCCTGGGTGCTGGGGAGGGTGCCCCAGAGGACACCAGCCAAGAGGTCCAGAGCATGAAGCAGGGCTGGCGGAGATGCCAGAGGAGCCTGCCCAGAGCACGTGAAAGCCCACCACCCAGCCTGGAGCCACCCTGGCTCCACACACCTGTGAGGACCTATGCGATGTCCCTGCACAACAGCGGCTCCATGAGGGGTATCCAGCTTCACCCACCAGAACTGACTCCTGTGCACAGCCCACCTTCTGCAGAGGTGGCACCACGACCTGCGTGGAGGTTGGTCACCAGGAGTCCACCGGCCTCTCTCCACACTGCGCCAGGGCAGGACAGGAGTGCTACCCCCTGCTTCAGCTCCCGCTCACCACCACCCTGGCTCCAGTCCTTGCCCGGAGCATGGGTAGCCTGGCCCTCCCACTGAGGCTCACCTGTCCCCAGACTGGGTGATGAGCCGCCGGCAAGTCTCCATCTGCACGTCCAAGCCTCGCTTCATGCTGCACATTTCCATGTACTCATGCAGGTGCCGGTTCATGTCATTCTTGGCTGTGGCCAGCTCCAGCTTCACAAGGGAAATGGTGCAGAGATGAGCCCAGAGCACAGTGTGGCACAAGGCACGGGTCATGGCCAAGGGTGCCCCCAAGCAACCCGAGGCTGCTGCCCCCTGTTCCCAACTACCTGCTCCAGAACGGTGTTTCCCTCCCCCCCAGGACCCACTCCCCCATTTCACCCCCTTCTACGCCATGTCCTCCCCACCTTCCTCCTCCTCCCACCTCTATTTGGTCGATGGTTTCCTGGTACTCCTTCTCACGGCTCTTGAACAGCGACTCTGTGTCTTTGATCACCTTCTCCAGGCTGTCGTCCTGCTGTTGGGGAGAGCAGACGGCATGTTTAGAGGCAGGGAGGTGTCCAACATGAGGAACCAAAGGCAAGAGAGAGAGAAATCAGAGAAAGAACTGGCAGCACTGGGAAAAGAGGAAGAAACGTAAGTGGTGTAGCATAAATAAGGCACGAGTCAGTCCTGCCAACATGAGGTAGAGAAAACTAGGATTTGCCACACTGGGCAGTCAGCCCATCAGCTCAGAACAAGCCCAGCAATGCACGGAAGCTTTGGAGAGCACAGACCGTTCCCAAGCATGACACATCCCCAGGGGACTGCTGAGGGCCGAAGATGAGGGGGGCTTTGGCCAGACGTTGAGGCCTCTGTTTGAGCAGTGCTGCTGCACAGTGAGCAGGTGGGCCGGAGAGCCCAAGCAAGGGACAACCAGAGACCAGACCAGCCAGAGGAGGTCTTCGCTTCTGGGGTGGCTGTGGCTCTCCCCACGTGTGTGGACCATGCCCTCAGCACATCTTTCAGGCTACAGGTCCCCGGTCTGTCTTGCAAGGAGACCTTCACCAGGATGCATTAACATATTCAACGTAGAGAAGATGGGGCATAAAGGGGAGGCATCTGTAAAAGCCTCCAAGGGATGGAGGGGCTGAAGTCTGGTCTTTGAGGGAGCATGTTCCCAGCCTCAGGCAGGACGGAGTATCCCAACCCAGGGCTGGATCCTCGGGGGAAACCTGACGCCACCATTACCTCCCCCTGCACCTCTGCGGCTGCAATGGCATATCCAGAGAAATCCTCCCAGAGGAGCAGTGTTTCTTCTGTCTCCTCCCACGTGAGGCTGTCACAGTCATCCTCAAAGTCATATTCCCTCCTGCAGGCAAGGGAAGAGCACGTCAGCACCCAGCAGGAAAACCCCAGCAGGCAGGGGGCCGCGTTGGTGCCGAAAGCCTTGCCCCCGCTCACAGGCAGGGCTGCAGCTCTTGGAGGTCTCGCCAGGGTGAGCTCAAGCATGCCCAAGCCCAACAGTTGATGGGGAAGGGGTTGGCTTTATGGTCAGGAGCCCCAGCAAATTCAGGCAGGGACTCCCCAAAAGGCAGGAAGGGGTCAAGAGGAAGGGAGCTGGACCAGCTCCCACCCACAGCACAGGTGGGCTCAGGTCTGCTAGGGGAGTCAGACCCACCGCGCTGCAGAGCACAGGGTGTAGGTACCCTGTGGCAGCACCTCCCATCTCGCCCTCCCCTGGGAAGGGGAGCCACAGCCCACCCCTGCCCTCCCCATCCCAGGCACCCAAGGGGAGCCTGGTGCCGGAGCCTCGCTCAGTGCCAGCGGGCAGAGGTGCGGAGCAGCCGCACTCACAGCTGGTTCAGCATCCTCTGCATTTCCTCATTGATACTCATGGCCGTGGTCTCGTCCTCCTCTTCCTCTTCAGGTTTTCGGGAGGCATCGCTCTCTGACAGCGAGGTATCTTCGTCGCTGACCTGCTTGCGCTCCCGCTTCCGCCCCACCGAGGCTGGGACCTTAACGGGAGACAAGTGCAGAGACTACAGAAACGAAGCCGGGTCCGAGGTCAGGAGCAGGTAGTTGGGAGGAGATGGAGGGGAAAAGAATGGTGGAGGGACAGAAAGGCGGGGGAAGAGAGAAAGAAAGAAAGAAAGAAAGGAAGGAGAAAAGCGAGAGAGAAAGAGAGAAGACGGGCTCATTATGATCAGGTTAAAGATGGTGCAATGGAAAAACATGAGTTTAGCATTTTCTAAAATTAAAACTAAGCAACTAAAGATGGAATCTATGAATCTGATGAGAAAAAACAATGCGGTTTTACTGCAGAAAAACTCAAAATCGCCCACCACCCCAGTCCAGAGACAGGGAAACACAGCGACAGAAACAGGAAAAAAGAGACAGAGCCTGAAAAAGGTGAAATATGTCAATATTTACAGTCCAAACTTATTTATAGAAAGTTCAAAATTTGTACACTTTCCCAACTGAATGGAACTAACCAGTTGCTTCTGTAGGGACAAAGAAAGCGAGACAGAAAGGCAGCGACATCCAGAAAGAGGAAAGAGACAGAGACAGAGAAGAGAGACAGAGAGAAGATGACGGAGAGGGGAAGGGGAAGGAGAGAGATGGAGTTAGAGACAGACACTCGAGCAACTTGTCTCCCTCCTGCAGCTGCTCCCCTACCACTGCGGGGTCCCCGGGCCCAAACGCAACAGGTCAGCGAGAGGTTATGGGGACTCTTGACGCCCAAAGCGACATCTGGAGCTTTCCACCTCCTCTCCATACCCTTTCGCCTGGTCCTCCCGAGAGAGACAGAGAGCAAGGGACTGCAAGGAGCGGGGGTGAGGGTGACCAAGCGTCTCCCCTAGCAGGGGGCTGGTGCTGTCTCTTCTACCTCCTTCGGGAACTCTCTTCCCCAGAGCCAGTAGCTGAGCCTGGGGCAGCAGCAGGCGCTTCTCACCTGAAACATCTTGATCATGTCCTCACAGTTCCGCTGCTGCGCCACGTCGCACAGCTTGGCAGTGATGTCGATACGCCGGCAGATGTCCATGTCCACCTTCATGGCCTTCTCCTGGATCTTGGTGTCCAGCTCTGTGATGTTCTGAACCCACGATGCCGCAGGAGGGGGGAAGAAGGAGGAAGATTAGGGAAGGCAAACAGCAATCAGAGCCCCCATGTCCGTCCCCCCCCCGTGCTGCAGGACTGCATCTGCATCCCCACTTTGCTCACTGCACTCTGGACCAACCCTGCCAGACCACCTCCGTGCTGGATGTGCCCCACCAAGGAACTGCTTTTCTATGCAAGCCCCACCGCTCGGGTACGACACTGCTGCCGGGTTGGAGAGGGGCGAGGGACTCACATTGCTCATCAGTCCCTTGAAGACAACAAGCTCTGCCTTGAGCTGCTCCACCTTCATGGCCAGCTCCTCCTGACAGGCTTCAGCCTCCTGGGCTTCCTGCCCCAGGCAGAGGGAGACGTGCAAATCAGCGTCAGCGTGGGGCAGCTGGGGTGCCAGGGAAGGGGGCGGGGATGACAGCGATGCTCACCTCCTGCAGCTCCGTCACCCGGTCCTGAAGCTGGATGCGCACCGTGTACTCCTCTTCCCATCTAGGGAGACAAACACGCTGGTCAGATCCCACCAGCCTTGCCTCGCTGGCTGCCGGAGAGGAGGGAGTGGCAGCTGCTCACCCCAAAGCTATCCGAGAGGGGGCGATGACAACACCGGGGTGGGAAGGAGAACGTGCCCAGGAACGCATTGCTGCTTCTTTCCAGACAACGGCAGCTGCCAAACGCCTGTCAGCCCCACCAGCCAAGAACCCTGCCCCACCATGCTCTCCCTGTCCCCACTGTGGGCTGGCCGACAGCCACCTGCCCCACAATGGGGGGAGCTGGGGACACCAACCGCAGGCTCCATGTAGCAGCTGCACTGCACACCCTGCCATGCTGGGACTGGCCCATGGCCCGACACAGGCCACTGGCCTCTCCATCCGCCCCTGAGCCCCTTGGCCTTGGGTCACACTATGTTCAGCTCCAACAGTCAGTAACAGGCTTGCAGGCATTGTAGAATCTCCCCTGTCTGCATCGTATTTGTGGACCACATTTGCGTGCCTGCAGTGTCGCAGTTCAGGCTGTCCTGGAGCACAAAACCCAACCTAATACCAAACCATGTTACAGCGTGCGTGGCCACGATGTGCGCCAGCATGAAGGGCTGCTCTTCTGCCTGCACCAAAGAGGAAGGCTGCCCTGCGCCGGGCCACGCTACCCGGGCAGGAGCACAAGTCTCCTCAGCTGTACTGCTGCATTAACAGGTTGGATTAAAGAAGATTGTTTCATCCTACAAGGAAGCAGGATGGATTGTCCCATCTTATGCCAGGTCGGCCAGTGGGTACTCTATTAGGCTCTGCAGCTTTGCAAAAGGCTGAGCCGCAAGGTGTCCAGCCTTGCTACACAAAGACACATTGCCTAGCAAATATTGTATTTTGCTGCATGAGATCATCATCTTGGGCCACGCTGCGGTGTTGGCCCAGTCCACGGTCTGTTGGGAGGCCACCAGGCTGTACTGCTCTTTGCTAAATGACTATACCATAGAGCAGACAGGTTGGCACGCGCTGCGGTGCGGCACAGAGCAGGGCTGCTGCATTCTTACCCAGCTCCTGGCTCTTCTGGGAGAGACAGATTTCTCCGAGAAAGCGGGATTTCTCTGGGAAAGCAACCAGAGCTGGACCTTGCCTGGTGCTGCAATCTCGGGTTTCTATTTAATGCTTGCAAGCACCAACACAGCAAGCACTGCGACCCTGCATAAGGACGTGAAAAATCTCTCCTCTTGCTTACTCACACCAAGTCTGAAAAATGAATCCTAAGGTCTATGAGACCAGGAAGCGTATGAAAAGCCCCCACACGTGGTATCTCGGGGTATCAGGACAATCTGATGACATGGGAGAGTCCTGGCTATGAATTTCTAAGCTCTTAAGGCTGCCAACACTGCTTCTTACTCAAACAAGGACAAAGTGTGCAGTTCTCGTGGTGGCGTTGGCTCCACACCGCAGCTACAGAAGGGGAGTCAAAGGCAGTTTCCATCCTTTTGGGGGAAGAGGGAGACAAAGAGAGAGGGAAGGAGAAAGTAGAGAGAAGGTAAAAAGTAGGAGAAGGTAGAATTGTCCTTATATGGGAACTGTTCAAACAAGGCCTCCCTCCCCGGGGAGAACAACGCTTTCCACCCTAAGAAAAAAATTTCAGCATCTTTCTCAGCGTGGCACTTCCTGTCTTTTTTGGTCCCCGCCTCCCTCCGGGTCGCTACATAGCCCGGACTTACTGGGGAAGTAAACCACAGCTGCAAATCCTTGAAAGAATTCATTTCACACCAATGCTATGGAAGATGAGTGCAGATTAGATAAACACTGATTTAAAGGCGGGAGGCAACAGCGATTCGCCCCGCAAGCGACAAATCCGCACGCCCATCCGTTACGAACCTCTCTCCCGCTCGCCTCCCGCCTGGCTCCTTCTTGCCGGCTCCCTCCTGCAATGCACCACTCCTAATAATAACCTGCCTGCAGCACTGCACCCGCAGCCCAGCGCGGCCGGTGGCCACTGCCAGGTCGCTGCCGGCTGGAAGCAAGGCTGCCCCACACAACCCCATGGCCACCAGCGCACGCCAAGGGGAGGGAGACGTGGACACTTCCTGCACCGCCGCGAAGGAGCAACCCACCCAAAGGCTGAAATGGAGGGATGAAGGCAGAGAGCGAGGGCAGGAGGGTCCCGGCAGCAGACAGAACCAGCCACCTCCTTGCCACCTACAGGCCAGCCCTCCCGAAGCCCGGGACGTGACGGGATGCGGTGCTGTCCCTACAGCATCCCCCACCAGGTGTCTCCCCTCAAGAAGTTCACTTAGCAAAATAAATAACCCCCCCACTTCTTTGAAAATCCTGTTCACTGCAAAAGGCCCTGGGGTGCCTTACCCTATGCTGCACAGTTAGCACGTGCTGGTGCTGTGGGGCACCCTTCGGGCTGCTCGGGGCTCGGAGCTGCACGTTTCCCCCTCTTGCCACGTTTGAGCTTCACCTTAATGCCCTACACCCTGGCTCACCTCCTTGGAAGGCAATTACAACAACAAAAGGCCTTCTTGCAGCCCTTCAATGTATAAAGGGAGATGGAGAGAGACTTTTTACCAGGGCCTGTAGTGACAGGCAAGGGGCAATGGTTTTAAACTGAAAGAGGGTAGGTTTAGATTGGAGATAAGGAAGACATTTTTTATGATGAGAGTGGTGAGACACAGGAGCGGGTTGTTCAGAGAAGTGGTGGATGCCCCATCCCTGGAAGCGTTCAGGGTAAGGTTGGATGGGGCTTTGAGCAACCTGATCCAGTGAAGGATGTCCCTGCCTATGGCAGGGGGACTGGACCAGATGATCTTTAAAGGTCCCTTCCAGCCCAAACCATTCTGTCATCCTTACACGCTGTGCCATAATATTACTCACCCCGTATCTCCAGCACGTGCTTGCAGCATCCAAGATGAAAAGTACTTGGGAATCCAGATGCAGTGGGCAGCAGAAACCCAATGAGACACTCAGATTCCCCGTGCTTGGTGGCTCTGTATGATACTCACAGGCACCCTTTCCCCCTTTCCAGAGGACCTAGCCTCAGTCCGCCCTTCCCAAGCGTGGCTCCCACGAGCCTCTTTCCTGCTGCTGCCGCTGCATCTCTTCTCATCCCTGCCTATTGCCCCCACACCCCTCCTAGATCCCAGGATTGAATTTCAGGCCCTGCATACCCAGAGAGAAGCTCCCTCCTGCTGCACCGCTCTGAGTGCCGTGGGCTGCACGGTGGCAACCCTGCCATGAAGAAAGCATAAGCTCAAGCACCAGAGCCATGGGGCAAAGGATCGGGAAGTCCTGCATTGACACGGTCTCTTCCCTCTGCCCTCAGGCAGGTGGCAAAGGGATGATGCCGGCCACGCTGTCCCCACGACAGATCAGAGCCTGCTGTGGCAGGGGGGCAGTATCTGCTCCTGGGGGATGTCGGCGCCAACCCTTTAGCATGGGGAAGGGTGAGGAAATGGGATCCTCCGGTCCCATTCCCTTGTTCGGGACCTGGCTGCACCCGTCAGAAAGTTCCCGGTGCTGGAAAGGGTCTAGGGGTGGGGTCTGCTTCCCCCCAGCCCCTGGTAACACAGTCCAAAAATAGATCCCACCAACAACATTGGCCTGCGGCAGCTTGTGGTGCCCCCCTGCCCGCCCCCATCATCCCTGCTTCCTCCGTCACACTACCCCCACCCCCGTCTTCCCCAAAACCCGCCTGCCAGAGAGGGACGATCCCAGAAAAGCTCTCCTTTCTCCCAAAGTTTCAGCAGCACTGACAAACTCAACTCAGTCCCCTCTCTCCAGCTGAACCGCTTTAAGCAAGTGAGGCTCGAGCCCTCTGGGCCAAAACAGTGGCTCCAGCTACCCACTATCTGAGCTGAAAACTCAAGGGCAGGAGAGCTGCCTCCCCCTGGGGAAGCAGCCCGATCCCTGGCTTAATAATAAAAAGCCTTAGGTATATGCAGCGATCGGTGGGAGAGAAGAGATGCCAACTCTTCCTTTCCATGTGCCTTGCTCGATGCCTTTGGAGCATCCGACAGGAAAGCCTGCTCAGCCAAAGCCTTATAAAGCCAAAAACATAAGGTGTCATCTTGGATCCCCAGCCCTAATCTTGGCACCAGAGCCCAGGGCTGTGAAGCACAGGTCAGCAGCACTGCTCCCGTGGGTAGAGCACACCATTTTGCTCCTTTGGGTACGTCATCAGTTACTTTCTAATGGCTTCTAAAGCACCATAAAGCGACTTTTCTTCTGAAAAAGAATCAGTCGCTCGGGTGGCGTCAGTCGCCAGTGATGGTCTTGCCCGGCCCCGCACCCTGACCTGGCGACGCCAGCCCACCCGCTGCCTGATCTCATCCTACGTGCGGATCTGGGAGCAACCTCTGAAACTGGCTTGAAACAAAAGCGCTGCCGGGGCAAGGCGAGAGCAGCGGCCGCCCCGCATGGGAAAGAAGAACCGGCCAAGAGATTAGCTCTGCATTCTGCTTCGCCCTTCTCTGAGGCACATGCCAAGCTGCAGCTATTTTGGGTGGGGAGGAAAGCCCCAGAGGAGTGGGGTGCTCCCGCACAACTCGCTGCTGCTGAGGCACCGTCCGGGAGAACACTTGGGGAGGGTACGGGCCCGGGGGAGCCAGCTGCCCCACCGAGGGGCTTGTCTGCACCTTCCTAGGTATCCAGAGAGCCCTCCTCCTCCTCCTCCCAGCAGCCTTTTCCAACCCAAACCTGCTCACATTCCTCACCTACTTTCCAGCTGCTCCTCCTTCCTGTTTCCAGATTCCCTCCCCTTTGAAATGCCAGCTCCTGGAGTCACGTTATTTCTTCCCCACTTGGAAAGGCATTTCTAGTCCCCCATCCAGGGTTGAAAAGATGGGAAAAGGCTGAGTGAGCATCCCAAGGGGGTTCAAACACCAGGAGGCAAGCGAGGAGACCCAGGCATCGACGAACACTTTCAGGGGTCTGTGTTTTTGCCTTACAACCCCACCTCATGCTGCCTGGAGCCCGCACTCCCAGGAAGTCAGGCCAGGGCTGCTGCTCCCCCTGACCTCAACCCTCCCGACTGCTTCTCCCGCACCGGCGCCCACCGGGTAAAGCCCTGCAGCCTCCCCGGCGACGGTTTCGGTCCTCGGGGGGGATGGAGCTGGGGCCCCTGGCTCCCGCCGCCCCTCCTCACCTGCGCTTGTACTCGTCCCGCTCCCTCTTCACCTTGGCCAGCACGTTGTAGAGGGCTCGGATCTCCGGGGTGATGGTGTCGATCTGCACGCCCACCCCGTCCGGGTGGACCCAGGAGACCCCCGGTCCCTGCACCAGGGTGGTCTCCGACCCCGGGCCCAGCCGCCGGGCTTGCGAGAAGGACCAGATGGTGCCGGGCATGAAGCGGGAGGCGGCCGGGAAGGGGGGGGGCCGGGCCGGCCCCAGCCCCAGCCCCAGCCCCAGCCCCAGCCCCAGGGTGCGGATGGGGCCGACGAAGCCGGTCTGCACCGCCTGGTCGCGGCGCGGGGGCCCGCGGCCCCGGCTGCCCCCCTCCTCCAGCGCCTGCTGCAGCTGCTTCTCCAGCTGCCGGTTGCGCCGCTCCAGCTCATGGACCTTGGCCAGGAAGCAGCGGAACCGCAGGTTCAGCGTCTTCAGGACGCTGATGTTGGAGCCCAGGTCGTTGCGGAGGGCCATGGCGGCGGGCGGCGGGGCGGCCAGGTCCCCCCCCAGGGCCTCGGCGGGGCGCGGGGCGGCGGGCGGCGGCGGCGGCAGCTCGGGGCCCGGCAGCCCCTGCTGCTCCTGCGGCAGGAGGACGAGGTTGGGGCCGAAGGGGTCGGCGGCGGCGGGCCGGGGAGCGGGGCGCGGGGCGCGGGGGGGAGCCGAGGCCGCCGGCGCCAATCAGGGGCCCGGCGGGGGCGGGATGCGCCGGGGGGCTGCGCCCGGCCGGCCCCGGGGGGGGGTGCGGCTTCCGCTGCGGCGAGGATGCGGCGGCAGCGGCGGGGCCGGAGAGCGCCGCTCCCCCGCCCGGCCCCGCCGCCCGGGGGGAAACCTCCCCCTCCTCTGCCGGCCCGGCCCCGCCCCGCGGCCCGGGGGGGTGCGGCTCGGCTCTCCCCGCTCCGCCCCGGCGGGTTCCGGGGCTCCCCAGGGCAAGGGGATGGGGCACGGGCGGGCAGCGGCGGGGAGGGGCCCCTCTGCAGCCCCGCACGCCAAGTCCCGCCGGGCACCGATTCCCGTCGTCAACGCAGCCACCCCGTGTGCCCGCGCTTGCTTTTTTTTTTTTTTTTAATTATTATTATTGTTTGCGTAGCCTCTAGTGCTTTTCCCGGTGCTGCCCTCTTTAAAAACGGCACAACTCCCCCTCGGCACCCCCGAAGCGCCCCTGTCCCGTTACCCTCACTTGAGGCCCCCTCCAAAGGCAGCCCTGCCCCGGCTCCATCAGCAGCCAGCCACCTACGGAGAGCTGCCGCCGGGCAGCGGCGAGCCGGAGGCCGGAGGAGGCTGCGCGGAGGCAGCCGGCCTCTCACGTATCCCGCTTGGCTTGCAACTGGCTTTCTCCTTCGCTGTTCACAAAGCAGCCTCGGGTCTTGTTTCCTACCCCCTGTTTTAGCTGCCTTTAGGTCTTTTCCTACGGTCTCTTCTTCCCCCCCAACCCTGACGTCAACCCCAGGGCAATGCTGCCAAAAGCACTGGCGTGGTCCCTTATCCCCGTTATCCGGTGGGAGGAGACTGCACACCAGTGGGTCAATACAGAAACATTTATGGATGCGGACACCTGTGTTACCTCCCTATCTCTGTGCTCATGGCCCGTTCCCCCAGGACTTCCACTGCGCAGCTGAGTGTGGCACTTGCGCAAACCGGCCTCCGAGATCTCAGCCGAGCCGCCAGCGAGGGATGAGCGAGCAACAGGGTTGAATTAAAGGAGGTGCCCAGCACTGCACTACATTGAGCTCTGTGGCCCAAGGCGGGTGGTGTGCTGCAGCCCTTCCCTTGTGGTCTGGGGCATGGCTCAATCCACGCTTCCAGAAACTTCCTGGACCCACTGAGGATGGCCGGCTTGGCTAGCCTTTACTGGGAGTCTGCCTATTGCATTTGCTCTGCTGCTTCTCCTCCAGACCTACAGGGCTCCTCCATCCCTCTGTTACTCTTCTGCCTTCCTTGCCTGGGAGCAGACTGAATCAAACTCTGCTGCCTTGCTGTGTCCAGCAGCAGTTTTGTCCTGTGACCTGCCTGTCTCCCCTGTCCTGCCCGGGATGCTGGGATCCCCACAGCAGCCCCTATTTGCATTTTTAACACCTCCTCTTCCATCAGCAACCTGGCTTCGTCCTCCCTGGCACACCCATGACTGCTAGAAGTCATAACTGGATTTCAGTCCTTCCCATAGGGGCTTAGGGTGGGAAATGAAGTGAGCTTTCCTTCTCCTTCCGTCACCTCCTTTCTAATGTTTTCCCCCTTCTTAAGCAGCTGTTCCCTTGCTCTGCCTCTGACCAGAGAGGCTGAGCCATGGCAAGCAGTGCTTTTGTCAAGGGAGAGGAAGGCAGGAAGGCTTTCCTCAAGTGCACAGGAGATCCTTGTCTGCCAAAAATCCTTACTGCAACAGCAGGAGCAGCTGGTAGGGAGCCACGTGCCCAGCAGCAGTAACTACCAAACAAACAGCCAAGGAAAAGGGAAGGACAGATGGACAAGAGGGATCCCTGTCAAGAAGCTTGCCTTGAAGCAGCAGCTTCAGGTGGCAGCTCCTGTGTGGAGACCTCCCAGCATGTGCCCTGGAAACCATCGCTGATGCTGAGATCTCAGCCGAGCCTGCCGCCACGTCCCTTCCCCAGCCCCCCAGGCGCCGCAGCCTGCCTGCACGTGTGGCAACCCGTGTTTTCTGCCAGCATCCTCCCCCCTCGCATACCCCTGATTTTACCTGCCCCCCCCCAGTACCTGCCAGCCTGTCTGCAACCCCCTCCTGTCGCAGGCAGGGTCAGGCCGCAGGGCGATCCACTGCTGCGCGCGGCCAACGGGGAGAGCAACGCCCCACGGTGTGGAGCAAGCGCTTTCCTAAGCTCTGCTGGGCCTGCCTCTCTCCTGCTGGGGGAACCCAGCAAGCGGGGCTGATTAATGAAATGCCAGTGGAGGGAGGCATCGCCATCCATCAGGAAAAGCTTTTTCACCAGGAGGCCAGTGCAGCACTGGAGCAGGTGGTGGGATCTCCACCCTTGGTGGTTCTCAGGGCTCAGCTAAGGAAAGCCACAGTGATGTGACCTAGTGCCAGGACGGTCCTGCTTACAGCAGGGGGGTGGTCTGCAGACCTCCCGCACCTCTTCCCACCAACACCCCTGCTGTGTCCTGGAGAGGACAGGGCAGTGTGGAGCCTCCTTTTTTTCCTAGCTTCCCTTGCTCGGGATTCTTGCTGGGATAAAGGATTCCTCCTGAGACAGAAGATGGCTGGGACAAAGGCTAGACAACCTCTTCTAGTTACTCCTGAGGAAGCCCAGGGCCTAGAGACAATCCTGCTACCCAGGGGACCACAAGGCTCATCCCGGGGCCTCAGCCTCATCCCCGGCACAACAGCCCCTCCTCCTCATCTTCTCTTCTTGGTTCACCAAACCCCCTGGCCCTTCTCCAGACTCTCCAACAGCTCCTGTCCTGAGTTTATCAGTGCAGGCTCAGCAGTGGCACCACCGGAGCCCACCTGCTGACATGCGGAGCCACTCACTATGCCTCGCTGCAGCTCTTAAAATTGTACCTGTAGCCGAGGTAAAAAGAGATACTTAGCCACAAACCTGCTGATGTTTATCTTACTTCCCCAGATTTTAAGGCCAAGAAAGAAGCACCGCATTTTCTGACCCTGTGCAAAATACAGTGCAAATTTCTGTTGCTCAAGTCAGGTACTCGTGTGGGGCTGTGCCTCTAGTTGCCGACAGCACAGTAAAAAGAGGTTGAGCCTCTACCATTACCCTTCATAGGCAAATCAAGGTAGATTCCCCAGGTGGCTAACCACCAATTAAAATCACGTGCTTGGCCTTGCCTCTCATTTGAATTTGCCTGGCTTTAACATCCACTGCCAGTTTGAGATGCTCCCCCTCTCCCAGTTCACAGCATCTCTTACTAGCTAATGCATCCTCCTTGCAGAGGCGCTTCGTCGGTGAAACCTGTTCAGATGAGCTCCACAGCTTTCCTCGGGGCTCTTTTTTTAAGGCATAGGTCACATTAGCATGCATATACCCCACCTCCCTGCTCTCCTTCCCTCTGCATACCCCAGCGGTACCTTCTCCCTTGCACCACATTGCTGGAACATCTCGGTGTAAACTCTCCCAAGTCTTCCACCTTCCAGGATGCTTCACTAAAACTGACCCCAAAAATTGCTTCTGTCCGCAACCAGAGGCAGGGGCTGTGGTGAACACACAGCTCTGAGGCACCTTGATGCCGAGCAAAGCCAACAGCCCAGAGTTGGCTGCCTAGATTTGGGTGCAAATGGGGAGAAATTGGCACAGAGGAGCAGCTGCCAACAGAAGCTGGGTGATGACCATGCTAACTAACACACAGAAATGTCCCTGCCGAACAGCAAAGGAGGGAATGGATTTTCTTTTAAAAAAAAAAAACAAGCACCAGTCCAGGACAGAGTTTTGTAGCCAAGTCTTGCATGTGAAGGCAACTCTAGGTACTGCAGCCAAGAGCCAGGGCCCTGCCTGACCTCACTCTTTTCAGTGATTTCCCACTGACTACGTCAGGCAGGTGGGACAGGCAGACCTCCTCTTTGGGGGCTCTCCACATCCTCCCTAGCAGGGATGGACAGCTCAGGGGAGCAGAACTTACTGGTGTAAGCTTGGTCACTCGTGGATTCAGCCCCTACAAAAGCGCATATTTCTATGGGGTTACGTGCAACACAGTGTGTGCTCAAGAATCTTAATTTTATGCCCGAGTCCTTGAAATGTGCCCTGCAGGATTTCAGTCCCTGCCTCTGGGTGCAGCCTTGACATGAGACAACGCAACCGCAGGCTGCCTACCGGGTGCGGAACAGACATTACAGCGTATGACATCACTGGAATTAGTGACCGATCCGCATTGCTACTGGAGTCTTCTCTTTCCATTACCCGCTATCGTCCCTAGAAGTCTTCCATTTCCTTCCTCTGCCATGCCAAAGGTGCAGCAGTGCAGCAGGAGCTGCCAGATGGCCATCTTAATTGTACCCTGATAAGGCTTCTCCGATAGAATCATTCCTCTCCATTTGGGGACAAGGGTTTGAAGAATCCCTGCTTCAAGATTTTACTACCTGCACGATATTTCTCCCAACGCGCTGTCAGTTATTGACACAGCACCTCACCTCTTCATGCACCAGGCTTGCTTTGCCTGCTTCTGGCCTTGTTTAGCCTAAATAACTTTACAGCATGCGGCAACTCTGTTACAGAATTGCTCACCCTTTTTATTTTTTACCTCCAAGTCATCAAATGCCACCCTGGTAACATTTGTGCACAGCACAGCGGAACAGACATCACAACACATTACACTGACTTCTTTCAACCAGCTTTTAATTTATGATGGCATTTTTACTCCTCAGATCTGCTTTCAACCTTGCTGTGCCTCAGTTCTTGCTTTGCCCTGCCTCAGCTCTCACAAGCTACGTTATCAGCAGCTTTCAGATGTTCAAATACATTAAAGGAAGGTACTGAAAGATGATCCAGTAGTCACATTTTCCCAAAATCTCAGCTTTCAGGTAACAAAAAATTCCCAGAGTAAGGTGGCAGCTGCAAACACAAGTCTAGTGTGACCAGCAGCCTCGTACCAGAATGCCAAGGGAAGCCACCAGCCTTCGTCCCCAGCTGCTGCGTCCCCAGTACTGCCACCGAAGCTCGACGGCAGCATTTCAATGCCACACTCAACATTATCTCTCTGAGCAGCGACAACTGCAATGGCTGAAATAAAGAGCAGAAGGGGATTGAACCACCCAAGAGAGCTGCAAGTTTCCCCAGCTATGACGAGAGGTTTGCAGGCAAGCAAAGCGAGTGGAACGATGCTCGGTAAGAGAGAGGTTTTATTGCCGTGGTTAAAGCAGCATCTATTCCCACCTTTCAGAGGGGACCGCTGTAATTTGGAGATCCACTAGAAACCAGACAGTTCCACTGGGGTCCCAACCAAGAATTTTCTATCCCTGCCACTGGGGTTATCAGGATAAACTGGTTATCGAGCCAAGACTATCACTAGCATAGGAACCTCAGTAGACGGCAGCAGCAAAGCGGGACAGGTTAGCATCGCCCCTGACAGGAGAGGCTCATGACTTGCTGGACATCACCCTGTGGCTGGAAGATTGCCACATGGCTCCCGTTTTGAGCTGTATGCCTAAATCCTGTATTTCATTGCTCCTAGGGAAATCTGCTAGAACTGGAAAAGAAAGAAGGCTGGAGGAGCCAAGGCAGGGCTCAGCCTACCTGGAAGCTGCTGTTGCCACAAGCAGCACAAGCCTTGTGCAGTGAGGACCCAGCTGCGGGAGATGAAGTGCTAGGCAGAGCTCGGGACTCACTCTGGGAGCAGTAAGGGGCAGGCGCAGCAGTGGGACCACCTCCCAGCACCCCAAGGGCCACTAAGCTGGGTCAGACCAATGGTCTAAGCCCAGGAGCGAGTTTCCAGCACAGGACGAGGACAGAGGGGTTTGCGACCAGGGCAAGCGAATAGTGATCTCTCCTTGCAATGCTCTCCCAGCCTCTTGGCAGTTCACAGCTGGTGGATCTTCTGAGCCAGTTGTGTTTACCAGCCCTTAAAAAAAAAAAAAAACCCAAAACATTTTTCCCTTGTGCATACAGCTCGGTTTTCAACCTGCCTTAAGCTTCTAGCATCCACTGTTCCCTGCAGAAAGGGGTTCCACAGGTACCTACACCTTTGGTGCATTTGATGGGTCCCAGGGGTTTTTTTTGCTTTGTTTATTGGAAAAGAGCAAGCAGTTGTTCCCCATTTGCTTTCTCCATGCCGCTAGCAATTTTGTACACCGTCATATCACTTCTTTCCCCACCGTCTCTTTTCAAAGCTTAAACAGGCCTAGATTCCAGCTGTTCTTATCACAGAAACCATTCCGTAACTTAGGATGTATTGGTCCTCCCTGAACATTTCCCAGTTTTACAATCCTTATTCAGGTGGAGGGCACTAGAAATGCAGTATTGAAGTGCATGTACAGGGAGGTAATTTTATACAGGGAGGCAATAATTTTCTCCATTTTGCTATCTACTAATTCCTTTTCTAATAGCATCTAGCATTTATTTTATTTTTCTGAAAGAGCCTGGAAAACTTCCCTCAGGTCCTGTGTGTCAGGCAACCCAGAGACCTCACCACGCAAGCCCAGAGTGAGACAATCGCATTCAGAGGCTCCTCCCTGCCCTAATTCACAGGGAAACATGGGGAAAAAGTGATTTTCAACTATAAGGATATTTGGTTAATGGCTATTCAACGCAAAAAGACAAAGTCAATCCCCCCAAACCCAGAGTTATATAAGACATTAAAGACGCAGCCCTAAAAAGCAGAAGGTAACATAGTCGATAACAAAGACCAGGACTCCCAAGACATTGATGGATTGAACCATTACAGGAACCACTCAAGTGCAACCTTCAAGAGCTTCAGCCAGAAACTGCACAACTGGTAAGAAGGCAAAATTATTGTGGGCTCCATGGGAAAGAGCAAATCTATCACGGGATGTTTGACGGGAATCGTGGAACTGTGTAAAGTTTATCATGCAGTGCTTTAAGGAAGATTATGGGAGCAAAACTTACTATGGAATGTTTAGGGGAAGGATGGAAGGAGGGGAAAGGGATGCATCAAGCTAGATCAGGGAGGAGAAGCGAGCATGGGAAATGGAAAGGAGGAATAAATAGATGGGGCCAGTCAGGCTGCTGG
Organism: Gorsachius magnificus; assembly: GCA_034008185.1. Lineage (NCBI taxonomy): Eukaryota > Metazoa > Chordata > Aves > Pelecaniformes > Ardeidae > Gorsachius > Gorsachius magnificus. The sequence goes on from CM067081.1 coordinate 132,044,619, forward strand.
TCAGTGCCAGCCTGGCGGAGCCCCACACCTGATAACCACCATCTGTCCTGGCCTCGATTTAAACTAATCCCATCCCTTTCCTCTGAGTGCACACGCATTTGCAACCCGACAGCAAGCTACAAGCTGGACTAGCCCACAAGTAGGACAAGAGTCCGAGAGCCAGATACTGCAGAGACCCCAAATCTGAGGACCAGCTACCAGCGATCCACGCAAGTGCAGGCACGCGACCCACTAGCGCGCTCTAGGTTTGATAGGCCAGGGAGTAAGAGGGGGATGAGGCCTTTTTTGCCGTTCATGTTTTGCGAGTGCTGTTTGCCTTTTCCTGGGCACCCGCTACAGCACTTTTCTTTGGTTTCTGCTGATCGGTCTGTGGTCGGTTGCATCTGTAGCGTGCGTGCATGCGTCCAAGGGAGCTCCTGGAGTTCACGCTCAGCCTCGCCATTGCTGAACCTGGTAATGTGGGAAAGCAGCAGCCTCACACGTAGCAGAGCAGGACAGAAAGGATTCCCTAGAGCCTACAGTCCACTACATTCAGCTGTCCTTAACACTGAGCGCTGGAATAACACCTCAGATTCTCCCATGAACCCAAAGCTTGGCAAGGAAAACAAATCAAGGCAAAGCCTCACATCAGCTGAGCTAGCAAGACAATTACAGAAACAAAAGTTATGCCTCAGGTCTGTTACACACCCAACTCCATGCATGCTGTGGTGGAACAGAAGCTGGAGAGCACACTTGGTAGAAAGCTTATTAATGAATTGTCTTTAGAAAAAGATTTATTTGCTGGAGGGCAGAACCAAAGAAGAAAATACCAACTCCATTGACAAGGGAAAGGGACTTGGGCTGACATTTCAACTAAGTAGAAACAGCCCAGACCACTGCTTGTTACGTCCCAAGGAGAAGCAACTGCATCTAGGTGAACAAAAAGGCAAAAAGAAAGCGACTGTACAGCTCCAGGAACAGCAGCAATCCCTGCTGCTGTCTGGGAGGCCAAGAACCAAGAGACTGCTGGAGACCAGCACAAGGGTGAAACGGGGACAGCGACAACTGTGAACTGGACCAGCATGCAGCAACGACAGGGAACTAGGGACCAGCACAGGACCACCGGCCCAGGAGCTCCAGCCCTGCCCTGACAAAGCACTCTGCTAACAGGTGCCGCACAACACAGCCTTCACCCAGGCAGCCAGGATTTCTGCTCCCACTGCTTCTTCACAAACATCCATGTTGCAGAGCGTAAGAACAGACACCAGAAACACCAGGGCATCAGATGGGAGCAGAAGGGGTTTCTGCTGCAGAGGAGTAAAGGGACACGGCAAAGTTCTGTATTCCATGTTCAAGGGAAAAGGACAAGACTTGAGTAAGAGTATAAAACTTTTAATGGGCCAGTGCATCAGTCCTTGATGCAGAGGGAAAGGAGCAAATGGGGCTACACCTGTCCCAGGCGCTCAGCGCTGCAGAGATTATCTGCCCAGCGCAGGAAAGACAAGGTGGTACACACGTAGCTGCAGCAGCCCCCAGACTTTGCTCTCCAAGGAGGGGACCAACACCTGGAAAAGCAGTTCCTCTCACTGTCCATTAGGTTTTACTCTATGCTTCTTCCTGGTAGGGCCTTGAGGACGCATCATTTTGGGAGAAGGCCGGCCAGCCTTCAAGGGTCTCCTCTGTGCCTGCAATGAATGTCTCTTCTTCAAAGCGGGCTGTGGTGGCTTCTGCTCTTTGTCAACTTTTGATCCCTCAAGTTTCTTCTTTTTTGGCTGAGGCTCCATGACAGTATCAGGGACAGCAGACGGAGTTGCTGCTTCCACATCAGGTTCTTCATCTGAAACAAGAGAGAAAGGTGCTGTAAGAACCACCTGCATGGCTTCTGCAGGGGAAGCAGCCTGTGAGGGCAGGCCCAGGCAGCTCAGCTGAGCTCCAGCACTAGGTTACCTTTTTGTGCCTGGGGAATGGCATTAGAGAATTTCTTGAACTTGGCAATGAAGAACCCATCCATATTGTGCGTGTGGGGGTAGAAACGCCGCGTAGACTTGAGGGAGGGGTGAAAGCGACGGTCCTTGAACCTGGAGGAGGAAGTGGGTTGAGAAGTGATGCTTCTGCTCAATCCTGGCCACCAAGGAACAGTGACCTGTGCAGCTTGTGACCTGGCACGCACCTGGTGAAGCCTTCCTTGCCAAAGTCCAGGCCTGTGGCCACCAAACGAACATTGCGTTTCTTCAGGGCATAATCCACAACCCACTCATTCTCCTCCACCTGCCAGAGACTAAGCATTAGGATGCAAAGCTCAGCAGTCCCCTGAGTAGGAGATGACCCACAGCAGAGCGTGGAAGGGACTTACCATGATGGAGCAAGTGCAGTAGACAATGTAGCCCCCTGTCTCCGAGGCAGCATTGACCGAATCTATAGCGCTAAGAATCAGCTCCTTCTGCAGGTGAGCACAGCGCATGATGTCTTTCTCATCCTGAAAGATAGGTTAGGATGCTAGAGGAACAGGGAAACACCCCAGGCCTCTGTTGTGGATGGAGGGATTACAGGACAGCAAAGCAGAACTAACATCAAAAGCCTAGCTTTAGTGCAACACACAGAATAGGAAAGAGAAGGGGAAAAAAAAAAAAAAAAAAAAAAAAATCAGTGTCCCTACTGCAGGCATCTCTCAAGAACAAAGTTGCCCCAAAGTCCTTCCTCTCATGACTCATGCTTGAGTCCACATCTTCGGTCCCCACTGGTCACTCACCTTGTTGGTTTTGACAGCAGGATCCTTGGAAATGACGCCAGTTCCGCTACAAGGAGCATCAAGCAAGACACGGTCAAACCCTCCAAGCACCTACAGGCAGATGTACGTTTGGAATTATGCTCACAGGTGGGGACTCTGAACAAGACCAAGACTAGAAGGGGAACCAGAAGACTGGGAAGGCAGGAAAGATCCCTCACTCCTTCCTGTCCACCTTCCTGTTTCAGTTTCAAGTAACAAACACACTTCCCAGCAGCTCTGCTCATCCTCCTGTGACAAGTGGCTTTGGAGAACATGGCTGTACTAAAGGGGCAGCAGGACAGCACAGCAGCTCTAGGTAAGCACGGCAAGGACGCCCCGAAGCAGGCAGGAGCTTACCTTGGGGAACTGACGTCCATCGCAGTTACTCACTACAGCATTGGTGACGCCCAGCCGATGCAAGTTCCCTACCACGCTGTGTAGCCGCTCAGCATTGCTGTCATTGGCCAAGATCATACCCGTGTTCTTCATAAGCTGAGCTGCCAGAGGGTGAAACACATCAGGAACCGCCCGTGCTTTTGCCCATAGGGACAGCCACCCCCCTCCTTTCCCCAAGTTCAGTCCACTTTCTCTGTTCCCCCTTTCTGTATAGACCAGTGGAAATGCATCACTTCACACAGCATCCCTCCCAAGGCTGCAGGGTGGTACCTATGTAGCTGGTCTTGCCGCCCGGGGCACAGCACATATCCAGGATGCGTTCGTTCTCCTGTGGAGCCAAAGCCATGACAGGGAGGAGACTGGAAGCTCCTTGCAGCATGTAGTGCCCAGCCAGGTACTCAGGGGTGGCACCTGGGCAGGGCAGGCAGAACAAAAGATAACATGTGAAGGAAAGGGTGGGTCAAGAGGTGGGTCAGCTCAGCCCTATGACAGGAAGGGTGGTCTCACCGATGGGCACAGAGGAGTCATAAATAACAAGTCCCGTTTTCGACCACTTCCCTAAGGGGTCGAGATTCACACCACGGTTGATTAGAGCCTGCAAGACAAGGAGATGGGACTGAGACACTGCCCCGTGTGACAGGCAGCACGGGAGACAACCACAGGTTCCTGCTCACTTGTGCCAGGTCTCGTCGCCGGGTCTTGAGTGTGTTGGTGCGAATGGTCACGGGGCGGGGAACCTCATTGGCTTCCAGGAAGTTTATCAGCTGGATGAAAGAAGTGACAGAGAATAGAGATAAAAACAAAGCACAGGGGAGGCAGCCAATTCCTCATCAGTCAGCAAAGCAGGGCAGGATCCTACCTCAGGGAGTGGGAAGATGTCCATGAGCTTTGTGAGCAAGAAGTCACTGTAGGAATAGTAGGCAGCCATGTCCTGGCGCAACAACACGAGGTACTCCTGCCGCGTGCGTCCTTCCTCCCGCTTCACCACAAAGTCCTGCAGCACCTCCATGTTGCCCTTGATGCGCTGGTGAATGATGTGCAGGTCAGGCGGCTCAGCAGGTAGAAGGACCATTAAGGAATCATGAACAGCCAAGAAACTCACACGCGGGCTCTTTACAAGTGCAGCTGGTCACACAGGACTCCTGCATCACCACAGCACCCGCACCGGAAAGGCCTTGCTGGAATACGCTTTCAGCGGAGCTCAGCAGAGGGGGGTTCAAAGGATAGAACCGGACAAAAAAAGTTCACAAGGCAAGAACTTCCAGGTGTTTAAAAGAATGTTGTTAGTTACTTTAGATAAACAGAAAAAGCTAGAAAAAAAACAACAAAAAAGCTTTTTAAAACTGAAAACATTACCTGTAACAGAAGTTGTTCCCCAAGGGGAAGTAAGGGCGTACAGAAGAGAATAAGAAGAGGCAGAATTAAATTGTACTGAGAGGCAGGAAATCAAAATAACCAAAGCCCAAAAGCAAGCACTTTAGATGCCAGAATTGCTCTAGGAATGGGTTAGATAAACACCTGCCAGGAAAATCAGGGTACAGAGGAATGAACTACACAGTAAGATATCCACACGCATTTAGGACTAGAAAGGAAATTGGGGCAGGCTCCAAGCTCCATTCAGGGCGTAACAATTTTCTAATGGTGCTGTAACGAAGTGCAGCATTGGATACCATCTATTAGGGCAGTTCATCTAAAAATACCTTGTTAGGCACAAAACAATCTTGCTAAGCAATACTCGTGACAGAGTCCAAATGAAGCTCTTCAGTTGTATCCAGGCCCCGTGCTGCTACAGGCGTACTGCGCGTGGGTGCCACAGACAAAAAGGATATCCTCTCTCTCAATCTGTTCATCAGTCGGCAGTTTAAATTGTTCATCTATATCTAGGTTGAGCTGCAGATCCGGGCTCTCTTCCTCCTTCTGTCCTGTTTTCTGCCCGCTTGTCTCCTCCTCCTCCTCCTCTGCCGACTCCTCTTCGCTGTCATCTTCACTGAGGCCTCCCCTAAGGACAAAGAACAGGATGGGTGTTTTACACAAGAGCAGTATCACACAGGCGCTCCACAACCATTTCTTAGATGGCAGGGAGGACAGAAGAACCAACAACACAAGCTCCTCATCTAACCAGGAAAGACTCTGCGGACTGGGCGACGTTCTCAAATACTCACCTGTCAGACTTCTGCTTCAGGGCAGCTTTTTCAATAGGCAGCAACTAAACAGAGACAAAAGATTAATGAAACAATATCCCCAGGTGCCCCCCTCACTTCCCGCCATCTGTGAAATCTACCTGCTCTGTTTAAAAGGGACAGCAAACAAAAGCACCGAACATTACGCTGGCATCAGTTGCTAACCTTGAAATTGTTCTTGTGAAGGGAAAAAGGGGAAAGCTCTCCACCACCCCGCCATCCAACCCCCAGTAACGTCACCCTTTTCCCCCGGGCCTGATAGGTCGTTTCAGCCAACAAAATCAAATATTTCTTGCATAATTAAAGGGCAAAAAGCTCCTACCTCTTCTTCCTCTGATGATAGGGCACCGTAATCGTCCACCATCTCCTCACTGCTCCCATCCTCCTCCTCCTCCATCTCCCAGCTGCCCTCCTCCACCTCACCATCGCTGGATAGCTCTACGCTGTTTCCTTTAGACGGGGTTTTCTTGGCTTTGGCCGGAGCCAGCCATTTTGAATTGCCATCACTGAAGCCAGACCGGCCACGAGGGTTTTGTCCTGCTGTCTTCACGGCATGTTTCTCCTTCTGCGGGGACACCTGCTCCTTAACTACAGGCAGAAGAAGCGGTTAAAAGTTAGGCAGTGTTCTCAAAAGCAGGTGCCCTATCTTTTTCAGTTGTTACACAAGAGGCCTTTATCCTAGTCCTGAGCCACCTGCCCGCGAGAAGGGACTGCTTGCTCTCCACATTGGTTTTCTCAGTCATAAACACAGGCATCTTCTCATCTCTCCCCCAATTAAACTTTAAAGGAGACCTAACTAGAATCACCGAAGAAAAACACAGCTACAGAATTCTGACAGTATTCACTCTGTCGTGTTACGGTACCCTCCTTCCCAAATCTTTGTCCATCCTTCCTTCTGTGACAGCTTCCTACGCTACGCAGGATGCAAGGCAGCGAGCTTAAACGCCTCTGCTGCCCACCCTGCCCGCGACAGCCCCGCTGGGTGCGGAGGGTAAGTCAGAGGTGGCCTTAACACGCGGGAGGGAGACCTTTCGCTGGTTTGGTCTTCAGGCAGCGCTGCCGGCCAGGACAGCAGGGGCCAAGTCAGGAAAAATCCGTTTAAAGCAACGAACTCCCATCCGTCCCGTGCCACAGAAGAGAGGCTGGAGCCGGATGGTGGCGGGGGAGTGGGGCGCCCCAGGGGTCAGCAGGGCAGGGTGGCAGCCGCCCCCACCCGGGGACTCACCCGCTGGCTCTCGCCCTCTTCCTCCTCCTCCTCCTCCGAGCGGCCTTCTCCCCACCGGGCCGCTGCTTACTCCCAGTCGCCTCTTCGCAGCCCTGGGGGTAAGCAGCAGTCAGCCCCAGCCCAGCCGCCCCCTCGCCCCCCCGCCCGCTGGGCCGCCACCCTCACCTCTTCCGTCCGTGACTGGGAGCTTCTTCTTACCGGTCTCCGGCTGGGAAAGACAGGCGGCGGTCAGGCGGCGCGCACCGGCGGCACCGGGCGCCGCGAGGCGGCACTGGGCCGAAGCAGGCCCGACTTACCTGGCGGCAGGAAGCGGGCCAGCTCCACCTCTGCCCCCCGCTGCTTGCGGGCCTTGCGCCCGGGGCCGCGCTTCTCCTTCTTCGTGGGGTCCAGCTTCCGCCGCTTGGCGAGTGCCGCCGCTCCTGCTCGCGGAGTGGCTCGGCCGGCAGCGTCAGAGGCCCGGCCTGCTGCGGGGGCGGGGCCTCGCCCGCTGGGAGGCGCGGCCCCGCTGGCCGGGACGGTGAGGTGCAGTGGAAAGCGGCGCGGGGAGAAAGCCGAGCAGTCCCTGCCCTAGAGGGCGGGCGGGGTCCTGGCTTCGCCCCAGTGAGGCTGCAGCCCCAGGCCGGGGCGGAGGTGGGTGGCGCGCAGAGCGGGCCCGTGCTTCCACCCGCTGGCAGCGGGCACTGTGCAGCTTCCTCCTCACCGCAGCCTCAGTGCTGGGTGAGGGGGTGCAACACAGCAAAAGGGGGGGCCCCAAAGAAAGGGCTCGGCCCACGTGCAAGGAAGAAGCGAGGGTTCTCGGAGGTAGAGAAGACCAAGAGATGTCTAGGGAAAGGTAACTGGTAATGAAGAGAAGGGGAGTGCAGAGTACTTACCCCACCCCTCTTCTGCTAAATAGCAGCAACAAAATAAAATACAAGGAAACTTTATTTTTCAGTTTTACCAAGGTTTTGCTGTTTTTTGTTTTTGTGTTGGTTTTTTTTTTTGTTTGTGTCTTCAAGCTGCTTATTAGTGGACAAGTCCGGTCAGTTTTTGTATTAAAAAGGATCTTCATGGAGGTAGCTTTGTCTCTGTCTTGGCTTTTGCTTGGTCTTGCCTGCACACTCATCTCAGTAAACAAACTCAAAATAAAATTAGAAACAAAAAACTGGAATTCCAGGCAGAGGCAGCAAGCAAGGCAGCCAGGTTCTCCGTGTAACAGACATGGCGCTGCGGCCTCCAGTCACTATGTACAGAGTCCATCATACATCCCCCTCTCTCCTAAGCACACTCCTTGCTCCAACGGGCTGGCTGCAGCAGCAGGAGTTTCCTTCTCCTCCCAGAGACCTGTGCAGCAGCTTCCACAGAGTGAAACAGCACCCAGTCAGGAATGTCAGGCAGAGGGGTAGAGTGTGAAGGGGTAGGGTGGGGGGGTCACTTCAGCTTGGCCGAAAGGTCAACAGCACTGGCCAGGGACTCACTGCTGCTGGGCCACCTGCAGGGTGAGAGAAGATGGGGTCTGAGCCCATGCCTCGGCAGTGGACCCCAGGTTACCAGTGGTGTGTTTCCCCACACGGCCCCCACTCCCCCCAGGTAACACTGCTTACTGACCAGGGAGGGTACGTACTTGTTGGGGAGGGGGCGGCGGAGGGGGCTCACTGCTGCGGTTGGCCAGCCGGCTGAGGATGTTTCGCTCAGACATCTGGAGGCGCACTGCCACAGGTGGGATACGGGCAATGGTGGCAGGCAAGCGAGTCACATCTGCCTTCATGTCACTCAGAAGCTCCTCCAGCTGCTTCAGAACTGGAAGAGAAAGGGACATCTGTTCAGAGGGGAAAGGGACACCCCTGCGGGGAGAAGGCCAGAGGAGACAGCGATGCTGAACACCTGTCCCACCCTCGTTTAACACACTGTGTTACCTTTGTGCAGCACAGCATTGGCTGGTTTATTCCCAGCCATCGACTCCTTCGATAGGTGCTGGTGGCTCTCGGCCAGGCATTCCACCTCTGCAAAACGCGTGTTCAGAGCCATAGATGGATGAGATGGGTCTTCCGACATGTTCAGATAGGCAGCTCGCCGCAACTGCTCCTCGATCACCAGTGCTTGCTCCAGGAGCTGCAAGATGGGGCAGGAACGAGAAAAAGTCTTTCAGCAGTTGCCTGAAAAGCAGCCTGTTTGCACCCCCAGTCTCTCCTGATCCAGCTCTCCACTGCACCACAAGGTGAGATTCTGCAGCCGAAACTCCTTTCACCAGCTTCTGTTTATACTGAGTAGAGCCTAATAAGCCCCAAACAATTAAAGAGTTCCATTAAGCTAGGCCAGGTACACAAGAAAACCCGGCTACATCTAGTTTAATACAAGACTACCATAAATCCTCTAGGATTCTCATTCCTCCTCAGATTCCTTTTAAAGACCAAGTTGTTTGCTATTTTACTCTTTCTTTATGGAGCAAAGGGTACAGAGCTTTCTCTTTGAACCTGAGTGAGAAGTAGCCCATGCTACTTTACAGGAAGAGCCTAAAAACAACTGTTGTGCACATCAGGGACATGATGTCAGGAGAAATCAATCTGTACCCTGTTAGTGCAGAACTGATCAGCCAGACTACATTGAATTAATGTTTTGCCCCAAGACTGAGAACTACGTGGCCTTTATTTGCATTGGTCTTAAATCACTTCCACAACTAAGCTATGGTCACTCCCAAATAGGGCAAGGCAGAGGCTGAAGGCAACCCCTTCACTGATCCATACAGTGTTTCCAAGTTCTGCTTAGGCACACTGGGTGGGTTGTAGCACACCAAGCAGAAGCTGTGACGGAAACAGCCATTGGAACCTTAAGCCTCCTGCATACCAGTTGTTCAATAAACATTCACTGAGAGTGCACTGAACCGAGTTCCCCAATACCATGTCTAGAGTAAAGGGAGCTCCTATCATGGAGCTACTGCATGATCCTGAGAGATGCTGCTTATTTCCCACCCTCCCCACCCCCCAAAATGAAAGGGGTTGCAGAAGCCTTCACTTTCTTAGAAGAAACTCAGAACAGCAAGGTCTTGCTCTTAGAGAGCCAGCTGGTTGAAAGGCACTTACCACACTGTCAAGAAATCCTTACCTTAAATCTCCTTGCCAAGAACTTATTCTTTATTTCCAGGAAGTTACCCCTGTTCATCTCACCCTTGAAGGGCTCATTGAGGATGGCGTAACGTGGATCATTCTGAATATCCTGCCAACGGGCATAGCCATGACTGAGATGGGATGAGCTCAGGCAAACAAAGGCAGTGAGAACAAGGGAATACACAGCCCAGGCAGACACGTTCTCAGGGGGGTGGGGAAAGGGGGCACAGAGAGGGGAAGGAGCCAAGGAAAAGGAATGAGAACTATGTCCTGCTAAGTCTTAACTATGCTGGCAGGAAACTCTTCCTCCCACCATCACTTTCACTCTTGTGAAAGAGGATAAAGCACTCTCTGGCTTCATGTACTCCAGTCAGACCCAGGATGGTCACCTTTGCAGTGACAGTTTATGTACAAGGGGAGAGAACTGGTCAGTGAGGGTAAGGATACTTGATAATCCCAGCAAGGAGCCAATAGTCATGACGCCGATGCCAGATCTCATAGGTCTTTTTTGTGACAGTCGCAGCCCGCTCTTCATTCTGCCACAGGGAGTGTAGTTCTGGAAAAGCAAGAGACCAGAACAGTTAAAAGCCATTTCACAAAGAGGGGCTTATAAGCAAGTCCAAGCATATCAAGGCCTCTCATACCAGTGAAACCACCATCTGCTATGTTGAACATGAAACGCTGCTTTACTGCCTTCTTGTGCCTTTCATCTACTGACTCTTTCAGCATCTCTCCATTCTGCAGCATCACCAGATCTCTCTTATCATCATCCTTTTTCTCATCTGTATGTACAGGAAATTATTAGAAAGAACATGGCAGATACCACAGCAAGTTGGGCCACAAGGAATCCTTGCAGGAAAGGGTTAAGGAAGAGAATGGAATTATGATGACTCACCTTTCTCATCCAGAGTGATTATAGGAGGTTCAGGGGGATTCTCAATGGGTGCTCTGTCTTCCACTTTCTCCACATCAGCTGCAGGAGAGAAAGGGAACATGAGATGCAGGGGAACATGACAAATCCCAAGGTTTTGTTCTTCAGCCTGTGAAACCCAATACTGCTCCCTAACTCCTTGTTCAAAGTCCTGGAATGCCCCACTGATTGTCTGTATTTACATCCATTTCTTTGGGGGGGGGGGGGGGGCAGGGGTTATTGTTATTGCTGTTCAAGGTATTAAACAATCTCCCTCGAGATACCTTTGCTTTCTACTTCCATTGGCTCATCTGGTCTTTCCTTCACCTCCAATTCTTCTACTTTTTTTTCATCTGCTTCTGTGGGGTTCACCGGGGATTTTGCTTCCTGTGGTGGCGTCTCCACAGGCTGGGCACACTGCTGAGGGTAGAAGTCAATGAGAAGCAAGGTAAAGCAGTGCATGGCAACAGAAGACAGTCGCAGCAGTTTGGAAAGCAAAGATGCACAAAACTGTCAGGCCAATTCTGAGGACTCTGGGAATTATCTTTAAATACCATTCCAAAAGCTGACCTCTGTCTCAGCAGCTGAATGACACAGAAGAGGGGGCAGAAGTACAGACATGTGCAGTTGCATGAGGCAAACAAGCAACCCAACACTCACCTCCATAGGAACCTCTGTTTCAGTGGCAGAGGCACTGAGCTCTTTCTCTGGTTCAGATGTGTCTCCTTGCTCCTTAGCACTGGCTCCTTCTTCTACTTTTACTCCTTCTTCTGTGTATTCACCACCCCAGAGAAGCACAGCAGACAAAAGAAGAGAAACCATCAGTAAAGTCTTCCCCTCACTGTTACCAAGCACACATCATCTTTGTTCCCAGTGATTAGGCCCATCAAAACTGGACCAACATCACTCAAGATGCACCCCCCTGCCATTCCTGCCCCCTACAAATGCTGGGCTTCTCTTCTCACGGATGTCAGCTCATCCAAGGGAAGCTCCTGTCCTCTCTTGCCTTTAAGGGCTTGCACATGTCTCTGGCAGACCTCCTAACACGAGAGGTAAGTTGATCTGTGTCCGCCCCCAGACCCCACCACCACAGCTCCGGTGAGGGGAACAGCCAGGATGAGGTCAGGACGCAGGACTGCGCAAGAGGGGAACTCTCACCAGGTGGAGGAACAGGGGCAGGCGTATTTGGCTGCGTATCCCCTGGTGTTGAAGGAGTTGGAGTTTTGGGAGAGGGTGAGCTTGGCTGTGAAAGTTTTTTGTTCTCCTCTATCTCTGCCAGTTCTGGCATACTCCAACGGCCATTCACATGCTCAAATTCCTGCACCTGCATGACAGGGAGAGAAAGACATATCACTGGAAGAGTCACACAAAGCTCATCCTCAAATCAGAAGAGACAGACAACTCAGCACACAACAAAAATAGGTGTGAAAGGAGAGTTAACTCACTAGCTCAGGACCCCAGTGACTCTACAAGTTGTGTGGAGAGCAAAGGCTACATTGCTCTGCTAGGCACCTACCTTTTTGCGTATAAGTGACATGACCCCAATGCGAGTAAGGACATGCTGTCGGGAAAGACCTTCCCGTGGGACCCCATCTGCAAAGGTCTCTGCACCATCAGCTCCAGGTTCACATAAATGGCGCATGAACAGTGAGACATAGGCCCTGGAGCAGTTAAGAGACAAGCAATTAGACTATAAACCAGTTTAGCTGCAGACGTTCATTATCAGACCCCTTCCAACACATTGTGGAAATCACCCCAAGACTCCTAACCCACATTAACAGAAGTTCTGGGGTTCCAGGCTTAAGGAGAGAATTCAAGGGAAACTCTCCTGACAGAATTACTACACACATAAAGGACACGCAGCTGACTCGGAGTCTTGAGCCAGAAACAACCACAAGCCCAAAAAAGATTCCAGGAGAGTATTCATTACATGCATACGTGGTCATGCTACTCCTCTAAAAGCATTTGCTTTTGGTGACTGATGAGTCAAGTCCAAGAAAGAACTAGGAACAACCCCTTAGTCTCTCCCAGCTTATACTTCATTCCCCCCCAAAGAATCACCTAATACATGAGGAAAATGCAGTCTCTAAGGAAAGGGCAGAAAAGGCCCAATTCTTATTCTTCCCCCAAAAGGGACTAGACATTGCCAGTCTTCCATCCCTGCCTAAGGCAGACTCACTTGAACTCTTTCTCTGACTTGCCACGGAGGTCCCGAACAAGCCACTGAGTGGTGAAGGCATCCTGAGGTGGCATTCCATAGCGCATGATAGCATTGAGGAAGGCTTTCCGCTGGCGGGCATTGAAACCCAAGACCTAGAATGGAGAAGACAGACAGATATGTCAAGAGCCATACAGAAGCAGCTAGGATGCAAAGGCCTACCCTGGTACCACTTACCTCAATGTTCCCTCCCACACGGGCAAGTAAGGGAGGCAGAGGCTTATCCTTATCATTTCTCAGGCCTTTGCGGCTAGGCCGACGAGCTGCTGAAGAGAGAAATGCAGCTAAGGAGGAGAGACAATGTACAACATATTGTTGTGTGAATATTTCCCTTGCAGAACAGCACCACAAAGTGTACAAATCACCCAAATCAAGTCCCAGCTGTTCCCACACTCAGAGAAAGTGACCCAGGAACTCTGGCTTCACCAGAACTTACCTTCAGACCTCTCATCAAAGTCCTCGTCTCCTTCTTCAGAAGCAACTGAATAGTCTGATTGATTATCTGACTGGTCATCCTGCCAGTCTGAAAGAAAAACAGCACGTGAGCCTGAGACGCTACTCCGTTACTTCCCAGCAACGTATACTTACACCCATTTTTCCCTCAGATTCCTGTGGATTTGTACCTCTATCCTCCTGTGAGCCATCATTGTAGTTAACTTGCTTGCGAATACGTTTGCCCTTGCCCAGATTCCTGGCCAGATCCTCCTGCTGCTGTTCATAATGGTGACGTAGCAGTTTCTCCCAGTAGTCGGGATCCACTGACTCCTCCTGCTTAATGATCTCCCGTTCAACCTCCTCCTCCTCCTGCCAGATAGGTAACAAATTTAGAGCCCTACACTCCAAGTCCCAACCTGTCTGAGCAGATATATGCCTGCTTGCCCTTAAAAGCATCTGAGTTCAATTTGCTTAATTAATCCTACATCATTCAGCAGAAGATACTAACTGACATCTACCTCATACTCACCCCCATCTCCTCTTCACGAACCACATACTGGGCCACCTTGAAGGAGCTGAGGTACTCATTCATGCCCTGAAGTTCTGTATCTTCTGTTTCATCCTGGTTACGATCCAACAGACGCTCAATTGCTTTGTCATCATAGTGGATGACACTGCTGTCCTCACCTTCTTTGTTATCCCCTGAGGAAAGAGCACAGGCACAGTTGCTGTGTGGATCTCAAGGGACTAAGAAAGGGAATGCCATCCTAGACCTCTCTGTAGAGCTATAGTCAGCACTGTGCCTACGGTCGCTTGCTAAAAAAGGAGCCAGACCTCCCCACCTCCTTCAGTTCTACTCCCAGGCACTCACCCCCCTCAGTAGCCTCATCCTTGAAGAGCTCTTCAGTGCCAAATTTGAGAATGTCATCAAGTTCCTGTTTGGACATGGAGCCTGTCTTGGAGCCCAGCCCTGGTCTCACTACCAGATGAGTTAACATCATTTTCTTCTTGGCCACCTGAGTGATACGCTCCTCCACTGAGGCCCTTGTCACAAAGCGGTATATCATCACTTTCTTGTTCTGTCCAATTCTGTGTGCACGACTGAAGGCCTAGAAAAGAGATGTGCTCAGAACAGTCTAGAGCTACACAAGTAGCAGTCTGATACACCCCACCTACACCTCCAGAAGTTTCCCATCTGCCTTCACGTAGGCTCTTAACATTAGTGAAGGCTGGGCCCTGGAAGAACCTCCACTATGTCACTTCCCATCTCTACCCATCCTCACTGCTCTAATTTTGTATTTCTAGAGGGGAAGTCTCATATTCCTTCACTCCTCCTGATTATTTCATTTCCCCCTCTTCCTCAGGATTACTCCATAGTGAGTGGTCTCATTCAGACTCACCTGGATATCATTGTGGGGGTTCCAGTCTGAATCATAGATAATCACAGTATCTGCTGTGGCCAAGTTAATACCAAGACCCCCAGCTCGAGTCGAAAGCAGAAAGCAGAACTGCTGAGCACCAGGAGCTTAGATAAAAGGAGACAAACAGAAGTCATCAAGGGAGAGCGTATTACTCAAACAAGGATTTGTATCTGACACACATCACCTTAGGGGGAATCACTACTAATTTAGATTCCAGGAGAGTAATGGAAGACCTGGGCCACATCAACCCCATGTCAACCGCTAAGCACATACAAGGCAACAGTTTTCATTTCGCAAAGAAAGTAAGAGACTCTGTACCATTGAAGCGATCAATAGCCTCCTGACGCATGTTCCCTGTGATTCCTCCATCAATCCGCTCATATTTGTACCCTTCATGTTCCAGAAAGTCTTCTAGAAGGTCCAACATTTTAGTCATCTGCATATTGGAAAAACATGACCACAGAAGAGTGAGGGACAAGGGGTTACAAGATCAACAGGCTCCTTTCTCAGGAAAAGAATTCCCAGCCTTAAGGTTTTTCCCCATATACCTGAGAGAATATGAGCACCCTGTGACCTCCTTCCTTAAGGTTCTTTAACATCTTCTGGAGCAGCAACAGCTTTCCAGAGGCTCGAATAAGAGCACTACCATCATACATGCCATTTGGCATTTTTGGAGCTTCCTGAGAGGGATAAAAAAAAAAAAAGAAAAGGAAGTAAGGGGTGAGGGAAGAAAACAGCTGAAGGGATGTAGGCTTGGCCTAGGTCCCTAGCTGTGTTTATCAGATGCCGACTTGCATCTGGTCATTTAGCTTGGCACAACCATTTATGTGTAGCACTACTTACATGAAACATCAGTGCTACCCCTCCACCTCTTCTCTTGAAATTTGAGTCCCAGATGCCCTCTTTCTTATTGACCTAGTCCCTATTCTTACTGTCTTTATCATCTTGCACAAGTCACAAGATAGCTCCTACCTGTCATACAAAGATACTGGAAAAGGAAATGCCTTCCAGCATGTTGGGTCTACATGAAGACAGGATAAAAAAACCCACAGAAGCAGAAAGAGGAAGGGAACTCCTCCATGGTTCACTAGGGAGCTAACTGGCTCCCTGATAACAGCCAGTAGGGAATTTGTTTATACAGAATAAGTGACTAGACGTACCATAGCAGCCACAGGAAAGAGGTAGGGGTGGTTACAGCACTTCTTCAGATCCATAACAACATTGAGCAAGGAGACTTGGTTACCACCACCCCGTGCATTCAGTGCCTCAAAGTTTCTTGTCAAAATGTATTTATAGTATTTCCTGAAAAGAAAAAAAACCAGCAACTCAGACACCCCCCCATGAGAATGACTAACATACTGTCTTGCTAAACTCTGCACAGCTCCTGGCATTACCTGCCAGCTACCTAGGCTCTGCCAGTGGCATTCACTATCTCTTTATCCCTTACATCAGAGAACAGGATTAGTCCCCTCTCTGCTGTAATGGCAGCAGGAAGTCTTCCTCCTATCCACTGTGTAGAAAGCCCTATAGTGAGGATGAGGCTGTTGCAGCATCCTCTTTGAAAGATTAGAACAGAGCAACAGTAGTTCAACAGCAGGTGCTCTCTTCATCCTCACACTCACTTCTGCATGGGGCTCAACTCCACTCTAACTATGAGTTCAGTCTTAGATGGCATATTCTTGAAAACATCAGCTTTGAGACGCCTCAGCATGTGTGGGCCCAGCATGTCGTGCAACTTCTTGATCTGATCTTCCTTGGCAATATCTGCAAACTCTTCTAGGAAGCCCTCCAAGTTACTGCGGAGAAACAGACACTCAGCAAAAGCCACAAAAGAAAAAGAGCAAAAATATGAGGAAAGGGGTAGGAGTGACAAGACAGGCAGGCTGACTTGCACTGCAAGACATACTGGAATCTCTCTGGCGTCAGGAAGTTCAGCAGATGAAACAGTTCTTCCAGGTTGTTCTGTAGGGGAGTTCCTGTAAGCAGCAGCTTGTGCTGGAGCGAGTAACCATTCAGCACACGGAAGAACTAGGAAGTACAGAGCAGGGAAGAAATGGTGGGGGAAAACAAAACACAAACCTGTCAAAGGCTTATTAAGTCATAGGCGTACAAAAAAAATTTCTGCTAGAAAAAAGTTAACACCAAGCTAGGGTTCAATTTAGATCACATCAGCTCTTTGGACAAGAGCTCCAAGTGGTTCACATTCCAGTCAGGGTCACTAGACTGATCTCATTTGGATCACTGCTCTGCATAGCTAAAACATGACTGCAGCAAATCCTACAAGCTGTCAGGTGCTGGTAGGTTTCTTTTGTTCTTTTAAGTTACAAGCTCTTTCAGACCACCAATCATTTCCAGACTGCTATACTAGGTACTACTTCTTGCTAAATTAGCGTTCCACATTCTTACAACTACTCTGCCTTGAGAATTCTAGAAATAGCTAAGTCACTCTTCCTATTCATATCAATCCTGGCAGTGTTCCAGAGCTCTGAACAAGCAGAGGAGAAAAAGAGCTAAGGGTTTGCCAATGTGTCTTTAAGGTAATTTGCGCTGGTTTTCACAACAATGAATTCCAGACAGAGGTAGTGAGCAGTTAAAGTAGTGAGCTGAAGAAAAGTGTACCATGTTCACCAGCACAAATTGTCAATAAAGCAGAAGTTTATTTACGAGGTTGGCCATTTCTTTGCTTATTTTACACTTAGTATGATACAAGGTCAAACTTAATCGAAGTAGCTTGTACTAGATGGCAAACAAAAATAAACCCACAAAGAAAACACCACACCACTTATGTTTTGGTTATCACACCAGAAGGATCCTTTTAGTGGCCTCCACAGGAGTTTATCTTTCTACATAGTTATAGTCAAAAACCAATACTCATTTTGGAATCAAATATGGAAGTTACCAATTATATCTGCAAAACTTTGGTAGATAACCACAATCTGTCAAGAAGCATCTGACCTCTCTTGCAGCCAAACACCTAAAGCTGTCCTTACAGGACAGGAAGTTGCTCTAGAAAAAAGTAGCTTTAATGGTCTTGGTGGATAACCAATTGTAACTATTAGTTATAGTGTAATCTTGAGCATTCATATCCCCTTTCAATTAATGAACATTACTAGTAAGCATTCATCACTACTTCCAATAATTTCAATGCTAAGCATAAGATGGCATCCAGTCTTCAGTGCCTACAATAAAAAAAAAGATTGGAAACTGGACTGAATGTCTCTGAAAGATGCCTCATGCCAAGATCCAAAAAGCTAAGGCCATTTAAACAAAAAAAAAAAGAGAAATCAAAGAGGCAATTGTCTTACACAGCCTCCCAAGAACCTATAAATCCAGATTTCCAATAACAATTGTTTTTAACATACTAAGCACTAGAACGCAGCTGAAGACAAATCAATACCAGAATTACGGCACAAGGGCTTAGGGAGGGGCTGAATTAAGAAAGTACAGTCAAGTCTACTGAATTCAAACAAGCTTAGTTAAGGTGCAGCCTCATATAAAAGCAACTATATGGCTTTCGGCATCTACCCAGGCATTTTTGAGCACTTCTGCCCACCTCTCCCATTTCTATAACATCTAATTAAGTTCTGCTACAAACCTAGATGAATGCAGAGTGCAAGCCTACTCTGGAAGCAGGATAACTGTGCTCATGCAGCTTGTTTTATGCTCAGTATGGTAAACCTTTCCAGAACAGAGGTGATGCAGATATACGATCTGCTTTCAGAGAAGCCAGTTAGTATTTGAGAGCAACAATGATACCCAGGTTTTTCTGTTTTCCAGTGTACACCAATTGCCTATTCACCCAGAAAACAAGCTGTTTTAACCAGCAGTATGTATACAAGTGAATTTGTTGCCAGTGATAATATCCAAACTAAGGCTGTTGAATCTTTTTTTTTTAAATAACAGATCAAATTTACTATCGAACAAATGACTAAGAATTGGCAAACTTATATGTGCTTAGAAGCAACTACCTAATCTGCTGAACACACTCTGCCCACTCCCCCCTGCAACATATGCCATGCTTATAAACCACCTAGGCTTCTCTGTACCTTAGACTGATTGTTCTTCAGTCTGTGAGCTTCATCCACAATGAGACAGGCCCAGTCAATAGAGCCTAGTATGGCCATGTCAATTGTGATCAGTTCATAGGAGGTGAGAAGCACGTGGAACTTCACAGCAGCCTCCTTCTGCAAGGGAAAAGGATGAACATGGTAATGGGATAGGGGAATGCCCCAGGGCAGAGTAGATGCTGTGTTTCTCCTTCAAGTTATTCTGGTGAACCCTGGTCAAACAGCACATCAAAACTTTTCACGCCCCCAGTTTCCTGCTGCAAGATTCAAAATACTACCCAAACCATTCTAGCCTTCTAATCCCCTACTCCTAACGCATATAAGTCTCCTCAACCCCCTCAGTACCTGCTGCTACTTCTAGACAGTTGCCAAATATTCTAACAGAAGTTTAACAAATAAGCAGTGAATAGAAGCACATTAGGAAAATGAGATTTGGAGAAGAGTGGCTCATCAAGAAGCTGAGACTTATCCTTTTAAGTAGTTTATCATGAAACTTTACATTACTCTTAGTACTTAATGCAGTTCAATTTCAAGGGAAGCAAAGGAGTCCCGTCTACCTCTGCCACTGAAAAAGCTGCCATCTTGCTTTTACTAGGCAGACTGAAGTTCTACAAAAAACTAGCCACCTACATCAGGCTCTTTCTCCCTGTCTGGGCACAGAATGCAATTTCTAAGTCATCTAGGTATGGCTTCACTGTCAGCCAGTTCCTTAGAAAGATGAAAGAGTTCATACTTTTCTGTATGTTTGTCTTTTACATACAGTGGCAATTGACTTAAATCTGTAGAAGTGATGCACAACTTCAGAGATTAAGTAGAAGAGAGGGACTTGGCTACAGTCAGTATTACCTTAGTCAACTCTCTTTTCCCAGTACTGAATTAGTTCAGACTAGTAGGAGTGTTTAAACAGTCTACAGCAGGAGTCTAAACGCCCACTATTCATCCTTTTGCATCTATTTCCCCTTGAAAACTACAAGTATAATCAGTTCCCAGGGACATCAGAGTATCTTAACCTCAGCTGCTGAAAGCCAGTCTAGTGCATCTCTTCTTCCAGTTCAGGCTTGTGTTACAGCACTTCCATACCTTCATTCTGGATGCTTTTTTGCCTCCACGTATGGCATTATCCTCAAAAGTGAACTCATTCTCACGGATGATGGCCCGGCTGTCTTTGTCCCCAACGTAGGTCACTACATACATATCTGGGGCCCACATCTCAAATTCTCGTTCCCAGTTGATGATTGTGGACAGCGGGGCACTCACCAAGAAGGGACCCTTTGAGTGGCCCTGCAAACAGTCAGTAGGGGCATTAGATGAATGCAACCACTAACACAGGCAGAATCTCCTTGACTAGCGATCTCCCAACTCTCACCTCTTTGTATAAGGAATATAGGAACACAGCTGTCTGCACAGTCTTTCCCAGACCCATTTCATCGGCCAAGATTGTATCTGTGCCCTGGGCCCAAGAGAAGCGCAGCCAGTTCAGTCCTTCCAGTTGGTAGGGATGCAAGGTTCCCCCTGTTACATCGAGGTACTCCGGTTGCCGGTCATATTTCACTGTTGGCTACAATGGAAAGAAGGAAGAACTAAGATCCTTTACCTTAGCTGGACAGCTACCAAGACTCCTTTCCCAGTCACCCATATATTCCCTAGTACAGATGAGACTTCACAGATTACAGCCAGACTAGCACCAGACAAAAATCCCAAACAGCCAAAGGTATCCACCAAAAAGCTTTTTTTTTTTTTTTAAAACCCTTTCACCAAGAGCCAGCCAGTGTCTCACCCAATGGACAAGGTGGGCCTTTGTCTAAAGGCTCTATAACCCATTCGTTCAATCTGCAGTTTCCTATTTACCTGCCTCCATCCCCAGAATAAGCAGCTATATCAGATGGCTCTTAAGCAATAAACAGTAACTTACATCTACTGTGGGAGTCTCAGGGGGCCTCTCCAGTTTCCGCATCTTCACTTTCTTTAACTTCTTACCAGGCCTGCCCTCTTCTCCTCTCATCAGCTCCCTATGCAGATACAGTCCCAAGAACGTGCAAGTTTAACAGCTTTTTGTAACGGATCGAAGGGAAAACTATTGCAAAGAATAGGAGGGCGATCACCCAACTCAAACAGGCTCAAGAAAACAGGGCTGGAACCTTCATGTACTGGTGGAGAGACACAAGGTCCCCACACAAAGGAATAAGGAGTCAGCAGCAAGATGATGCTTCTTGGCTACCTCCATATATTAATCCAGCCAGTGCAAGGGACTGACATACTCCAGTATCTTCTCTTGAGGAAAGGGAAAGGAACACAACTCCTAGATACTGCTCTTACCTGTGATTCCAGTAGGCCTGCTTGTAGAGGTCATAATCTTGGATATCCACATCTTCGCTTTCCCAGGATGCCTGGTCATAGGGTAGATCTCTCCATTTAATCAAATAGTGGACATTCCCCTTCTTATCCACACTGCAGAATAAACCAGAAAGTCTTAAGCACAGTGAAATGACTGTATCCACCCAATCCACACAAATGGGAAAGGAGGAAAGGATCCCGTAATGAAGCAACAGAAACAGAAGAACAATGTTTGTCATACCAACAAAAGAACTCCCACCATTTCCCCGTCATATTGCAGTCCAGCTCATCCACTCTCCCGTAGCCCTGCTTAAGGTCTTTGTTGAAAAATCCTCTTTGCTACCTTCCCTACCTATGATTAAGGATCCTGTGGATCATCATCCACTCAGGCTTGATCCCATATCGATAGAAGCGCTCCTCCATCTCAGCATATTTGGGGTCCTTGTTTTTCCTCTTTCGACTTTTCTCTTCTTCCCCTCCAAAGTCCCCTGAGGGTGGCTCATCCATATCATTTTTGCGTTGGTAGTTACGAAACATGACCTGGCAGTGCAGCTCCAGCTGGAGTCAGGACAGAAGCAGTTAGTAGGCGTGTTCCCCCCAACTATGCAAAGTATCTCCTCTCAACTATCCACCCTTACATCATGCTTAGAGTCCTCCACTCACCTGCAACTCTGACACCCAAGAGCAGTGCCAGTAGGACATGCCCTGCCATTTGACAAAGAACTGCCGTTCAGGCCGACCCTCCAGGGGCTTAGGGGGAGGAGCATTAGGGTCTGCATCAGGTGGACGTGGTGGTGGGGGGCCAACTGGGGGCTGACCCCATTTCCAAATCAAGATCTTCTGCACCTTTCCTTTCAAAGCTGGGCACTGAAAAGTTAAACAGAGCTTGTTACATCAGAGCATACGTACTGTAACACAGAAGCACTGAGTAGAAACATACAGAGCCACAGTTCTCTTCCTTGATTATAGCTTTAGTGTGCAGATAGAATTTGCTTTTTGGACTTCGAAGTTTGCATCCTCTTATCTCCAGCATGTCTTTGAGCTTTCTCCAGTTTTTCTTCTTTTCTAGGACTGACAAAGCCCCAAATGAATTCAGTATCTCAATTCATTTGTCTCCCCAGGGCCACACCAATTCAGAAATCCTACATGAAATACAGAAATTGCTAGGCTTGATGACTCCAGTAGCTATCCAACCACAACTCCAATGAAAGTTTGTACAGAAAATATTTTGCTGTAGAGCTATCATCCCAGCACAGGTATATGTCCTGAAGCAGCCTTTTTGTTCACCATCTTAAGAGTCCTCATTGCCTAATGAAAGTGCCTAACACCATTTACAATACTTCAAGAACTTTCTGGAAAAGTGTGACATTTCTCCCAACCATCTATTAAGAAAGAGCTTGCAGTGCAAAAAACCAGTTTGGCTCAGCGTCAGTTTAAAATATTTTTTTAAGCACTGAATTTGCTTGCACTTGTTCTTCTGCTTCTACATACATGCAGAATCCCAGAAAATTGAGCCTTGACATCCTGAACCCAAAAATGCCCAACAACTCTGCCCATGAGCAAAGCTCTTGAGACTCAATGGCTGTAACCCTGTCCTTCCTGCCATCTGGAGAAAGCAGCCAATTGACAAGGCACAATCCAGCCATCAGAAAGCCAGGCCTTGATATTTTACAAAACAAGGGGACAGAACCTTTGGAGGACTAAGCATTTCCAGGAAAACATAAGGATCCAAAGGGATTAGATCGATCACCTCTTGTAGCAATAAAAAAATGGTACTAGCAGAAACTCACAGTGCAACGAGGACACAGCCACTCTCCATTGGGAATCTCTGGCAATGGGGGATTCAGACAGTGGATGTGGTAGGATGAGGGACAGGCATCACAGCACAACAGCTCTCCTCCATCCTTGCAGACTCTACAGAACTCCATATGGTGGTCATCCTCTTCCTCAGCATCCCCCACAACATCCTCCAGGATTTCCTCACCTTCAGAGTTATCCTCCTTTGCTTCCCACTGAATACCCTCTTTTTCCTATAAGAGAGGGAAATCAGAAAACCAAAGTGTCACATTTCCAATTGTTTTATTACTGCAGAAAAGCAGCCCCAAGTCACTTGACATCCCTCTCCGTGATTTCCTTCAGAGTTTGGGCGAACCCGGTACTCACACAGTGTGGGCAGCTCCATTTGCCCTCTGGGGCTTTCTCCATGTCTGGATCCAGGCAAACCATGTGGTAGGCACGAGGGCAGGTATCACACAGTATAATTTCTCCTCCCTGCTGGCACACCTCACAGTAGTCCTGGTGATCAGTCTCATAGCCATCCACAGCCACAGTGGAGTCCTCCTCACCTGCAGAGGGTGGTGAGGAGTTACAGCAGTACAAGCCACAGGTACAGGCTTCCAACAGCCAGGGAGGGTACTCTCCCAGCAGCCTACATAGTAATATAGAGATCCAGCATCCAAAACTCTTGCTCCATCTATGCAAGTAAACAGGGCAGGGAGCAAGAGCTGGAACAGGAAGAAAACAAGCCCCTCGGTGCCTCCTCCCACCCATGAAATTAAAGGTGTAGTTAAGGCCAGAAAAGCTCAGCACTGTGTCTGTTACCCTACCGAGGTGAGAAAACTCCTGAAAACCTTTTCCTTGTTAAAAATAACATCAGGTTCTTCCTTCATGAACAACTCTTGCCCCTCAAGTACACTGTTAAAGATCCAGATTCTGCACAGATGTTCCTCTAATCTCTCTACACACTTAGCTGTGCTTCTGTCTCCAACTGGCAGCAAGCATCAATACCTTTCTTTTTCTTTTTCCCAGCTTTGAGTTTTTTGCGACTGCGGCTACTACGGCTTGTAGATCCATCTGAAACAGAGTAGCTGTTGATGCTGGCATCATCAAAGTCTGACTCCACATCCAGATCATCATCTTCACTCTGAAGTAGGTAAGAAAAAAAGCTATGCTACTCAGGCACACACTCCAGGGGCAGCAATCAGACGTGCATCCCAGCGTTTCTAGCGCATCATCACCTCCTCCTCAGAAGGTCAAGGAAGGAACATCACTCACCGATGATCTTTTACGCTTGGAACCAAATCCTCCCAGTTTGATTTTCAAAGGTGCCACCTTCTTAGTTTTAGGTTTCTTGATATCGGGAATACGGGGACTGGCCTTTGGCTTCCGCCTGGCATTGGGTCCTGGGAACAGAGGAGCCTGTGAGTCAGAAGGACTACTGGTCTGACACCATTCACCCTCTACCATACTGCTAGACTCTTCATCTCACCTTTGCCCTCCTTTGTCTTGGCTTTCCTGAGCGGCACATCTACAGGGGGCTGCGGCAGGACAGCATCCACATTTGTCACCATACTCTCCACTACTGCAACAGCAGCAGCTGCAGCAGCTGCCACAGATGCACCTGAACTTCCCTTGAAGGGGTTGTTTGTGCTAAACTCCCTCCATTTGGCTCCCAGCACCATCATCATCTTCGACACTGCTATTTTAGGGTTCTTCGCTGCAATAAGTGGCCTGCATAAAGTTAAGGAAGGAAGAGTTACCAAACCACCCTGAAATCTAGATCATTATTCCTCCCTGCTGCCACCCCCATTAGCACCTTTATCTCAAACTACATTCCTTTCCAATCTCTGATCTCAACAGCCAATGAATCTCTCCCACTCCCATCCTTCACTCTGCATAGAGGATGCAAATGCCCAGGGGCTTGGAAAGCGAAATGGAATTCAGCACACTAGGGAAGAAAGGGGACTGGGCATGAGGACTTCTATCATCTCAATCACCCAAAACAAAAATGATGTGGACCAATTATTTTACTGTTGCTTCAGTTTTTGCTCTAGATAGGACACTAGTGTCTGTAATGTGCCTTGAGGTTCCAAAAACAAGGAACCTAGTTCTTGTCCTGTGTTTTTTTTTCCCCACCAGAGTCCTTCCAAGTGTAGGCTTGCAGTTCACCTGACAAACTGGCTGAATGCTTTGTAGTTGGTGAGAGTGCGGTAATCCTCCTCTGTGAAGATATGATCAATATCCTCCATGCCCCAATCTTCCAGGAGCTGAGCAGATGACTTGGGCTCCTGTGCAAAGAGAATTGCAGCAATTCTGAGAAAAAGGTCTAGTTCTGTGGAGCACGGATCACCCAATGGGTCAGGACTGGGGGATTTCCCCTACCCCCATCCACCTATCACTGCCATAGGACACAACCTCAATACAACATCAGTGGAGGTGGGAAAAGTCTTTGAATTCAATACACCTTCTAGGCACGTTTAAAGCAGAAGAGGGGAAGGTATGCGAGGTGGGGAAATGTTCAAGTCAAGCAGGTCTAGTGGAGAAAGAACAGCCCCAACCCCATGTGCCATCATAACTGGAGAGCACAATGATCTCCAAAATCAGATAACATGGGAACAAGGAGCTAGCAGTCAGCCAGCAGAGTAGCTTCTCACCTTTGAGTCATCATCTTCTTCCTCTTCTTCCTCCTCCTCCTTGCGCTTGGCTTTGTTTTTCTTTTCCTTCTTGGGCCCTAGTTTCTTCTTTTTCTTCTTTCCAGGAGTGTAGTCACTGCCCTCACTGTCAGAGCGTAGAACCTCCTCTTCTTCCTCCACAAACTCATTCCCCTCACCAGAGCTGTCCCCCAGCTGGGGAGGGAGGGAGAGAGAAGATCAGGCAGCTGTGAGAAAATACCCTGGATAAGCACTAAACAACACATTCTCCCCAGACTCTAGAGGGTTCATACAAAGGATTGCTGCCATAGGCTAACAACA
This sequence comes from Gorsachius magnificus, assembly GCA_034008185.1. Classification (NCBI taxonomy): domain Eukaryota; kingdom Metazoa; phylum Chordata; class Aves; order Pelecaniformes; family Ardeidae; genus Gorsachius; species Gorsachius magnificus. Next base: position 132,070,385 of record CM067081.1, read on the forward strand.
ACAGCAAGTACCCTCACCCCACGTATGGATATTTTAGAGCATGACCTTAGGCATCCTTTGCCTTACCTCCTTCTTCTGACGCTTGCTGAGCTTGGGCACTTTGGGTTCTTTTAGTTTCTTGGGCTTCTTCTTCTTTTTGATTTTGGGGGTGTCAGCCTCTGACAGAAGCTCTTCTTCTGGCTCTTCTTCAGGCTCTGGAGAGGAAGAGACACGCCTCATTCAAACCCCACCTGTGTGCTACAGCATAGCCCACTTATCAGAGATCACTCAGCTTGTGTACTTCTTGCTACATACTTACAAAGCTAGAAGTGTTTACAACTGCTTACTGTTACTGTTCACAACAGATACTAGGTAATCATAGCCTAAGTTACCACTGCACATGGCTTTCCCCCTTCCTCCAACACCACCTATTTGCACAATATTCCTTCTCCAAGCAGAGCTGCACTTAGATCTTGGGGACCAGAAGTTTTCCATAACCCAATGAGAAGAGGAAAGAGCATAGAATAGATGGCTACATCTAGAGGAGACAGAACGGTGAATACATTTGAGAACCTGACTAGGATACCATTTCAGTCCATGGGTCTCCAGGAAAGAAACCCACAGCTACCTAGCCCCTGGAGCAGTACAGAGCGTCCTACAGCTGCATGCAAAATACAGACTAGTAAGCCACTGCTTGTCCACCTCCATAGGAAAGTTGTTACTCAGCAACTCTGTTCCGATCCAGATTTGACACAAGCTTTCCCCCAACCCCTTCCCCCCACGCCAACAGCTAGCCAGCTCACCGCCTGGCTAGAGTAACACATGCCAGCTCACCACCACCACCCCACGCTCCCTTCTGTGCCCCCCTTCTCTGCCTACCCCCCGCCCGAGGGGCAGGGGCAGCCAGGCACCCCCCCCCCCCCCCCCCCTTTCCCCCAAGGGAAAATGGCCTCCTGACCACAGAAGCTGGGCACAGTGGAGGAAGCCACAGGTCAGAGGAGCTACCGCAGCCAGGAGTGAAGTGGCAAAGGTTGAGCTCTCAGAACCTGGGTTCCCACACCTGGCCCCTGCCATATTGCCAACCGATGGATATCTCTTCACTTCCATGGCCCCGCAACACCAGGTCCTTCAGGGATCCCACCTTTTCTTCTCCCCCAGGTTCCGATTTAGAGCCTCTAGTGTGCCATCCTTTCCAATTTATTACCTAAAGCTCTCCAGTTTGCAGGTATTTTAACAGCTTTTCTTCACCAAGACTTTCCTTTACAAGGCTTACTGGCAGTCCCCTTCTACCTAATATTTCAGAGGTGCTGGAAAACCCTAGAGTCAAAGCTTAAGAAAAAACGCCGAACAAGCAAAAAACCAAAAACCCCACAGCACCATTTCCCCCCCTCCAGTTGCAACATTTCTCTTATATGACAATAAAACACTGCAGCACCAGTTAGTAGGAAAACCCAAACTCCTCTTACAATCCAGCACATCAGGCTATACATTGTTGCTTTTCACAAGGAAGCAGAGAATCTGGATGTAAGTCCACAGAGCAAGTCAACCACAACAGCAGCAACAACAAAAAACCCAAAACAGAAGAGTACCCAGGGCTCTAACTCAAGTCTTGTGTTGATGGTGAGGATGCAAACATGAGGGAAAAGGCAAGGTACAAAGACTACAAGAAAAGCAAAGGTGAGCAAGCAGCACAGAGCGAGAGCCACAAGAAACCTCAATAACTGGGTGTGGTGATGAAGGAAAGTGGGTCACGCAACAGCCCAGGGCAGTTTGCTCTGGACGTCAGCCGGTCTGAGTTCCCAGATGAAGGAAAGCCAGGCACCCTGCCCTTTCATGTGCCACCCCCCCTTCCCCCTCCCCATTCATGAAATCTGAAACTCTCAGGCATTTTGGTACCCAGTCAGAATGGGACAATCTGCCTCCACCCCTTACACCTCCCCAGAGCATGGCCCCACAACCTGCAATGGCTTGGAACAAAGTCAGCTCCACCTGACACAAAGCCGTGAGCCTTGCACTTTAAAGTAACCCTAGGACTCGGACATCAAAATCAAAAGCATATGCGTGACTCATAATAAAAGAAAATGACATTCCCCAGCACATCATATATTTCACTTATTCAGCCCGAGACCAGCACTACCCCCATTTCACATGCATGCCCTGCAGGCTCACCATACCTGGATGCTGGGGGATAGCGTTGTTCAACAGGATCTCCATCTCGTCATCGTCACTGCCTCCTGAGCACGGTGACGGAGATCCAATGCCCGATGCCATGTCCTCCAAACTGGGGGAGGCCTGGGCTTAAGCAGGGTGTCGTCTCCTCACCAGTCAAGCCAGTACTTCATTGCAAAGAAAGAGAGAAAGTTATAGCAGACCCAAACTCTGTTTTCCCAAGCAATAGTGCTACCAAGAGGATCCGTGAGAAAGCTTAGACAGCAACTTTACTGGATTTAGAGCCTATGGATAATAGAAACACTGGCAGCAAGCATCAGCTTAGAGTTGCAATGAAGCAGGCTCTGAAGACACTAGATATTAAACTGAGTCAGCAACTCATCTCCGGTGAGGAAGCCAAAACAGCTGTCCTACAGGAAAATTCTCCCGTCCTCCGCAGCCAGGTGCCCTCGGTTATTTCTGCCTTGGGCTGGGAGAAGGTGGCGAGGCAGGGAAGGCAGCTGGGCTTCCAGAGGAGATCTCGGGCCAGCCGGGACGCTGTCAGCGAGCGGCGGCAGGGAGCAGGCGGTCCGCGCGGGGCCCGGTACGGCGGACAGCGGCAGAACTGTCGCTACCGGCAGTCCCCAACTCGCCCGCCCAAACTTGGCGCGCCGGCCCCGGGCTGACACCGCCGCGGCCGGAGAGGCAGGCCAGCGTCGCTCTCCGCCGCCGCCGGCCCCACACAAAGGCAGGGGCAGGCTCGGCGGCGCCGGCAGCCCCGCTCCGCTGCCCGCCGCACCCGCGCCCCCGCCCGGAGCGGGGCTGCGCGGCGCAGGGCGGGGGCGGCGGGAGGGGGGGCAGCGTCTCGGCAGGGCACGGTCTCCCGGGCGGGGGCGCGGGGCGGGGCCGGGGAAGTCCGGCTCGCATGCGGCGAGGGGCCGCCTCTCCCCAGGGACAGGCGCCGGGGCGGGGGCCGAGCGGCGGCCGGGGCTGCGGGGACCGGCGGGGCGGCCACTTTCCGGCGCGATGTCGGGTGGGGGGGGGGGGGGGGGGGAACCGTCCTGCGGCCGCCCGGGCAGGGGGACGGCGCGGCCCCGGGGAGAAGCTGCGGCCGGGGGCCGACGGGGCGCCCAGCGAAGAGGGGCGCCCGCCGGCAGGGACACCCCAAGAGGCGGCGAAAGGCCGTGCCCGCCCTCGTCCCCGCCCGTCTCCTCACCCGGCTCCGGACCCCAGCTCGTCTCTCACCACCACCACCCCACCACCACCGCCGCCGCCGCCGCTGCTGCTGCTGAAGGGAAAATGGCTCCGACCCCGGCACCGCCTCTTAAAGGGGAAAAAACCCGGCCAGGCCCCGCCCCGCTCCCGCCTCCATCCCATAATATGCCCCGGGACCCCGGCACCGCCCCCACCCCCCCCCGCCCCGAGAAACATCCCATAATACTCCCCACGCTCGCACCCCTTCGCTCCGGCATCCCATAATACTCGTCCCCCCCCGCCCGGGACCCCGCGCCGGGGCAGGGCGCCCCCCGCGGCGCGGCCCCTCGCCCGCACGCGCGCTGCCCGGCCTGCCATCCCATAATAGGCACGTCCCCCCTCCGGGGAGCGGGGGGGCACGGCAGTAACCCCCAGAACATCCCATAATAGTCACACCTCGGGCGCACATCCCATAATAGTCACCCCCTTCCCCCCGCCTAGGCAGGCATCCCATAATAGTCGCCGGGAGCCACCGTCCAGCCAGGCATCCCATAATACCCGCGGCCGCCCGCCCCGCAGCCCCGCGGGGCTCCGCTGCACCGCCGCACCCCCCCTCCCCGCTCCCCCCAGCCCACCCCGGCGGCCGCCCCGCCCCGCCCCGCCCGCCCCGCCCGCCCCACCTGCCGGCCGCCCCGGGGCCCTGCCCGCCGCCCGGCCCCCGGCCCTCTGCGCCGCCGTCAAGGTCCCGGGGCACGGGGCCAGCCACGCAGCCCGGAGCGCTCTGGCATCGCCCGGCCCCTGCGCGCCGCCCGCCCGCTGACACAGGCCCCGGGCGGCCCGCAGCGGGCACCACCCTCCCCCGGCCGGAGCCCCCAGCTTGGGGCCGAGCGCCCGGCTTGCTCCCCTTCCACATCCCACGCCCCCGAAGGGACGTGCAGCCTCTACGGCACGTTGTTGCCTTCATGCCCACACCGGGCTGGGGCCCGCGACGCCCCGTCCCTGCGCGCTGCCCAGGCACCCGCAGGGCTCCGCCAAGGCTGTCTGTCCCCGGCCCGCGACACCCCACAGCGCAGGCACCGCCAGCACCAGCGTGTCTGTGTGGGGAGCCCGCGGCGACTTCCGTTGCCTCCCCACCGCACGGGCGGGCCTGCAACCCAAGGCCTCCTCCTCTCCCGGCTGCTGGTACCCACGGAACTATCCATACCCCAGGGAACTATCCGAACCCCAGGGATACGCAGGCACGCCACTCCCTGCTGCGGCCCCTCGCCGGGACACTCATCATGGCTTTACAGGGGCGTGACAGGCCGCAGGTATAAACACACCCCAGCTATGCACGTGCAACTGTATCATCAATTTCCCATTAAACAAAATCACATCCCATAATACTGCCTATTCCACCTTTAGCATCTTTGTAACGCTACGAATCCCAACAAAGAGGCACAGCCCTGTCCGTCTCTCCCAGTAAACGCGTGGGTGTCGACGACTGCCCTCGCCCCTCCTCAAACAGACACCTCCACTGTCCTGCGCCTGGCAGTGCCCCGCGCGCATTTTGTCCCGCTGCGGTGAAACGCCCCGGCACGCGAATGGAGCACTTACTGTTACGGACTGCAACAGGTCGTTACAGATCCTGTAACACGATCCGTGCTTCATCTGCCAAACCACGCCAAAAATACGTCCACGCGCGCACCGGGCAGGCAGCTACCCCATACCACCCCCGCATCACCTCTGCCACATGCTGGAGTATCTCGGACCATCGGCAAACTCTCCCCTACCTGCACGTGCAGCCCCCCACCACCCTCCTCTTCGCACCAGCGCCTCTCTGCCGAGATACCAGCAAGCTCTGCCACCTCGTCCGCGTGCCCGTCACCGCCGCGTGCTCCAGTGCGGCCCCGCAACGCGACATACGTGTGCAGCCGCTCCGTGCCCCTCCTGCGCACATCCTTCCTGCCTTGCCAGCACGGACTACACCATACGTCCCGAAACGCTGTTGCGTTACTCACCTTCTTGCACCTACAGAAATGCCACTAACACCCCAGCCAGCTGCGGTACATGCACGCGCGCCAGCCCTGTCCGTATGCCTTTGCCTGAAGGACAATGACGCTATCGTTCATCTCAGCTCCAGGGAGGAATAGGGGTAGGAAAGAGCCACGCTACTCTTCCAGGGATGCTATCCGTCCCCCGCATGGATCAAGTGCAACAGAATATCCAGCGCTACGGAAACGTACGGACAACGCCACCGCCAAACTCACGCAGGCCCCCGCAGGACTTCCCATTCCCTCTTTTGTGCACTGACAGCCATAATCCTCTCTAACGGGAGCCGGGTGGACAGCCACGCCAAATTCCCATGCTGAGCTGCCTGGCCCCAACCAGCGGCTGCCGGACTCAGCGTGTACCTTTTTCTTCCGGTGGCTGGGTGGCATGGCGAGTAGGGAGTTAGTTACGGGGGCTGTCCCTATGGGTGCTCCCCGACGCTCTTGCCGGCAGGGTTATGATCAGGAGAGGGCTGTTCGCTACCGGCCAGGCAACGTGTACCCCAGGGGCCTCGGTCAGTAGAGCGCCAAGCGTCCCAGTGAGCCACTGCTTCCCCGAAATCATTCTCTGTACGACACCCAAACGCATTTTTATCGTGACTGCCCCGAAGGTTCCCCACCGCAGCTCCAACACGTTTTTCTTCGTAACTTGAAGTTTCTCAGTCAGCAGAAGCCTTAACTTTCACTCTAAAAAAACCCCACGCAGGACGTCAGTGATGATGATGAAGGTGCTTTCAGTGGGTGTGAGGGCCAAGTAAATTAAATGGGTTTAAAAAAATGAGACTTCTAAATGTTTTCCTCTGACGATAACACTGTGAGATAGATTTCCAGTGGCTTGGCCGCTTCAAGCCTGGAAGTTGCCCTACCTCATTGTGGTTTGACCGCTTACCTGGTTTAAGTGAACCTGCTGAGTTCATAGCACTCGGCTTGGAAACAATTACAGCGCAACCTGTGTAAAATAACCTTCCCTACCTGCTGATGGGTGCCAATGCCCCTAACAACCCCCCAGCGCACATCCATTGCAGAAGACACCTGCAACATCCCCTCACTTTGGTGCTGCGCCCCTGTTAGGGAAACCCAAATTAACCAGAGGACCCTCCACACACCCCTGCCCAGCTCTGCTTCCGAGGACAGCTGGGCAAAGCAGGCTCTGTGCCCCCACACCAACGTGCTGGCGTGGCCTCTAAATGATTTCCATAGTTTTGCGCGTGGTCTGAGTCACTTGGGGTTCAGGCCTGGGCCTTGGGCAGCCAGGGGAGAGTCCTGCCCCACCTTCCCCCATGTTGCGGGGCAGCCTCCCCTGCCCAGGCTGTTATCAGGCCCTCGGCCCTGTCTCGGTTTCGCTTTCCACAGAGGCATGCTTCTCCAAGGTAACAAGAAGAGCAAAAAGCATGACGTTGTTTCACCCTGGTACTCATTTGGTGTTTTCACTCGGGCATGAATGGAGGCCAGGAACCTCCATCCCCGGATATTTTGGGGCAGCCCGTTGTGGGAGGCAAGGGCAGGGGAGAAAGGGCTCCAGAGCATTTTTGGGAAGAAGGGAGACTTTCCAGGCTAGCGTGAACCGTTGGTACGTAGGACACAGATAACAGACTGTAAGCATGACCTGCAGGTGCTGCAGACGTGATCTTAGAGGTCAGTTTGTGGTCTCTCAGGTTGTGTCCAGTAACGAAGCAGAGGTGTTAATGGGTTTAGATGCTGTACGTTGTGATGCCGACTCTGCGTTGCTTTGTTTGGCTTCTGGGATACAGGCGTACTTCTGTTTTACTCTTAATTTTTGCTGTTCCTCTGACTGAGGGTTGCTTCTAGCCCGACTGTACTATTGGTTTTTGTCAGGCTACATACAACTAGTAATGTGAAAAAACAGCTTTCAGCATCTGTGTAAAACTGGTATCATCTGATGCATCCGTAAGTGGGACATGGTTCCTCAAAGGCTGCGGGTACTTTGACCTGGTTTTGACCTTCTGTAGCTCATGCGAATGCACTGACCCCTTGGGCTTTCTGTTCGGCAGCCCTCTGGGCTCTCCTGACCGAGCTGATGCTTGCTACGATACTGAGCTGAGGTCTCGCAGCTTCTGCCAAGCAACCTTGAAGTTCTCGGGATCCCCGAGGAGTCTCGCCTTTTGTCTTTCTTTGGGAAGGCAGAGAATTTTGCCCTAGACCATTTTGAGAGGGGAGGGGTATCAAACTCCCAGATAAGTAACTTTTAAGAAACTGGCACGAACTTTCACCCAATATTCGGTTATTGTCCCAGAGTCTGTGTCTCTTCAACCCCCTTCTCCACCATTTTAAACTACCTTGTGAGAATCCCCCAGCACAAGCCAAAGCCATCGTCCCGAATTCTGCAAGTCTTCCTCAACAAGCTCTTTCTTCTGCCTGAGATACTCTTCTCCACTTCCCGATTTCTGCAAAGTCTCCATGGCAAGCAAAGGAAATCTAAATGATCCACTTTCATTGTTGCTTGCTTCATCGTGCCCCCCATCCCCATTCTGTTTTGTGGTTGTGGTTGTTTTTTCACGGAGAAGCATGAGCTTATTTGTTTGGCACAATGGAAGTATCTTTGCTTTGGTGTCAGGCATGGAGGAAAACGACACAAGAAATAGTCTCCTCGTCTTGTGGAGAAGAGACCACATCAGGTCCAAGAAGCTGCTCCTGCAGCAAACAAATGCCCCTGGAAGGAGAGGCGCAGAGAGGCTTGGACACAGAGAATTGGGGAGTATGCAACCCAAGTAAGATCAAGATCCACTGAGCAGACAACGTGTGCTTCTTTTTTGAGAACAACCTGTGGTGTCAACAGAGGACCCAGCCCCTCTAACAGCCACCCAGGTGAGGACTGCCCGCATGCCAGCATGACTCTGCATCTACTTCCCGTCAGAAGAACGGCAGCTCAGACTTCGCTCTGCGCTCGTCATGAGCCTCCTCTCCTCTTCTGCCAGGAGAAGGAGGGGGCAGGGTGAATGGTGAGGCTGTGCAGCCAGAGCCACACCACATCAGCCAGGCGTGCAGGGTACATGAGGCAGGGCCAGCAGCGGAGAGCTGAGGCAGGGGGAGCGGGGGAGAGATAGAGAAGATTGGGGATTGCTCAGCTCCTGTAAATCTGAACTGTTGATCTCTATCTCTGTATGCTTTGCTAGTTTGCTTGCTTTAAAAAACATTACAGCCATACTCGGTACTGACACCTATAGCTAAGGTTACTTGATATTTTCCATCACAAGTCTGCCTTCGGTTACTCAGAAATTTGCCAGACATCAGCCATTCAGATTTGAATTTTCCATGTTTATCTTCACCTTTTTTTTTTTTTTCCCTGAAGATGGAGGCGCTTAGTAAAATATAAGAAACAAATTTATTTTGCAATTGTAAAAATTTGACTTTGCAACATTACCTGTCTTTTAACATAGAATTTGATATATAATGAACAATGAAAGCTGGAAGCAATACCCAAAAGTTAAGGATGCTTATTAGTTACCGGTTTTAGGTTTCCATTTCCCTGAAGTGACTTAGATAGATGCCCTGCTCCCCTCTACATGAAACAAATAGTTGGATCCAGTCAGAGGAAGAAGCAAGCATGGCCTCACAGGGACTGCAGTAATGGCCTACTGGTTCGAGCTGCCTGGATTGCAATTCCATGATACCTATTTTTGCATCCTGGGTGCGTGCTGGCAAAAAAAATCACTAACACTGAAACACATCTCCTCTTGAGCTCAGTTAGCAGAAATACTGAAAGAACAGGCTGGGACAGAATTCTCCTTCATCTCCTACCTCCAGCTGCATCTGGGAGAGACGTTTCCAGCACTGCAGCCAGCAACAACTGTGCTACAGGGAACAGTGCAAATAAGCCTAGGGGTTATATACCCCATTTGACTGGCTGTGAACCCCACTGCTGCTGAACAGAGCTGAGGACTCAGGTTTGCTTGAGAAGAGAAAGGATGTGCGAGACTCACATCTCAGTGGCAATGCCTCCTAAGCCACCTTCAGCTCAAAACCAGCCAGAGGTTTCCAAAGCTGCTAGAGCCACGAGTGCCTGCAGGAGGTTTTCTCATGTCCCATAACAGGCAACAACCAGCCAGGTAACTTCAGGGCTGTGCCCTCCGTGCAGAAACTAATGATCATGTACCAGGTCCTGCTCTGGGATGAACTACTCAGGGACAGGTCTTGCCTTGTTCCATGCACGTGCACATTTCTTGGAAGTTGCCAGCTCCTAGCTTTGTGACACTTGGACTTACACGGCAAGTTTTTTCTTAAAAAAAAACCAAAACAAACATTGCAAGACCAACTTTGAAGCGCCTTTCTTATTGCGAGTCATTGGGATGTTCTGGAGCCAGAGTTTGAAGGGCTGGGGGTTTTTTTTCCCCCTTCTTCAACTGGGAAGGTGATCGAATTTGCTTTGAGAGCAAGCAGAAGCCTGCAGACTACTGAAGGCAGGATCACCCAACAGCAGCCTCACCATCCTGTGGACCCAACTGAGGATTTCTACAAAACCCCGTGTGAAGTTGGCAGCCATGGCCCCCACCGCGTTTTTGTCTCTCCCTGTGCCCGGTGTGTCCCCGCATTTGCATCCTCCTGCCGTCCGCCCGCCGTCCCTCCCTCCCTTCAGGGCTGCGGGGCGAAGGCCCCCAGCAGCCCTCCCGGGCAGCCCCACCCTGCCGAGCCGGCCGCATCCCATAATAGTTCGCAACGGCGAGTCCATCCCATAATAGCCACCCACGGGAAATGCTCCATAGCAACCACCCCCCCACCCCACCCCCATCCCCACGCCGTGGAGCAGCCATCCCATAATAACCTGCCGGCTTTATTGGTTATGACTGCTGAGAAGCAGGGGAGGGGGGAGCCGGTGCGAGCGAGGGGCCCCCGGGGCTGGCGGGGCGGGGGGGCAGCAGCACGAGGCCCCGGGCGAGCGGCGGGACGGGGGGCAGCGGGGCCTCGGAGCGGGGCGCGGGGGTGTCCCGGCCGGCACCGCCAGGAAGCCCGGCCGCAGCCGTAACCTCCCCGCTCGCCCCGGGCTGCACCGGCATCCCATAATAACTCCCCCCCTCCCCCCGCTCTGCCCGCCGCATCCCATAATATTTCGCAGGGAGGCAGCCCGCCGTAGGTACAGAGGCATCCCATAATAGTCGTCGGGTCACACGCGCTGGGAATGGTGCCATCCCATAATACGCCTCTCTCGCCCCTCACGCCGGCTGCAGGGGCCCTGCCCCCCCCCCCCCCCGGGCCTCGCCATCCCATAATAGTCGCGGCTGAGGCCTGACCCCGTGGGCCGCTGCCGCCGCCCGGCCGGGCTCCCCGCCGGCCCCCGCACCCCCTCCGCCCCCCGCTCCCCCCCGCCCCGCTTCGCCGCGCCCCGGCCCGGCCTGGCCTCGCCGCCCAGCTCTGGGCTGGCTTCACCCGTGCCTGGCGGGCGAGCGGCCCTGCCTGCACCCCCTCCACCCCGGCTCTCCGGGGCTGCCTGCCTCGGCCCACGCCCTCCCCGAGCCCTCGTCCTGGGCGCCCCCAGCTTGCACTGGGCTCCTCGGCCCGGTGCCTTCCCCGCTCAGCCCCGGCATCCGCTGCCCCAGCCCAGGCGCTGCCCGCACACCCCGGCCACCCGCCTGTCAGCAGAACAGCACGGAACCGGAGTGAGGGAGCGGAGTGACTGCCCCGTCGTGCCGCTGTACGGCAAGGGCGACGCCTGGCCTGGACAGAGCCCGTGGGGCCCGGGGCTGCACTGGCACGGCCTGCATGACCACCAAGCCCTGGCCTAGTTTGCCGGGTGCCATGCTGCTGTCCGGAAGGCCTCCCGCTCCTCACCCACGGCCACTGCGTTTTGTTCGGCTCGCAGAAAGCTTTGCTGTCCACGCGCATCTGCATTATCGCCCATCTGCTGTGGGAGATAACTCCCTCATCTCGCCCTCCACTCACACCAGCGTATTTTACTTCTGAAGACGGTTTTCACTCTTGTCTTTGGGTTTTGCTTTCAGTCCCTTCGCTGCTTCTGTGTGTCTGTTGTATTTAATGTTCGTCACGGGCTCATGGTAGTGTTTCCAAGCTGCTCAGTGGGCTTACCGGACACACTACCCATCCTTACGGCGACGGCTCAGCACCTGCAACTTTTACTTATTGTTACAGCCAGCAAAAGTGTCCCAACATCTAAGGGAGGAATAGAAAGCGTAAACCCCCCCGTCAGTTCCCGCCCCCTGAATGGGGGCTCCAAAATTAGGCTTTGCCGATGAAAAGTATCTGGGCAGGTTGGGAAACAGAAACAGGTTGTAGCGACGTAGCGAGGTGTTTCCTTGGTGTCAAGGAAATCAGTCAGATCCCTGCAGAACGCACGCGGGGATGAGGTTTTAGAGCGGCAGCAGCAAGTTCGGACACCGCTGTGAGGAAAGGCGGGAAGGATTCTGTTTTCCCCAGCGAGAAACCCACTGCTTCAGCGGGAAGGCTCTCCACCCGGCCTCATCCCTGTGAAACCGCAGAAGGGCTCTGCTGGGAGCACGCCTACGGTGCCGGTCACCCTCGCTGGCACTACTGGCGAGGTGTGGTCCCTTTGTCTGGTGGCTTTCCGGCGGCGGATGCAGGAGCCCCCGTTGCAAACTCCGTGTTTTAGAGGGAGTCCCCCTGTGGCAGATCTGTTAGCAGAAGCGTCTGCAGGGAGAGCGCAAGGCGGCGGGAGGATGCCGCCTGCGAAGCGCCGTGTGTTTTCTTCTGCCTGCCGCGCATTTTGTTCGCGGATGATCTTTTGGCATCAGTTAGAAACAAGCAAGCAAGCGAATGCACGCAGCACTCCACAGTCTTGGAGGAGCTCTGGACACGGAGCCTGGAAGCACCGAGTCCTCTTGGCAATCCTTCCCGCTCGCTGTTTCTCACGTTTCCGTGCACTTGGGCACCCGCTAAGTAGGGTCTCTGACCTGCGTCCTCGGGAAGACCACGCTCTTCTTCTTTCACACAGAAGGTGACTGAAGGGCCAAACGAGGTCATGTCAGGCTGAGCAAACGCTGAGCCTCCGTTTGCAACGTACGGTGTGTACCGTGCCACCCGCACGTGGCGTGTTTCGATCAGTGTTACGGCTCTTCAGTAAAGCATTGAGAATGCCGAACGCCGAGGAGGAGCTTCAACTGCTCCAAGCCCGGCGTTCATCGCACGGATCTGTGGTTTGGGCACACACTCACTTAGTGGAGATCCGTCGCAGAGCAGGTGCTCCTGTCCCCTGCGTGTCCCCTACTGACCTACTGCAGTGGAAGCCGCTCCTCTCAGCTCTGGCGACAGAGCAGAAGGTGTGCATGCTTGCTGCCTGCCCCAGCGCCAAGTCCAGCACTTCACAGCATGACAGCTGCAGGAGGAGGTCTGAGCTAAGGGAGCTGCTCCCACCTCAGCGGCCGTGCTAAGACCCCACTGGGGCATCCTGCTTTTCAGGCCCTGCCGGCAGCCAAGTTTCCTCCTCTCCCCTGCACGCCCTCCTTCCTCTCCTCCCGTCCCCCCCAGCCCCCACGGCAGGTCCTGTGCCGTGCAGCCTTCCCCCTCTTTCACCTTTCACAGAGAAAGAGGGAAACTGCCACAGCCGGGCTGCTGCCCCCAGGAGCAGGGGCCGTATTTCTGCAGGGGCCGTAGCTGCTGCTCAGCGCCTGCGCCCTGCGGGCAGGCACGGGAGGGGCATTGGCGTCCCGGGCAGCCAGCCACGCCAGCCCGCGGGCTCTCAGTTTGGTTGCACGAAGCCAATAGGTGCCTCGTCCTGTAAGAACTCACCGAATTTAATTATACCACTTCAAAATGTTCCATCTTAGGAGAGGCTCGAACATGTCCACAGTAGCGGTTTTTAGAGGTGTAACAAGACTGGTTTTAAATGGAGCGACTGAAAAACAACATTATGAAAAACTCCAGGTTTTGCCCTTCTCTCTTTCTAAAGAAATATTGGAGGCTTTGCGCGTAAAGTGGCCGTTCCCAGCCATCAGGCTGCCTCTCTCCATCTGCCTCGCAATTCAAAGCTTCCGAGAAGGCACGATCGACGGCAAAGCAAGTGCCGTTGTCTTCCTGCCCTATTCCGAAGTCGCTGAGGGGCAGCGATGTGCCTGGCCCCGGAGCGGCAAGTTCAAACTGCAGGTGAGCTGAGGAGAAAGTTAATCAGCAGAGCTGGAATTAGACTGTCTGGGCATTCCTGCCATAAGCCATTCCGTTGCTTGTAACTTTTACCATCGGGGCTGAAGTTTTCCCTTCCGGCTGTCTGCCTATAATCTGACTTCTTAAATTTTTTTTTTTTTTTTCTTTTTAGCTATGGCTGCAGCCTGAACATTTAATCTACTCAGGGGAAAAAAAGCAACAGAGAAAAACATTTTGGTTTAGACAGTTAACGTCTACGTTAAAAAGAACAGCCCTTTACTACAAACAACTCCAGCCTGGCTGTTTCGGAGGAGGAAGTCTATGAAGGAGAGTTGTCCTTGCGTCAGAGGAGGAAGTCTATGAAGGAGAGTTGTCCTTGCGTCAGAGCTACACTGCTCACTATCCCCCAAAAAATCCATGCAAAGCCTTGGAAAAAAAGAAAAAAACTGGTTCACATAGGCTCTGTAGGGACACTTAACACTTTAACCGTGCAGTTCTTCAGAGATCTTCCTTTGCTGACCACTGCCTCCCAAAGGTGGGATAAGCGTATGCGCACGTCCCAGGGCTGCGGGGGAAAGCCACCCATCTTCTGCAGCCACCGCCCTGCCTGCGCTGCCAGAGTGAGCACCCGGTCGCTGCTGACTGACTGCTCCGGGTCCAGACAGGGTGAAGGAGGAGCAGGTGCGTGCGAGGAGGACAGCAAGTCCCTCAGGGAAGGGAAGCCCAGAGGACAGATGAGGGCAAGGAGCAGCCTAACGATACTGGAACTGGTGTGGGGGTTAAGACAGAAGGAGTTCCTGGAAAACAAAGGGGTGGAAAAGGGAGAAAAGAACTTTGACGGGCTGAGTAACACGACTAGGTTGAACATCAGAGTACACGGGGTTAAAAAAACTCAAGACTGATAGCTGTAGTAGAAGCAGGGCCTAGAGAGAGGGAAGACTAGGGCAAGTTGGACAAGCAAGCCAGTCTTAGGAGCTGTGGAGAAAGCAGGAGTAAGGAGCCAGCATAATGAGGAGAAAAGGGGAGCTAAAAGTGGTGCGAAGGGTATAACCCCACCAGACCTGGGGATAGGAAAGAACAAGCTGTGACAGACTCATTGAGGAGCCAAAGAGCAGGAAGAGCACTCGGATAATGGAGCAAAGAGATTTGAGGCAGAAGGGTGGGCAAGGAGCTGGCCAAGCAAGCACCAGTGCCTGTCCTGTTCTAGGGGCATAAGCAAACCCTCAGGTTCCTGCATCTCATCATTCCCGAGTCACAATTCAGGAATGCTGGCAGCGCTGCTACCATGAAGCACTAAAGGAGAGAAGGAAAAAGAAGGGAGAGTAAGATGGAGGGGATTCTACCACAGCTTTTGAGCTGCCATTCTCCACATGAAAAAACACAAATGAGTTACTCCTAAAAAAGATCTGCCTCCTTCACCAGCTGATAAATGACATCCTGAGACCATCTTCTGGGCCACAGAGCTTCCCTCCTGGTCCCCACGTCCTCATCCCTTTCCAGACTCCTTGGTAATGTCACAGAGACTGAACCAAAGGAATGAAGACTTGTCTGTTTTAAAGTCTTTGGTTAACAAATCCTACATTGGTTTTTTTTTGGGGGGGTGGCATGGGGCGGAGAGGGAGAGTTAGCAGACCAGACAGAAAACCCTTTATGTAAAAAAGGGTGAGGTGCTCCCAAGGTCTGTGCTGTGCCTCTTCCTAAATCCTACATGCTCTGCCCAGTTTCCCCTTACAATTACCATACCTGCCATCTACACTGGCTTACTGCCCAGGCTGTAAGGGGTTTCACCAAAACTGCTGATGGGCCAGGTGGCTGGGATGCTGGAGCTGGATGGGGTCCATCGAAAATCTGTTGAGGGTTGTGATTCTTCTTTACCCATCCTCTTCAAAAACTGTGGTGCTGGGAAAGGCTGAGAGTGGCTGAGCCCTACAAGCTGTGCCATTCCCAGACATGTTTCTCCCTCTACACCACCAGCTGGTATGTTTGCTTAGTGCAGCACCCAGACTTGAAGCAGAAACAAGGATGCCATTAAGAAACCCCCTAGAGCTGCACATAGGAGCAATGTCAGATGTTAAAGCTGGTCTTCATGTTTTTGTGGTACCATCTTCTTTAGAACAATTCTGCCTTCAACAGCCAGCCAAACTCCACCAGCCAGCCAAAACAAGGATATTGCACCTTACCAACAAAGTTTCCGGTTTACCCTGCAGTAGTTGCACATAGAGCCAAGTGGAATCTCTCTGTAATTTGCCCACTTTTATGGATGCTCAGGTTTTTCTTTTTTTTCTTTCTTCCCTGCTTCCCCCCTTCCCCTGCCCCTGAGAAGCTGTGGGAGCAGCAGTAAGAAAGAGATGATGACTTTTCTTGACCATTTCTCCCTTCAAAATTATAGCCTGGGCATTACTCCCTAAGCTATTTGGGGAAGGAAACGAAGATGGATTTGATGCAGGTTTGGTGCAGGACAAGAAGTATCAACTGGCACTCATGAGCTACATGAGATCGGGAAGCTGTAAGCTCCGAGTGGATGCAGGTTCAGACACAAGCAAAGCCCCATCTCAGATTCCAAAAGCATCCATCACCGTGGCACGACCCCAAAGAGCTGAGACAAAAGACTGTTCTGAACATTTTCCCTGGCACCCAAGCATAGACACACAGTGCTATGAAGATCCTGTTTTCTTGGTAGGGTCACCCATGCTGTCAGCATCTCCAAATGTTCCAGTAAGTCTCAAGAGCTTTTCCTGTTCCTTTCAGGCTTTGTTGCAGTGCAGTGTCTGACATCTCACAGGCAGCCCTGGCAATCTGGAACATGAAGCAGGACAACTGCCCCTCAGCTGCTAACAGAAACTCTGCATGGGGAAGAGCTGTATGTCAGACTCTGAGACACCCACCCACCACCCCGCTCAGCCTGACAGGCAGGAAAAGCGGTACAAAGCTCACCTGGATCAAACTGTCAGCCCTAAGGAGGTTATTTCTCAGGACCACTAACACCATCTCCGTGCTAAACCCAAGTCAGTAGGAAGCACTTTTTTTTTTTTAAAATTATTTTTTAAATTGGTGAAGGCTACCTCCTAGAGGGCTCCAGAAGTCAACCCAAAGACAGAAATAGAAGTGGTGAAAAAGGCAGGCACAATCAGCTTCATCCCGTGTTTTGGTGTCCCTGGGAGGTTGCTCTCCCAGCTGAATTATGTTTTTGGTGCCAAGTGCCTCAGGTTTTTGGAAGAGAATAGTTTTTCTTCGTACTTTCAGGCTGCATGTCTAGAAAATGACATGAGGAAGGACAGCATGGAGGGAACAGGGTAGCACAGGGTCAGGTCTGAAGAAAGCAAACCAGAGAATTGTATGTATGACAGGGCCCTCCCAGGCTTCAAAAACAGCTCACGTGATGAGCCTGGCCGTTTTCCCTTTGAAGCATCGATGTCACCCTGCCTGTGGCAATGATCTGCTTACCAGACTGACGATATATCGCTACTGGCAGTTACTCTGAAACAGCTGAAGTCAATAAATACCATTTCCAAATTACGTAGCCAGAGAATTTTCCTATTGCTTCTCCTATATTTAATTCTTCCTTGTCCAGTAAGTCACGGTGTCTCACCCACTGGGCTTTCCTTTCCCTCACCATTAGAAAGTACAAAGTGCAGAATGACAGAATGACCCATGTCACCTTGTGCCTGTCCTACCTTTTTACTTTCTAAACTTCTCATTCATATTACCTCTGAACTAAGATGGCATTTTCCCACTGATTATAGCCGTGGGCTCTTTGATTAGGTAGTAAACATTGTGCAACCGACCACCAGATCTCACCGGTATTTTTCTGTCACACTGTTTCTTCCCAACTGATTCCCTCCTCTGGAGGCAGGTCCTTTTGGAGTACCACACCTGAGTGTTGGTGGTTCAGGTTATGCTCTGATGGGCCAATAAGGCAACCAGGTCACCAAGACAAACTCCAGTTCCCAGCCCAACAACAAGTGCCTTGCCACCCGCCGCAACGCACCCCACAACCAAGCCAGCACTGGCAGTGCTGATCCTCCCCTGCTTACGAATTGTCACCGATAATTTTGGCGAGTGCTAACGAGGCATGCTTAACTACGGCTGCAGGAATCTCCCGCGCATCTTGCAGATTCAGGCCTCTCACTGCACCCAGATTCGCGTCTCCCACAGCATCGTCCCCTGCCCCCACCGCCCCCCTGGCTTGGCAGCCTGCCGGGCACACTGCGATGCTTTCAGCGGCTGCACAGCAGGGACTGCTGTCCCTAAGCTGTAGCAGCATGTTTCCCCAACACTTCCTTTTTTTTAACCTCCCTGTCCCCTCTGAATAGGCCATAACCAGGGACTCGAGCACTGCAATCATGCAAATTGTCCCACCAGGTTTTTTGTAATGCTAATTATATCAAATGCATGCTCATCAATGAGAACGTCTAATCCCCCTTGCTCATTATCTAGATGTCGCACACTGATACCAGAAGCATCTCAAAAATTCATCTCCTCGCAACAGTGTTTGCAAACCCCTTGCCGCCACCTTCGCAGCCCCTGCCTCTGCCCCCGGGGTGAATACGGGGCATCAGCACATGCTCCATGTTGTCCACAGAAGCCACCAACGCTTTGCCCCTTCTTGCAGGGGCAGGCTCTTGGCTTGAGACTTTGGCGTTTGATTCACAGAATTGCTCAGGTCTTGTATTTGTGGCTGGAACCAGAAGGAGCGACACATAGAAGGTTGTACCTGCTACATAGCACTCCGGAAAGTGACATCCAAAATGACTCAGAACATACGTTTTTGCTGCTAAGTTTCCTGCTATAAAATAGTAATAATACCGTATTGGCTTATGGGCCTCATGTGAAAGAAGTTAATTCAAATTTATGAAGCCGCTGGATGCAGTAATGATAAATACTACGGAAAATCACAAGAAGAGCAGTAGTGCTGTTTGCAGAATGGAGTTTGGATACATGCAGTAAATAGCTGACGGATTTGTATATGGCATGTGGGGGAAAAAAAAAAAAGAAAAATAGCAAATAGCTGCTTTTTTCCTCCCCCCCCCCCTTCCGTGAGCAGTGTTCTTCCTATGTGGGGAACAAAGAAGGGACTTCGTGGAGAAAACAATCTGTCATTGCGTAACCAAGGACAACCGTGACACCTATGCATGAGGAGCCCACAAGGAGAAAACTTCAGTCTGGCATTTCTGAACCCAAAGGGCAGGGCTTCGAAACGTTTTTTGGGTGTCTTGTTTCCATTTATCCCTAAACTCCCTACTCGCTCCCTGAACGCCCGAGTTCAGCGTTTGCCGGGCTCCCACTGGTAAAACCCTCACGGGAAGATGCGGACCTGTGCGATGGGTGAGGTTACTTCCCAATGCTTTTATCGCTGTTGCCTCCCTTATTCTTCATCTCGCACTGGGGTGTTGCTGTCCCGACAAAAAAAAATTAGCTCCCCTTCTGTCCCCGCTCCCGGGGAAGAAGTACGCACCTTTACCTCCTTCCATTTGGCAGCTTCTTCCCTTTACTACCATCATCATCTTTTTTTTTTTTTTTTTTTTTTTTTTAATGGCTTTTTCCCAAAGGCCGAGGAGAGCAAGCAGCAGAGCCGTACCCTGCTGCACGGTAACGCAGGGCAACCGGCCTGGACGGCTGCGGCCCCGGGAACCAGCCTCCCGGCCGGCCCCCCAGCCCGCCCGCGCCCGGGGGACACGGCGTCCCACCCGGCCCCAGCCCCCCGGGGAGCCGCCGGGGAGGCAGGGTACCCGCTCCCCCCGCCCCACAAAGCCGAGAGCGGCTGCCCCGGTAGCCCCCGCCGGGCGGGCTCCGGGACCGGGCCGGGAGGGGCGGCGGGGAGCCGGGGCGGCGGGCCTCCTCCGCCCGGCTCGGAGCCGCCCTCCCGCCGGCAGCGACCCCGGGGCGGGGCGGGGGGGTGCAGCCTGCCCCGCCCGCCGGGCAGCGGGGGTCCGCCTCCCCATTCGGTACCCACCGCCGGAGGCTCCGCGCCTGTGTCCGTGCTCTGGTCGCCGAGGGACGTGCAGCTGCAAGCATGTTACTGCGTTAGTTTTGGATTCGGAAATTCTTTTGTTGTTTCAGGTAACAAAACAAAACCAAACCCCCTCAACGAACCCAGATCACGACAGCAAACGGTAACGTTGGTCAGAACGAAATTTTCCGTCGCAAAACACTCATTTTGGTGAAAGCACAGACCCACCTCCCCCCATTTCAGCTAGCCCTTGGCTACCTCTGGTTCTTCATTGTGTTTTCACCCACACAGACTCCTAGGAGGGCGAAGAAGAGACAGAGAGCCTGCGGGCATCCCTCTGAAGCTGGGACAGGCCGTTCCAGGTGTCACACCGCGCTGAGGGTTTGGTCCTGTCATCAGTCCATTCCTTGATGCAGCGACAGGTTGCTTTATAGCAGTACTGGTTTTCTTCTTTTTTTTCCTCTTTTTTATTTTTTTTTCCTTTACCTCTGTTTTTTCCCCGCGAAGTCAGGAAAGGTCTTTCATCATCACTTTGTGGGGAAAACTGTGATCCTTCCCCTCCACCCCTTGCCCTCCTGGAGAAAATTACTTTTGTGTTCCTATTTCAGGGACTGGAGAGTGACTGCCTGCGCTTCAGCAAGCAATTTGCAGGGCAGGGAGTTTTTACAGCTAGCATGGAAGTCTAGATCGCCGCGCCCCTGTTGCTGCTACTATCTGAGTGAAACAGGTTAAAGCAGGGATAGCTGTGCCTGGCTTTAGCACATCCAGGCTCTCAAATACCGTCAAACAAAATTAGCAGCGTAGCAGGTTCTTCCATGACACTACGCTGCTTCTTCCCCTTTTGTTTGGGAGCCCTCAGAGACCACCATCCCGCTGTGCAAGGCGCTATGCAAGCCAAACAAAAAATGATCCACTCCCAAAGATTTCTTTGAGCATAAGAGGTGAGACAGCGGATGATGGGAATGTGGGAAACATGGGAAACTGGAAGGCAACCCCGAGGCGGATTTTGGTCAGCAGGATGTACAGCGGTATCAGCACAGCGGCAGCCTGGCCTCTGCCCAGCTTCTTGTTTGCATTGCAGAATGCAAGAGGGTGGAAGAAAGGCATCAGAAGGAACTCATGAAGTGCGAAGCTTTGACTGCTCTCAGCCACAGGATCAGGGCTGCAGCTGGAAGGCAGGCAGGGTACGCAAAGCGTAATCCAAGCGAGAACAGCTCTAAGAGGGAATGGTAATGAAGAGGCTGAAAAATGCTTGAGACACCAGATCAGCGTCTAAAACATCAAGGTCAGAGAATCACACAATTATTTAGGTTGGAAGGACCTCTGGAGGACATCTGTTTTAACTCCCAGCGACTGGGGAGGGGGGAGCAGAGGGGGGCATAAACTCCCAAGCTCAAAGCAGGCACAGCTTAAGTTGCTCAGGGTGCTTGTAATACAAAATGCATGTTTCCTTGGAGGGATACATCAGGTGGTGGGAGGCATGCAGCCAGTACGTGGTGGAAGGAACACAAGCAGTAATAAAAACAATTTGGAGATTAAGTCTGTCTTGTTCTGGGACATGTGAAACATCTTTTCAAGCTGATTTACAGAACCCAGAGTGGCAGTGGGTTCTAGAAAGTATAAAATACAATTAAGGTCATAATTAATAGTCATAGAAATGTATTTCTGTATCAACCAAATAATGAACCGTTTCCAGAAGTGACTCGCATGCTTGTCCTGGGAGACAAAAGACTAGAAATCCTGTGCTGGTTTTGGCTGGGATGGAGTTAATTGTCTTCACAGTAGCTTGTATGGGGCGAGGGTTTGGATTTGTGCTGAAAATGGTGTTGGTAACAAAGGGAAGTTTTCATTATTGGTGAGCAGGGCTTGCACAGCATTAGGGCCTTTTCTGCTTCTCACCCTGCCCCACCAATGGGCAGGCTGAGGGTGCACAAGAAGTTGGGAGGGGGCACAGCTGGGACAGCTGACCCCAGCTGACCAAAGGGATATCCCACACCATGTGACACCATGCTCAGCATATAAAGCTGGGGGAAGAAGGAGGAAAGGGGGGACACATATTAGGAGTGATGGCGTTTGTCTTCCCAAGTCACCATCCCGCGTGATGGAGCCCTGCTTTCCTGGAAATGGCTGCACACCCGCCTGCCGACGGGAAGCAGTGAATTAATTCCTTGGTTTGCTTTGCTTGCACGCGTGGCTTTTGCTTTACCTATCAAACTGTCTTTATCTCAACCCACGAGTTTTCTCACTTTTACTCTTCCAATTCTCTCCCCCATCCCACCGGGGGGACGGAGTGAGCGAGCGGCTGCGTGGTGCTCAGTTGCCAGCCGGGGTTAAACCACGACAAAGCCTAATGTACTTATGCATTTTTGCAGTTAGCCTGTCTGATCCTTACAGAATAAACATTCTGTGCTCCTTTGCCATCCCTCTGACCTTTCGCTTATTTGGTCTTAGTTGATAAGAAGGCATTGGTTTAATGTTCACGTCTGCGAATGACACAAAGTGCAGGGGAGCAATGAATGGCATCTTTTACCCCTGACACATTTAACAAGAATACTAATTCAAGAATTATCGCAGTTGGACGTAGAGGGTCAATTACACAGGTTGAAAAGGCTTTGCTGAGCTTATATTCCCATTTAACTTTTCTTTCTTGAATACCATTGCTTCACGTAGTTTGTTCCTTTTCTTTTGAACACATGCTTTAAAGTGGTTGCGTTTTGTAGCGACTGGTATTGTTGGACACTGTCGTGCCCTAGGACTTTCAGATTTGTTTGTTCAGCTTTTTTATACATACACATTACGTGGAAGCTATAAAGCAAGATAGGGCGAGTGACTCATTTCACTGAGAGACAGTACGTGCATGTTCTCTTTATCATCACATGGTGGAATAAAAAAGTGAGGGTAACAAAGGCAAAAATGCAGAAGCAGAAGACCTAGCTAACACTCATTCTCTCTGGCAGACATCAAAAATAACCAAAATCCCCTGCAGAATCCAAAGCGATTAAATTTGACTGGAATCCTCAAAAATGACACAAAACCAATGCAAGCTGAAAATGATTTAAAACCCAAAGGACAAAACCCAACAGCCCACGCTGGGCACACCATTGCCTATATATAACAATTAAGGAAAGCCTTCAGAAACCCAAAGTCAGAAACTTTTCTGCTGCATCTAGCATGGCCAGCAGCCCCCTTTATTGTTAAACTGGTTGATGAGATCCATTAAGAGATCAGCTTTTCAGTTATTTATAATTTTGTCAAAATATTTGAGCTAAAATTTCCTCTGCTGGAGGTGGAATATTTATAAAATGTTCCAGGTAAAAATAGTTCTGCTATTTTCAGGAATGAAACTGAAGAAAATATGATGTTTTCTCATGTTCTTTTTGAGAAGTTGTGTGTTGTGGGTTTTTTTTTGGGGGGGGAAATACTATATCTTTGGCAGAGGAGCAGCCTCTTCCAAAGGAGTGTCGTCTGCCACCTGACATCTCATTCCTACTTGGCAAGCTTGCAGGCCTTTGAAAGATCATTGTTTCGGCCCAATTTGGGGGAGTCAGGCTCCTCTGTGAGGATGCCAGGTGCAGAAGCCAGCCCTGGGGACACCTGTACAAGGACGGTGCACGTGCCGCCCAGCGACCAGGCACTAGTGCCCAGGGAGCGCCACCCTGGGTGCTTTTGCCTGATGCTTCCCACATTCTGGGTGCCGTCAGCAAGAGCACAGCCAGCAGGTGGAAAGAAGTGATTACTGCTCTTTAATTCAGCACCTGTGCAACACTGGGTCCACAAGTACAGGAGAGACATCAACACGCTGTGGACAGTCCCACAGGTGGCCACGGAGGTGGCTGGAGCACGTGGCCTGCGAGGAGAGGCTGAGGGAGCTGAGCCTGCAGAGCCTGGGGGAAGAAGAGGTTGAGGGGGAACCTAAATGCTGTCTGCCACTACCTAAAGGGGGGGGGATGGAGAAGATGGAGTCAGATTCTGCTCACAGTGGCCCTGAGAAAGCACAACAGGTTAAAAGCCGTGACTTGCAACAAGGGAGATTCCTGCTGAGCATTGGGAAAAGCCTCTCCCTAGGGCGTATTTCGGCACTGACATGGGTGCCCCGAGAGGCTGAGGAATCTCCATCCTTGGAGGTGCTCAGAAGACACCTGAATGAGGCCCTGAGCAACCTGAACCAGCTCGGGGCCCTGAGTGCATCGCCTCTGCTCCTGGGGCTTTGGCTGGGTGAGTTTGGGGCCAGGTCAGAGGGGCAGTGCGGCTGAGGGCTGCCCCTTCCCTCTGGTGACTTTGAGAGTTTCCAGAAAGCTCTGCTGGAGCCTCAGCCAGGGCTGAGCCCCAGGAGCTGCTTTTAAGCTGGTGCTCTTGCCCTTGGCTCCTGCCTGAGCAGTCTTGCCTGTGCCTGACCATGTGCTGCGTTGATCTGGACCCATCGATAGGCCTCATGGCTTGACCTGAGACTTGCCTTGTCACAGTGGACTTGGCTGGCAGTCGCTAGACTGTGGCTCACCCTGGTTACTGCCTCCAGGCCTGATCCTGACTTGACTTTTTACTTTGACCTTGGACCTGCCTCGTCACCGCAGGCTTGTCTGACAACCTGGGTTCTCAGCTGAACCCGGCTACTATCAATGTACCTGTCTTGCTCGCCTTGCTCGGGTGCTGTGGGATGGATACCTTGCTGGTGAAGGCCCTTCCTCTGTCTGCCTTGTTACCATGCCTGGCTGTCAGCTGCCCTTCCTTTGGAGATCAGCCAGCCCTCACTGCCCCCAACAACCTGCTGTGAGTAGGGAGTTGGGGTAGAGACCTCTGGAGGTCCCTCCCCACTCAAATCTTTCTGCGAATCTATGACAGTGCTTGAGCCAAGTCAAAAGGAAAGAAAAAATGAACTTCTCTGGGCAGGGAAGAAAACATAGCAGTGAAGACATTGTGTTGATTGCTCGGGGGCATGGCGTATTAGATCTGGGGAAGGGAGAAAGGACCGGAGGAACAGGGACAAGGAAAGAGGTCTGGGAAAGAGGAAGGTGGATGAAGGTGTGGAAATAAATGGACAGCAGTGCAGTTGTTGCAATATTGCTCCACTACCTCGTAAATCCCAGAACAAAAGGGTAACATCAGACCCTAGCAGAGGGTATGCACACAGCTTTGTTTCCCCTCTGGCTGCACACTATGTCACAAATGATTCACATTCATATGGCAGTCCTGAATTTTTGAAATAGAAATACCTACTGCCCCCCAAGCCCTCCTCCACCTCTCCCACTGCATCTCCCAGACACCATTAAATGTCCTTCATCTGCAGTTGTATTTCAAGGCTGGTCTGGTGGTGCTGCATGGGTTGAGAAAGGGGGCAGAGCTGGCCCAGCTAGGGCATGTGTCTCTCAAGGCAACCTGTGACACAAGGATCTCTCTGTGGAGAGGCTCATCATCTTCTACAGGTCTTCTTGAAGACCTGCTTCTACAGTCATCTGTAGTAAAAGAGAAGGTCTTCAAGGGAGACTGGAAAGACGGATTTACATCCCTGTGTTCCCTAAAATGTATTGTGACACAAAACTGTGATGCACTGCAATGCACTTATTCCTGCAGCAGCCATGAGGTAGGGACTTGAAATAAGATTCATTGCTAATTTACAAGTCTAAGAACCAGGACTTTACTCCAAACAGCATTTCTTGTCACTTTCCCTTACCATTCCTTTAACATTTTCCAAAAAAAAATTAAAACATACCATAATGGACCCACTCTGGGATAGCCCGGGTCCTGCTGGAAGCCACAGAGAGGCTGTTTTGCAGTGCAAGTGGAAAGGCAACTCCTGGTCACAAGCAAGAGTGAGTAACTGGGGTTTCTGGCACTGCCTGTGTACAGCTGGGTCTCTCGCTTCTGAGGAGATTTATAGGGCTTTCGCATACAGTGCAGGCTGAAAAAGCATGTACAAACAGTGCAAGCAAATATATTTCACCGGAGCCTCATTCTGTGACATCATTTCTTTTAACACTGAAAATCACTCAGACCTGAAATCAATCACCCTGCGACCAAGCAACGGGAAAGTGCAAAGCACTAACATCAATGTGAGCTTCAGAAACACCGACAGTGTTGGTATCCTCCTTTTTCTGGGACCATTATGAATGCTGGGTGTATTTTTAAGTATGCTAGTGTTTCCCAAGACGTTTTGCTTTAGGTAAATGTATAGCCATTGTGCTGCGTGTGTGTGTGTACAGCTGCACAGGCACATTTGACATGCCTCCTAGAGACTGTTTTGCTAAGGTCTGTGACTTACTATACAATTAGGAACCTGTTCTCTGCAAGAGTATTGAACACCCAGCTATTCTCCTTGACCCCGACAAGGGTTGCTAAATGCTTCAACTCTTTTGGAAAATTAAGACACTTACTTGGGTGCCCCAAGCTGGATTTCAGACTTAGATTGAAGCATCTAGTTAAAAAAAAAAAAAACAACCAACCCCAGAGTTTCCCCCAGCCTTTACTGCTAGATTCACTGTGTCAGGAGCGTGTATCGCATCTGCGCTCTGGTGAGCCCCAGAGCTGCTTCACATTACAGTGCAGCCAGGAGGTGCTCAGGCAGGATGGACTTGCTATAGCAACCTGCGCTGACCAGACCTAGATGCACTAGGTTTGTTTCAAGTCCTTGTTCCCCACTATGTTTCCTGTACCAAAAGAGTACATGGGACCATGTCACCAAGACATCTCTGCTTATTTAAAACAACCTTTCATCCTTCAGAAGCTTTGTATCACCGTGTTCACCCACATACAGTCTTCTGCGCTCCCTCAAACAGCTTGCTAAGTTACCCTGAGCTGTTTCCCCACAGTCCTGCTGTAATTATTGAATGGGTGACTCTGCAGTGGTATGACCTTTCTGTGACTATATTTCTGAGTCCTCAATAGGGCCGTTCAAAAATACTGCAGTGGGGAGTGATGGCAAAGATTCATGGGGATGGATAAAGTTTTTAGCTGGGAACTGTTTTACTTTTGAGACAGCATGGTCCCGGGATGACTTACTGTCCACAACCTGATTCTTAAGCATCCCTGTATCTGAATCCCAGGCTTGTCCCCGCCGCAGTTTCTTTAAGGTGTTACGGAAACCCTCAGTACTAAAGTAGTAAATCAGGGGGTCCAGCGTGCAGTTCATGCTGGCCAACAGCATTGTCATAATTAACACTTGGCGCACGAAGGCCTGTGTGCCTTGGTCAACCTTCATCACCCTGGCCTTTATCATCCCATAAACTGCCAGGGTAGTGTTGTAAGGCACAAAGCAGATGATGAAGATGACCAGATTGACCAAGAGGAGACGGACGGTCTTCTGCTGTCGCAGGGTCTTCCTCTGGCTGTCCTGACAGAGCTCCTGAAATATCCGAATCGAGCAGTATGTCACAGAGCTGAGAGGCAGGAGAAACCCCAAGATTTCAGCCAGGACAACTAGGGGGAAGAGGTTATTCTGCCACATGTTGTCACTAAAGCTTTCAAAGCACAGATAAATCGTCTGGTTCTGTAGCACACAGTAGTTTTGCTTGTGGACTATGGCAGTGGG
This sequence comes from Gorsachius magnificus, assembly GCA_034008185.1. Lineage (NCBI taxonomy): Eukaryota > Metazoa > Chordata > Aves > Pelecaniformes > Ardeidae > Gorsachius > Gorsachius magnificus. The sequence goes on from CM067081.1 coordinate 132,097,275, forward strand.
GATGGAGCCCATGAAGATCACAACCCAGACGATCAGGCAAAGGAGCTTAGCCACCTTGGGGCGCCGCAGATGCCGCCAGCGAAGAGGGTGGACAATGGCAACATAGCGATCCAGGTTGATGCACATGAGGAAGAGGCAGCTACCGTACATGTTGATCTGGAAGACAGAGCCAGAGACCTGGCACAGGGTGTTACCAAAGGGCCAGTGGTGATTGGAATAGTAGTAGAGTCGCAGTGGCAGAGGGAGTGTGAAGGTGAGGTCGCTCACAGCCAGGTTGAACATGTAGATCATCACTACAGACTTCAGGCGCAGGTAACGGATGAATATCCATAGGGCCGTCACGTTCAGCATCAAACCTGTAATGAATATCAGGATGTAGCCAGGCAGGAGGAGGTGATGATTGGAGATGCAATCCTTGCATGTCTGAGATGCATTTGCAGCGGACATGCCCAGTGGGGATCAGGAGAGTGTCTCACTGAGACAGCTAAGCCTGCTGGTGGGCTGAGGAGGCACAAAGAGAAGCACCGAGAGAAGTCATTCCCCTCTAAGAAGCTACGGGCAGGTCATTCCCCTCCTCTGCAGCTGGGAGTTGGGCACATCTCTCTCTTGACTGTGCTGCTTTGGATTGCTGGTCTGTGGTCATCTGGCAGGGATGGTAACGTAGTCAGCTAGAGTCAGCTTCTGCCTCAAGTTCAGCAATTCTTTCCAGTGATTATGGGAATGCTGATGTGATGAAGGGTCACTGCTGGTTGTTGAATGTCAGCACAATTCCTGGTAAGAGTGGAAGACCAAGAGAGAAGGGTTTAAGTGAGAGGGGAAAATCTGTTGATGGGTCAAAATCCCACCATGATGGCTTCTGCTGCAAGAACTTGCAAAGAAACCAAAATACTAAGAAAAATGGACACTAGAAAAGTGAGTAATTACCTGGCAGAAGAAGCCAGAGCATAGAGAAGCTAATTATCGCTCAGGCCCAGAAAATGCACATTTGGCCTGAGAGCATATGTATACAAGAAAGGGACAGCACAAGAGCACACAGGGAAAGTAGTCAAGGCAGCTCCAGAAAAACAGAGAGAGAGAGAGAGAACAAAAAAGAATAGAGCAAGCATTTTGAGCGAAAAATGCTGACTGGAAGGAACTTAAAATAAAAACTGCATAGTATAGTTTTATATCAGAAAAACAGGACTTTGTACATGCATTGCAGATAAAAAGAATTATACTACAGTTAGACTTGACTCCACCCTAGCTCCTTTTCCTAGGTGAAACTACCCACACAAACCTGAGCCCCAGCTTGTTGAAGTTCCTTACGTTGTTTGCCTTCATACAGTTCCTTTGGTGTTCTCTCTTGCATGGGACCAGCACTGCCTGTTTGGATTGCATGTCCTCAGATCATTTTCCTGTTTGTGACACCATAAAGCATGAAGTAGCTCATGTCCCACAAACACAGAGCAGCACACAGTAAAGCAGGAAGAGCCATGGGATTCATGTGGACAAACATACCTGCGACTCTGAAGTGGCGTGAGACTGGTAACCACTCTAGATACTAATGGTAGCACTGCCCTGCCAAACATTGATCAACTGGAGTGAGTCCAGTGGAAGGCCACCAAAAAGGTCTGGGGGCTGGGGCACTTTCCCTGTGAGGAGATGCTGAGGGAACTGGGCTTGTTCAGCTGGAGAAGAGAAGCCTCCAGGGGATATAATGGTAGCCTCCCCGTACCTGCAGAGTGGTTACTGGAAGAGGACGGAGTTAGTTGTTTCCAGTGAGGCATGGCAGTGGGACAGGAAGCAATGGGCATAAATTGAAAAAATAGATATTCTGACTGTAGAGGGAAAAATGTTTTCACTGTGAGGACAGTCAGGCATTGCACTGGGTTTCTCCAAGAGGTTGTGGAGTCTCCATCCTTGGAGGTTTTCAAGACCAGGTTCTGTAAGTCCAGAGTAAACTTATCTGATCTGATCTGATCTGATACCTGACCCGCTTTGAGTAGGAGGTTGGGCTAGAGACTGCCTTAATTATTCTATGATCCCCAAACTAGACATCCGCTCTCAAAGCAGAGCAGGGGTTGGTAAGTATGACAGAGTTTCCCATAGCTGTTCGCAGGGGTTAGATAAGGACTCCCTCACAGAGCACATGTAGAGTGTGATTTACCTCAAAAGGAAAGTAGAATTTTCTGTCTAGAGGAAATTTTTACATATGGTTGATATTACTGTAAGAGGAGGCAACTCAGCAACTTGACATGCCTGGCAAGCATGTCAGAGCTTCTGGATGGCATTGTGGGGCAATGTACAGATCTAGAGGGAGGATCTATTAAAGACAGAAGAAGGCTTGCTGACTTCATAGGTAGGAAAAGATTAATTCATTAAACAATGAAAGTGCAAGCCTAATACGAGAGAGTAGACAGCTATCCATTTGCCCATCCTTTTGTGTTGTGGGGCAGGTCCACTACCAAGACAGTTTTCTTAGAGGAACTTCTACTGGTTTGTCAAGTGACATCTGAGTGGCTTTCACCCTTCCTTGGCAATGGTGGGTGAAAACTTCGTGTGGAGACTTGCATAAGTTTAAAGTATAAGATAATCCAGCGAGACAAAGAAAATGTGCGAGAATGTTGTTGGTTTCAAGCGAAATTATTAGATGCTTCAAAAAGTCTCAAGGAGGATATGCCAGCTTTTGCTAGAGCCAAAACCTTGCATTGACTGCAGACTGAACAGACTGGTGGTGAGACCTCTATCTTGACCAAGGCAAAGTGAGTGAGACTGAGACACTGTGAGAGGCCATGACCTGCTCTAATGCAGACCAGCCAGGTGTAAGGTGAAGGTGACGTGTCTCCACAGACAAGCTGTTTTTATCAAGAGGTATTCGATAAATACCCCTAGAGAATATAATATGTAAGCACAGTCTGTACTGTGCAAGATCAGTGGTCTATCTGCAACCAGTCTTCTCTCTCAAATCATGGCTGGTGAAGGTATAACGTAAGAACAGTGCAATCATGTAGTAATGCTCCCTCAAGTTCTCTTCCTGCCTCCAGCATATTGTAGCCCAGGGATTTCCTGAGCCAGAGATGACCTATTTGTATTCAGTAGTCCTCAGGGAATTTTTCTTTCATGATTTTTTCCAGTTGCTTTTTGAGTCCATGTAAAATTTACCACCTGCAGCATCCAGTGCCAGGAGAGCCAAGGAGTTCCACAGCTTAATCGCATCTCAGGTGAAGAACCACTTCCTTGCTTTTTGATTATTTTCCTTATTTTTGAACCACTACCTTTTTCTTTTTTTTTTTTCTTCTTAGAACCTTTCCAATTCTGCTACAACCTTTGTGAGCCCTGTGATGGGGTGGTCAAAACGTACAATGTTGATGATGTGGATCGCATTTGCAAGGGATAATGGTCAGTTCAGACTGTTTTTTCTCATCACTTAGCTAGATGAAATTTCAGCTGTTATTTTAAGGCCAGTCACTCTCACTTCTTTTAATCTCTGCAGTTCTTTGCAGCCAACTCTCATCTTTTCTAACTTGAATAATTTTATGTCTCCAACAGATTTGTTATTTCATTATTCATCCCTCATGAATAAGTCAAACAGCCCAAGCCCCAGCACTGGTATCTTAGAAATCCACTGAGAAAACCAACCATCTACCCTCACTCTCTGTCTTATCTTGTAGGCACTTTTTATCCAGGTAGGAACCTCTTCTTTAAATTTCTTTAAGCACCATTGGTGAGAGCCCTTTTGAAAGCCTTTTGGAAATACACATGGGCCACTGTTCACACACTTGTTGACTCCTCCAAAGAAGGATTGTGAGGCACTGAATCCTTTTATAAAAGCCATGATGACTCTTCCCCAGTAATTAGATGCGACTGCATGCCAATTGATTTTTTCCTTTTTGATAGCTTCTACTCATTTGTTCAGCACAGACATCAAGCTCCCTGGTCTGAAATTCCCCAAGAGCCTTTTCTCAAATTGTGTCTGCTAGTGAGCCTTTAAAAGCAGTTTTAAGCAAATGTTTCTACACCACAGTTAGTCAGGTCTTTCACCCTTCAGTTATTTTCGGACCTCTGGGGTAGGAACCGTGTGATTTCAGACACTGCTTAGTTCATATTGCTGCTCCGTAACCATTCTCACCACTGTTTTGATCAGAGACAGTCCTTTAATGAATTTCCCTGTAAAGAGAGTTTCTTCTGTGGAAGTCTCCCAGGCTTTCCTGCCATGAACACCAGTGTGAGAAATCTGTTTAGTTTTGTGCCCACCATCACCTTTTCTTTCTTTTTTTTGGAGAGGTCTTTCCTGACCTCCTAGCCCTTCAGCCTTGGAGACCACAAACTGCAGAGTTCTAAACTGGCAGCAAAGATCACTGGTAGTGGAAAATAGATTGGGGTTTTTTGAGGGCTGGTAGTCTCAAATTGCATGCAACAGATACTGTAATCACAATCTCAGAGACTTGAAATGAGATATGTACATGCACGGTCTTTGGAAAGACGAAGCTGTGGGAACGGGGCGTTTCTCTGCAGAGCTCTGGAGGTACTGTTTGGACTGCCCCTCACTGAAGAGGAAAGCTATGGGTAACGCAGGCTGGTAGCAGGGAGATAGAAGAGATGAAATTGGTTGGAATATCCTTCTTGGTTAATGTTTGAGAGCCACAGTCCATGTTCTTTGTGGCTGCCTCTAAAAGAATCTGCAGGACTCATTGCTCTGCACAAAAGTTGCTGAGGGGTCTAGGGTCTCGAGTCATCAGCTGTGTAAGGAGGCAATGGTACCACAGCTGAATCATCCTCCTCCTCACGATGAGAAGCCCGCTTGAAATCCTGAAGGAACTGTTTGGTGGCTGACCTTACGTGGCCCAGGAAGTGGAGGAAGCATCCTTTTACCTCTCAGTGAAGATCAGTATGAGCCCCTGAAGGCCACCTGCCCAGACCACGTTGAAAACAATGCACTGTCCTCCCCTCCCACACTCCCCCTCCTGTGACCACTCTACTTGGACAACAGCCACGTGCCTCCCCCAGGCACTTGGGAGCTGCCCAGGGCCTGGGATGCCCGACTGAGATGAGCCAAAGGTTGGGCCCAGGGCGGGCACCTCTTGCTAGAAGCAACGAAACAGCTGCTAGGCAAGGAGTCCCCACAGGATGTGCAAAATGCATGGGGATTTTGAGTTTTTTCTTTTGGGGGGTGGGAAACCCCAGCTGAACTCGCACCCACGGGCTGGAACAGGCAGCCATGCCCTGAGATGAGATGGATGCCTGGCATCTCGCTGCCTGGTCCTGGGCATCTTCTCTGCTGGCACTATCTCACCAATAGCCACTGCCTTCCTAGCACTGCAAATATGATGAAGGAGCACAGCGCGGTGGGACACGGGGTTATATGTGGGGCTGAGAAACGAGGTGGAAGAAGACAGCTGGAAAAATCTTGCCAAGCACGCTTTGGGGCTGCTCTGGGGGTGCAGAGAATGCAGTGTCGGGGTGCAAAGCAGTGCAGCCGAAAATGCAAACTGTATGAGCTCGCTTAGTGAATCTGAAACCAAGAGGAAGTAACAAAGAACACAGCAGAACTCAAAAAAACCCACCCAACTTTGCTTTAGAAATTGAAGGTCTGTTTTCGTAAATGCGGATGTTTTTTACCCACTGTAAGTGATGTTTAAGCCCCACTTTTCACCTTTTTCTAACGAAGAATTTAAATTATTATGATGATTAGAACCGGGAAGACATTCAAGACTTAGGATCACTTGTTTTTAATGAGAGGTGTGTGATATCAAAGCTGACTCACAAGGTCTAATCACACTGCTACTACCTACTCCCTAGAGGTGCCATCCCTCTTCGTCTCCTGAGGGCCCCGGGGAAGAGGACTTCCATTGCGGGCACCTTGGCAAGAAAGCTCTGCAGGCTGCCTGTGCTTTTAGCATCACAGGAGCCCAAAGAAAGCCTCAGTTTAAATAAATACTGAGATTTGCCTTGCACCTCTAGGCTCACCAGGCAACTGAAGAGATGTAGAGGGCTCCTGAGTGCCCCGTGGACAGGTCCGGCAGCACATGTGCAGCAGCTGGCGGGGACCAGTGCCCAGTGCGCCCAGACCATCCAGCTCTCCAGATGTTCCCGTCTCACTTACCTCTCTGCTGGTGAAGAGCCAAGGGCGCACACGGGCTTGCTGGCTAGTTGTGGCTGTCACTGCAGAGGTCTCGGTCCAGGCACGAGAACTTCAAGCAGCTTGAATCAAAACAGATCCAGGTGGGCTCTTTGGCTACTTGCTCATCCGCATCACAGCTGTCCCCTAGCGCACCATGGCTGGTTTTATGTCTGTCATGCTGTAGTTCATCTCCCCTCCTTTCTCACTTCCTGATGCATGTCTGGCTTGCCACAAAGCATGAACTTTGCTATCCAAAGCTGATAAGCTAAAACACATCCTATGAAAGCAAACGTAATCATGAAAGAAGCAACACCCAGGTATTCTTGCAACTGAGGAGACTTGCCCTGGGTTGTAGTGCCAAATACTTGCTCGTCTTTGCTCCCATGCTAACTCAGCCACCCCCAGGACTGACAGGGGAAAATTAAAACATCCCCCTCCCCAAAATATTGCCAAACGGGAGGTAGAAGTGAAATATGGGAAGTGAGAGCAAGGCTGAGAAACACTAGCCAGCGCAAAGGCTCAGTAGTCCTGTCAGTCCCATGGGCTTGGGATGAGCTCCTGCCCGGGGGCCCAGATGTGCACTGCTGGCGTGTGTCAGGGACCCCAAAAGAACCGAGCTCTGAAGAGGTGTCAGTGCCTGTGGCAGGCAAAGGCACGTCTGCCAGAGACATCAGTCCCTGTTGTTAAAGGCTGCAGGAGGCGCAGTGCTCAGAAAGCGCAAGGGCTGATTTGGCAAGGACATCTGCAACCTAGCACCGGCAGGTGTAGCTGGGAATGGATCTGGTGCTTTGTTGCTTCAAGAGAAGCACTGGCACTTTGTTGCTTTGCCAGTCCCAGCAGACCTGGAAGAAGACACGGGTCGTGGGGATGCTCCCAATCCTACCATTGTCCTTCCCCCAGAGCAGCTGCCCCGAGAAGGAGGTGCCGTGCCTGGGGGCTTCCTCTTTGCTCTGCAGCCCCTGCCTGGCTCCTCTGCCTGCTGGCTGTTGCTGCTGGTGTTTGACTTTCTCACTCCCTGTTGCCCTTGTTCTGCTGCCACTGCCTGCTCATTCAGGGAGTGACATGCCGAGGGATATATGTTCCTCCTGCTCATAAATCCTCGGAGGGTACAATAGCGCCTGCACCACCGATCTCACCCTGCTCCTTTTTAGTGCCTCTTGGTTTTTTAACCAGACCCCCTTTCTCACTTCCTAGCTGCTGGGATCTTTGTTCTCACAGCTTTTTGTGTCTCTTCAGTTCTTGTCAAGGCTCTGCTACCAATAAAGGCTTGCAGATATGCTCTGTATGTGTGTGTGTGTGTCCCCTTCTCCCTTTGCAAAAGGAGCCTCTGACACCCTCTGTGGGAACTTCCCCCTCCCATGCGGCCCTCACCCCCCGCACACATGTGCCCACACCTGGCTGAGCCTGGCAGCCCTGGCTTTAACCGTGCGTCAGAGGAGGAGGACATGGTGGCACTTGGCCTAACCCGCGAGCCCGCCCAGCCCCACAGCATCCCTCACCCAGCCAGGTTCACTCACCTCACCAGGTCTCGGTGCATCGGCCCATGAACTCCGTTTCCCCCCCTGCCCAAAGATGGGCTCACACCTTTGCCCCTTGCCGTCTCTCGGAGGCTCGGCCCAGCATTTCCTCACCGCTGCCTGAGTTGACAGCAGGTAAGACCAGATTGCTGGGGCGTGTGTCGGAGACTACACCCCGATGCTGCAGATCCCAACACGCCTGCTGCCCCAGCGTGCTGGCTCCACAAAGCAGGAGCAAGGTCCCAGGAGAACGAGGGGCACAGGGAGTGGGGAAGGCAAAGAGAGAGGTGGAAAGCATGCTACAGCAGAGGGGCTGCCCAGGTTTGAAAGGATGACCGATAAACCCCAGTGTTCTTCAGACCTCTTTGTGCAGCAAAATGTGGAAAGGGACAGCAGAGGTGTCAATCCACATGTGGGGCCATGGTGGAAGAACCATAGCAGGGCCAGAGCAGCCGTGTTTCACTTTCTGAATGATTCAGGCAGAAAAAGCAGAAACCTCCGGGCTGTGTGAGGAGTTTCACCTTCCAGGGTGGTCAGGACAGTTGGCGCTTCCCACGCCTGCTGGAGGAATGGCAGGCTTTTCTCCCGGGACATTTCAGCTCCCCGGTCACACAACTCACATTTTCCTGGACTTCCAGGGGCTCTTAGGAAAGGGCTACCCACTGAGAAGAGGGGCAGCCACTCCACTATGCCTGCTTAGGAGAAGGGCAAGGACTGTACCTCTTGCCATGGGGAAGAAAATGAGGAGGGTGAAGGGAGAGCTGCCAGGGAAAGAGTTAAGAGAGTCAGGGAGCAGCCGGGCTGTGTCTGTTTGCCGTAGCTATGTGGGCTGCAGAGTAGAAAAGAAGAATCTCCAGCCTGGAGGAGGCAGATGAGGGAGGGTCCTCAAGGACAGCGGCTGGGGATGAGGGAGGCAGCAGGGCTTCCCCTCTCTGCTCCCATGAGCTGTCACTGCAAGAAAACTCGCTGGCTCCCCAAAGGGCTGGGTGACAAGGCGATGATGAGCTGGAGGTTTTAGCAACAGCTACTTGGTGCTGCCAGGTTTTCCTTGCATGGAAGGCTCTGTCTGCTGCTGCTGACTGGGTCTTGGGCTGCTTCCTGCTGATGAAGTGACTTGACCGCAGAGGAAGGCAACCAGATTGTCTGCTAACAGGACCAAGGGTCTGGCACTGATGCTGTCCCCCGCCTTGTGAGCTCCCTCCGACAGATGCCCACCCCAGAGCCCTAGTTCAGAGCTCACCCACGATGCTGCCCAAGCTGTAGGTAGGAAACAGCACCGGCGTAGATGCCCTCACAGGGCCAACCTGCCAGGTTTCTGCAGGCCACCGGGTCTCCGATGCTGGCAGGCACACCAGGACAGCCGGTGGTCGTTGCCCAGGGCAGGGGCTACCCCTGTTTGCAGTGCTGGTCCGGAGCTGCCGTGAAAGCGACCGTCAGGCAGAGGCAGTGGGAGGTCACAGGAGGGGACTGAGGCGGCTGCTGAACCGTGGCTGAAGGTGGAGTTTTGCCGGGGACAGGATGGAGATGGTGCGGCTGTACGTGGTGCTGATCCCGGTGCAGCACGTCCTTGCCGTGACCTGGCTGTAAGTATGCTTTGCACTTGCACTCTCTGGATTGGAAAGTCACCTGGGGAGGTGCTGTCTCCCAAGAAAACAGGCAGGTTTGTAGGAAAAGGGTGGAAGAAGGAACCTGGGCAACCCAAAGGCAGCACATTAAGAGGGCCATCTCTGGGAGCATGAAGGGAGAGGGACAGTGAAACTGAAGAGGTGCAGACCAGGAATGTCTGATTCAAGACAGACAAGAGGCGGCACATCCCCTTCCCTGCACCGTTTCTGCTTTAAAATAAAGCTACAGAGGGCTAGTCCCCTGCAGACATGGCCCTGGTTCTAGCCCATCCGTGACTGAATCTCTCCCCTGCCCCACAGGTACCTGGCCAAGCAGCCTTCTCTGCGGGAGGTCCTCCGAGACCCCGGTGGCTGCGAGGGTCTGATGGGGCTGGTGGAGGAGCAGGTCCGCGTTTGCCGCCGGCAGGTGGAAGCCATGGATGCGGTGAAGCGAGGTGCGGAGCTGGCTGTCGAGGAGTGCCAGCACCAGTTTCACTCTCGCCGGTGGAACTGCTCCACCCTGCAGGGGCTGCAGGTCTTCGGCAAGGTCACCATCCAAGGTCAGTGAGGGGGAGGCAGCGAAGGCAGAGCTAGCATGGGGTCCCTTCAGTCTGCCCACGGGGTCCCCTTGATGCATTGGCCAGTGTGCAGGTGTCACACTGGGCCCAGCCTCAGGGTGGCCCGTTCCTTCCTCCACACACTAACATAGATGTCAACAGAGAGCAAACTGAAACAAATGCACATGCTGTTACAAATATTAATATTCTGGCTAAACTTTTTCCTCACTCAGGCAGGCTTGGCTTTTTGGTCCAATCTGGATCATTCTGGGTACCAGCTCTGCAGACTGGTAGATCTTCTCTCCCACCCTGCCACCAGCCCAGCCCTTTGGAGCTTTTTTCTTTGAAGCTGCAGTCCCTTTTTGTTGCAGGCCAGGGAAAAAGGATCTGCCTATGCCCCTGATTTTGCATGTGTTTGCACGGGAGGAGCCATACAGGGAGCTATAAGCAGGGTCCCTCCCGCTCCTAGAGACGAGGTGGCAGAGGTCCTCCCTGACAAACCCCTCTGTGTGGGAGGGTCAGGCCCTGGCATCCCCCACCATGGCTCCCCTCTCACTTCCCTTGGGGGCTGCTGACTCCTCTCCCTCAGTGGAACACCCAGCCCAGGAACTGAAGGTGCCAAGTTGCGGGCGCTGAGCCAGAAGGACCCCATAGAGCCAGCTCCCTTATTGGCCTCAGGAACAGCAGCACTGGTTGAACATCCTGACAATGATTTCTCCCGAGCAATCTCCACCTGCACGCATCCTTCCTGCATGCAGTCACAGCCTCTTTCCCCACACCCACATCCCGTCAGTGCATTCCTCCTCCACAGACCAGTGACATTTCTCACCCTGCTGCAGGCACACGGGAGTCTGCTTTCATCCATGCCATCTCTGCCGCTGGCGTTGCCTTTGCCGTGACTCGTGCCTGCAGCCGTGGGGAGCTGGAGAAATGTGGCTGCGACCGCAAGATCCGAGGAGTCAGCCCCGAAGGTGAAGGAGGAGGCCAGTGGCAGGGAGGGAGTGGCAGAGGAAAAGATCCGCGGGGAAAACCTCAACCAGGGGAGGAGACACCTCTCTTCTCCACAGCCCTCAGCCCTTTGGGAGCTCCTCCCAGGGCTTCTCCTTCTTCAACTCATGGCCCCTTTCCCTCTGCAGGTTTCCAGTGGTCAGGCTGCTCTGATAACCTGTCTTATGGGATTGCCTTTTCTCAAGCCTTCGTAGACAACCCCGAGAGGAGCCGTGGCGTCTCCTCCAGCCGAGCGCTCATGAACCTGCACAACAACGAGGCTGGGAGGAAGGTAAGGGCAGGAACAAGGGCTGGGAAGCAAGCCCAGCTTCAAGGGCTTCTCCTTGGTTAGGCGAAGCTCTCAGTCCAGCCCCCTCAGCCCAAGGAGCAGTCTGGGGCAGCCGTGAGCTCCCAGAGAGGGTCTGCATCCTGCTGCTTTTCCTCAGCCCAGCACTGCGCCACTCGCACCGAGCTGGCTCCTTGCCTGTTTGGGGGGATGGTCCCAGCCTCCCCTATGCACCTCTGTGCAGAGTCCTTTTCCTCAGTGAGCCCAGCTGTGATTTACCTCCCTTGGCCTTCTCTGCAAAGGAAATGAGTTTCCCCACCCTGCTCCAAAGGGCTCCCCTGCCCCTCCAGTCCCTCCTGGGCAAAGACATCATCCTCTGTAGGGGATGCCACCAGATCTGGTCCCTGGACCATCCTCCAGCTCTGGGCGAATCTGTTCCCCTCCCCACAGTCCCATGGGTCAGAGCAGGTCCCTGTCTCTTTCAGTGTCTCAGGGATTTTTCTTATAGACCCAAGCCAGCCTGTTTCCCAGAGTGGATCCCCTTCTGTTTAATACTGGCTTGGCTTAAAAATACTTTTTTGCTCCCTTCCCTTCCCTTCCCTTCCCTTCCCTTCCCTTCCCTTCCCTGCCCTGCCCTGCCCTGCCCTGCCCTCCCTGCCCTGCCCTGCCCTGCCCTGCCCTCCCTGCCCTGCCCTTCCCTGCCCTGCCCTGCCCTGCCCTTATCCTGCCCTGCCCTGCCCTTATCCTGCCCTCCAGCCCCATGGGAGGGGTGTGTGTGTGGGGGGGGACAGTGGCTGCTGGGAGTGCTCCCAGGCATGGGAGGCGTAGGGCAGGGTGTCCCAGGTCTGGCTGGCAGCTACCTCCCACTCCCCAGGCTCTCCTGGCCCACATGAAGGTGGAGTGCAAGTGCCACGGTGTGTCGGGCTCCTGTGAGGTGCGCACATGCTGGAAGGTCATGCCCCCCTTCCGCAAGGTGGGCAATGTCCTCAAGGAAAAGTTCGAGGGGGCGATGGAGGTTCACCCCAAGCGGGTCGGTTCCCGCAAGCTCCTGGTGCCCAAGAGCTCTCGCTTCAAGCCCTACACGGCTCACGACCTGGTCTACCTGTTGGCCAGCCCAGACTTCTGTGACCGGGACCCCCAGCGTGGAGTCTTTGGCACCTCCGGCCGCCAGTGCAACCGGACATCCCCGGCCATGGATGGCTGCGAGCTCCTCTGCTGTGGCAGGGGTTACCACACGGCCCAGGAGGAGGTGGTGGAGCGGTGCAGCTGCAAGTTTCGCTGGTGCTGCTCCGTCAAGTGCAAGCAGTGCCGCCACCTGGTGGAGGTGCACAGCTGCCGCTGAGGGGGGGCACACCGGGGTGGCAGGAGGCTGCCAAGGGACTGCAAGGCAGCCAGGGAGAGGACAGCCCGGGGGGAGACATGCATGGGGAAGCAGGGGAAGGTGTGGGGGAAACACACAGGCTGAGAGGGAGCGGAGGAGGCATGGGGTTTTGCTGCCCTGACGGAGAGCAGCCCCTGGTGCCAGGGGTGCCGTCAGCTCCCGTGTGCCAGCACCCAGCACCCTCTTGCCAGCCTCATTGGGCTTTCTGTGGTTTGAATTACTTTTCTGGACAGAGGGTTGGAGGACACAGGCCCAATAAACCCTTAAACTTTAGAAATAAACCAGCTGCAATGGAAAGCAAAGTGTGTACATCAGCTCCTTCCTCATGCCCTGCATTTGGGAAGGGAGGGTACCTGGCTCTGCTCCCTCCCATGGGCTGGAAGGGGATGAGGCCATGCTGGAGTCCTCATGCTCAGCGGCCACACAGGCTACAGCATGTGAGGAACACCAGGGAGCGGAGCAGAGGGGAGCAGGGACCCGCCTCAGATGTGAGAGGGTTCACTGAGGGGTGTGATAGAGTGTCAGCAGCAGAGAGAAGGGACCAAATTAGGTTTCTGGGGTGAATGGGCTCTTTATACGAAAAGACTCATCCTTGGGAGAACTACTGACCAGTATGGGCATGCAGGGTGAGGGAGGGAAGAGGCAGCTGGGGACTTCAGACAAGGGCACTTGGGCCAGTGGCTCTAAATCCAGGTTCCCAGGGCTGATGCATTCTCTGATCCTCAGCTGCTCCTTTGGCTGGAGAAAATGTTTTCAGGAGGAGTTCCAGCAGGCGCCACGGTGAAACGCTGTTGAGTGAGGCTCCCCTCCTGGTGTGCCGCTGCCGACGGTGCAGAGGAGGTGCTCGGAGGGGGAGATCTGGCCACGATGAGCTGGCTGGCCAGCAAGGGATCTGGGAAGAGCTGTCCAAGTCTATCCAGGCTCTTTCCCTCCCCACAGCCCAGAGAGCCTGCTCTGGAGCCCTGCCTTTCCCACGCATGTCCCCGCTACCGTGCATCATCCTTTGGTGAGGCTGAGGAACCTCTCGTGCCACAGCCGCACCTCCTCCTCTCCCTCCTTCTCACTCAACACCCGGTACGTCTTGTTTCTGTGGCAGCCGCGGTGAGACACCTGCAAGGAGAGCCCAAGTTCATAGGCCTGATACCACTGCCCATCCTTCCCCCAGGGAAAGAGGACCCCCATGATGGACAGCATCTGGAGGCTGGGGTGATGGGGGCACCAGAGAGAAGAGGGGAGAAGCAGCTGGGAAGCGGGAGGGAGAGGATGATAGCTGAACTGTGTGTGTCCTAAGATATGGGCTAGTCCTCTGTCCTGCTCTGGTGTTTCTGGTTTTTGTTACCACCTAGGAAGCACCCAGTAGATGGTGGAGACCCTCCCCTGCAGGAGTATACAGGGATACCCCAATGGGTGGGAGGCTCCCCACAGCTGCTGTGTCTCAACATCAGCAACTCTCTCCGCTGCCATCTCTTAGAGCATCCGTGCAAAGCCCGCTGCCTCGGTTACATGCCAGCGGTGCTCAGGCCACTGTTTGTCACCCCCCCAAACACACCCAAGTGTGTCCTACTGGAGGGACAAGCAGTGGGCCAGTGGAGGCACCAGCCATGGAGGAGAAGGCTGCGTAAAGGGCAGTGCAGGCTGCTTCTCACCTTCTGGTTGTAGAGGCTCTTCTGCAGACACTGGTGGCTCTTGAACGCGCAGTAGCTGGGATGCTGAACTCCATCCGAGTCGCAGATCTGGGGAGATGGGAATGAAGGCTAGAGAAAGAAGAGGAGAAGGAGGGATGGGAGCACCCACGGGCACCCACCCGGCTTGGGGTATCTCCATCTTGTAAGGCAGTGTACTCTGCCTTCAGCCAGAGGGTCACACGAGGGTCTTCACAGCCACGGGTGGCCATCCGACTGCACCAGTACTCCGCCCTCAGCCCTCTAAAAACCTCCATGCCATAGTACTCCGAGGTCTCTGGGGAGCTGGTCTGCAAAGGGGTGGGATAAAGAGAGCTGTGCTTCTTCCTCCCCTTCCCCACCAGCCAGTCCAGGCTCCTCCTCAGAGGCTGGCTGGAGATGCAGCATGCTCAGTACCTTGTTGCCCACAGCCTGGTACTGGGCTGAGACCTGAGGGTTGATGTAGATCATGAAGCTGCCTGTCTCACAGTGGACACGGTTCAGGTTTTTGATGTTCTGGCACTGCTCCCTCTTCAGCGAGCAGAAGGCGCAGTTAGGGCAGAGGTCCATGTGATGCCGCCCAGCGCTGTCACACACCTAGGGTGCATGCATCAGGGAGGTCAGGGGGGGAAAAGGAGACTGAGGAGCTCCCATATCCCTAGCTTGGAGCTTGCCTCCCTGGTCACCCACGCCAGCTTCTCCCAGGAGGTGGCACCTGAAAGGACAGTGCTGACGAGCTCTGGCCGCGGGACCATTGTGGTCAGCACTGCAGGGAGCCCTGCACACAGTGAGGGTAAAAGGTGGGCATCAGCATCTTTACCGAATCGCCAAACCCAAGGACGCTTTCTTCCATCTCCTTCCAGGCCTGGGTGACCACCGACGAGAGACAGTTTCCCTCCAGCATTGCATAGCACAGGATCATCACCGCCTCATCCTTCTTCAGGGCTAAAAGGCTGACAGAGAAAGGGACGGAGAAAACCAAGTGTCATCTCTTGTCACACACTGAAGAGACAGACCTTTAGTCAAAAACTGAAAGGGGAGAAAACAACCCCCAAGTGTAGCAAAAAACCTTTCCCAAAGAAACCTTGGACTCTCGGCCAAAACGCACAGAGGAGCGGGGGTGTCTGCAGAATCTGCATGTGCCTGTGTAACACGGAGGCATGGGGTGTGTGTTTGCATGAATTCAGGAGCACATGAGAGGGACTGGGAGAGGAGCACAGCTTTAGGAACTTTCCCAGGGGCCCTGCAGCAGTGGCTGCCCAGTTTTGTCCATCTGAGTGCATGGCAAGGAGGTGTTTGTTAGAGGTCTGCTGAGTGTTGACCATAGGGCAGCCCCACTTGGGTCTGCAGCATACAACTTATTAAGCCTCCCTCCTGCTTGAGCCAATGTGTTTGATGGAAAGGGGAAAAAATGGGTAACAAAGAATTAACTGTTCATCCAAACCAACATAGGAAGCTAAAGGTAGAAAATTTAAGGACAGTGGGACAAGGACAATAAGAATATTTTATATCTCTTAGGAAGAGAAGAAATTGTACACATGGTACAGAACTGTTATTAGACAGGGATGGTATGAATTATCAGCAATGGTGCAGAAGAGGTAAAAATGCTCATTAAATATTTGTCCTTTGTGTCTGGAAACAAAATCAGTGATAAATACACTTTGATCTGGCAGAAAGTAAGAAAAGAGAAGAGCAGCAATTGCTTATGTTAAAATGCTCTTAAAATCCATGCATGGGCTAACCTGTATGGAGAAGTTTTCCTAAGAATAGCTGAAACTTCCTTCAGACCTTCAGATTAGCCTTAAAAAAAGTAAAAAAAAAAAAAAGAGGTGGAGAACCTGGAGGAAGGTCATGAAGATGAGATTTCCTAAGGTCTGGAAAACTTTCACCTGGAGCGAGAAACTGAAGAACATTTACTTAGCTGAGCAAAGGCACTAGTGGGTGGCCACTCGGTCAGCCTGTACTTTTACCAAGATGGGGATCAGCTGGAAGGCTCTCTTCATCAGCAGACGGAAGGGTGATGACTTTTGGTGTTTGGAATTTGGGGTGAGATCCATTCAGACCAGAAATTAGCAGCATGTTCCTGACATGAAGGGTATTTAGCATGGGAGCAGCTGATGGGGCTGTTTCTCCACAGCTTGGAGGCTTCAAAAATATATCCCAAACTTCTGTTGAGAGAACAGTCTGTAGCTCAGCCACACAATGCTGTTTTTGCTTCAGGGCTCACTAGGCATGGCTCCACGTCCTGTGCTGAGCAGGAAGGCCAGGATGAGTGATCAGAGCAATTGCCAGGCCTGAAGACTAGAAGAGATCAATCTCCCCACCATTAGCTCTTGCGATTACGCGGTGTCTGAAGAAATCAAGCTGTGAGGAGTGACTGGTGTTCACAGATCCGTGGACACGAGAGGCATACACCGTATGCACAGGAATATGCAGTTGCTTGGCATTGGGTTTGGGTGTGCACTCACGTAAGAGAACATGGGTGAGCATTAGGGCTACTCATAGGAAGAAGTTTTGTGCACCTCCTCAATAGATCCCTGGACCTGCCACACACTGTGGATGAAGGAACTCGCAGCACATGCTCTGCACTTGCAGCAGGTCGGAAACAAGTGATCCTGTACCCAAACGGTTTGCACTAATCAGCAGAAAATGAGCATGTTGGGATCTCTGAGGGCACCTCTCTCACTTAGATACTACAAGCGAATCGGAAAACCTTAGTCACAGAAAATATGAGTGGTAGATTTTTTTTTTTTAAGGACATTACAGTCAAACTTGTTTTATCACAGCACAGCAGATGCTGCTCTTGCCTGCACTGAGGCGAGCAAAGATGTTCCTTCAACACGCTATCGTGCACTGCGCTGTGGACAGGCTGCCATTTGCAGTCTGTACATCTGTGGATACAGACACGTGACCAAACCGCTGTGGTGTCGACCAACAGCACAGCAACCACATCCACCGAAAAACCGAGGACAGCTGAAAACCTGGAGATCTATGTATTGCAAGCCTGCGCATCTCTTACTGTGATGCACCACAGTGTGACCAGCCTGGTCAGAGGTTTGTGGAAGGAAGGTTCAGAGAGAACAGAGTGCAAACTGAGGACAGCAGTGACAGATACCATCTCCCTCAGGAGAAGATGGGAAGAATTAAAATGTGCCGGTAAAAAAGAGAAACAAAGCCTACCTATCCTGCAGAGAGCACTTCCAGAACCTGTAAGATCCCTTATGTCCACTGCTCCGTCCCGTGGCTCTGCCTGATCATTTTTATTTGTGCGGTTTTTTGTTTCCTCTGTAAACATTGAGACCGTTTAGGACACCAAGAAGAACAGGAAATTTTATATTTAGAGCAAAAAGTCTGGGCTCATCCCACTTGAAAATCTTGTCTAAGGTAGTTCCGTTCAACCCTCTCATCATTTTTCTGTGACTGGGACAGTCTCTCAGCTGGACATTGCTGAGAGAAGAACCAGTGACAGCCCCCAAGGCACACCTAGCATTTCTCTTCTGTAAAGGATTGCTCTTTCTGTGGGGATTACCTAACACTGACAATTTCTCTCTTAAGCCGTTGTAGCCCAGGAGAACAAGTGTTTGGTCCACTTTGCTGATAAATCTGTGGCAGCCGAAGGGAGTCCCTGCCACCACTCAGATGCTTGACTGCTTAGGCACAGTTGGATCTTGGCCTTCAAGATTTGGTAAACTGTCTGGGTCAACTTGATGTGACTCACAAATTTCCGTTAATGACCCTCACATTATTCTCCAAACCTATCTGAAAGAATTTATCCACAAATATGTCATTATTAGCTATTGTTCCACTACTTGCTTGTTATTCCAGTGACACATTGTGATTTGATTGCTTCTTCATCACACCAGGATGATCAAGCCAGTAAAGTGAGAGGCATGTTAACAGTCATTAAAAATTATATGAATAGCTCTGGGGTTTTCATCACTGAGGTAGAAAAACCAAAAAGAAAACCCTGTCCAGCTTGCTGTACTTTTTTAAAAAGAGCAAATAAATAACAACCTGAGGCTTAGAACGCAACTGCTAATACATGGGTTTAACAGACTTTGCTTTCTCCAACACATGTACTGGTCCAACAAGGGCAGCCCGAACAAGATGCAAATAGAGGATTACAGGCAAAAGGGGCAGTAGAAGGCAACTCGGCTCCAGTCTTTTCTAAAAAGAGTGCTTCCATAAGTAGCTCATAAGTAGCGATGGAACATCTGCTGAGTGTTGATGACCTACTTGTTCAGAACAGACGCAAAGTCAGACATGGGTAGGAGCCTTTGCTGCATGGCAAACTTTGGATCTATAGACCGCATTCAATAGGATCGGCTCGCACAGATCAGAAAGCCCCGCATCCCTGCACACCACCTACTGATGCTTTGCTGTTGGCCACCTATGCAGATGCCCATAGCTTCCGCCCACCCACCTAGGAAACCGAGTCACACCATCACACTGAGGTTACCAAGAAATTCTGTTGCACTCGCTGTCACATCCATTTCCTGCCCTATCTCTGTTCTTCATCTCTGCTGAGAGGCTTTCTGGCCTTATGGTTGCAAGTTTATGGTTTGGTTTACCACCTCTGCGTGAGCGAGATACACCTATGTCATCCCCAAGTGACAGCTGGTTCCTGAAAGCAACTGAGAAGTGTCAGGGGAACGGGTCCCACCCCTCATCACCAGACCCAGGGATGGGTCCTGGGCTCCTCCCTCACTCACAGGCACCTGCAATCCACAATGCCAGGGCACTAGGTGCACCCGGGGGCTGTCCCTGGTTCCTCTCCTGGTGATTCCCAGCGCCCTGGCACTGCTCTTTGGTCTATCCAGCCACTCTCCCACTTCTGCTGCCTTATGGCAGCACTGGGGCTTTGCCTCCCATCACAGAGGCACTGCAGGCAAATGGTGCAGACTCGGGCACAGCGCTGCTGCTGCTGGTCCCCTGCACTCACTGACACACTGCTGAGCTAGTTGTGGATGGGCAGAAGTTTCCCCACCCGTCAGGGAAACTGATAGGTCTGGCTAAAGCGATTTTCTAATACAAATCCCTCCCCAGCTTAGTACCTCCGCACATTAATGTGCTAACTGCTGCCCTGGAAAAAGACTAACAGGTGCTGGGAGGCAATGTTTCAAAGGGAATGTGAAAAAAATACAATTAAGAAGAATCCATGGGCCAAGATCAGTAATTGCTCAAAGGCAAATGGAGAAAACTTCAGATAAAAGCCTGTCTTCCTTTAGGATCTCAAGACATGGAGCGACACACATAGAGCCTACTTCAGCAGTATCTTTGAAGAGGGCTGGTTAACAACATCCAGCTCTCCCTTGACGTAATGACAAGGATTTGGGCCATTAACTTTCAGCTGCTGAACCTCCCCGATATTGGCTGGCTGTGTGAGGTGGAGTGAATACCTGAGGCAAGCAGAAAAGAAGAAAAGGAGCAAACAGCAGCTTTCCAGCACTTTGTAACTTCTGATTTAGGTGGGTTACTGCAGGAAACTAAAGCCACTAAAGAAAAAGGCATTCTTAACAGCTTCAGAAAGAAAAAAAGATGTTGGCCTGCATGCCAAGAAGGCAGGCAGGCTGGCTAGGTACCTGGCAGATCAAGCCCAGCAGGGAAGCCCATGCAGGAACCATTGGGAGAACGGGAATGTAACACCTGCCCAAGGGTCAGGAGGCACAAAGCATGGGAAAATTTGTGTTTTGTAAATACACCTCTCCTGCTGACCCACATAATATTGCAGCCTCTTACCTCTGCCCACTTGGGACACTGAGAGCCCCCTGCTCTGAGATTCTCAAAAGCCTGGGAGCACTTGAACTTCTTCTGGCCCGGTGGCGAGAAGACAACCTGCCTTGTCACAACTCCCCTTTCACAGCTAGCTGTGAACAACAGCAATACAGAGACACCAAATTGTGCCCTGACCTTACTGAATGGCCAAAAGATACCTCTACATCATCCCTGGGTGACAGCTGGTTCCTGAAAGCAGCTGAGAAGCGTCAGGGGAACGAGTCCCATCCTGCACCACCAGACCCAGGGTAAAAAAGAGAAAGTAATTGTTAGTCAGTGATGGTAATTCAAAGAGAGTGGTTTTTTGGGGACTATTTTTAATGAAGGGTCTGGTCTTAAAATTAAAGCCATGGGGGATGAAGTATGGAAGCATAACAAGGGCTATTCGGAGGGGTAGAGGAGGAGTAGGAGAGGGAGGGCTGGGTTCGGCCTTGCTGGGGAAGCTGGGCTCATGCAAACCATGAGCATCCGCGTGCAAATACCAACAAGACGGGGTCCGTATCTGGGACAGCTGTGACGCTGAAAGGGGTGTCAGGGTCGTAGCGGACAAACAACACAACAGTGGGAAGCCCTGGGAAAAAGGGCAAATGCAATTCTTGTGTGCAAACAGAAGAGCAGGGAAGGGAAGGGAGGTTGACTTCCTTCTGCCTACCCAACTGCTGAAACTCATCGCTGAACGGCACAGGCAGAGCTGGAGCGTGTGGATGTTTTAAAGGGGCACTGAAATTTGCCACAGAAAATGAGCTTCACAGGCTTTATAACATGAGAGCTATGGAGCTCTGTTCAGCTTAACTGCAAGACTGAATCATGGCAACTCTGAGGACAGGAACTACTGGGAAATAAATAGCTCTTTAATCAAGGGGGCAGAAAGCACAATAAGGACTAAAAATTGAAAATAAATGCAATAAGAGACACTTCCCCCCCCCCCCCCCAATGATTCACTGCTAGCAGAAACACCAGAAAAGTGTTCTGACAATTCTTCTCTTTGTTGTTTTGCTACCATCACCATCTCTCTCTCTAAAGGTCACAGCTACCTTCATCAGGTACCATGAAAGCTGGTAGAGCTACCAGAGCCACTGCCACAAGCAGGGGTGAGGGAGAAGGGATGGCTATCCTGATGGACAGGAGACCCTAGGGAGGGCACGCAGCCCTGGGTTTTGGTGCCTGTCACAACTGTGTACACCTTGTGTTAAACCAGATGCTGAACAGCACCTGGGCACACCAACCAGTCCCAGCCAGCTCTGCTCCTCTTGCTGGAATGGAAATGCCTCAAAGCATTTTGCCCCTTTTTTAGGTCATGCTTTGAAGTCCCTTTGAGAGGAGGTGGGATGTGGCAAGCAGCAAAGCTGACAGGCACAGTCTATCTCGCCTTTTTATCTTCACTTGAGTTTAAGCTTTGCTTAGCATGATTGATGGGTCTCGGCTGCCAGGTTACAGACACACAGTCAGCATTAGTGTCTTTGAGAAACTCTGCAGCAGAATAGAGAGTGTCATCTGCGATCACAGCAGTCCCTCAATAATCCCAATATAACTAAATCAGAGCAAGGCTCAACTTCAGAGGCAGGGAGAACGAACACATCCTCAGTGAAACATAATTTTGCCTTAAAGTACGTAACACCAGGAAAAATTTGCTGGGCAGTAAAAGCCTCCTATGATATTAGGAAGGAGGAGGACTTAAGTTACAGCCTTGCAAGAGAACATTTACAGCTTTAACAACACAATGCAATTCATTTTTACATGCAGAAGTGGGATCTCTGGCTCAACTGTAGCAGTCTGCAGTGTTTTCAACAGAAACCACAGATGTGCAATCATGCACAAAACCTGTGTGCTTACAGAAACATTACTAGCCACAACAGAGCGAAACCAAAATGACTTCTCTATGAAAACCACATCTAGACAGCTTTTTTTTTTGCTCTTGGCAAGCAAAATAATCTTTGCATCTCAGTGAAAGCAAGTGATCCTCAGCCACAAAGTACTAAATTACTAAAAGAAAAATTGAGTGAAAACATACAGTCCTTTTGGAGGTCTTTTCTGTTTGGGCTCTGCAGCCCCAGCTGCCTGAGCACAGAGGCAAATGAATCCTGGCAGCTCAGCTGAGAAGAGCTCACGGTGCTCGACAAGCTCCTAAAGCATCCGTAGGCCAGAGGAACTAAGAAAAGCACGTAAAAGGATTGCAGTAAGCTGGACTGTCACAGGGCCCTGTGCTGAACTGGCACACAGCTGCTTTCAAAGCCAGAATGGGGAACGAGAAATCCCCTAGGAAGAGCAATGCACAGATCCAGAATGCAGAGAGGTGCACATGCTCAAGAAGTAGTGGTCCTGCACAGCCAGGAGCTCTGTACTCAGCCGCCTCTGTGCTCCCGGCTCTGTTTCCTAGCCCGGGGCCACTTTTGCTCTACCTGGGTGAGGATGGAGCACTTCTTGGAGCGCTCCTTGGGTCAGACTGTTTAAAAAACCATCTGCTTCATGTTGCATGCAGAGAGTCGAGGAGCACAGCAAGACACACGGTTTACTCCAGCATCCCAAGGACCCATGTTCACAAGAAAGCTATTTCTGCAGGTCATCCCAGGGGATGTGAGTTGGGAGGAGGATGAGTGCAGAGGTGATTGCACACTGCAGATGGCCACAGCATGGGGATACACGTGCATGGGATGAAGTCCTGCCTGCAGCTAAGGCACAGCCTAAATGCACTTTGCTCAGGACATGAGGATGGTAACATTGCCAGGCGCTAGCAGTGCTGGGTCACCCTCTCCCTGCTCACCCTGTGCTCGAGCAGGGGGTGTCTGAGGGGCTCCTTGGGTACATCCCTGCTCTGTATGGGACAGCTTGCTCCAGAAAGCCTGCCTGCGCTCACCAGCTGCTCAGAGCAAGGGCATGAGTGCCGTGGGACTACCAGCCAACGCCTGTGAGGACAGCCCTGCACAGGTGGGGGGGGTACCCCGCCGGGCGGGGAGAGGGGTCTTCTCTTCACCTGCCATTGGGGGTTGTTTCCTGCACCCCCTCCTTGGCACTGCCTGACGCACTCCCTGGGTCTGACTTGGTGCTGGAGTCCGGAGAAGAGCCCTCGGTGCCTAGGGATGTCTCCAAGGAGAAGGCCAAGTGGATCAGCTGCCAGACGCTGTTCTGCAGGCGTTGCTCCCAGGTTTGCTCTGCCCGGGCAGGGGATCCCAGCACGGAAGGTGAGGGGGCAGGGGCAGCTGGGACCGGCAGGATCGGTGGGAGCGCAGGCAGCCCCTGGTGCTGCAGGTGTATTGGCCCCCCTGGCATGGCCAGGGGAAGCTTCCTCGGCAGCGGTTTCTGACTTGACAGTGCGTAGGAGTACTTCAGGAGAGCGTCCACGTTGGTGCGCAGCAGGGCATCAGAGGGCGAGAAAGAAGCCTGCCCTGGAGCTGGGGAGAGAGTGGGATGAGGGGGGCTGAGGGCCAGCCAGAAAGCTGCTGCGGGGGGAAGAGTAGCTATGGAAGAACAGCAGGCAAGCAGGGGTGCCCAGCACAGCTCGGTGCAGCCCTACCTTCTTCTGCAGGGGAGCTTTCACCCCTTGCCCAGGAGCCCACAGCATGAGGTCGCTCCGTCGGGAGGAGAAGGTTTTTTGGAGGAGACAAACTCATACATGGGATTCGCTGGGCAGAGGAGACAGGGAGAAACATGGGTCCCGCTGTGTTATCTTCCCTTCCCCCTTGCCCCTTCCATCTCCCAGGTGCTACTCCCCCCACTCCCTGGTCCGAATCCCGCTCCCCACCTTGGCGTAGAACTGGCGTTGGAAGCAGCGGTACTGGGCGAACTGGCAGAAGGTCTGGAACCATGGCGCCTCCGGGAAGTCAGAGCACACTGGCCCTGGAGAGGGGTGAGAGAGAGATGTGGGGTGGGGGCAGGCTGCAGGTTTAGGCATCTGCCCCCTTGGCCTGGGTGCAACAAGAGCTGGGGACCTCTTGGATGGCTGTTTTCAGAATAGCTTGTGGTTGAAGGGAAAGTCAAAGCTGTCTGCCCCCAAGTGGAGATCACAGCCTTGTGCTGTTGTAGCTCCAGATCCCAGGTGCCACATGTGCTTTCTCTCCAAACCACCCAGGGTTTCAGTTCATCCTTCTGTCCTTTTTCACACAGTTATCTTCTCTTTTTCAGAGACCCAAACCTCTTGTTTCCAGGATCTGATAAGGACTCTGTTATTAGTACTTGAAGGGTTTAAAAAAATTTAAAAAGGGCAATTAGTGATGTGATGGGTTAAGAAGATGACGAGCCTGGGAACATCAGAGGAAAGAACCTCTTCAGTGCAAAATAGTTTGACAGTGATTCCAGCCACGCAGGGGATGGAGGAAAGCCCACAGGGCCAAGATGCTGCTGGCAAAGCCTGTACCTGTACACATGTGCACCATGGTCTTGATCAGCACCGCTGACCTTACTAGTGCAAAAGCTGCAGCTCTTCCTGCAGTGATCACGGGATAGCCGGGGTCATACAGGAGAGCCAAAAACCCTAGGAGATCTGGGGAGGGGGGTAATCTTGTGCTCCCTCTGCTCTGTGGGTGTGTGGCCCATCTAGCACAGCCAGCCTTTTGCGCAGACCCAATGGGTCAAGTACTGGCTGAGGTGGAGGAGGTCAGCAGTGGAATTGCACTGCTCTCCTGTCAGTTGCTTGTACACCAGCTTTTATGCTGCACACACTTCTCTTGCGCTGAGCATATGGATTCACCAGCAAAAGTAGAATTTCAGGGATCCCAGCTTGTAGGGAATAAGCTGGACCCCCACTCTGTCCTTTGGTGATGCCCTGTGAAATCCCTCCAGGATGTGGGGGACGTGGACTCGGCCAGTACAACAGACTGGGAGCTGCAGCCTTTTACTCCACCACATAGCCACTACTTGCAAAGGTGCATTGCTGCTGTTGGGCAGGGGAGGAAGCCCAACCATTTGCTAACCCCAGTGTTATCCTGGCTCTCCCGGGCCAGGACTGCATCCCCAGCAGCACACACTGTGCCAGGCTTGGAATATCACCACTTGCTGTGTCTTGTCACAAACCATTCCTATGATGATACAGAAACTTTCCATTTTGGGGTTGGAGGAGAAGAAAAGTACATTTTCATTCCAACATCTGGGAAGTGAAGGAACACTTGACACAGATAAAATTTCCCATGGGCTCTCTTTGCTGGTCTCTTGATTTTCGCCATGGCTCAGCTTTCCCACAGCCTGTTGACTGCTGATGGCATGGCCTGACAAGCAGCTTGCCTCCTTCAGCAGTGATCTCCATCTCCACTTTTCTCTCAGCTCATCTCCCCTGTGGAAATACTCGTCCGCCTTTCAGTCCTCTGACCTTCATGCCAAGGGGAGCCCTTCGCAGCAGCAGCTGCTGAGTTTAATCAACGTGATCTTTTGCCTCTTTTCTGCTCCTCATGCCCATCTGTTTGCTGCAAACAGCTACAGCTTCTGCTGGGTGTCAGAAAGCCACCCGCTTGGGCTTTGTGGCCAACTTCACCTGCAGGAGCTCCCAGCATGGGGGGGGCAATTAATTAATGATTGCATCATCACTAAAAGATGGAACCAACCAACATATTTGCATACACTCATCATGAAACATCCTCCTGACTCTCATCTTCCGCAACAAAGAGCATTGAAAGGCTATGTGTAGGTTTCCCTTGTTTAACGATAACTGCATTCCTCAGCACCACACCTGAAGAGGCACAATGAATATTTGGATGTAGACAGCACTGCCACTTATCTGTGAGGACAGTAGAGACAAAACATGTGAGGGGGCATGCTCTGCTGTGTCTGGTCCACCTCTCAGCCTGGCTGCAACACGTG
This sequence comes from Gorsachius magnificus, assembly GCA_034008185.1. Taxonomy (NCBI): domain Eukaryota; kingdom Metazoa; phylum Chordata; class Aves; order Pelecaniformes; family Ardeidae; genus Gorsachius; species Gorsachius magnificus. The sequence continues at coordinate 132,122,930 of CM067081.1, forward strand.
CCAAAATGGCCCCAAAATTGGAAGAAAGGGAACATGGAGGGGAATAAAGTCTGCTGGATGGGTCTGTTGGGCTGAGGGACGGAGGAAAAGAAGGCAAAGAGGTCATCCTGCAAAATTGTCCCATCTCCTGGCATTCCCAGATGCTCCTGCTCTTGGCAGCTGAGCCCCCGAAAGCAGCAGCAGTGGGAGAGTGGCTGGATAGACCAAAGAGCAGTGCCAGGGCGCTGGGAATCACCAGGAGAGGAACCAGGGACAGCCCCCGGGTGCACCTAGTGCCCTGGCATTGTGGATTGCAGGTGCCTGTGAGTGAGGGAGGAGCCCAGGACCCATCCCTGGGTCTGGTGATGAGGGGTGGGACCCGTTCCCCTGACACAGCTGCAGAAACAAGCAAGAAATAGTTGCCCTCAAGCTGCAGCCCAAATAAGCAGAGTTGGCTGATCATTCAGTTCATTGACGTTCATAGCTAAATATAAAGACATATTTTTTATGAGAAAATTGCTCCTATTTTTTTTCCTCTGAAGAAAAATACAACAGAAGTAGTCCCAAGTTTTTCAGCTGCACAGATATAATTATGCCACTTAAATTCACTGATGCAGGGGTGCAGGGAAAGTATGACTGCAGAGATTTAGCGGGTGCTGTTGCTATGGCGCTTTCTGAACTGTGATGTTTCTTGGCTCCTGAAATGTTAAACACTTAAAAAAGCAGCTTATCAGCTCAAGCTTTCTTAAAGGCCCACGAGAGCCCATGAGCCAAGCTTCTGTGTTAAACCCCAGATCAAGCTGGAAGGAGCTGGGCTGGGTTGTAAGATGAACAGTTGGGAAGAGACAGTGAGTTTCAGTGAGCTTCAGAAAACTGTGGCCAGTATTTTTTCCCCTGCCATCCTACCAACAAAGATGTGGAGATACTGAAGAGCTGCTTGAAGGGCCACCGAAGTGGCCATGGCTTTCAGCCTGTGACCCACGAAGAGAGGCTGGGGCAGCTGTGCTTGTTCAGCTGGGTGGAGAGGAGATCGGGAGGTAAGTTAACGGCAGCCCACAAGGACCTGAAGGAAAGCTACAAGATGACAAAGTCAAACTCTTCTTGGTTGTGCCAGACAACATAAGAGGGAAAAAATTGCAAATTCCTGCTTGGGAGGCTAGGACTGGCCATTAAGAAAAGCTTTTTTCTCCAGGAAAGCGTTGCAGCACTGGAAGGAGTGCCCAGAGAGGCCACAAAACCAAACTCCCTTTGCACAAAGCCACGGTGCCCTAGTGCTGAGAGTGTCCTGCTCCAAGCCAAACTTTGGGCTAGAGACCCCAAAACGACCCATCCCACCACCATTCCTGCAGTCCTGCGCCATTTCGTGGCAGAGGAACAGCTGGCGCTGCTCCAGCTGGGGCCATGCCCACCTCTGCCCCTGGAGGTGCGGTGATGCCCCTACCTTCGGGGATGCTGCCGTGGTTCTCCTCCTGGTCCAGCTGCAGGATGGCGAGGCTGAGGCAGCCGTGAGCCTGGCGCAGCTGGCAGGACACGTCCGCCTTCCAGGGGGGCTGCAGGCTGGCAAAGAAGAGCTGGTACTCGCTGTCTGACAGGGGGCTGCCCGGGGTGGGAGGCACGGGTGGAGCAAGAGAGGACGTCAGCAAGGTCAGCAGCGCTGGGGGAGAAGGCAGGCTGTGCTTAACCCTCCTTAGCGGGGGCAGGCGGTGGCTGGAAATGAAAGAGCGGCTGGAAGGGCAGCTCGCTCCCATCTGCTGGTGCTGAGTGGGGCGCCGGGGCAGCTGGCCTGAGGTCTCCCTCCATCGCCCCTGCTTGCAGGGCCCCAGGGAGAACCAGGACCCCTGGGGCAAAAGGGGGAAAAAGAATTAAAAGGATGGGAAAAAAAAAAGGGGGCGGGGGGGCAAGAGAAAAAGAGAAAAAAGAAAAATAAGAAAAAAGGAAAAATTTTAAAAGAAAAAATAAAAATAAGAAATTAAAAGTTGGGGGGGGTTGTGAGTTTGGATTGGGTTTGATTTGTGGGGGAGGTGTTTTGTTGATTTTTGGTTTTGTTTGGGCTTTTGGTTTTTTTGGTTTTGGTTTTTTTTTTTTTTTAAAAAGCCCCAGCATCACTTGCCTGCTGCCTCCAGAGGCACCTGCAATGGCGCAGGCTCCGCTGCCACCCCTGTGTGTGCCCCCCCCCTACCCAGGGCCCCCTCCATGGGGACACCCCTCCATCATCCCCTCCCTTCCCTCCTTTGCCTTCAGCCGGGCCCCCTCCTCTGCTGCCTCCAGCACCCTCCGCAGGCCCGGCTCTGCCCCCCTGCCCCACGTTCCCCCCCCCCTCCCCAAGAGCCTCAAGCCATCCCCCAGGGGAGCAGAGCCGAGGGCTGGTGGGGCCAGTGGGCCTTGTGAGGGCCGGGGGGCCGGGACAGGGGGTGGCAGCAGTGGGGGCTCCAGGTCTCCCTCCATCCTCAGCCCCCAGGCTCTGAGGTGGCCCCAGGAGGGTGGGTAGGGGCCAGGCGGGGGTCACTCACCCACCAGGCAGGGCGGCCTCAACATGTCTGCCCCAGGCCCCAGCACCCCTGTTCTCCTTGGTGGCCCCCGGCAACGGTGGAATGAGAAGGGGACAGCGTAACAGCCGGGCTGGGGAGGGGGCATGGCAGGGAGCCGAGGCACGAGCCCGTGGGGGTGTGAGGGGAGACGGGCACCCCACGAGGAAGGAAGAAGCCGGGGCCATGGGGACAAGGCAAAGGAGGAGCAGAACGAGCCTGGGAGCTCCCCCCTCTGCTCGGGGACATGGTGGTGGCTGGCAACAACCTGCAACAGCATTTGCTGCCCAAGCTGAGGGTACCCCAAAAGCAGTACCTTTGAGGTACCTTGCACCCCAAAGCATTTTGTGCTCTTCCGCAGGAGAAAGGGGACAAAAATCTGTTCCTGTTCTGCCTGCGGGGACCAAGATGCACCCTGTGCCTCCTGGGGGAGCATCCCGGCCCTGGCTTGCTTCAGGATGCGGTGGGAAGCTGGCTTGATCTCTCCTGGGCAGCTGTGCCACTTTCTGAGCCCCCAGCGAGTCCCAGGAGCACCAGCTGGTCTTCCTCTGCCTTGGGTGCCCTGAGTGCCACTCTCTGCACGTTAAAACCTTCCCAGGCAAAAGGGGGAATGGTGCCAGCAAAAGAGGCTTTGGGACCACCGGTGCAGAGGTGCCCAGAACCCCACAGGGCTGATTTTGAGGGAGATCCACACTCACGTGCCCGTGCCCGGCTCTTACTACAGAGACAGAGCATAGATGTAGCGACCCACGTGTGCACCCCATGGAGAAGCAGCCGACACAGTGCTCCCCATGGCTGGGCACTTTCTGACTGGGAAAGACACGGCCATAGCCATCACGGGCAAGCAGCTGTCAGGGTGGTTGGAAGGAAAATGCTTGGCACAGCAGCTCCGAGAACTGCAGCTGTAAGCAAAATGCAGGGCGGCATAGCTGCTTCGTGTACCCACGGCATCACCCCACAGCCTCAGCTGGGCTGGGAAACGACACCTTTGCGGAACCAAAGAGGAGCTGCAGGCAAAGCGGATGAAGTTTTTGACAGCGTAGCAGGATGCTGCTGAAGAAGTCACTTCTGTCGCAAATCCTGGGAGATGTGAGCAGCTCTGCAGAGTGCCGCGGCGGCTGCGGCGGCTGCGGCTGCGGGGCTGACACGCCGCCTGCCAGCACCCTGAGTGACCCTGCAGGCCATCGAGGTGAACGCTCACATCACCACAGCCATGCAGTCCATTGCGCCTGGCAACGGGATGTAGCTCTGCGGTTCCTTGCAGGAGACAGGCTGTGGTTTGCTCTAAAGAGACCTCGATGTCTGAGAAGCTTGAGGCCCGACCATTTAACAGCAGCATTGAATTTCAGGATGTTTTTGCAGCTTCTTAGAAACACAGTGGCCAGGAGACATTTTCCAGATGGCTCTTGCCACTCACATTAAAACAGGCAACACTGCTGGGGCTTGCAAATTTTAGCCAGCTCCTAGTCTTCTGTTGCTTAGCTTGAGACATACTGTTTATTAACTGATTTGAGACAGCTCCAGGGCCTTCAGCTCCCCCACTCTGTTAATCCCCTCTGCTCCCCAGTGGCAATGGAGCCCAGGCTGCCTTCTGTCATCCTGATGCGTGCAGCTTCCCAGGGGAACTCAGTGCTGACCTCAGTGGCTGATGGAAATGCATGGCCTAGGCATGTCCAAGACCAAGCACACCAAGATGGCATGTCATGCAGTGTTATTAATGTCTGGCAGGTGCTGGCTACGTGGCCTGCGTCTACATGTGCCAGCAAGAGATTTACAGCGTGTGAAAACAGGAAACAAGAATGAAAAGACCAGAGTCCCCACACATACACTGAGAACTCAAACACAAGGCAGAAAATGAAGGAGCTGTCAAAGAAGTCATCCTTGGTTGATGCTCTAGTAGCAATGCCTGTGAAGGAGCTACTCTATATTTGGAAAGAAGGCGGTTAGTGATGTGAGGACAGGTTGGCTACTTAGCACTTCTCAAGCACTGTGGCATACACTGGATTTGGTTCAGATTGTCAAAAATCCTTCAAGGAACTCTTACGGTCCACGAGTGCATTCAGAAGCCAGCTAGTCTGCGGCGTGCGCTCAGCAGGGTCGGGAGGCTGCGAACGCAGGAGACGTTGCTGTGCTGTTCAGCTTTCTTTGTGCCAGCTGGCTATGGGGCACTTGCACTTTAAGTTTCCGCAAAAAAGGAGTCATCTTTGCAGGAAGGATGAGGGCAGGAGAAACAGTAGTTTGGACGGGAGGCATCAGTGCAGCAAGCTGGGGGGCAGTCTACTCCCTACTGCCAGTGTCAAGCAATTGCAGTGGTCAGTAATGCGCGGTACAGGGGTGATGTTAATTCCACTATTTTCTGATTTCTGAGGGCTAACTTGGCACCTGTAAGGTACTACCCATGGCTCATTACAAGCTGTATAATTCATGCACTGAAGCTGATTTGCAACCTTGTTTTCAGAGCCCCCACAAAATGGCATTTCCTGCAGATGATGTTCCTGTGCCAGCCCGAGCTTGTTGGGCTGATGCATGCAGCCGTAACCCCCAGGCCTACAGCGTGCCTGAGGCCAGCAGTAGGTAGGTGTAACAGCAGGATAACAACTTGCTGCTGTTAGAAGGAAAGGAGCTGCATTTTCCATGTTGCTATTGGATTGCTGTGTCGATTCTGAGCTTTAGAAGAGCCTGTCTGGTTTGTGAGGGACCACCATTGGCAGACAGGCTCCTCTTCCATGCTGGTCTTGCTGTTGTCTTCAATACTTCGGTTATTTCTCAGTATTTTCTGCTCCGCATGTTCCACTACAAACACCACCACCAAGCAGTCATGTCTGAAAACCTCTCAAAAATCCCAGGTCCGCAGCTCACAGACCCTTCTTCCTCTGCTGCAAGGGTTATATTGATCCTTCTTTCATCAGACTGATAGAAAACATCACAAGATCAAGGTGAGCGCCCAAAAACATCACCGTCTTGGATGTGCATGCTGATCCAATCCCCCAACCCTTTGTTTCTCTTCTACCTTGTGCAGATGCATGGTGTATAGGGCATAATCCTCAGCGCAGGACAGGTAAGGGCCATGCCTAGAGATGTCAAATAGAGCCAGAAGAGGCTGACCTCACAGTAGCAGCACAATGCTGAGCTGGGCCCTGGCTCTACTGAGCAATGGGACAACAGGGAAGAGGTGACTGTGGAGCCAGGTCATGGAGATGCATAGCATGGTTCCTCAACATGCACACTAGCCTAACCTGCCAAGAAAAAAAGCTCACTCAGGCACACAGAGCGCTTAACCGAAGAAGGCGGCATGATGGCCAATGTTTGTTAGACTGTGCCATCTCTGTGAGTTAAATTGGGGGGGATGGGGGAAAAAATGTCTGATCAGCTTAAGACACTCATGAAGATGGAGGCTACAAAGATTAGGTGTGAATTCCAGACTCGGTGCCTTGTCAAGCAGCATCCACAGAAAGCATTTGTCTTAATTTGAAATGTAAGCAGAGATGGTAGAAAAATGCTTCCAAAACCACCTGCTAGGGGGAGGGAGGGAAGTGATTTTCAGAAAGGAAACAAAGGAAATTCTGGTAAAAGTACCTAAATCTGTTTTCTTGTGTTAGCTGGAGTGAAAAATCAGAGTACTGGTACAACCATAATGGTGCTGTTAACTGCAATATGTTTGCACATCAATATGTTGCTAGAAAATAAGCACTAAGCTCTTTGCTTGTGGAGGGGGCAGTGAGCAATTCTGCTTGTGTAGCTGTTAGGGCGGACTAAGGAAGGGGCCAGCAGAGCCCCTGAGACACGCCAGGTTAGGCATTGCTTCCAGAGCATCAAAGGAAAGGGAAAACTGTGGTACCTTCATTTATTAAAACATACACCTAAGACAACGGCAACACCATGAATGGGTAGAGAAGGGGGCCCAAAGCCCATCGCAGTTCTACCCTCTCCCCTCCATGGATGACAACATTCCACAGCAATGGCTCCAGGTCTCCTTGGGGTCCCCTCTCTGTCCTTGCCCACCAGGTTCACTTTCTTGCTAGATCCCAGTTACCAGGGCATGTGGTTTTGCTCTGGTCTCAGCAACCAAGCAATGATTTGGCAGCTCCCAGGAACTCTGGCTTGCGCAGGTGGCCTTGGCTCCATGCTGGCTGCAGCTCTGCTGGTGACACTGCTGGGTCTCACTTGAGGGTGCAGCAGCTTGAAGTGAGAGCAGCTTTGCTCCGTTTCATGCGAGGCATTGGAATGCACAGAGGAGCCTCCCTGCTAACACAGCACTGGCACCTACAACCCTCTGCCCATCGTACATCTGGGCTCCCCTCCCCATGCCCCTGGGCACCGGCCCCATCTGGGTGCACAGCACAAGCCCTACCAGTGGCCATAAAGTCACCAGCAAAACCAGCTTCAGAGGCAGAGGGCAGCTGTCTGCCCGCAAACCAAACAGCCTGGTGGGGGAATGGCACGGAGAGGTGGAAGACGGGAATACCATTAGTCTGGGATGTGGGACAACGAAGCTGCTGGCTGAGACAGCAGTCCCTACCCCAGCGCCTACAGGACATGGATTTAGATGTCTTTCAGTGCTGCATCTGGAGGATGTGGAGCTGCACCTCAGGAGTGTGCCTGGGCTGCTAAGATCAGCTGCCATCTGGTACCAATGGAAGAGTGGACAGCCCAGCCAAGAAGCCATCAGGGCCATTGCACAGCAGCCAAGTCAGAGGTCCTCTTCCAGCTCAGGCCTAGGTCTTCCATGAAGCAGAACCTACTTCAGTAGAAGAGCCTGATGCTGAACACTTTCACCCTGGTAGCTACGGCCCTGTGGGAAGGGATGTGGGTACCAGCCCACTCAGAGAGGGCTGAGGTCTTCATCTCCACAGACAAAAGCACTAGAGCATGCTGATTTAAACCAAAATTATATGAATTGCTGGCTTTAATCACAGGTTAAATAATCTTCATTCCACAGTTGTACTTTATTTTTGTAGGTTTACTGTCACTGGCTGAGCACTATGCGAATATGCTGATAAATATAGACTTTACATTAGAATTGGCACTCATTTTAACTCGGTGGATATGTTAATCTATTCACATTTATACAAGCACTGTACAGTTATAACATGCATTAATTCAGATACTTAATTTACATTTTGGTTTGTTAGGAAATAGTGAATGAAGCATTTTTTTACTTGACGTTTAGAAAATGGAATATTTAATTGATTGCAAAAACACATTTAAAATGGTTTCTTGAATTAATAATACAATCTAAAATGGAGTGAATTCATAAAAGCATGTTTGAGTGAAATGCTCTGGTCTTTTTAGGCAGGCTGGTTTAATGCAAGAACAACCTGATCTAACTACAAAGTTAGCCCTAGTGTGAGCAGGGGCTTGGACTACAGAGCTCCACAGTGGTCTCTTCCCACCTAAATCTTTCTGTAGTAACTAAATGGGTTCTTCCAATGATTGAATCCTTCAGGCTTTCAGAACAAGGAAATCTCACGGTCTCACACTTTTTTTTCTCACTTGTTGTCAATGTGTAAATAATAAGTCCACCCTTTTCTCCTCCCAGCCTGTTTTTCAGCTTTGAATGTGTTATTCCTTCAATGGCAGCAACCCAAACCACTGAAATTAAACTGTACATCTGCAAGACCAGACCGAAGCGGGCAACTCACTGAGCATTTTTTTCACAGTAGGCTTTAGGAGCTTAGTGTTTGTCACGGGTTTGCCCGTCCTTAAGACTTGGGCAAAGATGTCTTTTTTAGACTAAGACTTAAATTTCTTTATGTATTCAGAAGAATAAACATAAGTTTGCATAAATTAATCAAGATGTTTGACTATTTTTATAAATTAAATGCATTTTATTTGATAAAACCAGCTATGTTTCTTCTGATACTGTAATTACCAGGCAACGGAGTTGGAGAAACTTCCTTCAGTTGTCTTTGGAAAGAATGATAGGGCATTTTGTTTCCTTCCATTAGTCTTTAACTCTTCAAATGCTGCAGTCTTCCTTGCCTACTGCTGCTGCTTTACAGCAGCTGGGGATCGCATGCTCCCCAGGTGTTGCCGCTCAGCTTGTCCACATCTCTACAGTTTGTCCTCCTGGTTCATGGGGCAGGGAAAAGGTAGACCCCGTGGTTGGTTATACAAAGGACGAGGGCTCAGAAACTGTCAAACCAGACAGGTCTGCTTCGTGCAGGGCCCTCAATCTCAGCTCGCACTGAAGTTTGGGTAATCACGCTATGTTAAATGATTTACCAACGAGCGCTTTGGTACGTGACCAGTGTGCCTTGTCCTGCTCCAGGAGAAATGAAACGTTAGCGCTCCTGTTTACCAGTTCGCACAGGACTGTTCACCGTGGTTGCATCGTGGTCTGGGCTCAGTCACCGCAACCCCCTGCTGTGCTTTGGCTGAGGCTTCGCTTAGCCAAGACAATAACTCGATAGCCTTCGTATCCCTCCTCTCTGGGACTTGGAGGAAGTGCGACCCTTGCTCTCAGAGGGGAGCAATCCTGATGGCACCTGTAACTATGACTTCTTGACAATGTATACCTGCGTATCTGCAATGAGAAACATCTTGAGAGGACCTGGTCTTATTTTCAGCCAGTATAAGCAAGTTATCTCCGAGGAATGTTTTTCTTCTCTGCTGTCAATGTTAGACCTCTGGCAAGCATTCGAATCTTGATTTGAAGCCTTAAGAACTCTGGCAACATCACCTTTCAACCTGGAGCCATGCAACTGCTGCTCCTTACCCTAGTGTGCTCTGCTACAGAGCATTTTGCTACCCAGCATATATTTGACCTGATTTAGGACTGACAGCAGCCCTGCTTTGAAGGGGAAGCTGGACCAGATGACCTCCGGGGGTACCTTCCAATCAGTGTTTCCAATTCTAAGGTACATATATTTATATGCAGTTAATTGCCTCATAAGAATTCGTCCCCGATAACCTAAGTATTGCTGAAACATGTTCTATGATCGAGCCTCAAGCAGTCTGCTTAAGTGCAGAAGCCTTACACAGCGTGTTTCACAGGCAGCAAGAAACTGTCGACCACACGGCTCTGAAGGTATAGTTAGGTAAATAATACCTTAAGAGCGCTGAATTGAAGGCTGAATGTCGCTGAGCTATGGGGCTAGTTTAATTGCTTGCTGTGTTTGTAACAGATGAAGAAGGCCCCACTGGTGCGAGGCGACGGTCGTGGCCGGGTTGGTTTCTGTGCACATCACGCAGCGGCCACGGCGGTGGCGGAGCCCGGGGGACGGGATCTTGCTGAGGGCGCCTGCTCACTGGAAAGGGGAATACTTTGCTGAACAGCCTTGTCAACCACTGCTTGCCCCACTACCTAGGAATGATGCCCGAAGTTGGGCAATCACCGCTGGTCAAGATAAACTGGTCACTTGTGTGCATGACCAAATATTATGAATAAATATTGAAGAGGGTGGCAAAAGTCTTCCCTTTTGTCATGCTGTACGGCTCCAGCTTCCTGGAACTCAGACCTGACTTTACTCACCAACTAGGTTATTTCCAATCACTCTAAAAGGGCAATTTCTCCAGCTCCATTTTAGAAAGTGTTTATGTTGCACTGACAGCTGTTCCAGGAAATCTGCAAGCTAGCCACTTCTTTAAAGGAGTTCATGATTACTTTGTGTATCCCCTTTTTTAAGCACTTCAGTTCTAGGTGAAGGAGACCTTTCAGATCACATTACCACTAACAGTGATACAGGTAACTATTAACAGTGATTTAAAAAAAAAAAAAAAGTAATTTTTTTACCTTTTTTACTCCTTCCAGTCAAACTGATTTTGTTTTGTTGGCCTGGATTTCTTGCTTGTTTTAAAGAGAAGCAATCTGCTTATCTGCTGTTTCAGTATTTCACATCTGGACTGCTACAGCAGCCTTCTCGACCTCATTAAGGACCGGCACAGACCTGGCTCTTCTCCAGCCTTTTAGGTTTTCCCTTGCAGTCCAGAGACTGTTGAAGAGCAGACCACAGATGCCTTCAGGTGGCTTTCACAGGACAACAAACACCATCTACTGAAGACTGCGGATCAAAAAAGCGTTCGCCCCAATAGATGCTATTTTAAATCCTCCTTACTGTTTGCCTAGGAAGTACATCATCCCCAGATGACACCAGCACCAACACAGAATAAATATTTACAGAACACTTCCCCCTCCTCTCATTACAAACAATTCTGCTATCTGCAGTTGGTAATGGACATGTGCCATGTTCAATTATATCAAAAACAAAAGGCATTCTAAAAAAAGCTGCTTATGTTTCTAGCCTTGTCGCTCATAGGCTTTGTTCCCACTGGCTTCATTCTTGTACTTTGTAATTTCTAGCTTCTGTTGATTCGATTATTTCCCCCCCCTTTGGTGATTAAATATCGCAGAGTTACTGCCCTTATTCCCTGTCTTCCAAGGTTAGCTTTTAATGTCCTTTCGTTTGCATTTATACTTGTAAGCCATTTAAAAATCCTCAGTTTTCATCTGCATTTTTGTGTAAATTCCCTCTTCCTGTAAGTCGTCTTCGGAGAATTCCCTCAGCTGCCACCAACATCCCTGAATGCCCCACGCTGCTGGCTGAAGCACCCCTTCATCGGACAGAAGCAGGATGCAGCAGCAGGATGGGGGGTGAGTGGAGCTTCCCGCTAGCACCCCCTGCCATTTTCTGGGTCTGAATCAGAACCTGGCCTAGGTGTTTCTCATGTGTTTCGCATTCAAAGTCATCAGGATGTTCCGATTCTCAGCATCCCAAGAAGCACAATGGTAACCCTGTACCCAAGCTTTAGCCTGAAAACAGGAGCATTCTGGTCTGCCTCCCCCTCTCAGCATCCTGCAGAAGACCCAACGCATGCCTATCCTAAACCAGAGCCACCCTGAACAGTTTCTCCTGCGCGGTAAATAGCACCTACGCAATGGGCCATCTCGTTTCCTGGTTTGGTGTGCAACACACCCCTGCCCACTCACACAGCTTTCCCATCGTACCACATGTGTTTATAGACCTCCGATCCTTCATCAGCAGTGGCTTCGTTACTGGGCCACCACTTCAAACACCTCTCTAGCCTGCAGTTCCTAGGAAGCTTGCTGCTAATGGTGGCCATTGCAATCATGCGTCCTATCCCATCAAAACCAAATCACTTAGACAAGTGTTTGCATCCTTTGTCACCCTCGCACTTTGCCCAAGGCCCATTTTCAAGTTTGGACAACATACTCCCTTTGTCCTGTTAGTTGAGCACCCAGCTGGTACCTGGATAAACCCCAGTTGAAGAAGTATGTTCTCCTGCCCCAGCCTTCTCACCCACTGGATGATGGCACAGCATCTCCTGTTATGAAGACTGCATCATGCACATAACCAACATTTTCCAGGACTTACTTCCTCTCTGTTTAACCCCAGGAAAATGGTTTAAGACAATCTGGGACTGAGATCCAGACCATGGCAGCAGTACCACAAACCATATGAGCCATAGTCTGGGTAAGAACTTGCCTCTCTTTTTTTCTGGGCAAACTGGGAACCTGAGCACCCCTTCCCAAAGTAAAAGCAAGGGCTGACTCAGTGCTAATTTGCTTGAAGAGAAGACTTAACTCCAGCTTCTGAGCTGATGGCTTGGACAGGGTCCCTCTACAATTACAAGGTGAGAGTAGCATTGTTCTCCACCTACAGAGTCCTCTGAAAGGTTTTAATAATGAACCCCTAGAAGAGCTTTGGCTTCATGACTACAAAACCAAAAATGCCCCACTGATCCTCATTCAAGTTATCTATGTGAGGAAAACATTTCATGTCTCAGGTGAAAAGCTAAAACCCTCCTGAACAGCAGAGAACAAGCAGGAAGAAGAGACTCAAACTCATCAATCCCCAGGCCATGCCAATGGAACAGACAAAGGGCAGCTTCAGTATGGATCATCTCCTCACAGTTCCCTGCAGATGCTACAAAGGGAAATGTGCCTTCAGTAATTGTTCTGGACCATAACATTATCTCAGTGACAACAGCTGGAGTTTCTGGCAGCAAGGTGATCCAAGGGGAAAGTGACCCACTGGGGAGCAAGTCATCAGGATATCTGCAAAACCTATCCACATTCTTGGATGCACATGGTTTGTCCTGATGGCTTATTTTGTCAGCTGTGCTGCCCAACAGCCATAGCGAGGGTTGGCATTCTACAACGTCCACCTCGCCTTGTCTGAGAGAACTCATGAAGTAAACAATCCACCAAAAATCTGAATCAATGTCCACCCTCTTGTGGGGGCACAACTGAAGGAGCAGGTATTTTTCACAGCCACTAGAAAGCTCGGTAACCTTCTGCAAGTGTACTGGGTATATTTTTAAGCCTGACTTAGGCAGAAAGTCACTTATTAACAGTGTTCAAGATTGTTACATGAAGACGCTGTACCACATTCATCATTTACAATAAAAGCACAGCTGAGAGAGAAGGAATAGCTGAAGAGAGCAATTGCCACAGTTTACTTTGGAGGTGACAGCAAGGCAAACACAGTATTTGTTTCAATGAACTTTATTTAATTCTGTATTATACAAGTGGGATCTGAATCCCCAAAACTTCCCATCATCAACATAATGGGGAAGCCCCACTGCACAAAAGGGAGGGAGAATTTTGGAGCCAGAAGGCAGGCTAGGTCAAGCCATTTCTCCCCACATGGTCAGAAATTCTTCCTCCTTCACACAATGTGCTTCCCAGACCAGCAGGTTTACCCCAGGAATAAGAGAGACAAAGCTAGCTCTAAATGCTCCTCCCTTCTCCTCCTCTCCCCCAAAAAAAGAGGCTGCTCAATGCCAGTAGTGGAATGGTTAAAGACAGGGAGTACATGAGGCTTTAAGTCTCTCAACCAGCCCACTAGATTAAGAAGTGGCCTGGTTACTCCCTCTCTCCTGAGAAAGATCCAGGAAAATCAAAGACCTAAAATGCTGAAGACTTACCTCCTTTCCTTCCCCCATCCCATAGCCTTGTTCTCTAACAGAGAGTAGGCAATGAACTCTGAGGAGGCTGAAGGAAAGCCAAGGAAAATCAGGGGCTACCTGAATCCCTGGGAATCTGGTGGCTACCCTGGTGCCCTCATTCATTCCCTTTGAGGTTCAGAGACCTGTTTGGAATAGTACACAGAGAGGGTCTCCCTTAGGGATTCGGAAGCAACCAGGGATACAGAACACACAGGAACCGCCGTGAGGGTACACACCATTCCAGGGATGGCCCAAACCACAAACAGGGCAAGACTCCCCCCAGCCAAGGCCCCAAGGGCTGGGGGAGCTGGGACGAGGCCCTGGCAGGGGGAAGAGAGCTCCTGCAGCAGTACTGAGGGCTCACGGGATTTTACTTCTTCTTCCTCTCCTGGGAACAGCGAGGGCAGAACCTGGTAGAAAAGGAAGTAAAAAGCCAGAATTTAGGGCATGACATGAACCTCAAACATACAGTCCCAAAGGACCTTTTCCAAGGTCCTAGACAAAGCCTTAAGTCAAATTTTCCTTTTTAAGAGGGCTTCTAAGTGTGTACATACAGTACTCGCCCTTCTGCCACCCAGAACCTCCCCTTTCCAAAGACCAGGGGGCCCTCCAGGTTGCTTGTTCACTCACCATTTTCCTCTTGGTTTTGTTGTCAGACCCACACAGGCAAAATGAAACCATTCAATGGAACACTGTTGGGATGGAGAGCAGTCAGTTAAAGAACACTTCTCTTTTGAAATCATTGCTTCTGGGCTACTGAAGCTTCCCAACATTTGATCACAAACTCCTAAATCCCTAGCAGTGATCAGGGAATGAAGACTCGCACCCAACCTACACATTGTTAGCAAGAACTCCCCTCCTCCCTTGCTAAGAGTGGGGGCAAGAAAACAACCTGCCATTTTAAGGAAAACCCTGAAGAAAGATGCACTTACCGGGCCCTAGCAAGCCACCCCTCTGCCCTTCCAAACTATCTGAGGCAAGCCCTCTTCCTGTCACTGCTTGCTCTGTCAGGCCCCACCCACGCAGGACAAGGCTTTCTGTGCAAGACTCTCCCTGCTCCCTTCTCCCCCATTTCCATCAAGTGCAGGCTCTTACATCTGGGTTGTCACAGCCAATCATCTCCCCATAGGAGACCTGGTGGCAGAGGCAGTAAGTAGGCTCATTGGGGTCCACGGGCATATCCAATACATCTGAAGGGTGCACATTTCCAAAGGTGACCGAAGGCATCCCATACTCTGTGCTACTGCAGAACAGGAATAAAGTAGGTCAGCAAAATAACTGGCTTCGAGAGTCCCTTCATGTCTCCCAAGACAATGCCCTTGTTCGCCAGAGGCGAACATATACCCAGCTCCACTGAAGTGACCTGTTTCCCCTTCATGCCATGCTCCCCTGAAAGAAAAGGTCTCCTTCCTCTTGCTTCCCAAAAAGGGACAGGGGATGCGCTGTCTGGTCTGGATGGGGATCAGATCCTTTGCAGGGAAGTTTGGCTAGCCCTCCCTTGGGTCTGATTTGCAGTCATGCTCCTCATTCCCGCAAATCTCTTAAACACTTACGTGCGGACAAGCTTCAATTTCTTTTGGGCAGTTTTTGGTGCCTCCTCATCAGAGTTCTTCCCTTTAGAGCGAGCACGGGCAGCTTTCTTCTCTTTTTGGGCTCGGCCCTCTGGTAAGAAGAAAGAAAGGTGTTGCATCTGCCACCCCATCAAAACAGACACCTGATAGTAACAACCTCTCCAGCACTAAAATACACTCCTACTTCAGAGTGCATATTGGCTTTGGGCCATGCACCCCATCTTAATTTTATCTAGCGGCCTTGAATATGCTCACACAAGAAGAGCCCAGGTCACCATCTTTTTACCTGTCCTTCAGATTCCAGCGTAACAGTCTTTGATCTGTACCACTCCAGTGCCTGCCTTCATCCCCACCACTTCCATAGTCACTTGGCTGCCTCCTGTATCAATCTGCAGCCCAGTGGTGGTACTCACTCTTCTTGCCCTTGCTGGAAGAACTGTCATAGTCACTTGACTCTATCTGCTTCTCCTTCAGGTCTGCTTCAAAGCGAGCGAGGTCTGTGTCCAGCCGCCGGATGTGCTTATCGACCTGCAAAGGTGACAGTGACCAGGAGTTACCACAGAACATAGCCCAAGAAGGCAAAGAGGAGAGGGCACGGGGCTTGCATTAAAAGCTGAGAAGCAAGGGCGAGTAAGGGCCTAAAAAGAGAGATCAGGGCCCTCTTGGGGGCTTTAGTACAGTCTTTCATATGATAAGCACTAGAAACTTCCCTTCATACCATCTCGTAGGTCTGCATAGCCAGCTGAACCTTGTCGTCCCCAAACTCCTTGCATTTCCCATAGGCCTCCTGGATTTGCTTGAGAAGCCCCAGTTTTTCCTCTGAAGACAAAGTCCGCGCATTGCTGATATATTCCGTGGCCAACTTATCGATCTCTGACTTGAGGTCTGAAACAAGTTTACCATTAAATACATAAAACACACACACTACATTGCCCTCCATTAAGAGAGACTGAAGGATCAGAGCAGCTGCAGGCTTCCTCCCCGGCCCTGAGATCCCCGTGATAAAGGCAAAGGAAAGAAAAGCTGGTCAAGCTGCGCGCTTCCTGTCTCATCAACAGAACCATCTCTAATCCTCACCTTCTGTCCTCTGATCCAGATCTCGCATGAGCTGGAAGTTTCTCTGCAATTCAAACGGCAGGTTCTCAATACCTGCAGGGAAAGGAGGATACATGGAGAAGTCAGGAACCTGTCCACAATACCAAGGCAGGAAAAAAGCTAACTTGACTGGCAACAAAACATACACAAGCCCAGCAATTCCCAACACCCTTTCCTGGTACACATTCGTGTGCCTCCATTTGCTGTCAACTCCAGAGGAGACAGGCTATAAAAACTTGATATATTTAATCCAGGAGCATAGCTGTATAATACATACTAGTTAACAGAAAACAGCTGCTATGCAGAAAGGCCTACATTAAGAAAGCAGAAAAACAAAACTTGTAATGAAGTCAGTCATTATAATACAACATATCCATCCAAGAGCTCCATTCAGTAATGAAAAAAAATAGTACAACAGCTTGTAAATAATGCCATTTAGTTATTTCTATACAAGGATGTAAAAATTAAAGTTGATCAAATGCTAATTCACTAAAAAGTGAGTCTGGTTTAGGGCATCAATTTTACATATAGGGGACAGGAGACGCGTTGTACGGAGCCAAAAAGCAAGTCTGAGGCAGGATGGGGAGCAGCGAACAGCAGCCTTAACCCTCTGTCACGCGTTCCTTGTTCTGCCTTCTGCACCGTAATCTCAGTGTGGTCTGTCCAACACCTGGAATGGTGCTATACATTGTGAATAACAAATTTTTGTAGGGCTCTGAATGAGCAGTGTGAAGTTGATAGTCAATTAATTTTCAATGCGCTATGCTACTCACCCCCTAGGCATCACCAGATGTTCAACTGACAAAGCTGATAAAAACAATTCTCATTTTGCCATGCCTGTCTAATCAAACTGAGATCTAGTGTCACTGCATCAACCTGAAGTCCAAGTTTGATTGTTGCCACCTTCATACCCAATAAAAAAAAAATAATCTCTTGCAGGTTTTTTAAAAAAAAAAAAGCTGGGGGGAAAAGCTCTTCAGAAACACAACATAAGCATGTCTGCTTCCTAAACCCACTCTCCAACGCACAGGGAGTGTAAATGAAGGTGTGTCTACCCATCATCAAATCTGTCTCATACATCAGTCCCGGCAGCTGCCTCTATTTTCAGTGTCACATGTTTCTACAGTAGAGCCATTTCCCTGAAAAGCAATCAGCCGGCAGTGAAGGTCTGTATGCGAGAGGCAGGTTTTAACAAGTACTACACATAGGCCATGAAATTAATTCCTGTAAGAGGTAAAACCAACCCTGGGTGTCACTGTTCTCAGATGCTGTTCCTTTAACTTATTTTTTTGCACAAATATAGAAAGTTACATACAGAATCCTTGTAGGTAAACAAGCTATTGCTTTAATAGATTTCTGTTGCCATTTCTAATTTAAACATCTGAGAAATGCTCAGATAGTAGGTGTCCTTAAGTACCCAGATACATAATCACACAGCACATAAACATCGCCCCCCTTCATTCAAGGACAGTTCATTGACAAAATCAAATTCTCAAAAAAATTAGTAAGCAGCAAAATTAAGGCTGTCTGCACATTCCCAAATTGGACGCTTCCACATTTGTCCAGCACGACAGACTTCACACAAGGTTCAAGCAGCCGACTACCTGATTACATCCCTATGGCTCAAAAAAGCATCTCAGAAGACAACGGGGAGGACAATCCTGAAAATTAGCATTGCTTACAAAGGGAACTTAAGGCGGGGATAAAATCCAGCTTGGGATTCTCAAGACCATGCCTTTTTCCTTCCTGCAATCCCCAGCCTCCTCAATTCCAAACCTTTCAACTCATACAGCAAATGAAACGTGGGTCATACTGCAGCACGCTACTTTTCATTCCTCTCCAAAGCATACCCTGCAGAAGATGAGACAGGTATCCTCCAGAGGAAAATGGTATCTGTTCTGCACTGCACACAGTATGTCAAATTTACACCAAGTTTATTAATCCTGGAAGATCACAACTTCTAAATTCTTGACTTTGTGGTTTTAAAAAAAGATTAATGTAATTTCTTTTTCTCTTCTAAAAAGGAAAGTCGGAGAAAGCACAAATTGCACCGGATACAGTCAGTTTTCCCTCAGCAGGGCTAGAAACCTTTTAGATAGAGCGAGCAGCTGAGCTAGGACAAAACGCAGTAGGATGCTATTCTCCGGGCAGAACAACCCCACAGAGGTTACGGCCACGTTTCACAGCCATGTTCTAGCAGCAGGAAAGACTCGGGCAAGACTTTGCTTCTGCTGCAGAACCTGAAAGGGACTGTGCTCTAGTTTTTACGGCTGCTACTGTAAAAGTCTGCCACCACCCCTGACTAATGCCTGGAAAGTCTCTGTCCTCCCTTTGCCTCTATGTGCCTGGTCTCGTCTTTTCAGCCCGGGCCATCTCCCTCCTTCAGAGACCCTCTCCTCCCAGGCTCTCAGCCAGGCCAGTGGCCCCCCTCCCTCCGGAGCTCTCAGCAGGGCGGAGAGGGGCGTTATCCAGCTCCGGCTCTGGC
Organism: Gorsachius magnificus; assembly: GCA_034008185.1. Classification (NCBI taxonomy): domain Eukaryota; kingdom Metazoa; phylum Chordata; class Aves; order Pelecaniformes; family Ardeidae; genus Gorsachius; species Gorsachius magnificus. The sequence goes on from CM067081.1 coordinate 132,141,496, forward strand.
CTAGACACAAGCAGCCAAGCACGTAGGAGCAATGATCTTCCAGAGGCTCATTAGCTGGGCAGGTTTCTGCGGGGACCGATGAGACAAACCCCTGTCACTTGAGTTCCTTCCCTGCTAAAACCAGCAAAATGATTTCCTAAAAACCCAGTGAAATGTTTCACTCTGCAGATCTATTATCAGACCAACATTCTGTAATTGCTTCGTCAATAAATTGGGAGAAAATGAAACAGTACAGTGACAGTACAGTGACTTTAGAATCAGAACTGTTATAAAGATGCTTCACCTAGTCAACTAAAAGTGGAAAGAAGCCGAGCACAACATTAGAAATTATGATCCAGAGAGAGTTTGGCAAGCACAAAAAGCATAACAAGATGAAGCTGCAGCTAAGCAAGTTTTAACTGAGCAACAAACTATTTGTATGGTATATAGTTTATCTAAGCATGGGGAAGTATTCTACTATCTGCAGCTTAACTCAAAAACTCTCGTCTACCTTGGGTGGGGGTGGGGGAAGTGATGCTCTGCATCACAAAATTTATCACATTGGTTCAGAACACGCTGAAATTGCTTGGCCTGTGCCGTGCTGGCTATCAGACATCACCACCCTAACAGTCCCACTAAAAAAAAAAAAATAATTTCCATTTCCTCATTCCTACTAACACAACACACTTCCCCTAGCCTTTCTAAAAATATTCATGTTATTTATGTAGTTTTGTTTCCTCCTGAACATCTCCTTTTTCCTTTACAATTAATTCGCTCTTTCTTATTATTGTAAGAGGCACCTGAACTTTTCACGACTAAATACTATCTATTGTAAAATACGCAAATAATCCTAAGATTCCAGAATGGATCACAGTAAAGAAAAAACACCCTACAGGCATCCTTGATCACTAGAGAAGGCGGCAGCAAAGGGCAGTCACTCTGTCCCAGATAGGCAATAAAGTGACAGGAAAATAAAGTGGGGGCCCCTTTCGACACAAATGGTGTGGCAGCAAAAGAGGAAGAGGAGGATGGTGAAGATGTACAGCAAAGAAAGTGCTAGCAAGGCCAGCACCTCGGCCCAAAGCGTGGGCTGGCATTAATGTAACCATGCCCATCTGCACAGACCCACACACAGCCCCCCTGTGCCCCACTTGTTCCTGTCGCAGGATGATTACCCTGAAAATCATCAGCGCAGGTATCTCATTTAGTTTTCCCCACCCTTTCCTTTTCTTACCTTGTTTTCATTTTGTATCACAAGCTAGAAGTCTGTCCACCCACCTTCGTCTCTCCTTTCCTCAATTCTTATCCCTTTGCTACCCCCATTCTTCTATCTCCTTTATTCTCCTCTTTCCTTGCCATTCCTCGTCCCATTCATTCTTCTGCAGGCATCCATAACCATGCTGTCTCGTCCCTTGAGAAGCACGCACTCTCGCTCTCCAAAAATCAGAATCCATCACCACCCTCCTTCCCCTCCAATTATGATTTTATTTATTTCTCTTTAGAAACACATGTGGGGTGTCAAGCGTAGGCAACTGATATTTAAACTTCAGCTGCTTCAGGTATTAACTCTGACATACACGCACACAGAGCAAGCCTACACAACCTGGTAACTTAGACTGTGCTTCATTCTCCCACAAACTGTGCCAAACAATGGGTTTGTACCGTGACAATGTCCAAATTCCTCAAAAGAGATCCCTTGCACCAAGCGCTATACAAATACATGGTGCCTTTCCTGAGACATCTGTTCACCCACCAAGTCCAGGTGCATGTTTAAATTTATTAAAAAAAATGTGAAAATACATTTTGAAACATAACCACGGTTGCTTTATTGAACAGTACAGATTTCAGCAAACACTTTAAACACCACATTGCTGAAGGTAATTTAAAAAGTCCTGCTTGTGCCAGGGACTGCCATAACGAGAGGGTAAGTTCTTTGCCCCCTGAGAGAGGAAATTGGCTGCGATCTTGCAGGGGAAGCACATAGGACTTTTAGGTACTCCGTGATTCTCATTATTTTGTAGCATTTGAAACATACTGCAGGGCAACGGGCTTACAGCAATCTTGAGGAGCTGCCTTGCTTCCTCATTAGGGGGAAGGATGTCTTTTATATCCCTCAATCCCTCCTTTTAGAGGGTATAACCCTTTTAAATTGCTGCTTCTACTCTGTCCTGTGTTCTCAGCTAATTATTTATCCTCCTACACAGTTTACTGAAATTGGTGCATGAGCATAACATATACCTTTCTCTCTATTCACGTATGGCTCAGCCCTACTGCAATATATGCATCCTAGCCTGCAACACTATGTTCACAACAGCTCTGTAAGGGATACCACTACCACCAACGTTTTTACAAACAGGGTACTTGGGTGCATGGTAGACTGACTTAGCCACAGGCACCCAGGAATTTTGTGGCCGTGTCTTATACCCCAGGCTCTGGGCCAGTGCACTGCACACTAGTCCATGCACGTGCATCTACTTCAGGCACTGTCCAAAGAAAGAGGCATCAGGCAGTGACGACAGTCAACGTAACAGCCACAGAAACTAATACTCAACCAAAGAGTGGACCCTTTCCTCAGGGAGGGAGGGTCTCTTTTTGTCTTTTTTTTAATACATTAGTTCAGTGCTACAGCACCCACAGCCAAGACAGTAGGCAACATTGTTAAGTCTCAGAAAAGGGATCTTTATTGCTGTGTTAAAGATCAACCTTGATTTCAGAAGCCTGGAGGACTCAGAAGACTGACATGTCAAATGAGACTCGCACCACTCCGGGCACTTCCAGCCTGTCACAGATCTCCAAAGGCAGGGACCACCACCAAAGAGATCACAGAGCTGTTTGCCAAAATGGTAACATTGGATTTGCTGTTGGGTAAGTGAAGAAACGCAGAGAAAATGCAAAATGCTTTGTCTTGTAAAGCCATCTTGTGTCACCTCTGATAAAAATACCATTCAATAACAAAATCAATTCTATATAAACTGGTCATTAACAATAATGAACGTATTAGGTTTGTGTGGGCTGTGCCAGTAGCTTTCACACAGAAACAAATGATGCCTATGAATCACCAAATCCTCTCCCCTGTGTGAGATCTTTTGTAATTTTCTATAGATCATGTATGCTGCATCACAGATGCAACTAATCCAATATCTCAGTAAGGTGAAAGGCATCCTTCACTACACTAAACCAGTGCTGAATATAGAAACAATTTATTAAGAGATTTGCATATCTAAAGTATGATGTGAGAAACTTTAGAGGCAAGAACGGGAGGGTATGGCTACATGTTACACTGGGGAGGGGACAAAAGCAATGACGGTAGGTAAAGTGAGAGATAAAAGAACTGCTGGGGAATTTGGAATGCAGCCAGAACTGGGAAAGAATCAAGGGCTAGCCTACAGCAAGTTCTGACATCACAGCCATATGTCCTCTAAGAGTATTAAGATGACGATACACATCATGCTCTCATTTGACGAAGTTATAAAGAGGAAAATCCAGACAGATATAGCTATTATGAAAGAATAATCCTATTTTACTGGGTTAGCTAATGTTATCAAGGAATGAAAGGACATTCCCACATCAGTTGTAGGAGAAAGAAAATTACTTTCAAGAGGGTGTATGCTGACCCTGTTGCTCTGTGTTGGCATAAGTCTTCTAGTATTGACAAGCCCTGAAGTGGTGCAAATCTATGTGCCTACTGACATATGCAAATAGAAAGAGCAAAGGAAAACTTGATGCCTCCCTAATCAGTATAAAAAAGGGTAAAAAAACCCCAAAAATGACTATACAGTACCATGTTAACTTACCAGCTGAGGACTCCTCATCTAAGTCTGTTGTCCCCATCATCCTCTTCACCAAGGCAGGTATGTCCTAGTGTCTGCTCCTGGAACAGGTCCTGACTGGTGGCCTCCAAGACAACGGAATGAGTATCAAGCAGCCATCTGAGCAGACAGGCCAGCGACATCCTTCTACCTCTTAAGATGACCAAAGTTACTAGCCCTCAGCTGATGGCTCTCCCAAGCGTTTAGGTCTAATTTAGACCAAACGTTGCCAGAATCTAGTTCATCAGAGGTTTGGGGTGGGGGAAGATGATAGAAACATTTTTTATTTTTTTGTTACCATTCCTTACCAACATTTTATGCTGACATTTATTCAGTAACAGACCAGCTCAACCATATGAAAATTTGAACTTCCTTCCAGTCTGGCACACACTTCCCAACTGGAACAACGTGTGCTCCCCATTCAGCAAGGCAAATAAAGCAACAGCCTCATCAGTCCAGGCAGGAAGACACGTGGTGGATAGTGATGGCTGGTACCAGTGGGGAAGGTGCTGTTTGGTCCAGGAAGCACACCCATAAACACGATCCTTCCATTCACCTTAGCTATCCGAGCAATTGGGCAGACATGTCCTCAGCAGCAGAGCATAGGTAGGTGAACGGAGAGGTCATTTCATAATAAATTCAGGCACCAGACTGTTGAGGAGAGGTGCACTCCTTGGTTCTGTTGCCACAAAAGATAAACTTGTGTGTTGTCACTAGGTATGCTCACTTTATTCTGATACCTGCTAGGTGGGTAAACAGGGAAGCACTGATGGTAGAACATATATGCGGTTGCACAGCAGTTCCCTCTACTTTAAAGATAATCCCTACACTCATGGCACATTGACATATAAACAGACTTGTAGAAAACTATTTGGGACTGTTTTCTGAATATACTTCCATGATGCCTATTACAAAGAAGCTCTGTGATCCTCTTGAAAATTCCAAACATGAAGAAAACTCAGGGTTTGCATCTCGTCTTCTGGAAAATCTCTATTAGTCACCCTTCCTTTCTCCCCCTCAAAGCCTCCACTACAGTATTTCTAACCCAGTACGAGAGCAAATACTGAGCCAAGTATAGTTACTCAAGTTTGAGCAAGCACAAACGCCTCTAGTAAGTCTTCATGCACATGAAATCTTCTCATCACAAAACATTTTTTTCTTCCTTCTTCTTCTTCCTCCATTCCTTTCTACATCTCTAACTCCTTTACACCCATAGTTTTTCCCCTACTGAAGTTGCACTGCTTTCTTGGCGTGAGGAAAAGCACTTCAGTATCTTGCTTTCTCCCCTCAAAAGCAGGCATAAAATGGTTTAGACACCAGAAGGAAGACAATATGTGAAGAAATGGAAATCTTTTTATGCTTAACTTCAGCCACTGAAGAGAACTGAGGAAAGAGCCATACTCAAAGAAGAACACTTGGGAGGAAGAGAACTGGAACAAGAAACATTCCTCCTCTTCCCCTTCCCCGAGTCCTTTGGCTCAGTGCAGTCATTGAAGGGGCAGCTTCAGTAGGATGAAGGAAGGAAGGTGATCAGAGTAGACAAGATATGGAGTTCCTCTGTCAGGATACTCAGCACAGAAGGAATGTGCATATTTTTCTGCTGCAAAAACATCTGCTAGGAGCATAACACATTTCAGACAGATATGCTTTGCAATTAACAGGTTAGAGCAAAGGCAAGGGCACATCTAATCCCAGTTTCACATCAAAGCAAGGACCTGAAAGCTACTGAAATACCAGACCTAAGAAACAGCCAAGAACCCTTTTACTAACAGAACTGTTGTTAACTTGGCTATTCCACAAAAAATCTCCTGGAAGAGAACTTTAGATGTCCAAAGTAGGGGACTAAAAATTTATTAATTGAAACAATTGAGGCTGACAGCTTTGTCAGATCACTCGTGCATTTTAATGTATAGTTTTTAATTACCTAACGGCATGAGATTTTCATACAAGGCATTTCTCATTTCCAGTGACTGAGCAGTGATTCGAAGATTTATTTTATTCTCTTTGCTCAATACAGAGTCATACACACACAACCCAAACCTCAACCTGAAAATTGCCTTGGTAATCAGCTTTCCAAGGTGTTCATTACTGTGACATTAGAATGCTTTTTCACAATGCCGCTGTGGATTAGCCCACTTCCCTTACCAATAAAATAAAGGTCAAGAGATTTACTGAGGCAAGGAGATTAAGGCCAGGGCGGCCAGCTAACTACAAACACACCTCTTGAAACATCTAAAAATGCTACATAGCCTGACTATTCAAAATTATCTGTTCAGAGCAGACTTCAGGTGCAGCTATGAGCATCCTGCACATCTGCTCCTCTGACTACAAATTTTCACTCATAATCTATGCAAGGAGAACCTGTAAAAAGCGTGACCCCCAAAATAAACACAAACATCAAACTCACTTTGTCAGAGTGGTATTCAACTGCCTCAAGCATGAGGCCACTTTTTTTCTTCCTACAATCTTCACTTAATTCATTATACACCTTCCTTTCTTCAAGGATTTGAAGAGGTCCTACAAACAACTGCCCTCTTTCATCACACACTCCTCATTCATTCCCTGAGCAGATCCATCCAGTAAACCATATGAAAGAGAAACTCTGTGGGAGGAAAAAAAAAAATCAACTGAAAAATGTGTCTGCATTAGCACTATACTACTAAAAGTATTCCATTCCAGGAAGTAAATGTAAATATTAGACATTTTTAAAAGAGCTGACCAAAGGTTCTGGACTATTTATTTGTATCAATTTTCAGGAAGTTTTGAAACTACTTTAAAACTGAATTGTTTTTAAAATACTGAAATGTAAAAAAAAAAGGGGGGGGGGAGGAAGGAGCAAGGGGGAAACTGAATGCTGTCAGGCAGGCACAAAAAGAAATGGAATAGCTTATCTGAGATCATCACAAAGAAATAAACGAGGGTGAAAATGTAGATTAAGTGTTAAAAAAACTTGCCTGACTGGACCTTTTTTGGTAAGAATATACATTTCATTAGTGAAAATAATTTTTTTAAAGTCATTAAACTACAGCTTGCATCAAATACTCAATGTAACATCAGAAAGTATCTTGCATAATGAATAAAAAAACCACCAAAATAAGATATACTAAAAGTACTTTAAACAGCTACATAAGGCTTTAGAATGCATTACAGAGAACTATCAGCAGTGGCTGCACCACTCATGCAAATCACACACGAAGCAGTTCTCGATTCAACAAAAGAAAATTCAGTTGCTTGGAAGTGAGTTACAGACTGGAAGAACGAGAATGGAAGGAACAGACCACTGGGACAGCAAGAGACAGCCCAGCTGCAAACAGGTACTTTCCATCAAGTCTTATGGAGGGTAACACATTTAGGAATGAGCAATATAACTGATGGATAAAGGATGCTGGACTGCATTTCTAAGAAACGGAAAGACTATCATATCAGTATCATGGCAGATAGTTACCTGAATATGAGCTCCCAGCTGAAACGCAATGGCAAACAGGGATAAGGGCATACCCAACAGAAGAACAATAACCTGACTTCTTTAGTTAGTACCATGAAGAAGACTGGTTACTAAAGGACTGTATGCATTTTCAGAGTCAGAACTTCAGGTAGGATGTCAAAAGATTAGAGCAGGCTTGGAGAAGAACAAGATGGCTAATTAGAAAACCGAAAAATAAGTTATCACAGGCAATTTTTTTTTTTTTTTGCTAAGTTACCAGAAAGAAGGTTAAGATTTAATCAATTACAATCTACCCAGGTGTTGTGGTTTAGCTGCAGCTGGCAACTAAACACCACCCAGCCACTTGCTCACCCTCCCCCCTCCAGTGGGATGGGAGAGAGAATCAGAAGAGCAAAAGTAAGAAAACTCATGGGCTAAGAACAGTTTAAAAATTGAATTATAATATTAATTATAAATTTAATAATAACAATAATAATAAAAACAAAACCTGGGAAAAAACAAGTGATGCAACTGCTCACCACCCGCCAACTGACATCTTGCCAGTCCCTGAGCAGAAATCACTGTCCCCCAGCCAACTCCCCCCAGCTTATATACTGAGCATGATGTTATATGGTATGGAATACCTCTTTGGCCAGTTGGGGTCAGCTGTCCTGGCTGTGCCCCATCCCAGCTTCATGTGCACCTGGCAGAGCAGGGGAAGCTGAAAAGTCCTTGACTGGTGTAAGCACTGCTCATCAACAACTAAAAACATCAGTGTGTTATCAACATTCTTCTCATCCTAAATCCAAAACACAGCACAATGCCAGCTACTAGAAGAAAATTAACTCTGTCCCAGCTGAAACCAGGACACCAGGGAAGAAACTTTTAATAAGGGGACACTTCAACATGGCAGGTAAAAGGCATTCTAGGTGCAATGACTAAATATTGGAACTGTGAAAATTAACTACAGACAAAAGTCACAAAACCACGACAGGAAAGCCTATCAGCAAACTAATTTACTTAAGACTGAGATGGATGCTCTTTGACTGTAAGTATTACAATTCATATGATGAGCTTTTCTGAAAGAAACTCTAGATTAAGCACACCAACTGTCCTACAATTAGTTAACAAAGGGAAGTAATGTTGCATATACTATACAGGACACCAGACAAAACTGAAAAAGTCCTTAAGAGCTCTAAGTGTACGCAAAAAAGGCTAAACTATTGCAGCAAAGATTGCTTTGTTCTTCCTGACACCTTTGTAGCCAGATTTTTGTAAAGTACATTTAGATTGTGCACATTACTTTTTTTTTTTTAAGCAAGACACCTTTAAAATGACAGTCTACACCACCACATTGATATCCACCTTCAACAGGATGAGAATCTCCGATTCAACTGCAGGACCACACATCTCAGCTGAGAGAGAAAATAAGAGTTTGTAATTTTCTCTGCATGCTTGTACTAGAGGGGAACAGAGGAGCTTCCAGGGGGTTCATCGATTTTAGCTGACAGTGATGATGAGATCTGGAAGTGTTTGACTTTGGTGGGAGTACTCTCTAGCCACCAGGCGCATCTACAGCTTCCTTTCTACAGCTTCCTTTCTCTCCGACTTGGTGTCTACCATACCTCTCACTCAGCGCTGCATCTTTCTCATCCCTTCCCAACATCTGCAAATGCCAGTCTTTCACTCCTTTATCTTCACACTGCAGCTCTTACTCAAAATACACTTATGCTCTCCCAGTAAGAAAACCCTGCATCCTCCCCACGCGCTTACTCTTTGTCCATCTGCTTCCTTCCCCTCTTGTCTAGCCCCCATTTTCCCAGCTCCTGGCCATCTTTGCTGAGGAGCCTCAGTGAACTGCAATCTTCTACAACAGAATGAAAAGAGCAGAAGAGCATACACCTTTGCTCAGCAATCCTTGCTCCTCTCTAACAGTCTGCCTCCTCACCCAACTCTTCTTCCTGGCTTTTGCACCCCCATTCCTCACAGCTCCTAGATCCTTGCCTGTTCACTTCCAACTTCTTTTCAGCTTTCACTGAAATTTATTATGGTTCTTGAACTTCCTTAATTTAATTCACAAGAGGTTTCCTTTCCTAATGACAAAAGGAGCACTGCAGACACAAGGAATGAGATCCTTTGTCTCTGTACCAACACCGTATCAGCTCTGAGTGGGAGGAAAGCTGGTGTAGTGAAATTACTGAAGAACCAAGCTCCAATCTTTCCAAGCACATGCAAATGGCAAGAGATTTAACTTGGCCAGTTATAGTGAAGTAAAAGACACGCTGCCAGTACTACCATGCTTTAAACACATCACCCCATCACCATGCTCTCATTTCTAGTCTTGACACCAGATCAGAAAGAAAATGTGAAAACAGCATTAATCAAAGAACAGGTTACTACATCTTAACCCGTTAGTACATTCCTTCAAAAAACCTCCTCTAATCAGTCTACTATTTTAAGAACACAGGGGAAAAACACACGTTCAAGGTCTTATTCCGCAAAGGTCCGAGTTTGACAAGGTTATAAGCACCTTAAGGCAGGATGATATCGTAGGAGGGCTCAGGTAATGTCACCAACTCATTAAGTATTTACAGAGCACTTCTCTGACCAGCAAAACAGGACGGCACTTTTAAAACGACAGGGAAGGAATCTGTCGAATCCACCTCCCTACAGATACAAAAGTTACCTTCCGCTTTATTTCACCAGCCCTGCAGTTTTTCCCGGGAAAGCCACTGACAGCCAAGCTGCCGCTCCGCAAGGCGCCTGCAGCAGCACCGGGCTCCTTCCTCCGGGGACAACCCAGGCGCTCGCCGCCGGTGGCAGCGCGGCGCGCCCACGGACCGCAGCGGACCCGGGCTCCCGCGGGAGCCCCAGCCGAGCCCTGCCCCACGGCGGAGGGGCAGCCCGTACCGGCGCTCCCGGCGAGCCACCGGAGCCGCTGCCGCCGTTTCTAAGCGGCCCCGAGACGCCTCTATCTACGCGGCCGGCGGCGCCTCTCCGCGCGGCCCCAGGACGGGGAGGCTGCAGGGCCCTTCACGGCCGGGCCGGGGACGGCCGGAGACAACCGGGCAAAGCTGCCGCCCCAGAGGCTCGGAACAGGCCGCGGGCGCCCCGGGGACCGGTCAGCCGCCGGGCAGAGCTCGGGCCGCCCCCGCCCCCGGTCCATCCGGAGTGCCCGGTCATCCCCGCCGCCATCTTGCGCCCCGCACACACGGGCGCTTCCGGCGGGAGCCGGACGCCGGCGCCCCCGCCCCCTCCCCCCCGCACCCGGAAGCAGCGCTGCCCGGCTGCGGAAGCCGCTTCCGCCCGCCTTCCCGAGCGCTTCCGCGCCTGCTCTGCCGCCATTTTGGGGCTTGCGGAGCACCCGCCGCGTTGCCCCCCCTAGAGACGGGAAGGGACGGCGAGCGGGGCGCCTGCTTGCTCGGCCGGGTGTCGCCTGCCCGCCCGCCCGCCCGCCGCCTCAGGGCTCTGCCGGCGGTACCTGAGCAGCACTGGCCCCAGGGCCCCACCGGGGGTGACAGAAGGAGGGTGGCCTGGCGGGATCAGCCGGGGCCGCTCCGCTGCTGGCTGTGGCGAGGAGGAGGCGGGCCCCGCCGCAGTGCATGGGAAGAGCGGGCCTAGGGCTGCCTTGATCCGAGTCCCTTGAGCTGCGGAAGAATAAATACCTGCTGCCTTCATCTCCGCGCTAAAAGAAACAGGTTTCCTCCTTCGGAGACTATGGAGGTGTCTGCTGGCTTCAGATAATTTTCAGTAGCCACTGGGTAATCTGCGCGAGGAAGTGCTATTTGTTATGGCACCGTATCTTTCCATTCACCATATAATTGCCAGCAACAAGTGGCTGCTGCTATACACAGACTGTCCTTGCCATAAAATGATTGTGGTACAAACTTAACATAAACCTAACAAGCCAAAAAAGCCATGAAATGGAAGTTAAACGTGACCGTGCTCTTTTCTCCATCTTGCCAGACCCACTTTTCATGATCATACACCAGGAGTCACTTCTAGGTTAAAGATCCTCTTGCCACAGAGTTCAGGAAACCTTCCCCAGATGGTCCTTCACGAGTGACTGCACATGACGTAGTATGGTATCGTGCTAGGTCAAGAGGGTGAGGTCACACATGCGAATACAAAAGAACCGAGAAAATTATCTTACTACTTTTGGTCTTCAGAGTCTAAAATATTCAGGATTGTTGTTTCAAGAGGCCAGCATTAATTTAGCATCCTGTACTGTTCAGGAGGCACTGGGTTGGTTTGATAAATGGTTAAGTTTCATCTGCCTTTCTCCTGCCTGCTTACCTACATTGTTGGGTTTCTTCGCCTGATAGACTGTGTAATGACAGTCATTGCTCAGGACTGCTGGCTGCTATGTTCTGGCCACAAAGAGAAGTGACCCAACTTGTTACTTCTCTTTCCTCCCAAAGATGTTCCAAGGCACTGTGCCTTTTTTTGTATGGATATACCAGGATTAAGTCTTCCAGTAGCCTGCAATGCAAGACTGAGAGGCTGTTGTAAAAATTAATAGCAGCTGTTTGAACTATCAGCCATCTTGCTGTTACACTATGTGGTTAATTCAGAGATACACCGTGTTCTGAAGATGGAGTGTTTTCCAGTCTTGTTCCTATAGTCATTTAAGTTATTTACAACATTTTTAATTATTCAAAACACATTTCTTAGTCCTTTCAGTTCCTGTGTGAAGCAGCTGGCTTCAGTTAGCTGAACATTATTGTTAAGCCTCACTTTGTTGTTAAAGTACTCCAAAATTCTTGTATAAATTGGCTTACACTCTTAATTAAGGGGAAGGATGTCTCTGTTACATAAAAAACCCACTCTGCTCTCTATATCCTGTCACAGTACTAAACCAGAATCCCCCAAATGCATCCTTCTTGGAGCTACCATGCTGAATGGAGCTGATGTTAAGAAACAGGCATTCTTACACATCGCCAGTTTGGTTAAGAGACCACCAGGAATCCCATCTTATCCTCCAAGCCAAGGCTAGGGAGATGTCAAAATGTAGACCACTGAAATGGAAAGTCAAGCTCCCTTCCAGGCTTGTTGCCACTGCTGATACAGGGAAAACAGGAGATATTTGCCTAAAATCTACATGGTAGACCTTAGGAAAATGTACAAAGGTACGTTTAACTTCATTAACTGCCACCGTAAAGTTGGAAAACAAAGGGGTGAGGCAGTTTTGTGCACCTGCGTGGTGTCACAGCAGTAGAAACTCTTCCAGCAAAAACTGGTTCCTGAGCTCTGAATCAAGAAGTTTGCTGTTGCTCTATTTTTGCATTCTTTAGAAAGCTGAGGCACTGAGGTTCATGGAGAAGTGCATCTCTCAGGGCTCCAGAAGCATCCTCACCCACAGATGGAGTGTTACCACAGTAGTTACTTGGTGAGAGGTGTGATATTTTTTAAATGCTTCTGCAAGTGAAAGTCCTAGCACGGGCACAGATGATTTCACAGGAAGATGCCTCCCCAACTGGAATATGCTCTAGAGGTACGTGACTATTTAAGTCTACCCCTTACCCAGCCTCATATATTGATACTCGGGTAACTACTGTAGTAACAAAGCCATGTATGCTAACCCCAATGGTTATCACACACTACACACTACCCCCCCACACACCCCAGAGTCTGCTCCTTCAATTACATCCTATTGTTAAACTGGTAAATACCTCCTAGTTGTATAAAGGACCTGACTGATGAGTGGGTGTGCTGCCCACAAGGCCTACACAGCTTGCAAAGGGAAGCTAAACAGCCTGCTGAAGTAGTCTAGTATAGTGGTTCTCAACCTTTACTGAGCTACAGATGCCTGTGTATTTCCCCTTGGAAATGTAAACATCTGCGTACCGAATTTTAGCCTCCAGCTTTTCATTTACCTTACAGACCTCTTAAATGTTGTCCAAAGACCATAAGGTGAAGGCCAGTGCTTGAGAGGGATCCTTATGCACACCCCCAGTGGGAGGCCTATGACTTTTTGCTGTAGAGGTACACATTCAACTCTTCTCACTCTTTAACGTTCTCGGTTCAGAGGTCCCTGCTCTCCATTTCCTTCTCTTCAGGAAAGACTGGATGTACCCACACTTCATTCTCACAAACATCAAACAATTGATCTGCAGCACTTGCCCCCAGGGTGGTTAATCAGCTTTACAAATGAAAGAGGTTGCCAAAGGCCCCAGGTTATAGCTGTGTCCGCATTCCAAAACCATACCCTAATTCAGTAGCAAAACTAGGCATAGACTCTAGTTCTTTGGTGTCATGATTTCTTTTCTTGCAGTTTTTCATTCATTACATAGACACTACATGAAATCGAAATGTTTGTTGGACCAAGTTACTACATCTCTCTAGTACTTTGGTGTTCTACTATACAGAAACAAGAAACCATGCACACAAATTTAATCTGTTGTACCTGAAATGACAACTGAACAGGTACCTATCTTGTAGTTAAGGAAATGTACAGAGCAATTTCATTCTATGTTCTGAAACTGCGCTAGTAAACTTGGGCAGCTTTCGGGTACATTACCTGCAAAATATTAGAAGAAAATCCTAAACATGATATATATCTTTTAGTTGATATAAAGATGATAAAATAATCAATAAAAATATAGAAGGCAGGCAGATTCTGATAATTATATTCTATATTAGGAAGAAAGTTGGATGATGTAGACATCTGTGAAGTAATGAAATATTACCTATTGCCCATGAGATTTAGGAAGATGTTTAAGTTCTACCCATTAAATAAAACATCCTAGAAGTTGCATAGCTAGAAACTCACAATCAATAAATTTTGAAAGAATTATCTGGCAAGCAGATGGAAGCAATGGGCTTTCTTTTCCAAACAGCTTTGGAGCTCTGAATGTGTTCCAGAAGACCAGCAAATACTTTTACTTAAAAAGTATTTGAAAAGTAAATGGGATCATCCAGGTTGCTGTAAGCCAGTTAACCTCACACTGATTTGGCAAAATCACAGTGTAATGGATACGGGTTGCACTCAGCTAAGAAAAGAAACATAATGCTATTTGTTTTAATTTAAAGATCTCATTAAAAGAACTACATATCCTTTTACGGCAATATAAGTTTGGTGGCTCAAGATAACCGTTTAGGCCTAATGTAGCAAGACTTATAGCCAAGCCCTACACAGCCTGGTCACTCATAAAGGAAAAAGAAAGGTGATAGATAAGTACTACATGGTGGAGCCAAAAGTCTTGGTGTGAGACACCTAAACCAGCTCAATTTAATTTAGCTGTTTGGAAAGATGAATACAGTGACTTGATCATGGTCTGCAATTCATTACAAAAGAAAAAACACTTCTTATAGCAGAAGACTAATGTACTGAACAAAGGTATAACAAGAACCTATGGATTAAAAAAAAAAAAGTAGTAAACCAGAATGGCAGTTTTAATGGCAGTGACAGCCAACAAAAAACTCTAATAAGGGACATGGTTGATTAACCATAAGGCTTTAAATTAGGGAAGTCTTAAATCTTCAAGAAAGATTTCACTGAATTATAGACCAGCAATATTATCATTAGTCACGGCTGAGATTCAGTTACTGTTTGTGGGTGACTTTTCTAAATGATTTCCAGCCTACACGGTGTTTCCTTTTAAAGCAACAATAATTTGCAAAATCCAGCTAAGAACAGACAACCGATTCAGTAAAGAACAAGAAGAAAAAGTGCTATTGCCTTCCAGCGAAGATACAAGGTGCAACCTAATACAGAGCTCCAGAGTCATCGTCAAGTCTTCTTGGGTACAGATGTACAGAAACAAATGGATTGGCATCACAAAGAAAACGCAGGGTCAAAGAATTCAGGGAGCTGAAGAGGAAGGACCGTGGGATCTTGTCAGAGAATCTTCCACTCGCGTGAGTGGGAGTTAAAGAATTGAACCGTTGTTGGCTTGAGTGCACAAAGCTGAAAAGCTGCAGACTGTGGAACCTGAGGCTTCATCTCAAGAGGGAATGATTTTGTATAGAGGTTACATTTTACATCCCAAAGGTAGCAACGATACTTTTTAAACCACCTGAAGCACCTTGAATATGTTAAACCGCCTCAAGAATCCAAAGAGGAAGACCTAATCCAAACTCAGATAAGTGACAAAGATAATGAGGGTAAGGTATCTTAAATTATTTCCACACCAGCAACAGGACTCTGGGTAAACAGAGAGACAAGAAATGAGAAAAAAAAAAAAAAGAGACCTGAAATAAAGTGGCATTTCTGAAACTCTATGAGAAAGTCCCTTAGTAAAAAATCATCAGTTTCTTCCTGGGTGACAGTAAAAGCTGTAGGAGCAGTGGCAAACTGCACAAACACAAGCAATAATACCTTTGAAATAACTGGTAACACAAGAATTATACAGCCTTAAATACATATGGATCCCCATGCTAGGTAACATTCCACAAAGGGGAAGGATAGCAGCCATTAGGAAACAACACATGAAACCAGGGACCAGCAAGGTGATTTCAAGCACCTTGAACATATAAAATGCAAAACCACTGCAAGGAGTTTTAACTCGTGAGATACTCCCCAGGGAATTCAACCAGTTGGCAAGGCATCTTTCCAACTTTTAAAACTCTAGCTTTCTTAATACAAGACACTGCACCCAAAACAAGTCAGTTTTCAGACTTCAAGGTGATGCATACAAGACAAGGTAATAACTTGAGCAGGTCTCTGAGCAACCTGATCCAGTTGAAGATGTCCCTGTCCATGGTAGGGGGGTTGGACTAGATGACCTTTAAAGGTCCCTTCCAACCCAAACCATTCTATGATTCTCTGAAACTGGCAATTTTGTCCTGTTCACATGGAACATGGAGGAGAGCCACAAGCAGTGATTTCAAAGGTGAGCAAAACTATAAACTGAATTGTCCACAGAAAAAAGAAATAAGGCAGAAAAATGTGAATGAAACTCTTCTGTAAGAAAAATTTATTATGTGGCCAAAAAAGCCCTAATTCCACAATCCATAAAGAGGAAAACTTTTGGTAAAATCTCATCCTGGGTTCAGTGGGGAAGTCTGTGAGCAAGAAGAAACCATTTAAAAAAAACAACAAACAACCCTGAAACATTAACACATGGAAAAGGGGAAGGCCAGACAGCAATCAACATAAATTAGGCATTATAAAATAGAGAAAACTGGTAAGGAAAGCTTTGCGGCTAGCAAAACTGCTGGTAACAGGAAAGGGATTTGGGATCTTTCATTCCTTTCTTTAAATAAAAAATAAACAAGAAATCTTACTAATAGTACTGACATGTGCTAAATAAAAATGGTGAAAATTCTAGTGACACAGAACAGGGTAAATCAGTCAACAAATATTTCCCTATTCAAAAAGAAAGAGGATGTGGCAGTCGTATGAAAATAGCAACTTCTGTCCAGTACCTTAGTATCAAAGTAGGAGACTAGACGACATCTAGTACGGATGTGTCTTTTTAAGTCAGCAAAGAAACAGGAGTCCTAAAAGAGTTCGCTAACAAGCTCTCTAGCCCATTGATTCCAATTTTAATTAAACTTGGGATATTAGAGAAACACTTCAAGACATTCATGACAGTATTCCCAAAAGGCAAATGAAATGACTCAATGTCAAAATTATGGAAAAGCTGTTGAGATGAAGAATTAATGAATGAAAAATAAAACCTATAATCCAAAGGTTTTAAGAAATATAGATTTTGTAGAAAAAAAAACCAAAACAACCACCCCAAACCCAAACCTAACTTTCATTCTTAGATGACATCACTATACATTTGGTTTAACAAAGGGGACTGCATAGGTGCAACATACTTAAATTTTTGTAAGGCATTGACCTAGCACCATAAGTCAAAAAGATTTACTGTACATAACCACATACTAAGAGGATTAAGAAATGCCTAGCCTGCAAGTCTCAAAAAGAAGCTAATAGAAAGTTGCACTGAACGATGCTTTTCAAGTTAGTGTAGGTCAGATGCAATATAGCATTTTCAACCTGGATCCAAAAGTAAAAAATAACAACAGATACAATTTGTGGGTAACAAAACGGGGAGTCAAGTAACCCGGACCATCAGTAAGCCAGGTCCATTCACACAAACCGGACTTTGACACAGCCTCACGTTAGATATCTAGGAAATAAGAGCTCAGACCATACCTGTAGAAAGGGGAAACGCTATCACGGAAAGCTGAGGCTTCGGATGATGTAGGGGTCACACCAGACAAGCAGCTAACGTGGGCTCCCGTATAATGCTGCGAGAAAAGGGCGAACGCAATCCTCTGCAGACTTAAGGCAAAGGGCAGGGGGACCTTGTCCATGGCACCGGGACTTGAACACTCAATTCCGAAAGGAACATTTCAGTATCTTATAAAGATACTGAAAAATTTGACAAGATATAGAAAGAAAAGACAATAATAATTCATGGGCTGGAGGAAATCCCTTACAGAGGAAGATTTAAGGAGTTCCATCTATTTAGCTTGTCAGAAAGTGGATTGAGAAGGGATATTACAGTGTTTAAATACCAGTCCGGGAAAAAAGCCCCACTGTGCTCTAAGGCTCTCTGAATCAGCAGGACGTATCCAGAACTAGTAACTGGAAGCCAAAGCCAAACAGATCCAAAAGAGAAATCAGGCTTAAATATCTAAACAGTGAGAACACGAAGCCCTTGCAGCAGGCTACCAGTGAAAGGATTCTGTGTGTCCCAGCACCTCAAAATCAAGCCAATGCATTTTGTCAACACGTACTTCAAATACGCGTTAGTTCTTGGGGCTCAATACAGGATAAATGAGTTGAAATGTCACCTGTGAAATCAGACAGCTTCTTCTACCCTAACCTATGGTTCTACAAAACACTCCAACCATTCGCAGCCAACCCTGGTGACTAAACACAGAAAAAGGTTTCCGCCGCAAGCTTCACGGGCACAGAACACAGAGGGCAGAGCTCCTTGCTCTCCTTGTGCAAACCGCAAGCCTGCCCAAAGGCAGGGATGTGCTACCCTCACGTCCGCCCGCACAGCCGCTCGGGGCTCACAGCAACAAGATGCTTGTGCAGTGGTCTGGTGCAGGGGGAAGGAACACACGTCACAGGGGCAGGGTGCTTGCAGCAGCACCTTCGAGGAGCCTTTTACACCAATTTATTTCTATACAAGGTGGTTAAAAAAAAAAAAAGCCCCTATTGGTTGTTCATACAGAAGTCTGGGATTCTATAGGCTTTGGGTGGGTGATTGATTTTAAATCCCAACAACACATGCTTTTTCCCTTGCCTTCTCATTCTCTTCCGAGTCAGCCTCCATGATCCAAAGAAACTAACAAGTGACACACAAGACTGGTAGTCAGGTGGACCAATTAAAAAAAAAAAAGGGGAAGGAGAATTGAAGACGAAGAGAAAGGGAAAAACAAACGAAGATTGAAAATAAAAATTCGCCAGGATAATGCGTTTTATAAACACAGAGATAGAAACAGTTACAGCAAGGACAGAGCGGGCCAGGGGTGGGGAATAGATATTTATATATATATATATATATATAAATTCAAGGGGCCTTCAGTTTATTCTTATTGGCTCCCCCTTCTCATTAGATTGGTCTCTCTGTGGGGATCTTCATCCCCTTCTCTCCACTGTCCACCTTTTGGGGATTCTCTCCCATGACCAGGGTCCAGAAGAGGCCACCATTGCCATGTGAGTCCAGCCCGTCTTGGCAAGAGGGAGCCTGGGAGAGCACTCTGACGGGAGGCGAGCAGGAGAAGCTAGCCTTTCCCTGCCTCCTGCTGGCTCCTTGAAAAGACTGGTCTATTCCTCCTCCTCCTTCCCTTTGGGAAACTGGGGGCAGGACAGGCGCGTGAGAGTCAGAACTGCTGTTGTTCCGCCTTTCAGGAAAGGGAGTAGAGAGAAGGGTGATGATTATTTTGGCAGTCTCTTACCCTCCCTCCAGTTGCTTTTTGGTTTGTTGTTGATGCCTGCAGGCTTTTCTGAGGAGGTGGGGGGGGAAGCAGGAGGGAGAGGAGGAGTAGTACAAGCTGCTAGGACATCATCCACAACGGGCAGGAAGAGCAATGAGCAGGAATCCACATTCCTACGGGGCCTTGGCCATCGTGCCGCTCAGACAGCTGGGAGAGAGAGGCAGCAGCCAGTTCAGACAGACTCCTCTCTATTGCTCTCCACCAGGGGAGGAGAAAGAGTGCAATACTCCACAGCCCTCGGGCAGCGTAGGTGCCTGTCTGGCCCAGAGAACATGCCTCATCTCTCCCCCCGGCACTGGTCTCACCTTCCACTGGGGAGGTGGTTTCTCCCATCCAGTCCTTGGGGCAAGACGAGCGACCCCTCCTCCCTTTCACAAGCAGGAGGGACAGGAATGGGTATTTCTCTCTTAGACACTCAAGGAAATCCTCAAAGAACCCCATCCAGCTGTGAACCCTGCCACATTCCTCTGTGGCCTGCTGAAAACATGTGTCCGAGCCCCTGTACGTACAAGGACCATCTCTCCATCCCATCCATCATGCATGTCTCAACGTGCACCCCCCTTCATACGCATCCTACAGTGAGAGAGAAGGCAAAACGGGGGCCTTTCTTTGGGTTTGAAAGGAGGGGCTCTTGCATGAGGAAGTGATCCCAGCACAGGAAAGGGGCTCTTGCACAAGGAAGCATCCTCCTACCAGGCAGGCTGTTGCACAGAAGGGGAAAGGCTGTTGCAGGAGGAGAGGCCGGAGACTGTTGCACGAGGGCCGCTGCACAAGCGGTGCCCCTGGGCGCAGGCTATGCACAAGAGGCTTTCTGCTCCCTGGGTTGAGGTCTCTCTAGGAGCTGGAGAGGTGCTCCACTTGGATGGCGCTGGTGCTGACAGTGAGGCAGATGTCCTTGTGATGCTCTGAAGTCTTGTAAGGGGTCAGGTCAAAGGAGCACTGGGGGGGAGGGTTGGGTTGGTTAGTGTCTCCAGAAGGGCCCCCTGCTGCCCCCCCGCCCTGCGGCTGGAAGTGCTGCTGCTGCTGAGAGGCCTGGGCTTGTGCCTGAACCACCTGCTGCTGTGGGTCAGGGATGTTGTGTTTCCGCATGTGCTTCATCAGGTACGTCTCCTGCAACAGGAAGAATGGCATGAGAGGAGGGGACTATGTTCGCAAAAGCCAAAGCCAACAGGCAAGGACATGATAGCTGAGGGTGTTGCTCCCGTTGGATTTGGAGGAGCTACTTCCTGGGAAACGTGTCCACTTCTGCTACCCCCCAGGGCTGCAAACACTCACCGAGGTGTAGGCCCGGCTGCAGATGGAGCAGGTGTAGACCTTGGCATGTTTCACTGTGTGCGTAGCCAGGTGTACCTCCAACGAGGCAGCATCCGTGTACGCACGGTGGCAGTTGTGGCACTTGAAAGGTTTGTCTTTGTTGTGCTGCCGTCTGTGGGACTGAGGGGTGGCAGCAGGGTGGAGGGAAGAGAAATCAAGTGCAGGGAAGGAAGAGACAGTATTAGTACTGGAGAAGGCTCTACCTCTGACACCCGCTTGCAGCCAGGCCCCAAGCTCCCTAGGCCCCCCGCCTGCCGAGGGAGGTACGCCTGGTTCCTAGCGTAGGGGATAGAGCTTCTCCCTCCAGCCCACCACATCTTCCCCACAGATGCCCTTTTCTCTCAGGCATACTAGGCATTTGACAAGCAGAGTCTCCTAACTCCCCGCAACCTCCCATCTTCTCAGTCTCCACACAACTCTTTTGCAGCCTTTTCCTTTTCTCTCCTCTTCTGCCTCACTACACATTTGCTCCCCGCATCTGTCACTGCCCTTCAGGGCAGGATCTGCTTTAACTGCTCGCAGGCATTTACAGCTCTTTGCCATTTGGCACAGCCTACAGTTCCCGTCCTCCAGGATACCGCGACAGGACACACCACCTCTGCTTCCCTAAATCCCTGCTCTTATGCCCTCCATTTCATTGTAAAACAAACAAAAAAGCCAGTCAGATACCCAGATTTTATTCTGTGTGACATTTAGTAAAAGTCTTGCCCCAGCTAAGTTAGAAAACTCAACGCAACAGATGGGAGGAACTTTACCAAGGTCTCACTGCATTCAAGTCAAGTTTATAATTTTACAGGATGCGACTGTTTATGTGATTTCTCCGGTTCACTAGTGCCACAAAAGCCAGGAATCTCTTCCTCGCCCAGGGCTTTTAAAACAGCTTTTCTGTATTCTTTCACTCTCCTCCCAGCTGCCCCAATTTCTCCATCTCCTCCACCACAGGCGAGCAGCCTCTCTTCCCACTTTGCCACCGCCCTTGCCACCCCCACTGGTGAGCAGGACAAGCCCAGCCTCTTACCTGCAGGTTGGAAAGCTGGGTGAAAGCCTTTTCACACCCGGGGTGAGCGCATTTGTAGGGTCGGTCCCCGGTGTGGATACTGTTGAGGAGGAAGAGCACAAACGGGAGGCAGTGAGCAGGCAGGCAGGGCAGACTGCCAGGGCCTGATGCTGTGGTCAAATCTCACAGCCACTCAGGAGAGCAGGGGAGGGGGATGATGTTGCCTCCAGATGCTGTTCTATCTGGACAAAGAGAGCTCTGCCCAGCTCCTGTGTCCAGCTAGAAGTCAAAGAAGATAGGCAGTCAAGCAGACTTCAGAGAGTGACTAGGACTGAGGAGCAAGAGCTTATGAATGCCTGCCCAGCTCAGCAGGTGGGCCACCTGAAAATGCGTTGGGAAGGGATCTGGAGGTCCAGGCTCCCTGCTCCAAGCTCGGGAGTCCCATATGACTGAGAGGAGTCTGTTCTCTTGCTTCCGCAGTACCAGGAAAGCAGCTCTGTTCCTTCTCTGGATAGACACTCCAACACTTTACATCATCAGGCTGAGATCGCCTAAAGTGTTCATCTGTCCCTGACCCCCTGCAATGCCAGGAGAAGCTTCCACACACTCAGTCCAACCCCCATGGTGCCAGGCTGGACTCCCCTACGGCCAATGCCTCTCTCTCTATCGCTCTCTCTCTCTGTGCCCCCCGCGGTGCAAGACCAAGGATCCCCAGGGACAGCACGTGCCCACCTCAGCCCTGACGTGGTCAGTGTCTCCTGCGCAGCCTCCACTCCGTCCACTCTGGTGGGTCACCTCCTTCTGAGGGTGCAGCCGGCCGCATTCCCCGCCCGCCCCCCGCATGCTTGTCGCGCGTGCTCCACAGGTGCATGCCGGCAGCGCGGGGGGGCCAGGGCCAGGCCCCCAGCCTCCTCTGGCCCTTACCGTGTGTGCTGCTGCAGGTGGGAGAGCTGGCGGAAGGCCTTCTGGCAGTAGCGGCAGGTGTAGGGCTTGGCCCCCGAGTGGATGCGGAGGTGCTGGGCCAGGTAGGATGTGTTGGCGAAGCTCTTGGAGCAGTGAGGACACTTGTGCGGCTTGACAATCGCCGTGTGGAGCTTGGAGTGGATCCTGCCGAAGAGGAGGAGGAGCAGCAGCAGTTGGACACGACCGCCATCTGGCTAGTGCTGATGGAATGAGGGCACAAAGGGGGTGGGACAGCACCACGCTATCTGCTACACGGAGGAACTCCAAACACCACGGCATGAGCTCGCTCAGTCTCAAACCGTGCTCCCCTTGGATTCAAGAGACCATGGTCTGTCCGCACCGGGGGAGGATCCAGAGAGAGGAACTATAGAGTTTGGACTGAGGGGCATTGGCAGAGCTGTGTGTGGGAAGCCTACGGCTGAAATAGCAGGGGGGCTGCAAGCCTGGACTGAGACGTTTGGCAGAACTACGCTGGGGTGACAGGGAACAGTCCTCCTACACCCACTCTGCTCTCTCTCTGACACAACCAGCCCTACCTTCTGTGAGAAAGCGTCACTCCACTGCAGGCGCCCCTTAGAGTGAGCAGCACTAACCTCGGTGCACACCCGGCCCCTCACAGCAAGTGACAAGTCTCACGTGTCCGATACCACTACTGCCGGTTTGTCATGTACGAGACCCGACCAGCCTGCGGAACACAGCAAGGCCTCCCCAGGCAGTCGCCCGCTGAGGGTGCTCACAGCATGCTGGGATGACGGCAACATGCAATGCGGAGGGCCCCCAGCCTCCTCTGGCCCTTACCGTGTGTGCTGCTGCAGGTGGGAGAGCTGGCGGAAGGCCTTCTGGCAGTAGCTGCACGTGTAGGGCTTGGCCCCTGAGTGGATGCGAATGTGCTGGGCCAGGTAGGAGCTGTTGGCGAAGCTCTTGGAGCAGTGAGGACACTTGTGTGGCTTTGTCTCCGTGTGGGACTTGGAGTGGATCTGCATCTCCGACTTGGAGTAGAAGGTCAGCGAACACATCCGGCACCTGGGACCGGGGCGAGGGGAAGAGACAGTGTCACACGGGGGCAAGCCCCAATATGTATCAACTCTAACTGGACAGGGTCTTCCACACTGAGCGAAGAAGGGATGTTTTCTCGCTGTGTGGTTCTGGGGAGGTTTCACACGGGGCACTGTGCTCAGCTGCGAGTTCTCCAGTCCCAGGGGTACAAACTTAAGCTGGGAACTGGCAAAGGAGACCAAACGAGACCTTGCAGCCAGACAAGTAAAGGTCTTGGAAGAATCAAAGAGGTTAATTTATTAGGCTTACAAAGGAGACAGGGCAGCACTTTGGAAATTTTCCAACAGCAATCTGAAGGGGACAGGAATAATAATTCCCAGACAAAAACCCCACTTTGTTCATCTATGATTTATTTCAGTCAAAAAAAGACTGGAAAACCTGGAAATCCCAGGTTAAGGTTCATCTTCATAATAGAAGTTAATTCCGTGCACTGCAAAGTCTGCAAAAGCAATTATGACCAAACTCACTTGTGTTCCCATTTTTGGAGAAGACACTCAAGTATTTAGAATACAAAATGCTGAGAATAACAACAGTGCTGCTTTCCTAGTGGGTCTCACAAAGATGCTCTGGATATCAAATGTGGTATGTCACTGGTCTAATGGGCTTTCATCATTTCTACCTTACTGATGTGATGCAAAATGTTTTGTCTAGGAGTTTGGACCCATCTGTTCCCATAATGATCAGAAACGTATTTGGTAACATACAGACTCTTTGAACAGGAAGAAGCAGTTGGCATCTATCTGCTACGGATGCTGCTGTTAAAAACTGTTCCTCCATCATGACACCAGGCTGTTAAGAGAAGCTTGCACTGTTATACAATTCAAGATGGTAAAAGCTTTTGTGGTTGATAATTTGACAGAGAGATAGAAGTTGCATCCAAGTTACTGGACTTTTTTTTTTTTTTTTCCCCAAATACGTGCCAACCAAGGGGCAGAGTTAAGGTTTCTCTGAACTTGTTTTTCCATTTGCAGACTTTTCAATTAAACAAGACAAAATCGAACCTGCACTTGGAACTTCCAGGGTCACATTTGAGAGAAAAAATGCCACCCAGAAGTCAGGCTAACATGAATTCAACCTTCACAGCAGGTTGACATATGTTTTTGTCTGGGAATTTCCTCAAGTTTTACAAGTGTTTACAAAACTGCTCAGTGACAAAAAGTCTCTGCAAGTATTATAAGTCACAGAGAGCTAATCTCCTGTTCTTCCCCATATCCATCTCCTCTCAGGAAGATACTTCATTACATCTACTATTGTGACTATTTACATTGGAGCCAGAAGATTTGTGTGTGCCGTCTGAGTAGCATATGTAATGCAGGCAATATTTATCCAGCACCTACCTTAACTTCCACAGGCCCTTCCAAACCACAGCTTGATTTTAAGCCATTTAACTGGAAGCCGTGCCTCCCTAGCAAGCACTCTACCACACACCTGCCATCACATTTTTTTCTCTCCATTCTTACTCTTTTACATTCATTATCATCTCTAACAGTTGTTCCCATGTTTCCTACCTTCATCTTTCTCTTAATCCACTGTAATTGCAAACCCTAACAGAACACGCAAGCTAAATACATCCTTACATAACACCCCCTGCCACCCCCCCCACCCCCCCCAGTCCCTTCCGGAATCAACAAACAGAAGCAATTTGGCTGTTTATCCCTAGGTCTATTAGAGATACAAAGAGTAAAAAGGAACATCAGAATCATCTTTTTTAAAAAGTAGCTCTTGGTTTATAAACCCAACTGTCTCCAAACACTTGTGCAGTTTGTTTCAGACCTTCCGAAATGCTTAAAGCTAGACTTGAATACAGCACATGCATTTTGCAGTTATCAAGTCACACTTACAGGATGAAAGCAACATCCTTGAAAGCAGCAATGCTAGAAAGAACTTTGAGGTGAATGCTAAACTGAAAAATACCTCTGAGTTGCCAAGTCCAGTTCCCTGCTAATGCAAGCAATTATGGTATAATCCCATGCATGACTTTTATCAAGCTCCTTCTCAGCAGATGCTTAATTCCATTACTCTCAGTTAAACTCTGTTCCACAATATCAGCCCTCTGATAAGGAACCATTCAATTTAGAACAAGCTCCCAGTGCAATGCTGTGCTAATATGGCTAACCAGAACAAAGGGGAATAGCAGGTTATCGTTTTTGTAAACAGGAATGGTGCAACTGTTCTTGCAGCAGCACATCTAATTCTGAAGTCCACGTAGTCAACAATTATTGAAAAACTCAGATGAGTTCAGCGAACTTAAAGAATGATGGCATGTGGAAAATCATCCTCACAGTAAAGATTCACAGAGTGCAGTCTATCTAGGTTTGAAGAAAAGCTTAAAAGATAGCTTGGTCAATACCCATATAAATCTATGTAGGGAGAAGAATATCAATTACTAGGGGCTTGTTTTATGAGCAAAGAAACGTATAACGAGAAACAGTAGCTGACAGTAGAAGTTAAAAAATCCAAGAGGAAATGGGATCTTTCCAACCATGAGAATAATGCATCTTTGGAACAACACTCGGAGGCTATGATTTGGTCTCAATCACTTGGCCCCTACACTCAATATTTTGAGAATCCAGCTACTTTTCTGAGATAAATACCTTTCTAGAAGTTTTGCTCTAGTTTAAATACAATGCTGGGCGCTAATCTCTTCTGTGCTGTACACATGACTATGTATTTTAAGCAGTCTATTCTGTTCTGAAAAATTAATGAACTTTACTATGTCATCAAGTCTAAGTAGTCCCAGGCACTAAAACTGTAGTGCCATAAAAGCCATCTACTTTATTTTCCATAACTTCTGTGCATCCTTTCCTCCTTTACTTATTTGCGTTGTCAGGAATCTGCCTTCAGGTCAGAAATTCCCTAGAATAAACTTTAATGAAGAGAAATAGACTGAATGTCTTTTCCCATTTTCAAAATAAAATTATAAAGAAGGTATTTCAAAACCTCTCTGGCACTTGCATAAAAATAGAAGATAAATCTGACTGTTAGAAAAAACACACACACACACCCAAACCAAACCCTTCTTGTCTGAATTTAGCAGCTATAGACATTACAGTATTGTTTTTCAAGCAACATTTGAAAAGAAAGTCTTGCAGGGACTCATTTTCCAATCATCTAATTAGCATCAGCCCTCAGAGGGCAAGAATGTTATGTAGCATTAATGAATTCATGAGCCTTATGAGTTAAAAAAAGCCCTGGAATATAGCAGAAAGCTGCATTTCAGAGTTTTGTATTGTGTGGTATCAGGCATTTTCAAGGGAACAAATGATCCATTTAATTAAGGGCATCTGCCTCAGACAACATCAAATATTAAAGGGAAAGATGCAATCAGCCCTCTAGTGGGCAAATATGGATTCAAAAAAATGTTAAATCTATATGGATAATGAGAACATCACATCTGACACTCGCAGCATTTCAGTATTCTACTTCAGTGAAATTCTCCTGGCTAGGGAGAGGAAAAGTTGGGAGTGCTCCTTGCTAAGCATGAACAAAACGCTATATGAAATAGTTGATTTTTTTCCCTTCTCTGTTTAATATTAATTTTTAATCTTTTCTCCCCACTGTGCTTCTAAACTACCACTACTTCCACTGTATTCTTTCTGAGAGCAAGTAACAGAAATGACTGCAGCATTCCCACTGTCAATGTGACACAACATCCCTACAGCTGCTTTGTTACGGCTCTGCACATTTAGACAGCCTAGGAGAACACATTCTTAGTAACAGAGGTGTATCTCTTCGTATAAATAGTTAACTTAGTATTGAGCCAAATGCCAGAGATCAAAAGTAACCCGTTTCAATGTTTATAATCCTTTCTTTTTATAGGGAATCTGAAGGGAAATAAAGTGAGACATTCAGAGAATGTTCATGTTAGACAGAAACACCCTTAAAAATCATGAAATGCCAGTAAAAGGTGGACGTACAATTCTAATTCTGGTCCCATATGAAAGTCATCATGATGAGTCAAACAAAATGATGCTTAAAGAAATTAGACTACAACTCCATGGCACACAGTGCCATATTTTTTTCCACTTTTCATGGAATGTTCTGCCTCATTCATCAGATGCTGTTATGAGATAAAATACCATCTGAAATGCCAGCTCATAGTAAAATTTGCCTAGCATGGCTAACAGCATTTTTCAAGCAAGTGCTTAATTAATCAGTATCATAGTGTAAAAACTACGTTAGCTTTTACATGGCTTTGAGAATTCAAATTCCTAGTATCTACTGAGATTAGTCTTAGAAGTTAATTGAGCCTTTGCTCCTTCTGTTAGGCTACAAGTTAGACCACAAGTTTAAAAAAAAAAAATCAAATCAGAAAGGTCTGAAGTTAAACTAGATGACAAGAGTAAGTTTAGGCTGTCAGAGTCAGCAGTTAATTTAGCAAGGAAAGAAATGTACTGCCTTTGCAATGCAGAGTTAATGAAGTAACTAATGCAAGCATAGCATAATAATGGATGCACAGTTCATGATAAATGCTAATTTAACCCTCTCATTCCCTGATTATTTTTTTTTTTAAAGCTGAAGTTAAACATTTTCTTGCTAATATTTTGTAAGAGGCAGGGGAAAGGAGACAGAACTAACATCCAAGATACACAGCTAGAAAACTCAGATAAGACCTAAATAAAGCCAGCATGTATGAAGATGCCAAATGAAAGCATATGAATTGCATCTCTGCTTCCACGTTTCTACACTCAGCATCAACTTCTATTCAAAAGTTAACATTATGGTTCCATTTACCAATTTACATTACTGGCATGCACACTATCAAATCTATCAGCTACACTTAGAGATCTTAGTCATTTCCACAGTCCTTCCGTCACTTAGTGGTTTAAAAAATAAAATAAAAATCATACTCTCCTGGCAAGGCAGCACGTGTTTTTAAATGCTCTCACCATATAGCAATTTTCCAGTTCTTAGATTTAAGGGCATTCCTGCATTTTGTCCGTTTTTCAAAATGATCTTTTAAAAATACCAGACCCAGAATTTTGTGGTATTTCAGCATGCTTCACAAGTTGCCTGTCATCTTTTAATGACCCCAGTATTTATGCTTTCAACAACTGCATTCACCCTTTTCTGTCACAGCCTCACACTGGGAGCTCACATGATGTCACTTAATTCCTGAAAAGTCTTATTCACAGTCATTGCTTTCCAGGATACTGCTTCCCCATATTCCTTATCTTCAGATCAAAGACATTCAACAGTATCCAGCAGGACACTTCTGCCTGATACTGTTTTCCACCGTGTCCAAACACCTAGGCCTCAATCCCTGACTGCTGGAGAAGTCACACAGTATTGCCCAAAAGGCTAAGTCTTCCATTAGGCTGTATTAAAATACATTTTGCTTGAATAGTTCCAGTTTAACAACCACATAAAGCTTCCCTATTTTTTTTTTTTAGCTATCCACCAGCATTGCTTTCATCTGTAAATTATCAGCCATGACTTTCTGTTGACCTCCAAATCATTGAACATCAGGCCTAAGACCTTGTCTACCAATTTCTTAAAACAGCCACTATTAGCAAAAAGACCAGCAAAACAATAAAACATAACAAGGGGGTTCCTAGTATAGTGATAACATGCAAAAGCTAAAATTAAAAGAACACTAAAGGCCCATGAGAAAGCACTATCAAATTTGGAAACACCAGAATTAAGGTCATCTATGTTACCATAATTTGGCTCCGCAATGCAGGTGCATTCTGATACAGCCTTATTGACTGTTTCCACAGAACTCCATCCTTATTACACTGCACAGACAGATACTTAACAAGCAAGTGTTCAGCTTTTTTCATCACCACTCTGTGTGCAGCCTCAAGCCTTGTCGACCACATGCAATTCCAACCTCATGAAGCAGAATCACTCATCTGCTGTACCCACCACAGAAGTATCAGTGCTCCCTAAGCACTCATCTATCCCCACAATGTCCCTCTTTTATTTTTTCTAAGGGAAGGGCGTGAAATAAGAGTCAGACAGACATACCCTCTAATTCCGAGCAGCTAAACTGATACCTGTGACCACTTTTTTTCCTTTAAAGGAAAACTCCCATTACACACATTCAAATCGCAGTTCCTATAGATTTCTACGCTACAGCTATGAGATGCAATGCTTCTGCAAAGCAAAACAGAGCCTGACATGTAGCAGAGGACTATTCAATGATACTTGAGAAGAGATTACGGTTTTGGGAACACCAAATGTTAATTATTTCAGGATAACTGTCTGTGGTCATTTTTAGCCTGTGGCAAATGCAAATCCGCTGAAGACCTAACTCATATTTGCACGCACTTCAAGGCAAGATTATCTGCAGGCCTGAACCACATGGCTGTAGGATACCACAGCAAATCTGTTGCAAACGTAATCTGCAATTCTTCAGACTGGCAGTCAAATGCCTTCCCCAAATCATCCTTCTCAATTCTGCAACCCCATGTTAATTTACTTTTTTTTTTTAAACCACTCCTTTCAGGTTCTCTAAGTAAACATGCAGGACTCTGACAGGCCATCATGTACACAATGACTGTAAACACATAATCAAGGATGGTATCAGAGTGCATTGACTCAACTGGGTCAAATTAAGGTGTGATCAGGTAAGATGTGCAACAAAACAGTTTCAAAGTTCTCTCTCCTCAGTGGAAACTGTAACTGCCCCCAATTCCCTTGCACACACTTACTCCACTGACATGCAGGTTACATGTGCTAAGATTAAAACTTATGACCACAGAACCTTTACTGTTAATTCCTTCTGCTGGCGCTATGATGATCTGAGAGTGCACGCACACGCGCGCGCACACACACACACACACACACAGTTACAACATCTCAGCAGAAGGGCGAGAACTTACCATAACGCAAGTTTTTACCTTATTATATCCTGAGGCACGTGGTCAGTCTTAAGCCTGACATTTTCTAACCTCCAGGCACAGCATTCATATACGAAGCAAAGCTTATGTGTACAAACTGCATGTGTATATATGGATGTACATGTGCACCTGTCCTCCTTAGAGTTCATAAGATCATAAGCCAATTTCAACCAATCTGGAAAAGGGGTAAGGATCTTAAAGTCACCACAAGTCTCATAAAAATATGCAGCTGGGGAAAGAAGAGAGACCCTCTTGGAGCCCCCTGCTGAGGGAAAGGCTAGTAAGCTCACCCTTGATTAGACATCAGAGAATCCACACAGGAGAGAGCCGCTGGAAACCAGGCTTCATTAGTTCCGCTGCTGACGGAACTACTTGTTAAAAAAAGCAAACAGAAATTCCAACATGTGGCATCATACTGACACCCACATTGGTCATCAGCAATCTTAAGATCCACTGCACAGACCTCTGCCACTGCAGCTAGGATGATAAATGACAGCAATGGTAGTTTGTCACCTTTCTCTAGCCTTAGAGGGGGGGTGAGGTTCTTTGCCAGAGGAGGTCACATTCTTGTGCTGACATGAGAGACATGACAAAACTTAGGAAAATTGGGTTGAATATTTCTAGGCTTTGGAGGGAATGTGGACAAACTTTCTGCCTGATACTTCAAGCTTAATTCCCCCTTTGCCCTCCCCCTGTTGCAATCCCCTCCCTCCTGCACCAAGACCCAGCCCCACACTCTTCACCCACACGCACCAGCCTCCTTATCCTCTACTACAGTGGCTCTTCCCTATTCCATTCTCCCAGTTACCTAACATCTGTCTCCTCTCCCCCATGCTTCTGTTTATCTGTCCACATCCCATGCTCTCGTCCCTATCTGTACTGCTAATTCTAGGTATCTCCTAATTCTCCAGCTCCTAGCAGATCTGCCTTTCTTCCTCCCCTCAGTCTCGGTCCTTCACAGCTTATCTCTGTGCCATCTCTCCCTTGCAAATAACTCCCCATCATGTCCTTGGCTGCATTCCCTAGTTTCTAGGCTCTAGTGTTTTCTATCCCCTCCTTTTTGATTCCCATCTCTGCTCAAGTTTCCAGACTTTCAGGACAAAATCAGCTCCAGGCCCTACCCATATCTCATTCTTGTCTCTACTACATTTGAACCAACCAGTGCCTTCTCGCACATTACCTCCATGCCCATCAGAGGGGGGAAGTTACTGTCAACACTGGGCACAAAAGACTCCCTTCTGAAGCAGAAGGAGCAGTTGTGACTGAAGGAAAAGCATACTTGACCCTTCAGTGCTAGTGTAGAAGGTACTTATTGTTGCAGAGAGAATACACATGTAGTCCAGCCTGATATAGAAACTGAGAGAGGTCAGAGTGTAATCTATCTCTTCCGTGGTGATAGACAGCCTGGTCAGTGCCTGGAGCCATGCAAGCCTCAAGAAACCTCAAAGAGGATATAATCTTCACATATTTCAACTACCAAACTAGGAAGCATCTCAGAGCATGCCTGACAGATTTTTTCCAAGCTTACAACTTGGCCAAATTTGACCACATTTTCACAGATACATAAGGCTTACAAAAGCCATAGCCACCAGATTTCCAATCTATTCTAAGCCACGGGAAGCTCACCAAACAGCAAAGCTAAATGCAGGACAGGGCAGACAACAAGGCTTAAAACAAGACATATCTGAGAACATACCCACCTGCTGTATTCAAACCACTGGCTTCCCCTTGTGTCCCTAATTTCCTCACTAAAGGGGGCCTCCATCCAGCTTCTTTGTACTTTATATCTCAGCTCTGCTTCTTGATAAGCCTTCTAAGGCTTCTGTGCACTTTTTCACCCTGGGCTTACCTCAGAAGCTTCCTATGTCTCTCAGCTGCTTATTGTCTCCCAAACCTCGTACTGTTCCCACAACCTACTGAGAAGTATGGAAACTCAGAACTAGCAGTGGGGAACAGAGAGCTTGTTGGTTACAGTATGATGGCAAGGCCCTTCTCAAGCCTGTAACTTTTCTGTTGGTGTCCCAGGCTCCAAAGCACAGCTTGCAAAACCATTCCAGGCTATAAACTGGTATTCATCTTAGCCTTTACAAACGCCTATGAAGAGCTCTCTTCCTCTTACAAAGAAGAAACTATTTAGAAAACTGTGTTTCAGAGAGAGAGAACTGATGGCCTGGCCCAGATAGGCTGAACCACTTCATCAGTCTCATCCACTGATCACATCACACCACAAACGTCTAAAAGTGCACAGGTACAGGCACCAAAACAGTACTAAGAAACAATACTACCATCTTCAGGACCTATGCTCTCTCTCTCTTTCTCAGTGCCTTTTCAAGTACTGAGAAGAAGCCATGTGCTTCACACTGCCAGCATCTTACTAGAAATACTCTTGATGCCAATCTCATTTTCCACAGAAAAAGTAAAATTCTACAAAGATGCCAGAGAAGATTAACAAAGAGCTGACAGTGAATCCAGACAAGACCGAAGTGACATTACTCATGAAGGAAAATGCTTCACAGGACTGGGCTAGATGCTGTTCCCTGCAGGTGCAAGCATTCTTCTAACGGCACAAAGCAAAGCACCAAGGACTCTGCCAAACTAATCCTAAGGCTAGATGTCCAAGATCTGCAAGGAACACCATCACTAACAAAAGCCTCACACCTTTTCTTACAAAGAAAAACCTAGTCACAAAGATTCTTGCACCACTTTCACAGCAGACTACTAATTCACTGCTAGAGATGACCCAGCAACAAACCAGCTGCCATTTGCTGGAGCAGGAATCTCTATATTCAGTAGAGAATGGGATGAGCTGCAATATGAGTATCACCTTTGGGCTCCAATTCCTTTCAAGTCTGCCTTGCTATGCTGCTTGTTCAAGGCCCACCTCTGGCTTCACCAATACACTAGGAGTCAGAAATTAGGGAAATCAGCCACCTGCCCAGGCACTCAGGACAAGAGAGCTCACAGAGCTCAAAAAGAAACTTAAAACCAAAAAATAATTACATCTGACAAAATAACCCCAGGCTTTAGGAATTAGGTATTAAAAAAAAAAAAAGTCATATTGATCAATATAGTACAACTCGTTTCAGGCATATGACTCGATTGTCCTCAGTGTATCATCATAAGAATCAGTGAAATCATACAAACGTAGATATATGAATACCACAAGCAACTCCTCCTCCAGCCTCAGAAAGGCACAGGAGTAGATGAACCTCACCCACAGTCTTAATTTAGCTAGGATATGTCTGCATACTTTAGTAACAGGAACTACCCAAGTCATCCTCTAGAATGCAGAAGGAACCCAGGTGTCCTCCGAGTTTTAACTTACAAGTCTATTCATATGTATATTATGGAGAAACAATTTTACTATATTTCACAAAGGTTTTCTCTTCCACAGCTCCAAGAGAAGATAGCATTTTCCTTTATTTTTTCAACAATTATTTTTAGTTCCAAACTTGCACATCAAAAGCATCAGCCAAAGAGAAGATCCCAAGGAGGGCAGAAGTACTCCTTGGTGGTCTTCAATAAATCTCAATTTAGCTATCTTGCACCTTAGCTCTGCTCAGAGGAAGGCCTGCTCGGGAGGGAGGCTGGAGGAAGAGATATTGCACCCGGATTAAACATGAAGACAGGAAATCTTCCTGATTACATGTTCCTACATATAAACTTATTCGTTTTTTTTCCCCGCAAAGTCTTTTTCATGAGCTGTTACACAGACTGTGCGTGTTCATAAAGTTTCTGCTGAGTCACTCCACCTGGTCTTGGGCATTTTTTTTCCAAACTTACAAGTAAACAAGGAGCTATAATTAAAGCCCTGGTTCAGCTTTAATTCTAGTGTTCACTGCCAATTGTGTCCCCTGTAAATACATATTTAACAACCTAATTAGCAACCCAGACTGTAAGCAGCTTGAGTAGTGTGGAATTGTGGCTAAGGCCCAAAATAAATGGTGGGATTACAAATAGCAAGCTACCTAACACTCCCACCCCTCTTCACCATACGCTGATTATATTTTCAAAGTGGAAGAACTGGGACATCGGGTAAGAGAATAAAAAGGCTGATCCAAGCTCTGGTTTTGTACCCATTTAACTGTGTTGATTTCAAAATGTAAATATTTTTTAAATGCTATAGTTAAAAATGAAACAGTGCCTGGGGTGGATGCACTGACTCTGTGTAGATGCCTTCACATTGTTATGACTTAATTCCAGAAACTTAACTAAATCTGTACCAAAAAAAAAAGAGGGTCTAGGATGGTTAAAGGGAAACTATTTGAGACAGGATCATGGGCACATAGCAGGGACATGAGAAGGGCTAGAGACCATCTCTTATTTCTGTTTCCATTTGGCTACTACTTCTCCTCTTAATCATCCCTCAGAAATACCTATCACTAAATCACCCATACGTGCTCCTGCTTCCCAACTAAGACAGACCATCACATTTCTTCCCTAGCACTTGCCTGCTCTATCCAGTTCCCACCTTTTCTAAAACATCCACATTCTTTATCCTCTGATTTAAATATTCCCTCCTAGCTAATCTCTCCCTTTCCCACCACTCAACTTGTAAACTCAAGCCACATCCCTCCAAGCTCAGAAACCCAACCTCAGGGCTTAGAACTCTTCCCCCTCTTATCTGATACCCTTAGGGCTCATAAATACCCTTACACCTAATTCAGAATTATTTGTTTTTCTGTTTTGTTGGGAATGCTGAAATATGAGGAGATCATAAGGGGCAATGCACACAGGAGCAGACACTGTCACCACAGTTCACTTCCTGCTCTGTGTGCCTCCAGTTTGTAGTCTTTACACTGGACAGACTGGAGTCCTAATTCGGGGCACCCATGTACACTAGGGCCCTCAGCTACACCAGAAGTGCTCCAGTTGCACCAGACAGTACTGCATTCTGCAGTACACCAGCCATGCTACCTGGCTGTGGCATCAAGTTCAGCCTCTGTAACACCGTGGTCATTAAGTAACCTAGTAACATTAACACCTGTATATTCAGGAAATCAAGGCTGTCCACTAAGAAGGAGAACCTTAGCTTTGGGTCAACCTATCAGCTTGCAAACATTCCTGATTAGAGAGAAAACAACTCTTTCTGCAGCTGAAAGATTCCCTAGTCAGAGACTCTACAGGGAAAAGGCAGAGATCTCTTCTTCCCCATGTAACCATCTGAAGGGTTAAATACACCCCCACCCCCACGCAATGTTACAGTCAGGGGTTAATGCCGCTCCCCACCTGTATGTCTTGCCATCCTTGTGCTGGTCCTCATCATCCTCATTTGACAGCACAAAGGGGTCGCTCATCTCTGGCAGCCCCGACTCCTGCAATCGTTTCTTCTTCCGGCCCCGGGGTGGTTTGGGGGCAACTCCCCCACCCCCGCCACCCCCACCACCTTCGGAGAGGGTGGTTGTCCCTTTCTTGGACAGGTCAGGAACCACCTGGAGGGCTGCCTGGGAGCCAGGGGGTAGTGCAGAGACAATCATGGGAGCTGAGATGGGAAAGGTTTGGGCAGAGGAGGCTGTGGTCACCAGGGAACCTGATGGGGAAGTTATCACCAGACCAGGACCTGCAGAGAAAAACAGACAGAGGAAGTCAGTTATTACATCTCTGATTATGTCCAACCTCCTTATCCCACAGAAGCAAGCTTTATACACCTACTTTTGACTACAACACAAACAGAAGAGTAGCCTACACACTCCCAGTCTCCACTGCTGGAAGTCAAACTTCCATAAAGAGGATGGATGTATGGAGTGCCTAGAGATTCACAGTGAAACCATGACAAGGCAGTCCACACCATCAGTAAGGCTAGGAATAATCTACAGACAGAAAAGGATTCTCCAGGACTGTCCGCCCTCCCATCCTGGAGTCTCCTTCATATGTTGCCAAAGTCTTTGGGGTCCCCTACCTGCTGTCATGAGCCCAGCAGACTGCACTGGTACCACGGTGATGTTCTGAGTCACGGGGGCTTGGCTGTGTGGTGTCAGCTGCTCTGGCTTGGTGTCCGAATCCATGGAGATACCAGTGGGTAGGGCCACAGAGGTGGGTACTGTCAGCAAGGCAGGGTAGTGGGGGGGAGCCAGGCTGCAGCCCTTCTCTGTGGGCAATAGCTGCTCCTTCATCTTGTTAATAAACATGGTGTTCTCAATCTAAATGGGTGGGAAGAACAGCTTTTAGAATACCCTGGCACAGCTTCTCCCAGCAGTTGGCTGAGCAAGACATACAACAGAAACACTTATCATGCATGAACTTCTAACAGGAAGCAAGACCAGCATAATATGTTGGAGGACAAAGATCTTACCTGTCCCGAGACGGTGGGCACTGCTGGCCAGAAGTACGGGGAGGAGTTGAAATGAGATTCTTCCATCCTAGCTGGGCACAGGGGGGAAGAGGAAGGGGGAAGGGAAGAGGAATGGAGGAGAAGGAAGAGAGACAGACAGACAGACACACACACAAAAAGAACATTAAACCCAAAGAGACTCCAACATGGAACTGACTCAGTCTAATGCTGTGACAGTTCCTTAATCTCCCCTTTCTTACTTGAGCAACTTCTCCCCATTTTCGAGCTATCTGCCCAAATACAAAAATTATTTTCAGGGGAGGAAGGTGTCTGCTATTCCCACAGGCTTGGGTCTATCTCAAATGCCTCTTGCCCAATAGTCCTCCATGCAAAAAAAAAAGGACTGACTATAAACCCAGAACACCTCCAAAATTCCCCAATTATCACCCACCCAAGTACATGGCATAAATGATGAAGTCTGTGCATCTGCAACCAGGCAAATACAGCTGAAAACCATTTTTCACTGTCACAGACAGTCTGACCCCACAGGCAGTCAAAATTTTGGACCCTGCCTGTCCCTCCACCCCAGCTCAACACTAAGGACCCAGATGCAGCAAGGGAACATTAGCATTGTGTTACACAGAAAGAAAGACAGGCAGAAAGTGGAAAATAGACTTGCCCAAGGTAACAGACAGCCACAGCAGACCAAGAAGTCAAACTTAGGGCTCCTAACTTCCTGCTGCCCACTGCTCTGACCACCCCAGCCCCACTCTCAGAAGAAACCCGGAAATATCACTTAATATTCTTGACAGACAAGATCCTCCTCTCTCATCCAACGAGACCAAGCATCGGAAAAACCACCTGACTACCCTGCTCCTGAGATACGCCATTTCCAAGCAAGATCATGTCACGGCTCTCTATTGCCCATTTCATTCCCATCTTTGGGACAAGATTGTGCAGGACTCTGTCCCCAGTCAAGTGCCCTCTGCGCCATCTCAACTCTCCATGCAGTCAGAGGACCAGTTAGACACCAAAAGATAACCCTCTGAAGACAGAGGCATAATCTCTTTAGGAGCACCTGGCTGAAGAAGCCCTTTCCATTCTAATCCTGACATTCCTCTGTGTAATAGCATTAGCGGACAAAGTTTGTTACATTCATGAAAATGCTATTCAAAAGCTAAAGAAATTCACAAAATAGTATTTCCTGAAGCAGAAGATGCACCCGTTCCTGAACAAATATGGCAAAACTGGTAGGTAAAATACATGTGGTAGAAACTACGCTCAGAGAACATCTGGCAGAG
The DNA here is from genome assembly GCA_034008185.1 of Gorsachius magnificus. Taxonomy (NCBI): domain Eukaryota; kingdom Metazoa; phylum Chordata; class Aves; order Pelecaniformes; family Ardeidae; genus Gorsachius; species Gorsachius magnificus. Next base: position 132,179,362 of record CM067081.1, read on the forward strand.
CAAGCTGCTTAGAGAGAGCAAGCACTGTAAGTTTCTCATGCAGCTACCTGCAAATTGTCCCACTCCTATTTCTGTTATGATGTGGCAGTAGTCTAATTAATGAGTAAATACTGTTTCTGAAGGGCCCGTCTCAATCATCAGATAAGCTAAGGAGCATGCCCCAAGTAGCGTGAAACACGTACTTTCCAGAAGTGTATTAGGGCAGAATAAATACATGTGGGATTGCTGCGTGTGAGCCAAAATGCAAAGATAATTTTCCTCTATGTAGAGAAGCAGTATTTAAATGAACCAAATTACCTGATAATTTTGTTTTTATGAATTGCTCATGCAACAGCAAAGCCAAGTATTCCTGCCTCACTCACTCACTACAAATCAACCAATAAACACACTTAAGGATGAATTATTTACCTTGCATCAGTGGCATGCAGTCAGATTGCCAGCTGCCTGACTGAATTACTCTGGATTTACACTGCTGTGATTCAATCAGAATCTGATGGGGCAAGACTCTTACCTTCCTTCCTCCGCTTTCTTTTCTGAGACAAATTAATTATTAAGTACACTGCCTACAGCAAGGCCCCATGCATGTAACACCTAATTACGTGACTTTCTTCTTCCACAGGATGGACACACATGAAGAGATAACTCATTCTTGGCAATTGAGCACCACCTGAATCAAGAGGGGGTTTTTGTTTGGAATGTCAGGTTTGGGTTTTCTGGGTTTTTGTTTGGTTGGTTCTGTTTTTAAAATAAGTAAGCCCTTATTTGCTCAGTGACCACATCAAAAACATCCAAGTGAACCTGATTCTGTAAAAACATAAAGTCTCATATAATAACCAGATGCATTTTCCAAATAAACTTTGTAATTGTCCAAGACTCCCCTGGATTCAACTGCAAACTTCAGGAGTTAAACAGAAAGATGCCAATTTAAACAAAAATCTCACAACAGCTTTCTTATCTAAAGAGTACAAGTTATGAAAGGCAACTCCATTTCCAGATTCTAAAACCCAGCCTGGCAAAGGCGAGGGCACTCAGTGGCTTCCTGTCTCCATCTAGTCTCCAGCCAGAACTTCACAGAGCAGAGCACCTAACTTTTGTTTGCTTAGTTTACAAAGTGTGCAAGTCAAAATAAGGCTCTTACTGATTCTCAAAAGATGACTACACTGTTTTCATTAAACTTTCTTAGAATCCACCTCCCCATCCAAAAATCTTCATGCTTGAGCATGAGACCTACCAGGTCTCAAATCTTTTGTTTTGAAAGGCTGAAGTGTGATGAAGTTATAAGAACGTGGAGGAAGAGGAGAAATGGTGTAAGAATGGAAGCTTTCATGCAATCTCACTAGCAAGCCAGTCTTCTGAAGGGAGAAAACAAAGATAAGACTCCTCCACCAAACTACTTCTCTAATACCCCCAGCTGTCCCTCCCCTACCCCGCTTTTAGGCTAAAGGATATTTTGAAAACATGCACCCCTATTTGCAGCCCCCACTTTAACGCTGCTCACACTTACTTTACCAGAACTCTGCACGTAACCCTTCCAATTGCTCTATAACTACCAGACATGGGCTGGAGCTTCAACCCTGTACCACAGCACGTTCCCACTGCAGTGCCTTCATCATCCCAGCTTCCACAAACAGGCCAGAGATGGGACCTTCTTCCTATTCACCAGTCTAGTATCAGACAGATGTCAACGTACCCTCCTGATATAAACCAAAAACACCTTCTATGTACAGACCACAAATGTACATACACCAAATAAACAACCGAGTGAACCAGAGAACTCACAAGGGACAAGGAATCTGGAGTTTAGATCTCAGAGTACTTCACAGAATCACATACTTAACGTGCTGGACTTATACTTCTTTGCAGGTCATCACTTTAATCATAAACACACAGATAAAAGCACGTGCAAGTATACGGTGAGGTAGAGGCTGTGTTTCTGGAAGGCATAATCAAGGTTGGATATGCAGGTATTTAGAGGTTGACTTTTAATACGGTTTTCTTTATTCTCCAGATACCTAGCTTTTATTTTCTAGTCGGTGTAGAGTTTTCAGTTGACAAAAGGTCCCAAGGATGACACTCGGGAATGATTTACAAAGTCGTTTTATGTCTGCCCAAGATCTTTGTTCAATAACAAGGAGCTTTTAGGCTTAATTACTGCAAAATACTAAGGATGCTGAAGGCCACGCAGGCTATTAGGTCAAATGCAAAAATGCCTCCACGAAGCTCATAAGCACCAAAAAGCTCAAGCGCCACTACGTCTTTACAATGAGCACATCTGGATGCATGTCAGGAACACCCCAAACATGCCAGACAGAGTCCTGAATCCCAAACCCACACACCAGAGCTAGAACAACTTTGGTGCCGCTTGCTGACACATGCGTAGCCTCCACCCCAACCGACCGAGCCTCTGTCGGAAGAGGTGCCTGGCAGGGTCGTACCCTGCGCCTCGGCTCCTTCCAGGCAGACTCCATCCCCTCTCCCGCACCCCGGAGCTCAAGTGTCTTTGAGCCCCCAGTGTCAACCTGCGGCCCGGCCCGGCCCGCCCAGCGCGGCCGGAGAGAGCCCCCAGGGCGAGGGGCGGGGGGTCACTCACGCAGCTCCGGGAGCTCCTTACCCCTCTCACTCTCCCTCCTCTTGCATTTCTCCTCCTTCCAGGGCCGTCTCTGCAAACAAACCGCCAGGGTTACGGGGGCGCCCGGCGCCCTGCATGACAGCGGGCGGCGCAACGCGGGGCCCCCGGACCCGCCGGCCACGTCCAGCCCCCGGGGGAGCGGCCATGGGCGGGGGAGGGCGCTTCGCCCCCCGCGGCGCGGGGCAGGCGAGGCGGGGCCGCCCGGAGCGCGGCTTCCCCCGCGGCGGAGGCCCTGGGCTTGCTCTGCACCCGACAGCGGGACGGAGAGACGGACGGGCGGGCAGGCGAGCGGACAGACAGACAGCCCTCCTCCGTTTCCGCTTCCGGATCGCTTCGGCCCCGGAAGTCCCGCTCCCCCAGGCCCCCCCGCCCCCCCACCCGCCACCCGGCAGATTACCGGGCACCACCCCCCAGCGGCGACCGCGACCCCAACCCCGACTCCAGCGGCGGCAGCGGCCTCCTCACCGGAAAGAGGAGCGGCGAGTCGCTTCCGGGTCAGGGGGCGGAGCGCGCCTCAGCTCTTCCGGGGCGCCGAGCGGAGCGGAACGGCGTCATCGGCGGCTTCGCTTGAAAAAGAGGCGGAGCGGCGGCGGCCGGCCTGGGACAGGTTTCCCCGCAGCGGGGTCGTCGCGGCTGGGCCGGACTGGAAGCGGGGACCGGGCGGCGGCAGGGGTGGCAGAGGAGGGCGCGCGCTTACCGGAAGTGCGGGATGCCGGCGCGCGGGGAGCCCGGGCTGGAGGAAGGGCGGAAGTGGCTGTGCCGGCGGGGGCGGGCGCGCGGCGTCCCCGAACCCAGCCGCGAGACCGCTTCCGGCCGAGGCGGCCTTCCCGGCGTGACGTGCGCGGTGCGGGACAGCCGCCCTGATGAATATTCATGAGCGCTCATGAATAACCCGGCCGCCACCTCCTCCGCGCCTCACCGCCCGTGCCCCAGCCCGCCGCCCTCCCCTACCTGCGGGCCGGCGTCGTCGGCCCCGTTCCGGCTCCCGGCTGAGGGCGGGCGGGTGTGACCGCTGTAGTGACCGCCCGGCCCGCGCCTCCTGCCCCGCGGCCGATGGCCGCCCGCCGCCTTCCCGCCCCCGGCGAGGCCTCTCTGCCGAGCTGGCAGGGAGCTCTGGCTTCGCCTCGGCCCGGCTTCCCGCCAGCCTGGTGTGCCCGGCGGCTCCCGGAGGGCCCGGCTGGCGCCGGGGCCGGTGGCAGTCGCTCGGCAAGGTGGGGCAGCGCGGTGGCTACCGACGAGTTGACCCAAAGGCTCGCCCCCGCCGCCGCCACCATCTGGGGCCGTCCCTGCCGGCCCCTTGGCCTCTGCAGGCTGTAGTGCTTCCCTGGCCAAACGCTGAACGCTTGCGTTGTGCCAGCCCCACAGAACGGGCTTTTAGCAAGCTGGTTTTCTGCCAGGTCGGCAAACTGGACCGTCTCGGTCCCCTAAGTGCTGTAGGGAGCAGGAGAGCAAGGCCGGGCATGGAGGGGAGAGGGGTAACCCTCCTTCCATAGCTGCAAGGCAGTGGCTCGTATAACCACACCCAAATACTAATACTTTTTTTTTAATTATTTGTAACTGTTCACAACTTGACCCCAGAGGGGGCTGCAACTCACACTCGTTCTCACTCATTGAGAATTCAGTTTCACAGACTCAACCCACCTAAGTTTCGGCTGCCAGTTTCCTGCTGCCTCCCGTGTGCTGGCACTACCAGGCGCGTTGCTGTGCAGCATGAGTTGCTGCGCTCAGAGCAGCAGTCGGTCCCTCGAGCCTTGGCGACAGCGCGGGAGAAGGCACGAGGCCCTGCCTGGAGAAGATAACACAGATCGCTAAGCCAGGTTGGCTGATCAGCCCCACACCAAGTTGGAGACTCCCCACAAGATCACCAAGCCAGGCTGGCTGTTGCAGCTCTACTCGGTCTTAGACTCTTAAAATTTTGGTGGAAAGAGACTTTTAGATAGCATCTGCTTCATTCCACTGCTCGTAGCAGGGCTAACTTTGGCACCAGGCACACCTCTCAAGTCAGGTTAGGTTACCTTCTTCACCTGTGGTGTTGCTCACTGGGCACTTGGCTGAGCCGTTTCAGTGCTCTGACTCGGGAGAAATATTTCTTTTTAATTGTTGCATGAGTTTTCTGCCAGCTTGGCATGCTGGAACAGCTTTTTCAGAGCCAGCATGAGTAAGAGGGTGGGACCAGGGAGAGCACGGCTATAGCAGCCAGCGGTTAGATTGGCTCAGGCGATCATGAAACCGCAACATCCGGAGCAGTGGGCAAAGGGAAATCTCCTGGCAGCTGAGAGGCAGGCAGCTGGAGCCGCAGCGCCCGCCTGTCCCCAGAAGGTGCTGGGGTATTGGTCATCCCAGGCAGCACAAAACTTCCTCCTGGGAGGAGCCAGGATTAGCTCTGTGCTCTTCAGCAGGAGTCACATGAAGGCAATTGTTGACTTATTTAAATAAAAGGAGTTGGCAGCCTAATCAGTTTGGAAATTAATTTCCTTGTTAATTTGGGGGTTTTGGCTTGCTCATGAATATTCACAAATGCTCATCTTTTTTTTTCCCCCTCCTCTGTGTAATTTATTTTTGTGATTGTCAGATCACCTCTGAAGGTGACATTTCTCTCCTCACTCTGCAACGTGGCAAATGTATTCAATCTTATGCCTTGGAAGAGGAATTCTGGCTTGGCGCTGATGTCTCTTTCACCTCTTCTTTGCCCCAGAGTCCCCTGTAGCCTCTTGGCTCTCCTCCTCCCTCTGCATGGTGCCTGGAAGGAAATAAGATTGAGTCTCTCCTTCAAGAATGGGGCTGGCCTAGGCTTGGTAACTGGGAGAGCTTATCAAAACGCCCTATACTGCACAAGGAAAAGTCATAATTGCCAGCTGAGGAGTGGGACAAAGTAGTTAATTTTTTCTTACCGTGCCTAGAGTTTTCTGCTCCCCCTCCCACCCCGCACTGCCGAGCACCCTTCAGTAGCACGTGAGGCAGCGTGACTAACATCTGTCACAGACACTTGATTTCTCTTATCTCCTTTCCTTAGGAGGAGGCAAAATCAGAGAAATACGGGTGTGCGTCTCTGGAGAATACAGCTGATCTCTTCACTCTTTTTCCCAGCTCTCTGTTGCCCCCCTTTAACTTTGCCTGCCTGCCTGCCCTTCTTCCTTCTCTGCAACAAGGAGGAGCATCCTGGCTGCCACTGCAGGTTTCTCCCCGGCGAGGTGTGCCCGTATCCCACATGTATGTGTGTATGTGCCTCTGGCATTTCATAACTTCTACCAGCTGGGCTCGGCTGAGGGCTGCGGCGGTTAAAAGCCCGTGTATAATCGCTGATGCTGGGGGCGGGAGGAGCACTGCGGGCAGCACTGGGGTGAAGCTGTGCCATCCTTACCCCCTGTTCCTGCACAGGGGCGAGCTTGGCCAAGAGCCGGCCCCTGGGCAAGTAGCATGATGTGTGTAGCAGAGACCCCCCCAGACCCAGTGGCTGCTTCCAGATCAGCTCATTTCTTTAGAAGGCTCTGCTTTGGTACAGTCTCCACCTATACAACTTCTTGTTGTTAACAGTGTGCCATCTCAGGGCTCGGAGCTGTGTGAGGAGGGGCGGCCATGCTGTACCAGCTGTGGGGTTCGCCCAGTGGCACTGCCAGCCTGGGCTGGTAGCTGGAACAGGGGTAACTGAGAGAGGTTTACAATTGTGCGGCAAGAAAACAAGCCAGCAGCAACATAAAAGCAACTGCAGGAGGCAACTGAGCCCTGGAGGGATGGTAGGTGGAGGTTAGTGGGACCTCTTTCCTGGGAACAGAAGCATGCAAGTAGCACAGCTGAGTGCCCACCTCCTGCTGAGGCCACCAGCTCTTGACAAGCTCAGAAAAGAAAATGTGTGGAGAAAACCAGCTGAGCCCAAAGTTACCACAGCGGTTGCTCTCTCACAACCTTTGTAAGAAGCTCTTCTACACAGCTTTGACCCAGGAGGGTGGCAAACATACACCTCCACGCTGGCTGGCTGCTCCATCTCCCATTCTCGTTACCTCCTCCACAGTCACATCTGACTGCCACATTCCCACCTCAGCTCTTCCCTTCTTTTTCAGCTCGCCTGATTTCTTTATCTCTCTCCTTCCTCGCCACGTAAACACAAGGCACCCACCCCTGGCCTTACAATAATGACTACAGACTGTCCGCTTGTGTTGCCACTGTATGTTCTGTGCTTGAAGACCTTTTGTCTGCTGTCTGTAAACTGCGCTGTTCATGGTGACCATCCCATTAATATAGGTGGTACCTTGTGTCATGGGATCCTGCTTGACCGGCTTCTAGGGCTGGTAGACCTGGCCTGGCATGTTCAGTAAGCTGCTTCCAGTGGTACCTGAATTAGTTGGGGGTACCTCAGCAGAAGGCAGAGATGGACAGATGGGCTTAGAAGGTGGGTTTAGGATTTTTTTAAGGATGGGGGCTGTTCATTCTTGCCCAAATTTTCATCTGCTTGTGGGACAATATTAGGTTTATCCTGAAGCTGGTATTTTAATCTTGTGAGTACATTTCTCAGCAAGGCATGTTATCCTCACTCTTTCAGGGAACTGACATCTCTTTGGCAATCAGCTGATTAAATCCCCTGGCAGCACACAGCAGAGAGCATTTCAGTATGTCATTTCTGGCTTTTTTTTCTGCTGCATGGAAATAAATTGCATCTTCCCTGCTTGGTAACTTTCAGGTTAGTGTTGTTTAAGGTTTGAGAAATACACAGTAACAGAGAGTTATAGTGTGTGTTATCCTGCACATGCTTGCTTGCCTGAATGATTGCATTTTATAGAATCACAGAATCATTTAGGTTGGAAAAGACCCTTAAGACCATCAAGTCCAACCGTTAACCTAACACTGCCAAGTCTACCACTAAAGCATGTCTCTAAACACCACATCTACTCGTCTTTTAAATACCTCCAGAGATGAGGACTCAACCACTTCTGGGCAGCCCATTCCAATGTTTAATAACCCCTTCAGTGAAGAATTTTTTCCTAATATCTAAACTAAACCTCCCCTGGCATAACTTGAGGCTGTTTCCTCTTGTTCCATTGCTTGTTACTTGGGAAAAGAGACCAACGCCCAGCTCACTACAGCCTCCTTTCAGGTAGTTGTAAGGTCTCCCCTCAGCCTCCTTTTCTCCAGGCAAAACAAGCCCAGTTCCCTCAGCCACTCCTCATCAGACTTGTGGCTCTCCTCTGGACATGTTCCAGCATCTCAATGGCTTTCCTGTAGTGAGGGGCCCAAAACTGAACACAGTATTCGAGGTGCGGCCTCATCAGTGTTGAGTATGGGGGCACAATCACTTCCCTGCTCCTGCTGGCCACACCATTCCTGATACAAGCCAGGTTGCCATTGGCCCTCTTGCCCACCTGGGCACACTGCTGGCTCATATTCAGATCGTTGTTGACCAGCACCCCCAGGTCCTTTTCTGCCAAGCAGCTTTCCAGCCACTCTTCCCCAAGCCTGTAGCATTGTGTGGGGTTGTTGTGACCCAAGTGCAGGACCCAGCATTTGGCCTTGTTGACCTTATACAGTTGGCTTTGGGCCATCGATCCAGCCTGTCCTGATACCCTCAAGCAGATCAACACTTCTGCCCAACTAGGTGTTGTCTGCAAACTTACTGAGGGTACACTCAATCCCCTTGCCCAGGTTGTTGACAAAGGGATTAAACAGAACTGGCCCCAATACTGAGTCTTGGGGAACACTGCTTGTAACCGGCTGCTGACTGGATTTAACTCCATTCACTGGCCATCCAGCCAGTTTTTTATCCAGCGATGAGTACACGTGTCCAAGCCATGAGTAGCCAGTTTCTCCAGGAGAATGCTGTGTGAAATGGTGTGAAAGGCTTTACCCAAGTCCAGGTAGACAACATCCTCAGCCTTTCCCTCACCCACTAAGCAGGTCACCTTGCCATAGAAGGAGGCCAGGTTAGTCAAGCAGTACTTGCCTTTCATAAACCCATGCTGACTGGTCCTGATCACCTGATAGTCCTGTACGTGCCACGTGATGGCACTCAAGACAATCTGCTCCACAACCTTCCCTGGCACCGAGGCCTGTAGTTTCCTGGATTCTCCTTCCGTCCCTTCTGGCATCACATTTGCTAACCTCCAGTCAATGGGGACTTCCCCAGTTAGCCAGGACTGCTGATAAATGATGGGAAATGGCTTGGTGAGCACTTCCGCCAGCTCCCTCAGTATCCTTGGGTGGATCCCATCTGGCACCACGGACTTGTGTGTGTCTAAGTGGTGTGGCAGGTCACTAACCATTTCCCCTTGGATTACGGGGGCTTCATTCTGCTCCCCATCCCTGTCTTCCAGCTCAGTGGGCTGGGTACCCAGAGAACAACTAGTCTTACCATTAAAGACCAAGGCAAAGGCGGCATTAAGAACAACATTTTAGTGGCATCTACTCTCTTGCAGGCAGGAAGCAGAAACCATACACCTGGGATACACTTTGGAATTAGAAGCATATGCAACAATGATCCACTGCTTTTTCACTGAAAGAAGTAGATTTCTCTGGAACTGGGGGCACGAGGGTCCCTGTTGGGCAGGAACATGGTAACCTGGGATTGATCAACCTTAGCTACAGACTGTAGTAAGGGCAATTAGTTACCAAACCTTCTGGCCAATGTGCCACAAATACAAATCCCATCATTTGGAAGGAGGAAGAAGTATCACTGGATGTGCCAAGACAGCCAGAGGGGCTGCGCGTGAGGACCTTCAGCACAGGGCACAAAAACCACTGTCACATCAGAAGTGGCCGAGGGGGATCTCTCTTGCATGGTCACAGCCAAAGCACACCACATGTGCGCAGGCAGAACCTGTTCCAGTGGGGTGATATCTTCTCTGTGGTGATAACCTCAACAACCTTAAACAAAAATGGATTTTATTAGATCACCACAAAAAGTCTCAAGAAGCATTTTGAACATGATTCAGCAGTGAGCCCTTCAAGCAATGGAGGACCCCTGCACCTTAGGCTGCATTAGCAAAAGTGGAGCCAGCAGATCAAGGGAGATTATTATTCCCATCCACCTGCAAGTTGTGAGGCCCCACCTGTAAGATTGTGCCCAGGGCTAGCTCCTCAGTACAAGACAGATGTTGACAAACTGCAGCATGGCCAGCAAAAGGGCCCCACAGTGGGGAGCTGGAGCACACAGCACACAAGGAGAAGGCTAGGACAGCTGGGTTTGTTCAAGAGAGAATGCCAAGGGGGCATCTAATCACTGCCTGCTCCTACCTAAAGCAAAGTTGTAGAGAAGATGGAGCCAAACTCTGAGAAGGGGGCACAGTGAAAGGACAAGAAACAAAGAACGCAAGTTGCAACAGGGGATATTCTGAACATATGTAAGGGAAAATCTCTTCCCCTTGAGAGCAGTTCAGCAGTGGAACAGCTGCTAGGGAGTCCCACCCTTGGAGATATTCAGAAGTTTTGTGGGCAAGGCCCTGAGCAACCTGGTCTAGCTTTGGAGTTACACTGCTGTGAGCAGGGGATTGGACTAGAGACTTCTGGAGGCCCCTTCCCACCTGATTTTTTCTGTGGATCGGTGATTTTGTGCTGTTGATCTGCCGTGAGCCAATGTTCAGTGCCTTTGTAATGTTGGAAGCCGGAAGGGTAGCATGCTTGCTTGGCCCTGTGGAAATGCATCTATATTGACAGCAGCATTAGCCTCCATAAAGCCCTTCCACATGAACACCTCTTCTCCAACTGGCTTGCCACCCTCTGTAGCCCTACTCGACCCATCTTATGTCTGTTCCAAGTAGAGGTGAATCTCCTAACAGCAGGACCTGTTTGGTTTGGGGGTGATTCCCTAAGCTGTGACATCCATGTTGTTCTGAACAGCAGCAGTCACCAAAATGTCATTTAAAACTATCTTGCAGGATCTAGGAGTTTTTTCCCCCACCACTACCTTCACCTCTTCAGAAGCAGAGAAACTTTAATAACTCCTTTACATCCTTGGCTTAGGTGCCTGCATGTTTCTGTACAGTCAGAGAATCTGTAATGAGTTTCAGGGGATCTCTGTTCTCATTCAGAAGTTATATAGTCACTTCGCCAGCTCCCCCTTTTTGAGAAATGCACCTGTCTGCTAGCCTGAACTGTAGCATTTAATCCACCAGGAGAGCATAGGGGTGGGTGCTTGGCTGATGCACTCCTCATGCCACCTTCAGTGCTCACCACCGTGCTGCTAAAGCACCTCTGGGTCATTACAGCTGCCTCATATCATTTGTCAGTAAGAAGGAAGATGCTGAAAAAGGTTGGAGAAGAGGAGAGAAGAAAGGGTGGAGAACAGTAAATTATTGTATTAAGGCAGAAGCAAAACTCAAGAAGCTCTATCGCAGCAAGACTGGAGCTCACCAGCTCGCCTTCATATTTGTATTTTTTCAAAACTGGCTGAGGAAACTGCAGTTTTGGGAGCAAAGATTTGCAGCATATCCATCAAATTCAGGGTAAGCATGCCAGGGCTGGAAAAAGGGAGCTATATTTCAGGAAGAGAGAAAACAAAGTACTCTGGGCAAAACCCATTAGTCTAGTCTCAATAGAGCATAAGGTTAAGAACAAATTACAGAAGGAAAACAAAATTAAAGCTACAGCAGTAAGTGGAAAATAGAATCAAATACAGAATGGGTTTATCAACAAAAGCACTGTATGCCCTTAACTTGATCCTTTTCTTTACCTCCTTTTTCTTACCTGGATGAAAAAAAAAAAGAAATCGGTAAATCTAATCTAGCTGGATTTCAGTAGGGCATTTGATACAGTAAAGGCTGTAAGGCAGCTGGATAAGCTGAAGGGAAAGGAATTAGTAGGAGAATTTTAGGTGGGTAAAATGCCGGGGAAAGGCAGATGACGTGTGGAGTCAAAAGGGAACTGCCACCATGGAGGAATGTTACTGGCCTTGGGAATAATTCTGCTTGCAGTAATGGCTCTAGCTCAGCAAAAAAGCAGCATGAAAAGGAAGTTTGCTGATTAAATGCATTTAGAAGAATTACTCACAGTCTGGAGCATAGAAGTGTGAGGTCCTGTCCTTCGCTCCTGCTAAAAGGAATGTCTTTTACACACAGAGATTCACTGGTTAGAAATGACAGAAGAAAAGACAGATCTGGGTGCATTCATCATACACGAGATGATTATCAAGCTCCGATGTGACGTGATCACAAAGACAACAGCCTTAAAGAGATCATTACGTTAATCTTATTTAGGATGCTATATACAATTTGTCACCCATATTCGGAAGTGGGCTCGAGGCTGGCAGAAGTGTGGGGGGGCCGGAATAACAGAGTCTGTCTCCATGCCTCCCCCTGCTCTCCGTGTGAGCGGACGTGGAGAGGGGTCGGCTTCTGCAGCTTAGCGAAAGGTGGTGGGTGAACTTCTCTCTAGAAACCCATTTTATATACGGGGACGCGCCCAGCAAAATGAGCCATTATAGAAGGGAAGGAGTTCGGCCGTGATTGAGCCAGGCAGTCCTTTTCTCTTCAGACTTTGGCTCTTTTTAAGGCTGCACAGACTTACCTCTGCCTGCAATTTGCTGTGCTTCCTTGGCAGGCAGAGCAGGTTAGCACGACAAGCGCAGCATTATAAGAAAAGTGGTGCTGAACACAGGCTCCCAAGCCCATATTTTCCTGCTCCATCCCCCAAAGAGTTTTCCCTTAAAGGGTAAGAGATTGGTCCAAAGGCTTGTGTTCTCTATGCAGGCGACTGCTTGGTGTTTCTCCCGCATAAAGCCCTCTCCTATAAACCCTCTGAGGAAGGAAATTTAAAACCCAGCGCCTCAGGAAAGCCTCCGTTCTTTGGAGAAATACACAAAAGCCCATCTGAACTAAATGCACTACACATGCCTGTGCAGCCAGCAGAGCCAAAAGGGTTTCATCATGCTGGTTTTCAGCATCGGGGGGATGAGTGATAGGTCCTGAACCTGGTTTACACCTGGACAGGGTTCGTGCTGGTCTAATGCCTGACTCGGGGCGACACAGTGAGTACAGCTTGCTGCGGCTCGCTTCTGCCAATGATTTCTGAGGTTTATTTAATTTAATTGGGGGAAATGAAATTCGGACAAGACCTCGGGCAGTCATCTAATTCATCCTCCTGACCCAACGACAAGATTAAGTAAGCACAACTCATCCCTGACAGATATTTGTTGAACCTGTTCTTAACAGCCTCTAGTGACAGGGCTCCCTTGGCCAATCTAGTCCAGCATTTTATTGCTCGATACTTAAAAAGCTTTTCCTAGCACACAGCTTAAGCTTTCACTGATAAAAATGAATCTGCCGATTTCCATGGCCCCGTTGGAAAATGCCTTTCCACTCTGACAGTGCAATCTCCCCAAACTGGCTGCACTTTTCGGCAATGGCGTGCACCTTCTGGCAATTCCAACTGTAGGTTTTTTCCCCTAGTTTGTTTATGAGAGCTTCATGCCTTTTGCTGTATCAAAAGCCTTGAAGTCAAGACGTATCACATCTACTACATCCCCCCCGTCTGCTAGGCCAGTTACCCTGTCAGAGAGCAAGGGTAGATGGGCTTGACATGATCTTCCTGATGAATTGACTCGGGAGGGGTTTTTTTCAGGTTTGAAGCCCACATTGGAGGGGAAGCTGGTTTGTACGTGCTGCTGCTGCCTGACAGGGATGAGAAGGGGGCTGGGGGAGAGGGGCTTGGGGCTGTGACAAGCTGAAGGGGCAAAACCAACGAGGATAAAATGCAGTGCCAGCCAAGTAGTCTGCTGTTGGGGATTCTGGGGATAGCAGGGTCTCCCAGGAGCCCCCTGGGTAAGCACTAAAAGCCTGGAAGGACAGTCTGCTACAAGTGTTTTAACAGGCTGTAACATCAGGGATGCATCAAGTCCGTGCACCGTGAACCCCTCTGGAATTCATTACGGACTCAGACACACTGAGAGGTTTTCAGAGTAACAGGCTTGGGCTACATTACTTCGGGCAGCTTTTCGTGTTTCAGCCGCTCTTGCCCCTTTATTGTATCCCAGAGCTTTCCCAGCATCTGGAGCAGATCCCTTAGGGCAGGACTCCCATGTTTCAGGTAAACACAATGTTCAGGGAAGTAATTTCTCAGATGTGTTTACAACATCATCAGGGAAAACTTACCAGCTGCCTTGCTTCCTCTCACTATACCAGGGACAGCCTATCTCCCAGGATTACTTCATCGTCCTCCTCATGCTGCGGTTCCCAAAGAGCTAAGCTCAGCAGCGGTAGTGCTACCTTGTCACAGCACATCTTGCAAGCTTTCCACTGCTTCTCAACCTGCATTACATACCTGTACACTTCTTTTTCCCCGGCAGACAAGGTGTGTAGCCATGTGGCAGGAGGGGACAGTTCCTGATGAGAAGCAGAGCAAGTTACAGACAGTTTTCTTGCCGTCATGTCCTTCTTCCCCATACTAGCTCCATCCTTCCTTCATTCCACCTGCATCTGGGATGGGGAAGTCACCCTTCCCTTGTTGCAAGAAGCCAGCCATCTCCTGAGGTGGCCTCCCAGAAGCCGTGACTGTATTTGTGCTACAGAGTACACAGCCCCAGGACACAGGGCTGAGCAGGGACCTGCAACCATCCCTTTTGTCACATGACTGCTGCAGTTTTGGCTCAATCCAGTTACTACTGCTACTGCCTGAGACAAAGCCCAGGCACGGCTGGGGGGTGGCAAGCTTCGGGGGCCATTCCCAGTAAGTGGTTTCACAGAATCACAGAGTAGTTGAGGTTGGAAGGGACCTCTGGAGGCCATCTGGTCCAACCTCCCCCTGCTCAAGCACAGCCACCTAGAGCCAGTTGCCCAGGACCATGTCCAGATGGCTTTTGAGTATCTCCAAGGAGGGAGACTGCACAACCTCTCTGAGCAACCTGTGCCAGTGCTTGGTCACCCTCACAGTAAAAAAGTGTTTCCTGGTGTTCAGAGGTAACCTCCTGAGGTTCAGTTTGTGCCCATTGCCTCTGGGACTGCCACTGGGCACCACTGAAAAGAGCCTGGCTCCGTCCTCTTTGTACCCTCCCATCAGGTGTTTTTTTAAGATCTCCCCAAGTCCTCTCTGCTCCAGGCTGAACAGTCCCAGCTCTCTCAGCCTTCACTCACAGGAGAGATGCTGCAGTACCTTAATCATCTTAGCAGCTCTTCATTGGACTCTCTCTAGTATATCCATGTGTCTCTTGTACTGGGGGAGCCCAGAGCTGGACACAGGACTCCAGATGTGGCCTCACCAGAGCTGAGCAAAGGGGAAGGATCATGTCCCTTGACCTGTTGGCAATACTTTGTCTAATTCATCCTAGGATACCATTTGCCTTCTTTGTAACAAGGGCACGTTGCTGGCTCTTGTTCAACTTGGTGTCCACCAGGATGCCCAGGCCCTTTTCTGCAAAGCTGCTTCCCAGCTGGGTGGCCCCCAGCATTGGTGCATGAGGTTGCTCCTCCCCAGGTGCAGGACTCTGCAGTTGTTGAACTTCATGAGGTTCCTGTCAGCTCATTTCTCCAGCTTGTTGAAGTCCCTCTGGATGGCAGCACAACCCTCTGGCATATCTGCTACTCCTCCCAGTTTGGTGTCATCAGCAAACTTGTTGAGGGTACACTCTACCCCATCATCCACATCATTAATGAAGATGTTGAACAGGACTAGACCCAGTGTTGACCCCTGGGTTACAGGGCATCAATAGCAGGTACTGGCCCCCAATTAGACTTTGCACCACTGACCACCGCCCTCTGGGCCCAGCCATTCAGCCAGGTTTCAACACACCTCCCTGTCTGCTTATCCAGCCCATACAGCAGCAGCTTGTCTGTGAGGATCTTATGGGAGACAGTGTCAAAGGCCCTACTGAAGTTGAGGTAAGCAATATCCACAGCTCTCCCCTCGTCTACTAGGCCAGTCATTTCATCATAGAAGGTTATCAAGTTGTTGAAGCATGACTTCCCCTTGGTGAATCCATGCTGAGTAGTCATGATGATTTCTTGTCGTTCATGTGCCTGCAAATGGTTTCCGCGATTAGCTGCTCCACCACCTTTCCAGGGATGGAGGTGAGGCTGACTGGCCTGTAGTTCCCTGGGTCCTTCTTCTTGCCCTTATCGAAGATAGGAGTGATGTTTGCTTTCCTCCAGTCATCAGGTACTTCTCGCACTCACTATGATCAATTAAAGATTATCGAGAGTGGCCTCACAATGACATCTGCTAGCTCCCACAGCACGTGTGGGTGCATCCCATCAGGATTTGATGCGGTTCTCTGTTTTGGAGGCAAGCAGGTCCAGCCACCTGTATCTATGAGTGTGTTATGTCTATTTGACAGAGCACTGTCCTTTTCTCATTTTGTACACTCCATCTTTGTATTCCTTGCACTCCACAGTGTGGTCTGATTTCTGGGTAGCTTTTCACTATTCAAGCTGAGCACACAATAGTTGTGAACTTGCTGCTGGGGTCTCTTGATAGACCCAAAAGCCGAGCTCCTGGATTATTTAATGTTTCTCCAGGTGGAAGCACCTCTAACTTTACCTAAGTCTTTAGGGAATCCAGAAGTTGCCAGGTTTTCTGCCCAGAGGGATGTGGGACCCTGGGGCACACATTTCCTGCCCAATCCCTCATCGGAAGCAGCACCCCCCTGGGTCAGGGCCGGTGAGTCCAGAGCTGCAGCAGGTAGCACCCTGCAGGTTCAAGTGCCTCCTTCCCGCTCAGCTGGCTGAGCCGCTCCTCCCTGGCAGGCTGGCATGATGGTCTCTGCATCCTCAGGGCAGTTCTCAGCCTCACCTGGAGAGTTCCTAGAAAATCTTTTGCATCATTGCCGGGCCTCGTTTTAGCAAGGATGCTTGTGTTTTCCAGTGACTCCCTCAGCACTGCAGTCACCTGGGGCTTTGTTTCCTCCAACCTCACAGGCAGAGCAAGCATCTGTCACAGAAGCCTTTGGCTCTGTCTGGGGAGCAGCTGCCACCTGAGAAATCGCTCTGTGCTCATTCCCCCTCTCCTTTTTCTGGAGTGGAGCCCTTCAGGCCTGCCAACTGACAGCCCCAGCTTCCCCCAGATCAGCTCCCATCATCTGCATGTGCTTGCCACAGCAGGCACGGGTCAGTAGGGGGGTCATTCTAGGCAGAGGACAGGTCCTGCACACAATCCACATGTAAAAAAACTATGGAAAGTAGGCAATAAATTTAAGAAATGCTGCTTGACCCCCCAAGACTGCTGGAGATCAGCAGCCTGGCTGGACAGAAGAATGCTGAGCACCCTGTCTAGGGCAGGACCTGATTTGTGGCTGCACTTGGTACTGAACCTCCTGTAAGGCACTACTTAGGAAACATGTACCCAGCAATAAAGACTGTAAGAAGCTTTTTTAAACATCAGGAGTTCCTAAAGCACTAATGATTTAATGCATTGAGGAAGGTGAGCTGGAAATGGCAGGAGCATGGATAATCAGAGAGGGGTGTAGAGAGTCCCTCTGGCCATTCTTTGCTTCTGTGCTTGAATCTTCTGCAACCATCATGCACTAAAACTGCCAAAACTTTCGTCCCTGGCCCTTTGTGTGCTCTGCATCTCTGTGACCCTGCTGGCAATCCTGGCCTGAATTCCCTGCTCTTAATATGGAGAGCCCAGGATGGGGCCAAAGCTCATGGCAACCTCCTAGCATCCTTCACCTCAGACACAGCAGCCTCCATGGTAAAGCAGCATGACTGCACCCGCAGGAAAGGGCAAACAGCTTGCTGCTGCCAGGAATCGCTCGAGTCCTCCCCAGCTGTGGTCGAAACGAATCTGCTGGGCTAGCTAAACTCGCTGCTGGAAACGGCTCTCCCCCACCTCAGTGACTTTGCAGTGCACTGGGTCGGGGCGTCCTCTCAGCGAACACTGCTGGTGTTCTCAGAGGACTGATGCCACAAGGCTGCATTTTTATGAGCTCGCCCCTGCCAGAAAGTTTTTCCTTTCTGTGTTGTTGCACAGTTGAAATCTTTACCCCCAGGACGTCCTAATCACGTATAATCTCCTTCTGTCCTTGAAAGTGCTGCACTGAAAGGGCCTGGGTATCCCATGGACAGAAACACTTTGCCTTCCGTCATAGAGATGGGAGTCAGGCATGCCCCCCTGCCTGCCCCCAAAGGACTGGCTCTCCCCTCCTTGCTCACCCCCTCTGGTGCTCACAGTCCTGCAACGTGTCCCAGGTAATGCTCCTGCTGGTCATGGCAGAACGCTTTATACTTGATGCAGTGGATGCAGACGGAGAGCTGGCAGTTCATCTGGTAGCTGCTGGCTCAGAAGGAGCAGAAGTGAGGTTGCCTGGGCATGTACTTTAACTCTAAATGTCCTGTTTTTCCACAAGTTTGCGTTTTGATGAACATAATGTTCTGGGAAGGAACGAGCTATCACCAAGCAACATTAACTCTGTGTTAACAAAGGGTTTTGACATTGAATTCAAGCCTGAGGACGATGCTGGCACGAGAATGAATTATCACAGGCTGGGCCATGGGTACACTGAGGTTGGAAATTAGAAGGAGCTTCCTACCTGCCAGTGCAAGGATCTGGAACAGCCTTTCAACAGCAGCAGTGAGGGCAGAGACTGAACTTGTTTGGGGACTGGAAGAGTACGCAGTGGGGCTGCCTGCCACAGGCCAGGAGCTCTCTGCTAGTCCTCTCTTCTTATGCAGTTGCAGGACTTTTTCATAAGAGCTTGGCTCTTAATGCACCACAAGCCAAGCTGGGTGCCCCAGGCTCACCCAGAAACCATGCTGGCTGTTTGAGGCTGTGGGGATGTGCCCCAGGGATGCTGCAGACAGTGCTTTAGGGCTGTAATTACCCAGGGAGCGCAGGATGCGCATCCCTGCCACCTCCAGCATGCGGAGGCCTAGCACGGAAATTGGAGGGGACAGCATGTGACAGGCAGGCCCAGGTCCAATTGCCTCAGGTGATGGCTGGGTGTCTTGCAGATCTGAGGGGATTTCTGATGAGCAGAAGAGGGCTGCTCCGCACCGCAGCCCAGGGGAGCATGCGCCCTTGTGAGCTGGGCACTTCGGGGCTTTAAGACCAGCTCTTCTGCTGCCTTCGCTCACTTTCATTAACCAAGGCTTAGTACCCAGCCTGGGCCAGGGCCCTTCGTTCATCCCTTTCCCAGAGAGGGCAGTCAGTTCGATGAGACCACAGGATGGCAAAAGGGGATGGGAGAAGGGGATGCCCCGGGAGCAGCTGGCAAGGGGAAGGATGGCAGCAGCTCTCCCAGGGCAGCCGCAGGCTGGGTGTTGCAGTGAACCAGCAGCATCTTCCCTGGAGCACCTCCTGCCTCATCCCTCCCACTGCCAGCCCTGGGTACCAGCAGCCCTGGGCACCAGCAGCCCTGGGACACGGCACACAGCTCCCAGCCACCCCTGCCTCCAGGCACCCGCCTGCTCTCAGCGGCCCAAAGCAGAAATCCTTGCATTAAATGCTTCCCTGCCAGGTCACAGTGGCTTATAAGAGCTGGGGATAAAATGGGAGTTACAGCAAACTCAGTGGTTGACTGTCTTTTTGCTGTTTTTTAATAGCAGATTAAGGCATTGCCGGAGTGACGTCTACATCTTCCTCAATGATGAAGGTTAGGGGTTTCAAGCCTAGCTGCTGACTCATAACCAGGCAGAAGAGAAAAGGGAAAATTATCATGAAGAATGTTGCTGAAATGGTTTGTATGTATTCAGAGATTAGTGTAGATATTGTATTGCTGCCTGTGTCATGGTTGGTGTGTTTAGTAGATGTTTTTAATGGAATCTGATCTTTTCAAGAACATGGGGCACCTGTATGTACAGCATTTGCCTGCATCTGCAGATCAACTGCCATGAAGGGCAGATCTTTAAGAAGCAAGCTCTTCCAGAAAGCAACTTTCATTCCTGGCGTTGTAACACCAGTGCTTTTTTCTAAGCCTAGATGCTTTTGGACATTTTAGCGACCTATTCAACCACTGGACGGCACGTCACTGTCCAGAGTCTAGGCTGGCTCTGCAGGGATTAAAAATCGCTCCCTGTGAGTACATGCCTGTGGACCCTTCTGGGACACGAGTTTGGTGTTCCAGCTTCGCCGTTAAATACTCACTCTCTGACTGCACTAACTGGCAAACTCAGCCGAGGCTTGGAACGTGACCTTCATCTAAGCTGCGTCACCTCCAGCACACGTTGCCTCTGGATCAAAGCTGAGGCAGGCGGTGGGGGCTCAGGCTGCTGCTCCTGAGATAACTGGAAGGATCAGGGGAGCTGGGTGAGCGCTCAGTCTCAACAATGGCTTCAGAGTCAGAGTTGTGATCATACTCAAAGTAATTTCAAATATGCAGAGTAACACAAGAAGCAATTTGCATAAGACGTCACATGGAGTTGCATACAATTTTGCATATTTAAACAAAATACAATAAAGCACAGCTCGGGCGGGTACGTGAAATCATTTGTGCAGCGAACCGTGCTGAGGAACAACACACAATTACCACAGAAGAAGAAAACAAATGGCAGCAACCACCCAGGATGCAAAGTCAGCTCAGAAGTTGTGAAACACCAGCTTCTTCCTTCATCCACCATCCTGATAGATGCTTGGATTCGCATTATCATTACATGAGCATGCACTACTTTTCCACCAGACCCTTCTGGTGCAGAGGATGGTGCTTGCTGTATCATGCCACTACTCACTCCTTCACATTTGCATCCTTGGCTTCATCTTTGCAAAACACTTCTCTCATGCGTCATTCTTTCTGGGCTTTCTAGTGCATTCTCCTCTGAGGCTGAGGGACTCCGCTCTCACCATGCACCACTCCAGGTGATACTGTTCTTGCCCTTTAGTGGTAAAGGCCAGAGGCCAAAACACCGGCTCTGGGGGCCCAAGGGCAAACACCAACAGCCTCATTTTTGGCAGTCTCAGTGCCGTGCATGTTCAGAATGCAATCCCTATGGCTGAGTTCTTAGTGCCCCTGCAGATCAGATGATGTGGCCTCCATCTCAGCTCCCAGAAAATGATGGCCGAAGAATTGACATTAGAAAAGGAAGCTGGCGAGAAAAGGGAACAAAATCTCTTAAGTCGAAATGCATCATCCTTCGGAGGGAACGTCGGGAGGGCTGAGACCTTTAAGCATGCAAAAGGGACTTTCACCCCCTGACCTACGTTTTATGAGAATCCTGCATCTCTGACACGTGGGCTGGGTCCGCACTGCAGCAGAGAAGCTGAGCTCTGAGGGCTGGGCCATGAGCATCTACAGTTGCTTCCCCTTCCTTCCCCAGGGTGGGGATCTGGTTGCTGCTCCTGAGATAGCTGGAAGGATCAGGGGAGTGGAACACAGGGACCAGGCTAAACAAAGGCTTCAGCACCAGCAGCACCCTGATACCTGTGAGCTTCCAGACCACTGCTTCACCCATCTTGTCTTCATTTACCCAGCTCTTTTAAAGCCCCCTAGCTCTAAATCTCCATCCTGATTCCTTCCTCTGACCCTACTTCCCCCTCCTGCCCCATCTTTTAACACTAGCCACAATTTCTGGTTCTTCCCACTCTCTCCTCACCCTGCCTTTTCCTGTCTTCTCTCATGTTTCTGCTCCCTTATAACTCTCTTCTTTAAGGCCTGTGCTCGGCAGCTTCAGCTCCTTGTATTTTAGTTAGGCAATTTGTTTCTCTCCACAGGACTGCCTGAGCAAGAGCAAAGAACTGTCACCAAAACCCTGGAAGAGGCAGTGTTATGCTTAGTCACCATTTTGTCCCAGCCCTTCTCTAACTTGCAGGTACCAGGGGAAAATCTGTCTCTTCCTCATTTGCTGTGCTTAGACTTACTGCACGGTTTCGTCAGCTACAAGTAAGCTGGCCCATGTGAGTAGCTACAACACACACACACACCCCATTTAGCTAGGACTTCTTTGGTCTTCAGTTTTGCCATGGAGGCCCTGATGGTTGGAGTAAGGGAAATCTCTGCCACCTCTTTACATCTCCTGCTGTGTATCCAGCCAATGCAGGGTAATGCTAAGCCAAGCCTCGGACCTCATTTGTGTGACGTTCACTCACATGCAATATGTCACGCAATAAAGGAATTGGCAAAGCAGAAAAGGGCAATGGAGAGGAACCGTTTCAGGCTTAAATAACCCATCCCAGTGTCGCCAGATGGGTCTGAATCAATGTAATGAGACTGGCACAAGCTTCCACTGTAGGTATGTTTAACCATTGCACTCGTGTGTTGGTTAATGAACACATTCAGCCAAAGCTGTGTGTGTTCACAGCGCACCAGCCTGGCTAAATTGATTCCCCTGACTCTAGCAGAGGTCACCACTGATTGTCCCTTGGTTTCGGAAGGGTTTGAAAAGCTCCTACTTTCCAGGTCACTTTACCAAGGCTTGGATGGTACCTGAGGGAATCACGATGCCTGTCCAAGCATCCTTCCTTAGGCAAACTAACTGGGGCACCGACCATCTCTTCAGCCAGGCCAGGCTGTAATGCAGATTTGACCAGTGCATACTGCAGGCATCACGCTATCTTCCTCTGACATTCAGAAAATGAGTCACCCCAGGCTTGTTTGCTTGCTTGTTTGTTTGTTGAACCCTTGCGGTATGTGCAGCCATCGACGAAGTCTGGGCTTCAAACTAGACTGGCTGCCCTAGAGCATCCACTCTCCTGCCACTGGAGCTCTAACTGGGAGCCACAGAGATGCAGGACAGGTCCCCGGAGCAGAGACTGGCATTCATTTCCCTGCCAGATCCCTTGTGAGGATTGATCTGAAGTTGAAGATGGTTTTGCTTGTATTCTGGTCACTCCCAGAGAAAGCTGGGCTTTGGATCAATGTGGGATGCGTCACTGAATGGTGTATTATTCACTGAGCGCAACGTGCACTTGGAGACACAGCATTCCTTAATAAAGATTCAATTCTGCCTCTGAGGATCAAAGCAGGAATGGACCAAGAGAACTACGCCACTCCTTTACATGACACTGAAATGAGTGGTTGCTTGTCTGAGGGCGATTCTTCACAGAAGTTCCCAGTTGTGCGTGGCTCCTAATTAAATGGCCATCTACACAGCCACATCCCTTCAGCAGGGTGTGGAGATACCTCTCACCTAAGCTGCCCGTCCCCTCTGCACCGAGGCTTACACTGGAGTTAACACAGCTCATCCACGCTGCCCTGCCTGGTCCACACCGTGGCCCCGGGGAGCACAGTGATGCCCACAGCTCCTCGGGTGCTTTCCCACCACTACCCTCCTGCCCACAGGGTCGGGCTGGCCCTCTCGCGGGGTGCGCTGCAAAGGCACACAGAGTGGTCATAACCAACAGGACAGGCCTGGGGAGGAGGGCAGAACAGGAGCATGTGGAGTCCTAACTTCCAGCCCCAACTCTGGAGAAGCTCCTTGAGCAGGGGAGGCAAGCGAGTGCTCTAGCTCACTGCCAAATCCCTGCATTGACAGGCGCTTCCAGCAGACAGTTGCCTGGTCCTTTTTCTTTTTTTTTTCATAATGGGATAATTTATTGCAGGTTATAGAAGGCACTCAGCTGGAGGGAATCCCAGCTTTGGGAGATGTTTTCATAATGTTTTTCTGAAGTACTCTCTTTCCCGGGAAATCACAGTGGTCAGCAATACCTCATGCTTGTTTTTGACCACTTGTTGGCATAATTGTCATGTGTCTGGATGTGGGTCATACAGTTTTTAGGTGTTCTTGTTTGATTTCAATGGCCACATCCATTCCTCCCGTGTCTGCTGTCCTTGCTCAGCATGCAGCTCCCCATTCCAGCTCCCCATTCCAGCTCCCTGTCGGAGAACAGGATGCTGAGGAGGTGCTAGGGAAGGAGGCAAGGCTGGAGACCGGGAAGGAAGGGAGATGCTGGGGAAGGAGGCAGGACTGGGACCAGCCCGGAAGGGTGGGAAGTCAACATGGGCAGGTGGGCAAGAGTGATGTAGAGGAGTGGTGATGGGAAGGGACTAGACCAGGGAGTCAGTGTTTCTGGATGCCCGAAGAAAAAGGGGCAGCTCATGGAGCTTCTCCTGTGAGGCAGAGAGTCCTGGTAAAGAAAGGGAACATTTGACTGAGCGCCTGCAGCCTCAGCCTCTGCCAGGAGGGCACTGGACGAAAAGCATCTGATGACAGAGAAGTCAGCAGGAAGGGCTGAAGCTCTGGCTGGAAGCAGACGAGGTTTGTGCAAGACACTTCACTGCACTGATGAGTACGTGAGGCTGTAATTTCAGCACAATGAGAATCCATCGCCTCCTTAGTCAAGCCTCTCTAGCCTGCCCAGCCCCAGAGCCACCATATGCGGTTGACTGGGGAGGATCAGCTGAGGGGGGCAGGTGACCAGCCACCCAAAGCAACAGGGGTGAGGGGCTCCCTCCTCCCACACTCGGCACAGGGGCAGAAGCGGTGCCGTTCAGCCTCTCATGCGCGCATGCCCTGGGACAGCCACCGCAGGCATGTGTCTGCTCTCCAGTGGGCTTGAAGCCCACAGGGATCCTGTCCAGGGCACAGGGTGCCATGTGGAGGGGTCTGGCCCTGTGGCAGGAGGTGGCCCTGGGTCCTTCCAGTGGGAAGAGACCCCAGGACAGAGTCCAAGGTCAGGTCAGGGCTGGAGAGCCTGCTCCTTCCTCCAACGGTAAAGCAGCAGAGCAGGGACACCTCCAGCGCCCAAAGGACTGGGACAGCAAGCGGGCAGAGGCAGCAGGGGCCGGGGACCGTCCCAAGCACCTGGCAATCCTCCTAACATTGCCGGGGAGCGGCCCTCCAGCACGGCCACTGTGTCTGGTGCTGGTCCCTTCGTGCCTGCTCCAGCACCAAGCTCAAGCCGCCAGGGCTTGTGAAGTGGGGGAGTTGCAGGAGAAAAGGATGCTTAATTACAGAGCAGCCCTGGAAACCAGCAACAGCAGCAGCACTGTGGCCAGGAGGGGAGGCAGCAGGGCTGTAAATAGAAATTGCGGAGGCAGCCGCGGGGAACAGAGTGAGGGAGGGCTTCTGCGCCTGCATCACTCCTCTCCCTCCCTTCCCCGCAGCTTCTCTCACCTCTCCCGGCCACCCTGTCTCCCAGCACGAAGCAGCTGTGTGGCGAGCAGCCCCAAAGCGTGGCTGGGGGGCAGAAGCTCCAGAGGCAGAGCAGCCACTTGGGGTGGAGAAGCGGTTGTGCAAGGCCACCTCCATCAGAAGCCACCTCCAGTGGGAATGCATGAGGAGGGTCAAAGAGCCCCTTTGGCCACCAAGGAGAGCAAGGCAAGATGGACAGCGGGGCCAGATCGACACATCTACCCCCCCAGAGGAGGCTGTGGGATGCCAAATGTCTGAGACCCTGTCCCACAGGGATCTGCCCAGGGTGAAGTCCCTCTCATCCCGCCCTGACATCTCCATTATGGCCTCTTCCACAGCAGCAAGAGCTCTGCGTTCAGTATTTTGCAAAGGTTTATTTAAAAATGTTGAAACTAACATCCCACAAGAATTGAATATTTCACCACGAGGAGAAGAGAAATCCTACAAAAATATATATCACAGCGCACAAGGGCAGGGGAGGGGGAAGAGCGAGACCGAGCGGGGAAGCGGGAGGGAGGACGGAGGGGAGGATGGGAGCCGCGGTGGAACAAGACTGAGTGAAAGGGAGAACAAGAGAGGAGCGGGGAGAGTGAAACAGCAGGAGGGGGCCGGGGGGGGGGGGGAAAAAAGGCCACGGTGAAGGAAGGGGGCCCCCCTCTAAGGTCTTGCCAAGGTAGGGCCAGGACTACAGTGAGACATCACAGGGGTCAACGGGGAGCTGGAGTGTGGCCCAGGGCTTTTGTGCTGCAGGACTCTGCTCTAAGGCTGTGCCATAGACGTGGTTTGTCAGAGAGAATAAACAAAGCCACAGTTTAATTCAGAGCAGTCTGAAGGTGATCGTGTTTGAGAACTTGCGAGGAATGAACAAACTGCTCCTTTCCAAGTATTTTTTCTTATCGGGAAAGGGAGTGGGGAATGAAGGGACCAGATTTGCAAGGGCACTTAGGTGCCATTGAGGAAGAGGTAGATAGCCCTCTCTGAAGCCGTGGGATGCGATGTGAGTCCCTGGAAATTGGACCGGAGGACCGGTGTGGAAGCGCACACTGTGGTCTGCTCTCCTGCCTACCAGTCGCAGCCAAACAGATGAGAAAGCCCAAGCAGGATTCGGCCTTGCGGTCATGCCACTCTGCTGGGTAAACAGAGGGAGACTCCAGTTCCTCCTCCAAAACAATACAGGGCAGAGGAGAGAGGTTCTCCCCCAGACCTTCCCTCCCTCCCGCTGTGCTCACAGAGACCGCCCTTGCATTAACAAAGCCAAGACCCTCCAGGAGCTCAGCAGAGAGAGACACAGTTCCTTCAACTCACCCAGCCCACTCAGACGTTCCCTTTCAATTGCACAGAAATGTTGGGCAGGCTCAGCCCAAGGCTATGAACATTTTCAGTTGATTTCCCCGCATTCAGTAAAATTTCCACTGGAAAAAAATTAATCCAGATCTTTCCCCTCCAGTCACCTAGAAGACAGGGGAACCTGGTGGGCTGTGACTGAGAAGGGACCTCCCTCTCCCCTGGCTTGGTACTTGGTGCTGTCAACCTGTCCGTGTGCGCATCAGCTTGGGCCAGGGAAGAGACTGCAGGCATGCTCTGGCTCCAGTTTGCACAGGGCAAGATGGTTTATAAGGCTCCAGCCATGGAGAAAACAGATCCAGTGAGATTATTTATTGACTGGAAGAAGCTTGTATGTCCACATGTGTTTTGAACGTTTTGTTCCAGGGACAAAATGTAGCAATGAAAGTTTGGGCAGAACAATGAAGTTGTTTCCCATATCTAACCTGTTTTGTGTGAGAGAGTGAATGACTGTCATAAAAACATATTTGGCTAGAAAAATTGGTCTTGGAAAAGATGTTCTGCATATCCAAGCCTCTGTCATTGTAAGAGTTTTCTCTGCTTGCATTCCCCAGCTTCCCCCTTACCACAGCATCCATGAAAGGTTTCACTCCCTGGAGATACTTTTAACAGAAAGAGAGACACATTAAAGGGAGGGGAAAAAAAAAACAAAACACAAAAATCTGATTTGTTTGCAGAATTTACAAAAGCCTCGCTGGCAGAGCGCAGGGCTTCCCCACATCAAGTGTTGGAAAATGTTTTCACTATGCCTCCCGTGGTGCCCTGCCTCTTTCTTACAGCCCACCTCTCCACGCAGGTGTGGAAAGGAAAGTCCAAGGACAGCCCTTGAAGCAGTAGAGTCCTCACCTCAGGCCTTGTTTCAGCGAGCACTATTGATCAAAGAGCAATCTAATTAATCTGCTCTGGAAAATTACTTAAACCAGTTCAAGGCATTATCTTGTAAACTGCCAGCAATAAGCAGCGCAGCCTCCCGCAGGCTGCGTGCCCGTGGCCGCCTCCAGCGCCCATGTGCCAGCGAGAGGGGAGCAGCCCCCAGCATTGGGGAGCGGGGGAGCAGGCAGGAGCAGCCATCCACCCCCTTCGCTGCCCATCCGCAGCTGGAATGTCCACCAAAGCCTTGAATGGAGCCTGAATAAGGAAAAGGCTCGGTAATAGATTGATCTACGGTAAAGCAGTAATATCCCCTGCTATAAGTGGAGACTTAACCTGCGCTTAGACTAGACACCACCTCCAGCATCCTTTCCCACCTACATCTTTCATCCATTCTGTGCTTTTAATAAGCCAGTAATTTTATTTGACCTGTCATTTTCTCCCAATCTCTACTGGGTTTTTTGCGAAGCTTATTGCAATTTACACTCTCATTTAAATGTCCTGCATGGTGAGTCAGGTGGGGCCCGAGATCACCTAACAGTTCAGCTGGGTAAATGGGCAGAACCAGGCCTCTTATGAAACTCCCTGTGCTTTGTCCTATAAAGAATAGGCTTTTACCGCAGAGATAAAGGATGAAAGGGCCATTTCCTTTCCTCCAAGATGACTTTTGTCAGAGACCTTGTATGGTGCATTAGGGCCTTCAAATTGTGGGTGAGTTTCCTGTCTCTGGCCGCATCAGTCCAGCAGCTGAAGGTATTTGTACAGTATAGGGGCAACCTTCCCTAAATCTGCATCATTTCAGCTCAGCGGCTGCCAATGTGGGGTCTGTGAATTACTTTGAAGGTGTCCACAAAAGCCAAGGGAGAGCAACTGTTGTCATTAAGCTGAGATTTGCCATTTCACACTTCCTTAAAGTTACACCCATGGGTCCACACATAGGAAGAGGCTGAGATGCACCGATCTTCCTCACACATGGAATAGAAGGGGCCTTAAAGATCATCTGGTTCCACCCTCCAGGCCGCGGGCAGCGACCTCTTTCACTAGATCAGGTTGCTCAGAGTCTCATCCAACCGGGCCTTGAACACTTCCAGGGGTGGGGCATCCTACAGGTACACAAGTAACTGACCATGTGGCTGTCTTCCCTACAGCTCACAACAGCCCTGAAGTACATGCTCAGGCAACTGGTTTGCACCGATACCTATGCCACCGGTTTCTGTCCCCAACCAGCTGGGGCAATACACTGAGGAAGGCTGGCACCCCAGATATCCCCTCTCTCATGGCCTTGGTGAGTGTTGCCTCATGGGTCTCCAAGTCACCTTGCATTTCAGGAGAGACCTACCAGCAGTACATGACAACCCTCCAAATCTTCCCCAAGGTCAACTCTAAATTGCTCTTTGTCATCCCAGGCACAGAGAGTCATGTCTGCTGCTTGTTGCCTGTGGCATGAGTGTCTGAAAGCAATTCCCTGCCTCAGCCTGGCAAAACTCAGGTTCCCCAGCTCTATCTGCATGCCAAGCTTTAGCTGTTTCGGCAGTATCCCAGTGTACAGGACGCTTGCTAAGTAACATGATGGACAGAGGGCTTTGCCTCAAATTTTCTGAAGAACACCACCATAGACTGATGTTCTTCAGAAAAACCTTGCTGAAGGAGACTGAAGGGGTGGAGGGGGACAACAAGGAGGCTTCCAAGAGATCAAAACATTTGGAAAGCTAAAGGAACCTTTTCCAACTTTAACTGGTGAGAAGTGGCGGGGGGAGGAACTGAGAGAAAAAAATAGGGGACGGAGAGATGAAGAACAATACAAGCTGAAGAGAAAAAGCAGAGGAGTGTTAGGCAGAAAGAAAATGGAAAGATGTGAATATCTTCCATCTAGGGGGGAGGTAATGTTTCCTTCAAGGAAATGGGTTGCTGAGGGTGGCAGGGGGGAAGGGAGAGGGGGTAGGTGCTGTGTGAGCCTCTTCTACCCAAGCTTCACCCACCCTTGGGACCATCGGGATGTCCAAGGCCTCGGGGAGCAGAAGAACCTGCCACCACCTGAGTCCTGGCTCAGGGGAGACCAATCCCCGGCGGGCAATCCTGCAGCCACTGAACTCCAGACGTTCACTTCAAAGCACACGACATGGGAAGGGACACAGAGAGGGGTTGGGGCCCACGGGGACGGGGTACGCCTTTCCACCTTGCCTACCCCTGATATCAGGCATGCACTGGTGAGAGAGTCACGGAGATCCAAGCGTGGGCGCGTGTCTGCGTGTGTGCTCGGAGAGGGGCTGGGGAGGCCAAGATCTCACACCATCACCAGCTGTCTTCCCTCCCACCGTCCTGCTCTCTCATCACCCTGTCCTGCGTGGGCGGGGGGGGCTCCCCAACCTTCCCCCAGCAGGAGGC
Organism: Gorsachius magnificus; assembly: GCA_034008185.1. Lineage (NCBI taxonomy): Eukaryota > Metazoa > Chordata > Aves > Pelecaniformes > Ardeidae > Gorsachius > Gorsachius magnificus. The sequence continues at coordinate 132,208,504 of CM067081.1, forward strand.
TAAGGATGCCCAGCTTGTCCATTTGCCCAGGCACGTCCTGGTGGAGTTAGTTAATAATGGTGGTGGCGGGCCGTGGCACGAGGAGGTCGTTTCTTCCTGGGGTAGCAGAGGCGGCGGGAGCCTGCACTCGCCGGCTGTGACAGGAGGGTGGGGGGAGCCAGCTCTGCTTCTCCCATGAGCGTCACAGGTTCACCAGTGGGATCCTGGGGGGAAAAGGAATCAGAAATGAATTAGCAACGGGCACTCAGGCTGCCCCACCGCCCCTGCTAACCGACTGGCACCTTTGCCCTGCCCCAGCCTGCCTGTCCCCCTCTCCTCCACTGCCCCCTCCCACCCCAGCTCACCGACCACTCACCGGTTGAGCTGGAAGGCCGTGCTCTTCCCATGGCCCCCCAGTTTCTCCATACTCTCCTGGCCCTGCCTGGACTCCTCTGCCTCAGGTGTGGGGGCCAAGGAGTCGCCGTAGGGCCCCAGGATGCTGACGGTGGTGGGGGAGAGGTCCGTGAGGGGCTGCTGGCTCTCCTGCTGCCTCCCACCGCTCTGCTGCCCCGAGTGACGCCGGCGCTTCTGATTACGGTCCCAGCTTTGGAGAGAGACGAGAGGTGAGACGAAGAGTGCCCGTCAGCCAAGCCCCGGCCCTCGATGACAGAGAGGTTTGTGGGACCCCGCGATGCCCAGCATTAGAGCCCAGCATGGCCATGTGCCAAACCTCCCGAGGGCTTCTCCAGCACCAGATCCGCACCCCTGGGGACAAAAGCTCACAGTCCTCCTGCCCACCCACCTGCAGACACCAGCGTGGTGACAGCCTCCGTCAGCCCAAACCCCACTCACCAGAACTTGAATATGATCCCGGTGGCGACCAGGACAATGATGATGGAGATAGTGATGGTGACGTACAGCTGGGGGTCCACACCTGCAAGACAGAGGCGGGGAGGTGGGATGTGACGGCCATCCCCACCGGTCTCCGGAGAGCAGCAGTGCAAGGGGAGGCTCCTGCTGGGGCCCCCGTGAATTTTGCAGGAGGAGCTGCTCCTGCAGGGACGGGACGGGGGTGTGTGTGAAAGAAGCAAAGGGCAGATTTACCTTCCCCCCGGGGCCCAAACAAGAAAGGCCGCAGGGTGGCCGGGGTCTCGCGCAGGTTGAGCCCCGCATTGTGCAAGAGCGAGTGGGAGTTGGGCTGTGCCGTTGCCATCCCGTGTGGCGAGACGAAGGTGTATCCCAGCGGCGGAAAGCCTGGGTTGGCTGAGTTGGTGTCCCCTCCGTCCTCATCCGACACCGTGGGGCCCCACACGATGGCCCAGGGATACTGGGAGGAGGGCATGCCATCCTCAAATCCGGAGGGGGTGGCGGGGCGGGCCCCCGCCGCCTGGCGCCTCAGCCGCACGACGTGCCGCAACTCCCCACCCCGGGCGGGCAGGGCACGCTGGCGCGGCAGGGCGAAGCGAGAATCCCTCTCTGGCAGCGAGGTCCTGTCCCAGATGCAGATGGGCCGTGGGGCCGAGGGGCTCCGCCGGGCGCAAAGAGGGCGAGGGGCTGCCGGGCCGCGAGAGCGAAGAGACCAGACGGCAGGAGAGGGACGGCCGAGGCCAGGAGGAGGAGATGCCAAAGCTGCAGGGAGTGGATGCAGGAGAGGAGTGGAGGCATCCTGCTGTGGGGCGGGGGGTGGGAGGGGAGGAGGAAGAAGAGAGCCGTATCTGAAATGTCCCTCCTGTCAAAAAGCCAAGCCCAGAGCAGCCGGGAGCAACCCACCACCCACGCTCCCGTCATCTTCCCGCGTCTCCAGCAAACGTGGGAAGCTGTGAACCTACCAGGCACCAGGCTCCATCTCAGATGCAACAGCGTCTTCGCTCAGCGGGGATCCTGTCTCATCTTCTTCACTGGGAACCAAAAGGGAGAGGTGTCAGCGTCCCCTCACCCAGCGGTGACCACTGTCTCCCACCATGGGGTGGCACCGTGTGTGCCACCGTGTGCGAGCTGCCGGCCCCCACGGTCAGGACAGCGGGGCGCCCGTGCACCCACACGTGCACCCGCTCCTGCTCTTGTGCCCCTCAGGCCAGCGTGCTCTCCTGCACGGAGGTACATGGTCGCCCCGACCCCAGCGCCACACAGAAACACGCGCGGTAGCATATGCACACAAAAGCAAGGAGCAATCTCTGGAGCACACGTGCAGAGGCACATGCGCAGCTTCCCCAGGGACTCTCCTGTCTGAGGGCCGAGAGGGGGATTAGGCATCTTTGTTTGCTTATCGCTGGAACAAGTTGGAATCTTAATTCCTGTGTTTATTTATAGTGTAGAGCGTGTAATCCATTTATTAAAAAAGAGCCGTTTCATTGTGTGCCAGAGTGACGGAGCGAGAGGGGAAGCACGAGAGTGATAAACCAAGAAGACTGAGAAAGAGAGAGTGAATCAGCGAGAAAAGTCCAGCCTTACTAAAGAATTTAAGAGCAAAAATATGCCTATCAAATATTTAGTATTTACTTTCCTCTTAGCTAACATGGAATTACCGTCCCACACTCCTTGTCCTAGCATCCTCTGCGCTGTCCCGTCCCTCCCTCTCTTCCCTATTCCTCCCCTTTCTCTCCCACCTCCCATGGCCAAGCAGCACTAGGCAGCAGCAGTAATGCAGAGCAAGGGCTGGTCCCCCTGGCTGGATTTCTGCACAGGCCACACGCCACCCTCTGGCATCGGTCCCGGCGGTAGCAGGGCTGCCCTTCATGCTGCCCGCCCCTTCCCTTGCTGGGGCAGAGCGCAGCACCAGCCCTTCCCTGGCGAGCTGTGCCTGACCTGGGATCCGCTCCGCAGCAAAGGCCACACGCACACACATGCACAAGAAAATAATTCCAGATATTCAGCTCGCTCCTTCATAGTGAAGGGGAAGGCACGCATGCCGACAACCCGCGGTCATGACTTCCTGCGGCTGCCGGGAGGGAGAAACGGGGATGCTCGGCCAAGGGAGCCAACTCAGAGACCAGCCCTGCACCTCCAGCCCCAAGCCAGCTGCGTTGCATGTCTCTGCTCCCGGGGGGTTACTGCCGTCCCCCTTCTGCTCAGCCCATGCCCTGAACTAAAAGTGTGGCCCCTCCTGAACGGGAGGCTCCCTCTCGCCGAGGGAAGAGCCCAGTGCCTGCCTCTGTAAGGGGGCTCACGCCCCTGATGAACACCTGAGGAGAGGGGCTGGGAGGAAGGGCACCCAGAAGTGAGTAGCTGTCTAGTTGCTGCTGCATTAACTGGGGATATTTTTAGTTTCCTTCTGTTAAATATTTAAACAAAGTTCACAGAAAAAAAAAGGAATTGTCGGCTAATGTGCCCTGCCCTTCCCTCCAGGGCAAGATCAGTCTCTGGAGGGATCCTGAGATGAAGATGAGGAGAAAAGAGCAGCTATTCTCAGCATTTCTTTGTACTTTGCTCCCGAAACCTTGGAGCGGACTCCGTATTGAAATGCAGCTCTACAGAGAAGCAGCAGAACGGAGCAAGTTTCTCCCGAAGCCAGAGGGTGGCGAGATCTTGGCCATCTGGATTATGATCGTGATGCTGTGGAAGATCATGTCTGGCAACACAGACAGAATCTCTTGTGGGCTTTGGAAAAGGAAGGAATTCCAAGCACCGGGTAACTCCTCGTGTGAGTCCCCAGGCTAGAGGGCACACAAACCGCCTGAGCGGCTTCAAGGTGGCCTGGAGTGACTGGGGGGACACCGCATGGTTCAGTAGTTTCCTGGGGGTGAAGGGCCTGCTCTGCTTGTGGCACAGCATCCTCAGTTACAGCTCTTCTCTTCAGGGGCTGTGGGCTGTTTTTGCATCAGGCAGCAGATGTGGGTCTGGACAGTGTCACCCCAGGAGCGGAGATCTTCAGGTGCAGGTGGACGTCGGTGCCAGTCCCACGGGGGGAGTGTGGAACGTTAGGGGTGCATATGTAACCGCTAGCACTCCTCCTAACATAGATGACTCTACCAGCAGAAACGTGCCTGGATGTAGGCTTCTCACTTCTTGGGATGTCTTATAATGGAGATCTTGCTGTACTCCTCAGCTGAGACTGTGAGCTCCAGCAACCATGGATTCCCAGGGTCTAAAGCCTGGGAGTAAGAAATCCTACAGAGCCAAATCCTGAATTGTTTTCACACCCAGAAGTCTGAATTTCAGCCCTACGGAGCAGGTGACGGCTGTAACTGGAGCGGAGGGGAAGGAGCGAGCCCTAGCACTGGCCTCCTCACGTACACATAATGCTGTGGAAGGGACAGCCCGGCCATTGGGTGTGAAGCCTTGGATCTGAGACACCGCTGTGCACAGATCCTGCTGCCAGCGGTGAAGAGCAGGTGACTCCTGGTGTCCCTACCCCAAAGGTGGCTCCAGGTGAGTGCAGGAATGTCAGTCAGTCTCAGTCAACACATTCTGGCTTGCTAATCGTATCGTGGCCGGAGACTGAGAGTGTGTCCTACACTGGCACACCCAGGCGTGGTTGTGGAGGAGCTGGGAGAAGCAGAGAGGTGTCTCCCGCAGCACAAATGCCGTGAGAGCAAAGGAGGGTTTCAGGTGAAAATGCCAGCCAGCGCGGGCTGGTCTCCACTGTGCATGGAGCGCCCATGTTCAAAACAGAGCATGGAGGTCCCTGTGGCGTATTGACAAAGCAGCAGATAAAGCGTTTCTGGGACACGCTGCAGCCAGCCACTGGCAATGGAGATTGTGTCCTGGGCACCGACCCTGCTGCTGGGAGGGCAAGTGAGACAAATGCCCTTCATTCAGCTCTGCATGCAGCTCCCGGTGTGGATGCTGAATAAACTGGTAGATCTTCAGAGAGGAGGAGGGAATGCCAATGCTCTTACTACCTGGACATACAAATCCCAGTATCCACGCACCTTACACCGTTCGAGAGGCCTTTGTGTGCCAGAGCAGAGAGACTGGGTTTCCGCACCAGTACCACACAGCATGGCTTTTGCTTTCAGATCTGTTTCCCAGGTCTAATTGTGATAAAAACAGACAGGGCAACTCCCAAGGTCCAAAGATGGACCTGCGTGTTTTCACTGTAGGTACAGAGTCTTCATCGCAGTGTTCCAGTCCTGTGATGCACAGATGACAGAGTGTGAATGACAAAGCTGTTTCCCCAGGGCACTTCATTGAGCTCAGTTTGTGAATCTCAGTGCTTGAAAGCTGTGAGTAAGAATTACACCGCTCTTTGCTACTGCATATGGACCACACTACTGGTCCAGACCAGAGATCCCCGGGGCGAATCTATTAGGAGCTGCTCTCGTTGCATTTGCAGGATGGAAGCACTAATCCTGCTGCTGTTCCCCAGCGTCAGGGACCCAGCTTGTGCTTCATCCCTCTTTATAAGTCTCCCACAGTACGGACCCACCGCTGCTGGGATGTGAGAGAGAGGATCTCAGTAGCCATGCACCAAAGCACGTACCCCAGTTCACCAAGGGGGCTGGGAATTTACATCCTAACGTCTAGGAGCGAAGCCTGCTGCACTCCTGCTCAGAACAGGGAGCACAGACTAAACCCTGAATGTGGCACCCTGAGCTCCAGAGTTCAGATGCTACTGTGCCCCGGGAAGCCCTAGGATTCTGTGCTGATAACTCCTTCTCCATGTCCAGGGCTCATGTATACCATGGTCCCAAAGATAAATCCTATCCAAATACAAAAGCCGTCACAGGAATGAAAGAGCCGAGGCGCCAGCCGTGAGCAGGCAATACCCGCGCTGTAGCTCCCTCGCATCAAATGCAATCTGTAACCTTCTGTTACAAAATGCTGAAGTTTGACAAATTCAAATGAGGAACAATACTATTAATAAAGAGGGTCACACACTGGCACAATTCACCTAGGCAGGTGGTGTATTCCCTACTGCCTGGAGCCTTCGTGTGGCCGTATTTCTAAAAGAGATGCCACAGTTCAATCAGAAGTTATGGGCTTGACGCAGGAAATGAAATTGGTGAAATTCTCTGGCCTGTGCTCTGCTGTAGGTCAGACTCGATGATCAAAATGGTCCCTCTGGCCTTAAAATCTGAGAGTCTTACAGCTTTCTCGATGCCTAGCCGAGATCAGCTCTGAGTGAAGAGCAACTGGAGGAAGCCGAGCACACACAAGCCGCGTTAGTGAGAAGCGGGCAGAGTCTCCCTTCCATCCGAGGATGGGAAAAGAGTTGCACCCGATTCTGTCTGGCTCGGCTGGCAGATGATGATCTATCTGTATTTTTGTAACATCTCGAGCTTGACTGCTGTGATACTGTGCCTCTAGGAATGAAGCCGTCTGCTCTCAGAGCGCTCCAGCTAGTTGAGAATGCAGCAGTCTGCTCGGCGACTCAAGCTGCCGGGAATGCATCACTGTGCCCCTCTGCACCCCACATCGCCTCGCCTTTGAGCACAGAGTCTGGTTCAAGGTCTCCAAGCCAGCATTCAAAGCCCAGCATGGGACAGGCCCCAGTGACCTAAGCAATCAATCACCTCTCCTTATGCAGTGATGACCTCACATGACGGATATATTCCACTGGAACAATGAAATTGCCAACCAGTTTGGGGAGAGGGGGAAGGGGTGGAAGAAGGAGAAAGAGGCTCATGACCCTGAGGAACAGAATATTCACAGGAGCTGGGCCAAGATTATGAAACTTACTGCTGGCTGAAATAATGCTCGCCATTAGCAACCCCACAGCACCGAGAGCTTCATGCAAATCCTTTCTTCACCCAGCTCCCCCACGGCAACGATACCACATGAAATAGTGATAAAAAAACCAAAACAAAGCCGAGGAGGACCCAGCCCTCCTCGCCAAGAAAGAACACTAGGTTGGCTGTCATTTTTTAACTCCCAGCCAACGTTAAGGGCTACGGTGACAGCTACTGATACGAGACTGTGATCTGGGACCGTGGAGCCTAGCAGCTATCACCAAGCATCGAGCGGAGTGAGTTTAGGCACTGGCAGCAAGACCCCACACACACACTGCCTGCTGCCCCAGGCACCCCACACCTATATTTTTCCCAGTGGCCATGAACATCCCAGAGTTCGCGGTCCAAGAAGCAGAGACGCAGTCATTGCTAGTTTGGTAGCAGGAAGCGTGAACCCCAGCACTGGTGAAAAGGGTTTTTATATATGTCCTGCTGTATTCAGCTGGGTGGGGACGGGGAAAGGGAGGAATCTCAGAGCAGCTGTTCCAGGGAGGCAATTCTGCTGCACTCAGAGGAGTTTTGGCAGCTGGGAGTGTCAATCCGAATGCTGGTACCCTGGGGTAAGAGATGCCAAGACCATCTGGGGAAGGAGTTCCCACTGTGCCTGGGGCCAGGGGCGATGGCTTGCAGAGCGGGCTGAATTTGGGGGCTGGCAGTCTGAGCCCAGCGGCTCACATCAGGCTGCTCTACCTGGTGTCTGAGGCTGAGAGGGTTGGTGGCAGCGCCTGGGAGGATCCAGCAGGACCGCAGAGGGGCTGACACTGCTTGCCCTGTGTCAGTGCGGGTCCTGCAGCGTTCAGTGACTGCCAGTGGGAATTCCTGTGCCAGGGTACTGGGGTGAGCACTTAGGGGCTGGGTATGGAAATCCTAGGCTGGGGCAGAATCCGGGGCTGGAAGGGTGATGGTGCATTCGGACATTTCGGTAGCTAGGGAATGGGTGTGTGAAGCTCATCAATGGTCCTCTGAGCTTAAGTCTCCCTGCATTTGGAAACTATGAGTGTGGCCCCATTCCAAGCAGCACTCTAGGATGCCGGTCCCCTGCCATCTAGTGCCTGCCTGCAATACATGTCATGAGTCTGCCAATCTTCTGCCTCCTAGTTTCCTACTGTTCCTGGGCATCCGAGTGCTTCAGGTGCTGAGTCTCCACATCCGAATTTGCTCTCTCTTGCATGGTGCACCCTTGGCCAGGCAGGAGGAGGGACTGACCCCTCCGTTTCCTTTCTCCAGCTGCGCCAATTTGGGTGAAGTCGCCTTCCTCAAGCGCAGGCTCCAGTGCTCCAGCACAACAGGTCTGTGATGGAGCCCAGAGCTGGAGGGCAAGAGGCAGCGATGCCTCGGCTGTGCCCCCTCCCTCCCAGGCCCTCGGGCATCCCCTGCCCCAGACCGAAAGAGGAGGAGAATGGGGGGGGGGGCCGGGAGGGGGGGTAAAGAGACAGCCGGCAAAGCACCTAGGTGGGGAGAGGGGAAAGAAAAAGGGGGAGAAAGGACACAGGGAAGGAGACGGGGAGAGATGACTCGGAGACGGGCACGCATCCCTCCCTGCCCCTCGCCCCTGCAGCCCCCTCCCCACCCCGTCCCCCCAAGCCCGGGCTGAAAGGATGAACTTACCTTGCGGGCAGACGAGTGGGGCGCAGCCGGGGCGGTGGAGCAGGGGGCTGGGGGAGCACAGCTGCTGCTGCCGGTGCCTCTCTGGCCAGGACGAAGGAAGGAGAGGAGGAGGAGGAGGAGGAGGAGGAGGAGGAGGAGGAGGAGGAGAGGGAGGAGGAGGAGGAGGAGGAAGGTTTGATGAGGCTGAGCCCTGGCTGAGGGAGAGGGAGCGAGAGATGCCTTGAAATAAACAGCTGCCGAGGACTGGTCCAGCCCCTCTTTCTCTCCCTCCGTCTCTGTCTCCGTCTCTCTCGCTCGCTGCCTCCCGTTAACCCCATGGCTGCTGGCTCGGGCGCGCCCGGCGCCGTCGCCCCCACTGCAGCCCCAGGGCCGCGCCGGGGGAGCCGGGCGGGGGCAGCGGCGGGCGGGGGGCACCGCGTCCCCCCCGGCCCGGGAGCCCCCTGCCCCCCCCCCGGCCCGGCCCGCCCCCCCCCCCCGCCGCCTCCCCGCCGCCGCTGCCCGCTCCGCTCCGCTCCGCTCGGCTCCGCTCGGCTCCGCTCCCCCGTCTCGTCGGTTATTTCGGGATCTTCACAGGAAGCGATTAGGTTGCCATGGAGAGCGGTGTCTCCAAGGGACCCGTCGCTCCAGCTCGCTCCGGCGAATGCCACCCCCGGACGGGTCCGTCCTTTGGGGCGGAGGCCCCCCGGCATCCCCCTCCCCCGGGCCGCTCCCCGGGCTCACCCCCGCTTCTCCGCCCCGCACTAGTCCCCTCGGGGAGATGCCACCCCCCGGCCGCCCCTCGCTGCCGCGCCGGTCCCGCCCCCCGTCCCCGCATCCCCGCATCCCCGCATCCCCGCATCCGTCATCCCCGGGCTTCGGGCACCCGGGCCCCCCTGCGCGCCGCGGTACCGGGGCGGGGCGGGGTGGGGGGGACCGGGACGGGGGCCCCCGGCGGGGCCCCCGGGGGCCGGCGAGCCTCACGGGGGGCCAGGGGGCGCGGGGCCAGCGGGCCGCCCAAGGTGGGTTTCCCCGCTGAGGGATCACCCCGACCCTTTGAACGCGTCCCCAGGCGCGTTTCTGCCGGGGATCGATGGGATGCGTCTGGAAACGGTAGGGATGTGACAGCGAAATTAAAGCAAGCAGCTGATGTGCCTTTGAGGGGCCGAGTGTTTTACAGGGGAAAAGCTTCCTCCACCAGCAAGTACGGAATAGAAAGCACAGTCCAAATCAGAAGGGAGCAGCTGAGCAACCAACAGGCGAGAGAAGAAAGTCAATGACAGAAAGACAGTTTCCACTCCAGGGTCTGAAATCCAAGGAAGCAAGAAAGTCATTCCCTCAGATCCTCAGAAACAATCAAACTTTTCATCATGAAGCGATGAGGAAAGACTGTGGCCCACCCTAGGAAAAAAACCAGAAAGAAATAGTAGAGGCAGCGCCAAGCTGTAAAGCGACCTGCCGCTGCATCAGGAGTGGACACAGATGACAAATGGACACGCAGCACCAAGCCCGAGCACGGCAGGATGCCCGGAACAGGTCGTGCCAACTTTGGACAGACACCTGAGGCGGCTGAGCCTGTTGTTCTTTGTCAGGCCTCCCATGAGCTCCCGCGCTAACAAACCAGGCTTTCCCATGTCAGGACATTTGAGTCTCGCGTGTGTTTTTGTGAGCGTGTTTGTGAGAGCAAACAGGTTTTTCGCGTGTTTGGGAGTAACATCAGTGTGTGTTTGGACATATTGGCACAGGGATGTGGTTGCATTAAGGCTTACGGTCACTGGGAGGTCGGGGCGTGGGAGGACAGTGCTGCCGGGGGAGATGTCACGGTCTGGGTTTGTGTGAGGGGCAGCACCATTGTGTGTCAACAGGCGTGCACACGCCTGAGCCCCCCGGCCTTTGTCCCCCTCACGTACATGGCACTTTATATATCAGAGATTATCCAGACTTCTGTCACGCTCTCCAGCCTTTTCATCTCTAGCCCTCCCGGGACTTGTAGAAACGATCTGTGCAAAGATCGCTTGGCGAGCCCTTGCATGCTCATCCCAAGAAACCACCTGTACAGACACGGCCGGGGAGATGGCGGTGCGGCACGAGCTGGCATTCAGCTTGTCTTGCTCTCTGCGCTTCTCCTGCTGCCTCCTCACCTGGGGGTAGCGGAGGGTAGAAAGCTCTGGAAGGGGCTACATCAGCCACACGGGCTCTTTCTGACCTTTTCAAATCCTGACGAATGTGTTTAGTATAATTGGGAAGCACAAAACAGACGAGAAATTTCAACCAGGGAAAGGTCAGTTAAAGGGCGAAAATCCAAATGACGCAAACACTGAAAATCCCCCTGAAGAGCAACACTACAGACGGAAGGAAAAGGAGCCAGAGACAGGAGAGAGAATAAGGAGGAGGATGTTGTGGGGACCAAGGAAACCCTGGGACATAGGGAGAGGGGAGGCGGTGTCAGGAAAGCCATCAAGGTGATGGCAACAGGGAGCACAAGGGCTGATGTCACTCTTGTGTCACTCTTAGGTGATATAAAGGGAATGATTTGTTTGGTTTGGAGCTCAGGTTTAGGCAAGCAGAGTGGCAACTGGAGGTACTCTGGATGGGGTGGGCTCAAAGGAAAGCTAACATAAAATTCCAGGGATATTTGAGTGGGGAGGTGGCGGAATCAGGGTGGGCTGATGGAGGAACAGTTGGGTAACTGTGGAAAGAGGATACGAGAGTGACGCTAAGTATAAAGTATTCCTCCAGAGGTGTTAAAGTGAGGGTGATGTGGTGATGGAAAGAAGATAGAAATGTAAAAACTACCTCTCTTTGCCCAGGATTTGGACCACGATCAGTGTATGTCGTGTGAGGATGATGAAGTACCTCCCTGCGGCCATACCTGGGAAAGAGATGAGGCTGTTATTTCTGTCTGGCAGAGTCACTTTTACAGATCATTTACACCCAAGAGTCCTGAGGCCAAGTGGACCACTGCTGCTGTTTTTAGCGTTGTTTCCTAAGGGCAGAGGGACCCATGTGGTTGCCCTGTTATCTGCAGAACTCTGTCTGTCCATCTGTCTGTTAGTTGCCATGGGTTTGACAAAAGAACCAGAGTCTAAAAGGTAAATAAGCTCCAATAAGGTGTATGAAAACCGGCAGCCTGATGGAGGAGAGAGATGCTATCGGCGCCTGTGCTGGAAGAGAGCCCACGGCCATGCTGCTGGGCAAAACCCCGCAGCTCGGAGCAGTCCAGCCAGCAGGCCAGAAGAATTAGGCAGAAAATACTGGGAAAGCTGCATATGTTAGAGAGCGGTGGAGGAGGAGCCCAGCAACATAGGCTGTAGGGCAAGGGGAAAGGACTCACAGCTCTGGCAGGCCATGGAAAGGGTGTCGTCAACATACCCTGGTTGAAGGTATGGTAGTGGGAGGTGTAGTACATATAGGAAACAAATCCGTAGAGAATGCAGTTTCCTCAGCCCCGTTGCTCACCAAACAACTGGTTAATAAGCTCTGGAATATCAGAGACATCCCAGAAGACTGGAAGAGAGCTGTGCCCTGCCAATGTTTGTAAAGAGCAAACAGAGGGCCTGAAAGTTTCTAGGCAAAGCAACAAAGAGCTGATATGAGATTCTCCAGTTAATGCCAATCGGCCTGATTTGGAGGAAACCGATCTTGCTGCATAAACTTGTTTTGTTCTTGTCAGTCTTTGATGTGACTACAGGTTTGTTTGGAAAAGGTGACGGCTTAAATCTATCCAGGCTTCTGGAAGCATTACTGTCCCAAAGCATGCTGATGAGAAAAAACAGCATTATGCAATACTAACAGAGCAGGAGGTTAAGTGAGCTGGTTAACTCCATCTAATGGCCTGCAAACGCAAAGGGGGTTGTCCCTGGAAGGCCACCGTTGAGTGGCAGCGTTTCTTACGTGGATGCCCAGGAATGAGCCCTGGGTCAGGTATGACTCACCATTTTATTCAGCGCTTGGTGAGCAGATATAGTTCATGGTGACACAATTTACTGAGGACACAAATATTGTTAGAGTGTTAAAAATAATGAGGATGGGACTAGCACGGAATGACCCACCACGCTCAGTGAGGTGGTCATTCTCATAAAACATCTTGTAAGATAGTCGAGAGCAAATTGTACAGCCGTGAGCAGGAAGAAATGTCCGTATCTACAGAGAACAACTTCCAGTCCTGAAAAGAGGTGATCTGAAAAGGATTTAGGGATCACAACAGGCAGAAAACCCAACACAAGGCCAGTGGGCCAGGCTGCAGCAATGGATCAGAAGGGATCCCTGGCTGTGCAAAGACAGAAGTAAGGAAGAGAAGCGAGGAGATGATTAAACCTCTTTCTGTGTCCGGGTAAGTCCCATGCTGGAAAACTGTACGCTGCTTCATGCTCCATATTTTAAAAATAACTTTGAATCAAAGGTGATCCGAAGGCTGGAGATCTCAGTAATTTAAAGAGGTCAACCTGTTTAATGTATCAAAAAGCAGAACGAGACATGACTTGCTTGCAGTATCACTTCCTTCCTGGGGAAAAAGTCTACCAGGTATTCTGGCAGAGAATAACAAGAGCTAGTCACTGGAGAGTGATTAATCACAGAAGCAAACTACCGAGTGAAGTGCAAGATCCTCTCTCTTCTGGAGTCTTTGAATCACGACCGGAGGCCTGTCTGGAAGACCGTTCTTGGTCTGCAAAATCCTGAGGGCTGTGCGAGCCGATCGGAGGAAGAGTTGCCATGCAGTTACCCTCTTTTTTAAACTCCTCTGTAAGCAGCTAATGTTGGGCTGCCTTTAGGTGTAACTGGGTACAGGTCTTATGACCCCGGCTGCATTAGCCTGGTATGAGTTACAGGGTTAAAAGCCTTCTGGATCATGTTGGTATCCAAGCGATTCACCCCCAGCCTCCTTTGTCCTTACCAGTGTTTTTTGTCTCGGAGCCTATGTCACACACAGTTGTGAAAAATTGTTTCAGAAGATGTGACCCTGGCTATGTTTGGAGAAGAACTGGGGAAAAAATACCATCAGCGTTTTGACAAGTTATTTGGATTCTGTGGCGGTGAAGAGAGAAACAACCTAAAATGAGACAGTACAGCTCTACGGGCTTTAAAGTGGGACAGTGAGCGCAGAGGAAAGAAGGTGGATCTATGGCATGAAGAGAACGGAGGTTTCTTCCTGGAAAGATCAGAATGAGATCAGAAGAGAGGGATGATGCTAGGGGTGGTTACAGCGAAGACTAGAAATCCCAAACATTCAGAAATAACAACACAGAACCTCCCTGTGTCATGAGATTTATCTCGATTTATGAAACGTTGTAAAGACTTGCTTTCGTCTGCACTCTTTGCCTCCTACTTCCGACTCTTTAGGTTACATGAAAATCACATTTCACATTTTCCCTGTGACCATAAAGGTAGGCGTTTGCTTCATGAACAAAGTGAAAGCATGGGAGGTAATGACTCCAGGAGTCTGGAATTTACTCTTAACACCCAGCACTCTGATCTAGGGACAAAGCAAAGACTTTGCTAAGTTACGGGGATGTTACTGCACACTCTCACAAGAGTCTGCATATTTTGGGAAGACCTTCTCATTTGGAGAGCTCAGGACCTCATTCATTCCAAGGACTTTCCGGTCTTTGCCCTTGTTTTATCTCTATGCAGGACAAAGAAGGAGCAGACAAAACCACGGGGACCCAGCACACATAGGACCTAGAGGTTAGAGTGGAGAGGGAGGGTAGAGAAAGCATCATGTAGCTGGGATGCTCAGGCTGCCCGGTTTTATCTGACTAATAATGAAAGGCAGCAAGCGTGTCAGAGAGTGTGAGAGAAACAGATCAATAGAGAGATAAAACTGAGATGGAAGGAGCTGGCTAGGGGGTGGGGAAGAGAGTAATAAACCACTACGGATCAGCAGGGTTACGCCTGAACCTGATTTGAATGCACTCTGCGCTGGTGTAAGTGAATACGGCGGGTGTAAGGCGATGGTGAATCAGACCTAAATACAGAACGGAGAGGGAAAAGTCGGAAGGAGGCAGTCCTCTTGCTAATACTGCCCTGCAGCCTGCCTTCCCAGCTCTGACCCAACCTCACAAGCCCTGCTTCTCTTTTAATCCTGCTGTGTGGAGAAGCCCAGACCTTGCTAGCTCTGGGAACAGAGAGCGCTTTTCTCTGCTTCCCTGGGCCACCACAATCTTCAGCCTGTCCTGAAGATGTGTCTGTCAGGTAAAATGTGTCTCTGTCATGTTTCACCCCGCCAAGGGCAAGGAAATGCTCCTTACCACCTCATTCTTCAAGGACCCGGGGCAGGACAGCTTCTGACAACGCCCTGAACCGGTGGGCTCAGGGCACTTTTCTAGGAGAGATGATTGACTGTGCCCAGGCGTATGTACCTACCAGAGAAACCTCTTTGTTCAGCTCCAGATTTTTGAGGCAAATGAGACCAAGACATCCTACAGCTAAGGGGGCATCAGAGCATGCGAATGAAAACGTGCTCTACCAGAACAGGACTGAGGGTCTGGGTACCTTCCCCTGTTAGGGGCACCTGTTTGCCTCTCCAGCCCAGGCACTCAGAGCCATTTTGCTCCTTCTGCCTGGAATTACTTTTTGAGTGACGGTCCACCTAATTCTAGTGGCAGGACCACTGACGTTAGAAGTTCATCACTGATCATCACTGTCCACGCCGCTCCCTTCCTCTGTCAGTAGCCTCAGGGACCAAAGGGACCCTGACATGGGGTAGGGACAGCACATACGGCTGTTCAGATGAGCTCAGAGCAACCTATTGCTGGGGGACTCAATGATCTAACTCCCCAGGGCAGGTATGGGTTGTATTTTCTAGCTGTAAAATTGTGTTTGGAGCAGTACAGTACCCCAAAGGAGCCTTCTCCATGACTCAGCCAGAGCAGCTGCTTGAGAAGAACTAGAGTCAAAGCAAGCGATGAGAGTTGTTGATACTGGCAAGTAAAACCTTAACAAACTCAGGCTTTACCCAGATGAAGATTTCAAGATGTCATGCTTATTTCAAGATGTTACGCTTAAAGAAGTCTGGCGAAGCGCAAGTCAACTGCCTTTAATACGTGCTAAACGGATCAAGCTGAAGACCGATTCTTTTGCTGGCAACCACGCGCTGGAGTGCAAACCTGCCCCTGACAGCACCAAGACCTTAACATGCTGAAGCCACATTGCCTGCACAGGCTATATTGGGCCCCCATCACTTTGTTGCCTCGTTTGCTTTCATGGCAAATCCTTGCTGATTTCTAAAGGAGCCAGCCAGGAGGAAGCTGGTGCTGGACTGGAAACCCTCGGCCAAACAGCTTAATGCTCCTTATTGAAATAAGCCTTTGCTGACTGTGCACCTCCCGCTCCCCCTCACACTCACCTCCGCCTACCGCATGATTTATACAAGACAAGAAGAGCTATGAAGGGTTTGTGGTTTTTTTTTTCCAAAATCACCCTCACATTTTAGTCCCATCATCGTAAAAACAGCTCTTTCACCTAGCACGGGGAAGCATGCCCCCGGTGATGCCTCCTGATCACATTACAGTAACTCATTTGCCCACAAATAGATACTTAAAGTGTACCATAAACATTTCTATCCTTGTGGAGTGTTTAAACTATCTGTTTATGGCCATACCCTGCCTGCATCAGGGATGCGTTTCTTGACAAGTGCAACGGTTAATGATTCAGCAGATAGTAAAGCAATTTTTTCATAAAAATTAATGCAGTTGAGGAGGGGATGCATGCAGGGATTTAAGAAATGCACAGTTTAAATGCATGAGTACGATGCTTTGCAACGTAAGATTTTTTACATTTACGTATCCCCAAAACTCTGCCCAAAATAGTGAGATCTTAACGGTGTGAAAGCGCAGCAAAGAGGAGAGCAATGTGTAGGCACAGGCAAGGTATTCTGTGCATCGCTTTCGATTCTGGCACGGTACTTACAGAAGGTATCAATGAAATACGAAAAATACTGTGCCATATAGCAGCGTTATTGGTTTCCTCATCCGTTATTTTAACATAAATATCGTGCGGATAGACAGCAGGTATCCACCAAAACGTACGGGAAGACCCAGGGGTGCGGGGATATTCACGCGGCACCGTCAGGCCAGCTGCAGCTCCCTGGGCACGATTCAGTCGGGCTGCTGGGCAGCTCAGGGCAGCGTTTGGCAGGAGATGGGTGGCCAAGGCCAGGAGCACAGTGGGCAGGTGCCGGCGGCGGGTAGGGCAGGGCAGGGCAGGGCGTGAAAACGGTGGTGGAAAACGGAGCCGACGGACAGACGGGTGGCGAACCCGTGCCGCTGCCAGCCTGGGTGGGGGCTGCACCCCAGCCAGCCCCGGGACCTGTGGAAAGGGGGGGCGCCGACGCCCTGAGGCTGTGCCCCGGGGGATGGCCACCCCGCCCGGGGCCAGCCCGCCCCGGCCCGGCCTCCCCTGCCGCCTCACGCCAGGCCAGGCCGCGCCCCTGGACCCACGGAACGGACCGGGCCGCGGCGGGGGTGGGGCGGCAGCGGGCACCCGGCGTGAGCCTTCGCCCGCCGCGCCTGCCGGGCCCTGCCCGGCCCCGGTGCCGGGAGAGGCCGGGATCAAGGCGGGCGGCGATCCCGGGGCGGCGCTCGGCTGCCGGGGAGGCGACGAGACGCCGCTCCGGCCGGCGGCGCCCACCCCGGCCGTTGGGGGGCGCCCTCGCGGCAACCCGCCCCGCCGCTCGGCCCCGCGGCCGGCCAATGGGGAAGCGGCGGGGGCGGGCCGTGACGCTGCCTCCCCCAGTCGGAGGCGGGCGCGGGGCCGCTGCGCGGGGGGGGGCCCCCGGGGGGCCGAAAGGGGGGGGGGGGGGGCGGCCGGGGGGGCCCGGCGGCGGGGCCAAGCCGGAGCCGGGGGCCCCGCGGGCGGCGGCAGCGCCATGGCGGCCGAGGGGAAGGTGACGGGGCAGAGCCAGGAGCAGTTCCTGCTGCTGGCCAAGGCGGCCCGCGGCGCCGCCCTCGCCAGCCTCATCCACCAGGTGCTGGAGGCCCCGGGCATCTACGTCTTCGGGGAGCTGCTGGACATGCCCGCCGTCCGGGAGGTGAGACCGGCCCGGCCCAGGCCCAGCCCGGCCCTCGCGGCGCGGCGCGGCCCGGGCGGCAGGCCCGCCGGGGCCCTGTCCGCGGCCGGGGCCGGCGGAGCCTGACCCTGTGTCCCCGCAGCTGGCCGACAGCGAGTTCTCCCCCGTCTTCCGCCTCCTGACCATCTTCGCCTACGGCACCTACGCGGACTACCTGGGTGAGGCCGGGCCCCGGGGCGGCGGGGGCACAGCGCGGCTCAGGGGCCCTTCCCCTCCCGGGGCATGGCAGCGCTCCGGGCCGTCGCGGACCCGCACCCAAATTGCCCCCCTTTGCAGCCAGAGCCGTGCCTCGGTCGCTACGGCCCGACCAGGCGCCAGAGTGTGGTTTGGGCCCTAGCCCGCTGGAGTACCTGGCAATAATTAATGCTAGCGTTTGCCTGCTGTGTGGGGAATTTCCAAGAACATCTTGACAAAGACGTTTTTGAGGGGCGAGGGGAAAGACTTAGGTGTCCGCTGGGACGTGCAGACCTCTATAAATAAGGCACGGGACAGCTGGAGAGGATGACTTGAAGCTGAGGGGAGGAAGGGCTGCTCAGAAAAGGTCTTTTGAGCTGAGAATTAATGGGCATGGCCTGGAAAGATGGAAGCGTCTCTTGGGGGACTGGTGTGCAGGGAGCTTTAAGAACCAGGTATGGTGCAGATGCTTCTGAAAATGAGGCATAAATTCTTACACCCGTTTCTTTCCCCTGACAATAGCTGAAGCAGCAAACCTCCCTCCCTTGTCAGAGGCTCAGAAGAACAAACTGAGGCACCTGTCAGTCGTCACGCTGGCTGCCAAAATCAAGGTAGTGGCCCTGTTTTTCCCCGAGTTCTCCTTCCCCTGGGATTACCTCATGCTAGTTACCATCATGTTTCCACAGTGCATCCCCTATTCAGTGCTGCTGGAGCAGTTACAGCTGAAGAACGTCCGGCAACTGGAGGACCTCGTGATTGAGGCTGTGTATGCAGATGTGCTGCGAGGGAGCTTGGATCAGCGGAACCAGCGCCTGGAGGTGGATTACAGCATTGGGAGGGACATCCGGAGGGAGGAGCTAAGCACCATCACCCGCACATTGCAGGAGTGGTGAGGAGGAAGCCCCCAGTACTAACACCTAAAAAAGGTTGCAGGAGTGGCCGGCGGCTTCCCCGGATCCTGTGTGTGTCACTGGGGGGTAGTATTGTGAGGTGGCCTACTCGATCCCCTTTCCCATACTCCAACAGAAAGAAATTTTCCAAAAATAATTTTCCAGATGCCCCTGTTTGTTGCTGGAGGGGTGATGAGACCGCAGCAGCCTTTGTACAGTCCTGGCTGCTGGCAGGAGGCTTTCTGAGTATACATCTGTAGTTCCTAACCTTGTGGTGCTTTGTTATTTGTCCCCCTCCCAGGTAATGATGTCACTATGTTATTACATTGGACTTCCCTGCCTGGTGTAGCCATCACCTTCTGGTCTTCTTGGCCTCTGGAGTTGAAATCTGTCATCTTTCATGTTTCTTTCTATGCTGTGTGAATTACCTGGCCTGTTCAGTTCTACATCTTCTCTCCAGGTGCCAGGGCTGTGAGGTTGTCTTGTCAGGCATTGAAGAACAGGTTAGCCGGGCCAACCAGCATAAAGAGCAACAGCTGGCACTTAAGCAGCAGATAGAGAGCGAGGTGAGTGGGCCAAGGAGGGAGCAGCCCCTCACTTAAAAATAACTAGAACCAGCACCCTGTGGTTGTTACCATCTTTGCTCAAGTAAGGCATTGTCTTTTCCCTAGGCCAGACCCCCGGGGGGTTGCGCCTCAAGCTCTTAAATGCAGGGCTTGCTTAAAAAAACAAAAAACAACCACCCCACACCCAAAAAAATCCCTAAACAAAGTTTAAAAAAAAAACCAACAAACAAGCAAACAAAAAAACCTGTGGGAAATTCCTCGCTTTTGTGCTGTTGCAGGTGGCAAACCTGAAGAAGACCATTAAAGTGACAACAGCAGCCGCTGCAGCAGCCACATCCCAAGACCCAGAACAGCACCTAACAGAGCTCAGGGAGCCGGCCCCTGGCACCAACCAGCGCCAGGCGAGCAAGAAAACTTCCAAAGCCAAAGGGTGAGGAGTGGGAGCGAACAAACAGAGCCCGCTCTCTGTGCGTGTTCTGGAGGTGAACTCTGGAGAGCCCTGTTCCAGAGCAGTGAGGTTACTGGCTGCAGGGGTCTACTCCCTGGACGTGGGATGGTCGGATACATACTAATTTGGGGAAAGGTCTCTGCAACTCTCGAGCTGAAGCAGAGTTCATAAGCCTTCCTTGTGGGGGAAGTGTTCTTCCTCCTGCAAAGAACACTGGCTGCTCTTCTTTGTGTGCATTTAGAAAAGCAAATTGGGGGTGAGCCTTGGTGTCCACTCTGAATTGTTTTAGTTTCTTTTTTTCTCTCTCCACAGGCTCCGGGGAAGTGCGAAGATTTGGTCTAAATCAAACTAGTTGGATGTCCCTTCACAACTGGGAGGGTGAGAGGAAGAGATTTGGGGGATGGAGGGGTAGCAAAGGTCCCAAGTGTGATGCTTCTGAGCTCTTCTCTGAGATCCATCTTGCCAACTAATTCTCCTGCATGTTTGTTCTCTTTCCTGTTTTCTTTACCGACTTCCAGGCAATGCCTCCCTCCTCTTCATTGTAGCATTTCACACTCTGAGCTTCCAGTTGTATGCGTTGCTGTTTCCCCTACCCCAAAACCCCCCTCATCACCACGGCCGCCTGTTTCTTTCTCTCTCCCTGTCTTTTGACAGGTCAACTTAAAGAGCCATAAAACTGTGTCGGTCACCTTTGCACCTGCAGGGCATCGCAGAAGCTTGGAAAGAGTGCACTGGTGCTCAGCAATCATTTTGGCTCTGAGACCCCTGGGATACTTTGCTCCAGGATGCAGCTGCCATCTTTGATTGTTTAATCTTTGTTTTGCTAGGTGGGAGGGTAGTTTTTGAAGGGATTCTTTTAAAAATATATAAATATATTATAAATATATATAAAACAATAAAAATATAGATCTATGGACATATCTATACAAACTTGTGCCCCTATGGTGATGTCTCTTTGTGTCGTATACTGATTCTGGATGTTCCAAAATAGGTTGTGATACTGAGAGCCTCTATCCCATTTCTGGGTGGAATTTATCCCCAAAGTACTCGCTTCCTTTTCCAAAGGGCAGTGCCACAGTAGCTCAGTAAAGCTGGGATGAGAGTCCATAAAGGAGGAATGAATCATAAATCTTACTTAAAGAGTTTCTCGTGGAATTGATTTGCATCTGGAGCGTTCAAAAGCCGTGCTTTTCAGGTACTCTCAGGGCTTGAAGGTGCAGAGACTGAGGAAAAGGCGTCAGTACTACATGCCCAGTGGTCCTGGACAAAATGGAAAGCCGTGTGGGGACGTGTCTGACAGGGAGTTGAAGGTGACAGAGTCAGTACCCATCTGGGTGAGTTTTCATGGCATAGATGCTCCTTAAGCCGTTCTTGGGTGATACTGGAGTCTGGTCGAAAAAGATCTTTTTAATGAAGTCGACTCCTGTGAGATGCCCAGAAAAAAAACATCAGATTCTTCAGAGGATGCATCCTTGAGGCTGGCTTGAAGCCAGGTCAGAGGGATGAGAGTGTCGTGCTGCTGTTCCAGGATGATGTAGCGCTGCTGTAAATTGACACCGTGACTCCCACCCCCGCTTGGTTCTGCCTTTCCCCTTGTGCCAATGCTAAAATTTGATTCCCTGAACTTGGGTGTCTGTGCGGGAGCAAACCGCCGGAAAATTAATCCAACAAAGGAAAGCCCTGGTCTTTGTCTGCATGGAGACTTTTTAAATTCACTGGCCTGGGCGAGTTTTCTTCTGGGTCAGCTCCCCCTGCAGGCAAGTGAGGGCTGGAGCTGTGTAGGTGGGAGCATGCCTTGTTAAGCGGGTGGGGAGAGGAGGGTGAGACCATGCTTGGTTTAGTGGGAGCAAGGTGTGTCATCTCAATACCCAAAACCCCACAGAATGCTGGTTTGTGCAATATTGCTGTTTTACTAACTCTGGACTGCGGTAGCATAGCACTAACTTTCAGTGGGAAACCCCTTGTCACCCGAACATGTGAACTCAGAAAACTTTCAGGCAGCTTTCTTCCCTGTGTGTAAAGTCACAGGGCCGGGGATGTGCCAGCCAGCTCTGCCAGGGGCAGGGATGTGCCGAGCTGTCCTGGGGTGACAGCCATCGCTCCAAGAGCTAGGCCAGCCCCACACCTTTCCCCCATTCTGTGCCCCGAAGTGTCAAGTCCCTTCGCTGCAGTCATCTGGTGAGACAGCGCCAATCAGGAGGGATTTGGCATGAAGCTGCCCAGATGAGAGATGCAAATCTGGCTGCAGGAGTGCGTAAGAGGGCAGCTGAGCCAGGGTCATCTCAACCCACCTAGAGAGGTCTGGCTAATTTGCGGCAACAGGGAGTCTACTGGGCGAGTCCTGTTTTCAGTAAGTTGCAGGGAGGGGTTGTGACAATGCTTTTAGCTTTTGTTTAAATTACCTCAAGCCTTCCTCTCTCTGCATCGCATCGCCTTTGTCTGTCTCTCCCAATGAGGAGAGTCACCGTGGTCGCTGCACTTGTGATTGTCTGCAAGAAGCAATGATGTTCCTGCGTACCAGATTCTCCTGCTCCCTTGGAAGGGTTAGTCTGGGACCGAGGTACCTGGCAAGCCCTGAGCACCTGCCAAATGTCTGGCGCCTCATGCCCTTTGAAAGAGTAGCTGCTTGCAAAGCTGTTGGGGTGTGATGTGAAGGAGAGAGGAGAATGGCCTTGGGATGGAGCCAAGCAGCCAGACAAAGCACGTGTCCTAACGGGGCAGCAGGAGCTGGGCTGGAGCGGTGGCACTTCCAGGGAGAGCTGAGGTTACCGATAATGGAGGAGGATATTTGTGCCCCACAAAAGTCCCACTGCTGCTTAGGAACAGCTCTTTGTCCCAAATGTCTCAGCTCCTCTCTGACCTGTTGGGCTTTACTCTCTTTAACTGCACTGTGGCTATTTTTTAAACACCCTGAATCCACAGTTTAAATCTGGGCTGCAGATCCTGGGAACGGAGTTCGAAGCGTCCCGAGCCAGCACCGAGAGCTCCGGGCCAGTCGTGTGTGATTCGCACGCTTGCCTGAGTGCCCTGTGCAGCACACGGCAAGGCGGAGCAGTGCCTGAGCTCTGTACGCCCGCTGGCATCGCTCTCGTGAGCACAAAAGCCCCGCACGGGGACAGCAGTCGGACTGTGGCCAACCGGGGTGCTGGGGGGGGGGGTGTCACCACGGCAGCCCTAGGCTGTGCTGAAGCCCCAGGCTTGGATTCTCATGGCTAAATCGCAGCCAGGGCAAGTCTGCCTGCGTGCTTCTGACGTAACTTTGTTGTGTGGCATCCAGCTTTCCCCCCTCTCCAAAGCTCAGGTCAGCTCTCTGATAGCGGCATTTGCCAAACGCAGCCGTAGGCCTTGCTCCCCCTTCCCATTTTCTTACTCACCCCTCCCGAGGCTGGTTGTGTTGTGGTTGTCAGAAGAGTTTGAGATAACACGCGTTTGCTCAAGGGGCATCTGCACAGCTCTGAAAGTCTTCCATTTTCTTTACTTTTTCAAAGGGAACACCTTTTAAGACCTCTGTTAAGAAAAAGGAACAGAAGGTAGTAGATAAAATTACTTCAGACCTTTGGTATGACTGAAAAATAAATGAGTGGTGTGCAGTGCAGAATGAAAATATTGCTGCAAATTGCCTTGCCGTATGGCAAACAGCGGGCAGGAGCATAGGTTTCCCTTTGCCCTTCACCTGAAAACCACGCTTTTTATTTTCCTGCTCACTTCAGCCGTGACTCTGACTTTCAGTCAGAGAAGATGTGAAGATTAATTAATTAGTTAACATTTGTAAATCACTCTGCAGATGGCAAGAGTGAGGTAAGTACTGAGCATTATTATTATAGGGTTTCATTTTAATTTTGAATATCTTTGTGGTTTTAACCCTGTTTTCTCCCAAAGAAAAGGCTGATAACACAGGCCCTGAGTAGAGCAGAATGGAAATACCTGGACATGTGACACCCTAAGCCCTGGCAAAGGACTGAGGTTTAGGGGATTGTAGAAGAGAGGGGATGGAGAAGTGCTCGCCCCAGCTTGAGGAGCAGGAGATCTGCCAGCCCTAGTGCAGAAAGCGTAATGACTCCTTGCGCAGTGATGCATTGCGACCCCTTTGTGGGTATCATATGTGGGGCTTTCACCGGTGGATTCAGAAAAGGAGGAGGTAGGACAGGACCTATCCCTGCTCCTCCAGTTCACACCAGGCGGAGGAGGGTGATGTCTGAATTTTGCCAGCTGCACTGTGCTGAGAGGTAGCCACAGATTCTTGTTAGGAATTGTGGTTAACAAGGGTAATTCTTCATATTGGGTCACTGGGGGCACAATTTCTTCTGGGGCCCTTGCTGTCCCCCTTCTTGAAGGTGATGGTGTCAGACACCATGGGGCCAGCAGCCCAGCATCGGCTGCAGTGCCCATCTGTACCTGGCGAGTGGAGGGGAGCGTAACAGCTGGGCAAACACCCTGCAGGACTTGCCCACGTGCTCCCCATCCTCCAGTGGTTCACGCTGGGGGACTTCTGGAGGCAGAGCGGGTCTTTGTACTCGATGGCCCTCAGCAGGGCTCCCCTCAGAGGGAGCCAACGTATTGTTTATGGGAGTTGCTAAGGCCACCCTTGGCTCTGTTCTTCAAACAAGACATTCGAGGGGGTTTTTTTGTTTGGTTTTTGGTGAAGAGATGGGCTGGTGTGTATCAAAGTATCTGTCAAACACTACCAAGCCTCCTTTGTGCTGAGCCACACTGGCTGGGGCGGGGAATGTCTCGTGATGGCAGGTTTCTCATGGGGCATTGGCTCACCTCCCCCATAAAGGCTTTTTGTGGAAGGTTGGTCCTTGACAGTCTGGTCTGTTGAGTGAACTGAGACAGACGGATGGGTGTCCAGGTCTGCTTCCCGTGGGGCCGAACCTTCTCACGAAGGCTCCCCACCGGCAGCCACTGCTGAGGGGTGTGCCTGCCTCGTGCCATGGCTGGACCAGGCCCCCTGGGATGAGGCCCTGGCTCTGCAGGGCTATGACACAGTGCCAAGGTAGACTAGTCGAAAGAGTCCCGTGGTCCATGTCAGCAGCTGCAAATGCATCTCTCAGACCCCTGACGTCCTTCCTGTCTCCTTTTTATGCTTTGGAATAGCTGCTCGTTTCCCTTCTATGACCCCTTTCCATCTTTGCCATCCTCCCCATGGGTGTCTGCCTGTGTTCCCACCTGCAGGGCTCTTCTTTCTTCATCCCTTCTCCTAATACAAGTCAGCACTTAGCTGCAAAGCTCAGAAAAAAACACCTGCTTTCTCTGGTTCCTCAACCCCCCACCTCTTAGGTGTTTCTCTTTGGGGCTGCTCCAGTTTTCTGGGAGCATCCCTGCTGATGTGGTGTGGAACTGCTGGGCTGGATTTTCCTCTGCCTCCTCTGCTGGTAGCGGGCTCTTCTACTGCTGGGGAAAGGAGTTCATTTGCAACAAAGTTCTCTGTGCAATTATATCCATGTTGTGATTAATTCAATAGATACCAAAATGTCAGCTGGATTCAAGAGCCATGACCCTTATATACAGGTAACAAGAACATCCAGAATTACTGCAGTGCTTGTGCATGCACTAAAAGCAGCTCTGAGCCCTCCTTCTCCAGGGCTCAAGTGAAGCCCCAGCCCCTTCAGATCAGGAGAAAATGTTTCTGGGGAGGCTTCGCCCTGTCCCCTGTGGGATTCCCTGTGTCTGCCTCTGAAGCGTTTAGCACTGGCTTCGGGATGTGGGAAGATAGATGATCTGTTCGGTGGGAGCAGAAGTGAGAAGGAGGCTCCCGGTGACCAAGCATGACCAGTAGAGTCTCATAATCCCTTGCGAAAGCTTCTCAAGTGCCAACCAAAAACTGGTTAGTTTTATTGTCCCCACTAGTCCCCTTGGCAGGCTGCCCCAGAACCTGACTGCTGTAGTGGTTAGGAAGTTTTTCTAATTTCCAGCTTCAATGGATTCACAGCTAGTTTATATTCTCTCATGCCAGCGCGGCTTTAGCTGAAGCTGTTCTTCCTCCCTGGTGTTTATTTCCCTCGAGAATAGACTTCACTTTGCTTAACTAACCAAACCAGCCTCCTCATATATTGTGAGATCTCCATAGCTTGTTGGCGATCCTACAAGCTTGCTCATACTTGCACTTCACATTAAGCTTTCTTGGCTAGAAATGAGCACGGGTCTCTTCCACGGGCAAAGCCTTACCAGCGCCTTGCACAGCAGCGGTAACCCACACCTATCGCTCCTAGAAACGCCTCCCAGAGCGCCCGTGTCTTCTCGATGCCTCGGTAAGTGCTCACGGTTGGTATACGATTCACTGGCGATCCCCAGTCTGTCTTCTTTTCTGCTGCTTATAATCAAAGAGGCTGCAGATTACACCTGTGTCCTCCTGTGCAATACCCTCATCTAATTTGGCAGTATGTCTAGCTTTTATTTATTTACTCGTGCATTTATTTTTCTGCGATCTTTGGTCTCCTTTTCTCTTATTAGTAAGGGATCGATATCATGAGGCTGATATTCCTGCCTCCAGCTTACCCCTGATCATTACGGCACCAGCAGTTGGAGACAGGTAGTGTCTATTCTATTCCCCTTCCTTTGTAGCTCCTTTCTTTTTTCCCCCCTAAGTTTGTATTAAGTGCCCTCAGAATTTATAAACCCAGCCAAACCAGCCAGATGTGATAGTGGCAGCAATAATAACCTAAGTGGCGTTTCGCCAAGGGGACGTTTTTTGAAGTGTTGTCTTTAAAAAAGAAAATTCCCAGGAGGACGAAAATAGTCACATTGAAGACAGGGCTGAAAAATAAAATCAAGTCTCTCTTTTTTTTTTCTTTTTTTTTTTTTTTTTTTTTTTTTTATAGAGTGTTTTGGAAAGCAGAAAAATGTTGCAAAATCAAACAAGTGGTTTTAACCTAGACCCTGTATTGAGGTCTGTTTTAAATCTCGCTGGTCTCCAACACTGAAGTTGGTGCCGTGGGAGTGGCATTTGCCTGTGGGATTTTACGCTCTCGCCCCATGGCAGCGCACATTTGTCTCCCAACCATGAACTGTGGTGCCCACAGAGGCTCCATTTCCCACAGCTCCCTCTGTGGTCCCGTGTGCTTTGAAGTCCCCGTCAAGTCACCAGGTCTATTCTTCCCCTTCCCACCCTCCCCTGCAGTCCAGCGCTCTGCCAGCCTGCTTTCTTCTCCGATTCATCGGTTTTTAAAGCTCAAAGGGACAGGTATAGTCACGTCGTCTGGCTTCTCAAGTGGCCAAGAACTACCTCACCCTTTTCCTCTCCCCCTCTGAGATGCCCCAGCGAGGTTTGGAGCAGCGAGAGCTGGAGAACCCAGGTAGGCGCTAACGGTCGTGCTCTCCCATGAAGGCCCGCATCTCTGTTTCCAGTTTGGTCGTGGGGTAGCTGCAGGTTCCCTGCCAGGGCAAGGAGGCCTCTGCTGTCAGAAACCTCATTCCCATACAGGTAACGCCCGCCCGTGCTCAAGGGGAATGAGCTCGGGCACAAGGGTCTTGAGTTCACATTATCCTGTGGTGCCAGTCAGCGTTTCCAGGCTTCAAAGTCACCTTTGTTGCTCCCTTCTTGAGCCCTTCTGATCTCTGGTGCCCTTTTTTGGTGTCGTATACTTGGATTTCACGCAATGGGTTCACCATTGTGATATAGGGGAGAAACTTTACCTCCCCTCAGGTTAATTGCCCCCAAGTGTGACCCATTTCCACAGTCAAGGAATTATGCAAGTAACATTCACTTACTCGATTATCTCCCAGCGCCCTGATTCTTTTCAGCGTCCCTCCGGAGTTTCCAGAAAACAGGTCCTCCATCCTGAAAGAGCACAGACTACATTTGTGCTCCCAGATGAATGCTCTCCTGCTTTCGCTGCAGCCAGAAATACTTACTGTTTATAAATAAACGCCACACCGATAGTTATGGACTGCTCTGTGCATCTCCTCTCTTTCCATCGTTTATCACCTTCATTGTTCCTTAGGTCCTCCGAAAGCTTCATCAGCACTGGTTTAATATCTTCTTTCAGATCATTAATCACATTACTAATGAGCATTAGTTTCAGAACAGCATCCTACTAGAAATAATTTCATATTCTGGGGGTCTCTTTTCCCCCTCATTACTTGAAATCCATCAGTGAACTAAAATTTATATTGGCCCTGTTGTTGTTTTAATGATTTTTTTTCTTTTAATTGGGGAATAGTCTTGTGTGGCTAAGTGAGATCCCTTGGGCTCCTGTAACCTTTAACTTTAGGTTGCTGTGGTGCCTTTGTTAACCCAACCTGTGATTTAATTGGAAAATACTACAGCTGTCGGACAGGAACAATTTCGAGGAAGTGAGATTGAGGAAAATTGTAAAAGCATACAACCATTTTTATTTTAAAATGTATTGCATTTTTGATCTCTTAATGTCAGTTTAGCTGGTTTACAGCTGTGGATATCGCCTCATTTACTGCTTACGAATATTGGTGCAAGGTTATTTCCTCAGTATTCTTCAATGCCTTAAAAAGTGAGGTTAGGAAGGGGGTCAGCAAGACCGCCACCATGGATTTCCGGAGGGCAGACTTTGACCTGCTCAGAACGCTGGTTGGGAGAGTCCCTTGGGAGATAGTCCTGAAGGGCAAAGGGGTCCAGGAAGGCTGGGTGTTTTTCAAGGAAGAAGTCTTAAAGGCACAGGACCAGGCTGTCCCCATGTGCCGTAAGACAAATCGGCGGGGAAGACGACCGGCCTGGCTGGACAGAGGACTACTAGTGCGACTAAGGGAAAAAAGGAGAGCTTACCAGCTCTGGAAGAAGGGGCAGGCAACCCAAGAAGAGTACAGGGATCTTGTCAGGTTATGCAGAGAGGAGATTAGAAAGGCAAAAGCCCAGCTGGAATTTAACCTGGCCACTGTTATAAGGGATAATAAGAAGAGTTTTTATAAATATGTTAACAGCAAAAAGAGAGCCAGGGAGAACCTCCATCCACTAGTGGATGCAAGGGGGAACATTGCCACTAAGGATGAGGAAAAGGCTGAGATACTCAACGCCTTCTTTGCCTCGGTCTTTAATGGCCCGACAAGTTATCCCCCGGGGTACCCAGCCTCCTGAGCTGGAAGACGGGGACAGAGAGTGGAATGAACCCCCCTTAATCCAGGAGGAAGCAATCTTTGACCTGCTATGCCACCTGGACATCCACAAGTCTATGGGGCCGGATGGGATCCACCCAAGAGTGCTGAAGGAGCTGGCAGAGGAGCTTGCCAAGCCACTCTCTATCATTTATCAGCAGTCCTGGAGAACAGGGGAGGTCCCAGATGACTGGAGGTTGGCAAATGTGACGCCTATCTTCAAGAAGGGCCGGAAGGAGGATCCGGGGAACTACAGACCAGTCAGCCTAACCTCGGTACCGGGGAAGATTATGGAGCGGTTTATCTTGAGGGTGCTCACCAGGCACATGGAGGACAATC
Organism: Gorsachius magnificus; assembly: GCA_034008185.1. Taxonomy (NCBI): domain Eukaryota; kingdom Metazoa; phylum Chordata; class Aves; order Pelecaniformes; family Ardeidae; genus Gorsachius; species Gorsachius magnificus. The sequence continues at coordinate 132,237,288 of CM067081.1, forward strand.
AGGGGATCAGGCCCAGTCAGCATGAGTTCACGAAAGGCAAGTCTTGCCTAACCAACCTGATTTCCTTCTATGACCAGGTGACCCGCCTGGTAGATGAGGGAAAGGCTGTGGATGTTGTCTACCTGGACTTCAGCAAAGCCTTCGACACAGTCTCCCATAGCATTCTTGTGGAGAAGCTGGCATTTCATGGCCTAGATGGATGTACTCTTCGCTGGGTTAAAAACTGGCTGCATGGCCGAGCCCAGAGAGTCGTGGTGAATGGAGCTAAATCCAGTTGGCGGCCGGTCACAAGCGGTGTCCCCCAGGGCTCAGTTCTAGGGCCAGTCTTGTTTAATATCTTTATCAATGACCTTGATGAGGGGATTGAGTGTGCCCTCAGTAAATTTGCAGATCACACCAAACTGGGTGGGAGTGTTGATCTGCTGGAGGGGAGGAGGGCTCTGCAGAGGGACCTGGACAGGCTGGATCGATGGGCCGAGGCCAATTGTATGAGGTTCAACAAAGCCAAGTGCCGGGTCCTGCACTTTGGTCACAACAACCCCATGCAGCGCTACAGGCTTGGGGAAGAGTGGCTGGAAAGCTGCCTGGTGGAAAAAGACCTGGGGGTACTGATTGACAGCCGGCTGAATATGAGCCAGCAGTGTGCCCAGGTGGCCAAGAAGGCCAATGGCATCCTGGCTTGTATCAGGAATAGTGTGGCCAGCAGGAGCAGGGAAGTGATCGTGCCCCTGTACTCGGTACTGGTGAGGCCGCACCTCGAATACTGTGTTCAGTTTTGGGCCCCTCACTACAAGAAAGATGTTGCCTTGCTGGAACAGGTCCAGAGGAGAGCAACCAAGCTGGTGAGGGGTCTGGAACACAAGTCATATGAGGAGCGGCTGAGGGAGCTGGGGGTGTTTAGTCTGGAGAAGAGGAGGCTGAGGGGAGACCTGATCGCCCTCTACAACTACCTGAAAGGAGGCTGTAGTGAGGTGGGGGTCGGCCTCTTCTCCCTGGTAACAGATGATAGGACGAGGGGGAATGGCTTGAAGCTGCGCCAGGGCAGGTTTAGGCTAGACATTAGGAAAAGCTTCTTCACCGAGAGGGTTGTCAGGCTCTGGAATGGGCTGTCCAGGGAGGTGGTAGAGTCCTCATCCCTTGAGGTCTTTAAAAGAAGGATAGATGAGGTGCTCAGAGACATGGTTTAGTGGTGGGATGGCAGTGCTAGGTTAACGGTTGGACTCGATGATCTTAAAGGTCTTTTCCAACCGAGGTGATTCTATGATTCTATGATTCTATGATAAGTACAGTGGAAGGTGCAGAGGGCTTCAGGGTGCCCACCAGAAGCATTTAAGGTTCCCACTAGCACTCATGGCTCTTATTTTCACCATAAACTTTCAAATATGGAAAACTGAATATGCAACAAGCCCACCCCCTTAGGTTTCCAGGCTATCTGCGCATGGGTAGTGCGCTCTCACCCGAGGATTTACCATCTGCCTTTCTGCCAGTGTTCCCAGCCTCTCTCCACCTCCCCTCGGCCCTTTTAAGCATGGCACCCCCTCTGTCTCCCTCCAGGTGCCCTCCTCGCTCCTTAGCCAGATCCAGAAGTACCACTGAACTGCACTGCTTTGGCGCTTCAGCTAGTCCCGTGTGAAGGTGACAGCTGCAGGAGGAGCGAGAATGGATTTTTGTTTCCATCGGATGGACAAGGATGACCTGGAACCACACCCGGAACATCTTAAACACTGTTTGACTTTTGTGTTGGGAATGTCCAACCGTCTCTCTTCTCCATCCTGCTGGAAGAGCTGTTGCAGACATCTCAGAAGCCTAAGAGACCCATCCCAGGCCTTCCCTTTGCCCTGATCCAGGGACCTTAAGGCACTTTCCAATACTTTTTGGGGGCCTACAGGAAAGATGGGGAGGGACTCTTTATCAGGAAGTGCAGCGAGAGGACGAGGGGTAACGGTTTTAAACCGAGAGTAGATTTAGATTAGGTATCAGGAAGACATTCTTCACTGTGAGGGTTGTGGTGAGACACTGGAACGGGTTGCCCAGAGAATAGACTCCCTGGAAGCGTTCACGGCCAGGTTGGATGGGGCTTTGAGCATCCTGATCTAGTGGAAGGTGTCCCTGCCCACGGCAGGGGGGTTGGACTAGATGGCCTTTACAGGTCCCTTCCAGCCCAAACCATTCTGTGATCCTATGGTGGGCCACTTTTAACAGGGAACCATTTCACGTGAAACTATAATTAATGGGAAAAATGAACCAGACATTGGTGCGGTCTCAATGCTGAAGTTAGGGTGGCGGAACAGAGGTGGGCTTTCTGACGGCGTGGGGTGGTCTTGTTTTCAGGCAGCTCTGTTAGACCAGTGCTAGCAGACACAGAGTCAGGCACCTGCTTACAGAGGAAGAGGAGTAAATCATTGGTCATGCGCACATACTTTTTTGTTGCCTCCATGCCATTTTCTGCATGCTCTTCCATTGGATCAATAACCTGCATCAGTAAGTGGATATTCATCAGACCAGGGCATCGGCGAAAGGGAGAGCCCCAAGCACAGCTTGCACTCGCTCAGCAAAGACACCGGTGGCAGCGCACCTACCTCCCACTGGGGTACGGGTCTGCCCTCCTGCTCCTTGCCTTCGCATTCTCTCCTCTTCTTGAGAGTCCCTCAGGCCACGGATCAAAAAGCTCCATCATGCCCAGGTCAGTGCCAGCCAGCCTGGAGCAGCCGAGGTGGCTTCTTCATCAGAAGCCGGAGCTGCAGGTGAAGAACGGCCTCCCAGGGCTGGAGGAGTCAAGGCAGGTTCCCTTCTTTGGGAGAAAAACCTCCTGCTCTCCAAAGTCAGAGGTTAACATACTGTGTCCACCTCGGGGCTAGCGAAGGGAGATCCTCCCAATACACTTCCCCTACTTTCTGGGTTTGGATCTCTCAAACTCTCTCTTGGGGTCCTGTCTCTACTCCCCAGCCTTAACACAAGGTCCTCCTCTAATGGAACCTCTTCTCCATCTCCCTAGAGCCTTGTCACGCCTGGAGAAGGCCAAGATCTGTGAAATCACTGTACAGCAGTTAGCAAGGCACAAGCGGCCAGGTAAATCACACCCCGCCACAGAGAAGAGCACGCAAGTGTCCCAGATCAACCAACAGGGTGCAGAGGCTGAATCCAGATAAAATGATTAAGGATTAGATTGAGATTAGGAATTCCATGCCCAAAGAGGAATGGATCCTCACATCTTAAAGGTCCAAGTTAATCCCCACCACCACCATACCCATTTCCCTATTCCCTTTCTCAGACATTGTCCCAAAGAATGGCTGAGACTTGGCAGCTGGTTACCACGATGCTGTAAGCACCTTTCTGAGCTTCTTGGTTGGTTCTTCGCTGGATCAAAACACCCAGTCCCACATCTCGCACCAGCTCAAGACTACCACTGAGATGAGGGCTGCTGTTCCTCCAGTTCCTTCTTTCAAAGTCTGGCAACCCCAAGATGACTTGTCTTCCACTACACCTTGCCCAAACCCTGCTTTTTTCTGTGTAGCTCCTCCTTCGGCCTTGCTTCTCTTCAGGGCCTGCTTTGACTACGACATGTCCAGAAACTCAGTCAGCTCCCAGGGCAGCTGGCTTATCCCCCTCCAGCACTTGCTTCACTGTCTCAGCCTTTGCTCTCCCAGATGCCAGAGACCTCTCCAGCCACACCTGGACACGGAGCCCTTTGTCACCTGAAGACCATGACTCCTTCTGGGGTTTGCTATGGGACAGAACAGCGCAGGGAAGCAGGGGCAGAGCCCACCATACTGACAGCTCTGCCCTGCGCTTCCTCGAAGGGTGAAACACATGCAAACTCTGGCCAAAGCTTTCAGGGGCTGGATTCTGCACCCTTTTTTCAGGGCAAGATAGTCAGTCCTCAGCGATGCGTCTGTCCCTCTGTTGATGCCCGTCTGTACCACGTGGGGATACATGGCAGGATCCCGGCACACTGCTTCCGAGCGCAAGCTGGGCATTGATTTCCTGCCTTCTGTTCCAAATGAGCTGATGAAAAGGTGTGTGTGTAAGGGTGCGTGCTGGAGCAGGAAACTGGCCCAAGAGATCTTCCCTGGCCCCGCATTCCTAATGCCTCTCAAGTTTCACCCAATACTGAAGAAGTTAAGAAAAGCTTGTTCGTAATGACATCAGCCTCAGCTGTAGAGAAATAATGAGAAAATAATGGAAATATTCCCTGGCCATGCAGGAACCCCACAGGCCCAACTCAGGGCTGCACAGATGACCAGGCAAGCCAGGAAGACCAACCAATCTCCCCCAAGTCCACAGTAAAACTACAGCAATGGAAGGGCATGGTGGGTTCTTGGGTCTTCTTTCCTAACTTCCACGTTGAGCGTTATCTCACTCTGTAACTATACAAGAAGGCTATAAGGCTATTTCCTGTAAGAAAATAAAACCTTAGAATTAACCACCACATTTCTCCCTCAGCCATTTCCCAAGGATACGAAAGAGGTTACTTAATTCCACAGCAGGCACAACTAGGTCAGCTGAAGGTAAAGACTGATCCAACAATTTTTGTTACAGTTTGTTTCTTTATTCAGTAAACATCTAGTTACAAGTTTCACAAATTAAAAAAGTGGGGGAGCTGATCGAAGAGGGGTTGGGGGGGGCCCACAGACTGATCCAGCTTTTGTTCTGCTCCTCCCTTCTCTAACGCACACATCCTTCTGCTTCTCCATAGCCGCACCAAGGAGCAGGAGGGGAATCGAAGCCTCTGTCCCGGTGAGGGGACTGACACAGGGGTTCTAGCACAATTCCCTCATCTTTCCTTCACAGGGGACTAAACACAAACTTCAGAACCAGCCCAACCCAGCACAGAAAGAGCGGAAAGGATGGAAGAGGCGAGGTGGCAGCTCCTCATGCCCACCACTACTGGCAGAAAGAACAGAACCAAGGGAGAGCAGAAAGGGAATGGGCATTTAATGCGTTCCTTGCACATCAGTGAGATTCCCCACGCCCCACTGCAGCACCCAAACAGGGCAAAAAAGAGCAATGCAGAAGATTAGTTGCTTTGTTTTCAATTCTTAAGTGGGAGGGAGGTTAATACTAAATTTGAGGAGGGTCCAAGTGGTGCTTTGAAAGGGCTTCAGAATTTCACCGTCTGTACCTGGGAGGAAGGGAAATGGAGAACATCAAAAGAGTAAGTGGTGACCAGAAAGCAGCACAGAAGACAGATAAAGTGTTTAAACCTCATGTCTAGACATCAAAAAATAGGCAAAAAGTCCCTTTGCAAGCACTAGGTCATATCCTAGGGAACCCTACTCAAAACACAGGAGAGCAGACACCAGCACTTAACTTACATTTCAAACGGGATTGACAGCACATGGTCTCCAAGTTCCATACAACGACAGTATAAACACTCTACAGATGCAATCCTACCTCATTTCATACCGTTTCAACCATCGGTTAAGGCTGACACCACACTTTTTTGTTGGTGAGAAAGCTAACAGCTTCCACCTTCCCATTCAGAACAGCATTTCCTCAACACTCCTACCTCCCCTTGCTCTCTAGATTAAATGGGAAAACCCTTTTCCAACACTGCAAAACAATGTAAGACTGGGGCAATGGAAAAAAAAGATCACATGGCTAAGAGGCAACTGCACACAGGAAGATGAGGAAAAATAAACTTATAAAGACTTACAAGAGCGTGTAGGTAGATTTGGGGGTGGCCACACTGCACCCCCCACAAGGTCTGCTCCGAGTTCACCAGTCATACCGACGGGACTGTCTGGAGGGAGAATCCTCAGGGCCCTGGATTGCAAGGCGAGTCCCTTCAGCCCGACGGCCACTGCTGCCTTCATGACGTCGGTAATCCAGCCCCCGCTGTGGCCGGAAACGGGACGTCTCTCGCCTCCACTCATCATCAAATGCGGCTGCATCACCTATGTAAGGAAAGAACAAGCTCAGATGGGGAGGAGGTGGGAACGCGGCACCTGGGTTTGCCAGGAGGACATGGACAGTACTCACTTTCATCCATGTTGATGTAGTCCTGCCTCTCCTCCTGGTCACCCGTGCGATGGTTCCGGGACCGCTGCATGATGTGGGCCCGCTCCCTGATGTGGTGTCCAATTGACATTTGTTCCAAGCCGCTGTCTGAGTCCCTTACGGTCCGCCTTGTCTCACGGATCTGAGGGCAGATTCCCATGTAGGATCAACAGTTTAATTCATTCTCCCCCATAAGGCACCTCGATTCCTGCCTGCAGCATTTCAGTCACGCTGCACTGCCACCACTCCCAGGATCTCAGACACAACGTAACTATAAGGGAAAAATGGATTCCCCCCTGCCAGCACTTCCCATCCCCTCCCAGTGGCCCCCAGCATGGTTCAGTGAGTCACAACGCGTTCCTTGAACTGCAACTGACTGCAAAGCAGAAGTGCTGTGGGTGGCCAGCACTGAGCCACCAAATGAAGTCTATCCACCCACAGCAAAGCCAGCAGCTTCGTGCTGGGAAAATGCACTGCAGCCTCCTCCTTACCCCACCAGGTGCTGAGCGCATCTCTGAGGTCTCTTGATAGACTTTGGGCCCATCACCCAGGTTGGAATAGGAGATGACAGTTGAGGAGGTAAATGTCTGGCAGTTAGCACCACTTGTCATATGCTCCTGCAAGAAGAAATGGGGAATGGTGTAAAAAAGGAATGGGAGGGAAGAAGAGATGGCAGTTAATTCTCTCTCTATACAACAAAGCAGGAAGATATTACAACTGGAAGAACATAATCCCCATAGGTCCATCTTCCTGGAGAATGCATCTTCCTGTTAAATTAATTCTTGTTTCTTGCTAAACAAGTCTACCCCCCACACTTCCTTCCTCAGCCATCTCTCCTCCCTGCCCCCAGTGGGTACGCTTCAGGAGCATGCTCTCCATCACTCCGTGTTGGTCAGCAAGCAAAGCTTACAGCCTCTGCCCCCTCGGCAGCTTGAGCAGAGCCAATACCAAAGAAGCACAGTAAGATGGGAGACCTCAGAGAGGACAGCAGGAGCATCCTCAGTGCTCCCCTCGATGGGATGGCTTATGGAGGGTTCTTACCATGTTTCCAATCATGTCGTTCATCATCCCAAACATATCTATAAAGCCACCTGCCTGATAAAAAGGAAAAGAGAATACAAGAATAGTCAGTTTGGAAAGATACGGGAGGAAAGAACAACCAACTATCTGCAAGGGACAAAAGACTGCTGCCTAAGAAGAAAAAACTTGTTCTTCTCCCTTTCTTTCAGTAGTGCAGAAAAAATACAGGATTTGGGGGTTGCTCTTCTCTCCATTCTCTCAGCTTGCATTGCCCAAGTGTTCTGGCTCTCCAGATCTCCAGATACAGCAAAGGTTGCTCTTTTAGTTTGGGTCTGGCTCCCAGTGCACTGGGGTTTGTGAGTGCAGGCACTCGGCGAAGCTAAGAGAAGAAATCTCAGGTATGCACTTCCAGTGATCTTAACCATAAGACAGTCATCCTTGATGATGTTTTCACCTCATCACGCTCAACTTTTAATTTAAACCACCAGGAAGTTTCCGTTGATTGTATTCTTTCTAACATAATAACAACTTTTCTTATTTTCCCTACAAACACCTGACTTTTTAATCTTGTAAACTTAAAGGCTGCAGTAATATACTGGGCCAGCAGGTCCCACAGGTTAATTGTGCAATATGTAAACAAAATTACTATGTCAGTTTAAACCTGCTGATTTTTTTGTTTCCTCAAGTAGCCTCTTGTTCTCCTTTCCAGCAAAGCAGTGCTCACGCGCAACGCTATTATCCTCTGAAGTCTATCTGTTTGCATTCTTATTAACCCTTCTCTGAGCTACAACAGTTCCAGGATGCTCAGTCTCTTTCACCAAGGCAATCCTGCAGAGCAAAGCAGCTGAAGTTGTTGGATCTGGAATAACCTATTTCCACCATACCATTGTAGTAGTTCTCACATACACACAGCCATTCTCATTCCAGTCCTGTTCACCTGAAGTATTCTGTTGGCTTTTCCATCTGCCACCACTGGCAAAGGAGGTTCAATAATCACCTCTGCCTACTGAGAGCTAAGTCTTTTCCCTGCCTTGTCATGGTTCTTCCATTACCTCCAAACAGATCTGCAGCTTCTTTTCAGACATATGAGGTTATTAAGAGACTATCTGCTCTTCCCGGGTATTAACTGTCCCAATTCCTGTGAAATATTGTGCTGTAACAGCTTTAGGGCTCTTCTCTGATCAAGGTGCAAATACAACCTCCCCAAATAAACAGAGTTAGAATCTCTCCTCTAAAACAGCTCACAGACAAGATCAAAACATTAGAGGGGAAACAACAGAAAGGCCTGAAGTCATAGAGCAACTCAATGACAGAGGTCCAAGAGAAACCAGCTGCCTCCAGTTTCAGTTCAACACCCTCTTCCATATTCTGTTTACTATAAATCTAGAGCTCATTCTTCACACCTTCCCACCCTCACCACCCCTTAGGATAGATGGTCTTGCTCACAGATGGCTACATCTTAGCACTGGTTGCACACAGCACTGATGAATCTCAGTGTGGAGCCACTACTTGGAAAGTCTCTAATTTGACGCAGAAAAATAGAGAACTTACCATGCCGAGCATCCCAAAGGGTGAAACAGCTCCTGCCTGCCAAGACAACAGAAAAAACAGAACAGAGGATGACCCTGCCACAGCCAAACACTCAGAACAGTGTTCAGATCTTCCTCAGAACACCCACATCCATCTCAGAAACAGAACTGGGAACACTCAGGCCCAACAAACAGGTCAAGAAAGTGCCCCACAGGCTCATGGTGGTTCCAACCATATCACCCCTAACAAACCAGACAGAAGGTGATGCTCCTAAGTTTCTCCCAGTTATATTGATTTATGTCCTTGAGAAATAACAAGCGTTTCTTCCCTTCCTCCCATTCAACCCAGAACACAGTTGCGTCCAATGTATCAATGCACATGGAGTAAAGAAAAGGACAAGACCACCACTGCTTTAGAGATTAATTCTGCGCCCACCATCCCTGAGAAGGTGAGGGGTGTGCCCAGCCCAGTAACAGCAGAAGACAGAAGCTAACAGGCAGTTTAAGAAATCCTACCCTGTACTTTTACCTGCATCCTGCGGCCAGCCTGGCGAGCCCCAGGTGTGGTCCCATCCGTGATGCCAAGGAGCGGGCCAAACCCAAAACTTCCAGAAAGCATGCGGTTCATGTGCTGCCGGTGGATGGCAAAAGGGTCCCTTTTGGAAAGGTTGAGAGAACAATGGTGAGGAAGGGATGACAGATGACAAAGCCCCTCATAATCTGCCCATTCTGACTTTCTCTTATGTAACTTCACATTCCTTTCCAAGCTGAAAATCCAGAATCCCAAGAACTCAGTATTGCTTATGGTGATCCTTGGGGCTGGAAGGGACCTCTGGATCCCATCTTATGTCTTGTAACAGAAGGTATTAAGCACAGAGTGCCTCTCGGGCACTAACTGATATCTGTTCAGAAGCAGTTTGCTGTTCTGGTCCCACTAATGCTTTAGAGCCAAGCATGGCCAAGGCCATTCCAGAACCTCACTGCTCTAACAGATGAAAGCCACTTCTCAGGTCTGCAGTCCATGTACCACCATCATTTCATACTCATTCCCTCTGGTGCCACCAAAACCCTTTACATTAACAGCTCTGCGAAACAATCAAACCTTTCTAGAAGAGCAGTTCTTAATTTTGCAGGGAGGTGCACAAAGACCATCCTGGCTGCAAAGAGAGGACTACACTTAATGGGATGAGAGAGCACATGATCCTAGATAACGTCCTCTCACCCCTCCACAACACATGCACAAATGCACTCAAATGCAAGACTGAATGGGCTGTGTATGCCCTGACACTGTGTGACATCCCTCCGCCCCAAGTAATCTTCATCTGCTATTTTCCTACAGGGCTATATGTACACCTGCGAAGAGGTTGAGAACACATACAGCTTTTGCAGATTTGAGAGGGAAAGGAATAATAACTGGGGTCCCTAACTGGTTTTCCTTCCTTTCCTTCTTTTGCAGCCTCCACTTTGAGGGCTGTATGCATTCAGATGTGCTGGAGGAGCAAGGAGAGAAAAAGGAGAATAAGGACAAATGGCCACAGAAGACAGCAGCCACAGTAAAAAAAGTCTGGGAAATACCATAGCGTTGCTCTGCATATCTCGTAGTCTGTGCTTATCCCTTGAGTGTGAATTACCTCAACAGCATATAATATTCCTGAGATCACAAAAGCACCTACTACAAACCAATACTTTCCTGTCTCTACTGGAAATGCTTCCCATAATAAAAGCTAGACTCATACCCACCACATCAATGAGAACACAGAGTCATTCTGTGACTAACTGGGACATCAAGGCCTCCTCTCCTGCTGGTTTGTTTGCAGCTGATAAAATTCTTGCTTATTACCAATTTTATAAGCAAAAACTGGACATTATCCTTCTGCATAAATTAATTCCACCAAATTTCTACTAGTGCCACGCTTAACATAATCAAATTCTTACTGTATTACAGTCTATTCCTCATCCGCTTTGGCAAGGACTGCCAACTTAGTTTCACTGCCAAAATTTGTCAATAGCATCCAATTTCTGGACTGTGGACAGAAACAAAAACATTCAGTAAAAGGAATCCCAGGAAGAGTTCTTGGGACCTTTGTTAGATTTGAAGACTCGTATTTCAAAACTACTTGTTTGTTGTCTTCTCTTTATGTAGTTCCTTACAACTTGACAACTGCTTTAGCAGTCTTCTCCAGCCCCGTTAATGATTTCCTGTGCAGAACAGCAACAAACACTGGACGGAGCAGTAGATTTTATCTATCTGAACCGAAACCCTCCTTTGCATAAGGAAAAAAAACCACCCTTACGCAAAGAAAAAGATGAGGTATCCCAGCCCTCTCTCCCTCAGACGCTTGCAATGCCTCTTGGCCTACTTTAATTACGCTTTCCTCCAAGCCCATGCTCGAGTATGACAGAAATCAGACCAACGCGATCCAGGTTATTCCCCGCGCTGCCCCTGAAGAGGACGCTTGTCTCTTTCGCCAGACAGCTGCTGCGCTGCGGTATTTCCCGCAGCCCAGCCGGCCCTCTGCCCGCCTATTCGGACGCGGGGGTAGCACACACCTGCTCCCCCCCCCCGCCGCCCCAGCCCCCGGGCGATGACGGTGGGTGCCGCAGCCCCTCCGGAGGATGCCCGGCTCGACTCACATGGCAAACATGGGGTCCTCCGGCTCGCCATCCCTCATCAGCCGGAACATGCTTCCCTCGGTCGGGGGCGGCCTCTGCGGAGGGGAGAGGGGGGGTGAGGGCGGCAGAGGGCGGAGAAGGGACGAGCAGCGGAACCGGCCCCCCCGCCCCGCGCCTCTTGCCTCGCCCCATCCCGGGCAGGTGACGGCGCGCCCCCCCGCCGCGCCCTCGGCCGCGACCCCCCGCCGCGGCCCTCCCGGCACCGGGCCCGGGCCCGGGCCCGGGCCCCGCCCCCAGCCCCTTCCGCCGCGCCCCCTCCCCTGCCTGCCCTGCCGGCGAGCCGGGGGTGCCACGGCGGGCGCGCCCCCCCCCGCGGCACGGGCGCCCCGGGCCGGGGGGGGAGGGGGGGCCCCCTCCCCGGCGCCCGCGCGCCGCCAGGGCAGCCCCGCGCAGCCGCCACCGGGGCGGCCCGAGCCCGGCGCTGCAGGGCCACGCAGAGGACGCCCCGGGCCTGAGGGGCCCCGGGCCGAAGGCCGGTGTGGCGGCTCCCGCAGCCTGCCTTACCGTCTGGGAGGCCTGGGCGCGGCAGCGGCGGGCACCGGAGCGGCGGGACGCCGCTAACGCCACCCGGCCCAGCGCACGGCAGTGCCTGGTGGGCCCGGGAGCGAGCTTGCAGCTGGCAGCAAGTGCCAACACGCCGGGTCACAAGGGACCATTGTTCCCCGGGCAGAGGCGGTGGGGGACGGGCACCGGGGGCGCTGCTCGCCTCCCGCCTCGGTAAGAGGAGGGGCGGCGGACGGGCGAGGCGAGCGCTCGAAGGATCAGAGGAGAGGGAGCGCGGTCACGGGTGCCCCTGCCACGCTCACCGGCCAGGGGACACGGCAGAGCAGGCGGAGGCTGCCACCCGGCAGCTCGCCGTAACGGCAGCCCCGGGGCGGCCGGCGACCCGTTAGTTGGCTGCCAGACTCCGGGGCCGCCGCGCCTGGGCCGCTGCAGGGGCAGCGCTTGGCTTCCCCCCGGGCGCGTGGCTGGGGCACCGGCAGTGCGGCGGCCCGCGCGGAGCGCAGGGGCAGCGCAGGGACGCGGCAGGAAGGGGGAGGGCGCCCCGGGAGGCGGCTGGGGGTCGCCACCGCCCCTGGGCAGCCGCCGGGAAGCGCGCAGGGCGCGCAGGTACTCGGTGCGCGCACCTGCAGCGGCGGCGGGGGCTCCGCCGCGCAAATCGGTGGGGCTGCGGCCTCGGGCCCAGGCCTCGCGGGCGCGCGGGCGGGACCCGCGCAGGCGCCCTTAGCGGCGCTCTCATTGCCGGCGGCGCCCCGCGCCAGCAGGCCGGAAACAGCAGGTTGCAAGACGCGGTTGGGAAATCCAACTCCCGGGTTGTGGCTGGAGCCACGGCCTTGGATTCCGGAGCCTGACAGAGGAAAATGACCCGGCAGCGCGCTTCACGTGGCGGAACGCGTAGGGAATGGGCAACGCTTCTTAGAACCACAGAATCGCTCAGGTTGGAAAAGCCCTCTAAGATCACCCCTGGCATCCCACCCCTAACCATGTCCCCGAGCACCTCGTCCGCCCGGCTTTTAAATCCCGCCAGGGATGGGGGCTCGAGCACCTCCCTGGGCAGCCCCTTCCAGTGCCCGATGACCCCTTTGGTGAAAAACATTTTTCCTAGTGTCCAACCTAAACCTGCCCTGGTGCAACTTGAAGCCATTCCCCCTCATCCTCTCGCCCGTTACCAGGGAGAAGAGGCCGACCCCCACCTCGCTACAGCCTCCTGTCAGGCAGTTGTAGAGGGCGATCAGGTCTCCCCTCAGCCTCCTCTTCTCCAGACTAAACACCCCCAGCTCCCTCAGCCGCTCCTCGTAGGACTTGTGCTCCAGACCCCTCACCAGGTTTGCGGCTGTCCTCTGGACACGCTCCAGCAATGCCAACATCTTTCTTGTAGTGAGGGGCCCAAAACTGAACACAGTATCCGAGGTGCGGCCTCACCAGTGCCGAGTACAGGGGCGCGATCGCTTCCCTGCTCCTGCTGGCCACACTATTCCTGATACAAGCCAGGATGCCATTGGCCTTCTTGGCCACCTGGGCACACTGCTGGCTCATATTCAGCCGGCTGTTGACCAGCACCCCCAGGTCCTTTTCTGCCAGGCAGCTTTCCAGCCACTCTTCCCCAAGCCTGTAGTGTTGTGTGGGGTTGTGACCCAAGTGCAGGCCTTCTTGAACCTCATACCTCAAGTTGGCCTCAGCCCATCGATCCAGCCTGTCCAGGTCCCTCTGCAGAGCCCTCCACCCCTCGACAGATCGACACTCCCACCCAGTTCGGTGTCATCTGCAAACTTGCTGAGGGTGCACTCAATCCCCTCGCCCAGGTCATTGATAAAGGGGCTAAGCAGAACTGGGCCCAGAACTGAGCCCTGGCGGACACCGCTTGTGACCGCCGCCAGCTGGATTTAACTCTGCTGACCACAGCTCTCTGGGCTCGGCCATCCAGCCAGTTTTTTACCCGCTACAGCAGGTCTTGAAAATGCTTGGTGTCCAGAAAATGACCTCTCACTGGAGGCCTGTGCCTGCGCTTGTGCAGGAGACTCCTCAGGTGTCCCCTGGTGTACGTAGGAAGCGCTGTTCTTCCGAGGCTGAGGCTGGTGCCGCCGGCATGGAAGCTGCGGATGGCGCAGCAGTGCAGGACGGTGAGGCAGAGGCAGCCTGAGCAGCACCGGGCCTCTGGGGCAGCGCTCCTGGGGGAGGCTGCTGATGGGCGAGCTGCTACAGCGCTCTCCGGTCACCAGCTCAGGGCTCACCTGTGAGCACCGCGGTTCATACCGAGCCTCCGCCAGTGCTGCCTCGGCCCCGCTGCCTCTTCTTGCACAGCCCTGAATCATCCCCCAGAGGCCTCCAATCTGGGGAGCGTCTCCTGCTCGGTGCGTGTTCCTTTTGCTCAGCGGCTCTCCTGGAGTTTGATGAGGACAGGCGGAGCTGACCTCCAGTGGCAGGATTCAAAGGCGGGCAAAGAGCTTCTTGGGCAACAACGTAACCATAATTATTTTTTTTTCCCTTTTTCCCCCAGATCTGGGATAAAATGACTTGCTGTCCTCAGGTACCCAGATCCTCCCACCCCCGGCATGCCCTAGAGATGGTAGGGCTCCCTCGCTTTTTTGCAAATACAAAGTCAAGCATTGCTGCCTTCCAGATGCAGAGACAAGGGAGGAGCAGAAGGGAGCTGGGAACAAACGCTGCTCTGCAGGACCCTTTTCCTGTCCCTAATCCCGCTCCTCTGCAAGTGTCCTACGACCCAAGGGGCTGGGTTTAAGAGAGGGGGGCTGAGGCTGTGACTCTTACTTGTAGCCTCATGGGCAGTCCTTGCACTTGGTGAACCCACTACCAAAGGCTACGCTACCAGCGGCACAACCACTTCAGCACATCTCGAGGGAATCTAGCTTGCCGAGGATTGTGCCGCTGGCTAGCACTGGGTGAGACCCTGGGAGGAGGAGTCGGAAACGCAACCTTTTTCTGGAGCGTGGACAAGCCCGCCGTTCTGAGGAACACAGCGTCTGTACCCCCGCTCTATGGGCGGGAGAGGTTTCTGGACAGTGCTCACCACATCACGTCTAATGTGCGCCGGGGGGCAGCCATTTGCTAGGTTAGAATAACGACGCGCGTGAGGGTGTAAATAAAGAGCAAGACTCCCACCTTGCCTCTGTCACATTCTCTGTTTTCCATCATGAACAAAAGCCGTTATGGAGGTGTCTCCGTTTCCTTTCTTTCTGTTTTTTTAAGCTGCCCAGGTTGTGCTGGAGGCGGTGGAGGATGGGGGAAGGGGAGGAAGAAGGAGCTCCGCAGGGAGCCAGGAGGAGGTGAGCGAAGGGCAAAATGGAAGAGGGATGAATGGCGCCGTTGCCCTCAGCTCCGCTGTCTCCTGCTGGCTGCTGCCAGGCCACCCCCCCACCAGCACCCCCATCGCCCTCGGCGGCACAGTCAGCCAAAGGGGCAGCCACGGTGGAAGCGTTTTAAAAGAAAAACCGAGTGTCACGTGGTGAAGGTAAATAAACAGTGCGCTGAAAAATCATGCCTTGTTACCTGCTGCTGCCAGGGACCGATCATTTTGGCCGGGAAGACAGAAACAGCTTCTTAATGCCTCCAAACGTTCCAGGGCCCTGGTGGACGCCTGTAAGACAAAGAAATCCTCGTTATCAGAAGTCAGAGCTACCCACAGCCATTTCCTCATTGGTTCCCTTCATCTGTGCCTCTTACGTAATCCTCACCCAACAACTAACTCTGACCTCAGATGAAGGGCACCCCGAGTGAAGGACAGCTCGGATTTGATCCTCAAACGTGATGGTTCGTATTTGGGATGCCAGAACCAGCCTGTGGTGGCTGCGGATGGCCTTGTGCGGCAGCGATTACTTTCAGAATATTTTGCTCGTGTGAAGAATCTGTCTGTCACACTGCGAGTGAGAGCCACGACCTCCATCTGTGCTGCGTTAGCAAAGGGAGGTTCACAAAAAATCACGACTCAAAATCTCCCCTCTCCAATCTCCTGACAGGCTGTGTCACCCCTCGTCATGCCCTTCTACTCCTCTCGCTTCCTCTCATCATGGCACCTACCCCGCTTCCCAGCCCTCCGCAGTGCTTATTTAAACGTGTTGCCTCCCAGGAAGCCACTTCCCAGGGCAAAGTTGGCCGGTGGTTGAATTCTTGGGTGTTTCCTCTTGACTTCAGGATACAGCGTCATGAAAGAAGGACGAAACTGATTATCTGCCTGGATTTTTAACGGACACAGGACTGAGGGACAAACGGTGTGGATTAAATACATAAATGCATTCAAGCACATTCCCTCCGCACTTTGAGATTCTGCTCGTTTTGCTGTCAGTGAAAGGACAAATACTCTTTGTCTCTGAGTTTATATAAATCTAAGAAAAGTTAATGCAAATACACAACCTTCTGCTCGTTTGTTGTTCAGCAAACAGTCTGGAAGAGTTTTGGAACCACTTAGGAGTTAGCTCACAAAATAAAATTATTGGAATACCCAGTATTGTGTTTTGCTTTTGCTCAAAAAATGGCTCAGAGTTGGTTCAGCCTTCAGCGTAAACAACAAAGTCCCCGTTGCCCCCAGCAGAGTACAGTGACAATGCTCAGCGAGGTATTACAACAAAACGCATAAATATTTGCTTCTAGGCACAGGCACCCCGCACACGCTAGAAGCAGAGACAACACGTACCACGCGTGGAAGCCCAGGCAGATACACAAGCCCACACTCGCATGTGAAGACACACACATGAAAGCTTAACGCGTGCCTCAGTAGACAAGGACACACTTCCTATAGGCGCAAAAGTAAATGCATGTGACAGAAAATACCACCCCTGCACACAAATAGGTGCATACTGTGCACCTAAACACATGCACACACCTGCATAAACACAAAGCACAAACAGCGTACGGCACAAAAATTGTAACTTATTGTACCGAGAAAATTACATCCATATTGTCCTGCGGGCTGCAGACAGACACGCCTTTCGTCTATGTTCCCGAACAATGATATATCGTGTAACTTCTGCACCTCCCTCATTTTGTCTAAGGACGTAAGACTCCAAAAAGGATGGAATATATCCTGCTGAGTTGGCAAAGCAACTTGTGGCAAAGCTTATGGAACGTACTGAAAAGGGACTCGCATCTGCAGACCGCACAATGAGTATACGTGCCTTTGCAACAAAGGGAAAAACACAGATGGGAGAGGGGAAGCAGAGAAAAGCTGCTATCGATCCGGCAGACGAAATGCAGCGTGGCACAAATCAGATGGAGGAGCAGAAGACATAAGGAAGAGTCAGGTGAGAAGGCTAAGGCTGCCCTCAGGGCTTGAGCAAAGCAGCTGCACCCTGGGAGCCGAGGGGATCCCACCCTCAGGATCTGAAGGGCAAGAAGAGCTGGGATGCAGAAGCAGGCATGTCGCAAGGCACAAAGAAGAGTTTCACAGAGGATTTAAGGGGAAAAATATACATGAGGTAGGCATTCAGGGCAAAATGGGAGACGTGGAAAATGAAGGGGGGTGATGCGAGATACGTGGGATAAAGGATGTCGCAAAGGGAAGCCAGGGAGAGGGCCACAGGAAGAATGCTGCCAAGAATACAGACACGAGGCTAAAGTTGAGAAGGGACAGGAGGTAAAAATTGCAAAGAGGATGTGGTGGGGAGCATGGAAGGGAAAACGTGAGGCTGCACACTGCAAGTGCTGGGGGGAAGGGAGAGGTCGCGGGTGGCACACCAGTTTGTAGAGCTGACCAAGCGGCCCCATCCTACAGGTTGTTGGAAATAGGCTTCCCTTACACAAACAGGTGTTTGTTTGCATCTGTGGGTGTGCTGTCTGTGTCAACAAGGCGCTTTGGCCCCAGTGTCATCACTGAATATAATCCTTGCTTTCTCCCCTCTAGGATGTTGTGTCAAGGGCCATCTGTGCGTTCATGTGAGAACATCTCCGCCAAGGGGTGTGTGTTGGTGTAGTTTGGCATTTTCAGTAGCTGAGTGTGTGAAGGAAAGGATGAAAAACCTGGACTGGTGAACACAACAGCAGAGCCGTGAGCCATGCATCTCCTGACAAGCAGAAGCAGAGAGGAACAATATCTGGACACTTTATACATTTTTTTTGGCTCCTATTTTGGGGCATAGCTCCAGAAATTAAGATTTTCTTCTTGCAGAAGAGAGGGATGAAAGAGGGGTAACAAAACTAGGGTTTGAATGCTGACAGCAGCTACACCTGAGAAGTCGGCCAGAGGGGCTTATGAAACAGAAGGTGGGGGAATCAATGCATGTATTCTCATGCTTTTCTGTTTTGGTACTACTCTAGATCTGTGTGTCTGGGTTACGTGACAATTTCTTTGGGACAGGCACAGTTTCTAGCTAGGAAGAACATAGTCAGATCATCTGAGAGAAGCAACTGTAGCTGCAGAGGAGAGGAGATGACAAGGTGGGGACCTCCTACCTCCCTGTCAGACAGATTATGATTTACCCAATCTCTTTTGTACTTTCCTTCAGGAGATACGTACTCATTACCCTCACTGTTCCACAAGTACCAATCGCTTTTTCTATTAAATGCTCAAACTGAAACACGTTTGATGAAACTCGGAGCACCAGCTCTGAATCCTGACTTTGCAGAGGCTTACTGCGTTTGTATCGGAAGAACAAGAAGAGCTCATGTGCCTAAATACACTTTCCAACAAGATGAATTAATAACCTTGTCTTGTACCTGTGAGAATGACTGAGTACATGTGTACATCAGTATGTACTCATGTGCACACTTAGTTTTGTACATAGGCTTGCAAATGCATGCAAATTTTTTCTGTGTGACTAAGAGTAGGACAACGTAAGTCTTCTGGGAAAGGCAAAGGGAATTTAGTCATCCCGGTCTGCTCAAGCTGATAAACAATGGCCTGAAGAGCGGCTATAGAAGCGTCTGTTCAGTTAGCAACAAAACTCTGCAGCTGAAAGACACAACCTGCCATTCTGCAGAAAGGGCTTTTGCTTACAAGGAGACTCGGAGCTGGGGGGTGATCCTCCTCAGCGGGCCGCCCCCTGCCCGGAAGCACCGCCAACGCCTCCGCGGCTGGAACGGGCAGGAACCAGGGAACCCGGTTTGCAAGGCAGGCGGCCACGGCGCGGCGGCAGGGGTCAGTGTTGCACGCCGTATGCGGCCCAGCCTCTCCTCCGCTCGCCCCGCCTCGCCGCCAGAGCGGGAGGCCGGGTTGGCAGCGGGCGGCTGGAGCAGCTCCCCAAGGGGGGGGGGGGCGGGGGGCGCAGCGCTCCGCCACCGAGGGCTCCCCCGGTTTCAGCGCTAGCTGCGCACAAGCGGCTGCCCGCACCCCAGGCTGCCCGGGTGCTTTGAAACAGGCCCCTCTCTCCCCGAGCCACCCCAGACGGCAGGCAGGACACCCCCGCCCAGGAGGGGGGGGCCCCGGGGGGCCCCGGCCCACGCACTCCCCGGGCCGCGGGGACGGGCGCGGCGTTGGCCATCATCGCCCCCACGCCCTCGGTCCCTCGCCCTCCTTCCCCACCGCCCCACGTGTCAGCGACCCCTCCCTCCTCACTGCAGCAACCGTCCCTTCGCGCCCCCCCCCCGCCAGAGCGCACGCAGCAGCCAATAGGAAGCCTGTTGCCAGGCAGACGGCTCATTTGAATAGCCCAATCAGGCGGCCTCCCATTGTCCCTCCTTATATGGGGAATCGGGACGCGCCTGCTACTCCCACACCCCCCCCCAAACTGCCTCGCCGACGCGCGAACAAGCTGGGCCCCGCCCTCTCCCTCCGCCGCGGATAGAGCGCGGGAAAAGCAGCCTGGCTCCCGCCCCGCCCCCACCCGGCGGGCTCCTGAGCGGGGGCCCAGCGCCGGGCGGAGGGAGGAGCCCCGCCGCCGGGAGCGCTTCCAGGGGGAGGGCGAGCGGGCGGGCAGCTGGAGTGGAAAATTCCAGGCAGGAGGGCCGCGTGAGCCCGGCCGTCGCCAGCACTGCCCTCCCACACGGCCCCGGGGGGGGGCGGGGTCGGCTCCCCCTATGCAGTGACTGGTGCCACAGCCCGCGGCTCGGCAGAGAGCGGAGCGGGGCTTTCCTGCTTCGCGCCCCCGCCCGGCCTCGACGGGCCGAGCGGCGCCAGAGGGGGAGGCGGCGCTTTCGCGGGGGCTGCGGTGCGCCTCCGCTGTCGGGCGGCCGCCGGCCCTTCCGGAGCGCCGAGCGCACATTGTTCTGGCGGCCGCGCTCCCCGCGGCGCGGTCCGTCCCTCTCCCCTCCCTCCTCCGCCTCCCGTCCCTCTCCCCTCCCTCCCCAGGTCCCTCCTTCCCTCGTCACCGGGCGGTGTATAAATCCCCTTCCCCGCCGTATCCCCCCACCGCGGGAGACCCTGGTACTTTGGCCTCCGGGGCGGAAGCCCGCCGCCTCTGGATCGCTGGGACTTTGCGCTCCCGCCGCTGACCGACCCCCCGGCACCACCCCCCACCCCACCCGCCTTTCCTCGCGCTCTCTCCCCGCGGGGGGTCCCCCGGACGGTTCCCACCGGCCTCTTCCTTTCGCTACCCGGGCCAGGATGTCGGAAAAACGCGTCGAGGAGGCGCCGGCGGAGCTGAGCGCTAAGGTGAGACCCCGGCCGGCCCGTTCCCGGCGGGGTGGGGGGGGGTGGGTGGAGAAAGAAGGGATGTGCGTGTGAAGGGCACCGGCCCCGCCGCCTCACGGCTGGGGCCGTACAGCGGCGCCTGAGGTACCCGACGGCGGGGGCCGGCCCGCCCCCCCGCGGCGGCCGGCCAAGGGGGGCGGAGGCGGGGCGGGGGGGGGTGGGACGGCGCGCGGTTTGGGGGGGGGAAGGGGGGTGATCATCGAGCCGGCGGGTTTCCCGTTAGGGCGGAAAGGGCGGCAGAGCCGTTAGGGAAGGGTTTAACGGCGGCGGGGCCGCCGGCCGGGCCGAAAGTTGTGTGGACGCAAAGCGCGGGCCCCCCGGGGTTGGCCGGGGGCGGGGGAGGCCGGAAACGTCTCGATCCTACGGACAAGGTTCTTTAAAAAAAAAAAACAAAAAAAACACAACAACCCCACATCAGAAAAAACAAACAAAAAACCAAAACCGATTAAACTCTTCCGTACTTCTGGTTTCCACATGTGTGTTGTCTAAAAGTAGCTCTGACGCGTTTTCACTGCTTTTTCTTTGTCAGGGAGGACAGATTTAACGCCTAATACATTTTCTCTCCTCGACGTTACTCTGGGTCTCCTTTAAACCCTCTTTGTTTAAGCATCCCAGTCTTTTTTTTTTTTTTTATTCTCTTGCCGCTGACCACCGGAATGGTTTTTCCTCATCTCACATATAGGAAATGAAAGAAAAGAAGGAAAAACTTGAGGAGAAAACAGTCCATAAAGAAAAGAAGAAGGAGATAGTGGAGGTGAGGCCCTTCTGGGGGATAGATTTAGAGGCGTCGAGGAGGGTTTTATAAGCCTGGCTCACTGCGGGTAATGAATATGAAAGGAATATGGGAGATTAAGAAAGAGGACAGGCCAGGGGAGCTCATAAGGGAGAGGGGCAAATGAAGAGCGAGCTATAGGATGATTGTGGAGAATGAGCTTGAAAGACTTAGCATAGTCAGCGTGGCCCAGCAAGAAGAAAAAAAGAAAGGTCAAAGAAGGGAGACAAGGGTAAGCAGGAGTCAGGAGGAAGGTGGCACAGGAGATGTGGTCCTGTGCCTGCTGAAGTATCCTGAGGTGCATAAGGAGTATGAGTTGAAGAAGGTGGGGGGAGGAACAGTGAGGAAACGCACAGATTGATGAAGGTCAGAAGGGATCTGGAAGCAGATGTGCTACGAGCATAGGCTGTCATTAGCCTGTAAGCAGAGAGATGTTCTGATTGTTGGGATGGGATGGGATGGGATGGCAGCAGCTCGTCGGGATGTAAGGTCATGGAAGTTCAAAGAGGTTCATATTGGTGGGGAGGGATGGGAAGGGTTGGTTTTGGAAAGAAGGCTGGTTGGGAGGAGGGTCTCAGCTGGGATGGTGGGAATGATGGTATAACAGTGAAAAATTTGCTCACTTGATGCGCATCTGAGGCTGGCATCTGAAGTGGCTGGAGCTGTGGAAATTGTTCTTGCACTTTCAGCAAAGAGCACATGGGAATGTCACCCTGATGCCAGTTTCTGCTCTGACTAATTTGTTTCACTCAGGATGAGGAAAATGGAGCTGAAGAGGATGAGGAAGAGAATCCCGATGACGTGGATGAAGAAGAAGGTGGTGATGAGGATGAAGGTAGGAATAATTGGTATAGGGAGGATGGGAGGAATCAGGCTGTGGGAGAATAGAAGATCATGGAGGGAAATTCCTCGTCTGAGCCCTCTGACTGTGAGGTTACATTCCCTTAAAAGCTGCTTCAATTACCTGTGCTTTCCTCTCTTGCTTGTGCTTAGGAGACGAGAATGGGCAAGAGCAGGATGGTCATGCAGAAAAACGATCTGCAGAGGAGGAAGAGGTGAGTGATAGAGTAATGGCAGTGAGAAGGAACCCAGGTTACCTGCAGTGTGCTGATCAAATCTGCGTGGATGCGGTTGCTGAGCATCTCAAATTGGCCGTGGGTCTCCTTGCTGCTTCAGCAGTAGATGGGTAAATGACTCTGACGTGGCAAGGGGATGATAAACCTCTGTAGACTTCTTGCAGGATCCAGGTCCTTCCACTAGCAGTCATGGTGCCGACTGAGAGTCAAGGTGCTTGAGACTGTGCTGGGCGGTGACCCCCTCAAACGCCTGTGACTTCTGGGCTTCAGGCCAGGAGTCAGACTTGTAAGGGCGGATCTCGGGATCCGTCTGACATGATGTGAGCCTGGGCTTATTACACCTCCCGAAAGTGACAGCGTGGATATCCCTCCAAACGGAGCTGTCCACGTCTTAACTATGACCATCCACAGAGCGGTCATATCAGGCACTCCAAGAGGAGTGGACTTAGAGTGGGCCAAACAGAGATTTCCATAGGGAGGAAAGAAAGATTTTTGTGGAGAAATGATGCACCTTGATGTGGTGACTGTTCGATGGTAACTCCTTTTTTTCTTTTTCCCCCCTCTGTCCTATGTAGGATGAAGTGGATCCAAAGAGACAGAAGACAGAAAACGGGTCTTCAGCTTGAGTCCTCCCCTCCCATCTCCTCTGCTCCGTCCATCTCTCCTCCATTCCAGCCTGTGCTTGCACTGTCCATTAGCCTCTGGCTTCACACAATCTCAGATGAGGAAAGATTAGAAATGCTCTCCAACAGGGAAGACAGCAGTTTCCTTGTCACTGGAGATCTAGCCCGTCTGTGACCCTCCCCAGCTGAAATTATTCCAGTCCCCCACATCCTTTCAGCTGTGCCCCATTTACAAATGATCCGCTGCCCTTGAGAACCTTGCTGTTTTCTGGGGCCCGGTAGGTAACCCCACCAGGCCTGTGTGCCAGGCTCTTCCCATGGCAAGCGCCTCTCCTTCCGTTCTCACCTGCCCCCCTCTTTTTTTTTTTTTTTTTTTGTCACTAGTGTGACAGATTCTTGACAGCTTCTGACCTGCTGTCAGATATCCTCCCGGAGTCCAGGAGGCTGCGGGCACAGATCTCATGGTGCATTTCCCAGTCCTAGGCCTCCTCTCATCTGCCTTCCTGTTGAACCCTGAGAGACAAAGAAAAAGAATATGACAAGCAAATAATGGTTCTATTAAACCACACACGGAGACAGAATTTATTTTAAGCTTGCTTTTTTTTTTCCCAAGTTTACATGACAGCAAGCTGGCCCTCGTGAATTTTTCAGAAGATAGGGGTTGTTTTTATATACGAATGTCATCTGAACTGTGTATCGTTTTTTAATTTGGAGACTTTTTTAAAACAAATCAAGAAAGAAACAATTGGGGACCAAACTTTGATTTCCATTTTTTCCCTTCAGATTTTCTTGTGACCATTTTTTGTAAATTAAAGGCAATATAGCCACAGCATTTTCTATGGCACAGACATCACGAGGACAATAGATATAAATATATATATTGTTTTCAACTAGCACTGTAAATAAAAGCGTTTAAAAATATTTCAAATGGCTTGTGTGGAGGGTGGTGTCTGTACGTCTTGGGTTCTCCTCTGATCGGATGGGTAGGAGTTGGTTTGCGGAACGAGAGGGTGGCTTGACCAGCAGCAGGCTGGGAGGGGGACCCGAAGTCACTCAAAAGACCTGAATTAATTATTTGAACAGCCCCTGCATGCCAGAGCCCAGCCTGCACGGGTCCTGCTCCCGCCCTCTCATGCTGCTCCACCTGCCAGGCGGCTGCAGCGAGGGCACGGCGCCAACCTGGGGTAAAGCTCCAAGGCCATGCCGAAGCTCTCGAAACCGCAATCAGGCCTCGGCACCAGAGGACAGAGGTTCAGAAGGGGAACCCACGCTGTGGCTGCTGGACATGGCCAAGTGCTGCCCTAACCCTGCGTGGCCCTAGAGCCTCCTAGGGCCCTGGGCCTCCCAGTCCAGCTTCAGGCAGGACCCTCATGGTATCAGCCACAGCAACAGGGAAGTGTTTTAAGAGGGAAGAGCTTCAGTTCTTTGTCCCACCAGCCGCCTGGGAGAGATCTATCAAGCATTTATCTTTGCAGACCTTTAAAGGTGCTGTTAGCATTTCTTCCTTTTTAAACTTGTACTTTGGCAATCACTCAATGAGCCACTGGGACCTCAACCAAGACCTCCACTGAGCCTGGGAGTGCCACTGAGACTGGGAGCTGTAAATAACAGCAACTTTTGCCTGAGCATCAGTGGCTTTATGCTTGTCCAACTGCAGCAACAGGTCAGATACCGGAAGCGCAAACAGTTGCTTGCCTCCAGAGGGGCAAAGTGTCAACCGTCATTTTCTCCAAATGTCTGCGTTTGGCTGCAGGACTGCCCCCAGGGCACAGAGGGACACGAGCATGGTGCAAGTAGGACAGCTACTGCCAAGCCCTTTTCCACCTGCAAATGCCTCTGGGGGCATGGGCCTGCCCAGTGGGATCTTGCTGCCCTGCAGGCTGTGGGTGCAGCACTCCCCCAGCACCTGTTTGCTGGTGGAGCCGCTGCTGGGTCTGGACCCATCTCAGCCTGGGAGCCACCACAATCCTGGTGCTCCGCCCTGCCCCCTTCCCAGCTCTGTGTCAGGGAGGGGACTTGGGCCCTTATCCTCCAGCAGGGGTGGGCCTGGCTCAAACAGGCCCCTCTCGTCCTGGGACATCCCCATCTCCAGCTGGAGCTGCGTGCCGGGCTCTGCGTTCAGGGGCCATTGCAGCGTAGTCATTGCAGCCCTGCCCTCTCTCCCACCCAGGGTTGGCCTCAGCTGTGTTTGCTGCAGCCCCATCCCACCCCGCAGAGCTGCCTCAGTGGCTGGAGCCACAAGTAGTTAGAGGGTGCATTCCCCCCGTGAACAGCATTTCCAAAGCAGGTAGCCACTGTCCTGGACTGACTTGCAACACCCCTCCCTGCTCCCACCTGCCTTGGGCACTGGGATCCACACGCTGCTTCAACCTGCACGTATCTTTTAGCTGCACTTTTGCAATTTTGTATTCCTACTATGGCTCGGTTTTAAAAAATGATGGATTCTAGTCTCTGTTCAAGATAGTTTTACATTGAAGCAAGTCTTCAGGACTTCCCAAAACTTTCTGCTGACTGGTCACCTTTCACTGGTACTGCAGATAAATTATTCGCGGATGATACAATCTCTGCAGAGACTGATTAGTTTTCATGCTTCTTTCCCACCACTGCAACAGTGCCCAACTATGAGTAGTGAAGAATGTACTTGCCAATGAGGAGTTGCGGAGAGAGAACTTAATCTCTGCTTTCTGCATGGATGCAACACCAGTACCTCTGGCTCTATGCAGCCGGTCATCCAGAAGGAACTGAGGCAGCACCTGGTTGTCAGGCCAGCACTAGTAACATTTCCTCTGAGGGAAACCCTGGAGGCCAGAGGGAAGTGACAAAGGGCTGCAGCCAGGTTCCCCATGTCTCTGTGGACCTCTTGACTCCACAGCTTCTACTAGTTCTTCCATCTTACTCAGTTTTACTGAACACCTTTGTCATCATCTATGGTTAGAAGATACAGCTACAGATACAGAAATAGTTAGAAGAAAGTCTGCTTTGGTATTTTTTCTTCTCAGTGGCCTGCAGGACATCATCACTGACTTGGGGTGGGGGCTACAGATAACGCAATGGGAAATCACACAGTTTCTTCCCTTTCCTTAGATCTGCAGAGACCCACGCTGTATCTGGTGGTATGCAGCTAACAAGGCTGACGGCAAGAAGGTGCACGGATCTCCAGAAAAAGTTGAGGATACAGTGTTCTGCACTTTTCTCAAGCCTGCTTGTGTGCTTGATTTGCATCCAAACTTGGAGATGCTTTTTATCATTCAGTCTAATTCTTCTTTCACAATGAGATCGATGGTGTTGTGCTGGTGTCATAAGGTAAGAACAAAGCCCATCTTCACCAGTGATTCCTCAGAAGTAATGATACCATTCAGGGGCCTTATTCACCCTTCTTGGCTCTGTGCTAATTCTCCACTCATTTCATTTAATTCCTGTGACCGTCAGTTAACCTCATCAAGCTGGGGGCAGAACTCCCTCAACTGTCCCTTCCTTGCTTCTGATGGCACCTGCTCTGAGCAGCTCTGGTCCTGCCAACCGAGCGGCACTGGAGATTTCGTTCTTTCCCCTTCACCTCTGGGGCTGCTTGCTTTCAGAGAGTTGTGGAGGTGGCACAGTCATGCTCTTGCAGGCTCTGCTACGCTTCCCTCTAGACTGACAATTTCTGCTTCTTGATGGCCCTTTTGTGTGGTTTAGAAAAGCAAATGCAGATGCCAGTGCAAAGACCAGGTAGAGCCGCCTACCAGGTCTAAGTGGGCCCCTCTCCTAGCTTGGATGAGTGAGTGACCCCTTGCTCCCCGGCAGGGACCACCCGACGGCTGGACCCACTGGGCGGTGAGCTTTCCGCCTGTGGCGGGGGGGGGGGCGCCAAGCCTGCCGGGACAGCACCGGTGGGATGTGAGCTGCTCCTTGTTGGGTGACCATGTCACCCAATGTAGGTGCAGCCTCCTTAAGAGGACAGCTCTGGCTGCAGTGGTGAGCAGCAGATGGCAAGCATGAGAGGAGGCAGCTGATCTCTGCGTTGGGTGAATAAAACCAGTTAACGCTTCTAGCAGAGCAACCTGACCTAGGTCTGGAGTCAGCTCTGCTGTGACCGAGGGGGTTGGGCTTAGAGTTCTCCAGAGGTCCCTTCCCACCTACATCTTTCTGCAATATGTGAAGACATAGAGGCCTGCCGTGGAAAGTTTGAGCTGAGTCTGAAGATATGTTGAAGTGCTGAGCCCAGAAATGAATGCTCTTTGCATCTTACACCTGTCACCTTCCTCATTTCCCCCTTAGGCAAATGGTCCCCTCCACCCAGCCTCTTTGGTCTTTCACACCATTTTTAAGCCAATAAATGAAACAAGACTGGCGTAATCAAAAGCATTGCACGGGCAGAAACGTGAACCCTCCTTCAGACCTGGAAAAAGTGAGCCCTCCAGCCGCTGCTGGTCTGGGAGAAAACCCCTTCTTGCTTCAGGAAAGTCCATGATCACGCTGCTGTACTAGCTTTAAAAAAATAGTGAACACTAATTACTTCTCCCCCCTCACCCCTTCCTCCAGGATCAGGGGCTTCTTTAGGCCCTCTGGTTAGGAGATGCATTGCTCAGCTCCTTCCCATATGCCATATGGGATACTGAGACAACTTGCCTTCCCAGATCCTCAAGAAGCCTGTGTACTTTTCCCTCCCACCTCTCTGCCTTATTTCAAGAGCGGAGTCAAAGACAGACATGCTCATGGCTGATCCTGTCTGTGTGTTTTCTCAGGGAAAAAGTCTGTGTTTACACGTGTGGGCTCAGACTGGGGACATATTGCAGATGGACAGGACTGCAGCGCTACTTATCAGTGGATGAGTTTGGGGTTTGCTTCCCGGTGAGCTCTTAGGTTTTTAGCAAAACATGGAGAGTCACAGGGGTGAGGAGAGACCTAAGGCGTTAGTATTCAAGAGTCTCAGCTGCACAAGATGGCTTATGGACCTAGCATGGTGCCATCAGGTACAGCTTCGCTCCTGTGGGAGGCATTTTCTATCAGACACAGAAGAGGATGCTTTCCCACCTCAGGCTGTTCAGGAAGCTTGGGTCCCAGCTGGAAGTATCTCTGCACAGCAGTAGCTCCTTAGCTGAGTCTCAGAAAATGGGGATATTAGAGAAGACAAGCTTCACCTTGTCAGGTGTACCTGTGCAGGCAGGCTATGGCAGATGACTGGGTGACTTGCTGCAAATGACCCATTAAAGAGGATAGAAGACCATGCGACCCATGTATGTGCTCTGGGTGCTATCTCGCTGATGTCATCAGGGGGCTGCAGGAGCCGCACATTCTACAGATCTCCAGCAATTTTTATCATTACATTTATTGTTCCCATTCTCTACTGGGTGTCTTAAACACTTCGTCTCAAAAAGTCCAGCTGGATGTTTCCAATGTCCTAGTGAAAAAAAGGCTGTAAAGTAGCAAAAATTTCCAAATTAAATGGCCTCTCTGGCAGCTCAGGTAGACATGCCTTAGACTTTTCCAGGTCTTACAGCAATTCACCTATCATTGGGATGCATTTATTAGGCTGCATAATTTGCAATGAAAATTTTCAAAGACCCTTACCCAAAGCATCCTTCAGCAGCTTTTCTGTTATTGCACATCCAAATGACTTCAGAAAAAGGTCTTTGCTGGATGGCACTCCACAGCATGAACCCAGGTAGCGCTCTGTTAGGTTCATCCGTAAGCACACCAGAAATCCCATCTGAAAACTTACAGCTAGTTGCCGTTTTCTTATGTGAAGGACAGTTTCTTAAACGGTACTTCTAAATTTTTTCCTGTTTCAGATCCAGTCCTGAAAACAGCTGAGGCTGTCATATATGGCTGCAACAGACCTCATGAGCTTCCAGAATAGCAGCATGGTAGATATGGACTCAGATTTGAGCTGGGAATTTGCCAGTTCTCCACAAGGTAGATTTCACAGAAGATCCAGTAGAGGAGTTTGGGAAAGCCAACCTGTAACTCAAATGAGTCTTGAGGTTTTGCTCATAACTAAAGAAAATACGGGGTCTGTGAATCCCTTTTCACAGCTGTAGAAATAAGCATTCTTGTAGAGCACTACTAACAGTGTGCCATGTTGACTGTAGTTTCTTGCTAGGAGAGGATCCTGTTCCACCTCAGTTTCTCTACATTTTAAAGGGTTTCCAGATCAAATACTGACTTAAGGTCTCCTATCTGTGGCAGGATTCCTATAGCTGTTCTAGGTATTCCCCAGTGCTGCTTTTGCTTTTACTTCCAAGGGTGAAAAGCCTAGAGATAGCTGATGGGATCCCAGACTGCAGACAAGAAGGAAGACTGCTATCATGGAATTGGGATACAGTGGTGACATCTGTGGTGTCCCAATTGCTATACAGTAGAACATCTCAATGCTGTATGTGCTCTCATTGCTGAAGACTCCAAGGGGACCTCCGGCAGGACTCAGTCCTTCTGCGTAATTTGGGACACAAAGGCTAAGCCCCAATCTCTTCTTTCAAGACCTCTGCTGCTCCTGAAAAAGAGCACCACTCTGGGAGAATAGGTAGCACACCCAATTGTAGCTCCAACTGATGCCTCTTTCAGCTTGGAGGGTGCATCTTATATTGCTTTTCTTGATCCTCTCAAATGAATAACTGAGAAAGCTCTGGAGTCCTGTAAGTGTAGGTCTACAGCTTTCCTTCCTCAAGGGCCCCCTGGTGGCACCAAACCTGACATGTCTGGAAGTACTTAATAGAAAGATTGTGAGCAGTCGTCATCTGAGTTTCTCTGTACCCAAAATGCCTGGCACAGAGCATGCTGTGATCTGTCTCTTGGAGTGGAAGAACCAGGAATGGCTCTAATCACACTGCCCATCTCAGACCTGGAGAAACAACAAGTACCCGTGTGGTCAATCAGCATCAGATTTGTCTTGGCTGGGTGTGTCCACAGGGTGATTTGAACACACACGGGTTGCTCTCTGGCTTCCAGGAGAAACGGTCCTTTGCCTCGAGAGTCCAAGGCAGGTCTAGGGGACCTAGAAGGAGATTCCTCCTCCCTTGAATCCACTCCTATTAAATGGGGCACTGTATTACTTTCCAGATTCTGCTCCAAGATTCTTCTCTCCTGGCCCAATACAGCTCTTACTATGCTTTTTGTCTGGCTCAAGAACAATTCCAGGTCAGGAATGGGATATTTCATCCGGTGTGTCCTTCCTCAAAAAACAGCATTTCTGAGGTTGTACCTTACCATCAAGTGCATCAGGCAGAGTGTAACCATACCCTCCTCTCACCTGTTTTTCTCATATGCTGTCAGAGGAAGGTTACCTGGAAGGTAAGGCTGAACAGAACAGCCCCTGTGAGCCTCTTGCACAACCTCAGGAGCCTTAAAGGACTTGTGGGGAGGCTCTAGCAATCCCAGGACTGACGACTCTTCTTCTGTGGCCAGGGTTGACTCCACCCATGCAGGTCCCAAAGCCCCAGCAATATACATTCACGCCACTGACAGTCTTCTCAGCCTTAGCTGATTTTTGACCCTTTCCCAGTAGCATTCTCTTCCTTATTGGATCCCCTAAGTAGAGACTCAGAGTTTACCTGTCCCCCCTTAGGAAGTTAGGGGCCTGTTTTCCTCATTGTCTGCAACTCCAATTGTAGACCTGAGATCTCTGCAACTTTTGGAGGAACCTGTTCTAGGGTTGTCAGTTGCAGAATTTTATTGGAGAAACAAACTGGGTTTAGCTGGCAGGTCCACAGGTCCACAGGCAACCACAGCAACTGCCCCAAGTATCTTAAACTCTGTCGGTCCTGCACTGTCAGCTGGGTTTGGGACACTGCTTAGATAGTCCACTTTTCCCAGAGCCATTTACAGACATCAGCCAGACATCCAGAGTGTAATTCTACATGACAGCAATGGGATTTAAAATGTTTTCCACACTTTCCACTGCTGGGCACAGTTTCTCATCCACTCAGTTGTGCTAGGGCAGCTGCCTGTGGGAACCTGCCATGGAAGTAATTTGAATTATTCCCTATTCTAATTACACACTCACCTTTTCTTCTCCTTTTAAACCTAATGTTTACATTTACATTACAGCACCACGAAGGGCCATATTATCACAAACTGCATGGGGAGGTGGGGAGTACGTAGCCAGGGGCAGTCATTCCCAGTGGCATTGAAATAGGAAGGCAAACTTGGAAGAGAGTCTCTTGGGTCTGTTTCCTCCTGAGAGCAGCTGTAAGGTGGAATCCCACCCTCAGGCACCTGGGAAGGTTTCCAGGTCATCTTCCAACCCTTCAATGAGCATGCCACTTCACTTCGAGGAATTCTATGATTTTTACATGCACCCCAAACATTTGTTTTTCACAGACCAGGGCAGGAAATGCTGTTAATCTTGGGGTTTTGTTTTGGTGGTTTTTTTTCTTTTGAACAACTACTCTTGGGCCAGTATTTTGACTGTAGCCTCCTTTTCCTTTATTAAGGTTTCTGAACTTTACCTTGGCTCATGACTGGACCATGTCTGTATTTCCCCCTCTGCACAAGCTGATCGGGTCTTACAGTTCAGAGGGGGCACACAGAGCCCTCGAGGTTACCAGTCTTTCAGAGTGACTTTCATTTTGACTTAATAAGAAACACACAGAACAAAATGATAGTAATAAAAAAAAAAACCACGATGAAAAAAAGAGAAACCCCTATATCTCCTTCAAGTCTGGAACAAGTGAGCCCTCTGACCACCTGTGGCTAGGAAAAAAACAGCAGGTCCCTGCTAAACTCAGGGGAAAGTCCCCACACCCACATGCTGCCACCACCTCAGTTCATTTGAATCCAGGAACCTTTTCCTTCCTTTTCCCAGCCAGTTATGTGCCTCAGCTCAGCAGTCACACTCCTCTGTTGTTTCCCAGCCCTGGACAGGAGTTCTCCTGCAGAGCCTGACCAGCTGGCTTTTTTTTGTGAGTCTTAAAAAAGGCCCACATGCACTCTTAGGGAAGCCCCCCAGGCAGGGCTGTGAGTGAGGAAAAAGCCTGAGGAAGTATGGATAGACAGTGCTTTATTCTCATGATGGCAATCAGCTGGCTTAGCCTCCTTGTTCCTGCAGAGATCCCCATGTCCTAGGGCAGAGCAAGAGGATGCCATCGACCATTTTTCACATCAACAGTCTGCAGGTGGTGAAGAGGCCACCACAAGAGTTCTTCCTGTGAAAAAGCCTTGCTGTGAAAAACATGTACCTCGTTTCCAGACAGATTTTGGGTTTAATTTTGAGCCACTGGACATCCTTGTGCTCCTCTGCTGGAGTAGAGAACCTGCCTCTATTTCACATCTTCTCCTCGTGGGGGGGAAATATCAAAGATAGATTGTGAATGCAAGAGCATAAAAATGGTTGTACCAATGGTCTCTCTAGGCTAGTGCTCTGCTATGGCTGGCGGAAGATCCCTAAGGAAAGGCACTGAGAGACAGAGAATCATAGAGAAGCTTCCTGTAAACAAGAGCTAAGGATGCTCTGAGCTGGCAGACATACCCAGGCCCATCGTATTCAAAAGCCAGTGAGGAACTGATCCTCCACAAATTACCTAATCCCTGTTTGAACTCATTTGTACTCCTGGTCTCCAGAACATCCTCTAACAATAATTCTACCATCTTTGTGACATGCAAAATTAATTTCCTTTTGTTTGCAGTAAAATCGCTGCGTGAGCTTACCGCTGCTTCCCTTGGATTAGGTAAATTAGATCAAACACCTCAAGTTCTTTACATTCGAAAGCAAGATCTCCAGATCCCAAGTCAGGTTTTTTTGTACCACTCTTCTAAATCCTTTTCCGTTTTTCCACATCCTTTTCCAAATCATGGACGTGTTCCAGTAACTTGTGCTGTAAACAGAGGTAACACAATCTGTTTGCTCTTTGAGATACGATTTTTTACATCATGCTACCATGTATCTCCCTCCCTGGAGTCTTGCCTTCCCAGGATACTGTATTCTGTTCTGTAAGTGCGATCCACATACTTTGTTCCTCGACATATAACCTTATGCTTTAATTCTGAGTGTGATTTTACCAGGGGTCTTAGGATGCAGTGGCTTCCCATTAACCTTGCCAAATATGAAGTGTGCACCATGCCAGGAGAGACAGTCACACCTGCAGAGCTGTGAAGGCCTCCTAACCACATTTTGGCAGTGTAAGACAGCCATGGACATCAGAAAGCCCTTGGATGTTGAACAAATCATGCGGCAGCCCAGCACTGGAAGCTCACAGAGTCTGAATTTCTAGGACACTTTCATCTCATCAGCAAAGGGTCTGAGGTATTTACACAGGACACAAAGCATTAGCTGCTTTATCTTCTACTCTCATGCACACCGGAGAGGGTCCTTTGGTCTTTTGTGGCTTTCTGAGAAAAACCTGGCAGAGAAGCCTGTTACAGTGGAGAGAATGCTGCTCAGCATGGCCCGTTCACCTCCTGGAGAACAGGACCCAACATCTGCAAACAGAAATTTCTTAGAAGTAGGACAAATTACAAAAGGCACCAAACAAAAGAAAATTAAGCTTAAACCCATGTTTTCCCCATGTGGCCTTAATTGCACCCCAGCAATCAACTCCTGGCAGAACTTCCTAATATTTAGTTTGTTGGACCTTTGTCTTGAGAATCCAGATCTCTCCCAGCCCCATCATGACACGGGAGGTCCCACCCCTTCTTGGGAATTTTAAAGCCTCTTTACATGTATAATATCTCTTCAGTCCAAAGCCTCCTTCGAGGGTAAATAAGAGTCAGCCCTTACACCAACAAAGCCTGTTGTACATGCCATAATGATAGCCGGTCATCTTCCAGCGTGGTGAGAACGGGCGTACCTCCAGAGCCAGCAGGGTCTCTTTGCAGTGCCGAAGGCTAGCTGAATGCTGGGCTTCATCAGCAAGAACATGGCACGCAGTGATTAATCCCATCTTCATGGCACATGAAAAGCCACATCTGCAACACTGTGAGATGCTGACAACATTGACACATTGGAGCAAGCCCAGCAAAGGGCCCTAAAATGTCTGTGGGGTGGAGGACATGACACATGACAAGGGGCGTTTGTTCAGCCTGAAGAAGAGGGGGGAGCTGACTGCTGCCTGCTACTATCCAAAGGGGGTTAGAGAGGTGATACAGTCAGACTCCTCTCACAGGGGCACAGAGAAAGGGCATGAGAAAAGGAGAACAGTTTGCAGCACCACAGTCTGAATTTCAGTCCGTCACACAATCCAGCATAAATGCATAGTGTTGCAGAAAGGGCCAATCCCATCTTCCCTTTCATCCTGTTTTCTCTTTTTTGTCAACAGTGATGACCATCAGAGAATTGATCCAGCTGAAAACTAAACTATAAAGAAATAAATCCATTTTGATTTACAATGAGCCCTTTCAGTGTAAAAATACACCAATTCCCTCCCTGGCAATTTTTGTTCAAAGCAAAGTGGCTTGGGATTACAAAATCTGAGACTTTATTCTCTTCAGGAGTATTCTGGAGCGCTGCTGTCACCTTCTTTGCTGTGCCATCGTCCACATGAACCTTCCCAGAATTTTCATTCTTCTGCAGATGATTTCTCATAGCATCACACGCTCCTTTAGTCACCCTCTACTTTTTTGATATCTAGCTTTCCCACTAAGAAGGAAATAACATATTCTTTATTAATAAGTATTTGCCTGTAGCCTCCAGAGCTATGGGCTCATGTTCTCTTGCCGTGACACACTATGAAAACACAGCACATGGACCAGACCTACTTTTTCACAGCTCCTCAGGACACAAACGATCAAGCCTAGAGCCAGACCCCTATGTGCCCTGTCAATGCTCACCCCCCAGCATGTGAAACACGTCCAAGGTGCCTCTTCTCTGTCAGAGAGACCCATGCTGCTGCCAGGATTAAGACATAGAGAGGATTCAAGTCCCATAAGCAGAAGGCATGTCCTTCTGTGGCAGTTTTACTTTGAGGGGATACTTGTTGTATTGTCAGCTGAGAGTAACAGCAGCAATGGGGATCTGAGCCTGTCAGTTTGTGTCTCTCTTGGCACCCAGGAGACCATCGATATTCCCCCAGGTCAGCTGCTGGAAGGTCTCACACCAGCAGACACAACCCACATCTGTTCTGGAGATCCTTCAGGCCAAAACAGTTCCCAGGGAAGGCGGTTATACAGTCTCCCTGCAAAACTAGCAACAGACTGGCAAACCGAAGAAGCCACTCCAAATAAAGTCACAGGGCCACAATCTCATTGCAATTACAGACATGGTGGGATGGCTCTCATGACTGGAATGCTGTCATGGATGGCTACGTACTTTTTAGGAATGACAGGCCAGCAGGGCAAGTTGGTGGAGCTGCTCTTTATGTGAGAGAGCAACTGGAACGTATCCAGATCTGCGTAGGGGTGGATGAAGAATAAGTTGAGAACTTACGGGTAAGTATTAAGGGGCAGGTTAATATGGGTGACACTGTCATGGGTATTTACTACAGGCCACTGGATTAGGAAGAGGAAGTTGATGAGGCTTCTACAGACAGCCTTCTCAGTCACAGGCCCTGGTTCTCATGGGGGACTTCAACCACCCTGATATCTGCTGGAAAGACAACACAGATAGGCACAGGCAGTCCAGGAGGTTCCTGCAGAGCATTGATGATAACTTTTTGACACAGGTGGTAGAGGAGCCAACAAGGAAAGGTATGCTGCTGGCCCTTGTACTGACAAACAAAGAAGGACTGGTTGGGGATGTGAAGATTGGGGGCAGCCTTGGCTGCAGTGACCATGAGATGGTGGAGTTCAGGATCCTGCATTGAGGAAGCAGGGCAATAAGTAGGATTACAACCCTGGACTTCAAGAGACTAATTCCTTGGGGAACTAGAAGGTGGGGGCCAACTGGTTAAATTAATCACTGCCAAGCTCAAGATCAATGCATCCCTATGAGTAAGAAATCAAGCAAAGAGGGCAGGAGACCTGCATGGATGAGCAAGGAGCTTCTGGCAAAACTCAGATGGAAGAAGGAAGTTTACGGAATGTGGAAAAAGGGACAGGCCACTTGGAAGAAATATGGGAACGTTGTCAGTGTATGCAGGGATGCGGTGAGGGAGGCTAAGGTCCACTTGGAATTACACCTGGCAAGGGATGTCAAGGACAACAAGAAGGGCTTCTTCAAGTACATCAGTAACAAAAGGAAGACTAGGGGAAATGTGGGCCCACTGCTGAATGAGGTGGATGCCCTGGTGACAGAGGATACAGAAAAGGCAGAGTTACTGAATGCCTCCTTTGCTTCAGTCTTTATGGCTAAGGCCAGCCCTCAGTAATATCAGAGGTAGGAGAGAAAGTCTGGAGAAATGAAGACATTCCC
The DNA here is from genome assembly GCA_034008185.1 of Gorsachius magnificus. Classification (NCBI taxonomy): domain Eukaryota; kingdom Metazoa; phylum Chordata; class Aves; order Pelecaniformes; family Ardeidae; genus Gorsachius; species Gorsachius magnificus. The sequence continues at coordinate 132,273,324 of CM067081.1, forward strand.
TTGGTTGAGGAGGATCAGGTTAGAGACCATTTAGGCAAACTGGACACCCACAAATGCATGGGCCCCAATGGGATGCACCCACGAGTGCTGAAGGAGCTGGCAGATGTTATTGCTAAGCCACTCTTCATCATCTTTGAAAGGTCATGGAGAACAGGAGAGGTACCTGAGGACTGAAGGAAAGCCAATGTCACTCCAGTCTTCAAAAAGGGCAAGAAGGTGGACCCAGAAAACTACAGGCCAGTCAGCCTCACCTCCATCCCTGGAAAGTGATGGAATAGATCATTCTGGATGTCATCTCTAAGCATGTGGAGGAAAAGAAGGTTATCAGGAGTAGTCAACATGGATTCACCAAGGGGAAAACATGCTTGATGAATCTGATAGCCTTCTATGATGGCATGACTGGATGGGTAGATGAGTGAAGAGCAGTGGATGTTGTCTACCTTGACTTCAGCAAGGCTTTTGACACTGTCTTCCATAACATCCTCATAGGGAAGCTCAGGAAGTGTGGGTTAGATGAGATGACAGTGAGGTGGATTGGGAATTGGCTGAATGGCAGAGCTGAGAGGGTTGTGATCAGTGGCACAGAGTCTAGTTGGAGGCCTGTAGCTAGCGGTGTTCCCCAGAGGTCAGTACTGGCTTCAGCCTTGTTCAATGTATTCATCAATGACCTGGATGAAGGGACAGAGTGTACCCTCAGCAAGTCTGCTGGTGACACAAGACTGAGAGGAGTGGCTGACACACCAGAAGGCTGTGCTGCCATTTAGCGAGACCTGGACAGGCTAGAGAGTGGGCAGAGAGGAACCTCATGAAGTTCAACAAGGCAAGTGTAGGGTCATGCACCTAGGGAGGAACAACCCCCTGAACCAGTACAGGTTAGGGGTTGACCTGCTGGAAAGCAGCTCTGCAGAGAAGGACCTGGGAGTCCTGGTGAACAACAAGTTAACCATGAGACAGCAATGTGCCTTTGCAGCCAAGAAGGCCAATGGTATCCTGGGGTGCATTAGGAAGAGTGTGGCCAGCAGGTCAAGTAAGGTTATCCTCCCCCTCTACTCTGCCCTAGTTAGGCCACATCTGGAGTACTGTGCTCCCCAGTTCAAGAAAGACACGTAACTACTGGAGAGAGTCCAGCAGAGGGCTACAAAGATGACGAGGGGACTGGAGCATCTATCTTACAGGAAAAGGCTGAGAGACCTGGGAATGTTTAGCCTGGAGACTGAGAGGGGATCTTATCAACGCTTGCAAATACCTTAAGGGCGGGTATCAGCATGATGGGGCCAGTGACAGGATAAGGAGCAATCGGTACAAATTGAAACAGAGGAAGTTCCATTTATAATATGAGAAAAAACTTTATTTTGAGGGTGACAGAGCACTGGAACAGGCTGCCCAGAGAGGTTGTAGAGCCGCCTTCTCTGGAGATATTCAAAACCCACCTGGATGCGATCCTGCACAACCTGCTCTAGGTGAACATGCTTTAGCAGGAGGGTTGGACTAGATGATCTCCAGAGGTCACTTCCAACCATTGCCATTCATGATTCTGTGATCCTGTGAATGGGCTTGTGTGTAACCTGTTGGGGGGATCTGGGCACCCTGGTGTCCCTACATGTGACACCATCCTCCACATCATAGAATCATAGAATGTTTTGGGTTGGAAGGGACCCCTAGAGGTCATCTAGTCCAACCCCCCTGCAGTGAGCAGGGACACCGCTAACTAGATCAGGTTGCTCAGAGCCCCGTCCAACCTGGCCTTGAATCCTTCCAGGGATGGGGCCTCCACTACCTCTCTGGGCAACCTGTTCCAGTGTTTCACCACCCTCATTGTAAAGAATTTCTTCCTTATATCTAGTCTAAACCTACCCTGGTTTAGTTTAAAACCATTACCCCTTGTCTTGTCACAGCTGACCCTACTAAAAAGATTCTCCCCATCTTTCCTATAGGCCCCCTTTAGGTACTGAAAGGCCGCAATCAGGTCTCCCTGCAGCCTCCTCTTCTCCAGGCTGAACAACCCCAACTCTCTCAGCCTGTCCTCAGAGGAGAGGTGCTCCAGCCCTCTGATCATTTTAGTAGCCCTCCTCTGGACCTGCTCCAACAGTTCCATGTCCTTCTTGTGCTGAGGGCTCCAGAGCTGGACGCAGTACTCTAGGTGAGGTCTCACCAGAGCAGAGTAGAGGGGCAGAATCACCTCCCTCGACCTCCTGACCACGCTTCTCCTGATGCAGCCCAGAGTACGGTTGGCCTTCTGGGCTGCCAGTGCACATTGCTGGCTCATGTCCAGCTTTTCATCCACCAGCACCCCCAAGTCCCTCTCGGCAGGGCTGCTCTCGATCCTTTCTTCCCCCAGCCTGTACTGATACTGGGGGTTACCCCGACCCACGTGCATGACCTTGCACTTGGCCTTGTTGAACCTCATGAGGTTCACACAGGCCCACCTCTCCAGCCTGTCCAGGTCTCTCTGGATGACATCCCATCCTTCTGGTGTGTCAACCCACCACTCAGCTTGGTGTCGTCCGCAAACTTGCTGAGGGTGCACTCGATCTCGCTGTCTAAGTCATTGATGAAAATGTTAAACAGCACCGGTCCCAGTACGGACCCCTGAGGGACACCACTTGTCACCGGTCTCCATCCGGACATCGAGCCATTGACCACTACCCTCTGGATGCGACCATCCAGCCAGTTCCTAATCCACCGAACAGTCCACCCATCAAATCCATATCTCCCCAATTTAGAGAGAAGGATGTTGTGGGGGACCGTGTCAAAGGCTTTGCAGAAGTCCAGATAGATGATGTCCATTGTTTTCCCTTGTCCACTGATGTTGTCACACCATCATAGAAAGTCACTAGGTTCATCAGGCAGGACTTGCCCTTGGTGAAGCCATGCTGGCTATCTTGAATTATCTCCCTGTCCTCCATGTGCCTTAGCATAGCTTCTAGGAGGATCTGTTCCATGATCTTCCCAGGCACAGAGGTGAGGCTGACAGGTCGGTAGTTCCCAGGGTCTTCCTTTCTACCCTTTTTGAAAATGGGCACAATGTTTCCCTTCTTCCAGTCACCAGGGACTTCACCTGACTGCTATGACTTTTCAAATATCATGGAGAGTGGCTTGGCGACTACATCGGCCAATTCCCTCAGGACTCTGGGATGCATCTCATCAGGTCCCATGGACTTATGTGCATTCAGGTTCCTCAGGTGGTCACAAACCTGATCTTCTCCTACAGTGGGAGGGGTTTTGCCCTCCTGGTCCCCCTCATGCCATCCATCAACTCAGGTGGGGTGAGGAGAGAGGTTGCCAGTGAAGACTGAGGCAAAAAAGGTGTTGAGTACCCCAGCCTTCTCCTCATCTGCTGTTACCAGCTTGCCAGTCTCGCTCATCAGCAGGGGTACGCTTTCTTTAACCATCCTTTTCCAGCTGATATACCTGTAGAAACCCTTCTTATTATTCTTTGCATCCCTAGCAAAGTTTAGCTCCAGCCACGCCTTGGCCTTCCTGACCCCATTCCTACACAATCAGACCACGTCCCTATACTCTTCCCAGGATGCCTGTCCCTGCTTCCACTGCCTGTGCAGTTCCCTCTTCCTCCTTAGTTTGACAAGCATCTCTTGTCTCAACCACGCCAGTCTCTTCCCTTCTTTGCCTGATTTCTTACACCTAGGGATCGAGAGCTCTTGCGCTCTGTGGATCACTTCCTTAAAGATCTGCCAGCTCTGTTCTGTTCCCCTGTCCCTGAGGACCATTTCCCAGGGAGTCCTTCTGACTATATCCTTGAGGAGCTGGAATTTTGCTTTTCTAAAATTCAGAGTCCTGACTGTACTCTTTGTTCTTCCCATTTCCCTCAGGAGCGTGAGCTCTACCAGTCCTGACACCACTCCTACCACCAGTCTTGGTGCTGATGGCTCTTTCAGAGGTCTTGTTTGCTGGACATTTCTGCCAGTGCTCACCTGCTTTCTGAGTTACTCCTGATGTCCAGCGCTAGTCGGTCATCCAGCCCTGCTGTTGGCACTGGAGCTTCCAGCCCTCTGGGGCCCAGGGATCCTGCAGATGGTCAGACCATTTCTCTCCAGCTACCCCTGGGAGAACAGACCACGTTTTGGGAGTCCCACTCTCAGACCAAGGTTCAGCTCCTATCAGAGCACTCCTCAGCTCCTTTCAGCCCATACTTGAGTCAAGGGAATTTTTTTGGACAGTTCTGCTACTGCCCCAGTCACTCAGAGACACATGGCACATTGGGTGAGTGCCTGATTCCTTCACCTCAGTGTCAGATCACCATAACTGAGAGCTTTCTCCTCACAGCCGGCTGCTTCTCCCATCCCTTGCATGCGCTGGGCTCTTGGGTACCTCTTAGCTCTTGAGAAAACTCACTGCAGCCCTGGGACGTCTGGGAGGCTACCACATATTTTTTCCATTGGATTAAAAGCATGGCATGAATGCTGCAATGAGAAGTGAGTCAAAATGTAACCTAGCTTGCTGCATGGATTTTTGTAGTTGATCCATCTCACCCTCTGTGTTGCAAAACACAGAGGCTGTCACATCGAGGACATCCTGTGGCATCAAAGGGATCGCTTAACTAGATATCGGCCAGGGTACTGATATCCATCACCACCTCCACAGGTGTGTCCAAAGAGGATCCTGCAGCATCCCATCTCTTCCCTAGGAAGGATCTGGAGGTCTTTTGAAAGGGAACAGTTACACACTTCTCTACAGCTTATACTGGCCAGATACAAGATGCTAGCTGCCAAATATGCCCATGAATGCTGCAGATTCTCTTCAGTGATGAAGTCACTGGTTTTTTAGCAGAAATGTAGCCCACGGCTTCAAGTCAATACCCCCCCAGCATTGTTCCTGACTTTCTAATTCAGGATTCTCTGGGATATTCAGCTGTCTGCTGAGGACTGTGATACAGATGTCACTCACCTTAACCACTGTAAAGAAAGAGGCTGCAGATTTGTCCAAAGACTCCATAAAGCTATGCTTTCCTAGAGGGGTTTAGGATTCTGGGAAGCAGGCCGCCGCTAGACTCTCCTTAGCTCCACATCAGAGACCTGTGATGACCCAGGCACTGGCCATTCAGCAAATCCTCTAAAAAGGACCATTTCAAAAGTAAAGAGCCTCCCAACTAATGTCAGGCATCCAGCCACTCTTCCTCCTCGTAGCAGTTCTGCAGAGGCACAGTTTGGTTTTGCCCAGAACTACTGGGAGATGTGAATGTTCTCTTTTCTAATCCTCTTCTACTCAGCCCTTTTGGGGATCTGTCACCTCAGATAAAAGGGTCCCTCCTCCAAGACCACTCTGATGCACGGGGCACCCTGGCCCTGGGAAAATAACATGCTGCTTTCAGGCATCGCAAAGGGTCAGAAGCCTGGAGCAACCACTTCCTCCTGTGAGAAAGGAAGCAGGTTTGGTACCCACCCCACACTTAGAAAAGCTGAGCAATTTCATATGGATCTCAGGTCGGTGCTCTGGTAGAAATCATCACAGCCCTTTGCAGGGGAAGAGTGGTTTGCATCCCTCTACCTCAGGGGTGCCTATTTCAACACATTTCCACATTGCACATCACACACAAAGCTATGGGCACCGTCCCTTCCTGGTTCAGGATTCTGCTGCTTGGCCCCTCTGCAGCCACAAGGTGTTGACTCGGGAACCACTGCATCTGGCCTGACCACCCAGAGAAGGGCAGCTCCGTTACTCCCCCCCACTGGAGCTGAGCTTCCCACAGAAGTCTTGCAGTTAATCTTAATCTAACCCCTGGAAACCCCATTGCCCGTCCAGGCACCTGTCGAGTAACAACCTGCCTGGCAGCCTTCGCTCACACTACATCCCCTGCTAGACCTTCCCTTCTGTCTCCCCAGGCGTGGCTGCTTTCTGTTTACAGTCCCTGGGCACTAAGTTATTAGTTATCTCTTATTAGTATGTGACTTCTTTTTCCTTGTTATGTTTGCTTTAGCTCTGGGCAAACAGCAATCAGGAGGTTTTACGTGAGGTCCATTTGGTGAGCACTCTATCTCAGGAACACCCAGACCAGCTTATCTCAAGTTGCACTGATAACCCAGTCTTTAAGTCACAGCACAATTTCTCAGGTCAGTTAAAGTCTGCAAAGAAATTATAGAGCACCTTAAAAAGTCAGCACGAAACAGAAGATTATGACTAGCTTCAGTCTTGATGCTGCAAGGACCAGAACTTGAAAGTGGAATCACTCAGAGAAAAACACGGTATCACAGAAATCTGGAAACGCAACGGAAAATTCCTTCAGCAAGACCAACTCAATGATACTGCAGAATAGTGGTTTTTATTCCTATTTTTCTTGGTAAGTGTAGTTTGCACCCATAAAACATGCCAAGAGAGACAAGAAAAGCAATGTGTTAAGGCTGTGTGCAAGGTGACTGCTGTGGGTAAGTCTGGAACCTGGATGAAGCTATTTAATGCCTAACACGGACAAAGGAGTATTTAGTGAGCTGGGCTTCCGTACCCAGTCCTGGGCTACTCCTGTCATAGCCTGCCCCTCATTTCCCATGGCTGTGCCAGGGTCCCCCACATCTCTCTCAGCCTCTCTGCTCATTGAGCTCTGGGGGACCCACACAGGCAGTTCCGAGAAGATGCTCCCGTGCTGATCTTGCTCCAGTCACTGTTATTTCTGCGGCGGGGTCCTGTTCTGGGAGATGACGAAAATGCCATTCAAGGGAGTCAGCATTTAAAATGGGTCGTTAGAGAGAAACGTCACAGGTGTCTTTGCTAAAGATAGCCTGGCGCTGAGTAAAACAGTGCTTCCAAAACCTTCATTTCACAACATGCTCACTCAGCATAATAACCCCTCGGCCTGAAACACACCCCCCAGTGCCAGACAGCTCCCTTCACTTTCCTGGGATCTCTGTCAGTCCCTTGGGTCTGCCCCTCAGGAAGCGGCAGCAGTATGGGAACGCATTTCTCTGCTTTGCTGGTTCTTACAAAAAAGAAGCATTTTATAGGGCACGGATTCAGTTAAGGGTGGTTTGGGGGGTTCAAGGGGAATAGTGTCAGGTCACCGAGGCTAAGAGTGCGGAGAGGGATGGGATGGAGGGGGAGAGCAGCGAGCTCGGTGTCCCCCAGGCAAAGCCAGGGGAGGCGGAATGGACAGCGCTGGGCTGCAGAGCCATACATGTCTCCCCACCATGGTTCCATCTCCTTTCTCTCTCTCGTCTGCACCCACACACTCACACCATTCTCACACTGCTGATTCAGGGGAAAGAGAGGTTGATGCTTTCTGCTTGGACTGGGCACCACAAACTGTTTTTCTTGAACAGGAGGAAAAAACACCTCCCTCCAACCGTCACAAGTTCTCCCCCATCTTCTCTCCTCCCTTCCTTTCTCATGTTATCCCATGGGCTGTGTAGCACGGAGGGCACGAAGGACTGCTGCAAAGCAGTCCCCTGGGGACATCGAGGCACACAGGGTTGCACCAGGTTCCCCTACATCGGTTCCACTCTTCAGGAGACTGAAAGCCATGTGTGATATGCACGAGATGAGAGCTGTCACCACAACAGGGAGATGCTTGAAGCAAGGCGAACCACTTGCTCTCTTTTATCCTCCACCTTCACTACCCAGCTGAGGAAAACTAGATACCGAACAAGGATCCTTCCACAGCAAAGAAGCGGCCGCTCTGAGTCACCTCCCTTCCCTCACCCCCGGGAAAAGCCCCAGCCCAGCCCTTGGGGGATGAGCCGTGGAGGGGCTTGGGTGTCTGACACCCGTCACAAAGGGCTGATTAAGTCCGAAAGAGTCAGAGCCAGTGGGTTGCTGGAAAGTGTGAGCCACAACAATGGGGGTTCTCTGAGACAAAAGGGGCCCCAGGATGAGGCACACAGATGAAAATGCATTGCCCTATGCAAAGCTTAGCAGCTACATAGGAGCTAGGACAAGCCCCCTCAGCGCATGAGCTTGGGTGGGTTTTTCCCAAAGCGCTGCAGGAAGAGGAGGGTCCCCTTCCTCACACCCCTCGCAGTGCCACAGCACACAGCCCCTCCTCTCAGTGCTGGTTGCTCCTCCTGGATGCTCCTCCTCTCTGTATCCTCAGACCCCCCTCAGCTTTATCCCAGATTGCCCCTAGGCTCTGGATTGATAGGTCACATGTTGCCCTGGCTGGACCTCACCATAGACCCTTTCCTCATTCTTCCTGTGAACTGGCCAATGAGAAAAAGCAAAAAAATCAGCACATTTGAAGGATTAAAGAAGGAAAAAAAAAAAAATAAACAAAGACACAATGACAACAACAACAAAAAAAACAGCAGAGAAAAGAACAACCTGTTATCAAAAGCCCTGAAACAATTAGAGAAAAGCTGTAAGAGGTGGAAAGATCAAACCAAAAAAGGTAAGAGATGAAAGCAAAACATGAAAGGCACTTGCTGGGAAGTGTCTTCTACGCTTTTTCCACTGTCTATGTAGAAGCGAAACTTGTAAGAAAAACAACAGCGACCCAAAGAATTTCCACTAAAAGATGCTTAGCTCAGTGCCTCTGGTCCCTCCCTCCTCTCTCACTGGCTTCAGCTCTGCCTTCACGTGCCCCAGACTTAAACTGGTTTCTTGGTCGTGACGCATCTTCTTAGTGATATGAGGAAATTAGCTGCCCACCTGCAATATAAGGGCATCCAGGGAAATACTTTGATCAGACAGAGGGAGACAGCGCCAGAGCAAGCACGTCCAGCTGGCTCCCCCGTGGCTCAAACACCCACTCCAGCATCTTCTTTGCCCATGCCTCATTTTTGCTGATCTCCTGAAGCTTTGGACCCAATCAAGCACAGACCCAAGTGAGAAGACACAGCCCCTTGCCTCTCCTGGATGTCACCATGAGGCTGGCGTCCCTGGTGCTGTACCTCACCTTCACTCTGCTGGCTTTCAACGGTAAGAAAGAGGTGCTGAAAGTAATCAGGGAGGGCAGAGTAGCTCGGTAAATTGAGTCTGGGTGTTACTCAGTCCCTGACAGGTCTGGAAGGGAGAATTCGTGCCCTTCAAACCCCACTGAAGATGGCCAGATATTGCCCTCTGCTCCACGAGTCCCACCCTTTGCTCAACCCTCCCTCTCATTACAGCTGGCCACGTTCTGCTGGGAGTAGCAGAGGGGGGAAGCAGGGAGCAGAAGGTGTGGGCCAGTGCGGGGAGCTCAGCTGTGCTGCCTTGTCACCTGCACCTCAGAAAGACGTCAAAGAGCTGGAAGCAGCTGCCCGACAAGACGTCCGTGCTGTGGAAGCGACATGTGGGAAGGTACGCCAGGGCCAGGAGGGATCTGTGTCCTTGAGGGGGGACAGGGGAGGGCGGGAGACACTTTGGGCCCCCTTTCTCTGTCCCCACGTTCCCTCCTTCCTGCCCCCCACCCTTGATCTCACCTTTGCCTCCGGCACGAGCCGCTCACTTGTCCCGCTCTCAGCCCCCACCAGGAGCCACACATGGTGCTGGAGGTGGGGTACTCCGGCCTCCGGAAGACGGCGCTGCCCATGCGGCCCCGGGTGTCCGTTCAGGACTCTGCCTTACGCAATGGCAACTTCTCCCTGCGCATCGACCCGGTCCGGAGCGAGGACGCCGGGCTGTATGAGGCCCAGGTGGCATACAACACGGGGGTCCACAGCTGCCAGGTGGAGCTGGGGGTGATCACAGGTAGGAGATGATGGACTGTTGATTTTCGGTCCAGGGAGGTTGTAAGGGTGGGGCGGGGTGGGGATGCTGTGTTTGCCGGGGCAAACTAGAGTACAGGCAGCAGTTCCCCAAAAGCACGCAGCTTCCTGCTGTCTGCTCTCAGTTCTGGAGAGAGGGACACAGATGGGGCGGGGGGGGGGGGGGGGGGGGGGAGCACAAAGGGATGATTTGGTAGTACCCCCATGACCTAACTTCTCCTGCCTCCCCTCCTTTCTTTTTCTCGCAGTAACACTCAGTCCACCCAGTCCTGTGGTAGAAAATGAGCCGCTCTTGCTGAGCTGCAACTCTAGCCACCGGGCCAGCCTTGTGGAGACATGCTGGTTCCACAACAGGCACCTGGTCCCCACCTCCAGGACCTTCTGCTCCTTGCATGGGGCTGTCTCCATCCTCCGGCCAGCTGTCAGTGATGCAGGCTCCTGGCGCTGCCAGCTCAGATACTCCGATAATGAGATCATTTCTGCCACGTACAACCTGCAAATTCTAGGTGAGCTCAGCCTCTGCATTGCTACTCCAGCATCCCCAAGTTGCTCCCTTTGATGTGACTGATCAGCCCCCATGGCTCCACCTTCCCAGCTCCCACCCTTTTCCTCACTTCCCAGGCCAGCCACCTCACTGCGGAGCTCTTTCCAGCCACTGCCCCACATTGTCCTCTCTCTCTCTGGCTCAGGTTTTGATGGCCCATCAAACCCTGTGGTCTATGCTGCAGCTGGCTCTACAGCTGATCTACCCTGCACCCTAAGCAACCTTCCCAGTGCCTTTGGAATCAATGTGGTGACAGCCCACTGGAGCTGCTTTGCAGCAGGACACTTGCAAGCCCATGGCATCTCCCAGAATTTGAGCAACAGAAGCTTTCCCCTTCATCTCTCTGTGGTGGGGCCAGGTGATGCAGGGCAGTACCGCTGTGCTGTCTCTGTAGGCAGCAAGACAATCAGCAGGGATGTGACCTTGGCAGTGATTACAGGTGAGAGGAGAGACAAGGAGGTGCAACCAGGGTCCCCCGCTGCTTGCAGATGAACCTCCCTGCACATCAGCACAGTGAGCATGGGTTGCACCTGATCATAGGTTCTCACCCTGGGGTGGGGAACAGGGTCTCTGTTCAGGGCATTGCACTGCACTGGACTCTGCTGAAAGCAGGGGGTTTCCTGGGTAACTTGATTATTCTTCTTGACGACAGAGGAAGACAAAGAAAATAAATTAGAGGAGGTAATGAAGGGGGGGTGTATTAGAAGAAGGAGGGATGGGGAAGAGATGTGGACCTGCCTGTAGTCTTTCCTGAGGATATTTTTTTTTCCTTTGCTGCAGTCACCCCGAGCATCCAAGGACCAGTTTCTGAGGGGTCTCACTTGCTGCTCATCTGCGGCCTCACACACCCCCGGGGGCATGAACGTTTCCAGTGGAAGCACCTCGACTCAGTCCCCACTAGCAGCAAGCTGGCTGTGGCTACCTCCCGTAACCTGGAGGGCCACAGGTCCCAGACAGGCCCCACCTTGGAAATCCCCCAAGTATCACAGAAGGATATGGGCACGTGGGAATGCAGTGTATATGGCCCAGAAGGCAGACTGGGAGCAGTGGAATACGGGCTGCAGATCACAGGTACTGTGCTCCGTGGATCTGTAACCGATCCCTTCCTCTCGCCCTGCTCAATTTCCTAGTGCCCTTTCATCTCTCGGCCTCACCTCTTCCTTTTCCCCTTTGATGGCTTGGATCCCATCCTCTCGTCATCCTGTCTTAGCCCTCACCAGTTCCTCCTGTTTCTCCCAGCACCCTTTTCCAGGTTGCCTCTCTCTGTGCAGTCCCAGCCTTACCCCAGTGCAAAAGCAGCCTTCCCCTCCTTCCTAACTGTGGTTCCTCCTCACAGGTGCCCAGACCTCCAGCCCTCCCAGCATCTTCAGTGGGCAGGTTACTTTTGGGCTCACCCTCACCCTCTTCCTCCTGCTTACAGTCTGTGTTCTGGCTCTGGCCCTGCAAAAAAGGGTAAGTGTCCATCACCCCATTCCTGTTAGTTCTCCTGTACATTCCTTATTTGACCTTTCCCTGGGTACCCTAGGGGCAGCAGTGAAACACCTCAGGGACACAGCAGCCAGAAGGAGAATGGGGCTCAGGCAGCCTGCTGAGGGTGGCATGGGCATGCAGTGAAAGCCATATCCTGGGCATTGGCAGGCCTGGCTAACCGTGGCATTTGTCTGGGGGCAGCTCAGGCACCTCAGAGGAGGGGTAAAACCTCCTAGGAAGACAATCACAGCCCAGCCTTGTCAAGCCTCTTGTTTATTCTCACAGAGATCAAGCCACGCTGTAGTAGAGGAGGGTTAATTTCCAGGCTTTTGTAGGTATCCTCTCTCTTATTTCTTATCTGGATGCTTTGATGTAAGAGAGTCTCCTGTTCCATACAAATGCCTGCTGGTCCCCAGACACCAATCTCCATGCAGGTCTGTTGTTTCTGGCTCAGCCCTCATGCCTCGGCTGTCTGCTTCTGGCAACTTACTGCCCTTCGTTTGCTCAGCTTGTTCCAGTACCTCGTCTTCTGAAAAAATCTGCTTTGCCTTGATCATCCCAAAGGCCAGGGCAGGACTGATCCCTCCCCAGCATGCCACTGGAAAAAACTGTGCAAACAAGTCAGACTGTTTCTCTGCAGTTCTCATGCTGTTTCTCTGCAAATGAATTACATGGCAAATTCTCCCTTCAGGGTTTCTCCTTGCTGACAAGGGACACCTTTTGTGAGTAGCTGTGATGTAGTTACCTTCCGCTCAGCTTCTTGGAAAGGGCCCACAGTGAAAATCCCCTTCAACTGCAGAAATGGCCTGGGGCTCGGGGCGATCTCAGGTTGGGAGGACTTGCACTGGCGGAAGAGCTGGGTGCCTTGAACCTGCCTTGAACTGAAGATGAGGGATGTGACAGCACTGATGCAAATTCTTAGTGAATCCTAGTGGCTGGAGGCTGAAGATGGGCAACATCAGAACAGAAGCAAGATGGGCATTTAAAAAAAAACCACCGCGGGTAGCGCTAGAGAGACTCGTGACTCGTTCTTCGTCATCAGTCCTTAATCAGCACTGATGGTAAAGGATAATCTAAGGCAGAGACCTACAGTTTCTGGGTGACTCTCTAGACTGTGCAAGTCCAGGACAAGATGATCAGAACCACCCTTTCTGGCCTAAAACCTTGGACAAATAGCCCTTTGCAGTGTAACTGCAAACCCTCAGCTAGCAGGAGATAGGGTACCTGGGCGTCCAGCTCTGCTAGCTTAAACAGCTCTAATCCAGCCAGGGTTAGATCGCCTCAAAGCATTTGTCTGTGCCCTCACAGCCTTGCTTTGCCAAGTGAGCAAAGCTCCTCTGTTGCCGAACAGGTCCTCCATCCACTGATCGTCCTCCTCCCTCCTGCCCTTCTCTGCACAGCTTCCCTGGTGGGCTCATCCTCTGTGAGAGTGCAGATGCGGTGCCTCAAGCAAAGATATTCGCTCTTCTCTTGTTCTCTCCCTCTCTCTGCTGGCATTCTCTGAGATTGCATTTGCTCTTCTTGCATTGGTTGAACACTGTCTGCGCACTGGTATCCCTTGATGGGCAATTGCCCACACGTTAGGAATCCCTGTTCCGATCCCCTGAGCCCATCAACATGCTCTTGGCACTGTTGCATTTCGTTCACCCTGTCATTCAGTTTACTGTTCTATTCTCCTAAAATATCTGGGTCTTGGGTGATATTTTCATCCTCTTTCTTCCAAATGAGGCTCCTCAACTTTATCAGCTACATAGCTCCTTAGCACTTTTATACTCTCTGTGCCATTAATGATCGGTCCCACAACAGATCCTTGAAGACTTGTGCTTATCATTTCTCTACAGCCTGGCAGAAACCTGCCAGCAAAATTCCCGTCCCTTCCTCTTAGCTAAGATCACACACACCCCCATGCCATTCTTTTACTAATCTCATCTTTCCAGTTGTATTGATTGCCTGTGTGCCACCATGTACTGTTATCAGGAGCCCTGAGATCTATCTCTTTTCTATTGTCTAGAAAGTCACATGTTAGAGCAAGATGTGAAAGTGGTTCTGTCTTTAATTCGTTCTTATCTCATTTTGCATAGACTTTCATGCCTTTAATTAGTCTCTGAAAAGGTGGTGTAAAATCAGGCATACCATGGAACCTGATGATGGCCTGACCATTGCCAAGATCATTCTTTGCTCTCTCTTAAGCGTGTCCTGTCAGTGTTATTCCTTACACCCAGTAAGTGTTGAGCCAGCCTTCCCCAGAAGAAATTATGCATCTCAGAGAGTGGGACTGGGGCTCTTCCCTGGCTCTAGGAGGGAGTGGGAGCCTCATGGTTGCAGTCAGTAGGGCCATGTCTTCCATGGCAGGGAGAAGCCAAGACTTGTGCCATCTCGTCTCCCTCCCATGCCTGATATTGCCCCTTTCTTCCCTTTCAGGCATGGTCTCCTGCTTTCCCAGCACTGGAAGCGATGGTTGCAGTCACTGTGCCGAAGAAGAAGGAGGTGGAGGAGAACCAGAAAGAGAAGATCCAACAAACTGAGTGCTGATGAGAGCAGGGACACCGGGTCCAGTCTGCATGGGAGGATGAAACTCTGTGTGCCATGTTGCAGAGAGATGGGGCACCATGCAGACCTCTCAGGAGGATGTAGGGATGGCATGAACATAGCAGGAGGCCGTGGGAGCTCTGTACCTGCAGAGGGGCTGGAAGCTGCATAGCAGGGCAAGATGAGACTTGCCGCTGCAGTAAGGTGGCAGGCAGCACAGATGCTTTGGAGCTAGTGGGAGTATTTGAGCCAGAGCCAGTAGCTATTGCCTGCTTCAGTGCCACTTCTCTCTCCCACCCTTTGCCCCTCCTTCACAGCCTCTCTCACAGCCTTTCACTGGTGGGACACCTAAATGTGGGGGACAGCTGGAACCCAGCTCCCCTGCAGCCCGACGGCGTTTTCTGCCCCCTGCCCACTTTCTTCTCCCCGCACTGCCCTGCTCTTGCGCTCATTCAGTGGCAGACGGGACCCCACAGAGGACTGCACATGTTGCACATTTTGAGCGGTTTATTTTATTGGAAACTCATTTTAGAACCTAAAATAAATCTGTTTGACAAAAAAATCCACTGACCCCTGAGTGTACTTGTGAAGAATCACGCCTGTCAACGGTGCCGGCTGTACCTCTGCCTGCATGAAGCGGCTTCTGAGGACTTTGCTGCCTTCCCTTTCTCTTTCAGTTCTGCCTTACTGAAGTTGCCTGTTCATTTCTGACATTTTGACAGTGGGGAAGGGGAAATTAAATGCCACTGGTGAAGAAAGAATCACAGGTTCAGTCTCTCCTTTTTGCTGTGCTTCAGAGACTTCCCCCCCCCCCCGCCCTCCCGCCTCTGTCTGGCTCTCCCTGTTCATTCATTCATTTATTCCTTCTCTTGGCCCTCACATTTTCCTGATAGATCTCCCATTGATGTCAGGGCTCTCTGTCACTCTTCTCCAGCTAAGGATGTACTTACTAATGTAATCGCGAGTCTACCAGATCCCATCTCCCACGACCTTCAATCTGTTTAGGTTTCATCGAGTTAGGGAATGCTCTTCACCCGCTCTCTGAACAGCCATGGAGGACTGTGGTATGGCTCTTGGACAGTCATTGCAAGCCACCCCAGATGAAAGCCTCACTAGTAAAGAGAGTCACACAGGTGCTTTCTCCCGTATGGGTCACTGGGTTGCGGCTGCTCAAACAAGGAGGTGGTGGCACAAAAATGAAGCTCTTATTGTTTAGGAAGGGAGATTCTCTTGACTTGAGCAGAGGGCTTCACTACCCAGCCAGCTTTTCGTTATCTCAACAGGAACATGAAGAGGCCTTCTTGGCCCATGGCCCTTCCCCTCAGGAGCTTCAGGCACACAGGTAATGAATGCACTCCAGGATCCTCAGACCACAGGTAGTGGAGCAGCACCCAAAAAGCCCAACTAGCCCACTCTGGGGAGCATGTCTGGACTCCACAGCTCTTTAACTACTCAGCTAGCCAAGTATTTTATTGAAAATTATACCCATTTCTCCACTAACTCCTAGAGAAACACAAGCAGAGGTGTGAGGTGGACTTGTCTGCTTCAACCATCTCATGCAATTTCAGGCAGACACTGAGACAGAACCAAGATAAGGAAGGATGATCCAGCCCGGTACCAGGCGTCTTCCTAGGCAAATGGTAATGCTGCAATTTTTTTGAGTTGGGAGTGATCTCTCTGGCTCAGACTCCTCTCTCTGCCAGACGCTTTGGAGAGAGAGAAAAGGCGGGTTAGCCCCAGTGGGGCTAAGGAGCAACCCAATATTCAGCAGGACCACATCATACTCTCTCAGTGCCTGACAGAGGTTTGCCTCTCATGCACAGTGGGGTGCTCTCTGCTCCCATAACACTTTTAGCATGGCCTGTTACCAGCCTGGATGTTCTCATTGCTCAGATGTGTGCCTGGTCTGTCTTTAAACCTCGCTGTTTTCTTGTACTCTCTAACTTCCTCTGGCAATCAGTCCCTGGCTCTGCTTATTCACTGTGTGAAAATGGTTCCTCTTTATCAGTTTTGAATTCAGAGCTTCCCGTTTTCATCATCTGTTTTCTTTTCTCCTGTCACAAAGGCTGGAAAAAGAGGGACTCCCAATCTATCGTCTCTCAGCTGGTCATTATTCTGCGGCCTTTTATCACATCTCTTTTTTTTCTTATTTCCCCATCTCCTCCTGACTTATTGCCCTTCAGGTACACATCCCCAATTTTGGGGACTTTCTCCCTGACAGTTTGCTCAGGCCCATCTATATGCATGGTCAACTCTCCTCGGATCTTTTGTGCTGGAAGAGGAGGCAGCAGAAGCCCAGTGGGGGAGCCGTGACAGCTTACACAGGGGCACAGCGCCTTTCTCCGCAATACTTCCATCCTGCCCTTCACAGCTCCCAACGTCTTGTCCTCTCTTCTGACTGTTGTTCCCCACTGAACAGCACTGAACTTGTACCGAGCTGTTTACCATGTCCCCAGTGAAGTGCCTGTCGTGACGCCCAGGGCTCTTGCCTGACCTGGTACAGCTACAGTAAGCCAAAGCCTAGAAGTATTTATGCAGTTTACATTTTCCCTCCAGCTATGTGACATTGGGAACAGTGATGCTGAATTTCATTTGCCTTCCTGTTGCTGATGAGCACAGCTTTCTTATATGTCTCCAAAGCTCTCATCATTCTCTCGTCTCCTGACAAATTTAAATAGCTTCATGTCGTCGACATACTTGGCCTTCTTGCTGCTTACCTCCTTGAACACCAGTAGCTCATGTCTTAATTCAGATACTTTTGGGCCTCATTGCTGTCTCTGATGACAACTGGCAGTTTAATCCTCCTGCTCGCTTCCCACCCCAGGGCCAGTCTCGGGTGCACAGCAGAGCTGTCCTGCTCACCCCCGTGCAGTGTCAATCCATTGCCTTGGTTAGCCCTGCAGCTCCAAGGGCGCAAGGAGAAGGCACAAGCTGTTCGAAGATGCAAAACGCAAACTGAGCACTGGATTATTTACTGTAATGTGGGTACTCTTGCTTCATGACTCTTCACCAAGAACTGATGATATCTGGAGCCAGTTTGGCCAGAGGCATTCATGCAATTATGTACGGTTACACTACGAGACCTGGGTATGCAGTAGGCACCTCCACAACCATTGTAATACCTGTACTGGGTCCTGAAATGACTTTCTTTGTAATAGAGAGGACAGTGGTGGCTGAGCTGCATAACCTGCGTAGGTTAGGGTGACACCATCTAGAAAGGCTACAAGGCCTCAGACATGGTTGTAGATAAATACAAATTCCACAAGCTCCGAGGCACTGAGAATGGTATCTGAAGCTTCACAGATGTTGCAATCTTGCTTTTGTGACCGGCAGAGCACCTCATGCAGATGAGCATTACTGACAAAATACAGGCACCAACAAAAGTGACAAGCATGGCTGTTGAGCTGTTTTGTTTGACAGACCTCAAGGAAAAATGCTCAAAAGCCAGCTGCCACCAATGCAGAGAGAACTGCCTATGGCCACAGGAAGCTTTACTTCCAGAATGCTGCAGGATAAAGAATGGATCAGGGCAACGCTAGGAAGTAGGAAAATATTTCTGAACATTGAGGGAATCGAGATGGCACAAGGCAAATCAGTACAGCTGAAGTGGAAGGACCAAGAGTCTGTACAATAAAGCAAACAAATCTGGAAATCTGTCCCAGGTGGAGTCAATAAGGAGGAGCAGCAAAGAAAGCAAATGTCATACGAAGGAAAGAGACCTGATGTTTTCCCACAAGGATACATCTACAAGGTGCAAAAATCAGATAAATATTTTCAATGTACCAGAAGCAGAAAGCTTGAGAAAAGCACAAGAAATTCAGTGGATTCCCTTTTGGCAGAGGGGAGCGGTAAAGGAAGGCAAAGAAAGTACTATGCATACAAATTCCTCTGCATCTGACACCTCCAAAAGGAATGGGAAGAGTATCTTTAATCCCAAATTAATCTTTTTTGATAAGAAAGACCTGCACTATCAGAAAAAAATCATGACTAGGTCCAGATGTTCTGTATCCAAGACTTCTGAGGCATTTCAAGTGAGAGGCTAAGTGCTAGCAAATAGCGTAACCTGACAAAGAAACAACTAGAAACAGCACCTCTATCGGAGTCTTGGTGCATTCTGCACAGCCTTTTGAAAATAATAAAAAATTAGAACCAGATTCGAATGATCTAGGACGCTAAGGCACACGGAGTTTTATATCTGCTTGGCAAATTGGTAGGAACAGTATCAGCACCAGTTCTACAAAAAAACCTCCGTGCTTCGCTACTCTGCTTGGATTTCTTCAACGCTTTGATGCAACAGTGAATAAACCCCCAAACATCTGGGATCATTCTTTTTGCCTTCCAAAGGTAGGAAACCAAGCTCCTTGCAGGAATGCTCTTGCTGTAGGCACTGCATCTTGTGCCACCCACCGGGACCCAAAGCATCTTGGAGAGCCATTGCATAGCCATGGACTCTATCACGCCCAAGAGCTTCTGTTCCAAGGTTTCCCTCTCGCTGGCCTGGTGGCTCAATGCAGCTCATGCCAGCTCTCAAAAGCTGTCGTAAGCTGTATCTCTGAAACAGCTGTCTCTCCAGGCTGAGGGGATGGGTTTCAGAAGGTCTTACGGTAAGAGGACGTAGGGCGCGCTCTGTGCCTAGGAAAAATGGCAGGAGGGCAGGTTTTGGAAGGACTTGTTATTTCTCATTAATATTGAGGCTTCTCATGATCTTCTTTTACAGACACTGGGTGTCTTCCTCTCTTGTCACCAGGTCAGCATCCCCCTTTTTTCATGGAAAACACCACAGGTTATTTGGACTGAGGAAGAGGCACCAGCAGGCTCCCTAACAAGCTTCGGGGGCTGGCAGGAGCTCACCCGGGCCCCTCCAGCCAGGCAGTCCCCAGCCCTTCCAAACCTCATGCCCAGGGGAGTGCAGGCACCTGGGGTCCCCCAAAAGGTCCCACCGCTCGGCCCCGGGGCATCCTGCAGCCCCAAAGCCCCGGCTGCCCGAGCCTTGCGCCTCCATCACTCGTGTCCCACCACCCACCCGAGGGCTGTCCCGGGGGTCGGGGGGGAGCACGGCTGGGGCTGTCCCGGGGGGCGTACGGCTGCGGCTGGCCGGCCCCTGCCCCTGGCCGGGGGCTGCTGCTGCGCCACCGCCTCCTCCTCTTCCTCCCCAGCACAAGGCACCTCCTCGCCTCGGCCCGGGTTTATTCCGCCATCTAGTGTCCACGCACGACGGGGATTTCCACACACACACCCGCCGTTGCGTTACCAGGTACATCCCTCGCTCCTTCCTTCTGCCCCGTGGACACCCCTGACTCAGCTCCCCAGGCACCGGCCAACGCGCCCAGCTCCTTCGCTCCCTTTGCTTCCAGCTAAGTAAAAAATTCTTACAACTGCTACTCGGAAGCAAAACCTTGCAGCATGCGCTCTTGAACTGCGTCCCGCTACAATGCTCCAAGCCTCAAGCTGCTTCCGTTGCGATATTCCGGACCCTCCCGGCTGATGAAACCCCTCCAAATGTGCATCCTAACAAATGTCATCATCAGCTTCCCCCCCTTCATTTTGCCACGGTCATTCATAGCAAGACAGTAAGTAATACCCATCCCACACAGGTCCTTAAAAGCTTCCCCAGCCACCTCTCTCCCGCCTGTTGCATTTCTGAAGCACCTTTAACACTGGCTCAGTTTTGCTGAGGCTCAGTTTAGCCTCCGTCACTTTTCGTGACAGACTTTTGCAGTTGGTGATTTTTAGACCACCCCTCTCCCCAGTGCCCCCCGCAGCCCCTGACTTCCCAGCAGTCCCCAACTTCCCAGTTTCCCCAGCTAGTCTTTGTCCCTCAGACTTCACACCTCCTGCCAAAATACAGGGGACCCCTTGCTCTTGAAGAACATCTCTGGAGATTTCCTGGGTTTTCCACTGTGATCAGCAAATGAACCTTCATGGTATCTGCTTAGAGAGTCCTCTCTTCCCAATTTAAACTTCTGCAGGGACTCCAAGCGCCTGCAGGGAGGTGTCTCCCCCCAGCACAACCTAGAAGCCCTCCTCCTTTCCGAGGTACATAGCTGTGCTGGGGCAGATCACCAGGCCACCTCACCAGATGGCTGCTTGCTTCTAGCTCTCCATGCCTAGCATCAGAAATGCCCCTCAACAAGCTCAGCAGCTGCCAGCTATTCTGTTGCAGAGAGAAAGCTCCTGGCCTTTGAAGCCGCTGACATTCAGGTGCCTGAAAATATGGTTTTCATGCTGTGTTCGACATTTGTCCTTCCTTGTCTCCAGTACCACTGAGCAGTCACTATTTTTTCCAATACATCTGGGTATCCTTTACCCATCAGTGTTCGCAGGCATGCTCCTAGCCCTCACTGACACACGGGGAACTTGGTTTTAAGGAGACCATCTCTGGAGGTTTCTCAGCTTTCCACCGGAGGCAGCAAAAGGTCCTTCTCAACATCTGATTTCTGAGACCCCTTTCTCCCTTTTTCACACTTCCTCGGAGAGACTTCGTGTCCCTGCAGACCGTGACCTCCACCCAGCGTAGCCTGGGAGCCTCCTCTCTCCACTGAGGTCTACAAAAATCTGCTACTTGCCAACCCCAGTTTGCAAAAATATTGCCGGTGATGGGGTTAGAGCACAGGGTGGGTGGGGAGTGTCTCTGCAGGGGAGAAAATGGGGAAACGTGACAGTCACAAACCTGGCTGGTGGGGAGTGGTGTGTAGTGCCCAGGCTCTTCTCCTCACTCTGCTGCAGAGCCAGCGTGTGAGGCTGGATAAGCCCTGCTTTCCCCACAGGTGCAGTACAGCAACTGTCCCAGCGAGGTGAGAACCAGACTCGCAGGGAATTTAAAAACCAGTGAAATATTTATGAGAAATATTACATTCAGAAGAGAGACTGGCTGGCTAATATTATTCATCCCTCTTGGATCTTGATGTTTAATTAATGCTTGCAAAGTGCTTTGAGATGCTTAGATGAAAGTGATACAAACACATCACCGCACGCTGTGACCCCTGGTCCCAGAGGTACCTGTTCACCACACAGTTGTAGCATCTCTGAGAGACGAGGCTCCCTCTTGCATCCCTCCCCTGGGGTGAGAATGGGTCTGTGCAGGGGCCAGGCCTGCAGCTTTGTCACCTCAGACCCGCAGCCCTGCTTCTCCTTGGAACTCTGCAGCAAGTTCAAGTGCATTTTGGAAGCTTTACCCCTTCAGGAAATGCTATTTCTGGTAGATATTTGCAGTGACATAAACCAACCGTTTAAAAACAAGCCAGTGTTTCTGCATTACAGCATGCTAGGGAGACAAAATGCAAGCCAGAATCTGTGCGAGCTGAAGCATCAGCTCAGTGCCTCAGAGCCCCGAGCCCCGAGACACCAGGGTCTTACAAACCCAACCTGACTTTTCTCAGCTCTGTTTTTCCCAGGACAGCCCCTCTGTGGCAGCCAGGGACCAGAAGGGACATTTCTGTTTGCAGGCGTGTGAGAGGATTTTGAAGATACTGATGTGACGCAGCAGGCTCTCGCAGGAGAGCTGTGTCTCAGAACAGAGCTTTCGCTGGCTCTGGACACTGGCAAAGCAGGCACCCATCCCATCCTGCCTCATCTCATCTCATCCCATCCCATCCCATCCCATAGACTGCATCCCACACTGGAAAGTTCCGGCCTCACACAGGTGGCTCTGTCCCTGCAACGGGACGGCTTCATCTTTCTCCAAAGATACAACCAAGGGACCGGCTGTTGCGCTCGAGGCCTGATCAGGGCTGCTCCTTTCACACCCGGTGGCACATTATGAACCTCAGTGCTTCGTCTGCCTGTCCCTGATCCTCCATGTGTTTGTCCCCGCTCCCCCAAAGCCTGGTTGCGTCTCGCACCCCCCATCCTCCAGACAAAGGGGCAAGTCGCTGACAGGAGGAGAAGAGTGGGTGGCACAGAGATGAAATCTCAGCCATGTCTGGGGCTCAGTGGGTTTCCGCCGTCTTGGCTGAGGCTGGGATTCAGAAGGAAGGAGACCAAGTGTGGGTGGAAAACCACAAAAGCCCCCTCCTCCACCCTACAGAGAAGGGAAACAGCTGAGATTCAGCAGCAGTGCACGTTACCTCAGCGTAACCTTGTTTTGGGTTTGCATGGCAAGGTTTTGGTGGCGGAGGGGCTGCATGGGTGGCTTCCGTGAGATGTGAGCAGGAGCTGGCCCCATGTCAGTCAGGGCCACATCCAGTCAGCCCCAAAACAGACCCCCCGCAGGCCAAAGCTGATCCAATCAGCCTAAGGTGGTGCATGTGTGATAACATATTTGAGAAAGGGTAAAAAACACTGCACAGCAGCTGTGAGAGAGAGGTGTGGGAAAATGTGAGAGAAACATCTCTGCAGACACCCAGGTCAGTGCAGAGGAGGGGCAGGAGGTGCTCCAGGCGCCAGAGCAGAGGTTCCCCTGCAGCCCCTGGTGCAGCCCCTGGTGGGGCAGGCTGTCCCCCTGCAGCCCAGGGAGGTCCATGCTGGAGCAGATCTGCACCTGCAGCCCGGGGGAAATCTGCCCTGGAACAGGCTTCTGGCAGGAGCTGTGGCTCAGGGAGAGGACCCCATGTTGGAGCAGGTTTTCTGGCAGGAGCTGTGGCCCATGGAGGACCCACGCTGGAGCAGCCCACTCCTGAAGGTCAGAACCCCGTGCAGAGGGCCCATGCTGGAGCAGTTAGAATCATTAAATCATAGAACAGCCCAGGTCGGAGAGGACCTCGAAAGCTCATCTGGTCCAGCCTTTCATTGGAAAGGGTCCCCAGATGAGGTTATCTAGCACCCTGTCTGATCGCATCTTGAAAGCCTCCAGTGACGGGGACTCTACCATGCCCCTGGGGAGGCTGTTCCAGTGAATGATTGTTCTCACCGTAAAAAAAAGTCTTTCTTATGTCAAGATGAACATGAAGAACTGCAGCCCCTAGGAAGGACCTGTACTGGAGCACTTCCTGAAGGACCCCGTGGTGGAGCAGGGGGAGAGGGTGAGCAGGACAGAGTGGCAGAGACGAAGTGCTATGAACTGACCACAGCCCCCAATACCCATCCCCCTGCGACACTCACGGAGAGGAAGGAGAGGCAGAAGAGTCACATGTGAAATTGAGCCGGCGAAGAAAAGGGGGGGTGGGGGAAGGTGGTTTTAGTTTTGTTTTTATTTCTCACTATACCGCTCTTTTTTTAACTGGCCATAAATTAAATTAATCCTTCCCCAAGTTGAGTCTGTTTTGCCCATCATGGTAACTGGCGAGCAATCTCGCTGTCCTTGTCTTGACCCATGAAGGTTTTTTCATCTTATCTTCTCCCCTGCCTTGCTGAGGAGGGGGAGTGAGAGAGCAGCTGGGTGGGCAGCTGGAGGCCAGCCAAGGTCAACCCACCACTGCTATAAAGGAAATATTCTCTCATGTCACCCCAAATCTCAGCCATACTCCACAGACAGGTGCCCCTAACATATTGTCAGGGGTCCCCTCTTCCTCTGTTATTATCCCTGTGCCACCCCTGGAGTCAGGTCCATGGCCTGCTCCTCAGAGGAGCCTCCTCTTAGTGGTGATGCAGGAGACAGCCTGGGAAATGGAGGATGGCTTACTCTTGCAGAGGATCAGAGGGGTGGGCTGGGTCCAGATCTGCTCAGCTAACACATTAATTTGCGAACTTTCTTTGTCAGTAGAGCAGAATCGGTTTCTAACCAGCCGCTTCTAAATTTCAGCCCCATCACAGCCTCCCATCAGCTGCCATATGGCAAACAGGCACTCTCTGTTTTACACACTCATTCTCCCCAGGTGCTGCAATACATCCCCTTCCGTTATGGTCTCCATTTC
This sequence comes from Gorsachius magnificus, assembly GCA_034008185.1. Classification (NCBI taxonomy): domain Eukaryota; kingdom Metazoa; phylum Chordata; class Aves; order Pelecaniformes; family Ardeidae; genus Gorsachius; species Gorsachius magnificus. The sequence goes on from CM067081.1 coordinate 132,297,287, forward strand.
TGTTCGCACCCAGAGTTGAAATCACATGCATTTGGAAAACTACCATCTATCTAGAGAAGCTGGCGGATGTCAGCAGAACCTGGACTGGCAGCAAGACCTTACTGACGCTCTGGCTGGAGAGGAGGAGACATCAAGGCCAATGTCTGTTGAGCTGCTTTCTGAACATCGACTTCGTTCTGCTTTTGTTTCAGCTGTAGCTGGGTGAGATCAATTACGGCAGGTGACAAACACAAGGAGACAGAAACACGGAGGCAGAGAGGAAAGAAAAGAGGTAAGGAAACTTTCTTTCTCTGAGAAAAGAGGCCAATCTTTTTTCGTTTTTTTTTAATGTTACGAACTTTACTATTTCACATGAGTTGCTGTTTCGGCACGGGTAGATTGGTTTTGCCCCACTTAAAGGTCGGATGTAAAACCATCTTGAACCTTTGACTCGATAATACTTCTGGCTGTGCAATTCTCCAAGGCATTTTAGTTTTAATTTTAACTAAGAAGCATTTGTCTCCCTGGATTTTTCCCAGAAAGGGGCAAAAAAAAAAAGGAGCTACGGAAAGCTCAACATGCCTTGGAGCCTGGGGAATTCATAGATCTTTTAAAAACCCACATATAGGGAAAAATGTCCAACATGAGGGCCTGTCACTGGTGACCGTATACCCCCAAGGGCTGGGAATGCACTGGGGAGCAGCCCTCCACCAGCTGCCACTTGCTATTACCTTCTCCACGTGCCCTCCAGATAGGGGAGGTTTATTCTAAAAAAAGCCTGAAAAATAAGAAGCTGCTGGTCTCTGGCTAACTAGGGACGTCTGCTTGCATCTGTACATGCTGAGACCGGAGGGGTCTGCTCTGTTAATCCAGGCTGACTGGCTCACTGCCTGACACCGGCTGCCGATGCAGCCTGATCCACTAGCTCAGGGCTGAGCGAGCGGATTTTCTTGGGGAAAGAGGGATCCTTTCAATTTAAGGACACCCAGAAGAGAGACTTGCTTTCCCCTTCCAAGGACCGCCACACTGTTGAAAATGGGAGTTTCGTTTCTGGTTGAATTTTTCAACTTTCAGGTGGTGTATCCTACTCAACCTTCGCCAGCCGTTCATCAAGCTCAGATTACTACTTAATGTTCTCCGCTCTAAACTGAACGGTCCTCTTAAGCCCCTGGTGCACGTTGGCCTCAAATCAATTTGCAGACTTTTTCTTTATCCTCCCCAGCGTTTTACAAACATGGCTGCCAAAGCTGCCTTGTAGTATGTCAGGGCTCGCCTCATCTAAATTGAGCATCCGTCCCGTTCCCGCTTGCGGTTCTCGAGTACCCAGGGATGGTGCCTACCCGATCTGCTGCAGCCTCACACAGGGACCCTGTATTCATCAGGGAAAAATTTAAGGAGGGATGCATTTTTTCTCTGGATGGGCAGATATACGCCATTTTGCTGTGCTGACCTTATCAATATGTATATAGACCCTTTCCCATCTGGGCCGCACATCAAGTAAAGATGTGGCAAGATGCATGGTAAGATCTCACCATTCCTATTTTGGCAGCTGCATTAATGGTACCTCAGTCATCCCAAGCATGCACGTGGCTTGGGAGGGTGACGGAGGGCCTGCCTTTTGAGGGCATCTCAGTGCCTTTGCTAGTCACAGCCTCCAGTGGCTTTAGAAAGTCACCCCTGGGCTGCAGTTGCGAACTGCAGGATGAAAGATGGTTTGCAGAGCTGAAAAGAGGAGGGTTAGGAGGAAAGAAGAGGGGCTAGACGGAGGGGGAAAAGCTCAGAAAGCAAATGCTGAAATGCCTGCGAGGCAAAGGCAGGTCTTGGCTTCCCCTTTGGCCACTGGAGGGGTTAGATGCCGTAGGGAGCAGCCCGAGCTGCGGAGATGGAGCCGCTTCTTGTGCTCAGGGGGACTTCATGGCTGAATCGAGTTCGGCTGGGGCTGGCACAGCGGCCTCGCCGCCCTGCCTCGTCCTGACAGCGGAACACCTCTCTCTGGGGGGATCGGCAGCTTTCACCCCCCTGGCCCCCCAAACCCTGCTCCAGCACCTCCCTCTCGCAGCCGCTCCCGAGAGTGGCCGCTGCTTTCAGATCAATGGCCAGAGGCACTCAAGGGGAACTCGAGGCAGGGTCGGCCAGCCTTTGCGGGGACAGTGGGGCCTGTGAAATGACCTTCACGGCTATCATCTCTTTGCTCTCTGCTGGCTATTTTGGATGCATTTTGGTCTCTTGCCCTGCCTGCTGCTCATGTATGTTTGCTTTAACGTTAATAAGTAATTTCAAAGAAAGGGCTACTTGGTAAAAGAGCCAGATCAGCTTGGCTCGAGATGTTTAAACTGAGAAAAAGAGTGGTGATCCTCTGCAACCCAAGAGCCCCAAAGCCAAGCCCAGCTGATGCACAGGGACGAGAGGCAGCTGCGTCCCTCAGCTCTCGCCTGGCAGCTGCCGCAAGGGGAAGCGCAGCGTCGGCAGCAGAGGCTGGGGTGCAGAGCCCGGGTGTGGACGGATGGCTGGGAGGCCCCCCCGCCCCGGCAGAGCGAGCTGCCGCCAGATCAAAAGCACAGCCACAAGCAAGAACGAGAGAAGAAAACAAGAAAACCACACTGCATGAAAGAGGCACAGGAATGCGCCGAGAGAGGGAAATGGCCTACTCTGCATCGGGAGTGGTTTCTGAGTTTTGGGGTTTGTTTTTTTTTTCATTTCAGTTTCCTCCTGTGTCATGCCAGCGCCAGTGTGGGGGAAAGCTCTCCAGCCATCGCCCGCTGGGGCTCAGGGCTGGAGGGGGCGAGGGGCTGCTCTCCCAAGGAGATGTTCTCCAGGCCAGACTTGGTCCTGCAGGCATCGTTCCCCAGAGCAAGACCGCTCACTACCTCAGCTCTCCTCTTCCAATCCCTCAGAGAGGCAGGGATTATTAAAATAAGTCAAGAAGGAAATTAAACCAGTTTAATAAGAGGGGAAAGTTAAAATGAAATTGAAATCAATATTCACTTGGGAGGGAGCCCTGCTCCTCCATTGCTAGATGTGCTTATAAATCAAGTATGCCTGGACTGTTTCTGGCACAGAGGCCAACTGGCATGAAGATGGTCTGGGCTATTAAACTCACTTAACCTCCAAAATGAACTGGCTACATGCCAGCCGCCTAATGGGAGTGGTCCCTGGCCCATGCTAACACCTAAATGCATCCCAGGAGTTGCTCAGGAGACCGAGAGTTGTCCTGGGCCAAAAATGTGTCAGGAAACGTTCTAGCAATTTAGCAGGACTGATGAGTGTGTTCCAGTGCCTGGGGACATTCCCTGACACTGCTTAATTTATGAGTGCCACCATGAGATACAGCTGGGCTGCCTGTGAGGAGGCTTTGGGTCTGTTACAGGCATCCGCTAATGAGAGTGGCTTGCTCAGCTAACACAGCAGAGCCTTGCTCACCAAGATCTGTAAACTCTGGAGTAGCATTGCCTGTGATCTGGCCCGGAGGGATATGGAAGGAGATAGGCAGACAGGGGAAAAATAGGAAGTGGCATGCAAGAGAAGAAGTAGAGATAAACAGGAGAGAGCGAAAGTGTATGAAAGAAATGCTAGCTGAAGGCAACCCGTTTTCCTCACTGACTTGTAACGTGTAGATGGTAAACGTCATATTGTAGAGATCTCCCACAGAAATACAAAGATTAGTGTGAATGAAGTAGGAATGCAGAACGTGTGAAACCACGAGAAGAAGCAAAAAAACAAAGGTGCATCAATCTGCACCTACCAAGCTGCGCAAGGTCAGCAGTTCACCGGTCCCATGGTGCTGTGGTTGCGTGGTTTTGCTCAATAACCAGGTAGCAAGAAGGAAAAGAACAAACTGAAACCATAAGATGACAGGAAAATAGAGATTCCCAGCCAAGACAAAATGGTGGCGTGTGACTCAGTGACTTCATTAATTTTTACCTGTTCCATTACCTTCAGGTTTTATATAAAATTTGATGACTTAAAATATTTGAAACCCATCACTAACCCTGTTAATCTGTAGGTATCACTTTAGAGTGGGGGCTGACTTTTCCTGCTGGTCCCACTGGGACAGGTGATGCGAGCGTTCTCAGCAGGGACAAGGTTTCTTCTGTCGTCTCAGGAATGGATCATACTCAGGGCCCTACGCCAGTTCTGGGTTATAGATGTTTCTTCAGAGTGAGATGCATACAGATGCCTTGTTGTTGCCCCCTTCTTTATTCTGTAGCATAGCCCAGCAAACTGCTTGATCACTGCTACTGCATCTTGTTAGAGGTGATCTCCAATCACACGCACCGGCTCCTTTGTTTTACTATTTTCACATAAGACAGCTTGCGCAAATATTCCCTGGGGCTGGGATGGGTTTTTTGCTTTGCACAGGGCAAGCCACAAATCTTCTCTGACTGTGCCTTTGCCATCTATTTCTCTTCTGATGGTGCACATGGCTGCTGCCTTGCTCTTGCACCTGTATTTTTCATATGTGCCTGTGCGTACATCTGTCTCGCTGTCAGATTGTTGGTCATGCTGACCTGATCTCCATGTAAATGTAGTGCTGATGTTTTCATCTACTCTTTGATAGTTTCATGTGCTCTGATAATTTAAATTAATTTCACTATTAAATTATCCTCTAACAGAATATATTATACTTCATATTGCACATAATACGTATAAACACTGCATAAAATTATTCTTGCATTTCTTTGGAGTTCAATCCCATTATGACTCCAGGCATCAGTCTATCACACTCTTGGCATGAGGAATGCCTGCTTTCGGGAAGTGAGGTCACCTCACTGTTTTTGCTCACTCCCCAGACCTGCTTGGCTTCCTTTTTGTGGTATGTGCCTTGGTTTAGGGAGGGAGAGCTCAGTAGTCTCCTCACACCAGCAGTCAGGGTCCCCTTCACCTTGTCATCCCACCCAGCTGCAGCTGATACCAGCACTCGGTCTCTGCTACAGTCAGACACTTAATCTAATTTGATAACTCACCTTAACATGACAGTTAGCTCCCAAGGTTTTGTTACCATCAGCGAGACTTCTTCCTTTGGACCTCATTCTTCCCTTCTCCCCAGACTTTTTGTTGAACAGTCCTAAGAATTCAAGCAAGTTTTTCCAACAACATTGTACTTGGTGGTTATTGAGATTTTTAAAATAAGAAATAAGTAGACAAGAAACAAACTAAAGAAAAACATTAACAACAGGCTAAAGATGGCCTTAATCATAGAATCACAAAATCACACAGAAATATCTAGATGGCAAGGGACCTCTGGAGTTCTCCAGTCCAACCTCCTGCTCATGGCTGGGTTGACTCTAAAACTACAACAGGTTGCTCAGGGCCTTGCCCAGGGAAGTTCTGAACACCTCCAAGGTTGGAGATTGCCTGGCATCTCTCGGCATCTATCCCAGTGCTGAACCACCTTCAGTGGGAAGAAATTTTTCCTTACATCTAGTCAACAGTTCCTTGCTGCAACCTATGGCTGCTGCCTCCTGTTCCTCTCCCATGCACATCTGAGAAGAATGTGACTCCTTCTTCTAGTTAATATCCGTTAGATAATGGAAGACTGAAATTAGATCCCACCTTGGCTCTCTTCTCCCTACCAAACGCAGCTTTCTGTCTCTCCCTGTATGTCATGTGCGCCAACCTCCTCACCATCCCAGTAGCCCTTCATTGGACTCTGTCCAGTTTGTTGGCATCTGTCTTGTACTGGGGGCCCAAAACTGCGTCCTGTATCCTAGATGAGACCTCAGGTGTGCCAAATAGAGGGAAATAATTACTTCCCTCAGCCTGCTGGCTGTGCTCTTGCTAATGCAGCCCCACGTGTTTAGCCTTAATCGCTTCAAGAGTGATGATAACCCACCACAGAGAAGTAAAAAAGCACGGAACTCTTGGCAATATAAACACCTGCAGTCCAATGAATGCCAGAAACCTAGGGATGAGTAAAATTAAATGTTTAATACGAAACTCAAGGGGGAACACTGCAGCTGAATGCTTTGCTTAAACACAGGGCTCTGGTGACTTTGCCAATGAGTTTCCACTTTTCTGCACTGAAGGATGGTGGGTGCTAACTGGGAACACGAGCCCCATCCACCAAGGTCTGAAAATCAACCACTATTAACGGAGCATTTGGGTCTTGCAGGACAGCACCCTTTGGCAGCGACAGCATTTCCAGCCCTGCAGTCTGCAGCAGGGAGGAGCGTCCCTGCAGCAATGAAGTTATGCAGCACGGGCATGAGCACCACGCTTGCCACCTTCTTGGTTCTGCATCTGGGTGAGTCCTCGGCTCAGCAAACCCTCCCTGTTCTTACAGCCTTTCCCCAAGCCTCACAACATTTGGGGTGTTTTTAGGTTCCTCCTGGTTTGCCACATAACATACCTCACATGGTTTAGAGCAGGCCCATTCCAGCCATGAAGCTGTGATGGCTGCTGCCTTACCTTGCCTGGCCCACCCCTGCGCTGCCCGACAGCTCTCTGCAGGGCCAGGCAGTGGAGATGAGGACAGGGGGGCTGGAAGCGGAGAGGCTCCCTACATTCCTGTCCTGTTATATTCAGAGGCAGCACGGACAGCTCAAGCTTTAGGACTCAGGTTGTTCCCAGCCTGCCTGCTGGCCAAAACCAGGGCATCTGGAGCATGACCGGGTTGGGGAAGCTGCCCTGTAGGGGTGCAGGACTGGGGCTCCTGTGAGAGCCAGGGTGTACACCAAGCACAGAGTGGAAAATACCATGCACCTAGAACCAAAAGCAAAGCAAAAGATACCAACTCTTATTAGTAACATTTACAGTTTCACAGTTTAAAACAAATTCATCATTTTCTGTGGTCCAATGTGCCATTATTGACACCCATATTGGCAATGTTGCAGATTACCTGTGCTCTTGGAGGAATATGTAACTTGTGGAAAACCCTCCATTCAACTCACGTAAACTTTCTATGTTGCACTTCTGTGGCTCTCTAGTACTAGGATCACCTGGGGGATCTGCAGGTTAGGCAGCTCTGAGAGCTAACCACCAGTGAGGCAGGAGACCGCAGCCCCCTTATTCCCAATGGTACCTCTGGCAAATCCATCTCCTTCTTACTGTCTCCTGCAGAAATCCTCTTTGCAGTGAAGAAAAGGAAGTGGTTCTTCCAAGAAACAACTCCTAATGTTTCTTCAGTGTTATACATCTTACTTCTTTTACTGCCACATAGCCCTCATCCCAAGAATCATAGAATCACTTTGGTTGGAAAAGACCTTTAAGATCATCGAGTCCAACCTTTAACCTAACCCTGCCATCCCACCACTAAACCATGTCCCTAAGCACCTCATCTATCCTTCTTTTAAATACCTCCAGGGATGAGGACTCTACCACCTCCCTGGGCAGCCCATTCCAGAGCCTGACAACCCTTTTGGTGAAGAAGTTTTTCCTAATGTCTAGCCTAAACCTGCCCTGGCGCAGCTTCAAACCATTCCCCCTCATCCTATCACCTGTTACCAGGGAGAAGAGGCCGACCCCCACCTCACTACAGCCTCCTTTCAGGTAGTTGTAGAGGAACAAGAACCTGACGTTAGGCCAGCCTTCTTTCTTTCTTTTTTTACTTTATCCTTTCATTTTCCTGGGCCTTGAGTCTTGCTCCATGCAAAAATTGGAAAAAGGGGTGAGCAAATTTGCCAGTGCTGCCTCTAGTCTCGACTGGGGAGTGAAGGAAGGCTGGCATATGCTATCCTGTCTTTGCTACCAGTAGGACAATTAAATCTTGATCAGTGGAAAAAGGTTGTTTCAGTAAAACAGTAAAACATGAACATGTCAAAATTGTGAATGACGGTGAATCTGCCACAACCTCTGGTATTTTCCCTTTTTCCAAATGTATGTGAAACAGAAGAGCTGTTAGCCAGTTAAAGAGCCCAAAGCAGAGGGAAGCTATGGAGCTGAAAATAAAAGGGATTGACTGATTGATTGATTGATTGATTGATGAGTCAAAGGAGTGAAAAATTGAGGATAATCTTCCCAGTACCTGGGAAAGGGAGGAGAAATATCTGTGTCTTTCTGGAGGGATGGGAAGTATTCACTGAACCACCCTTCAGAAAGTGACCGTATGCCTTTGTTGGTGGGTATTGTCTTTCAGGTCTGATCCCCATTGTGACTCAGCAGAACAATGTACAGGTTGGGGTCGCAGGACAGGCGGTGATCCTGTACTGCCCAGGCATGCCTCATGGCACAGGTGTGACCTGGAAGTACAATAAGATTGTTATAAGGTCATTTACAGACCACCATTTGAAAGGTAAGGCTTCTAATTCATCACCCCTTCTCCCCAGGATATGGCTGAGAAACCTCTTTCGTCCTAACCAAGCTTATTTTTTCAAAAGGCAAAGCTGCCATGGCCGATAGATCTGAATACAACCCCACGAGTAAAGGCTTGAAGGTGTGGGACTTAAAGCTCTCTGATGCTGGCAACTACACCTGTGAATTGGGCCTTCACACAGTCAGAATCTCACTGCATGTCTTCAAATGTGAGTGATTAGAGGGCTTTTATCCACGAGGAGGCGAGGGGGGAGGAGATCGTAGAGCTCGGAGAGACATCTCTGCTGGGATTCTTTATCCAGCTGCCATTTCTTCTGGCCTGGGCTATCATAGTTCATTTCTCCTCCATCTCCAGGGCACAAAGTCTCCACATTCTCTTTGCTGTGACACTTGTCCCTCTCTCGCAGGAAGAGGAGTTGACTTACTGGCTGTGCTGCTTCTTTTTACAGTGACGATCTCTTCAGATGGGCACTTCCTCCCAAATGAAGTCCCCAAACTGACTTTAATGCAAAATTCACCGCTTTCTCCACCCAAACTCAGCATCACATTGTTTAACAGCAATAACAACATAGTAAGACCAGAACTCTTAGAAAAGAAGAGCCCTCAAATGTATGTACTGAATTTAAAGCAACTGGAGGCTACGGACAATGGGAGCTGGATGTGTCATGTCCATTCAGACCCGTGGATTAACCAGAGCATCTCCTTTGATGTGAAGGTATTAGGTATGCAACAACAAAAATGCAAATCACACACAGGCTTGGGAACCAGTGCTGCCTCCAGCTCATGAGCTGAGCTTTTACTTTCCAGCATCCCAAGAGATGGTGCTCCAGGGGTCTATTTCCCAGGGCTTCCGACACTGCAGCTGGGGGATTGCTCTGCTGCCTGAGCTCTGTTTCACACTTGCTCCCATTTTCCTCTTCAGGCTTGGTAAGGAGGGGATCCTCCTCTCCTTGGGGTCTGTTCTTCTCAGCTCTGGTGAGCTTGGGAGCTTTGGCTCTTTAAACCTATTGTCAGACACTATGTGTTTATCCTTCTGAATTCAGGTTTTCAGGGTCCAGATTTGGAAAGAAAGTATGCAACTGTTGGTAGCACTATCATCTTGTCATGGCACCTGAACTTCCAAAAGATAAAATGGAAAGAAGGTTTCACAGGACAACTGAATTGGAAACAACAGGAAAGTGCAACCCCTCATGAGCTACTTGATTTCAATGTCACAGCACGAGGAGAGAAGCATGAGACCAAAAAAAGCAGCCACTTTCGGTTTGAGATACCTGAAAGCAAACCTAAAAGTGCCATAGAAGTGAAACTCCCCAAAGTCCATTTCAACCACTCTGGGCAGTACCAGTGCCAGCTGGCATACAACAGAAGATCCGTGCAGAGCAAGATAGAGCTGATGGTAATGAAAGGTGAGAGAACAAGAAGTGGGTCAAGAGACGAGGAGCTACAGAAAAACTGGAAGCCACAAGAGTATGGGTGGATGCATTTTGCCATCCTCTCACTCACATGTCCTTTTGTTACCTTTACAGTCTCAGCTAACCCTGCTGGGCCACTCCCCAGAGGGGCCAAAATGACCCTGATCTGCCAGGTCTCTCATCCTCTCCCATCCAACACCCACTTGCTCTGGGAACGTGTGAATGGGACTGAGGGGGACACCAAGAAGTCAAAGCAGCATGAAGTAAAGGTGGAGGTGAACGTCAGCACTGCAGGGCTGTGGAACTGTCACCTTGTAGAAGATGGTGACAGGAAGATCAGCCTTAATTACCCCGTGGGTATGGAAATCAGCATCACGTCCCTGCCTCCACCCAAAAGCCTTAACATCCTCTTTGTTTCTCTGTCTGAATACTTTTCTCCTTCCACAGAGGAAGCTCCTGTTTGGATGAGCTATGTGGTAATTGGAGCAAGTACTGGAGGCAGCATATTGGTGTTCAGCCTTGTGGGCCTGTGCATCATCAGCAGTATAAGGTGGTGGCGGAGAAGGGTGAGTGCCCTGGTCCCTGTGAAAGGTGAAGAGATGACAGTCTCCCCAAACCATAGGAGGAGTCTGATTATCTCTCTGGATGTGGGGCAGGATAGATAAAGGGTCAATCCTTAAGACTCAAAGCAAATAGTTAGAAATGGACAGTCTGCAGGCGTCAGACAGCACTTTACTACCACTTCAGGGGAGAGCATTTGAAGCATAAAAAATGTCCAATCATTATTTATACCTTCTCTCCTGGCAGCAACGGGCAAGAAGGATGGCACGAGCAAGACAATGCTTGCTGGAAAACAAGACATGTCAGTGTCAACAGTAAGTGGCAATGACAGCACCCAGAATGGGCAAAGACTCTGGTTTCAAGACAGGGGAGCTGAGTGGTCGAGTGGGGAGAAACAGAGCTTGAGCCTGCTTGGTGCTACAGTACAGCTGCATTTCAGCATTTTCAGCTCTTACTCATGTTAAGTCATGCTTAAGAGTTATGAGCTATGTTTAATGAATTTCCTGTTATGCCCCAGACCCATGGAAGCACTGTGATGGGAAACTTTTGAGCAGCGAGGTTTCACTTGAATTACCTTGATGTTGAGAGATGTTAGCCAAACCCAAGCAGGAGCTCCAGAGTCCTTTGATAGGTTCCACAGTGGATCTGGGACCCAGATATCAAGGTTGTGGCAGTGGAAGGCACATAGCCGAGCTCAAGAATGAAACACGGATTTTAAAAATCCATGATGCCCATAATGTAATTCCAGCTCTGCTAGCGCAGTGCTGGACGGCCATCTGTGAAAAATGCCAATAACCTCCTGAGAGCAAGGAAAGAGAAGAGAAAAATCACAGAAGACTGTGAACCATGCCCTCTCCCAGAAGCCTTGGGTGGTATGAAATACACCAAAAAAGCTGCCCTTTTCTAGATCTTTAAGCTTATATGGTATCAGGCATCAGAAGCAGCTGTGGAGAAACACTGACAGCTATTCTGTCACTGGAAGTGGAGAGTATAAATGATTGCATGAACAAGTCCAATGAATGTAAAGGTACAGAACTAGGCTTCTGCTCAATTTTCACTGGTGCAAGTGGCAAACTGATAGATTCACCTATTCTTTTTCACTGTCACTGAGAATTCAGTGAGAATGTCCACTGGCAGATGTCACTTCATAGCTGGGATGTATGTGTGCTGAAGCGCTGGTTAGCATAACGTGTCAAAGAATTCACCTCATTTTCACCTACTTTTTATCAAGGTTAAAAAATAATCCCCATAAGGGGAGGAAAAAGCCCTTAGCCCTTAGCCCATACAGCTACATCAAAAAACTAGACAAACCAGTGCAATGCAAGGGCAATGCAGTTGTTCTTTAACTGTCTTTGCCAAGTAAGCAGCTCGGTGTAACTGCAACCTCAACTGCAGCCATGTGGATGCACAAGTAACTGTTTGCATCCTCAGCTACAGAGGTGGGCAGTCATTCTCTACACTAGGCAAAAATGTGGGGGGTTGGCTGGCTTCGAGGTATCCAAGTCTTTCACCTCTACAATACTGGTACTCACATAATACTTTTCTCTTGCAGCCGGCTGAATAAGTAGTATTGCAGCACTGGAGTCAGAAGGACCAATGAAGTCTCTGCCTGTACCTGCCAGCCCACAGTGCTCTGTGAATCCATCTCCCTTTCTCCTCTTCTGATGTACTTCTTTATTCCTCCATCATTCTCCCAGTCTAATACCATGGAGGAATGGTGTCTGGCTAGGAGCCGGTGGACAAGACAAGAAACCCTTAAGGGTTATGATTGATCCCCAGTTCTATAATGAGAGACACTGAATAGAAGATAGATATATATGCATATATATATATATATGCCCTTGTATTTTGCTCATGCATTTAATTTGACCTTCTTGTGGAACCAATTTTATGTGCTTCTTTTATCCGCTTGAGCTACAATAAATTACTTCGGGGTTGGGTTTTTGGGCTTTTTTGAAAGCTGGACTAAATTTTCTCTGAGGCACTCTTGTCTCATTCAAATTCACATTTCTCCCTTTCCTGCTAGGATGTGGAATCCTGATTCTCACTATCTCCCAACTCCCCGGCTGCCACAAGCCTTCCTTAATGCACCAGCCCTCTGCTCTCCGTGAAACCTGTCCATCCTCATTTGCCTTTCCTGGGCAGTCTGAGCCCTACAGTACCCCCCAGACCCATCCCTCAGCCTGTAGTCTTCACCTCTCCCACAACAAACCAATGCACAAGTGAAAACACCATGGGCAGTGGGAAAATTCAGGACTAATTCAGGACTAAGGCACTTGAGGATACCAATAGCTTCTGGAAATCAGAGCCTGAAGAAGTTGTGAACGTTGACCTAGAAGGTAAGTTGGGGAAGGGAGTGACAAAGTCATTTCCTAGGAGAACAAATCATCCTTGGACTGAGCAAGCCCACAGAGTGTAGAGAACAGATGCTTCCAAGAAAGCTACAAGAAATCGTTCTTACCAAAATGACTCCTTCTTGGCTCAAGGAGATCGGAAGAGGGAGTGAAAAGCCCAGGAAATTTAAGATGGAAGTAAAAGCGTGTTACAGAGGTGCCAGAACACCCTGAAAGAAAAAACACGGTTAAAATATGTACACAGAAGCCTTGCATTTATAGAGGTTGTTCTACTGTCTGCTCGCGGTGCGTCAAAAAGGCCTTGAGGTCCTACAGCTGTCGCTGGCTGCAGTCCAGGTTTGTTCTTCTCTGCTGGGCTTGCTGGGGAGCGGTGGAGAGGGGCACTGGGCTGTGGGAAGGGCTTCCCATGGCAGAGACACACACACACCCCCGCCGCTGCAGGATGCCCTGTGCTGGAGGAGGGGGTTCCTCTGTAGCCCTCAATGCCAGCATCACACCGTTATTGACAGAGAAAAGACAGGTGGCAACAACGGCAGAGACACCACCTGTGAGCCGGGGGAAATCTTCACACAGACACACACAGAGACACAGAGACACAACCCCATCTCTCCCCTGGAGCGGGGATGCAGCCCCGGGCAGCTGTGGCAGCAGGTGTGGGCCCACCACCGGCATCACGTCTGCTCCTCCACCATCATCCTCACACAGACAGGAGTGATGAAGGCCGGCGCTAATGCTGTTTGCCTTTCCATAGCTTGTGCTCGTGCACACAGAACTACATTGATTTTGGAAAAGCCTTGGTCCATATCCCAGTGCATGCAGTCGCTCCTCTTGCTCCTGTCCTGTCCTTGAACTGCCAGCGTCAATTGGGAGCCGGCTGCGGTCCCTCAGTCTGCTAAACAAGGCATCATCAAGGCTTAAGGAGAGGTCAGTTTTGGGAGCTGTATGAGGGAAAATGAGTGCAGGGTCAGTGGCGGTCGATATAACGATCACAACAAAGTGCTTGGCATAGTCCCCTCAACCAAAACCAACCCCTGGTCCTGCAGTCCAGACGCTTTTCCTTAAATAAGCGCTCAAGTACCCAGGTCTGCTTCTCTTCCCGCTCACACAGGTGTCTGGAGCAGAGGGATTATCCGATACCACCTGATGCCTGGGTGGGACACAGCAGCATGCTGGGTGAGCATCCATCATGAGCTCCTCTGGCACTGCAGCCACCTCCAGCAGGTCAGATACTCACCTGAGACTCTGGCAGCTGAACCAACCATCTAAAACCACAAGCCTTGACTTTTTCAGTGAGAGGATCAGCCTGACACAAAAAAAAAAAAAAAGTAAGCTAATAGGGCCTACCTGGCCTCCAGCACAGGGTCCATCAAACCCAGCCTGTCTGGGATGAAATGCATGGGTAGCAGAGAAGGGTAGCACAGAGGTGCCTGTGCTGCCTGGCAGCACTGCCCACAGCCACGGAGGCCGGGAGGCAGCACGGCCGCCCCAGGGCAGCCCCCATCTCACACTAGCAGCGGCAGCGCCATCTCCGAGCCAGGCTGGTGCTCTCATGGGGCGAGGAGTGGCACCATGTGGATGCACGACCCTTAGCTTGGCAACCCCACTGCTGCATTCTGCTCTCTTCCAAGGGCTGGAAAAGGCACACTGGGTCCTTGCAAGCAATCAAATGTCCCCACTCAGAGCTGGGACCAACCTTCAAAGGTCAGGCTCACACCCCCGCCATCAATTTAGAAGTTCCCTCCACTCGTTTCCAGGTAGCCTGGCTGCGTTACAGGGGACGTGATGGTGCCACTGGGATGCCTTTAAGTGCACAGCCGCATGCACAGATCCACAGCTTCCAGTTCTCCCATCTGGATGGGTGTAACAAGAATGATAAGCGTTCCTCAACACTGCACATTTCTTCAGTAGCCCTCCTGTTCTCAGCAGTCGTGACCCTGCCCTGCTCTACTTGAAACTCACCTGCAAGTGCAAACCATTCGAGACTCTGATCTCATAAATCTCTTTTTTTTGGCAGCTCTCCTGCCTGTATCTTTTCACATGATGACCTTCTTTGTTCCCTAGATGCACAGACTGCCCTGATTGAGAGAAAAGTCATCCACAGAGCGAGTCCTAGATGGGCTTTGCTTTCCCACTGAGTGCAATACTGAAAGCCTCAGTGTGGGCTTCAAGGCAGTACGGAGGTGGAAGTTCAGACCAGATAAGAACAAGCTTGCATAAAACATAAGTGTCGGTGTAGATGTACCTGATGAGTCCCCAGCTGGAGTGGATTGCAGTAACACCTTGCTCAGGCCCGGGCTGCAGTAATGCAACAGCACACCCCCTTTCTGGCACAACATACCGTCTTCACAGCCTGTGCTGCAGGTAACACTGGGGCAACAGCACTCCTATGCAGCATTGAAGACAGAGATGAGAAACCAGGTGTCCCTATCAGATGACTTTTGTGTGGTCCTTTCCTCGTGGGATCCCAGGGCTTTACAGGCTGTGTTGCAAGTATCATGGTCTTCCTTCTCAGAAGGCACCGAGGACTTTTCCCTTTGCTAGGTGTGACGAGGGTGAATCTACACTACGCAATGGGACAGTGCCTCTGCACGACGCAAACCACGGTGCTGTTCAACTCCACAAAGCAGCAAACACAATGACAGATGTATTTTATCATGTGGTGACAGCTCATCAGAGCAGCCCTGTGATGATGGCAGGACTCAGAAAGGCATACACGTCAATACAAAACGACAACAGCAACCAGCTCTGTGCAGTGATGTAGAAACATCACAGAAAGCAAAAATTTAGAAAAAAATGAGAAATGCTGGCTTTCCCTAACATGTTGGTCTTTCTGGTACTACCATTCCCCATGTTTCTGGGCTTCAGAAGGGAAAAAGCACATGCTTCAGTCCTTTCGACCCACCTCCAATGCATGGTCCCCCACCAGGTCCCACAGACCTGCTTGCTCCAGCGGAGAAAGGGGCTTGGACACAGCTGAGGCTATACCACTCTGCCCAGTTCTGCTGAACCAGAAACACGCAGGCTGAAATAACCCCGGCCCATAGCCCTACCTCCCCAAGCCCCTCCTGCTTCCCAGTTTATTGCTGCCGTTTGAGTGCAATGTGAAGCGGTGATTCGGTGGATGCTGTCAGCCCGGATCTGCTGAGGCACTCCATGTGACTCATGCTCCCCCCGGGCTCTGTAGCAAAGCACTTGCATCCCTCAGCCTTCAGAGCCAAATGACCCTGTGTGTTTCTTTGCATGTTCTCAAGGTCTAGAAGGGAGGAAGTGGTGCACTTCAGCCTCTTCTAACTTCTTTTAATCTCAGGGGGGAATAAAAAGAACAGTTTTCAGCGTCCATTTGAGTGGCTCATCAGCCTAATGCAGCTGCAGAGAGTAGCTTCCGTCTGCCCTTCTCGGAGGCGAGGGTAGAGTAGGAGCACCAGACCCTTGCAGATGCTCAGGTCTGGACCGGTTCCTTTCTGAGCATATTCCCAAGCGTGCATTTACTAGGAGGGACCCCAGGGTTCGTTGGTGCACTCACGTCCAAGCAACACCTCCAAACCATGGCAGGCTGCCTTTGCCTCACGCGTGTCAGCACCCTTCCCCAGCATCCCCCCTGAAGAAGTCTTTGGCTCTCCTCTTGTTCATTTTCTGTCCAGATTGGCTGAGCCTTAGAGGTGCTTCCAGACTTAGAGAATTAGAGAACAGCAGAATAAGAGGTGGTGGCAGAGACTGCCTCACTGGCAAGGAATCAAAGGGGAGGAGAGGAGAAACCCCAGCTCCTCAATGCTTCGTCACCAGCTGGCTGGTGTCAAAACGCCAGTTTCAGGCTCCTGGGCTGGGAAGTCCCTCCTCTGAGCTTTTCTGTGCGCTGTGTGGAGCTGAGGTCCTGGAGATGAACAGCAGTAACAGTGATGCTGGCTCTGTGAGGACCACGGCTCCAGAGGGGCCACCATACCAGCTGGAATGACGAGGGAAGCCAGAGAGCTTCCCTGGCACGGGCCAGCAGCATCCAGTGTGTCAGCAGCACTGCTGAAATCCCAGCCTATTTTTGAATTCAGAAAGATTGTTCTGGTCTTGAGAAACCTGAGACATACCTAGACAGGCTAGGGAAACGGATAGCAACATGAAAATTGCAATTCTGTGCTACAAATCCAAAGAAAATAAATCATTTCAGTTCTTTCCAGATATCGTAGGTTCCCAGATTAATGATTCAAGAGCTCCTAATTATCCTCTCTGTGTATGAGAACAAACAAGTAAGTGTTCAGTAATTTTGGAAAGTGGCATAATTAAATTCCGAAATTATATTTTTACATCCTTTACAGACTGGAACTCACTGTGCTGGGGATATCAGTGAGGCCACAAGTCCAGGAGAGATGCAAAAGGGGTCGGTAACACACAGAAGAGAAGAACAAACAAAGCATTACGTCGGACGGGTATACACCTCTGCCAAATGGCATTTGCAGCATCATAACAACCATGCATTTGACAAGCCTAACCTGGTACTTCTTTTTCTCAAGGAAAATATCAGATACAAATACTTATGCATGTGACAGAGGAAAAAAAATCTTTTAGAAGGTGCCCAGCTGTGTAAGGAAAAACATTCAGCTGTAAACAAACATCCACAAGTTAAAATCCTGGTTTTTACATTACAAGCCCTTAATATTTCTGTGTAGCTCATGACCAGCATTATTCATCTGTCCCCTGATGTGAGCATTATCACTTGCCCATTTTGCAGATGAATTATCCGAGAAACCTCACTAAATCTTTCCGTACAGAGCTAGAAATAGAATCTAAGGTTTGGATATGACAAATCTACATTGCAGTCACTGTCTTTTCTGAAGGAATATGCTAACGGATCTGCTTGGCTGGATTCTTGTTAGCCATTAACCACACCCTGCTCAAAGAGCCAGGAAGGATGCCAGGAAACCTGCTTTCGAGCGCACTAGCTTAGCCTCACAAGAGGCTGTGCAAGCCATGCTGGGGATCTGAGGACGGATTTAATTGCATCCATGATCTGCAAGAAACATGTGTGAAACCTCCCATGGTCACCGTCAAAGTCCTGACTAAGAGCCGCGAACCATCAAAGCCCTGTGAAGTCAATTTGGCTATTCTGTTAAAGCCTGTGCTTTTACGATTCTGGCGTTTGTTTCTTGGTTAATAAGCCCTGCTCCTTTAAGAACCCAGGGCACCTCTGGGAAGAGCACTTCCCTGGACCTGCAGAGCTGCTGTCCAGAAATAGCTGATATTCATGCAATGAACTTTTCCAGAAAACATTTCTTACCCTGACACTGTAACAGTGGTGTTTCTTTGGGCCTGGATGCCTTAGGACATTCTAGTGAGCTACTGAGCCTCTAGACAGCGGATCACCGGTTGGAGTCCAGCCCGGCTCTGTAGGAATTAAAAATCGCTCCCAGCTCTGTGAGTCCTTCTAGGAAATGAGTCTGGTGGGGTGGGAGGTCCTCACGTCTAGCTTGGACTTCCTAGATACACAGGGAACCCTGACTGCAGGGCTTCAGGATTTCCAGATCCGAGCATTGGTGCTCCTTCGCATGTCCCTTGTCAATACACAGCACATACGCAGTTGCAACCCAGTGCTTACCAAAACCAGTGAAACCAGGTGTCTGGAAATCCTAGTCAAATAAAGAGTCTTTGAAATCCATTTAGATTAGATGGATGGATGGACGAGCATCTGCTTGGGAGCATGACAGCTCTAGGGCAAATGCTCTTCTTCCCACAGAGTTCATTCCGCTTCACAGTAAATCTTCAATTTTGTGCTTTCATTCAAACTAAGAACCCAGCCACATTTGCAAACACAAGAAGCCTCCCTGAAGATAGGAGGACCTGTCCCATCCAGCTCTGCTCACCGATCTCTGTCAGGTGTAGCCCAAGCCGTGAAGAGATGCTGGGCTGCAGGCTGTCCCTACCTGAAGGGAGCTGAGGCAGGCAGGCAGCACAGAAAGTGCCGGAAGCTGGGTTTGCTGTTCCCCTGAGATAACAAGAGGATTTATTCACCCACGCAGGCAGGCTAACAACTCACACTAAGGAGACTCAACTTCTGAATCAGAAGAGGATGGTTATGTGGAAGTCATCACGCTAAATAATTCACACAAATGACACAGCTGCACAAATGTTTGCATTTGTGGATATAGACCTTCTCACTTCAAGGCACAAACCTCCCGCAAATGACAGGAGTTGAAAAGAAATGACCAAGGGTGGCCATTAATTGTCCCTTCTCACATCTCCGGCTCCTGCCATCGCGGGGCTGACCACTGAGATGAACCATCTCGGGGCTGCTCCACCTCGGCAGCTCCTGCATGCCAAAGAATAGCCAGAGCACAGCAGCAGCATTGCCACCCGCCTTCCTCAGAAATGTCTCTTATCACCTACCTGACACAAAGCTGGATCTATTCTAGTGGTTCCTGACTCTACTCACCATCTCTAAAACAGGCCCCAGTCACAATGGCCAGTGCAATGCAAATGGCTCTCTTCTCAGAGATGAACTTTTACACCTCCGGAACTGCCTTCACTGCTGCCCCCGGGCCTGAGAACCAGCAGCACCTCTAGCTTAATTACTGAGGAGTCTCTCCATCTGCTGACCATACAAACCTCAGACGAAATTCCTTGGTATCCAAGGCACTTGGGATCACCTTGGGCAGTATTTAGACGGATGCATGAAATCTCCCCTGTCAGAGGGGGTGATAAAGATGAGCGGACCCTGGATCTACGGATCAGGTCAGGTCCACTTTAGCAAACAGGGGGTGCAGCAGGAGCAGATCTGTAGAGGATGCTGACAACTTAGTGGCCACACTGCAAATGTCTGGGGGCTTACTTCAGACTAAGCCTAGCCCAAAGCAAAGCTGAATTCTCATAATCCTCAGAGCACATTTGCTGCAGCCCTTGCAGGTCCTTTCAACTAAATTGTTCATGTTCTCCTGATCCAAACTGAGGTGCTTAATGCAGCTGCGCCCTAACTGTCCGGAAGTATGGGCTCGCATCCCACCTCAGTTCTGATGGAGGAAAGGGTTGTAGAGATTTTGGTAGACATCCGTTCTGAGAAGGAACAAAGATGAGGAAGGTGTTGGTGCCTTCACTTCAGCAGCAAGCCAGCAACAGGAAAATGAGATGCCTGCTGTCTCGTGAAGACTTTCTAGCCAGGACTGCTCTCACTGAGGTGACACGGCTGGGGGGGAGCTTTACCCCCCACCTCCTCTGAGCACTACTCCCACTCCACCTCCTTTCTTCTCTTCCCCTCTCCCTGTTTGTGGGACCAGGCTGCTGGCTGCTGATGGAAGAGGCCATCACAGCAGCTGAGCAAACCGAGTTGGCTCTGCGACCACGGCTCACCCTGGGGCAGCCCGGTATCCCGGGCACCCTCCCCTCCAAGCACCCCTTGCAGGCCTCTCTGTTAGCACCAGCTCTTTGCCTTTCCCTTCACGTCAGTACCCATCCTCCCGGCATCTCTTACGGCCTGGGTGCCCCCTCATGACCCTCTTTCTTTGGGAATGGGCGCCCGGCACCTTCCTGTCCTGCAACTCGCATTCCTGGGGGCGGCCAGGCTTGCCCCGGGGGCAGGGGGGCTGCAAACGAGAGGGAGCCGGCAGCGGCCGCCCCTGTGGCTGGGCCCCGGCCAAGACCGGCTGCGGGAGTGCCGCGTACCCCGGCGCCGCCTGCCCCCTCGCCCTGCGCCCGCCCCGCCTGGCGGATGGCCGGAGCGCGGGCCGGGGCGGCTGCCTGCGGCGTCCGCTGCGGCGGCCGGGGCCGGGGGCCGGCACAGCCGGGCAGAGGCGCGCACAGCCGCGCGGGGCGCCCGTCGCCATGGCAGCGCTTGCTCCGGCGAGAGGTAAGATGGGTCCCTCCGGCCCCCGCCGCCGCCGCCGCGATCGGCCCCCGCCGCCGCCGGCGGCCCCCGCTCCGCCGCGCGCAGGGCGGCGCCGCTGCCGGGCACGGCCGCGCCCCGGGGCGCCCCGCGGGCTCCGCGGCCCCGGCCCCCGCCCAGCCCAGCCCAGCCCAGCCCAGCCCAGCCCCGGCCGGCCGCTCCGCTTCTCTCCGCCGCCGCCGGGCGAGGTGCGGGCGGCCCGGCCCGGACGCCCGCCCGCCCCTCCGGCCGCCGCGGGAGCCGCGGCTGTGCACGGGCTGCCGGGCGGGGGGCAAAGGGAGGGGGCGACGGGGGCAGCACCGCACCTCGGCCCCGGGCCGGCCGGCCGCATCCCCCGGCACCCTGGGTTTCTCTGCTCTTCCTTGCAGTTATTCGGGGTCATCTTCCCCTCGGACCCCCGCCCTGGCCCTCCCCTGAGCCACCAGCCCCAGCAGTCTCTCCTCTCCCCGCTGGTGGGATGGGCGGTGGGGTGAGGTGGGGGGCTCTGGCCGGCGGGCAGGGCCAGGCGAGAATGGGTTTCCCCGACCTGGCCATCCTGCATCAGCTCCGGGGCTCTCCCGTCTGTGGGAGCGGGAGGACCACAGCTCGGAGCAGAATTGGGCCCCAAAGCCAGCAGAGGCGGGAGGGTTTCTGCCTCATCGAGGGAACAGCGTGGGCCACCAGAACAAGCCGGGTGGGAAGGGTGGCAGAAGGAGGTGCTGCAAGGAAATTCGTTCCACTGGGATTATCACGGCCGGCTAGCTTCTGTCTCCAGAGGCCACAGGCCTAACTGCAAGAGCGATGGCACTGGGGGAAAAAAGATGAACCGGGGCAGAACATGGGCATCGGCAACCCAGTCATGGCAAACTGCTCCAAGCAGGGAGGAAAGGAGGAAAAGCCTCAGGTGGTTACAGATAGGGTGAGAAAAATACGGAGAAGCAGAAGGAAGCAGCGGGGTGGGAACTGAGCCGCTAGCTCAGACTGGGGGGGTGCCGATCCATCCACGTAAAGATTTAAGTTTACGTCTGCTCCGATCAAGGCACGGAGGCAGGCCTGTACCTTCCTTGAATATACTGCCTGGGCATCCTCTATAGATTAAGACAGGAGAGGAGGTCTGAGCTGGTAGGACCAGAGGTCACTGGCAAAGGTGAGTAGTCTCAGGACTAGGTTAGCAGTCTCGTTCACTGGGTTTGTAACTGTGGGGTGTCTGCAGACCAGAGCTGCTTCAGCAGAAACACTCTAGGTGGGTGAGGCATGTAGCCAAAAGACTTGTCTTCCAGGCTGCAGGATGGCAGGGTATTGCTGGAGTGGTGGCATGCACCCATGGGTGGGACGGGACGGGACAAGACCAGCAGGTTACGATCCAGAGCACTGGCAGAGAGAAGCTGAGGTCTGAAGACTGGCAGAGCTGAGGGAGCTGTACGGCAGGAGTGAGGGGTGTCGGAGCGGGTGTGTGGGGAGGGCAGGACCCTCGTGGCAAGGAGTGATGCGAACCAGGCCTTCCATTACAGAAATGGTGTTAGTAATGCTTTGGGTGGGGAGCCTCAGACTGGAAGAGCAGGGAGCACGGGGTGTCTCGGCAGCAGTGGAAGGAGTTGCTGGGTGCCAGAGTCCGGCCTGAGGTATGTAAGGACTGGTACAAACTGGCTCTTTTGTTCCCTGAAAGACACAGGGAGTGCTCTGCACAGCCTAAATCACGACCAGGTGTTTGTGTGGGCAAGGAGAGAGAGATCTGGGGAGACAGAATTATCTTAAATTACTTTTTCTCTTTTCTCTCTTCTACAGTGAACCTCGTGCCCTGAATCTCCAAGGGAACCTTTGAAAAGGATTTTCCCCTCCCCGCCATCTCCTTATTGTTTGCCAGCTCTGCCCTGCACTGTGCAGGGAAGCTTGAAAGAGCAGGCTGAGCCCTGGAGGACAAAAAAAAGGACAATGTAGAGAGGGTGCCGTGAGGTCTCGGATAGGGAACCCTCTGAATCTTTTTCCTCACCCTTCACTCTCTGCTGATGGCTCTCTGACAGCCTTTGGCAGGAAGCTCTACCTGGCCACAAGCGTGGCATTTGATGAGAGGGGGATTACACACGGTGTATGCGCCACCCTCACCATTTCTGCAGGATCTCTGTCCTGCCTCCCATCTTCTCTGAAACTCTTGGCTAGCTCTTCATTCCCTAGGACACTGGGCAGCAGGCACCTGCTACTACCCAACAGTTCAGAGTCCCCAGCAGTCCCTGTTTGCATGCGGCCTTCACCAGTCCCCACAGAAGGTGGTCCCTGAGACAGAAGGTGCCTGGTGGGCACGTGAAGTAAGGAGAGCTTTTTCTTTGGGGGAAGAGTGGACAAGGGGGATGAAATAGATGGGGAGGAAAAAAAAAAGTGAGCCCAAGCGAGTGAGGGAAGAAGCACTGGCAAGCGTTCATGAGAAAGAGAGAGAAAGAAGGTGGAAGAAAGAAAAAGAAAGAGAGCAAGGGAAAAAACAGGTGAAAAAGTTGGAACGCGGGAAAGAAATCTAAGCAAACCGAAGGGAGAGGGAGGACTGAAAGTGAGACAGAGCTAACGGCTGTTCCACCTAGCACCTGGTGGCCATGCCTTGAGGAACCCCTCCAGCGTGCGTACATCGCGCATCGCAGCAGCAGCAGCAGCAGCAGATGAGGAGGGACGTGGCTCCCCCACTGCGGAGTCCCACTCACCCTCTCTCAAAATCCCAACGGCAGGGACAGGGTGCAGCCTAGCAAGGGTGGCAGCATGGGGGACTCTGAATCAGAGTCCACCTTGCACAACAATTCGCTGTGGTGGCTGGCATGTGGGATGTTAGCACTGTTGGCCAACTCTTGGATTATCCTCAGCATTACGGCCAAACAACAGAAACACAAGCCCCTGGAGCTGCTGCTATGCTTCCTTGCCGGGACCCACATCCTTATGGCAGCAGTACCCCTCACCACCTACGCTGTGGTGCAGCTGCGGCGTGAGTCCTCTGACTACGACTGGAATGAAAGCATCTGCAAGGTCTTTGTCTCCACGTACTACACCCTGGCACTGGCCACCTGCTTCACAGTGGCCTCCCTTTCCTACCACCGGATGTGGATGGTGAGATGGCCAGTCAACTACCGGCTGAGCAATGCCAAGAAGCAGGCTCTGCACGCAGTCATGGGTATCTGGATGGTATCATTCATCCTCTCCACCCTGCCTTCCATCGGCTGGCACAACAATGGCGAGCGCTACTATGCCCGTGGCTGCCAGTTCATTGTCAGCAAGATAGGGCTGGGGTTTGGTGTCTGCTTTAGCCTCCTGCTGCTTGGAGGAATCGTCATGGGCTTGGTGTGTGTGGGTATCACTTTCTACCAGACCCTGTGGGCACACAGAAGACGCCGGCGGTGCCGCCATCAGAGGGCAGAGGAAGCGTCATCCTGCTCTTCATCAGCACACACCACTTTCAATGTGCCGGCCATTGTAGTGGAGGACGTACGAGGCAAAAGGAGGTCTTCACTGGATGGCTCCGAGTCAGCCAAGACCTCCTTGCAGATGACCAACCTCATCAGCGCTATTGTCTTCCTCTATGACACACTCACGGGGGTGCCTATCTTGGTAAGCAACGAGTTCTCCCTGTCCCTTTAGAGTCTGCAGTTAAACTAGATTTCCATTTCTCTCAAGTTTTAGAGAAGAAACTCTGTCTTCTGCCCACCAGCCACAGGGTTGCCGCATCTGAATCTCTGTTATTGTGAGGGCCAGTTTTAAAAAGATCGCAGTAATTCTCTCAGCCTTCCACAGCAGCATTTTCTTAAGACAGGTCTAAGCCTGGGGAATATGTACCACACAGCTAAAACCACTGTGAAAGTTTTAAGTGGCTAAGAGGAGAGGAAATTATTCTGTGAACTTACAGGGGGATCGACCTCTCTAAAAACAATGAGATTTCTGTTTCTCCATTTTGCTTCTGGAGAACTGATATACCAGCTTTAAAAGCTGTTGCAGACAGTTTCCTTTTTCCTTCTGCTTGTATGGTCATGGTCAGCATTCAGGTTTTGGCTGGCTGGTTGATTCTCTGCAAAACTGGAGAGCTGGGGAAGTTCACAAAGGGAACCATTAAGAGAACAGAGGCTTAGTCTCAGTTGTTTTTTTTTTCCAGTGGCTGTGTCCTTTGTTAGCATCTATTTAGCTCCAGCTCATAATGAGCACAGGGAAGAAAGGATGCTAACACCAGGTCTCATGTTAGAGATATGACAGCTCAGAATATGGGCCATCTGGGGGCGACTCCCCAGGAACAGTTTTTCAAAGTAGCACAGGGTAATTATTTGACAAATTCTTTATAGACAGATTACGTTCTACTACAGAACTGACTCCTGTTAGCTTTCTCCATTGATCCCCACTTCTGTCTTCTTTCTTGGCGTTGTTTCTCTCTCTTACTTCAAAGGTCGTGAGCTTTTTTAGCCTGCGCTATGATACGGCCCCCACCTGGATGGTCCTGGCTGTGCTCTGGTGCTCCATGGTGCAGACCCTGCTGCTCCCCTCCTTCATCTGGTCCTGCGAGCGTTACCGAGCAGATCTCCGCACTGTGTGGGAGCAGTGTGTGGCTATCATGTCTGAGGAAGATGGAGATGATGGTAAGCTCCTCACCACCCCACAGCCACCTTTCTTCACTAACCCCTTCCCCAAAAGACTACAGAGGAAGGAGGGGTCTGCCTTGGGAAAAGGATCTGACAGCATGAGGAGTGGTGGTATGGGTGGCTAGGTGGAATTCATGTTATAGCTTGGAGTCAGCAACCTTAAGAAAATTTATTCTGGAGAAGGCTCTGCCACTTGCTTGCTGCCTTAGGACTCAGTAGCATCCAGGAAAAATTAGTGCAACATCCTTCAGAGTAGATGCAAGAGTAGAGACAATGTGTATAGCTGCCAAACCACAACAAAAGCGACACGCTGGGCCTCAGCCCAACTCACTGATCCAAAGGTCCAAGTTCTGGCAGTGAGGGATTCAAAAGCAAGACAGGGCAGTCTCTGGGTGCTTTAGTGCTGCTGCAAGCAGAAAGATGAGCTTCTTGTTCAGAGGTGAGGGCTGCAAGTAGGGCAGCAAAAGTCAGACAAGCATTAGGATGGCGTCCGGGTGCCCTGAGAACGCTCCTCTTCTGGCTGAAAAGTGTTGACTGCCGTTCTCCTCTTTGCCAACAGATGGTGTGTGTGACGATTATGGCGATGGCAGGATCTGCAAAGTGAGATTTGATGCGAACGGTGCCGCAGCTGTGAAGCGGGACTCCCGGGACATCAAGCTGCTACCCATGCACCACATGTTGTTGCCCCAGGACAAGGTGCACTACCTGCAGGTGAGCCGAGAGCTAGCAAGGGCAGCCCCACCAACCCACTTCCTTCTCTGTCAGTCTCCCACGCCTTCATGTCCTCTTGACTCTCTTCTCTGAGAAAGCCTCAGCTACTCCCCTCCTGTTGACTCTTCAAGTCTTCCATCACAAGCCTCTTTCTCTGTTTTCCAGGTCCCTATCTCCCGGAGAATGTCACATGATGAGACTAACATCTTCTCCGCCCACCGTTCCGCTCCATCCTTCCTACACAAGTGGTCTTCATCTGACGACATCCGCATTTCCACCCCCCGCAAGCCTGGAGGCCCCGGCTTCTTGCCTCCTCAGCTGCATGACTACCAGCACCGCCGGCGGCCCCCAGAAGATGAGCTGACGACCCTACGGCAGTTTTTGGAGGGGGGGCTGATGCCCCGGGGCTCCAGCTCCAGCGCCTGCTTCTTCCGAGATGAGATCACCATGTTCATTGACGAGACACCACAACCCACCCCAGCCTGCAGCCCACGGCACTCCCGTCTCCCGCTCGCATCACGCCGTGATCGCCGCCTCTCCCTCGGCAGCAGAGAGGAGGAGAACGCCGACCGGCCACGGCGCTGCTCCTTGGCTGGCAACGAAGCCTGGCATCTGCAGGACGGAGAGCAGGCGCCATGTGAAAGGACCCTTGAGGCCTGTGAGGCACAGACCTTCCAGGATCCCAAACTATGAGAGACAGCATCAAAAACATTCAGTGCCATCACGATTTTTAAATAAAACTTCAAGTGTTCCCTTTGTCCTGGGACCCAATCACTAATTTGCATTCTCATCTTTCTCGCCAGCAGGCAGGAAACACGGCACCCCACGCTGGTGGGGGAAAAAGAAGTGGGACAGACCTGCAGAAGGGAGCTCGACTGACAGACCAACAGCCTGTGCCTGCTCTCAGGTTACAAACACACCCACCGCTGCCACCGCCACTTGGCACCCTCGCCAGTCCAGTCCCTTTGTGAACTCCACCCTCGCATCCGCTCTGCCCTAAGAGACAAGGCAGGCGCAGAATGGTATTAAAATTCTATATTTGGAATGTCAAACGTGTGTCTGTTTTTATATATTAGTAATAATTTTGTTTCCATAGAAACAAAATGACTGGCCCAATGTTTAATGAAGCTTCACAGGCTTCTGGAAGGGAAATGCGGAATGTGCGAGGCTCCTTTCCTCCCTCTCCATCCCTTTCTTGTCAGTGCATCTGGAAGGCAGCAGATGCTTAGCAGCACAGGGAGGGGAACGAACCCCGTAGAGTTGTCATGGGTGACTGGCTGAAAAGTTTTCCTGTCCATTTCAGGGGAGACTTAGGCTGCCTATAGCTAAGCAGGAGTGGCCTCTGCATTTTCTAATATCGCTCAGCAAAAGGTATTGTTTTGATGCAACCTCAGGCTTGAAAACAATTAATTTCTCTCCAAAAAGACCCTGGCCTATAACATCTTATTTCGCCAGTGCAAACTGTTGATTCCAGTGCGAACTCTGTGTGAAACACAATGGCCCAAACTTCTCACCCAAACAGGAAAGCTGACAGAGTCCCCGACTGCCCACGCCATCAAAGCTGGGAGTGGTAGGGTCTGGAGCCCGCTCCTGCCCCACACCAAACTCTTGGGAGGGAGGTGCAGAGGCAGCGTGTGGGAGATGGACCTTCTCCTGCCCAGCGCTGGCTGTAGTTCAGCCATGGGCAAAGGTTTGGCTGCGTCAGAGGGGCCGAGGGAGATGGGTAGCCCTTCACCTCCAAAGCGCTTCTCCAGGCGATGGGACTTGGTCTATGAACTGTCTCGTGCCTCATCCCCAGCGTGGATTCTGGTAGATTAAGCATAACCTCTTAGGAAATGTCTCGTCGGAGGGGTCTGGGAGACCCATACCGAAGCGAGGGTTAGCGCTGGGGGATGTTCGGATGCTTCGCCGGGACAGAGGACCCGGGGGGTGCCAGGGCTCTGCTGGCCCGCGCAGGGCCGGCACCGGGCTGGCCCAGGCGCCCACGGAGCGGCGGCAGGTCTCAGCTGTCGCAGCACGGCCTGCTCCGGCGGAGAGACGTGGGGACGGGGACTGAGCCCAGCCCTGCCCCGGGCTGCCCGCCCGCGCCACCCGCCCCCCGCCCCCCCCCCTTCCTGCCCTCCCCGGCGGCTCGGCCATGGCCTCCCCCTTCTGCCTCTGCCTCCTCCTCGCCGCCGCCGCCGCCACGTCGCCGGGCCGCCTGGTCCCCTACGACCTGCTGTGGGGGGGGGGGGGGCGGCCGGGGCCGCCCCTCGGCCGGGTGCTGCAGCGCGCCGACTGCCTGCAGCACTGCCTGGGGCGCCGGCTGGGTGCCGCGCCCTCCGCCCACCGCGCCAGCCAGGCCATCCGCCGGGACTTCGAGCGGAGGGAGCCCTACAACTACCTCCAGGTGGCCTTCTTCCAGGTGGGGACCGGCCCCGGCGGCGGCGGGGGGCTCCCCGGGGTGGGGTCTCCCCAGGGGGCTGGGAGTCGCCACCCCCGGGCAGGCCCCGAGGGCCTCTGTCAGCAAAGGCAGGGGCTGGCACTTGTGGGGCTCTCCCGGAGGCCGGCCGGGGCCGGCCGGGGCTGGGCGGGGGGCAGGGGGGCACGGGTGCCTTGTGGGTAACCGGGGGGGGGTGGGGGCGGGTGCCAAGAGAAGGGGGCCCGCGGGCCAAAAGCGGGGCCGTGTCCGCCGCTCACACCTTCTTCGTCGCCAATCCCCAGCACCTCCAAATGCGGGAGGACATAGAGAAGTACCGGCGTATGTCAGGGGTGAGGTCGGACAACTTTCGGGACCTGGAGGCCACGCCGCACTGGGTGAGGGTTAGGTGCAGAGCCAGGCGTCAGCAGCTCATATCCCATCCTAGTCTGGGACATGGGTTTGTTCCCACGCAAGGGCCATGGCTTGAGACAGGGCCCTCATACATAGAATCACGGAATGGCTTAGGCTGGAAGGGACCTTTATAGATCACCTAGTCCAACCCCTCTGCCGTGAGCAGGAACATTTTTCACTAGATCAGATTGCTCAAAGCCCCGTGCAACCTGACCTTGAACACTTCCAATGGTGGGGCATCCACAACTTCTGTGGGCAGCCTGCTCCAGTGTCTCACTACACTCATCGTAAAAAATGTCTTCCTTGTCTGCAATCTAAATCTACCCTCTTTCAGTTTAAAACCATTGCCACTTGTCCTGTCACTACAGGCCCTGCCTGGTCAAAAGTCTCACTCAGTCTTTGTTATAAGCCCCCTTTATATTTGAAAGGCTGCAAGAAGGTTTCCCTGTGAAGCCTTCTCTTCAGGGTGGAGACAAACCATTGCAAGTGTGATAGAGATTTTCTGGTGACAGATACAGCAGGCTTGGTGTGGTTGGCTTAAGTCCAGAAGATTTGCTGTCACTGCATGGTGGGCTGTGCATGATCTGGCAGGCCCCTAGATGTCAGCACCACCCTGTGAGCAACTTGAAGTCTCAGGGCGTCCTTTGGTGTCACCCACGCTGATGAGGGACCTGGATCTGTCCTTCACAGGAAGCATATGAGGCTGGGCTGCAGCACTACAATGCAGATGAGTACCTGCAGGCTGTGGCCAGGCTGGAGGAGTCACTCACAGAGGCGCTGTCTGCACTGGAAGAGTGTCGTGCCCTGTGTGAAGGGCCTTGGGAGGATGAGGACGAGGAGGAGGAGGAGATGCAACCTGGCCTGTACGAAGCCATTGCAGGTAGCGTTAGAGGCACAGAGGGTTGGGTAGGAAGGCCATGCTCCCCACACCGAACATGCCCCGTTTCCCAGCACTCCTGTCTGGAAGAAGTGTGAGCTACAGCCTTTCTTGCTCTTCTCCCTTGCAGCCCATTATATTCAGGTTTTGAAGTGCAGACAGCAGTGTGTCCTTGAAATTGCCACAAAGCCAGGGCGGATTTCTGCCACAGAAGATTTCATACCCTCTCATCTTGATTTACTGCAGTTTGCCTACGATCAAGGTGAGCAGAGCTACAACCCAGCGAGTTATGCTGTGGCACCTCTAGACGCCCTTTGCCTCTGGAGCTAGAGGGCAGCATGTCATGGGGAGAAGTGGCACACTGACATGAGCTCTACCTCTCTTCTCCCTTCTGCCCCCTGACTCTTCCCAGAACCTCTCTTCTCTTGATCGAGCCTGTGACCACCTTGAGAGAGGTCCCTTATGGTCCACTTCAGTCTCCTTGTGCAGCTTCTGTCAATGTGTGGCTGTTCCCACTTCTTTCTTCCAGCACTGTCCTTGTTCCAACTATCTGCTGTGTATTTTATACCCTCCTTTACAGTACGTGGCTCCAGACCAGGCCCCCACTTCCTATCTAGAACATGCGCTTGCGTCTCATCTCAGCAGTGGTGTTCCTTCACTGAACTGATGGCCTGTCATGATGTTGGTCATCCTGTCACCCTGTCACTTTCACAAGTCCCTCAGCTCTTCTGTTGGATACCTCTGCTCCTTCCCATACTAGCCCAACTGTCTCTCATCTCCTCTGTCAGACCACTGGTAAAACTTGTATCCCAAAAAAGCCTCCAGACCCCTCATCAGGTCTGTTGGGTGAGGGAGGTGGGACTGTCTTTCTTGAAGATATGTACTTATTTTTTCTCTGTCTCCTCTGAACAAACTCCCAATAAGTATTGAAAGTGGTCCTGTTCTTCACCAGGCTCATTCCCTGTATGCCCTGCCCATCGTTGGGTAGAGGCCCAACTAGGCAGGGATTGATGTGTACTTGGTGTAAGGCCTCCTGCTGCCAGATCCTGACCGGGATGTTGGGTGCTGCTAGCCTATGCACATTTGCTGCTAACGTCAAGTCTTTCAGAGACATACCTGTTTGTTCTGCTCTGTCCCTGCCCAAGTTGGGAACCAGGCGCTGGCTGCTGAAT
The DNA here is from genome assembly GCA_034008185.1 of Gorsachius magnificus. NCBI lineage: Eukaryota > Metazoa > Chordata > Aves > Pelecaniformes > Ardeidae > Gorsachius > Gorsachius magnificus. The sequence continues at coordinate 132,327,853 of CM067081.1, forward strand.
GTGCTGCTTCCTACTTGCTCTTCTATCCCACGGATGAGCCAATGTTGGAGAAAATGAAACAGTATCACACAGAAGTGGGAGAGGACACAGCTGTCACAGCCAGAGAGGTAGTTACAACCCCAGGTCTGTACTTTTTGGCCTTCCCCTGATCTATATGGCAGGATCACAGTCCAGGAGACAAAAAGCATTTCACTGCAGATGTGTGCCAAGCCCAGGGCTGAAGAAACTGGAGCCTGAGTTTACTTACAGTCTGTACCAAGCAGGGTCCCTTCAGGACAGAACCGGGCTTTCATAGGGCACAGCAGTGTGTTTGGGCAGGTTTCTGCCCTGGACAGGGATGGGGTTGTCTTTTGTGGGGTGGTTGTTTGACAGCCTCTTTGCTTCCTTAGAGTATTCAACATTACGTGCAAAGATCTTTGATGGAGAAGGAGTTGATTTATTATGCAGTGGAGCATCTAGGAGGAACTTTTAATGACCCCGTAAGTAACGGTATCATCTTAATCTTCCTGCCCTGATTTCACCAAGACAGTTGCCAGAATTCACTTTGGTAGTACATGATCCAGAAAGGATCAGGTGCTGATGAGAAGGACCCCCAAGTCGTTATGAAGTGGATCTTTAAGGCCTTTCTGCTGCTCCAGGACTGAAGTTAGTTTGAAATTGCTGCTGTAACCATATGTATTAGCCCAGTCTGGCTGTTCTCTTCACTTGGAGAAGCAGGACAAGGAACTGGCTGTTTGACATGATCCAGTGTGGGAGAAGTTTGCTGTGAACTGAACGGTCTGCATTTGTTCCCATAGGATCTTTGGACTCCAGATGAGCTGATTCCTGAAAACTTAAAGGAGAAACAGAGGTAAGGTCAGCCAAGTCGACTAGTACTGAAATATAAGTGTTGGAAGTAGGGGGTGGGGTTGGTACAAGGAACAGTATTACTGAGGAATGGGCAAAACAGGAACAGGAAGGGTGTGAAATGCTACCACAGAGGAGGGTTAGGCATAGCTCTATGTACTGACAGCTCTGGTCTCTGTTTTTTCCCTTGCTCCCGAGAGAGGATCAGGAGAAGCAAAAGCAGGAAACTCTGGATGTGGAAGAGAGGGAGAAGAGGGGTGAGTAAAAGAGCTTGAAGAAGGAGTTGGATGCAGTCACCCAGGCTTAGTCAGGCTGTCAGAAAAGTGCTGTCTTTTCTTCCATTCTCCAACATTTGAATGCTAGCATAGATGCAGACTGACTTGAATGGCTCAGCAAGTCTTCTCACTGTTTCTTTTATTCCTTTTTGATGCATGTGTAATCTTGCAAAATCTCGCTGTGTACATCTCTGGGATGGGAACTCAAAGAGCACTGTGGCTGGAGAAGCTGAGAGCAGTGGTGCCTGAACATGTGACAAGCCTGTGGACATGCAGATCCCTGTTCAGTATGGCAGGAGTGTCTACGCCAAATCTGGTTCAACTCCACCAGCCCAACTTCGAACAACATTTTTCTGAAGGGAGAAGGAGAAGGGAGGGGGAATGGAAACTGGAAGCAGAGTATTCAGCTTGGGCAAGTCTTTCCCTGAAAAACACAAGTCCCAATGGTTTGTGACTGAATGCTATAGACTGCAGAGCAGAGTCCCGTGTTCTTGATGGTCCTCTATTATATGTGGACAAACAGCCTCTTGCAGGGCTCTGTCCTGCAGTCTTTGCCTGAAGTGACCCCAAGTTCTCTGCTGTGACACATGGGAGAGGAGATCATTCTGGGGGCCTGAGTGCCCACCCTTGGCATTCCTCACCATCCAGAGGTCAGAGGGGGGAAGAAAAAGGCCAAAGATCAAAAGATCAAATCACCAACTAATACTCATTGCTTCTCTTTGGGGCTGAAGAAAGTAGAAAGATTCACTGGAGATAATTCTGGGATAAGATGTGTGTTCGAAAGAAGGGTTGATGGAGGTGTTTACCTGCTTCTTTTCTCCAGAGCCTCACCCCAGTAGGCTGGACCTGTTCTGCTGCTGCGATCCACAGTGCACTCAACTTTCCCCAGCTCCCTGCTGCTCTCCCAGCAAGCCCCAAGTTTCTGCTGGTTCCTGAAGCACTCGCTGTAGGCCAGCTTCCCCAGCTGATGCTCTGGTTCCCCTGAAGCATGTGAGGGGTGCAAGTGGCCCAGGTCTGCGAGGAATGGGCGCTTCTGGGAAACTGTACTGTCTTCTCAGAGAATGTATAGTGTCTCTCCACTTCCTTATCCAGGCTGGGGGTTGGTGTCTGAGGGCCTGTTGTCCAAAGCTTGCTCATGCCTATCCATACTTTCTTCTCGACAGGTCCTTTGCCTTTTGAGGGTATTGCTGTCACGATGGATTCCCGCCAGATGAATGGAACCCAGAGGGTTGTGTTCGATAGAGTGCTGACGGAGTCTGAGTGTAAGGACCTTCTCCGGCTGACAAAGGTGAGGCCTGGGTCTTGTAGGAGCTCCTGCATGTTGTACTTTCCTCCTCAGTAGGCAGGGCTGTAGTGTTTCCATGGAGGAGAGATGGCAGTCTAATGCATGTCATCTGTATCCTTCTATTCCAGGCAGCAGGAGAAGCAGGAGATGGCTACCGGGCAAGACGGTCACCTCACACCCCACATGAGAGATTTGAAGGGTTAACCATTCTGAAAGCCATGCAGGTAAGTCTTGATTGTCCAGAAAGAGTGTTTGCCACCTGAGCATTTTTCTCTGTGAAGTGCACTCTGGGTAGGGTCATGGGTGTGTTATCTTCCTCACAAGCCCATATGTGGTCTCCCCTGACCCTCTTACTCCATGATCGTGTTTAGGCATGTTGCACATGGAGGGCTTGACAAGTGCTTTCTCTCCTGTGAGACGGTGTTTTGGGATTGCTACTTGTCCCTGTGTGGTAGTCTTGCGGACATGGTTAGCTTGGAACTGGAGAATAAATTAAGGTGGAAGGAGCCTCTGGAGATCTATAGTCTGACCCCCTGCTCACAGCACAGCTAATTCCATCTCATCTGAGATCCCTCAAGGCTTTGCACAGGCGAGTCCTCAATGTCTCCAAGGGTGGAGATTTGACAGCCTCTCTGGGCACCTGTTTCAGTGCTGTACCACTCAGGAGGATGAAATTTTTCTTTATATCTAGCCAAAATTTCCCTTGCTGCAGCTTTTGCTTGTTGCCTCTTGCCTTTTCAGTGTGTCACTCTGAGAAGAGACTGTCTCCATCTTCTCTATAACTCCCTTTTAGGTGACAGGAGACTGTAATTAAATCCTCCTTTGGCCTTCTCTCCTCTAGGCTGAAGAAAACCAGTTCTTTCAGCATCTTTTTCTAAGTCGTGTGCTCCAACACCCCTGCCATCTTAAGACCCTTCACTCCAGTTTGCTAGTGTCCCTTGCGTACTGGGGGACCCAAAATGATGCTGCATTCCAGATGTGGCTTCATGTGCTGAGTAGAAAGAAAAAATTGCTGTACTGTACAGGTGTACTCCCGACTTAACGTTTACATGAGAGAACATGTTATTTTCTTATATGTGTGATCAGAGGACTTTACACAGGTCTCTTCTGTACTGTGTACTCGTATCATTTCTTAGAGTGTCTTTGTAAGTATTCTAACAGGCTTGTTTTTCACTTATAGCTGGTCCAGAATGGGGACGTGGACTGGAGAGACGCCAAATTGCTTCTGCAGGCCAGTGACAAGTCACGGAAAATCATAGAGTCCTATTTTACTCCTGGAAAGAAACTCCATTTCTCATTCACACACCTTGTGTGCCGCACGGCTGTAGACGGTAAAGAATCTTTCACCCTGTTAGTCCCTGTCTCCTGGAGAGTCTCCTCAGGCCCAGCCATGTGCCCTCAGGAGACTCTTCCCTTTACTCTCACTGTGCCCCTTTCTCTGTGCCTTATTCTTTCCTGAAACTGAAGATGCCCATATTCTTTTTTGTAACTTCCTTTTTCAGAGGAACAGGAAGGTCGCATGGATCTTAGTCATCCTGTCCATGCTGATAATTGTCTCTTGGATCCCGAGGGGCAGGAATGCTGGAGGGAACCGCCTGCCTATGTGTACAGGGACTACAGGTAAGAGAAGTAGGGGACCTGCACTAGATCATGTCAAGATCAGAATGTCTTCCCAGCCCCATCAGAGGATCAGCTTAGCTTATAGAAACCAGGTGATGGGTTGTTGGCTCAAAGCCAAAGAGGACTGTAGCATCAGGCAGAAGGCTACATCAGTGGCTTCAGAATGAGGTGTGAAATACATTCCCTAGGCTGGGGAGATCTGCCCTTTCTCCCTTCTGCCTCCTCACAGCCAGCATTAATGGAGAGCAGATCAAGGCTGGGAGGCTGCACAGACTAGAACCATGTTATCAGATTGTTGTCTTGTGGGTCTACCACAGTACTACAGTCCACTGCCAGCCCTTATGACCTTCTGTTTCTTCTAATCAAGTCCTGTCTTTCACAGTCTTCTGTGCGTTTCAGGAGAGGGAGAACAAGGCTCCTTGGATTTCCTTTGTTTGAGCAGTCAGTGTACTTTGGTGACTATTCTCTCCATTCACGTCTCTCAAGATTCACTGCCAATACTTTGTGTTGGGTTTTTCCATTCCATGTAAGAGGTTTTTCCAGCCTGTGGCAGGTTTTGTTACTCTTCTGTGAAAGAACCTGAAACATATTTTAAAGATAGTGCCAATTGTTGCACACTGCAGCCAAATGAGGTCACTTCAGTTGATTCCTCCTATTTACCATACCATTCCTGGGCACCCAGAAGTCTCATTTGCCTTTTCTTTGAGTGGTACCTGTACCTAGAGCAGAAGTCTTTGAGCAGCGTACAGTAAGGATATGGGACTTAGAGGGAATTCCAGTATCACTGAGTCCATTTCCCTTCTGATGTGGATGTTGACTTGGTACAGTCAGATTGTAAAGTTACCAGGGTCTGTCATGTACCTGGTTAGATCTCTGTCCCTCCTGTGAGGAAGCAGTCCTGTCACCTCTCTCCTCCCTGCATAGTGGGCTTCTCTGACTTCCTCTTGAACATATGTTAAAATATCTTCCGGGGTGATCTATGCCACTCAGCTATTTCCAGGAGTATTCTTGTCCTCTTGCGGAGTGAATTGTGATTGACCAACCAATTCATAAGGGATGAGCTCTTCCGGTGTCCTTTTGAAAGAGGTCCCTGTGCTCCAAACTTTCCGGATCTCTTCTGTGTATCTGTGCTATGGTTGTTAATGAAACTATGGGACACGATTGGGCCCAGGGGTTCAAGAGTCCCAGTGATCTTCCTCCAGGCAAACAGTACTCCTTTCAGTGCCAGTGGTGCACTAGTCACTGTGTGCTGTTCACGTGCTCTTCTTCATTAGTAATATCTTTAGTGGCACCGTTCTGAGTAGTTTTACCAGAGCCCAGACTGCTGAGATTGAGCATGTTGTCTTTCCCTGGGAAATCAACTGGTTTGTCAAAGACTGTGTGGCTAGCCCAGTCTGCTTTGAGTACCCCTGTGCTACATTTTAAGACCGTTTTTCATTTACCTCTTGTCCAATTATCCTTCTCAGAAACAGTCTAAAGCCCTGCAGACTGCTGAGGTCGGGCTAACAGGCCTGTTTATGCTTCAACCATTATCCCTGCCCTCCTGCCCCTTCGTGCATGTGAGAGTTATTCTTGCTTTTCTCCAGTCGTCATACCACCCTGACTTCACAGTCTTATTAAAAGCCTGTGGTAGAAGAGCTATAATTTCCTGGGTTTCAGGGTTGGAAATCTTCTTGCTGTCCTTATGTCCTTAACGTTTTGCTTCAGCAGCCACAGTGTTGAATTCTAGTTCTTTCTCCCAGTCCCACTAATGAGCTTCTCTTGTTCCTCGGACGTTTCCTATCAGCTTAATTGAATACCAAGAGGAACTCAAGTAGTTTGTGGTCCATTCTTTCACCTAGTTGACTGTGGTCTCACCTGCACTGTGCAATGGCCTCACTACTTCTCTTTTTGTCTACCATTAGTAAAGAAATTTCTTTAATTTTCTTTTCTGCATTCACTAAGCCTCTTTTTGACCATTCTTACGTTACCCTGAAATTCCTTGACTCTTTAAGACGTGGCTTGCTTTGCTGATCAGTCTCCTCTTCCAGGCTTTGGATTATTTCCAATCTTAAAACAACGTCAGGCTGGGTCAGAACCAAGGTCCATCTAGCCCAGGGCGTTGTCACAACAGTGCCACAGATGTATGCTGCAGAGGATTAAAAAAAAAAACAAAAGAGGACAAGCATGTAGAGCTAGCTCCTTGGCATACTCCCCTAGCCTTCTGTGGCTTGCAGCTCGGGGACACCTCTGAGTTAGGCACTGCTGTATTTAACACCCCCAAATGGATTCTTCTGTTAGCTGATCTAGTCACTTTTTGAACCTGTAGTATCATTCAGGTGCCTCCTGTGACAAGAGGTATGGGGAAGCACCTGGGAGTAATGAGCTTCACCATCCACATGTCCTTTTTGTCCACAGTGGCATTCTCTACCTCAATGATGACTTCCAAGGTGGGGGCCTTTTCTTCACTGAAATGGATGCTGTGACTGTCACAGTAAGTCTGGGACTGGCCAAAAGAAGGAGGGAGGACTGAGGGTGAGACTTAGTCTGGGTGAGAGGAAACTAGTTGGTTATTGGATCCCACCACTCCAAAAACAATCCAGTGCTGGTGCTGTGGCAGATTCAAATAGGGACAGCTAAAGGCAAATTGAGGCAAATCTCAGACAGAGGAGAGATTAACTCCTTTCTAGCTGAGGTGTTCCGGGCTCTTGAAGTTTGTGGGTGCCCGTGACATAGGCTGTGCCTTTGATTCTCTCTGTCCATCCCCAAGGACTACTTTGCTCATAGACTGGCAGTGGATGCCTAGCAGATCTCCGCTGTTCCACATTACCTCTCTACAGTGACCGTATACCCCAGAGCAGGGGGCTGCTGCTGGCTTCATCGTCTCCTCTCTCTCTCTCTTGGCAGGCTGAGGTGCATCCTAAGTGTGGGAGGCTGGTAGCCTTCAGCTCTGGCAAGGAGAACCCGCACGGCGTGTGGGCAGTGAGCCAGGGGAGACGCTGCGCCATCGCTCTCTGGTACACACACTCCCAGGAGCATGCTGAACAGGTAAAGGACCATGCTGGAGAAATGGGTACGAGTACCTCCAAGTTAGGTCAACTCCCTCTGAGGAATGACTTGTGGGCCTTCCCATGGGACAGGGCCTAGTGCAGCAGCTGGGGGTTGTTCTCTGACAAGGTACCTGGTGGAGGGGCCAGCCTGTGATGGGTCCCACAAGCGAGAATGGGCTCAGGGGGCATTGGATGGTTGTGGCAAAGGCAAGGTGTGTCTTGTCAGCCCCTGTGAGCAGGATGGAGAGTCTAGCAGGGAGGGGTGTTCACATCATCTCTGTCTCCATGGCTGCAGGAGCGGGTGAAGGCAGAGGAGCTGATGGAACAGAGGGCTGTGGAGCAGGACCGGCCTGATGGAGAAGAACATCAGGCAGCTGATCACAGCGGCAGATCCTCCTCAGAGCTTCCCATTCCCAGCGGTGGAGCCAGGCCTGCAAGCCAGAGACACAAGCCTGGCTCAGACAGGATGCGGCACCCCAAGGAGATGCGGGCCAGAGATGAGTTCTGAGTATGCAGGACCCCAGGGGCAGGATTGGTACACACTGTGGCCTGGCAGGTCTTGGTAGCACTGGGACCACAGAGGCCTGGAGCAGTGTATTAGCATGCTAGAGCCGTAGTGATGGGGAGGGATACAGCTTTCTCTCTCTGCGACATCCCAGCAGCTGAAAAATGGGAGCAGGGTCAGAGTACCAAGGTCAGCAACACCAGGAACTTTCTTCACTGCCTCACCAACATGTTTGAGTTGCTCAGAAGTAAGAAGGCAGGGTCTCCTCACCCCACTCCTCTCAGTGCCAGCTTCTTGGTCATCCAGGGCCAAATTCGAGAGGGGGAGGAGGAGCCTGGGGTCTTTAAGCAAGGGCTGTCTCACATTCAGGAGCTCAGAACAGAAGCATCTGAGTTTCCTAGGCACCTGCAAACTCCAGAAACTCACAACTGGCCTGAGAGAGGGAAGGTGAGGGACTGAATATATGGAATAAAAGCAAAATGCTGGACATGGATGTTGGTGGGAGCTTCAGTCTGTACACCAGTAGGGAGACATGCACGCTGATTGCTGATGGAAATTTAATTAACAAATGGTGGAAGGAGATTGAGCCCTCAGTGAAAGAACACAAAGTATTTGCCCAGATGCCAGCCACTTCTGATAAGGGAGAGCAAGAGAGAAAGTCAGCTCTGCCACGACTAACCCTGGAGAAGGTAGGGAGTGTCTTTGAGAAAAAGCACTGTACGCTCATGTTTCCCTGCAGCAAGGCCTCTCTTCCTTGTTTTTTTTTCTGCTCCATGCACCAAATTGCCCCTGAAAGCAAAGAGGTATTTTGTCTATCATTTTCCACCCTGATACAAAGGCAATCTGCTGTCACTGCCCAGGGGATTAGTGTCCCGAGATGGGATTATATTGTAGCCGAACAGGAATTGAATGGGGTGGATATGGAGTATCAAAAAGAGCAGTGACCCTTTTCCTGGGAAGCATTAGAGCCAGAGATCAATCTGTGGTCATGACACACACAGGCCTTGAGCTGTGCATGGAGACCCCAGCTACAGTTCAGATGGAAGAAATCTGTAGGGCCAGGGCCAGTGGTCTAAAAGGTGGGTGATCCCCTCATTGCTGTTGACACCAGGGCCCCTGCTCCATGGAAAGGGAAGTCTTTCCTCAGTCCCAGCACTTCCTTAACATGCAAGCTTGGGAAACCTGCGTCGGCAGCCCTTTTTGCCTCCCATCCTCCCCAGGGTCACAGGAAAAAAGTCCATTTGATGAGTACATTTCAAATTCCCTCTCCCTGGCAGGAGGTCCATCACATCCTAGTACTCACACATCCATCCTGATGATTTATATGGGGGCGCTGGATGGTTCCTGCTTGATGAGGACGTGTTGGGGGATGAGGGGCCAGTGTCCACATCTCTGGCTTGTTTTGCTCAAAGGTGGCTTGGGTGATTAGACTGATGGCCTCCTGACGTCAGATGAGATCCGTTAAAAGGTATTTATCTCGGTCTTGGGCCAAAGCCGCGGAGAGATTAAAAGAGATTGAGGCCAAGATAATCCCCTCGCAGCATCCCACTAAAGTGGCTGCCAAAAGGCACACCACCACATCTTTTGCCACCCCTGGCCCCTGTGCCCAGTTCTGTTTTCCCCACGCAGAGCCCAGCTTGCTGCCCGGGGAGGGTGTGACCCCAGCCCTACCATGGGTTTTCCCTTGGCAGAGCCACCATGGGTGGCACCATCCTTCTTCCTGCCCTGCCCAGGACAGAAGTGGCACATTCTCCCTGGGAAAAAGGGAATTCCTGTGGACTGTGAGGTGCAGCAAGCCCTGCCCCAGTGGCTGATAATCCTTGTCTGTTCCGGCTAATCTTCACTTTATTAGTTTGTTGCTGATATAAACAGAGGGAGTCAAATCTGCGTGTGATGGTTTCTTTCCCTTCAGGAGGAGTGTGCTACTCTCTCTTTTCACCCCTCCCCATCCACCTGCTTTGCATTACGTCCCAATCCGATTTCCCCAAGTCTCTGGTGTCTGATTTAATTTGCCTGACGCTGCTCCTGGAATCAGCCCTCCCCCAACCCCTCCCGTCCCCAGCCTTCCATCTCCCCATGGGGAGATCAGTCCTGGGAGAGGCTGAGGAGCAGAGAGGGAGCAAGGGAGTCGCTGGGTGGACAGGCAGGACTGACTGGAGACCTCACAGGGACAAGGGGCTTCTGGCCAGTGGGGAGCCGTTCTCACAGCAGGGGAGGCAGGCTGTGAGGGTCCCATCCACGGGGGACTGCAACCCACCTCACTCTACGGATCCCGGTAAGGATGCTGCCTTGTGATGCCTGAGGTCGCCTTGGTGTGCCTGGCACTTGGGACCCTGGGTTTCTTGGTGTGATGCTGTGGGGAGTTTTTGTACGTGGGCTGATCCCATCTGAGGATGTGGGAAGGAAGATCATGGTGGGGAAGGAGTTGGGGTTAGTGCTGAGATCTTTACGATGATGAGGAGGTTTGCACTGGGATGGAGTTGCTTGTCCCCTTTGCAGGTAAATCTCACCAATTCCCAAACTGGAACAGGAGGGTAATGCCTCCCTTGAGGGACCTGGCACTCACTGCCCGTACACAGTCCCTGCACTCCCGGTGCACCCCTGTGCACACCTCTTTGCAGCTGGGTGCTTTTCTGGATGGAGAAGGAGCCCTCAGAAATGAGGAGCAAATCAGGGTAATTCTACCCTGGCCTTTGATCTCCATCACAGGAGATGGGGATCATCTCTGTATCCGGCTCTGCAAGGAGCCCGGGGTCACCAGGGCGAGCATGCGAGGCCAGCCAGGGATTACACAGAGACCCAGGGATGCTGCCTATTAATACTCAGACATCCCTCCTGTACCTTCCCCTTTTCTATTTACAGCCCTCTCCCAGCATCTCGCAGAGGGACCACTCCCTCCCCAGTGTGGGGAAAGCTGCCTGGAGGATAGGAAATAAGGGAGTTCACCTCCCCTTTCTTCCCACCCATCACTTGCACCCCGATCCCCTCAAGGGAGGGATGCAGGTGGCTCGGTAGGACAGCCCCAGAGGTGCAGGAGGCTGGGCCCCCACCATGGCATGGTGCAAGGGACATAGCCACTGCCCTGAAAAGTCATGGTGTGGCAGCAAAAGGCAGAAGGGGGAAGATTCCAGACCCTCCTTGGCCTCGCACCGCAGTAGAGGCATTTGGTCTGCTACAAGCAGGTGCCCAAGGTCTGGTTGCCCACAGACAGAAGCACTACAGCAGGTGCTTCCAGCAAGTTTGTCAGAAAAGGTAGGAGGGGAAAGAACCATCATGTTGGAGAGCAGAAGAAATGAAAGGTGGTTTCAAAAGCCAACAACTGTGAACTGGATGAGCGCAGCCAAGGCAGAGCTCAGAAGAGGGCTGGCGTGAACCGACTAAGCCCAGGCTCTGTCTGGCTGTGCCATTCTCCTCAGTGATGCTCATAGGAGGTACAACTCTGGACCAGCGCTGGTGCCAAGGTCCTCCTGTCAGTAATTCTTTATGATGCTGGGAGGGTGGGGGTACTTTTTTCAATGGTACCTAAGGACTTGGTTTCCTCTGCTGCTTAGCATCCACTTGAAAGAGCCCTTACTTCCAGAAAGCACTGAGAGTGCACCTTTTAGAAGCCTTTCCCATAAAGACCAGGCTGGGCAGCTACCATGAGCAACTGTGAGCTGATCCACAGATCTACAAGAAATGTGCATCCCTAAGTTCCCTCCGGTCATGTCAGGAACATGCCTTGGCCAGGCTCCAAAGTCCATTCCCCTTTCCCCTGTTGTTCCTCCATTTCCTGTCCTAAATTTACATGACTATGACTCTTTTGCCCACCTGCTGTGGGCCTCCTGGGAGGCAGCGGTGCTCTGCTGGGGAGCAGGTAACTCACTCTCCACAAACTGCGCTGGGACATGACGGGTGGTGGTGACAGGCGAAGCTGGAGCTATTATTATCACTCATCTGCAGCTCCTTGTCCTTCTGAGGCTGAGAACAATTCCCAACTTCATTTAGAGTGTTCTCTGAAAGGGATTTAAAGGTTTGGACAGAGTCCTGAACCTGAGCTGCACCTTCTCTATATTTAGCCCTTTTTATCCGACCTCAACATTGTGCCCCTGCCCTTTGATCTGCCTGCCAGCTCTGAAAGCCCCTCATCTTGTTGTGCAACTTCACAGAGCAGGTGCCTGTGAACTGGTTTGCGTGTGCTAGTGCCAGCACTGAGAATGAAACACCCGGGGAAGGGGATGTTAAAAAAGCAGGAGAGATGCAAGGAAGACTGGGGACCTGATGGGTGCCGGGGAGGATGTGTGCAGCCAGCTTCACCTGGTGCAGAAATTGGAAAGAAGAGAGAACAAGGCACCCACCTTCATGCATGTCTGGGCAAAAGCCAAAGTCCACAAAGATGGTTTAAGGCAGGTGGCTGGATGATGATCTCAGATGGCCAATGGTCTGTGAAACAACAGCCTAGGGAGCAGAAAGCCAGTGCTGTTCCAGTGGGGAGAAGCTCTAGGAAGGGATTGCTGTTGGGAGACCAGGTCTTGGGGAGCAAGCAGAGGAGAATGGAAGGAGAGAGCAGAGAGGGAAGAGGTGGCCCCACAGGAAAAGGCAATCCAACACTGATAGAGGGGACATAGGATCAGTCCTGGGGAAAACTGAGAAAGTGGAAGGTGTGGACCATAATGGTAGGGCTGGAAGGGTGTCTGGAAGTTCAGGTTTGCCACTTGGCATGCTGGGAGGCAGCGACCAGAGCTGGATGCAGTCTCTACATGTCCAGAGGAGAGTAACAAGGTGAGGGGTCTGGAGCACAAGTCTGATGAGGAGCGGCTGAGGGAACTGGGGTTGTTTAGCCTGGACAAGAGGATGCTGAGGGGAGACCTTATCGCCCTCTACAACTGCCTGACAGGAGGCTGTAGCGAGGTGGGGGTCAGCCTCTTCTCCCAGGTAATGGGCGAGAGGATGAGGGGAAATGGCCTCAGGTTGTGCCAGGGCAGGTTTAGGTTAGACATTAGGAAAAATGTTTTTCACCAAAGGGGTTATCAGGCACTGGAAGGGGCTGCCCAGGGAAGTGGTCGAGTCCCCATCCCTGGAGGTATTTAAAAGACGGGCAGATGAGGTGCTTAGGGACATGGTTTAGTGGTGGGATGGCAGGGTTAGGTTAATGGTTGGACTTGATGATCTTAAAGGTCTTTTCCAACCTAAACGATTCTGTGATTCTCTGCAGCTTGACTGTGCACCAAAGCTGAGGGGCAAACACCACAAGATAAGGAGGATGTGCAGCCTCCTAGTGAAAGCTGCAAGGCTTTCCCTGGCGTCTACCCAGTCTGCCATTGAGCTGAGCGATGGCGTGGGATGCCCAGCCCCTCCCCAAAGGAGGAGAAGTGCATTCAGGTGGGCTTTCATGGCCAGCATCACTCAGCCATGTATCCTTGCTGGGAGGAACCAGCCCCCTCATCACTGTTTGGTCAAAACAAGAGAAGAAAAAAACAGTGGAAAGACCCCGGCTCACAGGCTGTCTGTCCCCATCCTCCAGCGTAGCTGAGGCTGGCAGCCCCAGGACACTGCAGTGGCACCTGCATCCAGGCCCTGACACTGCAGCCCCAGGGCCCTCTCCCACTCCCCTGCTGTGTGCTGGGGCCAGCAGCCACGTCCTGTGCGTGGGCAGGGAGCAGGGAAGAGCCAGCAGGGCTGTGGCTCTGTTCAGGCTTGCAGGCAGCAAGTACAAGCCTTTCCCTGCAAAGTGTAGCCAGCAATAGCCTCCCTCTGGGATAAACTCATGCCTCGCAGAAGCTGGAGGAAACCTGTATCCCCCTGGTTTTCCTACACTCAAGCCATGTTTCAGGAGTCATTCACCAAGCAGAAACTCACCCTGCCTGGAAGATCAAAGGAAAGCCACAGAGGTGTTCAGGGGAAGGGATTCTGGAGGGAAACTCAAAGAGCTCTATGAAGCAATGAGCAAAGGTGGGACTCTGGAGATTTTTGCATGTGCTTGCCCACAGCAAGAGAGCAGCCTGGCATGGAAGGACCCAAAGCTCCATCATGTGGAAGAAACAAGGCCCTCAGGCAATAGGCCAGAGGGGGATGGAGGTGATGTGACACACAGGGACAGAAGGAGAAATTCTGTAGATGCTGCTGGAGCATTTCTTGGCCTTGGGCAAAGCACTGGTTCTAATGACGAAGAACACCTGGAGCGCATCTGGACACTCACACCTACCCAGGAGAAAGATTGAAGCAGTAAAGACCAGATTCATCTACAAGAATGGGAAATGCTAGAATCACTGGTGAAGTTTTAAGTGCACGTAACAAGAAAGAGAGAACAAAATGGAGATGCTGTATAATGATATGGTGCACCTGTATCTGGAATATGGATTACAGTTCTGGTTCATTGCCCTCTCTGCAAAAACATATCCTCTGTACTCTAAAAGGTTAGAGAACAACAGAGGTAATAGGATGTAGCACCTTACATGGGAGGAATGACTAAGTGTGCTCTGCAGTCTGGAAAAGAGATAGATGAAGACAGATATGACAAAGATCTATTAAAAAAAAAGTGATGCTGAGGTGAATAGAGCCCAGTTATTTGCTGATTCTTCTAACTCAAAAGCTAGTGGAAATAGTGCCATTCAGGAGTAACAGAACCAGGAACTTCTTTGTAGAGCATGCCACTAAGCTGTGGAAGGCCTCACCATGGAGGATACTAAATTTCAGTATGGGTGCAAAAAGTGTGTGGGAAGACTCATAGAAAAAAATCTGTCAAGAACTTGCGAACAGTAACGCTACCTCTAGCTTTGAAAGTCAATGAAAACCTGGGGCTATGGAAGTAGGAGAAATACCACTCTTTGCTTATGTTATTCTTAGATCATTCCCTAGGCAGCCACCGTTTTTTTTGGGTTTTTTTGATGGCAAACTAGAAGGGAACCCTGACAGAGCACCTCATCAGCCCCTGGATTTCTTTGGTGGTCAAAGAGCTAGTGGGCACTGACTGGCGATGCTTTGCCTAGGACAAATGATAGAAAATAGCCACTGGGCTCCCCCCATCAAGTTTTCTCCTCCTGGAGCTGAGATGGGCAGCTTGGCTGTGGACAGGGAGAAGCTGATAAAGAGGACCCAGGACTTGGTGGGGTCTGGAATGGGGAGGTTATAAATAAAGAGGTGAGGGGAAAAGTGTAGCCAGAACCTCAGCAAGAGGTTCTGGAGGTCTTCAGCTTCCCAGTGTATGTGTAAGCAGGATACAAGACTAAATGGACTTTTGACCAGGCCCTGGACAAACTTTCCAAATGCTTTGACCAGATACAGCACAGCATTACCAATCATTCAGCCAAGAAATGGTTGCTAAGCCCTTATCAGAGATGCCTACATTTGGGTAACTGAGCAGTTATATTAGTGCCCTTTCTACCTCACACCTCTTTCCTTTGATTTGTCTCCCCAGAATCAAGGCTGCCCCACGTGGAGAAGCCACCCCTAGGTCAGAAATATGGGGGAAATGGAACAGATGAAGCAGGAGGCTGAGCAGCTGAAGAAGCAGATTGCGGTAATGCTGGCAACAGTCATGAAACTGCTGAGAGAGCGTCTACCCCCCGTGTCCAAGTTCTCCTCCTCAGCAACAACCTGGAGTTGAGCTCTCTCCATTTACATCCTTGGAGCCCTCTGCAGTTCTGCACAGCTCTTTAAGTGCTAATGGAGATCTTCATAGCATAGTGGGGGGAAGAGGGGGAGAGGAAAGGGAGGAAGAGGGGGAGAGGAAGGGAGAGAAGAGGGGCTCTACAACGGTGAGAGGGAAGCGGCCACAGGCACTGTGTCTGCAGGGGAGCAGAGAGTGTAGGGTGTCCCCAGGACCCCTTCTGTCTGGGAGGCAGCTGCTGTCCTGCCAGGTGGGAGGATCCATGGAAAGGGCGTAGCATGGGGAACTGGATGCTGAGTAGCTTTTGGCTCACCTTCCTGACATTTGACTGGTGCTGAGGTGCCCTGGTCACAGATCAGGATCTCCCTGTGCTAGCCACAATCCGAACACAGCAAATCCACAGTTCCTACCTCTAGCAGCTCCCAGGCTATGCTCCTGAATTTCACAGGTCATTGCCTTCATCACACAGCTTTTTTTCTGTCTCATCTGCTGTTGTCTCTTCTACAGGATGCCCGGAAAGCCTGTGCAGACACAACACTTGCTCAGGTAAGGGGCAAGGCTGGCTGGGCACATGAATGTCTTGAGCGGGGGCAGGGGGGTGTCAGCTAGCAACACTCCAAGGGGGACTCTCTCCAGTTCGGAAGCAGATTTAGGAGGCAGAGATGTGGGGAGCAGTAAAGCTCCTGCCAGTCCAAGATTAATTCTTTCTCTCCCCCCCCACCCCCACCCCTTTCCTCAGATTGTGTCTGGAGTGGAGGTTGTTGGCCGCATTCAGATGCGGACCCGAAGGACCCTGCGTGGGCACCTGGCCAAGATCTACGCCATGCACTGGTCCACAGACTCCAAGTGAGAGAGATGCTGCTATTGTGCTGGGTGCAGGGCAGCACATGGGTGTGAAGGGCAAGAAGGCTCTGATGGGAAGAGAGCTACTAATATGATCTTGTTCCTCTCTCACAGACTTCTGGTCAGTGCCTCACAAGATGGGAAACTGATTGTGTGGGACACATACACAACTAACAAGGTAGGAGTCAGATGGCTGCAGCAAACTGTGATGTTGGGCCCTCTCAGAGCTAGTGTCCTTCCCCTGCTCTCTCTGCCACCGGAGTCCCGACATGGTTTCTTGTCCTCCCAGGTTCATGCCATCCCTTTGCGTTCTTCCTGGGTCATGACCTGTGCCTATGCCCCCTCAGGCAATTTTGTGGCCTGTGGGGGCCTTGACAATATGTGCTCCATCTACAACCTCAAGACTCGTGAAGGCAATGTCAAAGTGAGCCGAGAGCTCTCAGCCCATACAGGTGTGTGTACTGCCTGCCTGCAACCTGTGTGCCCTCTGCTTCCAATCCTCACTCTTCTAGCCCTGCCCTGTTTCTCATATTTCCTTGTTCCCCCTTCCCAGGTTACCTCTCCTGCTGCCGATTTCTTGATGACAACAATATTGTGACCAGCTCTGGAGATACCACGTGGTGAGTGTTCCCTTCTGCATCCTAGCGAGATGACCCCTGGCTCTCAGAGGTACAGTTCACATCAGCAAGTGCAGTCCTTTTGCTCTGCAGCAGTCCACTACCTAAGGACAAATTGCTCCTACACAGGGAAGCCATGCAGATCCAGTCTTCCTCCCTTGGCAGAGCAGGTGCTTCTTTTCCTGGTTGAGGTCAGGTCAAGATGCAGATCTGTTGGTGAAGCAGCAGGGACCACGTTGTCAGCTCTCACAAACCACAGTGTTGTTTATCCCAGGACACAAAACATCATGAATTTATGCAAAGCCCACATGCACGCTCCACTTCTCAAGTCTTACCCCCTGTGTGAGGGACACCTGCAAAGCCAGTGCCTGGATCCTTTGGTTCCTGGCTCTCAGGTCTCGCTGTGCTGTGACTCTGAGCACTGCCGAGTCTTTGTTCACCCCCACCCCATCCCAGCACCTGTTTTGGAAGAACCCCTTGACCGAGGACGATTCAGGATGTGGTATTCCCAGCAGAGATCAAGGTTACATGAGGCTTGTCCGCCTGGCTGTAGTGTGGGATCCCAGTGAGCACAGCCCATTCACATCCTACCAGCATGGCTGCAGCAGACCCTTTTCAGCTGTTTGCCTGCGGGCCCCTCTTACCTCCTCTCAGTGTTCCCTTCAACTGTTGCAGTTATGGGAATGCCATCAAACCCCACACACCCCCAGCCTTAGTCTAGCTCTGCTTTGGCAAAGGTATGACCAGCAACAGCTGTGAAGGTATCTCCTGTTGCATGCAGCTGGCTCCAACAACATGCTCACCCGTTTTCCCATGCTCCCTCCTTTTGTTTGCGAGCAGGGCAGCTCTGCAGCCCAGCTGTAGATCTGCTCTGCCTGGGCTGGCTCTGAGAAGTTCTCTCCTCTCCTGCAGTGCCCTGTGGGACATTGAGACGGGGCAGCAGAAGACGGTGTTCCTGGGTCACACCGGAGACTGTATGAGCTTGGCTGTCTCCCCAGACTTCAAACTCTTCATCTCTGGGGCCTGTGATGCTACTGCCAAACTGTGGGACGTGCGAGAGGGCACCTGCCGTCAGACCTTCTCAGGGCACGAGTCTGATATCAACGCCATCTGTGTATGTATGTTGTCTGCATGGTGGCGGGGAGGCAAGGAAAACGGAGGGTGGACCAGCCCTGAAATAGGGTCTTGGGACAAGGCTGAAAGAAGCTGTCACAATCATGTGGGCAACAAGGGTCTTGGGAGACGTTGGCCCCATGACTCAACCTAAAGCAGGGAGGGCATGAGTTCACAGAAGTTTGGAGGATGGCTCTTCTCAGGCATTGGGGCACCAAAGCATCTAGGTCTGACTGCCGTTCCTAAAGCATTGCCTGGGCTCAGCCAGAACACCGTGGCCCATGCAGCTCAACACCTTAGCACGGGTGCTGGTGCAGTTTTGCTTATAGCAGCTGTTGGGAGCCACGGTTCAGGCATGCTCCATGAGCCCTGGCACAAGATGCAAGCGAGGCAGCAGGAATACCTAACTCACCTGAGGGGCTGGGTCAGCTCCAGACAGCAGAGAGGGTAACTCAGGATCACAGAAGACGAAATCTTCACAGAAGGCAGGTCAGACATTCGGGGGCAAGTATGCCCCTCAGGGGCAAGCATTCAAACCAGCGCCCTAGAGGTGGCAGGACAAGAAACTTGTCAGTTTAATCCCTTTCTGCTAACCAAATGAGCCTGCCAGCTTCCTGCAATGTCTGCTGCTTGAACCGCCCTCCACTGACTTCAATTAATACAGCCTTTCTCACCTGTCCCATGGCCACCCTGCCAGCCATGTAGTTTTCTGCCACACTTGCTCCTGAGGAGCTCTTCTTCACTCCTCAGAGCAGGGGCAGGGCACACAAAAGGAGTGTGTGTGAAAAGGTTGGGGGGTGAGGATCAGACAGAGGAAGGCTCTCTGAACCATGCCAGACCCCAGCTGGGTGATAATGGGTGCACACCTGTCAAGCCCTGAACTAACCCTTGAAGAGACAATAATCCTTCCCCAAATACTGGGCTGTCTTACAATAGCTTTAGCCCCTACGTCATTGGCTTTCTTGAAGTGGAAGGGGACTACTTTTTGTTAGGAGAAGCATCAGTCTCACCCTCCAGCAGACTCAACTTGATCCAGTGTCTTGTCCCACTGGGTTTTCCTACCTCTGTGGCTTCCTGGTGGTTAGCAGGGAGGCGAAGATGTCAAGGAAACCTCTTAGGCACAGCCTGATTAAAATCTGGTCTGTGCCCTCCTCAGTTCTTCCCTAACGGTGAAGCCATCTGCACTGGCTCAGATGATGCCACCTGCCGTCTCTTTGACCTCCGGGCAGACCAGGAGCTCATAGTTTACTCTCATGAGAGCATCATCTGCGGAATCACATCGGTCGCCTTCTCCCGCAGTGGGCGCCTCTTGCTTGCTGGATATGATGACTTCAACTGCAACATCTGGGACTCCCTGAAAGGAGAACGCGTGGGTGAGTGGCTCCTGGAGGTCCCTCTTTAATTCCCTACAAGGTCCTCTGTCCCTGCCAAGGCAAGGAGAAGGCCCTCATTTTTCCTAAAAGGGACGCATCCCATACTGACTGAAACCCAACAAAGCTTCCTCACACTTAAGGAGTACACCATAAGTAGTACAATTGTCTTTTGTGTAGAAGAACTGTTGGTTTTAATGTTCAGGAAGCCAAGACCTTAAACAACATGGTTCCAAGTGGGAAAAGAGCACTACAGTTCCTATTAGCTAAAACTGTTCATAAGCACCAGTAGTATTTCCTACTTTCTCTGAGCCTCTGCTGTTTCCCAGTTCTAGCTACCCACAGTGCCTCTTGGTGGCCAGGCACTAAGCTGGGTATGGACCTGGGCTTCCATCAAACAACTTTGGATACTCTGTGATGCTCATACATAGAATACACCCAAGTGCTGTTTTTCTTTCAGATGTGGCCCCTAGCCTCTGAAAATTTATAACCCAACAGCACTGCTATTTCTGTCTTATCAAGGATGCCATCCGTTCTTAGTCCTACCATCGCTCCAGGGTGAGAGCAGTTGTGTGAGGTTTCAGCTAGCCAGACCTTCCCAAGAACATGGTTCTTCGGCCAGTCCCATGGGTAGTGGTTGTATGCCACGCACAGATATTCTTCAGCATGTTTGTTCTTATTAGCTATGTACTGACTGTAACATGTTGTGCAGGAAGACAGCGCAACATGCAGGGGTTTTGGTACAAAGCCTACGATGAGCGTCCTCAGTGCGGTTAACCCCTTCGTCTCTCCTAGGCCCCACTTCTTCCCATGACCTCTCTTCTTTCTCCCCATAGGAATCCTTTCTGGCCATGACAACAGAGTGAGCTGCCTCGGGGTGACAGCAGATGGCATGGCTGTTGCCACCGGCTCCTGGGATAGCTTCCTCAAGATTTGGAACTGAGGACAGCAGCAGATAGGGAAAGAGCAGCGGAAGCACGGCCCACAGCCCGAGCCCACGCAAACAGCACTGTCAGCTGAGCACAACAGAAATGCCTACCTATCACTCCCGCTTGTCTCTAGACACAGGTCACTTGTAGGGGTCTCCCAGAGTGAAAAGGAAAGTCGGGGATGGGGAGCTGGGGAGTGGGAGCACACACACTGGCCCTTCTCTCCACCTCTAAACAAGCCCAGCAGTTTCCAGCCTTGTGCAGGCTTGCAGACCTGCAAAACACTGTTCATTATGTCTCAGGACTTTACAGTGCAGTTCAGACACCCTGCATCTTCCTTCAAACACCTCTACCCACGTTGACACCCATCCTTTGGAGGACCCCTCATGCAACACCTCTGTCCCAGGCTAAGCTCTGTCCCTGATTTAACTCTACCTAGCTTCTCTGCGCAGCTGTCCTATATCCCTGCAGACAGCCTCAGAGACATACTGGCTTCAAGATTTCCATCCTGCAATGTCAAACAAAAAGGTAGTGTAAATTGGGCTCATTTTGCATCAGGGAAGATTTAGCTCAAGTCTTATCTACACTTAAATGGGGGAAAGGTAGCCTTCAGACCTGCCAGAATACCAAGGAATTTTATATTTCTTCTTATTTATTGTCTGCTTCTTGCTGTTCCTTCTCTTTTTGCCTCACTCCTACATTGTGTGATGACCCTGTCTAACAAGTAGCCATCAGCCCGTTTCCAAGTCTGTTATAGATCATCATAGCCCAGGCTAATAAAGAAAGCTCACGTAAGCACCACAGGCTGTGTTTTTTCTAACACTGCAATGAGCTACTGCACACATAACTCCCCTCCTGTGAATACTGCCTACTGGCCCCATCCCAAGAACATCTCATCTACAGGCCTTGCTCTGCCTCAAAGTCCCCAGGGGAGGGTGTTCCTCACCTATATTTTTGTTAAGAAGAGGCTGTTAGTCCCAAGGCTTGCTGCTCTAGAGTTGGGATAGAGAGCTGGAAATGCATCCTTGGAAATCTTGGAGATTCAAGCTCGACTACAAGACACAGCCATTATATTCAGCCCCTATTCTACTTGTTGGCTCATAGCTACAGCCTGGGGTCCCAAGGCTCTGTTAGGGAGAGTTAAAGGTCAACAAGGTATAGTGACTTATCAACAGAAGGTCAAGATATTAGTGCACAGCACTATCACATCCTATTTTGGACCTCACCCTCATGGCAGACCCTCACAAGTGGCTACTGTCCTTTGTGTGTGTTAGTTTCAGGTCAGAGTAGGTACAGCAGAACCCCAGAAGTGACACTAGATATATCAGTCTCCTGCACAGAGCTGCCAAACCCCAGCCCATGCTGTAGCACATGTTCAAGGTCAGACCCTTCTCAGCATAGCTCTATGGTGGCACGTTAGAGGCGGGGGACAGAGCAGAGTTTCAGGGCTAATGGAAGGTTGAACTATTTGTTCCTCAATCTTTGTCCCCAAAGAAAACATTGCACTGGGTAAGCAAGGGACTCCTACTGTCCTATCAGGACATAGATACAGTCAAATGTTTAATACAAATTTATTTGCTACAGATAAGAACTCTACAGTAAGTCAACACCATTGATACACAATGGAAGAGCCAAAGTCTGTACTGTACATAAGACATGCAAACCTGGGGGCGAGGGGAAGAGGGAGAGAGAGTGTGCACTCTTTCCCCTTTCCCCAACAGCAGTAGGTAAGAGCAACCACAAATCTGGATTTTCAGTTTGTTGCAGGATTTCTCACCCCTAGAAGACTCTCAAAACACAGAAGCAAATTACAGCAAGATCCTGGAAAAGGAAAGCTCTAGTTCTCCACAAAAGGACACCGTTGGTTCTCTTTGTTCAAGTCACTCCAAGCACAGTTCCCAGATTTGAGGGTCCTGCTCAGATCCACTGTTACATCCTTCTTCTCCCCAAGGTTCTCTCCCAACACCTGCCTCTTACCCTAGAGAAATAAAAAAAAACAAACAAACAAACAAACCCCCAAACATACAGCATAAAACACAAGTTAATTGAGGGTTAGTTAATTCTCAGTGGAACTCATAGCCCATTTCCAGGCCATTCAGCTTTGGCTCTCTTGTGATAATGTCTTAAAAGTGGTGGACTTCCTTCTACAACCTAAAGAGAAAGGATGCACTGAAACAGGCAATATCATGGTGAGGCCAAAGATACAGACATTGAACAAGACTTGGAGGTATCTAGGGGCAAAACTGACCCACAGAAAAATACTTATGAAGTCACCAGGCTCTACAGGCCTAGGAGGCCAGATTTCCAAACTGGGGCCCTACATAATACAGAAATTGAAGGATTTGGTTTTGTTTGGTTTTTTCCTCAGCCCATTTCCCCCCCCACAATACGACTCACTAAGCTTTACCTGGCGAGGGGCAGGAGCACTGGGGGAATTATCATCTTGTAGGATGCTGAGGGGAGAGCGGCCAGTTCCACCAGATGTTGCCATGATTTTGTTGGTGGTCTTGCGTCTTACAGGCTTGCTCCCTATCAACAGAAGTAAGCACATCAGTGTATCGCAACAAGGCTAGAGGGTCCTGCATTTTAAATGCCTCCTGGCCTTTATGATCTAGCTTGCTTGCACAGCAAAGCCTGTTACCCAAGGACTTCCAGGTAAAGGGATCACAGAAAGGTTGAAGTTGGAAGGGACCTCTGGTCCAACCCCCCCTGTTCCAGCAGGGCCACCTAGAGCCCTGGTTTCCCAGGACAGTGTCCAGATGGCTTTCAAATATGTCCAAGGAGGGAGACTCTGTAACCTCTCTAGGCAACCTGTACCAGTGCTCGGTCATCCTCACAGTGGAAAAAAAGCATTTCCTGATGTCCACATGGAGCCTCCTGTGTTCCAGTTTGTGCCAACTGCCTCTGGTCCCATCACTGAAGAGAGCCTGGCTCTCACTTCCTTCTACCCTCCCTCCAAGTATTTATGGATATTAATAAGACCCCCCCTGAGCCTTCTCTTCTCCAGGCTGAACAGTCCCAGCTCTCAGCCTCTCTTCATAGGAGGAACGTTCAGCACAGCCTATCTTAAAAGGCTCTCGGCCCCACTCAGTCATAGCACTTCGATGTGCCTCCTGCCCTTGCTCCCCAGCTCTCCCCAAGGAGAAACTGCAAGGTCCCTCTGAGCAGGCCTCCACAATTACAAGCCTGCCTCAGAGAGAAGAGCTGACATTTACCTCTTAAAGAGGTACATTTACCTCCCGATTTTGACTACAGATTGAAAACACAGTTTTTCAGTTCCTGGTGGAAATCAGTTCGACGAAAGAAGAGTTCCCAAAGGGGCCTCCCATCTGCCAGCTGCAGAGCCCCAGGGCCAGGCTGTCCAAAGCGGTGGGAGACAGCTGAACCGGGGGGAACGGGCACGGTCCCTGTAAGCAAGCAAGCCTAGAGAAGGCACATGCACCGGGGGGCGCGGAGGGCCCCGGCCTGCTCATACCAGGGACCGCGCCGCTCTCCAGGCGCACGGAGCCGGACCACCCCCCACACCGAGCCCTTACCCGAGAAGCCGGGCCCAGCAACGCGGGCCGGCCGAGCCGCGGCCGCGCCGGGAGAGGGCGGCCTCTCCGCCTCTTCCTCCGTGGGGGCGGCCGCCTCCGGGCCGCCCGCAGGCGGGGAGCTCCGCCGGGCCGGCTCCTCTGCTGCCAGCTCCTCGGCGGGGCAGGCCGCTCCCGGCGGCGCCGGCTCCTGGGGCGCGGCCTCAGCCCCAAGGCCTCGCTGAGCTGCTTCACCAGGCGGTCCACGCTGTCTGCCGGGGGGGGCCCCGGGCCGGGCCGGGCCGCACCGGGCAGCCCACCGACCCGCCCGCACCGCCGCGGCCGCCTCACTCACCACTCGACACGGCTCTCATGGGCGTGCGGGAGATGCCGGGCGTGGGCGAGCGCGGGTCCCGGTCCTGGCTGGTGCCCGCCGCCGGCTCGGCGGAGCCGGTCAGAGGGCTGTCCGCGGGGGGGTGGGGGCGGCGGGCCGGGGCCGCCGGGGGGGGCGGCGGCGGGGGGGTGCGCGGGGGCGAGCCGCGCTGCTCCCCTGCCCCACCCGCCGCCGCGATTCGAATCTCCCGCGCGCCGGGCTGGTGCCGCCCCACGGCCCCCGCGCGGAGGCGGGGCCCGCCCGGGCCCGCCCCGCCCTCGGGGCCGCCCATCTCCCGGCGGGGCCGCCCGGCGGCTCCGCAGCCCCCGCCCGGCCCGGCCCGCCTCGCCCGCCGCCGGCCCGCTGTCAATCTTCGGGAGCTCCCCGCCCCCGCCGCGCTCTACGCCGCCATTGGCCGAGGAGCCCCGCACCGTCTCCCGTGACGGCAGAAGGGGGGCTGCGATTGGGCCACCCGGCCAGGTGGTGCCGCGAGCCCGGCCCTCAGCCTCGCTGCCGGCTCGCCCGTGAGCGCAGGATTGGCCAGAGCCCGCCTGATCACGCTGGGTCCTGATTGGTTAGGGTGGGGCCGTGGGCGGGGCTGCAGTGAGCCGCTGTCATGGCGGAGCTGAGCGAGGCGCTGCTCTCGGTGTTGCCGTCCATCCGGGTGCCCAAGGCCGGCGACCGGGTCCACAAGGACGAGTGCGCCTTTTCCTTTGACACGCCGGTAAGCGCGCCCCGCGGCCGGACCCGCCCGGGGGGGGCCGCCCGCCTGCCCGCTCGCGCCCGGCGCGGGGGGCTGTAGTTCTGGGGCCGGCGCGGGCGTGGGCAGGTCGCTCGCCCCGTTCGGTAGCGGCCCGGCCCGGCCCCGCGCGCCTGGAGAGCGGGTGCTCGCCGACACCCCCACCCACACACACCCCCCCGCGGGGGCATGCTGGGACCTGTAGTCCTGCGGGGGGCGAGGGGCCGGGGCTCGCCCCGCGCCCAGCCCTTGGCGGCGGGGGGCGGGCCGGGGGTCCCGCCCTGCCCGGGTCTGAGCTGCCCCTCCGGCCTCACCGCGTGGCGTGGCCCGGCAGGCGGGGGGCGAGTCGGTGCTGTGTCATTAAGATGGCAGTGGTCCCTTCCCCAGCCGTCTCCACCCCGCCAGCATCCCTGCTCCTCCCTCCCTACCCCCGCCTGGCCTAGGCGGACCTGGGGAGGCCCAGGCGGCGGGAGGGCGAGGTGTCCGGCCTCCGTAGGCGCCCATCCGGGCTGTGCCCCAGCCCACCAGAAGAAATGGGCTGTGGCTGGAAGATGTGGTGTCCTTGGAGGAAGCAGCACACGGCAGCCTGGCCCTCTTTCCTTCCCCGAGCCCCACGGTGATGCCTGTCCGTGTGCTTCCCCGCTCTGACTCTGTCCCAGCAGATCAGTGTTGGGAAGCAGGCTGAGGGCTTCTTAGTGGTTTCCCTCGTTTCCAGCCTCTGTAGGTCCCTTGCCTCTTTGATTTAAAAAGGGTATCTCTGCTGAATGAGTGTGGCATTTTCCAGGTGCTTACGGGATGGGGAGGGCTCATTCTGTATCTGTCTTGGAGCTACTCCAAGCTTTTGAATACAGCAGCAAAAATAAAACAGTGTTCTGTTAACCTTCCTCACACTGTAGTTTGGCAAAGTTCCCTATGGCACTGGGAATTAGGCTTTCAGGCAGGGTGGCACGGTTTTGTTGGTAATGGTTGTACTGCGCTCTGAACGTGTGGACTGTGCGTGCAAGGTGAGCTTCTGAGGAAGCTCAGGCTTTTCTGATTCGGTAGCATCCTGCCATAAATGGACAGGCAAACAGGTTTTCAAATACATCATCCTGACAGGAGTACCTGTTCTTCTCGGATAGCCAAGCTGGGGCTTGCCATCTTATTTCCAACTAAATGTCTGGTATTTAGGAATGAGCCGTACCCGTGATTTAATGAATAATGAATAGTGTTCCTAGAGGTAAGGCTGTGCCTGTCCTGGCAGTTGGAATGGCATTCTTTACCACCTCCCTTCAGTTTTTCTCTCTTCTTCCTTCCAGGAGTCAGATGGTGGCTCCCTTCAGTTTTTCTCTCTTCCTTCCAGGAGTCAGATGGCGGCTTGTACATCTGCATGAACACGTTCCTGGGCTTTGGGAAGCAGTATGTAGAAAAGCACTATCAGAAAACAGGCCAGCGGGTCTACCTGCACCTCAAAAGAACACGTAAACCGGTAAAAAATAAAAATACATACAGTCAAACTTGTTTGGAAATTGGGAGCTGGACTGCGTCTCTGTATTCAATCAGATACAGAGTTTTCTCTTCTCAAATATAATTGATGTTTTTCTTGGTGAATTGAGGTTCTTTAGCTCTGTTTATATTGAATTGTTGCATGGATTGCCCACGCTATTTCTGCCTGGCCTCTTTCTGTTTTCAGAGTAGCTTAATTTCAATCCTTAAGGCTTGCCATAGCCCCCTAACTCTTATTTCCCCATTTCCTCTCAACATGCTAGAAGGAAGAAGACACCAACTCCAGTGCTGGGGACCCCCCAAGGAAGAAACCAACTCGCTTGGCTATTGGTAAGAAAGCACTTGTGTACCTATCGTCCTTGTTGTTTTGGACCTGCCTGGCTTCGTGGCACATCTCTTTTGCCTTTCCTCTTCTGGGCTAGTTGAAGCGAGTATCCCTGGTGGAATTCAAGCTTCACGTTTTCTAGTGTGTCTTAGGTGGGCAGTTACTGCAAAACAGTGTTGAGGTGTTAGTTTTGTTCTGTGCTGAAAGCTTCATCATGTCTTCTGTAGATAAATATGTTTTGCATCCTCTCTTAACTCTGTATGCCTGACTCAGCGTGGTGTAGGGCTGTTGCTTTATATGGATGCATCCAGTGTGGGGCTGAAGTTTGAGAAAAGTTTGAAGTTTCTGACAGAAAAACTTTTTTAAGCTTCTGAGAAATTGAACTAGTGTCATTCATACAGATGGGGAAGAAATTACTGGTAAATGCTGTATTAACGCTTTTGGCTCAGTCGTTCTTTGAAATACAAGGCTGATACTGGAGGAAATACATGCAAACATTAAAATATTAAAAACAAGCCCTTTTTTGGAAGAATGGGACTGCTGTTCCATTACTGTCTTGCACTGGCTGCAAAGGCTGTCATGGCAATCAGTGAAGATGCTGCTTATTTGGAGCAGTCTCGGCTAGTAATTTCTGAACCATTATGGAGAGCCATAAACCAGAGGATAGGAACATTTTTTAGCAGTAACAGGTTCTTGGCTTGCTGGAAGCTGACCACTAGAGGGAAATCCAAAACCTGGACAGTGCACGTCTTGCTTTTTGCTCATTCTTTCCCTGGGTGTGCCACTGTGTAGCAGACGCCCAGTGACTCCACTGCAAATGCCAACATTAAGACTCAGCTGCCCCCTGTTTTTATGGCGAGGTGAATGGAGTCCCAAAGGTCACTTCTAGCAAAATTGAGACTAGAATCTATGTTTCTTCAGATAGCCAGTGCTTTTATGTATAAGATTATGCTGCCTTTGGAGAGATGAGGCCCAGTCTGCATTATGAGTTATTTCTGCATCCTCAATTCCACAAAGGTCTTGAGACAGGTGGTGTCACTGGGTCAGCAAATAGCTGCCTGTGATAACAGCTTAGTGGCATGAATGGAGCAGGAGAGAATAAAAGAAAGTATTAGCCCTTTTGAGGCAGTGATCTTAAATCCAGGAGAGATTTTTTTTCTTCTTTTTTTAGGTAAACTGTGGTGGTTTAGCTAATCCCGACATGGGAGATTTTTTAAAGTACTAGAAAGATTTAGGAGCAAAATGTCATTGGCTGCAAAATGTAACCCTTAATCTCTCTGTACCTCAGCTTCCCTCTCTGTGGGGAAAAAAAATCTATAGTGCTCACCTTCCATGCCCACATGTGAGTTGAACGACTTTTGGAGTTTGTGGTGCTTAGGTAAAACCATGGAGAGAGAGGCAGTGTACTTCATGGCAAACTGTTGCCTATATGTGGGGGGAGAAAGGGCTAGGAGGCGGTCTGCTGGCTGAAGACCCTTCGCTTCATCTGGAGCCTCGGAAGATTCATGTAACCAACCAAGGGGACCTCACCCATCTGTCTTAGTTTGTTTAGAGTTCAGGAATTGTGTAATGCCCTGAGGGATTGTGTATTGCTTTACTCTATGAAGTGGTGACAGGACATCTCTCCGGGATGTGCTGAAGAGGCACAGAAGAGGATCGTCTGGGTATGTTGTTGCACGATGCTAGTGACTGTTTTCAGGTATTTCTAAAATCACTCAGGCTTGCAGCATCTGCATTCATACATGGCAGTTTGTGCATAGTCTAAAAAAATTAGGTATTTGAGGGGAAGGTTGCAGGAAATATTGTGGGAACCGGGTATTTTTGTCAATGTTTTAATTAAATGCAGTAGCAGTTATCAGAACTGTGTCTCACACAGGATTCTTGAGGTTGAGGCATTAAGCAGCAAAACCTGGTATTCCCTTCAGGGATTTGTTGCAGTGACAGATCTTCAGAGATCTATGGCAGAGATCTATTGCAGTCACAGCATGCCATTTTTAAAGAAATAAAGGAAATTCAGTTAAAAAAAACCATAGGGGGCTAGGACTGCTACTAAGCAATGTGTCTTCTGCCTGTTTCCTTCTGGGATGTAAAGTGTCAACACTTGGAGAACAGGAAAGGCCCAGGTTTTTTCCTGAGTACCTGCATAAATAAAAAACTGTTCCCTCCACTGCAAATTTTACTTTTCAGTGACCGTCCATTGTGATTCTTGAAAACTGGCAAATAACCCGTTATGTGTGGAACTCCCATTTCTGTTGCAACCTCTGGAAAACATGTCTCGGTGGGCATGAGAAACTACTAGTGCAATACCATTCCTAAGACTTTTTCTGTATTTCTGGATGTTCTGGTTCTCCTTGCTTAAGTTCAGGACTCTGAACTGTCCTTCCTGAAGAGGCAAGAAGCAGAGCCAGGCTCTGCTGGTAGACTAGACCTTTGAACAGGGTTAGAATATGATCACGTCATGCACATCTCCATTCATCATCTTGGATATTCTGTGAAGGATGAACAGCAAAGCTTTATCATGGCTCTGTTCTGGTGACTGTCTCTCTAGAGCAGGTCTTTTTTTTCTGGCTGTAGTCAGGGTCTGGAGATTCCTTCTAAGCATCTGTAAAAAGAGCTGGGAAAAGCAAACCTATTGTTGCTAGGCTTGTATTTGCTCCCGTGAAGTCCACCCCTCCAGCAGAAACTGGGATCCGGAAATAGAAGACAGGTTGTGGATCATTGATCTAGAGCTTTGCGTTAGTCATGGGTCCTTGTTTCATGTAAGCTATGGGCAATGAGGCCTCAGAAGCTATTTAGTTTTACCTGTTACCACAATGTTTTTTCTTCCTGTAGGTGTAGAAGGTGGATTTGACATTACAGAGGAAAAGTTTGAATATGACGAAGATGTAAAAATAGTAATTTTCCCAGAGCATTTGGATATTCCTCGCGATGGGCTGGAGGGACTACCAGACATGGTCAGAGACAGGGTATGTTTGGGTGGAGGGCTGTGTTTTCTATTGGTAAGGAGGAAATGCACCATTACAGAGGAGGAACCACTGTCTTGTAAAAAGCATCCTGCAGAACTGCTGTGAAGTCTCAGCTTGGAGTAATCAGGGTTGTTCTACACTTGTACAGTGCTTTATATTACGGAGCCCTGGCTTGTGACTGAGGCTTCTCAGTGCTGCCCTGGCACAACAGATTTGCCGATCTGAGCCTAAATGTGGAGTGTTGTGGCACTGGAAGCTTCTCTCCTTGTGCCCTTCATTTTTTTTTTCCTGCTGCCCTAATTCCAGATTGCCAGTGCAGTCGAGGCCATCCTGACAGCAGATTCAGCCTCACGGAAGCAGGAGGTGCAGGCCTGGGATGGGGAGGTTCGGCGTGTATCCAAACATGCTTTTTCCCTGCACCAACTTCAGAATGATGTCCGCATTCCACCATGGTGAGCATAGTACTGAAACTAGCTGTGTTACTCTGTATCCCAGACCCACCCCTATCACCACCTTCTCCTGTCCTGGACTGCAGCAGCAGTTGAGACTTCTTTTGGGAGTGTCTGAGTGTGCCTTAGGGGAAATGGCAAACTAAGGTATTTCAGGATGCTTGGTGTTCTGAAAAGAGGAATGAGATTGCTTATACTATGGCCAGTGGGTAGTAATGGAGAGGGCCCAGGAGGCAGAACCCAAAGGTTTTCACCCTAATCTCTTTTTCTCTGTTCCTTGTCAATAGTGGCTGGAAGTGCAGCAAGTGTGACATGAGGGAGAACCTGTGGCTGAACATGACTGATGGAGCCATCCTCTGTGGTCGACGCTATTTTGATGGCAGCGGTGGCAACAATCATGCAGTCGAGCATTATCGGGAAACTGGCTACCCACTGGCTGTGAAACTGGGAACAATTACTCCTGATGGGGCTGGTGAGAAGGGGGATCCTGTGAGGGTTATAGACGCCAGGCACCACTCAGGCTGTCTGTGGTCTCTGACAAGGGAAGTCAGGAGGATTTCCAGGAATTAGGCTGGTGTTGCCCATCTTATGACCTGGAACATACAGTGTCATCCTATCATGAACTTTCCCACTCTGACTTGCTTCTGTGGCAGGCAAAGAAACAGCTGATAAAACCTTGCCTTCCTCCTCCCCTCCCTTGTAATTTGGAGGGGTTTAGAATAGTTATCCAGGTTGCCATCTTACCTTCTGTGGTGGGATGTTTATCAAAGAATTTTGTGTGCAAAGCCTGAGCGGAGAGTATACGGCGTGGTAACCCACTTCCCTCACTCCAGACATACATGTACCTTTGCACCTTGATCAATGATGAAGTTGTTTGTCTTGTCACATTTTTTGGAGGAACCTCAATATTCTGTCTTGTCATGGTACTCTCCTGAGAAAGGAGAGAAACTGCAACTGCTTGGTTTGTTAAAAGTCCCAGTTCTGAGCACTCTGTTCTCGTCATGCAGTAGTGGACGTTAGATCGCAGCCCATTATAAGTCTCTCCTTTTCCTCTGTGTTCCTGCATAGATGTCTACTCCTACGATGAGGATGACATGGTGTTGGATCCCAACCTGGCAGAACACCTTGCTCACTTTGGGATTGACATGCTCAAGATGCAGAAGGTGAGGGGTGGGGTGGGGGTGGAGATGGTCCTCCACAGGCCCAGAGCGGGAGAGAAGCAACTCCAAGGTGTCTTAACTGGATCCCAGCTTTCTGGGGCTGTGCAGAACCATTCCTCGTCAAGAAACCCTGGTTTTTGTCAGGCAGAGAGTTGTCTTGTCTGCCTCTCTTCTTTCATTGCCTTTTTTTCCTTTCTTTCCTGTCCCTCAGGTTTATTTCCTTGGGGTTTTGTGCCAGTACTGTGGGCAGGGAGGTTCCCAGGTGCTGAGCTTTGTTCCCTAGATTCAGTATTAGTGTGTGGTTTCCATGGCCCTTTACAGGGGATGGTTCTCCCATGTTTCTTATCATTCCTTTTTCTGTCCCAGGTATGCAGATATATGAAAACAATTCTTCTATCTTCCTCCTCTTCTAATTTAATACAACAGAATGGATTTGACCTATGTTTCTCTACAGCATTGCACTTTTCACACCTCTGCTGTTCCCATGAGTCGTCTTTGAGGGTTTTTCCTGTTCTTTCCCTCCACAGACAGACAAGACAATGACAGAACTGGAAATAGACATGAACCAGCGCATTGGGGAGTGGGAGCTCATCCAGGAGTCTGGCGTGCAGCTCAAGCCCCTCTATGGGCCTGGGTACACTGGTATCCGTAACCTGGGCAACAGTTGCTACCTCAATTCTGTGATGCAGGTGCTGTTCAGTATCCCAGACTTCCAGAGAAAGTAAGTGAGCTTAATCACTCCTTTCCATTAGCCTGGGATCCCCTGGGATCAGTACAAAGGTCTCCTAGAGCTGGGAGCTTCTGTTACAGTAATCAGGCTCAGAACTACGTCTTTACTAGATGAACCCGTATGTCCCTTAGATTGCTCCGGTTTGCTTTCCAGGTACGTGGACAAGCTGGAGAAGATATTCCAAAGTGCACCTTCGGACCCCACACAGGACTTCAGCACACAAGTGTACGTAGAGTTTTGGTGAGAGAAGGAAGGCTGAGGCTGCCTGGGTGCGTCCCCTCTGCGCTGCTACAGTGTGCTTTGCTGCAGGTTTCTCCCTCAAGCCTTGCTTCTCTGTTTCCGTGTCCATCACCAGAGACACTGATCCTCAGTGTCTAAGCCAAGGAAGTTTAGCTGAATGCCCTAGATGGAGAGGACAGAGTCAGTGTTCATAAGAGGGTCTTAAATGTATTATATGGGGAGTGCAGTACCATCTGTTACCACGGGGGGATTTCTGGTAGGCATATTCTGTCTGTGTAACAGCAAAAAGGTGCTTGCTTTCTGCAACGGAGGGAGATGGCTGAAAGCAAAGAAATGCATAGATTTAGGCAACTTTATTCTCAGTGGATAATTTATATATGCTTAAAGAGGCTTCCTGCAAGAGGTATTGTGCGAGCAATAGCAGGAGTATATACAGAAGAAGGAACACAAGATTTGGGGGGGGGGTTTTTTTAAATTTTAATTCCGTCTCACTTTTTCCGAAAAGCAGTAATGGATTTTGGGGGGTAAAAAGGGGGTTTTTTTTGGGGGTTCCGAAAAAGGGTTCTTTTGGAAATGGGTTGGGGTTTTGGGGGGGGAAAAGGGGAAACCGGGCAAAAAGACTTTTCCGGGCAAAGGGGGGGGGGGTTTTTGGCCCCGCAAAGGAAAAAGGAGGGGAACTAGTGAAGGGGGCCCCAGTGGGGTTGGCAAAAATTCCCCAAAAATTTTTTTTTTAACCCGGGGTTTTTTGTTTTTTTCCCCGGGTTTTTTCGTTTTTTTAATTTTTTTTGGTGAAAATTTCCCCCTTTCCCCCGGTTTCCCGGCGGTTTTAAAGGGAAAAAATTATTTTACCCGGCCCGGGGCCCCTTAGTTTGGTTTCCCGTCTGATTTTTTCCCCAAACCCCCCCTTTGGGGAAAAAAAAACTTTCCCTTTATTTCCCCCCCATCCAAAAAATGGTTAAAGGTTCCCAAATTTTTTAATTTTTTAAAATGTTTTGGGGTTTCGGGTTTTTCCCCCTTTTTTAAATAAAGCCAGGCAAAAAAAGGGATGGGGATGGTTTCCGGAGCGGGGTTTTTTTTAAAAAAAAAACCTTTTTTTGGCAAAGTAAAAAACCGGAAAACCCCCTTTTTTCGGGATTTCAAACCACTTCTCCAGAGGGAAAAATGACAAAATAATTTTTTGGGGACCCTGATTTTTGGGTTTTCAGGGGGCACTGTTCATTAATGGGGTAAGGGAAAAACCCTTTCTGAAAAACCCCGGGGGGGCCTGTCCCGGAAAAAAAAGGGAAAAGGAATTTGTCCAAAAGGGCCCTTAACAAAAGCCCCCTTTCCCCTTTCCCCCTTTTAAATTTCGGGAAAAAAAGGGATCCCCTCCCGCTTTTTTGGTCCCTCTAAAAGGGGGCCCCGGGGGTTTTCCCCCCCAAAACCCCGGCGGGCCCGTTTTTTTGCCTTCACAAACATTGGATAATTTTGCAAAAAAATAAAAAACCCATTTTTTTTGCCCAAAAAGGGGGGGAAAAAAAGGTAAATTGGATAAGGGGGAAAGAACACGGGAGGGGGGGAAAGAAAAGGGTTTGGAAAAGGAAAGGGGGGGGAAGAAGAAAGAATTTTTTGGAAACCGGAAAAAGAAAGGGGCCAAGAGGAGTGAGAAAGGGAGAAACAGAAAAAAGGAAAAAAATTTTAAAGGGGGGGGCAAAAAAAAGGAAAGAGAAAAAGAGAGAAGTTTTGGGGGGGGGGGAAGCAAAAGGGGAAAAGGGAAAATAAAGGGGGAAAAGGGAAAAGGGAGAAAAGGGAAAGGAAGAAAGAGAAAAACCCCCGGGGGGAGAAAAAGGGGGAAAAAACAAGAAGGAGAGGGGAAAAAAAGGAGAGAGCCCAAAGGGAAAAGGAAACCCCAAGACTGGGGGAAGGAAGGAACGGAAAAGGGGAAGGGACCAAAAGGGAAAAAGACCCAGAAATTTTAGGGGGAGAGAAAAAGGAAAAGGAGGGAGAAGGGGGCAGAAGAGAAAGTTGTGAAAAGAAAGGGAATCGAAAAAAGGGGAAAAACCCAAAAAAAGCAAGAGAAGAAAACCGGAAGGGGAAAGAAAAAGAAAAACGAAGGGGGGGGGGGGGGGAAAGAAATTTTTGAGAAAAAATTTTAAACCCAGAGAAAGAGGGGGAGGGAAGAAAAGCCCAAAATAAAGGGAAAAGAAAGAAAGGGAAGAGGAAAGTTTAGAGAAGGAGCAGAGGACGAGTAAAAAGGAGATGAGGAGAAAAGAAGGGCCGAGAAAAAGAGAAAGAAGAGGGGCCAGGAAAGCAGAAAAGAAAATTTTTTTTAAGAGAAAAGGAAAGAAGAAGAAAAAGGGGGAAACCGAAACAAGAGAGAAAGAGCAGAAGAAATAGGGAGAAGGAAAATAAAAAAACCCCCAAAAAACCCAAGGGAAAAGGGGGAGAACGAGCAGAGAAAAGGGGGAAAAGGAAACAGGGAAATGGGCCAGTTTGGCCCCGTGAGAGCAGAGAACGTTGTTTGGGCCATTTTTTCCCGGGGATGATTCCTTGGAGGAATCTCTTTTGGGAATGGCATAGCTGGAGATGTAAATTGTCTTCTTTAGGAACAGGAATGGCATGGGTTCCTGGGGTACAGAAAGGGGGCTTTTTTTTAAAACCTTTGTTTGGTCTTTTCCAGTGAACGGAGTACAAAAATTTGAATACTTTTTTCCCCATGTCTTTTGGGGAAAAACCTTTGGCTACTGCAGATACTTTTTTCCCCCCCAATTTGATTTTACATTTCCTTCTAATCTATCCTTCTTCAGAGGAACTGCCGCAGCTCGGAGAACCCTAATGAGGTCTTCCGTTTTCTGGTGGGGGAGAAGCTAAAGTGCCTGGCCCACAAAAAAGGGAAAAATTTTTCCCCAGCGTTGTGGACATTAATGCAGCGGCCTGTGCCAGGGGATGCTGAAATAAAAACCAAAAAGGGCAGAGGGGGCCCAAAGGCCAGAACAGTAAGCAGACATTATTTTTGGTTATTGTCCCTTTTATTACAGAACTCCTTAAATAAGAAAGGGGGACTTCTAAAGGAGGGCTTTCCCTATTTCCCAAAAGCCAGATCAACCCCTTCACCTTTTTTGGGGGGACCCAGGTCGGGACTTTCAGAGGGGTGTAAACAGGGGTGCCCCTTTCTAAAAAACCTTTCCCTCCGGACACCACAAGGGGCTGTGTTTTCAACAGAAAAAACGGGGACTGCATTTTACAAAACCGCTTTGGTTAAAAGTTTTTGGGGTCTTTTTTTGTGCCCCCCCCATTCTTGTTTGGGGCATATCTATGGGGCATATTCTGCCTCTGGGTGTGGCTTACACCAGTTGCCTTGTAGGTCCCTGGAAGTAGTCCTTGACTCGTCTGCTTTATTCTCTAGATGAACTACTGGAATATGAGGAGAAGAAGCGGCAGGCAGAGGAGGAGAAGCAGCCACTGCCTGAGCTGGTGCGAGCCAAGGTGCCTTTCAGCTCCTGCCTAGAAGCCTATGGAGCTCCGGAGCAGGTGGACGATTTCTGGAGCACAGCCTTGCAGGCCAAGTCTGTGGCTCTCAAGTGAGTGTGTGTGAGTTGCCAGCCAAGCTGTGCTGAGCTGCCAATAGCTGCATCTTTGGGGACTTCTTTTAGTTGCTAGGGAAAGAAGTGTTACCAAAGCTTTGTAGTCCTCCACACCCTGGGCCCATGGAACATTGAAGCAGAGGGGGAACCAGCCTGCCGGTGCTGAAGTGGTTGCCCCCGAGGGGTTACAGTGGGCAGAACAGCAGTACTAGTGAAATCCTTACCATCAGATTTCAGTTGCTGAGGGTGTATGAAAATGCAGCGATATTCCAGAAAACTAGCAGCTTTTATTCTAAATGGAAAATTTAGCTTTTAAATCAGTACTGACAGTGTGGAAGGTTTTCCATGGTTCTAAAATGTCTTTTAAGGGAAGTTTTTAGCTGTTAAAGTTTGAGCAAAACACCAAGTGTAAGAAAGAGACGCGTGAGTTATTTTGAAGAATGCTAACTTAAATGCTAATAGCAAGGTTTAAAAAACAGCCTTAATTTGTCTCACTGCTTGCAGCACATGCAACAGTGCAAAGGTGTAGTGAGAAGATTACAAACTTAAGCAGCTTCCTGCTGTGATGCTACTGACTGTTCTTCTGCAATGAAAGAGTAGTCCTCAAAAGAACTGGAAGTGTTTTTCTAACAAATACTCTGTTATTAAGCCATAGCTGCTATAAACAAACAGTCAGTAATGCAATCACATTGAAAAGTAACATTTGTTTTGCTTTTAAGTAGTGAGCTGTGTTCAAACACTTTGCGAGAATTAGCGTTGAATATATACCATTGCTTAAATTAATTTTACGGCATGTTACAATTATCCCCCCATAATAAGTATCTGTCTGTCTTATTACTGCTTCTCCCTTCACAAATATTCCCCTCTGTTTCATAGATTCCAGACACCCTCTTCTCAAATTGTCTAACTAAATAATGTTCAATCAAATTCAGTTAGCTTAAAATTCACTGCTTCTTCTTTGTATCTGAAGAAGCGCTCTTGTGCTTGAAAGCTTGTCAGTTCCTGCAGCTGTATCTGTCGGTCTAATAAAAGATGTTATTTCCTCTACACTCATTAAGGGTTAGACTTTTAATTAAATACTACAATCTAAGGAGGCTTGTGAAATACAGGATTGGAAAGTAGAGAACATGTACTATTTTTCCTCATCCCCCAAAATTTTGTAAATGTTGCATTCTGTCTCATCTTGCCAGAGCATCTGCTTTAGAAATGGTTCTGCGTTTGAGGAGCTTTAAGCTCAGCATAGGAGAGCTGCACAGATATGTGTGTGCACTGCCCTTAGGACATGCCTCCACCCTACTCACTGATTCTTGAATCAGCTAGGTGCCCTCAATCATTGCTGCCAAAGTATTTAAAAGTATTGTTCATCTCTTGCAGAACAACACGATTCGCCTCTTTCCCGGATTATCTGGTGATCCAGATCAAGAAATTCACTTTCGGTCTGGACTGGGTGCCCAAAAAGCTTGGTAAGAAGGAGAAGTACAGAGCATATAGGTATTGGGAGTCATATGTGGGTATTGTGGTCGTTACTGCAAAAGGGAAAGTAACTACCCCAAACAGAGCTACAGACTGTAGCATACTGCATCCCCAGGAACTTAACCCTTCTAGGTCTCCCAGCTGAGTCCTTTGTTTCTGCCCCTATGGGGAGGCTGAGCAAGACTGTATCTTGCAGATGTCTCCATTGAAATGCCAGAGGAGCTGGATATCTCTGCCCTGCAGGGAACAGGGCTGCAAGACGGAGAAGAAGAAATGCCAGATATCGCACCCCCACTGGTGACACCAGATGAGCCCAAAGGTAGCCTGGGGTTCTATGGCAACGAGGACGACGACTCCTTCTGCTCCCCTCACTTCTCCTCTCCGACATGTTAGTGATTCTCCTCCTCTCTTCCTGATGCCTGACGCATTTCCTTGCTCTCCTTGTCTTGTCTCCCATGCTAGCGGTTTCCACCTGCTCAGACTTTCCCTGTTCCTCTGTCAGCAAATGCTGGTTCCCTCCCTTGCATGCCCGTTATGCAAGGGTGTTATGCAAGGGAGTTTGTTGATTCCTGTTCTGTGGAAGATGGGGAGGTGGTGTGCCTAGTGCATTTAGAGGGGGCAGATCTGGGGTTTATGCAAGATGCAACTGGTAGAGGCATTTTATTTTCACAAAAGGCAGTGGGAGGTCGGGTTTGGAGGGTAGGGAAGAGCCAGTGCTCCTGAGCTCATGAGTTGAATCCTTTTGTTCCCTGGGGTGGCTGTGTGTGAGACTGCGCTTCTGAAAAAGAAAGTTAGCAAAGGATGAGAAGAGCAGAGAGATGGAACTTGAGTGAAACGATGCCTGGAAATGGTGGCTTGGGGGGGCTGTGTGGCACTGCACAAAACGGAGCAGGCAGGGCTGGGTGGGAGTGGGTGGCTCTAATCTCTGTCTTCCCGCAGCACCCATGTTGGATGAGTCAGTGATTATCCAGCTAGTGGAGATGGGCTTTCCCATGGATGCCTGCCGCAAAGCCGTGTATTACACAGGGAACAGTGGGGTTGAGGCTGCCATGAACTGGGTCATGTCACATATGGATGATCCAGGTATGAGACCGCGTGGCCATGGCGAAGCTTATTGCATCTGGGCCATCGTAATTCCTGTCCCACTACCACAGTGGAAAACTGAAGTAGTTGGGCCCTCAGGCTGTATCCGTTTTGGAGAGAGTGAACTGCTCTGAGGTGAATTCTGTTTTCTGCTGCAGACTTTGCTAACCCATTAGTCCTCCCTGGATCCAGTGGGCCAGGGTCAACTATTGCCTGCCCAGACCCTCCTTCAGAAGACAGTGTGGCCACCATTGTCTCCATGGGCTTCTCCCGGGACCAGGCTATGAAAGCGCTTAGAGCCACGGTGAGAGAGGCATGGGTGATGTCAGAGTGAAAGGATATTCCCAGGAACAGGCGTTCCCAAGTTCACAGTCTTCTTCCTTCCAGAACAACAGTCTGGAGCGTGCTGTGGATTGGATCTTTAGTCACATTGATGACCTTGACGCAGAAGCTGCTATGGATATCTCAGAGGGGCGCTCGGCAGCCGAGTCCATCTCTGAATCTGTCCCTGTGGGTCCTAAAGTGCGCGATGGGCCTGGAAGTGAGTTCCTAGCAGTAGGAATCTGGATTTTGGGGTGCAAACTCAACATGGCTTTATCCTCCCTAATCCATGCAGTACTGTAGGTTTTACCAGCTGCCACAGAGCTGGCCTGATTGCTGAAGTAGAAGGAGGGAGAAAAAGGAGAGGGATGGCAAAGTAGATTCTAGACCCTTCAGGATGGGGATTACCTGGAAGCCAGTGAGAGAAAGGCAGGGGAAGGGCTGTGCTGCTTTTTTCCCAATCGTCCCAGGAGGCTGTTCTGTTCTTCGGGCTCCCATTGAAAAACCAGGTTCCAGCCTCTGTGCAGAATCTCTGCCAGTGCTGCTAGGCTGCTGGCTGCCGTAGGGAGGGGGAATCTCTGCTGTTAGCCACCTGGCACCCGTGGGCCAAATAAACCATTGGAAGAGAGAAAGCTAAATGGCAGTCACTATCTCCTGTTGCCCTGCGTGTTTGGCCTTTGGACATAATCCTCGCAGTTACGCTTGGCGGAGACCCCCTTCTAAATTATTACTTACCCAGCAGAGCTTCCTTCAGGGATGCTTTTCTAGAGAGGGCCTTGCAGGGGCTGTTTCAGGGTAAGAAGCCTTTCTTTGGCTGATCACGCCTCTCTTCCCTTCTCCTCTCAAGAATATCAGCTGTTTGCCTTCATCAGCCACATGGGCACTTCGACTATGTGCGGACACTACGTTTGTCACATCAAGAAAGAGGGCAGGTAAGAGGGATTTTCCCAGCATAAGGGCACTCTGAGGTACAGCTTTAAGTCACTGTCCTCCCCTCTTGGGTCTTGGTTTTTTGATCTTGGGGGGGTCGGTCTGGGATGAGAGCAGGCGAGGGGAATCGAGTCATGCCTTAGCCATGGAATAGTGTCCCTCAGCTCCCCTTCTGCCTGTTGCAGGTGGGTGATCTACAACGACCAGAAAGTCTGTGCTTCTGAGAAGCCCCCCAAGGACCTGGGCTACATCTACTTCTATCAGCGGATTCCCAGCTAGAGCCTCCTCTCGCTGTGTGTGTGGGGGGAGAGTGGGCTGAAGGTGTGGGGGGAATGGGGTGGGGGCAGTGAGGATGAGAGCAGGGTCCTTCGCTCCTCTGCTCCACTTTCCCCACTCGTCCCTTCATGGCCTTTCTATGGAGACGGGGGGAGACCAGAGTTCCCTGACTGGGGGCCGGAGCCCCTGTGGACATGAGTGAAGGGGGTCCGGGGGGGGGGGGGGGGTGTGGGGTGGGAATATCTGTTTCTATAGGAAATGTCCTCACTGTCCCCACCCCCGCGTGACACGGGGCCCTAGCGCTTTGCTGCTTGGTGGGGTGATGCCGCCTCCTTGCTGCCTGGAAGGGGAGGAGGGGGCGTGTGTGTGTGTGTGTGTGTGGCTTGTGTCGGGGGTTCCTCCCGCCTGCCCCGCCGGGGAGGGCGCGGGGCGGGCAGCAAGGTGGGCCACGAGCAGCGCCCCCCCCCCCCCCCCCCCTTGTGTGCCCTTTACATGCCAAATTACACGAGGGACAAAATAAAAGTCGAAATAACCCCCCCACCCCCGGTTTCTGCCCGCCCTCTGCATTGCTAGGGGCCCTCCCGGAGTGGGAGCGCTGGCGGTGCGGCAGAGGCCCCTCTCCGCCCCGGGCTGCCTGCGCGCTCTCGGCCGAGGAGCCGCGGGGGGAGC
This sequence comes from Gorsachius magnificus, assembly GCA_034008185.1. Taxonomy (NCBI): domain Eukaryota; kingdom Metazoa; phylum Chordata; class Aves; order Pelecaniformes; family Ardeidae; genus Gorsachius; species Gorsachius magnificus. The sequence continues at coordinate 132,368,167 of CM067081.1, forward strand.
GGGCCGGGAGCGCCGCGGGCCGGGGCCGGGCCCGGCCGGGACGCGCGGAGGCCGGGGGCGCTGCGGGGCGGGGGCGGGGCCAGCGCGGGGCGGGGGCACCTGAGGGGCGGGGCCCCGGCCGTTGCCGGGCGATAAAAGCGGGCGCCGGGGCCCGCCGTTGCCGCCGCCGCCGACCTTCGCGTCTCCTCCGGTACCGGCCCTCGCCCGACCCCGCCATGGCGCCCAGGAAGTTCTTCGTGGGGGGCAACTGGAAGATGAACGGCGACAAGAAGAGCCTGGGCGAGCTCATCCACACGCTGAACGGCGCCAAGCTCTCCGCCGACACCGGTGAGGGCGCGGCCGCACGTAGCGCACGTCCCGCGCGGCGCCTCACGGCCCGGCGGCGGCCTGGCGGCGCCGGGACCCGGGCCCGGGCGGGGGAGCGGCAAATGTCAGAGGGCGGCGGGGGCCCCCCGGGGGGCGCCCCCGCCCGCCGCCCCGGGGGCCCCCCCCGCCGGCCTCTCCTCGCCCTTCCCGGCGGGAGGGGGGGCCCGGTGTCCCCGCTGTCGAGACCCCCCGGCCTCCCGACTCCCTGGGCGCCGGCGCCTCTCCCTCGGCCTTTTCGCCAGCCGGTCCCGTCTCCCGGGCCGGGAGCGGGGGCGCGGAGCTCCCCGCTGCCGGGGCGGGCTGTGAGGCCGTGCCGCTGCCTCGCCGCTCTACCCGGGTACCAGCCCAGGCGTAACCCGATGCTGCCCGCTCCCCCGGGCACCGGGTGGGATTCTCTCCCGGTTTCTCAGCTGGGCCCTGTCCAAGGGGACCTGTGTGAACCGGCCGGGGGGCCTGGCCATCGGCCCAGTATCGCCTGTCTGCCCACTGGAAAGGGCTTCCTCCCTGCTGTTGAGTCATCAGATAGCGGGGATATTCCTGCTGCAGAGGGTCCCCCAAATGTCAGTGAGGGTGGGCAGGCTGAGCCTTCCCGGGGCGGGGGAGGGGAGAGAGGGATGACCTCCTGGGGCTGAGATCTGGGGTGGGTGGCTGGGTACAGTTTCTGCCCTTTGCCTGTCTCAAGGGTAACTGCCGCCTTTGCCTTCCAGAGGTGGTTTGCGGAGCCCCCTCCATCTACCTCGATTTCGCCCGTCAGAAACTTGATGCAAAGATCGGAGTTGCAGCACAGAACTGTTACAAGGTACCAAAGGGTGCTTTCACAGGAGAGATCAGGTGAGCCCACAGAGAAGAAGAGCAAAAGCCAGGGTGCCTCTGGGATGTGAATTTCTTCCAGAGGTGTGAGTCATCTCCTTTCTTCCCAGCCCAGCAATGATCAAGGATATTGGAGCCGCGTGGGTGATCCTGGGCCACTCTGAGCGAAGACATGTTTTTGGAGAGTCTGATGAGGTGGGTGACCCTGGGGTGGAGAGATAGTCCAGCTCAGGTGTGCCCGCAAAGGCTGCGGAGGGAAATATGCCTACAGGAGTAGGTCTGACTGTCGATTGCCTTGTTTCTTTTCCATTCCCAGTTGATTGGGCAGAAGGTGGCTCATGCTCTAGCTGAGGGCCTGGGAGTCATTGCCTGCATTGGAGAGAAGCTGGATGAGAGAGAAGCTGGCATAACGGAGAAAGTGGTTTTTGAACAGACCAAGGCCATTGCTGGTAAGGGAAGAAAACGGGTGTGCTTTTTTCTGCTTTGGACATCTGGGAAACGGCCGTCCTGGCTTTCCTTGTCAGGCTCACAGATACATTGCTGCAAAGGTTCACACCCAGTAATGATCACGTTAATAAAAGGCCTGTGTGTTCCAGAATGCTTCCCCCAGCTCTGCCCTTCCTGGCATGGGGTACTGTGCTTGCTTATACCTTCTTCCTCCTCCCCAGATAACGTGAAGGACTGGAGTAAAGTGGTTCTTGCCTATGAGCCGGTTTGGGCTATTGGAACTGGTAAAACTGCAACTCCCCAACAGGTATGAGCAGGGGAAAGGTGGCTGACTAAATGGCCAGCTGACCCTTCCCACTCGAGATCTTCTTGAAAATTCTCTGTCTAAAGACTTAGAGAATCTCAAAGAGTCTCCCTTCTTTGGAAGAAGAGTATGTATTGCTCAGCCCTCAGTGGGACTCTTCCTCTTCCGTTGCAGGCTCAGGAAGTTCATGAGAAGCTGAGGGGGTGGCTGAAAAGCCATGTGTCCGATGCTGTTGCTCAGTCAACTAGGATCATCTATGGAGGTAAATGAACCTGAAGCCACTTTCCGGTGCAGGAAGCACTTAGTTTCTCCGATTGTGGCTGCAGCGGTACAACATGCTCTGCTGATGAGGAAACTTGAGGTTGTCAGAGCATGAAGAACCACCTACTAGCTTGTTTCAGTAAATGGGGGGCAGTTTTGCTGTCCGCAGAGTAAGATGTGGCTAGTGTGTTACTTTTGTGTCCTGGCCCCATTTTCTAGAGCCAGCCACATCTGACCTTAAAATACTGCTACCTCTTTAGGTTCGGTCACTGGCAGCAACTGTAAGGAGCTGGCCTCTCAGCACGATGTGGATGGCTTCCTTGTTGGTGGAGCTTCTCTCAAGCCAGAGTTTGTGGATATTATCAATGCCAAACACTGAAGCAGCCTGTGAGGAGCAGTCCCTTGGAGGTTAAGAGCAAGAAATGGAAGCAAGAAGGGACCTTTCATTGCACACGTCTTAGTACAGAGGCCTCCTCTGGGGCTTCCCCCCCTCCACGGTCATTGTTCTACCTGTGCTGCTAACCCCCACCACCACATTGGAGTCCTGTTAGTGGGTGCCTGTCTCAGCAGTCTTGACAGCCTCCTCTCTGAATTGTCAAAATCCTTGGTTGCCTGTTGACCTGTAAGAGCCCAGAGTCAACCTGGCCAGTGCCTCCCCTCTTTTTCTGCAGCACTGCAGGGAGAGAGGCCACTGGTGCTGGGGGAAGGAAAAAGGAACTACCCTCTCGTGCACCCTTCAGCTCCATCAGCAAGGAGCCTGTCAGCTTAGACCCTTGTGAGATGTCTTACCTCACCCGTGTCCCATACTGAACAATAAATGGAAAAAAAGAAAAAGCAAAGGTGTGTCCTGGATCTCATTCGGAAGCAGCTGGGGAGAAGCAATGTACAGAACTTCCTGCTTCTGGAGGTAGCAGGTTGCAGAAGGGGTGGTGTGGGTTTTATGGGCTCTTCTTTGAGGGCCCACTGGTAGGCATTGCACAGGTTCAGCCTGCATCCTGCTGTCACAGGCTTCACCTGCAGTACCCCCTGAGCATCTTGCTTCTGTCACGTTGCAGCTCCTCTGTGGTGGTTTGTGTGCATCTTTTCCAGGTGTGTCTCTGTTCCAGTAGCTGCTGGAGCACCTGGCTGTCCCGCTAGTGAGCCGATCATCCCAGGCACGCTTGGTAAATGCACTTGTCCCTGCTCACCCTGTGAGGACTGGTCCTTGGCTTTGCTGCTCAGGAGCAGGGAAGGTTTTCAGGCCATGTGCTGAGGCTGTGCTCGCTGTCTGCTTGCAGCTGCATGCTGACGGGTGAGCAGGCGAGACTTGATGGTCATTTCCCAGCTGCTGCACCAGATTTTTAGGTAGTACTAAGGGTAGCAAAAAAGGAAGTGCCTCGCAAGGAGGAGCTTACCTGTGGGGCAGTACGTCCCCGGGAGCCTACGGGCAGTGCTCTGGCAGGGAGCAGACCCGGGGAAGGGGCGTTCATGCTGAGAGATGGACTTCCATTTCACGTGGCTGGACTGCGGCAGCTTTTGCAGCCGTGGCGCCTTTCTCCCCTGACGCTCTGGCCGTCAGTGTGCTGCCCTGCCGGCCTCCCCTGAGGGATGAAAGGCGGGGGGGGGCGAGGGACGCAGAAGCAGAAAAATCTCAGGAAACCCCCTCACGCTGCGGGTCCGCCTAGCGCCGCTGCCGGCGCGCCTCCCTCCCAGCCGGCAGGGACGGGGAGAGCAGGGGGGGGGGCCTGGCCCCCGGCCCGCCCCTTCCTCGGCGGAGGAGCCGGGGCCGTGCAAGCTGCGGTGCGGCGGGCGGTGCAGGCGCGCCCCCGGGCGGCCGCGGAGCCCTCCCGTCAGGGTCCCGGAGGGGACAGGCGGCGGGCTGGGCCGGCCCGCGCCTAAAATGGCGCCGAAACCGGCAGGGGGTGAAGCGGGCGCGGGGGCAGTTGCCGTCGGGGAGCGAGGGCGGTGGGCCCGGGCGTAGAGGGGGCGGGGACCGCAGGGGGTGGCAGCGAACCCCTCAAACGGGGAGGGGTGCGAGGTGGCCTGAGAAGGAAGGGCCGGACTGCGGCAGGGAGCTGGGGGCTGCTGGCTCTGGGTGCCTGCAGAGCGACGTGGAGAGGAGGATGCTTCAAAGGCAAAAAAAAAAAAAATATCCCGAAAACTCTGTGGTGTCTACAACCAGGGTATTTCTGAGAGGCTGCTGGGGCATGGCCATAGTTGGGGGTCTCGGGGCGCTGGGGTCAGCGCGACCAGAGCAGCGGTGGCTCAGTGGGGGTTCGGGCTGTGCCCAAGGCTTTTGGGAGCCGGGAGCCAGGGTCGCGCACAGCGATCGGCCACGGGTTGCAGCTCTGCTGTCAGCTCCCGCTCCCACCCAGCCCTGCGCGCAGAGCTATGCAAGAGCCCGGGAGAGTGACCTACATAGGGGAAAAAAAAAGCAGATGGGAGCCAGGCATTGATCTCGCTGCTTTGAGAAGAATACAGAGGCATGAAAGCATTCGTTTAACGAGGAATAAACTCGTGGAAAATAATTTCTGCATCAGCGGGAATGCCAGATCTTGTTTTTCCTCTTTTTGTCTGCTTTCTGGCAAGACCACAGCTCTGTGGAGTGGAAATACTGCCAGGTCCTCGCTGCAAATTGTAGTGGTTGGATCTTAAACAGGTTGCTGTTGGGAAGGATGCATCGTGCCAAATGTGACAGCCCTGAGAGGGGCTGCTGCAGCCCTGTGTCCTCAGCCCCAACCAGTCCAGTAGCCAGGCTGAGCTTGTATTCCGAGTAGGCACCCACACACAAGCACACAGATCCCCCATATACACACTCGGGTGCCCACACAGAGCACGCACATGAACACAGCACCGGCAGCCTGATCCCACCCCTCCTCTGGCTGAGCAGGATGGAGGTGTGCTAGTGAGCATGCATATATATGTATGTGTGTGTGTATTTTATATATATACACATACACATGTTTATAGTGTGGCTCCCTCCAGCAGCTGGGCTCAGGCAGTCTGCCCAGTACCTGCCTTTTGATTCCAGTCTCTCCAGTCCATTTGGTCCCCCAGTAGCCAACTCCCTCATGGTGCTCAGGCCCCCCAGCCTCTTTGGCAGCTGCCGGGACTCCCCCAGTCCCCCTGGCAGCCATCTCCTCCCTTGTGGACCCCTCCCAGCCCCCCTCACAGGCTGGTCTGGCTGCACTCTCGCTGCTGCTCACACACTTGCCCACAGGCCCTGAGTCTCAGTCACTGGCACCCAGATCCCCCCACCCCAGGCACATGGTAATGAGAGTCCTTAACCCAGTGCAAAAGGAGTTCAATGAGGAGACGGGACAGGGTGCGCCGATCAGGTGCAGGGCACAGCCAGACAAAGCATCCTCCCCTAAATATCCCCTAATGAGTCCTGTGCAACCCCCAAATGCTCTTCCCCTGCATCCCATCCCGTGTCCCACACCCCCAAATGCAGTGACACACCCCCCCCAGCCTAAAGGTGCTCTGGGCCTGAGGGTCTCCTGGACAGCCCTGTTCCTGCCTGCCATTGTGCCCCTGTGCTCCTTGGGGTGTGAGGAGATGGGCGTTTGGTGGGCTGAGAGCTCCTGGGATGGGCCTGGGAGCAGCCCAGCAGGGTGCTCTTTGGGCTCCCCCTCCCAACGCCGTCTCCCTGGGCTCCTTGGCGGGTGTGCAGGCGAGATTCAGTTGCATAATTGCCTTCATGATCAGTATAGTTAGGTTTAGGGATCTTTATATATATTTTTATATATATATAAAAAACACATAAATAAAATTTGTCTCTCTTAAAGACTTGGGTTTCCTTGTATAAATTTGCTTGTTTCTTATAAGTTCTTTAGTCATCTACAAACAGGGCAATTGAGACATATGTTCCTGTGGTAAGACTACATAAAACATGTGCACAGAGGCACACACGACTTCTACCACATGGTTCTTCAACATAAAGGGATGAGGGACAGGAAGAAAAGCATGTTGTGGCTTTTGCTGCAGCGCCAATGTGCTGAAGGGCTCCTTAAAGTCTTGAAAAGCAAACGCAAGAGGAGCTGGAGTGCTTTATGTGTAGAGGGTTTATTTTGCAGGGGATATAGCGGAAAGCCACATCGTATGCAGATTAATGGCCAGGGAGTGAGTTCAGATGGGGCGAGAGTAGCACAGGAGAAGAGGTCATGGCTGGGGAGTCAAGTGGGACGAGGCAGGGGACACGGGCGGCCCTGCGCGCAGAGGGATGCTTTGCAGGAGGGCTGACGGCTGGCACACGTTGCAAGAGGGAGCCTTCTGTCTGACGGTCGTGTCCAGCTCAGCTTGGACCAGCTTATCTAACACCAGCGTTGCCCAGGGGCTGCGAAGGAGCAAAGTGCACCAGAGGGAAAAGGGAGCAGGGCCTTGGACTTTGGTACTAACCACAAAACCCTGGCGGCCGTCAGCTCCGAGCAACACTCCTGGCCGGTAAACACCCAGCTCTGCTCCGCAGCTGACGGGGGCACAGCCACCCACGTGCCCTCACATGCCCAAGCTGGGCAGGCACCAATGGCACCTGCGGGGCACTGAGGGTGGCACTGCGGGGCACGGAGGGGGCTGAAGTGGCATCACCCACAGCGGGTCGGAACACCATACCCCAAAAGCCACTGCCTGGCACCTGGGAGATCATGTTGTGGGAGGTTTCATGCAGAGCCCGAGCCCAATTCTGTTCAACGTGTTAATTAAATATTTACCAGAGGGAATGTCTTTCCTCAGAGATATTTACCACCTGAGTGACCGCCACCCTGTGCAGCCCAGCCTAACTTTGAAGCTGGCCCCATTTGGAGCTGAGGGGTGGGCAGGATGACCTCCAGTGGTCCCTTCCCACTGAAATTATCCTTCAATTCTCTGGATACGCTCCTAATAATTGCAGCTGTTACCCAGCTAGGAAGAGCCAGGAGCACTTAGGAAGGTAAAGCAAGATCACAAAGTCATTCTGAGGAAGGGGAGACATGCTCTTGGTTTTCCACATGGAATTTAATACCAAAAATGAGAGCATTGCAGCCGGAGCAGCAAACTAACGCAAGCGGTCAGCTGGGAGGAGCGCTGCCAGAGGATGATGAAAAAAAGAAACCACGGGGAGCTGGGATGGCCGATGCACCAGCAGCGCCCATGTTGCTGCAGGAAATGGAGCATTCGCTGCAGGGCGCACTGCCCAGCATGGCGCCTGTGAAATGCAACAGTCTCTTTTTTTTTTGGGGGGGGGGGGGGGGGGGGGCGGGGGTGGTACTCAGAGGCTGACGAAACTTTGGATCTCACGTTTGCCCCGTCTGCGGCAGCAGAAGCTCCGGATGGGGGCAAGGCCGGCGCCGGGGACAGAAGGGGCGCCCCTGGGGCGCCCGGGGGGCGAGGCCCGCGCGGCCGAAGCCGAAGGCCCCGGCCGCCGCGCGTGCTCGGCGCCGGCGCGGGAAGCAACGCGCCCCCGCCCCGCCCCGCCCCGCCCCGCCCCGGCGCTGTCACTCAGCGCGGTTGCTATGGCGGTGGCGGCGGGCCTCGCCTCCCCGGTTTCCACGGCAGCGGGGCGCCGCCGACCGCGCAGCCCGAGGTGTCGGCCGCCTCCGGGCCTGACCGAGCTCCCTCGGCGGGGTGGGAAGCGGGGCCGGTGAGGATGGAGGGCTCGGAGCTGGAGGGGGACGAGTACAGCCTTCAGGAGGAGGGGGAGGAGGGAGAGGAGGCGGCGGCGGCGGCGCTGTCGGAGCAGGAGGAGGAAGCGCAGGTGAGGGAGGTGGCCTGGGCACCCCCCGGCTGCGGCCCGGCCGACCCTGGCGTTGAGCTCTCTCCTTCTCTCCCAGGCGCTGGCCCCGCGTCCCCTGACGGAGGAGGCCCTGAAGGAGGGCCTCTCCCTCCTCTGTAAGACCGGCAATGGCCTGGCCCACGCGTACGTGAAATTTGAAGCCAAATACAAGTGAGTGCACAACCGCAGCCCCAGGAGAAGGCACCCTCCTCCCCGGGCATCCATGGGGCAGCCATGCCCTAAGGCCACTGGTGACCTTACCCCACTGGTGTGGAGCAGGAGTGTTTCCAGGCCGTGTTGTCCAGCTGTCGGGCTTCCAGTCTGTGCCTCAGCATAGCTTGTCCATCCTCAGCCCTGAGCTGGGGACTGCCTCCACCATAGCCAGATGGACTGGTGGGGACATCAGTGTCCCCCTACTGATGGGAGCCTGTCCATCCATCCCCCTGGACTGTGGGGATCCCTAGAGGGACCTGAACAGGGTGACCTCCCCACGGTCACTTTGATAAATATCCATTAAGCATCTCTTCTGTTAACTGCTAACCTTTAAGGCATGTGCTTGTAAATACAGTGCCACATTGGCCTGGGGACAGTTCAGAGCCTCAGCCCCATCAGTACACCCACATAACCCCAGACCTAACTAACAGGCCTCAGTAAGACCCTGTCTTTCGGCAGCCTCATAGGTATCTCAGTCTGCTTTTTCCCACTAGGAAAGTCCTTCCACACAGTCCTCGGTACCGCCACTACTGTCTAACAGAGCCATCCCCCAACCTTATCGTCTTTTCTGCTCTGGTTCTGCCCTCTCCTGACAGCTACAGTTCAATGGGAAGAGGTCCTCCCCATGCCAGGAAAGCAGGTCCGATCTTACCATTTGGCCTTGTTTACAGACTATTTGGCCTGTCCCTACCGCCCGCCTTTTTTCCCCCTTCTCTCCAGCAAGGCTTCCTAGGACATCAGGGAAGTGGAAGAGGAAGATGCTCTCCCTCCAGTAGTGGTGAGGAGCAAACTGAAAGCTGGTAGCAGGGAGAAATACTAGAGATGTTTTATTCACATCCTCCCTCCCACAGGGACTTGACAGACATCAGCCTCCTTGAATGCTTCATTCATCTGCGGTATGTGGATTTGTCAGGAAACAAGCTGCAAGATTTGTCTCCACTGAGCAACTTAACCCACCTGCTTTGGCTGAAGGTGGATGGGAATCTGCTTACCAGTGCCTGCCTACAGGAACTGCCCTACCTCCAGATCATCAGCTTTGCTCACAACCGCATTGAGGATATGGAGGGCATTACTCACCCCCGCTTAGCCAACCTCAGCCTGAAAGGTGATACAGACCACCTCTCTTTATTCTTGTGCACATAGGATGTTCTCTTTGGGTGGGATTAACTCTCTCATTGTTCCTTCCTCCTCTGGCACTCAGGAAATAAAATCCAGACAGCGCTGGGCCTGAGTCATGGCCGATTGTTCAACCTGGAAATGCTGGAGCTGCGAGGAAACATGCTAGAGACCACAGCAGGGCTCAATCTTCCCAAGCTCAAGAACCTCTACCTGGTAAGGGGTCAACCAGCTAGGGGAGTGGGACAGAGCCACTGCAGAGCCTGGCACGTCCAGCCACTGGGAGGAGGCTTTGAGAAGCAGCATAATCTTCATGCTAGCCCTTTCAGTTCAATCTTCTCAGCCCAAGAGAGGAACAGACTTCAGAGAGCTAGAGACAAAATCACTTCTTTGGGGTAGCTCCTTCTACCCTGTCTGCCCAGATAGAGTGAAGGGAGTAGCCACTGACCATTATTCCTCTGCAGAGAGCAGAGGAGTCGGCAGTGTTCAGTGCCTTGGGTTCTTCCCTCCTGGCCTCCTATGGGAGAGCAGTATTCCCTTCTGGCAATGTTAGGCAAGCCTGTATTCTGTGCATCCCGGCACCCCCGGAGGTCAGTGGGGAAGGCAACAGGTTTGCTCTGGGTGATAGGGGGAGGTGATGCCTTTTTCCCCTCTCTGATGGGCCTAATCAAATACTGGCTTAAAACCAGCACAATTACATGATTCACACCTTCAGCTGCCAAAAAATAAACTGATTGAACATTGCAGTGAAACTAAGGTAGGAGAAGCAATTGCCCAATACCATAAACAATTACTTCACGGAACATTTACTCCTAAAGATGCAAAAGCAAAGAAAGTATGTGTGGCTTAGTCCCATGCATCACACAGTGCTACAGCTTGTGAAGACTGCATAGGTGTCCTGAGTAGTCACTACCTCTTAAAAAGCCGTTAAAGATGATAAAGGCTTTGAAAAGCTATATGGTTTCTTTTCATCAAGACTCCCAGGCAGAAAACACTGAGGGGATTGCTTGCTCAGATTGTCTGCAATTTTCTGGTGGAAACAGATTTTTGGGTTAGAGGTGCTGGAAGAAGGGATGAAGTGGATAAGTCACTAGATATAATACAGAATTTCAAAGTAAAACCAGTCACTTTCGTGAATGATTGGAAGGAAGCAAAGCACCTGTATTTAAGGTAGGTTCCTGGCACTGTTGAGGAATTTCTGAGCTGCACATATGAAGTGGGCAAATTGCAAGACGTGTTTATTAAAACGAGAACAACTGACTCATTTCTCAGGAATCTTGGGGCTTGAATTTGTCTCCCATGTCTGCCTGCTCACTAAATCATTTTGGAGGGAGGTCTCTCCCAGAACTGCTTTGCTTTCTGTATAAAGATTTTGGTATTACTTCAGCCATGGGTAGATGAAACTGATGACTCAAGGACAGGTTTCAAGACAAAGGGTTCAATTTAAAGGACCTGAACCAAATTTGGTTACTATGTGGCATAGTTGCAGATGAAATTCAGCATTAAAAAAATTATACCTACCAGCAGGAAGACTATGAGCTGGCTGCTTACCATGTAGCACTTTGTATCAGTTGGAGGATCACTGCTGTCAGTAGGACTGTGCTGGTTCCTGGTCATTGTCCAGCAGTGGTGACAAAGGCTAGCTAGGGCAAGGTCAGGCATGCAGGAAGGGCAGAGGGAATCTTGGGGAACATATTATAGTAGCTTTCCATAAGAAATGGTGGCATCACATCTATGTGATGAACTGGTATCTAAGGTAAGGTGATGATTTAATTAAAGTACTCATATGGAATGTTCTTTGATTTAGGGAAAAAAACCCACCCCTGAAAAAAATCCATTCTGCATTTGTCCTGTTAGTGCTCGCAGGGCCAGAGCTGTTAAACTAATCACTCTGAAGTAATGAAGAAAGTGAGAGTGGTAGGAGGTTGCTATTCATTTTACAGACCAGTGGTCTGTGAGCTCCCCACCCCATTTCCTGCACCAGCTCCTGATTTCCTCTGAGGTACAATTGATTAATCCTTCCTGGTTGCTAAACCTCTTCACATGACCTTTGCCACGTCTCCAACTTTCCTCTTTTTGTCCTTGTGTTACCCTCTTTACTTGGCCCAGCTGGTCCAGACTTCTTCCTCTCCAGTTTCCATCAGAGTCCTCCTTTTCTACAAAATGTTCTTTTCCTGAGTGACCAGGTCCTAAACTGTTCTCTTTTCCCACCAGTTCAGCCTGTGCCCCTTTCATTAGCCTCAGGTGCCAGCCACGTCACTGCCTGGGTACCAACAAGGAACAGAGAGCACAGCGGCACTGCTCTCCCCGCTTCCTGTGCAGGTATCTGCATCCTTAGAGACCACAGCCCCGAGCCACAATTGCAAGTGAAGCCCTGTACAGCTCCAGGCTGGAGAACATGGCGGGGAGGTTGTAGTTACCAGGCATGTTCCAAACTTGGCTGCACGAGGCGGTGAGCAGCCTGACCTAGCGTTGATGTGGTGAGCCCGGGGTTGGGCAGGAGACCTCTCATGATATTCTCCAGCCAAGATCCCCCTGTGAAACTATTGCTGACATTCAGAGCTTCAAATTGCTCTGCGTCATAACTCACATCACAGTGAAGCAAATGAAATTCAGTGATGAGGAATTCTCAACTGAAGGGACACGTTCTTCCTGCTGTAAGATTGTCAGATTTGTTGCAAGAAGGTGCGCTTATGGATGGGTAACAACAGTTACACCAGGAAATGCTTGAAATTAAACCAAACAACAACCCCCACTCCCCTGCAACTTCTCTCAGGAACACTCAGCTTGCTTCTGCTCCTGGAGGAGTGGAAGGGGAGACTTCTTGGTAGTAGATTTCCCCCACAAGAGAAGCAGCTGACACTGGAAGATCCCTGGACTACATGGACTATGTGACTGAGAGGGGCTGGTTATCTGTCCTTTAAATAAGCTTGTTTCAGGCTCGGGTCTGTGCTTTCCCCCCCGCACTGTTGCTCTCTGAGGCCTTAGGGAATCAGATTCGGCACTGTCATGGAAGGGGGTGCAGCACTGGTGGTGGAGTATGCATCTGGGGTGGTGTTGTCTCAGTCACCAAGTGATGCTACAGGAAACACTTTTTCAGCAGACTTTTGGCCCTTGAATCTGAATACTTAGCACCCATTTGGGCAAGACCCTGAGTAACCCGATCCAGCTCCAGGGAAGGCTGTGTGATGAGTGGTAGGGAGTCTGAAGGGTAGAAAGAGCTTTAAAGGCCAGAAATAACTGCTGCTCACTCTCCCCCTTTTGCCTCTTCTCTTCCTGCCTCCCTGGTGCTCAGGCCCGGAACGCCATTCAGAGCCTTGAAGGCCTTGAGGTGCTGGGGCAGCTGACAACTCTGCACTTGCGTGACAACCAGATTGAGACCCTGGATGGATTCAGCAGTAGCATGAAGTGCCTGCAATACCTCAACCTACGGTAGGTCCCCCCTGCGCTCTGTCAGGACCAGAGACTCCTTTGTCAGGCTGTACTCCCATTTAGGTCTTTAGGATTTTCTGGTTCCTTCGGAGGTTGAAGATCTGATGGGAATGGGTTGATCTTTACCGTCCTTAACTGGTGTTTGGTGCTCAGCTGACTAGGAGCATAACCACCAGGACCTTTCCCGGGTTTCTCAGAAAACAGCTACCTCTGCAGTCCCTCTCAGACCCCACCTCATACTTTTTATTCCTTGCCATAACTCCTTTGGAGCCCTCCCTGCATTGTTCTCTGTGTCCCAGACAGGACCACAAGTGCCCTTTACTTTTCAGCATTTGCCATACAAGGCAATGGTGATATCAGAGAATTCAGTGGACCGTTTGAGCACAGAGAACTCTAGAGATGTCCTCTTTGTCCCTCAGCCTGGGGAGCTGCAGGCAGATCAGGATCTCAGATCACAAGCCTGCGGTCTAAGGTCTACAGTCTATCATGCTGCTAAATTTTGCTTTGTCTGTGTTGTGGTTTAACCCGGCAGGCAGCTGAACACCACACAGCCACTCGCTCACTCTCCCCCCGTTCAGTGGGATGGGGGAGAGAATCAGAAGAAAAGTAAAACCTGTGGGTTGAGATAAAGGCAGTTTTATAAAACAGCAGAGGAAAATAATAACATTATTAATAATAATAAAATATACAAAACAAGTGATGCACAATGCAATTGCTCACCACCCACTGACCAATACCCACCCCATCCCCAAGCAGCGATCCCTCTCCCCCCAGCCAACTCCCCTCAGGCATGACATCACATGGTATGGAACAGCCCTTTGGCCAGTTGGGGTCAGCTGTCCCGGCTGTGCCCCCTCCCACCTTCTTGTGCACCTGGCAGAGCAGGGGAAGCTGAGAAGTCCTTGACGAGTGTAAGGCCTGCTCAGCAACAACTAAACCATCAGTGTGTTATCAACATTCTTCTAGTACTAAATCCAAACCACAGCACAATGCCAGCTAGTAGGAGGAAAATTAACTCTGTCCCACCCAAAACCAGGACAGTCTGTCTTGTCAGCTTACTGTTCCGAAGGGACCTCACTACTTGCATGTGTCTCTTTCCCCTGCTCTCTGTGATTTCTCTTCTTCAGGAACAACGGGATCAGTAGCCTTCAGGAGGTGGCAAAACTGCAGGTCCTCCCCATGCTGCAGGCACTGGTACTGTTGGACAATCCATGCTCTGATGAGCCCAATTACCGTCTGGAGGTCCTGATCCTGCTGCCTCACCTGCAACGTCTTGACAAGGAATTATTTGAGCAAGATGAGCGGGCAGAGGCAAACCAAATCTGTCGGAAAAGACAGGAAGAAGAAAAGGTGAGGACGGCATGGCAGGGGGAGGGGAAGGAAGTGAAGGGAAAGAAAGAGGATTACACATACATGGTGATCAAACCTCTCCTCCTCTAGGTAACGAGAGGAGAAGGCTGAGGGAGGTCAGTCCTAGGGCAGAGGAGCCTGAAACAGAGACCAGGCTTCGCAACCTGATTGCGATGGCCAGCACAGCAGCCCTACTGCCGCTCCCAACCCCACTAGCAGAGCAGGGCGGTGGAATGGGGAAAGGAGTCAGGTGTGGAGCCATTTAACTTCTCCCTCTTTCCTTCTTCAGGAAATGGAGGCATCTCTCCAGGGTGATGTGGACGAGTGACCCCTGGCTCTAACACCTGTTCCCAGAGCTGGTCAAGATTTGGAGGTGCCTTTCCCCCCCACGTGTGCCTGGGAAGGTGGGAGCTGCAGGTAGCAGAGCCACCTTCACCTCATTTTGCCCCCAGAGAAAAGGGGAGGGCTACCCACCCTGGTCCTGGAAGCTGCCCTGAGGCACTGCAGTGGTTTTGCAGTCACTGCACTCACACACTCTATTCTCAGTAGGCCCGAGAGGGAAAAGGCAGAGAGTTACAGGTTCTGCAGTTCAACTCACGGCTCCCCAAAACCCTACAAGATTTCCTGATTTGAATAAAAACAATTAATGAGCCTGGGATGACTGGAGCTGTTTATCCTGCACGCCCACTGCTATTCCCTGGCGCTCTCGCCCTCGCCTGTCTGTGCCTCTCCCCTGCCTGCCTCCCGCTCTCCCCCCTCTCCATCCTCTACGTGCTGTTTGCGAAGCTTTGCTAAATCCTGACTCATCGCCGCTCCGGGTCACATGCTGCCGGCCCGGCCCCATCGGGGGCGTCTCCATCCCGCCGCCGCCGCCGCCGCTGGCTCGGAGGACACATCGTCTCCCCTTGAGGTCCTGCATCCCTCCTCGGCTTCGCCCTCTCTCCTTTCTGCCAGCACTTTCTCAGTGCCTCTCCTTCGCCCCTGCCCTCGGAAGGTAAGTGCCCTCCCCACGGCCAGCACCCCACACCCCCGGAGCACGCAGGTCTCTGCTCCCCACCCTGTGCCCTCCAGGGAAGGCCGGTTAAAACCCCCCCCCCTTCAGGTACCCCCTCCCGCCCTACCCGGGCGAGCATCGTTTCAGATGTGAACCTAGGGAATTGCAGGAGGGGGGTAACCAAGAAGGAAGGGTGGTGCTTCCGAGGGCATTGCCGGGAGGTGCTGCGGGATGGAGTTTTACCTGGGGGGGGGGGGGGGGCGGGAAGGGGGGAGGAGGCAAAGCTCAGTTTGGGCACCACTGGGGAGAGGACCCAGCCTCGGCGCAGACCAGCCCCCCAGCCTCCCGAGGTGTCGACATAAACACCGGCGCTCAGCCGGGTCCCAGGGAGAGGGAGGGAGGAGAGGGGATGTTTGCCTATCTGCACAGCCCCACACCACACAGGGGAGGGCGGGCAGCAGGGAGAGGAGGTGACAGTCAAGCAAGCAGTAGCTGCATCAGCCACGACACTGCAGCAGTGCGGGCTTCCTGGGAGCAGTGCCCAGCCCGGGGGAACCGCAGCAGCACACGGGACTGGTGGCAGTGGCTTGGGGGGAAAAGGTCTTCGCCGTGCTGGCCTGCCGGGTGGGGAGGGGGAACGGCTGCAGCCCGAGCTCCAGCGAGACGATGCCCTGGCAGCACGCAGTGCCACGAAGCAGTGCCCACAGGAAGGCACTGCAGCAGTGCCAGTCTCCCGGGGTGAGGGAGGCTGCCCAGCCTCCAGCCTGGCTCCTCTCTCCTCCTCACTCTGCTGTACAGGCTATGGCTCCATCCCAATCCCTTATCCCGGCTTATCCGCCTCTGACCTCCTTTCAGGACAGTGCAGCTGATGCCAGGGATTTGAGGGTGGTTCTTTGCACTGCTCAAAGGAGGGCACACGCAGGGGGACATGGGGCAGCAACACCAGTGGTGAAAGGGATGTGAAGGACTTAAGAGAGGAGAAGAGGTCAAGTGCAAGATGGGCTGGGGCAGGCAAGGCTGGATTTGGGCTTGTCATTTGGCTTCCTTGGAGCTGGCCCCAACAGGGGCAGCTGGATATGGGCAGAGGGATGTGACCACCTAAGCAGAGAGGCACTGCATCTGGCACAGGTCTTGCTGTCAAAGATCCTTGTCATGGGGTCCTGTTCCTCTCTCCCCCACGAAGGCTGCAGGGGAATGGCCAGGGCACTGCTGCAAAGGAAGCTCGCAGCTGCATGGGCATGGCTCTGGAGGAAGTTCCCCGTGGCGTCTGCCAGATGGCATGAGGAGCGCTGCCAAAGCGGCTCATGGGGGATCCCAGCCCAGATGGACATGGTGGAGGGCCCAGCGCAGGCTCCAGAGAGCCCTGGTGTCGCTGACTGAAACTCCCCAGTACGGGAAGCCCTCGCCAAAACTTCAGAGGAGCGCAATTTCCTCATGCTCGTGTGATTTCCACCCACCCGAGGCAATGGGCTCAAGAGCTGACTCTGGCTTCCCCCAGCCCGCTTCTTAGCTCCCCTCAGGTGCTGTGATGTGCCATTTGCAGCACCCCCTGCCCCGCCCCACTGCCCCCCCCCCCAGCCCCGTGCTGAGCCCTGTGCTGGCCGTACCCCTGCCAGGCAGTCACAGGCACCATGGCTCTGGCTGGGGCCCCGGGGTTACCCCAGGCCTGGCTTCTGCACCAAGTTTTGCGTGGGTGCAGCCCTGCTCAGGGTTGAGTGAATTGTCTGTGGGAGCTGGGGGAGGAAAACCTGGCCGGGGCTGGGTGCGTGGGGTGACACCTACCTCGCTGCTGCTCCCTCTCTGGGGGGGATGCAGCTCCCTGGAATTGCACAGCCCCATGGCAGGGGGAATAAGAAGGTGGGATGGGGGGGAATGAGGTTTTTTGCACCCCCTAGGGACCAAACTTCAGCAACAGAAGCTCTTTCAAACAGCCGTCCTTGCCCACCAGCCTGTTTTCCACTTCAGGTTTAATCAGGTGCCCCCAAACGCCATGTTTCCTCACCCTCCTCTTCCAGCAGAGACACCTCCTGGTCTCATCCGCTTCCCCATCTCGGGAGCAGAGCCAAGGGTCGGGAGCGGGGCCCAGCCCCTGTGTTCAGGCAGGGCCAGGTCCCCCTTCCCTTCAGAGCCCTCTCTCCCAGTCTGAGGCACCACGGCCTTCAGCATAAGATGGCTCCTCGGGCTGCTGGCCTCCTCCTCGCTCCCGTTGTCTCAGCACAGCCCGACCCGGCAGCACCTCACAGGCGAGACGGGAAGGCTGAGCCGGGTGCTCGGCTGGGGGTCCGCGAGAGGCAGGGATGGGGCAGCTCTGCCCCAGGCAGCCGCCGCGCTCAGCTGGCTCCCTGCCCGCCACACACAGACACAGCGGCCGCTCGCTGCCTGGCCCTGGCAGGGATTGTCCTCGCCTCCCGGCAAGGGGAAAGGAGATGCCAGGAGCTGGTGCCCTGTCCTTGGCACCGGGGCCGGGGGCACTTCCCATCTGCGCCAGCTGATCCCTCCCTCTCCGCTGCCCATGGATGCTGTGGCACCCTCCCCGTCTCTGCCACCCAGGCTCATATCCAGCTCGTGAGCCCTGAGAAGGGGCAGCACTCAGCCGCACAGGGAGAGAGAGCGCTCCCAGTTTGTCATCTGCAGCAAAGGGATGGAATAACTTCAAATAGATAACCAGTCCCTAGACAAAATGTGGGTAGATTCACATAGTTTGGGTTTTAATAGCAATTTCTAAATTTCCTTGAGCCAATAGTTTTAGCTCCAGCTCCTAAGGTTGCTCTTCCTTGAGCTCCCTTCTCTCTCTCGGAGTCTTGTCTAGACACGAGAAGGGTGAGCACCACATCCTGGGGCCTCCCAGGGCTGAACATTTCCTCTCCTCTCCTCAGACTCACCATGGCAGTCGAGAGGATCCACGCCCGCGAGATCCTGGACTCCCGTGGGAACCCCACTGTTGAGGTGGACCTGTACACACACAAAGGTACGCGGGTGATGACAAGAGATGGAGGGGAAGTCCTGCCCACCCTGGCGGAGCTGGCGCTGCACGGCAGCCTGGCACGCTCTGCCGAGAGCACGGAGGGTCTCTTCCGGTGAACCCCTGGCAGACAGCAAGCTGGGGGAAGAGGCAGAGGCCAAAACTCTGCTTGTGCATGTGCTCAGCAGCTCCGGACATGTGCTGGGCAAATCACGACGAGGCAGCTGGCTGCCATGTTATGTGACTTGAGCCATGTGCCTGCTACTAGCAGGGTTGAAAAGTTTCGTTAACATAAATACATTTACCTTCCTGTCGTATCCCCGCAATGCCCTTCTGCAGCAATGCTTTTAGGCCTGGGACACGGTAAAAGTTTGGAAACACATCCATGGCCATGCTCATGAGGCGGGGGAGGTTTGTCCCTGAGATCTCTGTGCAGGCATGTAGGTGCACATGTGTCTCACCTGGAGGAGCTGCATCTGGGCCCAAAGCTAGGTGGGCTGAGGGGTGAAGTGCAGTGAGGGGCCAGAGCAGGCATCTGGCCAGTCTCTTCCTTCTTCACTGAGGCAGAAACCCAGCCCCAGTGGCCAGCCAGCGGGGCCATCTGTTTGCACAAGTGGTTGTCGCATCCTTTCCCACAGAAGCAGGAGAGAAGCAGGTGCCTGAAGGTTTTCCCTCCTTTTCACCCTCTGCTCGTCTCACACCCGTGTTTTGCTGTTTCCCAGGCATGTTTCGAGCAGCAGTCCCCAGCGGTGCGTCCACTGGTATCTACGAAGCGCTGGAGCTGCGAGACAATGACAAGTCGCGTTTCCTCGGAAAAGGTGGGGAGGTGCCTGCTCTGGACCCCGTCCCTGGGGCTGCCTGCACGTGGGGCTCTGCCAGAGGGTACCGCTCATCCGCTGGCATGATGTGGATGTGTCCCACTGCCCTCAGGGAAACCACAGAGGCACAGACCTAGCATAAAGTGAAAGATCATGCCCCAATCTTCCCTCACTGTCTCCCTCTCTCAGTCTATCGGTCCTCTCCCTCCCTCTTTCCACTCTCCTCTTTGCCTCACCCTCTCTCTCTCTCTCTCTCTCTCTCTCTCTCTCTCTCTCTCTCTCTCTCTCTCTGTCTCTTCCCTTCTTTAGGGGTCCTGCAGGCCGTGGATCATATCAACAGCACTGTCGCCCCAGCTCTCGTGGGCTCTGTAAGGATTTCTCTTTATTCTTCCTTGTCCAACGCTTACTCTGGTCCGTCTCTGTCCCCCATCTCTGTTTCTGCCTCTCTTCATCTCACTGGGTTAACAGACATAGCGATGCTCTCTGTGAACCTGGGCACACCCCTCCTGCCCTCCATGCTTGTATGTGTCCACAGCAACCTTTTCTCTTGGGCGGAAACAATTTAACGCTACCGGGTCCACCGCAGCATCTGTACTGCCTAACTAGTCCCCTTGATCCTCCCTGTAGAGCTCTCTCCCTCTTTCAGGTGTGCTCCTCCTCAAACACTGAACCTCATCCACATGTCTGTGGCCTCACACCAGTTCGTCCCACCCAGGATGCATGGTGTGATGAGCAATGACCCTACCGTGCAAGGTCTGGCAGCTCCCCCGGCACAGCCTTGCGGAGCAGTGGTGCCACATCTGCAACCTGTTTACACCTGAAGACCTGGAGCCTGCTCTGAGGAGAGCTGAGCTGAAGCCACACATTACACCCCGTGCAGCCCAAGAGGGGGTCTGGCTGAGAGCCCAGCTCTCTTCGCTGCTGAAAAACACCCGGCCTGGTGGAGGGCTGCCTGTGTTGGGCCTAATCCTGCTCTCCACCTTGCTTCGGGGGCCAGCTCCATCCAGTCTACATTCGCTTGCTTGGGGTTGAGCATGTACTGTTGTTCTGCCTAGCTTCTGTGGGGCCACAGCACCACAAAGCTCCCTGGAAGCTGTCAAAAGGCCAGGTAAATCCCCAGGGGAGTCCAGTGTCCCCAGCAATGCATGGCCTTGCCTGGGCTGCTGCTGGTCCCCTCTCCAGTGCGGGTACGTCTATACTGCACTGCAGCAACACCGTCATGGTTACCTAACTTGACTATATACCGAGACACTAATTTCCAGAGCTTTGTGTGTATATGTTCCCCCACAAGCTAAAAAGGTCCCTGTACCCCCAGCTTCTCCATCAATGCCTCCTTTCTCACACCCCACAGCTCTTCTCAGCCCCCCCTCAGGAGCTGTTTCCTTCTTGCAGGGACTCTCTGTTGTGGATCAAGAGAAGATAGACAATCTGATGCTTGAGATGGACGGCACAGAGAACAAATGTAATTAATTCCTTTTATTTGGCCTCAGGCTGCAGGGCTGGAGCGGGGCGGGGGGGGCACTGTCAGAGCTGTGGTGAGCCCAAAGCCAGGCTGGCAAGGGCACCTGCTGTGCAGGAGGTTGCTGCCTGTGAAGCCTAACTCCTCCTTGGTTTTGCCCACAGCCAAGTTTGGCGCCAATGCTATCCTGGGAGTTTCGCTGGCTGTGTGCAAGGCAGGAGCTGCAGAGAAGGACGTCCCCCTGTACCGGCACATTGCTGACCTGGCCGGCAACTCTGATCTCATCCTTCCTGTGCCAGTAAGACCCCTCCGTCCTTGATACCCACCTTCAGAAACTCCAAAAGTTCAAAGGGTGTGTTACGAGGTAGAGAAGGAAGGGATATAGGACTGAAACATCAGCTGAGTGCACTGCACTCCTCAAGGAAGCAAACCAAGGCCTGAGATTTGCCAGGTTTCCATATGGAGGGGCCTGAGGAGGATACCACTGAGATTGTGGTGGGGGCTGACTGAGCATCTTGCTCTTAGCACAAGAACCAGAGGGCATCATGTGAACCCTCTGGGCCACAGTTCAAAACAGGAGAATGTGGACTTCACACCAGGGGTAGCTGCCCTGTGAAACTCCTTCACAAAGGGTGTTGTGGATGCTAAAATTTTCTTGGGGTCAAGGAGAAAGATCCTGGAAGAGAGATACATGTAGCATTGCTGATAAATGCATACAGATAAACACAGCACAGACAGACCCATATAGCTCAGGAGATCTCTGAGAGGGAAAGAGGTGGGAAAGTCCTCTCCAGCCATTTGCCTGGAGCCACTGTTGGAAGGAAGACACCGGGCTGTAATGTGCCTTTGGTGTGATGCGTTGTAGCTGATGTGTTACGTTACCCCGTGGGATGTGGCATGAATGGGCACGGTGACTCATCTGTGAGCCTCCTCTAGGTGGTGCCAAGACCGGTTCCTTCAGCTCTGATTCTCTTACGGACTCTTCCAGGCTTTCAACGTGATCAACGGAGGTTCCCATGCAGGCAACAAACTGGCCATGCAGGAGTTCATGATCCTGCCTGTGGGAGCTGAAAGCTTCCGCGATGCCATGCGCATCGGGGCTGAAGTCTATCACAACCTCAAGAGTGTCATCAAAGAGAAGTATGGCAAAGATGCTACCAATGTGGGTGATGAGGGAGGCTTTGCCCCCAACATCCTGGAAAACAGTGAAGGTGAGAACCCTGCAGAGATGGGGTACCCCTGCCTGCAATGCTGTGGCTTCCTACACCCAGCTCACAGCATTCACCAAAGATTGGTTCAAAATATGATGCCTCAGTGTTATTGACCTCCTGTGTTAGGGAATGGTTTCTAAGCCCCTTCTACTTGGGGTGGCCTTGATCTGTCACAGCCTCTCCATTCAAACCACACAAATGTGTGCACAGGCTTTTCCAAGGCCTTCCCCCAACTTGTCACTGAGCTGTGGATTGTACTTTGATTCCTTCTTGTCCTTTTGGATATGGCCTCCACAGCTCCTTGGCATGTTTCTGTTGCACTCTAGGCTCCCTTTCCATCACACCGTCAGACCCTCAGTGGCTCTCAGGACCCTCCCAAGGGAGGTTCCCACTGAAAGTCAGAGCTCTCTGCACAGGCTGACTCTCATGACTGCAACTTTCCTCCTCCCAGCTCTGGAGCTCCTCAAGGAAGCTATTGACAAGGCAGGCTACACGGACAAGATTGTCATCGGTATGGATGTGGCAGCCTCCGAGTTCTACCGTGATGGCAAATATGACCTGGACTTCAAGTCCCCGGATGACCCAAGCCGCTACATTTCTGCAGATGAGCTGGGTGACCTCTACCAAAGCTTTGTACGTGATTATCCAGGTGAGTTGCTGTGCTTGGCAGCAGGGAATCAGCACTGGTGTCGCATACTTAACAGGTGCATCCCCTCTGTGGTTTTGGGGTGGGAAGGGAGGCAGCTTTGACTCATGTCTCTTCTGTTGTCCCTTCAGTGGTCTCCATCGAGGATCCCTTTGACCAAGATGACTGGGAGGCCTGGTCCAAGTTCACAGCCAATGTGGGGATCCAGATAGTGGGAGACGACCTGACAGTGACAAACCCCAAGCGCATTGAGCGAGCTGTTGAAGAGAAGGCCTGCAACTGCCTCCTGCTCAAGGTCAACCAGATTGGATCTGTCACAGAGGCCATCCAAGCGTAAGTCCAGCCCCCTGCCCTTCTCCTGTGAAAGGGTTGGTGATGAACCACAGCAGGGTGTCACATGATCCATTGGATGAACAGACTTTTGTCTCTACGAGAGCGTAGGATGCTGAGGGTGGGAGGAGAGGGTGCCTGGATCTCACCCTGTGCAGGTGGTGGTTGTAGGAGTGGGGGCTACTGATGGCATTTCTTGCTCCTTGCAGCTGCAAGTTGGCCCAGGAGAACGGCTGGGGTGTGATGGTGAGCCACCGATCTGGGGAGACTGAAGACACCTTCATTGCTGACCTGGTTGTAGGACTGTGCACCGGGCAGGTAGGTGAGACCCAGGCCTTTTCCTGGAGGAAAGCGAAGGGGTGTGAAGGCAGAATCCCCTGCCCCGCCATGGGAAACTGGTGCAAGTCGTAACAGTGACTTACGGTGTTTGTTTTGGGGAATGCTTTACAGATAAAGACGGGTGCTCCCTGCAGGTCTGAACGCCTGGCTAAATACAACCAGCTCATGAGGTAAGGTCTCCAGGGACGGGAACTCAGAAGAGAGAATGGGGGAGTGACTACTTGGGGTGGGAGAAGCTGAAAGCCCAAGAGTAGATGGGGCTTGTGGGGGAAATGCTATGAAGACAAGGCGCAGAGATGACAGTAGGGTCCTGGGGAGATCTCCAGAGCAGACTCCTTCCCTCCTCCTTGGCATGAGGGTGCAGCCCCACCAGCGCAGCAGCTGGCAGGAACTGAGCTCCTCTGGCCCATGTCAGCTTCCTGCCCAATGCAGTGCCCCTCCGGTGCCCTGGTGCCTCCAATGCTCCCTCACAAGCAAGGGCCTGACGTGTGCCGTCTCTCTCTCTCCTACAGGATTGAGGAAGAGCTTGGCGACGAAGCACGCTTTGCCGGACACAACTTCCGCAACCCAAGTGTTCTTTGAACATTGTCCCCAGGGCACAGCCACCCTGCTGCTCTTTTCCACCTCACAGACTCTGAAGCCCCCTTCCCTCCACTGCTCCCTTTTTTGCTCTTTCTCCCCCTTCCGCCACCTGGTTCCCTCTCACCTCAAACCCCCTCAAGTTCAGGTGTCCCTGGCTAGATGTACCCAGGTGAAGGATGAGAGAGAGGCCTACACCCTGTCCCTTGCTTTGGGGTCATAAGTATTTCTGGATCTAGGCATTGTGCGTCTTTTGTTTTTTTGTGCAGGGCCGTGTCTGAGCCGCTCTGTTCATGTGTTAGACTACGGGAGCATGCTGCCTGGTGTGTTCCCCTTGTATGCTGAAGCATGTGCGGTGAACATACGCGGTGTGTTTGGACAAGCGTCGCACCCGTAGCTGTGTTTGGACAAGTGTCGCCAGTGGCTCGCTCTTGTTGTGCATGTGTGTAGGTATATGTGTAGTGGCCTACGGCGTCCTTGTGCCCCAGGCGTGTGTTTGCGCTGAGCCCTGGTGGGACCCCGGTGTCCCCTCCTTCCACCCTGAGTGCTGTGCTGTGTTGGGCTGTGCTTGCCGGCAGCTTAGTGTTGAAGTGCACTGCTGTTCCTCACTGGGTGTGCGTGCAAGTGCGTGTGTGCTGTCAGTCTCTGGGTCAGCACATAGTACTGTGGGGTGATATGTTAAAACACATCCGTAACAAACCCATGCTCTCATATGCTTCTCTGTTTCCTTCCCTCTTGCACTCCTTCACCCTCTCTTCCGCCCATAATGTCTGCTTCACCTTCTGGACAGCCCGTGCTCAGCTGAGCAACAGACAACTACAGATCCCTAAACTCAATTAAAATGTATTTCACACCTGAGTTCACATGCCTTGGCCTGATGTTTCTCTCTACACACTAGTGTTTGGTAAGTGGGGACATTTTGCCATCAAAGCAGGGGAAGCTCATGCAGAAAGGTAACCAAAACAAGCAGAGGGGACCAGCAAGAGAAAGAAAAGGCCCGGGTGCCTCCATCTCCTTCCACAGCCTTGTCCCAGCAGCGAGACTGCTCTGTCAGCCACCCAGCTGGGGAACGCCGAGGGGAAGGCAGGTGGGAGGGTGGGAACTGTCCCCCGTCACCTCCACCGAATGACGTTGCATGAAGATCTGCTGTGCAGGGATTTTAATCATGCCCTCCTCGGGACCAGCCCCAGGCCACCTCCCCCTTGACATCAAGTGATGGTACATCAGACCTGCAAGCCTTTGGGAGAGAAAAAGCTGATCCCCCCTCCCCCAAAAGCAGCCTGCAGAGCAGTGAATGGAGGGGTAGGTGGGATGTCAGCCTCCCTCAGCTCCATCTTGTTTCATAGGGGCAACGCAGCAGTACTTGGTGAAAGTATTCCAGCTCCAGCTGGTGCCCCAGCAGGCTGAGCGCCGGCAAACCCCGGCGCCTGCTCAGCAGCGTTGTTCTGGACAGACTCCAGTCATGGTGAGGGGCTGGGGGGTGCTACTGTGAGAAATCCAACCCAAGCTATGACAGCGAAGGAACGATAAAAACACCCTGCCCACCATCACCAGTGCATGTCAGTAGCCCCTCTGTGTACTTAGGCATGCTCGGGTCCCACAAACCTCTCGCCTCACTTCACTACAGTAAGTCTCCAGACCCTCGCTGAAGCCACACTGCCTTGTCTTTTGTGATGAGCAAGGACCAGGGTAAAGACAACCTCAGTCCCCTTGACCGTGTCCCGACACGGACTTTAAAATCGAAAGATGATGCTGTAAACCATTGGCATTTCACTGCTGATTTGTACCTAAATAGCATAGAAAAGGGATTAAGTTCGAGAAGGGAAGACAAAAGGCTCTGGCACACATGCCCAGAACAGAAAAGCAGGTGGGAAGGAGAACGTAAGGGTGGAGACAGGGCTGGTTCCCAGGGGATCACCAGCAGGTACAGCACAAACCTCGGTGGTGACGGATAGCTCGTGTCCTAGCTGCAGCCCATCTCTCGCCCTCGGCCTCGGTCAGGTCTCCCCCTCGGCCCCTCGGAGCAGCAGTGTAGCTGCGGAGCAAAACTCACCCCAAACTCAGAGGCTGCACCCGACAGCCAGCGCGTCCAGCTCCACACCTCACGCCCACGGGTGAACAAACCGCTGCAAACCCCGAAGATGCTGGGAGGCACACGGGAGGCCGCGTCCACGGGGGGTCGGCCGCAAAGGAGGAAACTGCAGCAGCCGGGCGGCGGGGCTCGCTGCAGGACGCCCGGTCCCCGGGGGAGGCGGCGGGGGACCGGCGCCGCCAGCACGGGGGGCTGCCCGGACAGGGGACGGGGACGGGGGCGGGGGGCTGAGGTCCGGAGGGGTCCCACGGGCCGCCCCGCACGGCGGCGGGGCCGCTGCTGCCTCCTGGGAGCTGTAGTCCCCCGGGGGGGGGCGGGCGGCCCGCGCCCCCCCCCCCCCCCCGCCGTCACCTCTCCCGCCAAAGCGGCTGGGCACGACCGCGCTGGTTTTGCGGAGGAAAAGCGGGTTTCGGGTGCGTGCGCGAGGAAGGGGGAGCGCGCCAGTTTTGCCCGCCGCGCACCTACCTGCTGCCCGCCTTTGTCTTCCGTGCCGGGCCTTTGCAAACGGCGCGGCCGTTGCCGAGCAAGCAGGGCAGCTTTTTGGAAATGCAAGTTTCTTCGCTTTTCATATCCCCGAGAGCAATCCCTCCCCACCCCCCTTTTTGTCTTTTTTGTGCAAGGAAGGAAATAAAGTACTCAAGGCAGTCGGTGTTGCCCATTCAAATGCAGCAACGCTGTAACAGCAGGGAAACCGTATATGTATGTCCCTATGCCGTGGTGAGAATCTGTTAGGGAAGAGTTATCACCGGTGAGGAATTGTCACGTCCCCGTGTCAGAGGAGACACGTGAAAGCACCGAGGTGATGAGAATGCGTTGTGCCGTAGCAGTGCCTCACCTCGGCATCTTTTCTAAATCAAGAGTTTGCCATTGATGGCACAATGTATATATAAGGGATATATGACCCCGGTATGTTTGCTTGTGTCACTGCAAATATTTACCCTTAGCTGATGCATTGGAAGATACACACTGCTTTCTCTTTGCCTCAGTGGCAGAGATTTGGTTACAGTTCCTCTGCGGTAGAAATATCCAAACGCTTCACCGTTCCCGCTCCTGTGGCCTCCTGTTGTATCAGCTGATGTCTCCATCAGATTGCCGCGCTATGATGTGCGTTCCGTCAGAGCAGGAGGAAGAGCACAGAGGCGGGCTGGAGATGTGGCAATATCGGTGAAGGGAAACATTTGTCGGACTGGTTTGCTTTTAACTCTCAAATCATACTCTGTTTGGATGACAGTTACAGGGGTAACTTAATGCTAGCCCCCCCACACACCCCAAGCCTGCAGAATTGTTCTTTCATTTCTAAATAGGTGCATGTGCCCATGAAGGAGCTGGAAGAAGAGGTGTCACTGAATTTGGCTTGTTGTAGAGTGCACAGGGAAGCCTCAGTGATGAAGAGCTACCAAATTTCCCCAGTGTCTTTTTGTTTCTCTCAAGAACGATGGGGTGGCATTCAACCTTGGGAAACCAACATCTTTAACAGAGGAGGCTGTTGGGGGCATTCTTCTGCTGAACGTCTGACCAGAGGCCCAAAAAATTTGGGTGCTGAGTAATTCCTATAAGATGCTGGGCACCTTACTCGAAGGAAGAGTATTTGGCTCTGTTGCCGGATGGCTGAGTGCAGGCCCTGCTTGGACAGGGTGTCAGGAGGGCATTACGAAGCTTGCTCTCTGGGCAAAGATCAGCTTACCAGAGCAGTGTGTGTCTCGGTGTGGAAGCAGCTATAACTGTGTGCTACTGCCACGTACGAGGGAGATAAAACACCTCTGGAAATGATGCAGGTGCCACAGTTTTGGATAAATGATGCCGCATCTCAGGGGTCTCTGCTGGCACGGTGCACATCCCGCTGAGCCTCAGAAGCCAGCCGTGCAGCTATGGCATGCCAGCACACCTAGTGACAGCTGAATGGGGGGGGTGGGTAAGGCTACCACCCTTGCCCCTCACTTCTAGAGGATGCCAGAGGGGCACATGAATGAACCTCCACAATTAACACTTCCCTGAGCTGTAGCCCAGGCCCCATTAGCTTGATTAAATGGTAAAACAATGGCTCATTGTTTCATTACCAGTCACTGAGACATGGGGACAGCCATTGCTGGGAGACTGGTGAGACCTGGCAAGGCGGTTTATAACCTTCCCAGTGTTTCATTTACCAACAAACACCAGTTCACAGGCATTATTTGTGTGAGTTTGAGAGAACAAGCTAGGAGAAGCCATCCTGGGTGGCCCTGGCTGGGTTCTGGCTCGGAGAGAGACTTTCCCCAGGCCTAGCGCAGACTAGAGGGCTTGCTTGATTATTCTTTTCATCAAGGAAACTACTGTGTGCTGTGTGTCTGCACTGTCGAAAAGGGAAACGGGGCTCTGTGTATTTTTAGAACCAGAGTTTCATAGGAAGATTGAGATGGGAAGGCACATCTGGAGGTCTCCACTCCAAACTCCTGCTCACCCCAGGGCTAGCCCCAGAGCTAGATTGGGCTGCTCAGGTCCTTGGCCAGGCAGTTCCTGAATATCTCTGATGGGGAGATTCCCCAGCCCCTCTGGATGTCTGTGCCAGTGCTGAACCACCCTCTGGGAAGAGGTTTACCCTTTAGCTAGTTAGAATTTCCCTCATTACAAATTTTGTAACCATTTCACTGTGCATCCATCAGAAGAGCTTGTCTCTGACTTCTCTATAGCCCCCCGCCCCCTCCAAAAAAATAGTTGAAGAGAGTAATTAGTTCCCCCCTAACCTTTCTCTACTCCAGGCTGAAAGAATCAGCTCCTTCTCAGCCTCCCCTTGCATGCCACGGGCTTCAGCACCTTAACTATCTCATTGCCCCCCTGCAGGACTCTGGTTTATCAGCATCTCTCTTGTGCTGCACTTCTGCAAGGTGGCTATGTCCCAGGCAAGGCCTCTCATTTTGCAGGCTGCTCTTTGTCCGCTGGTAGAACGGGAAAGCAGTACCATGATGTGGCTGAAGAGACCTCAAGAGATGGCCACGGCCCACCTCCCTGCTCCGAGGGAGGACCAGCTGCACCCCAGCAAGTTCAGTATCCGCTTGCCAATCTCCTAGCAGGCTCACAGACTCCCCGAGTCATTTATCCATCCAAAAAAGATACAGCTAATAAATGCTCTTGATTTGCCAAAGGTCTTCGATCTGTTGATTTCAAAGCTGAGAGAATTTTATTTCCTGTCTTCTGCAGCCAGGTCCACCTTGGTCCCTCCACATGTGCAACTGCTTGTGTTTCTCGTCTGTTTTCCGCTTACTGTCCCAAATTGGAGTAAAAGGTGTTTTACATAGCAGCAATTTAGCTACAAGGATTTCTGAGCAGGGAAGGGGAAACAGTCTGTCACCTTTGGGAAGGCTGACAGCACCCGTGTCAACCCTCCTCACAGCCCTCGGGAAGCTGCCTGGTCACATCCGCCATAGCCTGCCCTCAGCCAGCCATAGACCCAGAAAAGGTCCTGACTGGCTGCTCATCTCTTCAATCACTCATCGTTTTTTGTCCCCCTGGCCAAAAACCTCGGCCTGATTAGTGGAGATGCTGTGGTTTTTGCCCACAAGCAAGCCCTCAGAAGTCAGGATTACACAAATGCAAATTGTTACCCTGCCCCCCCCATCCTGCTTCTCTTTTGAATCACCTCCGATGTCTTTTCATAAACTAAGGGTGCAGGCTTTACAGGGGACAGGCCACCTTTGGCTGGTGTCTTGAAGTAATGCTCAACCTCATCAGATTTTCATAAGGCATTGGGGTGTCTGCCTCCTCTCTTACAGAACTGATAAATGACACTAAAATCTTGATAATAAATTAGCATTTTTTTCAGTCGAATTTTTGAACTCAAGCGGCTGACCTGGTTATGGAACGTGATGACACAAAAATCATTCAGGGCTTGACTTTGTGTTTGAATGAACTTGGTGTCCCATGTCGCTGATCTGGAAGACCCCGGGACTGAAGCAGCACCAAACCACCGTAGCTTCCACAGAAGCTTTTCCCCAAATCAGAAACCCTGGGGATCTGGGTATTTTGTTTAGCATCCAGAAAACGGGGATTTTGACAAGATCTTCCTCCTTTGTGAATCACCGCTTTGGCCTCTGAGGGTCGCACTCACGATGAGCTGGAGACGCAAGGCTGTCAGCTCCTAAGGTAACAGTTTGAAGTGGCCGTGACAACTGCAAACACCGCTACCTCAACAGCAATCATCATCTTCTTTCATGCCTTCTGGGGCTCAGCTTGGCGAGACGCTTTGTGAAGCAGATAAAGCTGACCTCCGCGCTCGGGACCAACGGGGTGTTCTCTTCAATGTAGCGCCTCCACAAAATAATATCCTGAGGTGTTCTGGGCATTTTTGCAAATGTTAGCCATGGCCTTTTCAATCCCCCCACTCCACGCATGGGATCCAGAAAGTACTAGGGAACAATAGCACCCTGGGATTCCCGCTGAGAGGGTGGAGGCTCTCAGCAAGGGTCAAGACAAAGAGGTAGGTTGGGGAGAAGGGTGGATGAAAGAAGGAATGAGGGCTGGAGGCAGGAGGCACAACTGCATTGTGCAACAGGGTGCTGCTTGCCAGCAGGGCTGGCTCTGGAACGAGAGGCACCAAGAGCAACGCCGCGTCCAGGATAAATAAGGAGGCCCTGAAATGGGTACCGTACCCTCGGGAAGAGGGTGTGGAACAAACGCGCTGGGAGCCGTTGGCTTATGAGGGTGGTGCAGGGGCATCGCTATTAATGTTTTTAAAGTGTTTGGGTGATTAGCACTACAGAAAAAACCCACGAGGAGACGAACACATCTGTATTCAGCGCCGAGCTTGGATGCCGTACAGTAAAGAGTGCTTGGAACCGCTAACGAACCACGTTAACGGACAATGAGAATTACTGAATAAAACCCCATTGAGCGTGCACCATCCAGCCTGCCGGGGAAAGAGTTTGTGATTGTACTTAAAGGCTATCGGAGTGCAATACAAGGGCCTGCCCATATGCATACAAAGCCTCTCTTATTTAAACCCGCAGACAGACGTGCCTGTGCAATGCAGCCTGGGCTTTGTGTGCACCCACCAAGCCTTCGTTTCTACATCTAAAATGGTCACTAAGGGCAGCCCTCGGTCACTTGTGGCTTCTCCCCGGGGCCCACACTCCCCTGCTCCCGCTGGCCGTGCCCCCGGAGGAGCCAGTGGCAGCAGCTGTATTTGGATTAGACCCTTCGGTGACTTCTCGGGTAACAAAACACCCCCGCCCCGGCTTCCCCCTTCCCGAAAGTCTTCCTTCGACGCCAACTTTCCCAAAATGGCCATGTACGCCCCTGGTGGGGCCAAACTTCGCCCGCCCGGCCGAGGCCCAGGCCCGCGCCCGCCGGCTCCGCGCCGCCCTGCCGCGGACGTGACCGCGCTTCGCGGGGAGGGGAGGCGGGGGGGGGGAACCGGGACCCCCGGCCGCCCCAGCCCCCGGAGCGGCCCCGTCACCCGTGGCGGCCGCGGGCGGGGCGGGGCGGGGCGGGGCGGCCTCCCCCCGCCGGCCCCGCACCAGGCGCTCCCTTTGTGCCGTTGCCTGGTAACCGCGCGCGGGGGATGGGGAGGCGGCCAGGGGGGGCGCGCGCGGCGACGGCGGCGCGCGCCCGCCCCGCGCTGCATGCTGATGAGCGCCAGGCAGGCGGCCGCCGCCCCCGCCCCCCGGGAGGCCGCGCCGCAGGCCCCGGCCCCGGCCCCGCTCCCCGGCAGAGCCCCCTCCCGCAGCCGCGGGGAGCCCGGCCCCGGCCGGCGGTTCCCTCCCTCCCCCCTCCCCGCCCGGGGGCTCGGTCGCCCCGCGCCCGTCCTGCCAAAAAGGCTCCTCCGGGCTTTCCCCCTCCCCGGCCTTTGTGCCGGCGCCGGGGCGGGGAGCCGAGCGCCGGGGGAGCGGGGCCCGGCGGCGCGGGGCGCGGCCGGGGCGGGGGCCGGGCTGGCTGCCGCCCCGCGCCTGGGTCTCCTCCCACGTCCCGCGCTCCCCGCGGGTGGGTTGGGGGGGATGCGTGCGCGTTTCGCGGGGCCCCAGCGGTCGGAGCGATGGGAGGGCGGCGGGGCAGAGGCGGCGGCGGCGGCGGCGCTTGAGCGCGGGGTGCGCGGCGGCAGAGGGGGCGACAGAGCCGCGGTGGGGGGGGGGCGCTCCCCGCCGCACCCCCCCGGAGCCGCTGCCCCCGCCACCGACCGGTTATTCCGGAGACGCGAGAGGAAACGAGGGAGCGCGGAAAAGGAGGAGGGAGGAAAGGGGAAAAAAAAGGGGGGGGGGGTGTAGCGTTTAAATCCCTTCCCCCCGCTCCTCGCCGCCTCCATTCCTCCCTTCATTCGACCTCCCCTCCGGAGCCGCCGGTGAGTCCCTCGCCCGCTCACAGCCACTCCCGCCCCGCTTGTCATTTTCGCCCACTCGCTGCGTTCTTCCGCGGGTGGGATTTTTTTCCCCTCCGGGTCCGTCTGTCGGGAGGGGGGCGAAGCAGCTGGGGGGGGGGGGACGGGACGGACGGGACAGGATGGCGGTAACCCCCCGCGGCGCTGGGCCCCCGGCGGTGCCTGCCCCGGCGTGGATGCGGCGCGGGGCCGGGAGGGTGCCGAGGCGCCGCGGGTCACGGAGGCTCGGCTCGGCTCGGCGGGGCGGGGGCCCCGTCGGCCCCATCCCGCGCCCCGCGGTGGCGGGTCCCAGCCGCGGCTGGCAGCGCTGGCCGGTCACCGGGGGGCGCTGCCCGCCCCGGCCCGCCCGCCCGCCCGGGGCTTTTTTGCCTTGGACGGCGGTGGCCGAGCGCCTTCCCTCCGGAACGGGGAGTGTGTGTGGGGGGGCGGGCAGGGGGCTCCGCGCCCGCCGGCGGGGGTCCCGGGGCGGGGACACCCCCCGCCGCGCGCCCCGCGTGACGTCACCGCCCGCGGAGCCCCCCTTCCCTGCAGCAGAAAGTTCGGCGGGGGCAGGGGGGTGCGGGGGGCCGAGGCGAGGCGGGAGTTCCGAGTTTGCGGCCCGGCGCCGTGCGGGGGGGAGCGCAGAGCGGTGCCGGAGGGGGGTGGGCGGGCCCCCGCTGCCTGCCGGGCCCGCTCCCGCGCTGCCGGCCCCCGGGGCCGCCTCCGAGCGACCCCCTCCTCCTGGGCAGCCCCGCATTGTCCCCGCTCTCCCGGGTGAGGCTGGGGAGCGGGAAAGAATATTTGGAAATAATGTTTCCGTCGGGATCCGACCGCTGAGGAGCGTGTTTGGCCCCCGCCCCCCCCGTCCCGTTCTCGTGGCAGGCACGGGTGGGAGTCGGCCCCTCCCGGTGCCACCCCTAACCCGGGGACCCGCTGCCCTCTCCCGCTGAAACGCCGGGCTCCTGCTTCGGGACCAGGGAGCGGGCAGGACCCGTGTGGTTGGGGGGCATCAGGATGGCGTTTGCGCTCCCTACGAACCGGCCGAGATCCCTCGGTGCGTCGGGGCTGGTTGTCCGTCTGCTGTTTAGGTTTTTTTGAGAAGTGGCATCTGTGTTTCCCACGCTGTCCTCCCGGCTGTACCATCGAGCCGGTGGCGGTTCTGCCCCACTGGCTTCTGCAGACTGCTGGCCTGCGGCCGCCTCGGCCCTTGTTGCCCAGCGAATTGCCGGCTGTATTTTGCCGAGTGGCCGCTGTGCTGTTGAAGTGGCAGCCATTTGGTCACCGTGGCATTACTTCACACGCTGCCTTTGCTTGCCGTTGAGTTCTGCCTTGATCGCTATTGTATGTTCCTGAAGTTGCTTTTGAGGCGGGCAGTGCCTTTCTTTGCATCTGCCTTAGTGCTGTGGCTGCCTTCACTTCTGCAGCCAGTTACTTAGTTGCCAGGATGGCTACTGTAAGAATTCCTAGGGCTTTTGTCTGCAGGGTCTATTTTGTGGTGCTGTGGTTCCTGGGGAGCAGCATGCCCTTACCGAGATAGCCACTAGAACCTGTTTTCCTTATCTCTGATTGCATTGGGTGGATTGCGTGGGAACCGCTGTGCTTTCCAGCATTGAAAACATGAGGAGAAAGTAGTGGGCCATTATCCTAAGGTATGTAGCAGGAGAGCAGAGGAGAAGCAGTTGGAAATGCCGTTCATTTTGTGTCCACCTGAATGGTAGAGTGTGGTCACACACCCTGCAGGTATGCTTATGCCTAAAGCTTCAGAGTTCAGCCCTGGCTTCCCACCAGAATCAATGTGTCAGTGTCGGTGCATCAGCCAAACCGTGCCTGGTTACCTCAGTTTCATAACCCAGATGCCACAGTTAAGTTTGAGTTGAAAGCTAGATGCTCCTTTCTTCGGGGCCCCAGGGTATTGTGCATCACTGCTGTGCTGCATGTGCATCCCTGAGGGGCTGCAGCTCCAAGATCATTATCCATGGATGGGACACTTGTAGATTCGAATAGTCAGATTGTTTGTTGGAATAATGTCATCTTCCCCCCCCCCCCCATTTATTGGTCAAGTTGTTATTTTTATGTTTGTTATTGGTGACTGCACAACCAATCGTTTGTGTATTTCCCCAACTTCTTGGGAACGATCTGGTCTTTCAAACCAGACTTTTCCAACTGTGATTCATCATGGAGCTTTTCAAGTATGGCCATTAGGAAGTGAACGTATAGTACTGTGGTTTGTGCTGGAAACGATAAAACCCCCTCCAAACATTTGAAAATTAAATGTGCAGTGAATCCTGATGAAGAAGATTAACAGGTTTAACCTGCTGCGATGGCCTGCCTTTACCTCTCTGCATATGCATTTACCTCCTCCCCCAGATTTTGTACCCCTTGGATACCTCTGAAAGGTTCTGGCATTCTCACCTGTAGGTTTGTCTGCACAAGGAATTACAGTCAGGTTTCTTGTGGGCATACTTGTATTCCAAAATAATACTGGGCATGCAGGGAACTATGGTTCTATAGCATAGCGTGATCACTATACTTAAAAGCAACCTGATCTGGATTTTTCTTGAAGAGGGGGAGGCTTTATCTGTAACTGAAGTGGATCAGGCAGGTTTTGCTCTTCCCAAAGTTCAGCCTCTGTCACTCCTTATATACCTTCCCGATGCCTCCTGGAGCTCCCCCTTGTTCATCAGTGGTTTTCTGGGTGGTGGAGGAGGAGTTAAGGGGAGCAGTGGCTGTGGGATACAGAGCTGTGTGGGGAAGGATATTTGTTTACCAGATCTAGGGTGAAAGACCTTTGCAAATGCAGTCTCTGGAATTGGTCTGAGCATTTATTCAGCTGTGCCCCTCCTTAAATATCTACCTGAATGTTTACCCAATCTTATATTTTTCCTCTTTGGGTATCTGCCTTTTTGTCTGAGAACGTGGTTTCCTCCTCTTATCAGGCTGTATCTTCCCCAGTTCTGTTTTTTCTTTCTCCCATTCTCTTTTGGACAAAAAAAAATTCTTGCCTCCAGTGGATTTTCTGATCTCTTTCTTCTTCTATTAGGAGATGCTGTGGAAGTATGAAGTATATTTCCTGCATTTATCACTTCATCTCTTCCATCTGTACTTCTTGAGGGCT
Organism: Gorsachius magnificus; assembly: GCA_034008185.1. Lineage (NCBI taxonomy): Eukaryota > Metazoa > Chordata > Aves > Pelecaniformes > Ardeidae > Gorsachius > Gorsachius magnificus. The sequence goes on from CM067081.1 coordinate 132,403,061, forward strand.
GTTCCCAGTGAAGTACAGACTAGTGATGCGTTACAAATTTCTTAAAGGCCAAAGGAGAAGGCAACGCAAGTTCTGAGTGTGTTTAAAAGTGGAGCTTTCTCTGAAAAAGTCATGGTCTTAACCAAGTGAGCTACACCTAGGGTATGTATTCTCTGAAGAATTAATTCATGTGGTCACTGCCCAAGCCTGGTCACAGCAGATGCTTTAACATGAGCATGAGACACGGCATCTCAGTGCCTTGCCTGAGTTACTGAAGCTGCAGCAGTGCCCAGGAGGTGTGTTGTCAGGTCGGCCAGTTATGTGTCCCATTGCTCTGTCTGTCATGCTGAGCTGAACACCAGGGAATCTTTCTGTCCTTCCAGTGATGTGGTGGGCAGCTGTGGGTCCACAACCCATCCCCTCAGTGAGATGAGTATGGAGAACGATGAGACAGAAGGGGATGTGTCCAGCTCAGGTGGTTTGAGCTTCACCTCTCAACCTTAGTCTGGTTGGTTGATTTGGGCTTCGAGTGTCTGGGGGTGAGGGCTTGGCATATGTTAAAAGTTTAACGCAAGTTGACTTTGTGAGGAAGCGATCCCTTCAGAAGCATTGCCTCACTTCTGTTCTGATAATGCTCCTGCAGAAATCCCTGACGGTCTGTTTTCTGTGTTTGTTGTGGCAGCAAACACCGATTTGTTATTGTCTCCTGTAAAAATATCAATGTTTGATTGATTGTTGTGACAGTATTTTCACCTCCAAACCAAAGGATAACTGCAATATCTTCTCCGAGCAATTTTAGCCAATGATGGTCTGTCTGGGCTTTGCTGAAGAAGGGTAGCTGGTTGCTTTCAATCTTCCTTCATGTCTTCTGCCCTGGTGACATTGTTCATCATCAGTTCATGATCAGTTTAGCTGGAAAATTTTAGTCTTGTACTTCCCTGCCTTACAAGGCACTTGGTGATACCCTCTTTCTTCCCCAAGGTCTGTCTGTGCTATATAGATCACTTAAGCGAAGGTTGCGTTTGAGCAACCTTCATCTCTTTGGACAGCGGATTGGATATCCTGTGTGTGTATATATATCACAATATATATAATAGTCTGTATAACATAATATATAATACATAATGTTGTATCTTATATTAAATTTTATATTCATACATATAGTGTAGTGTATTGGATATAAATTGTAGCTATAGCACAGCATTTTGGATATACTACTGCTTTTCTTTCAGGCAATGCAATAGATGATGTGATTTTCCTCAGAATTATTCAGAATTTGCCAGACACGTGAAGAGGGTCCACCCTCTATGAAGAGTGGTGTATCCAGTCATGATTATCCATCAAGCTTTCCTCATCTGTTGCTAGACCATTGCTTTCAGAGTACATTTTCACCCAGAGCTAGACTCCATCACCTCTTGGCTAACCTCTCTATGACTGCTAATGACTTTAGCATTGAAAAACCTGTTCTGACCAACTGGCTGGTCCTCTCCCCTGCACAGCACATGGCAAGGAATGTCACCTGGCAGTCTTTGCAGAAAATCTTAGACTATTTATTTTAGAATAAAATTACAAGAAACCTTAAAGATTTCCAGTGATGTGCTAGATCCCTATGCAAGTTTTTCAAGTGATTGATTTCTCCCACTTTTCAGATTTTGCACTGTGTCTGTGTGGAATTTGTCTAGCTTCAGGTAGATCCATTGGATCTGGGGTATTTGTCTTGTAGGTTAAAGAGCCCTCTGCTGCCAGAAATATTCTCCCTTTGTAGTCCTTGTAGGCCATTGGCAAGTTGCCTTAGCTAAATATATTGAGCTTCTTAAGGCTCTTACTGTAAGGGGAAGGAATTATCAGACTGACTTCTTGTTCTTTTTTGGAATTTTTCAATTTGTCAGCATCCTTTTTGGAGTACACAGGTAAAAACTGCACACACTCGTCCCATAAAGCTCCCACCAATCCTGTATATAGTCAGGTGAAAATCATCTCTCTATTCCTGCTCCTGAAGCGTATTCCTGTCTGTATGCACTGGTGGATTTCATTAATTCAGGAATAGCCCCCTTAGAAGTCTTCTGCTGGGAACCTGTGTTCAGTTTGCTATCAGCCGTTAATGACAAGGCCTTTTCAGAGCTTCTGTTTATCGTTGGATCTTCATCCTTGAAAGCTTACTACATTCTTCCATTCTTGATGTAACAATCTTCCATAGTTAAAACGCTTGTCTTTCTGTGCGACCCTGTTGCAGCAGTAATGCCAACTGCTCTGTGTCATTTCCATTTTCCATTCCATTTTCTATTGCCGTTTCCAGTTTCCATTTCATCGTTTACCATCTCACCTGCCTCAGTGCCACCTGCAAACTTTACCCATGTTTCTGCAAACTTTGTTCAGCCAATGCCTTCACCAGCTACCAATGAACACCATGATGGGCCACCATGGCCTCTCCATGGCAAACTTTGGGGGACTTGCTTTTTGACAGTGGTTCCATGCCTGAGGTCTTTTTGCCAGGACAGCTCATGCTTGTGCTGTGCACCAAGCTGCATCCCACAGGTCGTCATGCGCTGCTTTACAGAGATTACCCAAAGCATTAAGAATACCTCAGGCAGTGGTTTCACTTGCCATCATGCATTTTCTCCTGGCCATCCAGTCTGAGCCTAATTTGGGATCGCTTTCTAGGCTCAGGTGCCCACTTGAGAGGTGGAGGTCTGTGTCTATGGTCTGTGAGGTAGATTATATATCTGAGGGTGATAGCACTTTGGCATGAATTGCTTGCTTTGTATTCTGCTGGATCGGGGACAATTTTAGATACTTGTGACTTTTAATCCTTTGTGGTATTGTGACCAGGAAGACCTTGATTTAGGTCATGTTTTTACATTTACATCATGTTTCCTCATTTCATAAAATCGTAAGAACTAGAATCGTAGTTCACCGTGAACTTGGTAAGACAAAACCTCTCCTTTCTCCTAAGGGTGGTTCAGCCCAGGTTCCCAGGGAGGCTGGGGAAACTCTGTTCTCCAAGGTGTTCATGACATCCTCATCTAGCTAGCTTTGCAGTTCACTGTTTACAGGGGGTTTGAGTGGAGACCTCCAGCGATCTTTTCCCATGTAAATGTTCCTGCAATGCACCACTGGGTTTCCCTTCCCTCAACCCTGCAGGTGAGGGCAGGATCATCCCACTGACCAAGGAAAAGCTGTGGGAGTGACTCAAAGTTTATCAGTGTCTTGGGGCTGCTGTACGGTTGTTGCTGTACCCATCTCCCTGGCCCCAATTTACTCCTTTCTTTCTCGATCTGTCTGTCCATCTTCTTCCAGTCCAGACACTTGCCCTTTGCACAAATGGCTCTCACGTTGGCTTTGCTGTCAGTCATGAATCCCTAGAAACACACAATCAGAAGCGTGTCCTTGGTCCCTTTGGGCACCATGCCAGCTACTTTCTTTTGCAAACTTCATGAATTCTATCTTAATGATTTTCTTTTGCCCCCGTTATGCTCTGTGTCCTTCAGCATTCTGGAAACTGCTTTCTGCACCTTCTCCAATCCACTTTCGTCTTTCCTGATGTTGGGTAACTGAAGCATTATGTGGTCCACCAGAGGATGCCTGACAAGTGCAATGTCCAGTGGCATTAATACTTCTTCTCATTGCTTGATAATACCTTGCCTGATGCCTTCAAAATAACAATGGTGCCCATAGCTCTCCCATGACTAATAGATCCCTCTCCTCCTCAGTGCTCCCTACTGATGAGCAGAAGTTCTTAGGGCAGGTGGGCTTGTCACTTTTCTACAGTGTATCACTCGGCACTTTGTGCTATTGAACTTGTTAAAAATATACCTATGACCCTACTAGGTCCATCTAGTCCAGAGTCTGCTGCTCCAGCAGTGGTCACTACCAAATCCCTAGGAAGGAGTGTTATTTAAGGCAAACTTACGTGCTGTCTTCCTCTGATACTCCTACAGCTTCCAGCTGTTTTCAGCGGAGGGGCTGCCGTAGCTGGATGTGGTTTCTCACTCTTCAGTAAGCACCAGTTACTCTCTCTTGAGTGAAATTCTCCAGCCTCCCCTCAAGTTCACGCAAACTTCTAGCACCCATAGCGTCCTTTGGCTGGAAATTCTACAGCCACCCATTTCAGGAAGAACTATCTCTTTTTGTTTGTTTTGAACTTGTTTCCTTGTGGCGTTATTTGATGGTCCTCAGTTCTTATACTGGAAAAGACAGTGAAAAATTGTTTCCTATGCAACCTCTACTTTTCATATATGGTTTTACAGTCCTTGATCACATTCTCGCTTAGTAACCCTTTTCTCTGGACAGAGATGTCTAACCCACTCAGCCATGCCTCTTTCACTACCCTTTCTAGTTCCTGTGGAAGGAGCAGAACCGCACACACATTGCAAGATGTGGGAAGAAAACCACGGGTTTGTGCGAGGGCATAATGACATTCTCGGCTTTGTTTTCAGTTCCTTTCCCAGGAATTTCTAGCATGTGGTTTGATTTCTTGATGGCTGCTGAATGCCAAGGTGACGTTTTCATGGATCTGCTTCTCATATCCCAAGGGTATCACTCTTAAGTGGCACTGGTCAGCTTAGAGTCCATCATTTTATATGCGGAGACTGAGTTGTTTTTTCTCTGTGTGCATTGCTTTATTTTTATCTAGATTGAAGTTCATGTGCCATTTAATTGCCCAATCACTCCTCTTGGAAAGTCCTTCTACAGTTCTCCTCAGTTAGTTCTTACCCTCATTATTACCCTCATTAATTTACTCTCATCAGCCACATTGGCTTCCCCTTGCCCTTTTTCTATATCCATCTTGGTTTTGCTTAGTGATTTATTCTGAAGTTCTCTCTTAAATCATGATCATCGGCGATACTGACAGCGTCTCCTAACTTAACGCTGTTGGGAGGTAGAACATTGATCCTTGTGAGGATCCGGCAGGCTTTCTTCTGCCTAGTGTGATACTTTCAGCACTTCATTCGTTCAAATCCATTTGCAGAGTTTGATCCTTCTAGCTTCTTCTCTCTACACTCTGACTAGTTTGCCTGAGACTGAGGGCTCTGGGCAGAGTCATACCCTTGCCCAGACCTCCCTCTGCCAGCTTCAGAATGATACCGGTCTTGGCAGAAAGGGGTGACCATGCTTTTCACTGGTCTGTTGCTGAAGGGAGGGATGGATGATGGGGCTGCCCTGAATTTGGATTCAGCTTCTGGTTTCCTGTATTCTTATATAAGTCCTGCAGCTGCAAGGTTACCAGCAATTTTCCCCAGTAAAGACTTGCAGCAGAAGTCTGGAACCATGATGGGTTGACAGGTGGATAACTTCTGTGTACCAACAGTGAGGAGCTATGGTACGTGGAGGAGCTATGGTATGGCACAGTCACAAGTTGCAGCAAGGAAATTACGACTGGTAATGGGTGTTTCAGCACTGGAATGGGTGTCCAAGGTCAGCTGGGGAGGCTTCACCCCTGGAGATCATAGAATCCTAGGTTGGAAGGGACTTCCATATGGTCCTAGGGTCATATGGTCCAACCTTTCTAGGCAAGAGCACAGTCTAGACAAGATGCCTCAGCACCCTGTCCAGCTGAGTCTTAAAAGTGTCCAATGTGGCAGGGTCAACCACTTCTCTGGGGACGTTATTCCAGTGGTTGACTGTTCTCATTGTCAAAAATTTCCCTCTCATGTCCAATCAGAATGTCCCCAAGAGCAACTTGTGTCCATTACCCCTTGTCTTCCCCATGTGACTCCTTGTAAAAAGGGAGTCTCCATCTTCTTTTATAGCTACTGGTATAGCTACCTTAGGTACTGGTATGTGGTGACAATATCCCCTCTAAGCCTCCTTTTCTCTAGGCTGAACAAACCCAGTTCTTTCAGCCTGTCCTCATATGGCAGATGTTCAGGACTTGCCTGGATGAGGCCCCAGGCAACCCCGTCTAGATTTGGGGTCAGCCCAGCTGTGAGCAGGAGCTTGGAGCAGAGACCTGCAGAGGTCCCTTCCAGCCAACATCTTCCTTTGAGTCTCTGGGCAACTTAGCCTCTGATGTCTTTTGAGTAATTTGCTTTGCATTCCTTAGTAAAGGGGCGTCTAGGTATAAAAAGGGTGGTGTTAAGTATTATGGTAGACCCTTAAACCCCAACAGCTCCACAGGTAAGGTGTGCTCAGGCGTTGCAAATATAGAAGTCGCTGCACTTCTTAAAATAGTGGGTATGGAGGGTGTGATGTGTCCTCCTCTGCATCACGCATCCATAGGCTTCCATCCTGCTCACGGAGGGAAGAGCCCAGGGTGTTGCATTTTGTGATCCTCCACTGGGCTCTGCCAGCCTGTGCCTCCAAGAGATCCAGAGGCCCTCCTCTGGGGAGACAGAACGATTCTTCTGAGATTTTTAAGTAAATCTGTTACATACTTACTGTCATTTTAGTGTGCCCTCAGGAATAGTTTTACGATTAACATAACCTTCTTTAGTACATCTAACCTTCCTTCAGTGAATCAAACTTTATTTTCAGTTGCTTCTGCAAAAATTAATATCTTCTTCTATGCTGTAAATTAAGCTATTGTTAAATGCATGAATGTGTTTATTATTTATTACCTCGCTTTAGCTCTAATTGTTTTTATTTCACTCTGCTCATCAGAAAATATTTTTTTTCTCATACATTTTTTTTCATTGAATGGAGATTCCAGAATTACAGCTTTCTTACTTAAAATAATGTTCTTACTCCTCATGGTTGTGCAGAATTAAGAAAACAAAACATTAATATAGACTTAATAAAATATAAACTGGCTTTATGTCCTAAGACTGCCAGCACTCTGCAAGTTTATTTTTAGTACCCTTATTTGGCACCCTTTCCTGAAATGTGAGCATTTTAATTTTTATTTATCATTTTACTGGGGAGAAGGAGCACCTGGGTAGCATGACAAATGAATTTGTCAACAAGTACTGTTGACAAATAAGTCAACAAGTACATACAAGAAGAGGGTTAAATCTGTTGTCTCAGATTGAGCCTAGGACGTATATTTTAGGCATAGAATCATAGAATGGTTTGGGCTGGAAGGGACCTTTAAAGATCATCTAGTCCAGCCCCGCTGCCATGGGCAAGGACATCTTTCACTGGATCAGGTTGCTCCAGGCCCCATCCAACCTGACCTTGAACACTTCCAGGGATGGGGCATCCACAACTCCCCTGGGCAACCTGCTCATGTGTCTCACCACCCTCATCGTAAAAACTTTCTTCTGTGTGTCCCATCTAAACCTACCCTCTTCCAGTTTAAAACTTTTGCCTCTTTTCCTTTCACTACAGGCTATGCTAAAAAAAATCTCTGTCTTTCTTACAAGCCCCCTTTATATATTGGAAGGCCACAACAAGGTCTTCCTGGAGCCTTCTCTTCTCCAGGCTGAACAACCCCAACTCTCTTGGCCTTTCTTCATAGCAAAGGTGTTCCAGCCCTCTGATCATTTTTGTGACCCTCCTCTGGACTCACTTTAAGAGGTCCATGTCTCTTTTACACTGGGCACCCCAGAGCTGGATGCAGTACTGCAGGTGGGGTCTCACCAGCACAGAGCGGAGGGGTAGAATCACCTCCTTCAACCTGCTGGCCACGCTGCTTTTGATATAGCCCAGGGTACGATTGGCTTTCTGGGCTGCAAGCACATATGGCCAGATCACGTCCAGTTTTTCTTCCACCAGTGTCCCCAAGTCCTTCTCTGTGGGGCTGCTCTCAATCCTTTCATCCCCCCAGACTGTATTGGTACTGGTGATTGCCCCATCCCAGGTGCAGGACCTTGCGCTTGGCCTTGTTGAACTTCATGAGGTGAGGTTCACACTGGTCCACTTCTCAAAGCTCTCAAGATCCCTCTGGATGGTATCCCTTCCCTCAAGTGTATCAACTGCACAACTCAGCTTGGTGTCATCCGCAAGCTTGCTGAAAGTGCACTCAGTCCCACTATCTATGTCATTGATGAAGGTATTAAATAGTATTGGTTCCAATATGGACACCTGAGGGACGCAACTTGTTACTGGTTTCCACTTGGACGTTGAGCTATAACTCTCTGAGTTGTGGCTGTCCAGTCAACTCCTTATCCATCAAACCTGTAGCTCTCCAATTCAGTGGCAAGAATGTTGTGTCAAAGGCCTTACAGAAGCCCAGGTAGGTGACATCTGTAGCTCTTCCCTTGTCCACTGATGCAGTCACTCTGTCATAGGAGGCCACTAGGTTAGTCAGGCATGACTTGCCCTTGGTGAAGCCATGTTGGCTGTCTCTAATCACCTCCCTGTCTTCCATATGCTTTGACCTAACTTCTAGGAGGATCTGCTCCATGACCTTACCAGGCAATGAAGTGAGGCTGAGTGGTTGGTGGTTCCCAGGGTCCTCCTTATTAAGCTTTTTAAAAACGGGTGCAATATTCTCTTTTATCCAGTCACTGGGGACTTCACCTGACCGCCATGACTTTTCAAATATGATGGAGAGTGGCTTGGCAACTACATCAGCCAACCCTTCAGGACCCTGGGGTGCATCTCATTGGGTCCCATGGACTTGTGTATGTTCAGGTTCCTCAGGTGGTCTTAGACCTTATCTTCTCTTACATGCACAGGTATGTAAGATGTAAATCAAGAGGGTTTATTCAGCTTGTCTGTTAAGTGTGTGCAATTTGCTGTTCAGTACAGAATTAAGTTTCTGAAAGTGTACATAAATATTTCATAGTGATTCACTTTACATAATATTTTGAAGATAAAGGAGTCCAATGAAATTCCAGTACATCACCAATATAAAATTAATTTGCTCATAGAAAATTACAAAAATTGACAACTGTCACTGGTTTTATACTGAAGTAGTATATTTTGATTTCTGGGTAGTAATGGGAGTTTTCACTTCAGTTGCAGACGGTTGTTTCATGGTATTTCTGTCTTAAGTTTGCTGTGTAACGCTGTGCTGCCAAGCCTCCCTAGCGGGGCATGTCTTAACCCTTCCTGGCCGCATCTGATGGCTGCTGGTGGTGGGATGCTCCTGTTGCACACGCAGCGTTGGGGGGCAGCAGAGGACGGGGAGGTGGGCGCTCTGGTCACGGGGTGTGTCTGTGCAGTGGTGCAGGAGTGGCCCACGGGAGCAGGGCGAGCAGGTGGAGGAAGCTTCAGCTAACGTTTGCTGCCTTCAGCCTGGGCTCACGAGTATTTCAGTCCCCTGGGATCCTCCATCTTCACTTTAGTATTGGGGGAGGGATGTAGTTAAACTTCATCTGCTGGATGGGCAAGAGTTTTGATTGGAGTATGGTTATTTGGCCAGGTCTACAGTCTTGCTCCTTGAGTAATCCACCTTCCAGCCTGAGTTCACAGCCCCTGCATCCACCCAGTGTTGTAACTATTTTGTAGGAGAAAGAAGAATGCCTGTGTTTCAAAACTCCCTTTCATTTGGTGGCACATAAATATATTTCTTAACAAAATTTACTGAGTAAAAAAAAATTTGCAAGTCATGGGAATAGTCGTGCCCAAGATAATATTAGCTGCAAGTGTTTGCCCACTGCCATCTTGCTATTCAACCATTTTGGCATCCTAATCCCTTTGCTCACTCAATCATTTTCCCTTTTAACAGTAATGTCACACTCAATCAAAAGACTGATAATAAGACTGTGGCATGCAACCCAAACCCTGACCTATTAATTTATTGCTAACACTAAACACAGCACCCTTCCCCTTCCTTCCCTCCCAGTTTCCACCATGCCCTATGGAAAGGCACCGGGGTTCAAACATGAAGTCAGGTACTTGGCCATTGGGAAATGCTATACTTCAGGTTGTCTGATTGCAGTGTTTTGGACGAAACTTTGTGTTCTTAAGATACTACACAGTTGTTAACCCTGATTAAATTTCTGGGAATTTTCCTTTCATTTTATAAATGAGGGAAATGGAGACAGGAATTAAGAATGTATTGCCTGGGACCATCATTCACTGGGCAGTGTCTATAAATACACCGACTTCTGACTTCCCACCCGTGGCGTGTGTCCGCTGTCTATACTGTTCCAGAGCGCACTCCCTTTGGAGTTGTTCTTTACCTGTCGAGAGGGATCCATTGGTTATCATCCCATCTTACTCTCAGGACACTTTCCAGCATCTGCAATGTGTTAGAAAGCATCTGTGTTCATTTTGCCACCCTGGTTCCTCCCTCCAGTGCTAACTCATCCCTTCGCAGAAGGGGGAAGAGAAAAACCAGGATGGGAACACAAAGCTAATGAATTGCAGAGAAACAGACTTGGTTTAATTCTCACATCTTCTAACCTCTAAATCCCTGCCTTTGCAAGCCAAATGCCTTTGATTTCATGTAGGATTTTGGATGTAGTTCCTACATTTCAAAAAATGACTTAAGGAATAGCCACTGTGTACTTTCAACAGTTCCCAACTGAAGAAAACAAGAGGTTTGAACTTCAGAACATCTGCACTTAGACTATAAGAGGAACTGACTCCTCACTCCAAACTTATTTTCTGTGGACTGGTGTCTAGTGGAAGCTAACGCTGGCTACGACTGCAGTAACAGCGCTGGTGCACAGCGCTGGCTGTCCATTACCATGGTGTGCCTTCATGCGGTCTTTGGTCTGTGCCAAAGAGTGCTCTCCCAGACAGTGCCTGAGCGTGGTTTAAGAGTTAGCACAGGACCGTGCCGATTGCCTGCAGCCAGGTTAGATGTGTCTGTCCCCTTTCGGAGGGTAGGAGAATTTTGCCATCCGGGTGCAAGCTGTGTAATGCCATTTGCCCCCAGGACTGGAGAACAGGCACTGTCCCATTTTATTTAAAAGTGCAGGTACTGTCGGATTGCCCCTTCTTGCGGCACTTGTGGTCCTGATGGGTGGCAGAGTTTTTAATTCCTTTCTTCTCTGGGACTTAACGATCCAGCCATGTACCTTGACATCTTTGCAGTCGGTGCCTCTAACCAGGTATATGGTCTACCAGGCAATGCCTAGGCAGAGCCTTGGTGGAAAGAGGAGGCTACATCGGTGCTACTCTCTTCCACCCCCAAATCATCACTGGCTGGCTGAGGGGGGACTCCTGTGTCACCTACCAAAGTCACGTTCTGCCTGCTGCACCTCCCCTCCTGCCTGGACCAGGACTGAATCCGCCCGAGATTACTGGGATGTTACAGTCGGAGTAGTGGATAATAAAACCAAGTAGATGTGGGGTTTCCCTCCCCAAGAGAGGACTAATACAAAAGAAAGGGAAGAGACCTTGACAACTGAGTACCAGCAGCTGATCTCAGTGAGGACGGGATCAGGCCTTAAATGTCTGCTAGCTAAAGAAACGCTGCTGAATTAATGGTGGCGTTAGCTCCTTTTCTTAAGCGGCATGGGTGCGGGGAGCCTTCAGCTCTCCCTTCTCCTGTCACTGGCCCCAGGGAGGACTAGGTGGACCTTAGCTGGCTTTTAACCTTCTCAAGCAGATGGGAGCCCCAGACTCGGGCTGCCCATCCTGGAGCTTGCTCTGCTGTTGAGCACCAGCCAAAGTGACAAAACCCTTTAGTCCTCTGTGGATTTGGAAGCACATCCCTCACAGACTTCCTTGTCTTGCTGGAAATTGCCTCCCTGCTGTTGGGACGTGTGCTGGGTATACCTGTGTGCACAGCCCTGGCATGCGTGAGCCTTTGGGGCACAATGTCATTTACAGTCCGGGTCAAGCCCCCAGACACCGTCCTAGACAACTTGGTCCTATTCCCATTTCCTCTGTTTCTGTCACCATCTAGAAAAGTTTATTTTCTCAGACCCTCAATGTAACATGTAAATGCTATCACCTAGCTTTCTAAGAGAGAACAAGGGTGTGTATACTTAAATAAGTAGAACTTGACTGCATCTCATTTGAGATGGACTTGATTCCAGTTTTGTTACCCGGGAAGAGTTGCTCCACGCTACAGCCTGGGAAGGAGAGGGCTTATCTGCGCCCTTCAGCAGAAGAGGAACTGGAGCCCGTGATCTCCTGGTTGCCTGTGTGGGACAGTGTGGACACCTTTGGCAAGGAGAATTACTTGAAGCTGGGGAGGAGGAGGAGCGGGATCCATTTTGGATCCCACGTAGGGGATGCCTGTTGAGTGTGCGTTGCTCACAGGAGACTGCACCAGGGCTTACTCGAGAACATGGAGGGGTTTGGGCAGTAAGCCAAACCAGGCTGGGTTGTATGAAACGCAAACAGAAAATAGCAATTCTCAGTGCCTCGTAACTCAATCAAACCTGTAAAGGGCTTCACAGGGCCAGGAAAAGGTTATCCCTTCGACAGCAGCCCTGCCAAATGTCTCATTTCCTTTCCAAAACCACAGAGCCCTAAGAACTCTTCAGAGACATTTACAGGGATCTTCGGTGACAGGAAGGGTTAGGTGTAACTTTGTTAATTGTCAAGGCTCACATTACAAGCCTTTATTTCATAGATGTTAAAATTAGAAGGTGGTGTTGTAATCCTCTCGCCTGGCCTCTGACATAACAGTTGCTGTACTGAACCTAACAACATGTGTGTCAGTTCTGTCAGATATTTTAGAAAAGTCTTTGCTCTCCTGAGTGATAGCAACTTCTGCCGCAGTGGTTAATTATGTCTACTGGAACGTACCTATTTGTTGCTGGCTTTGTTTGGTACTGCATATTCAGTGGTTGACATAAGTACCGAGTTGGTATTTTCTTTTAAAAAGGGAAGTTTCAGTATGTGGTTGAATGCATATTATTTCTCTGACTTACTTCTCTGAAAAGAAGACCATAATTGTCATTACAGGGTTACTGGAAAGCTGAAGCGAGACCTATGCGCTGCATTATGATGTTCGGTTCTTTGGTGTGGGAGGTGTGGGCGGCATCCCTGTTGAACGTAAGGAGCAGTGAGAGATTGGTCATGTGCTGTGTGTTGCTGCTTCTGTGTGCTCAGAGCTGAGCTAATACTTGAAGGTTGCCAGCGTGGCATGTGTGGAAGCTGAGTTAAATTAGAATCGCCTTATTTGCAATGTTTGTTTCATGTCAGAAATGTTAATTCTAGATGCTTATCTAGAATAGCATCAGTGTAACTGGCTGAATTAGCAACCAAAGGCCAATGTATGACAGAAGTGTAAGGCTGTAAACCACATCAGCTGGCAGGGATTAGGAGAGTGCTCTGCCTCCATTAGGTCAGTTATAAACCACCGTGAGCTATTTTTCTATTAAAGAAGAGGTCTCAGTTAATGAATTGTTGTGTGGGGGAATTAATGCTGGATGAGTCCCCCGTGGCTTTCATGATGAGGGTCAAATAAAATATTAATGAAATTAAAACAAACAATCCCCTGCTCTTCCCAAGTACCTACCGGATGGCTTTCTCTAAGCATTGGTCAGGGAAGATGTGGAGCCCCACAAGAGACAGGCCACTGTCATTACTGCCTTTCCACGGGTGGGGAGATGGAGGTGGTGGGAAGCAGTGACCCTGGGGCCTTGCAGTCCAGCAGCAGGGCTGCACAGGAGGTCCAGGATTTCTCCTCTCTGGCGCCTTTGCTCTGATCCCTGGTTTCAGCTCCCTTCTCAGAAAAAAATAAAAGTGCACCCAGGCTGCTCCTGCACTGGGCAGCTGGAAGCTGATCTTTCCAGGTCTGGCATGGCCTTTGGGAGTCCCAAATCTCAAGGCTTCTTACACTTACAAAACCAAATCAAAGAACATAACCCAGGAGGTGTGGATCTTTTCTCCTGATTCCTCATCCACAGGACATATTTCCTTGTCTTGCAGATTGTCCATTCCAGAGGCCCAGTATAGGAGCTTGAATTACAGGCTTTTTTTGGTTACGCCTACCCAGTACAGTGCAGCACAGAAGATCTTGAGCTGGATGGAGCCAAGCAAACTAGCTTCGGGAGCAGCATCCCTCAATCACTTCAGTCCAGCTCCCAGGCTAAGACAGTCACAGTGCTTTCATACCTTAAACTAGGAACTGTGTGGCATAACAGGGTGTTAAACGTCTACGGTGCTTTTTAGCACAAAGCTGTAAATTTATTCAGGGGGAGCTCAGAAATCATCCCGCTGCTGCAAAGTTTAAGGACGTACTCTGCATCTCTGGGCGTGACTCCTATGTGGTACGCTGAGGAGCACTCCAGCGCATGGAGAAGACGGAGACCCAGGCAGGCGGTCCAAGCCAAACAGAGTCAATTCTGTTTGCGTCACGCAAAATCAAAGCGAAATGCATTTTCTCGCACCTATTTGTGTACCTTGGACACCAAACAGCCTACGTAAGACTTGTCACATTTTCTGCATAACGTGCTGGTGCCTGCATGCATGTGCACATGCTCTGGAGAGGGCAGGGCTGTGTAATGCCCCTTCAGTGAAGGCCGCTGGGGGCTCATTATGCAGAGCTAGCTAACAACAGCACATGGCCAGTTAAGGATAGTGTAACTTACTGCACTGACAATGAGTGCAAAGAGGAACTAATGTCAGAAAAACTGTCAGTAGGAACATTTTAAAGCACTTTCCCGTTATTTCCCCCCCCCCCCCCCGAAGATCAAATAAACAAGGAAATACTAAAATGATTTCAGAGAACAATCACCATGCAGATAACCATTCCTCCCTGCTTCCTCCAAAAAACTGGAGGACTGCCTGCTTCGGATCGTGTGGGTATCACTCCTAGAAATTGGAAATCAGATGTGGCAGTGGCCACATCTTTTGCCCTTTTGATGGGGAAGTTTATTGCATTTTTGGTAAAGCTCAGTGCATCTGTAAATAATGATTAAGGACACAGCAATCATTTTGTCATACTTCTCCAGCAAACGACAAGAGGATGTCCTGCAGTCCGCTCACTCTTTCTCCCCTCTCATCTCCTTGTTTGCCTTTCAGGATTCACTGCGATCTTGCTGTGTTGCTGGTGTAAGCCCCCCTTCCAGAAGAACTGCTCTTGCCTGCCTGCGCCTCCCCGGGAACAGCCGAAGGGGGGTGCGGAGTGATAAAAAATTTATGTTTTCATCAAACCGGGCCAAGGAGAATGGGGGTCCCACACCCAAAAGAATGAAGACACGACAGAACAAGGACTCAGTACGTGAGATGGAGGGGGGGGTGGGACTCCAGAGCCAAGATGGAGCTGTGGGTTGGGACAGGGGCTCACAGCAAAGCTCATGGACATGAGTTTGGCGTAGTGGAGTGCCAGGGGTTTGAGGGCTTTGAGAGGCTGGGGACAGGGCGGGAGTGGAGGGAGATGCAAAGCAGGACCAATGATCCTTCTCTTAGATGTCAATGCGGAGTGGACGGAAGAAAGAGACTCCAGGGCCCCGAGAGGAGCTCAGGTCACGGGGTCGAGCTTCCCCCGGGGGCGTCAGCACCTCCAGCAGCGATGGCAAGGCTGAGAAATCCCGACAAGCGACAAAGGTAGTATGAGCTACTGCGTGAGTGTGGGGTGCCTGAGGACTGCCCAGATGGGATAGGATCTGTTTGAGGATCCAGGGATGCAGACCAGAAGGGATCCACCGAGGAACCCATGCTGGGTTAGCTCTCTGGAATGGGTGGGATCCCTCTTTTTCTCTCATCCTCAACATCTTGCACTTCCCATCATCTCCCAAGCACCTCTCTCCAGTCTCACCAGCCCTGTTTAGTGCCAGATTTTGCCATATTTTGACTCAGTGTTGCACTGCTAAGCTCTTCAGCGCATGTGCCGTGGTGGCTGTGTCTCGCCCCCTGCAGTCTGTGAAGGTCTGGCAGGGTAGGAAGTTTCCCCATGACCCTCCCACCTCCCCATTCTCCTCCTCTCCCTTGCAGAAAGGCCGGGTGGAGGAATCCTGCACCCCCAAGGGCAGCAAGCAGGGCCGAACAGAAGAGATCTCAGAGAGTGAAGGGGAGGACACCAACGCTCCCAAAAAAACCAAAACCGAGGTGAGTTGTCCCTCCTGTAACTGATAGCATGTCCTGGGTCCAGGGCAAAGGAGTCTCCTGTTCCCTACCTGTGCTGCTCACACCTGCCCGGCTTGAGGTTCCAGCTGCTCGGGAGCCCTGGCACCTTGGGTTTTGCACTGCAGCTCTTCCAACCTCAGTGGCATCTGTCTGGCTACAAAAACACCACCATGAGTGACAACTGAGCAGACGGAGGCTCTCCATCTCTTTTGCCTGGTCTGCAGGGGACTGCTGCGAGCTCGGAGCAGGGCATGTGCCCAGCCGTTCCCGGCTCAGTGGCAAGAGCCCAGCTCTGTGCCCAGCTGCCGGTCAGGTTAGACTCAGCCTCTTTTGCTCCTGCAGAGCAGTGTGAAACAGAGGTGCTTAAGGCACGGTGGGGACCAGGTGATGGTTGTGCAAAGCCTGCTCACGCACATGCTCTGTATAGTTGTGGCAGGACAGCACCGGGCTGGATCGGTGGTCGGATGGTTGGAGAAAGACTCGACTCTTGTGCTTCTCCATTCCCTGTTTTCCTGTTTGGGGAACTGGCCTTGAAGGCATGCAAACACAGGGATATTTGCTCGTGTTACGAGGTCGTTGTAATTAAACCACTGTGGGTACGCCTATGTAATTTCTCCGTGTGGACATGGTTCAGCTCAACAGTGATCTTTTTTCACTTTAGCCTCTCCTGTAAGCCCCGAGGCTCAAAGAGCAGCACTTGTTAATTGCCATACTAACTGTTGAATCGCTGTTGAATGCTTCATTGCCTGAGGGGAGAGGTGGTGGGGAGGAGCAGGGACTGGGAATTGCAGGGGGGACATTGGGAGGTGAGGACTGGGGCCAGCCAGAGGAGGAAACGCTCAGGGCAGAGGGAAATGTGTGTCCTCACCTGGGGGAGAGCCCTGCAGGGACAAGAAGAGCGATTCTGGGTCTGGGGCTGTGCTGAGCGCGCTGTGGTGCCTCCTGCTCCGTGCCACCTGGTGGTAGCACCGGATCGTACCCTGGCCAACGTTGCCCATTGCTGCTGGTGGTGGTGGTGCTAGGACCTTTTGTATCTATTCACTCTCCACCTCGTCTGTAACAGTTCCCTGCCCTCCCTCGCTGCCTCTGTACCCAAGGTGCCCATCTCTACCTCCTCCCCAAGTGTGGGATGCCCATGAAGAGC
Organism: Gorsachius magnificus; assembly: GCA_034008185.1. NCBI lineage: Eukaryota > Metazoa > Chordata > Aves > Pelecaniformes > Ardeidae > Gorsachius > Gorsachius magnificus. The sequence continues at coordinate 132,419,988 of CM067081.1, forward strand.
CTGAGAGCACTGAAGTTGCTCCAAGGGAAGGCAGGAGGACTGGTGTTATTTATACCTTGCCAGGCGATGTCTCCTTCCTTCTGTGGGGTTTTCTAGTGCTGGCAGAGAAAGGTCAGAAAGCAAGTTCTCCGGGAACTTGAAAAGTATTGTGCGTGGTCTGGGAGGCCACATAACGTCTCTCTCCTTCTTTCTACGTCAGGAGTTGCCCTGCCCTCCATCGCCATCCGATGTTGACAGCCTTGATGGCCACAGCTTCAACGATGAGATGAGCAGTGACCCCCGGGACATCGACCAGGATAACAGGAGCACCTCACCCAGCGTCTACAGCCCTGGCAGCGTGGAGAATGACTCCGACTCCTCCTCCGTGCTCTCCCAGGGGCCGTCTCACTCCTACCACCACCCTCCGCTCTTCCCCCAGAGCCCACCGGTAGCTCCCCCTCCCGACAGCCTGGCCCGTCCACCCGAGCCCAGCTTTGGGCTCCCGGGTGAGGTGCACCCCCAGGGACCCCCCGCAGGAAGCTACCACTCCCAGCTGGAGGGCCAGGCCTCTCGCATTTTCCAGGCTCAAGCCCCACAGACACCTGCTGCCTCCTCCTCCTCCTCTGCCGTCGCTGCACCTTCCGCTCCCCCTTCCTCCTCCTCCTCGTCCTCCTCCTCCTCTTCTTCCTCTTCCTCCTCCTCCTCCGCCCACGCTCCTCTTTACCCTACGGCCAACGTGGTCCAGGTTGGGGCCAAAATCGCCGGTGGAGTGGGGGGGCTCCCAGCACCAGGGGGTCGCGAGCAGACCCTCAGCGCCAAGCACAATCCACCACCCACCACCCCCATCTCGCTGGCGCCGGTGGTCGGGGGGCTCCCCCCTCAAAAGACGCCCCCAGCCAACCCCCCGGCCGCCCCCCCGGCGTCGGCCCCTTCCTTCCCCCACGTCTCCGCCAACCTGCCTCCCCCCCCGGCCCTGCGCCCTCTCAACAACGCGGTGGCCGCCTCCGGCTCCCCGGGGATGGCGGGGCAGGCCCTAGGCGGCCACCTTCCCTCGCCCCACGGGATGGGGCAGGACAAGGCGCCGGCCCTGGCACCCTCCCGCTACCCCTACGCCCCGCCGCCGCTGCCGCCCTCCAGCTCCTCGGCCCAGTACCCCCAGCCCTCCCCCGCCCAGCCCCTGCCCAGCTACAGCGCCTCCTACGGCCACTCCTTCCCCCCGCCCAGCCGCCAGCCCCCCGACACCCAGCCCTCCCTGCCCTCCCAGCCCGTCGGAGCCGGGGCCGCCCCCCTCCCGCCCCCTGGGCAACCCCCCCCGCCGCCCCCCCCCGGCCAGCCCCCCCCCCCCCGCAGCACCACCACGGCCACGGGAGCGGCGGGGGGGTCTCCCCGGCGGCCGCCGCTCCCCCCCAGCCCCCCGGGGGCTACCCCCACGGCCTGGAGTCAAGCAGCCATCACCCTTCCCACGGCACCTACGGGCTGCGCCTCTACCCCCCCCACAGCCAGGCCGCTTACAGCCAGGCTCCCTCGCCCCCTCCTCCTCCTCCTCCTCCTCTTCTTCCTCCTCCTCCTCCTCCTCTTCTTCCTCCTCCTCCTCCTCCTCTTCCTCCGCCTCTTCCCAGGGAAGCTACCCGGGCATGTGCGCTCCCCGGGCAGGCCCGCCACCACCCTCCCCCCGCCCCGCCCCCTTCCCCGCCCACGGGGGGCCCTCCCCACCACCCTCTCCACCGTCATCGCCACCATGGCCTCCCCCTCTGCGGCCCCCCAAGACCGTCCACCCCCGGCGCGCCCCCCCCTCCCCGCCGCCCCAGCCCCCGCAGCCACCCCTCCTGGCTACCGGGTGGCTTCCTCCCCTGTGGCGGGGGCCCCCGGGGATGGCTGCCCCGGCCCCCCCGCCGCCCCCACTCCCTCCAGCGCCGCACAGATAAAGCAGGAGCCGTCAGAGGAGTATGAGCCCCCTGAGAGCCCCGTGCCGCCTGCTCGCAGCCCCTCGCCGCCCCCCAAGGTGGTGGATGTGCCAAGCCACGCCAGCCAGTCAGCCAGGTGAGGGGCGGCTGTGGGGCTAGCCTGGGGGTGTCCTCAGGCTGGGGAGGGACGTATGGGGCAGGGAAGGGGAGGTCACTCAGAGCATGGGGTGCAGCTGCACCCTTTTGCCTTTTCCATGATGCTTTTCCCTTTCCCACAGTGCCGGGCTCAGCTTTGCCTGCCCCTGTCCCCATCCCCATCATCCCTGCCCTGCAGCCCCTCCTGCACTGACAGGCTTTGCCTCTCACCCCCAGATTCAACAAACACCTGGACCGTGGCTTCAACTCCTGCTCCCGCACGGACCTGTACTTTGTGCCCCTCGACGGCTCCAAGCTGGCCAAGAAAAGGGCAGACTTGGTGGAGAAAGTGCGGCGAGAGGCTGAGCAGAAGGCACGGGAAGAGAAGGAGCGGGAACGGGAGCGGGAGCGGGAGAAGGAGCGGGAGCGGGAGAAGGAGCGGGAGCTGGAGAGGAGCGTGGTAGGTCTGGGGATACCACTGCTGCAGCGCAGCCGGGCTGGATGCTCAAGGACCCACCCGGCCGCTCCCTGCTGGGGCCCTGATGCTGGTCTCTCTGCTCTCTTGCAGAAGATGGCCCAGGAGGGCCGGCCGGTTGAGTGCTCATCCCTTGGGCCGGTTCCCCACCGCCCCTCCTTTGAGCAGGGCAGTGCTGTAGCGACTGTTCCCCCTTACCTGGGCCCCGACACCCCAGCTCTGCGCACCCTCAGCGAATACGCACGGCCCCACGTCATGTCCCCCAGCAACCGCAACCACCCTTTCTACGTGCCGCTGGGTGCAGTCGACCCAGGCTTGCTGGGGTACAACGTGCCGGCCATCTACAGCAGCGATCCAGCGACGCGGGAGCGAGAGCTGAGGGAGCGGGAAGCCCGGGAACGAGACCTGAGGGACCGGGACCTGCGTGAACGTCTCAAGCCTGGCTTTGAAGTCAAGCCAGCCGAGTTGGAGCAGCTCCACGCCGTGCCAGCTGCTGCCATGGATCCGTTCCCACGCCACGGCGGGCTGAGTCTGCAGACGGCCCCCGGCCTTCATCCCGCTTTTCCCTTCCACCCAGGGCTGGGCCACTTGGAGCGGGAGAGGCTGGCGCTGGCAGCCGGCCCGACCCTTCGTCCCGACATGTCCTACGCCGAGCGCTTGGCAGCTGAGCGCCAGCACGCCGAGCGGGTGGCTGCTCTCAGCAACGACCCTCTGGCCCGGCTGCAGATGCTCAATGTGACACCTCATCATCATCAGCATTCCCACATCCACTCCCACCTCCATCTCCACCAGCAGGATGCCATACATGCAGGTAAGGACCCCACAGTGCTGGTGCCCTGCACAAAGCCCCACTCTCCCTCCTACTGCGCCCTCCCTGCGCTCCCTCCCTCTGGCCCCGGGGAAGCCCAAAAGCTGCCGAGGCTAGACTTTGAGGCCCCAGATCCACCTCTTCAGCCAGAAGAGGTCAACGTCGTGGCCATTCAGCCTTGCCCTCGCTCCCATCCCGCCAAAGACACTGACACGTGTTGCAAGTATTGGGGCATCTGTGAGTTTGCTGCTCAGTGGCGAGCAAAGTTGTTTGCACCATGTCCTTTAGTTCTGGATCTCTGGGGATGCAGTATGAGTGGTGGGGTCCCACTGGCTACCCGGGTGGTGGTGCTGTGGGCTGCATCCCTCAGGTCTGCAGAGGGAGTGGGAGCCTTGCTAACAACCGTTTCAACAGTATTCTTGGGACTAATGAAATGTTGGTTCTCTAGTTTGCTCCTGTGGCTCTTGCTGCAGATGGGATGGGATGGGATGGGATGGGATGGGATGGGATGGGATGGGATGGGAGAGAAGATGGGCTAATTGTAAGGAACTGGAGGTTGCTGTCCTTCAGAGTTGAGTGGTGGTCCCTTCCATTTCCACATCCTACAGGAAAGCAAAGTAAAAAGGAAGTTTAGGGATGAAAATCTCAGGGAAGCGAAGCCCAAACTACAATACAGTAGGAAAATGTGCTGTGCCCACTCAGGTACTGTGAGCGGTCAGTGGGATCTGGTGGCAGTCACAGACACCCACTCTAAGCAGCCACATCTACTCAGAGATGGCGTCAGGTACAAAGGACTGTCCATTCCCCCATGCCCCGTAGCTGGGCACCTCCAGCCAGCACTCTGGCAGTGAGTCAAAAACACTGGGAAGAGCAGTTTCCATATAAATAGTCCCTTGCATTTCAGCCTTGGGTAGTACTTGGCAAATTTGAGTGCCTGGCACTGAGCATCTGTGCTGGATGAGACCTGGAAATGGAAGCACCCGATATGAGTGTGCACACGAATGACAGCCCGGGTGGCACGATCCTGGGTACAGACATGATTGCAGAGCCGGTCCTTGCAGAATTGACTTTAAGGAGCAGTAATTCTCCCCAAAGAGTGTAGGGACAGAGCTATGCCAGACTGGTTCATGTGAAATTCAGTGCAGGCAAAAAGAGTAACACTCGGAAGGACACTGCATTGTCTAGCCTTGAAATCATTCCATCCCTAAGACACACTCACCCTCTCCGTGTCTGTTCTGTTGTGCCTTGCGCCTTTCTCCGTGTTATCTCTTACAAAGCACAGGACAATTACCTTGTGATACCTTTTTCTTTCCAGCCTCAGCCTCTGTTCACCCTCTTATCGATCCACTCGCCTCGGGATCACACCTCACCCGGATACCATACCCAGCTGGAACCATCCCCAACCCTCTCCTGCCTCACCCTCTACATGAGAATGAAGTGCTGCGCCACCAGCTTTTTGGTAAGGATGCTTGCAGGGACTGCTGGTCTTCTCTAAAGAGCATCAGCATAGCTCCAAGGGGCAGGGTGGTCAAGGAGGGGTCACAGGACCAAACTGAGGTCTGTTAAACAGAGCTCTGGCATGGTGTAGGACAGGCCTACACCATCAGGGGATGAGCCAGCCCTGCACATGGGCAGGGCTGGGAAAGGAAGTGCAGTGGAGTCTTGACTGAGCTGTGGGGCCTTGGGAGAGGATGGAGCCCTTACCTTAACTTGTTTATTCTCTATTTCATCTTTGGCTGCAGCTGCACCCTACAGGGACCTGCCGGGCTCTCTCTCTGCCCCCATGTCAGCAGCACATCAGCTCCAGGCCATGCACGCACAGTCAGCTGAGCTGCAGCGCCTGGCTCTGGAACAGCAGCAGTGGCTTCATGCCCACCACCCTCTGCATGGCGTGCCGCTCCCGACGCAGGAGGATTACTACAGGTGCATGGCCCTGCTCTCTCCGCGGCCTGGGGCGAGCAGACCGCTCTCTCCTCACAAGTAGACCTGCTGGCCCAGGGGTGGCAGAGACGGTGGGGACGGGGAAGCATTGGCCCTGAAGTGGGCGGGTTGGCCCAAGCCCATAGCTGGCAGCAGGGTGCCTTGCCACTGGGGCACAGCTGTGGGTTGGCCGCCAGGAGGGTAATTCTTGGAACGTGGCTGTTTGGTGGCTAATCTCACGCGGGGTCTCAGCTCCTCTCCTCTGGAGGAGGGGTGGGTAGACTTGCCTGTGTCACACATGCTAATACGGACTGATACCCCTGCCAAAAATACCAGCTGTTCACAGGGGTTGGATGCTTTTCTTGAGACGAGGCTTTCGTAAGTGCATGGGGAAGCACATTGGGGAAGAGAGAGGTGCAGTGTTGTACTTTTTTGATATCGTCTCCTCAAGGATTTGCAAAACTTCTCAAGCCAGCAGTGGCGTGCGGGTCTAGACTGTCAAAAGGCAGTGGGAGATCCTAAATGGCCTTTTTCTCTCACACAATCACCTGGTTCCTCTTCTTTATCCTAGCCACCTGAAGAAAGAAAGTGACAAACCCCTTTAAATGGACTTCTACTGTCAACGTGACATCATCATGTCTTTCAAGAGGAGCAATCAATCAACCAAATCCTGGGGGAGGGGAAGCTGCAGTGACACATCCTGATCCCACCATGCAGTGGAGTGCAGGAGAAGATGGGACAAAAAGTACAGGATGGCATCCTGGGAGCAGAAAGCGGAGGAGAGAAAATGGGGAGGGACTGAAACACCACTAACAGACATGAAACGATCAGTACGTGATTGCAGCGGAGCTCTGAAGAAAACAGAATTGGCATTGCATGGAGCTCAAAAAGACCGAGACTGATGTCAATTCAGGATGGCAGCAGCTCCATCCTTTGTTGTGGGGGAACAGTTGCATTAAATAAAAGGTGCAGAGCATTGCAGGACTTCGTGTACATGATGCTGCTGCCTTTTCTGCTTCTGCAGGGAGGAGGTGCGGCCAAGAAGTAACTCAAAACCCAGCAGAACCCTTTTTCAAGACGCCTCCTCTCACCCCACCCCCCTTTAGGTGTAAGATACTGCTTAGCGATACAGAAAAGCAACGTGGAACTTTTTCAGATTAGCCAGAGTGGCTTCCCATTCTCCAGCTTCCCTTCAGATGCAAACAAAGTGTTACGGGACCCCTTCAAAAGCGTCCGCTCCTGCCTGCAGAGGGGACCGGTCCCAGCCATTCGGGGTGCAAAGCACCGCAAAGACCGTTTGCAAGATGGTGGCTGTGCTTTCCCACGGCTGATGGGCACGGGCACGGCCACGAGGTGCAAAGCACCAGGAGACTGTTTGCAGGACTGCAGTCACCACCACGACCCTGCCTGAGCCCCGCGGGGAGCGCTGCTGTGGCCGAGCGTACTGTGTCCTGGGACTGTCCTCAAGATGGCGGCCGCCCCTTTCCCCCTCACCCATTCCAATTGATGTACTTTTAACTCATGCACATCCTATTAGACGTGGCAGTTTTATGTAGCAACTTGTGACCCCCTTGCCCCCCGCGTGCGTGTCTGATTTCACAGTTGTATCTCTCGATTGGTCCCCATATATATATTTACTTAACCATTAAAAGGAAAAGAAAACCAACCAACAACCCAGCTATGGAGAAAACACCCAAACGAAGTTCCCCACGCACTCCCCAGCCCCAACACACATTCTAATAATTTATATATATAAATATATATATGAAGCTCTTAAGAAAAAAACAAACGAACAAAAAAAAAAACCCTTCCGGAAAGAGACTCCGTTGTGCTCATTTGTTTTTACCGGGGCCAGCAGGGGGCCTGGCCGCGGCGAGGGGCTCGCCTTGGGAGCGGGCTCCCCCGGCGGGGGGGGGTGTGAACACCGGGGCTGCTAAGAAGGGCTGGGGAGGCGGTGCCCGCCGCGGGAAACGCAGCGGAGGAGGCGGTGAGCCGGCCCACACGGCCGCCGGCGGCGGAAGAGGCCTGCCAGGGCCCAGCTCGCCAGGGCCCCGGCCCCGCTCCGCCCGCCGGCCGCTCCCGGCAGCCCCAGCGCCGGCGGCCCGCGCCCGGCAGCCCCAGCGCCAACGGAGGGCCCGCCCCCACGCGGAGCGGGGCGGGGCGCGCGCGCGGCGGCACCAATGGGAAGCGGCAAATCTGCATAACGCCCAGGCGGGGCGGCAGGGCCAGGCTGTGCTGCCGTCGCCGCCGCCGCCGCCGCCGCCGCCAGCGCGGGGAGGGGCCGCCGGTGGGCGCGGCGCCGGGGACCCGAGGGGGGGACGGCCCGAGACGCAAGCGGCCCTCGCCCTCACCTCGGGGCGGGGCGGCCTGGGGGGGGCCGGGCGCGGGGTGGGCGGTCGTCAGTGATTTCAGCTCTTTTAGTATTTGTCCAGCAGGTTTCCCGCCGCGCGGGAAGCCTCACCCAACGGTGTAATGGCAGGGGGCGGGGCTGACGTGGTGCATGCGCGCGGGGCGTAGGGCCGCGCTGTAAGGCCTCCGAGGGGGGGGCAGAGCGGCGCCCGTCCCGCTGGGCCCCATGGCGGCGTCGGCGCAAGCCCCGGGGGCGGCGTTAAGCGCTGAGCAGGCTAAGGGAGCCGTGCGCCCCTTTCCCGCAGCGGCGCTGGCGGAGGTGATCAAGGCCTTCGGGGCGCCCGAGAACGCGCAGCGGATGGAGGAGGCTCGGGACAACGCCTGCAACGACATGGGCAAGATGCTGCAGTTCCTCCTGCCCGTGGCCACCCAGATCCAGCAGGATGTGATCAAAGCCTACGGCTTCAGCAGCGACGGCGGGTGGGCTGTTCCCCCCCCCCCCCCCCCCCCCCGGCGGGGGAGCCGGGGCCCGCCGAGGGGACGGCGGGCGGCTGGGCTCCTCCTTCCCACCCCTTTTCTTGCAGGGGTCCTGAAGTTCGCCCGGCTGATCAAGTCCTACGAGTCGCAGGACCCGGAGATCGCCAGCATGTCGGGCAAGCTGAAGGCCATGTTCCTGCCGCCCATGACGCTGCCGCCGCACGGGGCCGGGACCGGCGGAGTGGCAGCCTCCTGAGGAGAGCGGGGACGTCTCCTGCCCCACTGGGTCGCCGTGCTCCTGCCGGGGCTGCCCTCCCGAGGCGGGGGTCCTGTCAGCCCCGGGAATGGAGACTCGATCAAGGGAGACGCTGGCCTGAAAGGAACGGGGTGCTTTGTGCATGCTCGTGTGTCTGCTCGTGAATAAAAAAGTGTCTTGAAAATGCCCTTGTTTTATGGATGAACGTGAGCCCGGCGGTGCTCCTCGGGCATGGGTGCTTCTCCCTGGTGCGGACGCAGTTGCGGCAGTGCCCGCCTCATTCTTGGTGAAACCTGAGCTGGTGTTTTGAGGGGCCTGGTAGTAGCAAGTTCTGCAGAAAGGTAATTGCTTACCCAAGCCTTGGTGTGAAGCCCTAGGACTCGATATCAACGTGAGTGAGTTAACACTTCAGAGGTGCTAAGCCCTGTCTCAGAGCAAGCATTTACAGACACACTCGGTGACGTGTCCCTAGACATCATCTAGCGCTGTTCGGCAGGTGCCATAAATGCTGCCGAGCTCCCTGTCCCCAGCAGGGTCGGTGCGGCTAATTCCGTCCTACCACCGGTGCTTGTGGCTGTGTTGTTTTCCGGCTGAACGTGCAATCAAACGCGTCACCCCTAATGGAAAAGGCAGCAGAGAGATGTGGGGGCGAGCGGCGCGGTGTGAGGAGGGCCGGGCTTGCCCCCTTCGGCTGCAGCCAGGATTAGAACGACACAAATGGTGTAAAAACTGCTATCTCGCACCTTCTGGGACTGACGAGGGGCAAAGCCGTGTGTTTCTGGCTTGATTGAACCGAAGCAGCGTCAGACAGGTCTGCCTGTCGCCTCCCGCCCTGCGTGCCAGTTGCCCTCAGAAGCATTGAGTTTTTGGGGAGGGCGATGGGTGGCGGGGCAGGGGGTGAATAAGCCGGGCCAGGGAGAGCGGGGAGCTGCGAGCCAGGTGCAAGAGTGCTGCGTCCGGTTTTGCCTTCTGTGCCTTTCGGTTACGAACCAGGCAGGAATGCAGCCAGCGAGGGCGTGAGCTCCGTGGATAGGAGGCAGGAAGAGCAGTCAGTCCCTTCCGTCTCCATCCACCTCTCCCAGCTTGGCCTTGGCCTTCCCCCCACCCCTCTAATTATTCATTAACTACAGCCCAGGAAGTGCTTTGCAAATGGTGAAAATTAAGCCCTCTGCTTGAGGCCTGTGGTTTGCCTGACCTGGAGCTACCTTCTCCCTAGTCCGCCTAGGAACAGGCAGAGTTCGGGACTCTGCCTGTGTGGATCAGACACAGGTGAGTCACGGGAGGTGCCGCAGCCCCCATGCCCTGGCAGCTGCTCCTCCGGAGCCGTGGGCCCCCCCGCCACCAGCACCCAGCCCTGTTGGGAGGGTGTGAGTCCACCCCCCTCTTGTCAAGGTCTTTGTCTCGCTCCCAAGTCTATCTCGATAATTCCAATGATGCTTTATTTTCTTCAGTAGGACCCCACAGGTTAAGGGCTGCGGTGCTTCCTCCACCAGCTGCTGTCAGCTCCCCCATCAGTGGGGATCTGAGGGTCAAGATCCTGATGCCATCCTGTGGGTGAGTGCTGGGAATGCTGGTTAGAGGAACAAAGACCGAGTTGCTGGTGAGAAAAATAAAAATGCTGGCAGTAGGAATCAGGCACAGAAGGGGGACACCCCCCCCCGCCTTCTAATAGGAGCTGCATGAGAGCCAGGGGGCTGGAGTTCAGGGGTACCACTGCTTCCTTCCCGCTTTGACAAAGAGCAAGCAGGGTTTGCAATGCCCAGTCCGCCACAGCTGCCCTGCCAGCCCCGTGGCTGCAGCACCTCTGCGTGTTCCTGTACAGAGAGGGGTCAGGTGGGCGACCTTTCCAATCCTGGTTATTTCTTTATTGGCTACCGCCCTTCCAGCCCTTTACAGAACAGCAGGCATGAAACTGTCCCGGTCAGTCCCAGCAGGTGCCCTGCCCTGGGGACTGCAGTGGTGTGAGGAAAGGGGATTCGCACCAGCATTGCTCTCTGGTAAGGATCTGGGAGACCACGATGGTCCAGTGCTGTCCTAGGCTCCTGCGGCCGGGCAGAGGGGATCTGGCTTGGGCAAGCCACAGGAAGATCGTCCATCTGCCCATTCCCCAAGCCCAGGTGGCCTGCACCCCGCGCCAACAACTGCACCGCTGTTATCCCAAATCTGGGTTCTTTACCCGTTGTGCAACCACCAGCTCACATATCGAGTCGAGGTATTCGCTGTTCATTTCATTTCTGCCGGAGATGGGCACTAGGGGGTAACCCCACAAAGCTAGTGCACCTTTCCAAAAAACTACCACGTACTTACCCTGTTACATGATGAAAGGAAACCCACCTAAGTTCGTATCTATTGGCTATCGATCGCTGTAGCGCTTGCTATTGGTTAATTATATTTAAATTAGCCTCACCTGCTGTGGAAATTATCATGAGTGCTCCTTGTTGGGGGGATGGACAGACACAAGTCTCTTTGGGTTTGGTTTGAGTCGGTGGTCGCGATCTCCCTTCCCTGCCTTTACCTTTCCCCCAGTTATGGCCGATCTTTGCTGACCTCATGCCCCTGCAGCATTTATCCAGCCTTTGGCTGGGCCTTCTGAGTCAGGAGGTTCCCCTTTTATCAGTCTTAATTATCCTGCCTTCTGAGTAGGGATGTTCCCTTTTGGTTGGTCCTCTTCAGGGGTACAGTCACCAGTTCCTTCCACTGGCTGGTAAGGCAAATACTTCCTTATCTCTTGGCTCCTTCCAACCGCCAGGTCCTGTTACTCGTGATTTCTTGTCCCACTCAGCAAGAAATTCCCTTTTCTGCGGTGTGTTGCTATGAGGCCGTTCTGTGCAAAATGACAAAGCCTCTGGTCTAAAGTCATCTCAGTGCTGAGATTTAGAAGCAACAAATGCAATGCTGATTCACATAAAAGGGTGCCAAATGAGATTCCCCCAAATGCGAGGGATGCCCAGAACAGTGAAGTCGATACCTGGGCAAGAGAGGAGACAGTGTAACGGGATCGCAGCGCATGTTGTATTAAAGGAAGAGCCAACATTGGCTTTTGTAAAGGCAAATCCTCTCTTGTAACACTGGAGGGTTTTGAGGGACTTGGCGAGCTGGTGGGCAAGGCAGATCTAGCTGAAACGGTTCCCGTGGGTTTCTAAAAAAAGTTATTTTACAAGATTTTCTCATCAAAATCTTTAAATAAAGCTAAAGCCATGACATAAGATGATGAAGTCTTTCTTGGGTAAAGAATTAGTAGAAAACAGGAAACGGAAGGTGGGATTAAAGATCCAGTTTTTGCAGCAAATTTAAGTCATCAGTGATGAGATCACAGGGGCCTACCCTAAAACACCCACTCTCCAGTGTATTCCCAAACGACCTGGAAATAGAGCTTGTATGGTGAGGTGAGAAAACGGGCTGATGGTAGGGAGCTGTGGAGGACAATAGGGTGGGAGCTGACTGTGAATAATGGCAGAAGGACCTTTTGGTAGCGAATGAGCGGGCAGCAGAACCGTGGCCGAAACATAAATACAGGCATATGTAAAACAACGTTCATGGAGAAAAATAATTCAAAATTTACATATAAAACAATGAACTGTGAACTGGTCACCGCCTCCCTGGAGTAAGACTGTGATCGCATATGAGTCCATGCAGTTGTTTGCTTAATGCTTGGTTGTGGTGAACAAACAGCAGAAATCATCACTCTGTGTGTATGTATGTATGTATGTATGTATATGTCCATGCCTCACCAACGTCTTGAAGGCTGCAGTTCTGCACCACCCTTCACCCTCATCTCCGAAACAAAATACCAGAGTTGGAAACAACTCTCAGAGGGACAGCAAAGGTGATCAGAGGTGTAGAAAAGGTCTGAATGAAGAACACCTAACCAGGGCTGGAGCCTTCAGCCTGGCAAAGAGCAGAGGAAGGACATGGATGTTGTGGGTCTGCATCATGAGCAGCTTGGAGGGGGTGAATAGGAATTGGTCGTTGATTTTTCCTCCTTGACAACCACCAGATGATAACAAGAACGAGGCAGGGAGCAGGCTATAAGCAAGCTGAAGGAGGGGCGTGTGTGTTTCTGTAGCTGAGCAGTGGAACTCCTTGCCAAAGGATACTGAATTTGTTACGGATTTGACGGCTGACTCTACAGCAGCTGCAAATGGAGGCTTAGAGAGCACAGGGGGGAAAGAAGCTCCATGCATAACCTCTTCCTCTACCCTTCCTTCAACTACCATTTTGAGCTCTGGATCACTGCGTCCGAGGCCCTGCTCACAGCAGAGCTAACCCCAAAGTTAGATCATGTTGCTCAGGGCCTTCCTTGTTCAGGTGAGTCCTGAACACCTCCAAGACCAGAGATTCCCCAGCCTCTCTGGGGACCTGCGGCAACTGCTGAACCGCCCTTGGGGGGGAGTGCGTGTGCAATTTTTCCTGGTGCCTAATCAGAATTTCCCTTGCTGCAAGTTATGCCTGTTGCCTCTTGTCCTTTTGCTGTGTCCTACAAAGAAGAACATGGCTCTAAAGCCTCCAGTCCCCCTCTAGGTACATCTCAGACAGCTGTTAAATCTCTCCTTAAACGTCTTTTCTCCTAGCTGAACAAACCCAGCTTCCTCTGGCACCACTGTGCTCCAGGCTCCTCACCGCCTTAAGTGGCCGTATGCTGGATTCAGTCCAGTTTTTTGGTGTCTTTTTTTACAGCAGTCCAGGTGTAGGTGTCTTTTAATTAGCTATTTCATTTATCTTCTCTAAATTTGTTCCCATGCTAGCTGTGGCTTGGCTCCACAAAGGATTTACAAGATGAGGTTCTACCATCTGCGCTGTACTGAAAGCCAAACAACAGTGTCAGAGAAGTCTCTTTGCTGAAATCTCTTGACCCATTGCTTACATTAAGAAAGTATTTTAGTGGCTCAGTTATAGTCTGCTGTGGCATGCTGCAGCCATTCAGGAGAGCAACCTCAAGGATACCAACAAATTGCTTCTCCACTGTGGTATTTCCCTCCCTTACCAGTAGGAGCTCCTCGTTGGTAGTTTTTAGTTAGGTGGCCCAGCTCAAAGCCACCAAGGAAGCTGTCTGCATCCAGTCCTTTCCTGAGCTGAAAGCAACCAGAAGTATAAATTCATTCTGTAAATTATGTGATCTGGGGATTTTTATCTGCACAAATACTGACACGTGGGTTGCGCTGCACCTCGTGGTTTGTCCTACTGGAAGATACTGAATTACGTGGGTTTAGTGCTAATGCAACCCTTTCTACTCTGATCTGGACTCTCTGCTACCTGTTCTTTCCCTGTTCCCCTGTGTCCCACCAGTGTTCTCTTCCTCATACGGATTTTCTGCTTCAGCCGGTTCATAAGGTCTAGGGATGCCTAGGTTTTATTTTTTGTCTGCCGTGGCTTCGTATCAACCCTATGTAATCTAATATTATTTTCATATCAGGAATTCTCTTTTGGGACTTCTGCCCAGAAATTTCTGTAATTTCTGTCCCACCACTAAACAGCATTTCCTTCCTGTGCCAGTGCTAGTATGGCTCAGATTTAGATGTGGTCTTTTAGGTGCAACTTCTACAACTTCGTGTAGAAGTTGTTCCCTTGAGCCACAGGTCTCTGTGCCTTTAAAGTCTCCTTTTTTTTAGCATCAGTTTTAAGTCAGTACAGCTGGATCCCTGCAGCTCACCACATCCCAGCTCATCATGTGTGCGAAACTAGAAGTATTTCAAAGGAAGCTGTTGTAGGTGCCTGGGCTGCCTTTCTAGCAATGAAGTTTAGCTTCCCACTCGTCTCTCCTGTACTTCCCTTTGTTGTTAGTTTCTGTCTTGGCCACGAGTTTTGTACTGGTCATTGCTAGCAGCTTTTTGCAGGATTTCCCAGTCTGGTGGTGTGTAGGGAAGTCTGCAGCTGCTGATACTTGAAATGGGCAAGTCTCTTGCTGTTCCTGCTGCCCACACCACTACACAGGGTAGCTGAGATGGCCCTGGGGAAGAGTCAGGCTCCTTTTGCCAGCTGGATTGCCCTCTTTGGTCACTGCCTTGTTCCCGTTCTTTCATGGGACCTGCAGACCTTGAAACCAGTGCTATGGAAAAGGGCAGTCATGGGCCGTAGCTGGGAATGGTTAGTTTTCCTTCCCTGTATCCAGTTGTCCGGGTTGACATCTTTGGCCTCAGCATGCCGTACTGGGATCTTGAAGGGACTCAGCTGAGCTTTCATGGTGCTGTGGGGGCCCACTGCAGGTGGCTGCTGTTTGCTTGGCACTTTGCCTGCTTTTCTGGGCAGCTTCAACACCACCTCCTCCCACCCCATCCCCTTTGAGCTACAAGATGCTTGTGTCAGCTGCATCCCCCAGCAGGCTGTTTTCAGGAAGGCAGTGCTGTGCTTAGAGTGCTAGCCTGGACCTCCAAGTCTGCACCTTCGGGTTTGCACAGATTCGCCCCCCGTAGCCATGCAGAGCACGCAGGATATTGATCTGCCCAGAGGATCCATCAGCGAGCTGGAGTATGGAGGTTTCAGCTGGGTGTCTGAGGGCAGCCCAGCAGAGCCAAACTGGGAGGCGGGGCAGTCATAGCCTGTAGTAGGGTGCTTCATTGCCCAGTCTATGCTAGCGTGTGCCGCCTGCTTCAGCCTTGCAGGTGTGTGGGTGACCCCAGGCAGCCGTGGTCCCCTTGGCACTGTGGCAAGGGCTTGGGGGTGGGGAGCACTCGTGTTTCTCACTGGCCTTTTGAGGAAGAAGGGGAAGAGAGGACATACAGAACTGAGTTTTGTGAGCACAGCCAGGACCCAAGATGCGCTTGTGGAGTCAACCCTGGTGTGAAAAAAGACGGGGACCTAAGAATAACAGGGGGGATGGGGAGGAAAGACACAAAAGGAGAAGCAGAAGTGTGTGCAAAGCAGCTTGGGGCTGGGGAGTCGATGGCTCAGAGCGTTTCCTGTTCCCGGAGCCGCGCGTGCCCAGCTGCGCACGGGCTTGCGCCTGCCTGTACCCAACAGCTCTCTGCAGAGGGCCGGAGACCAGGGCACACATCCAGAGACGGGTGGATGGAGAGGGTCTGAATGGACTGACAGTAGACACCAGGAGAGATACATGGCCAGCTCCCAAGAGGCGCAGAAACAGCTTGGTGTTGGGTGCTCCAGCACAGACCTGCGACTTTCCCTTTTCTCGCCAGCGCAAACTGATTTTTCCTCTGTGTTTTTTGAGTCGCTTTGGTGGTAGCCACTTGGTCCCCTCTTCTTTTGCCCTCCACGATGGTGAGGTAAGAGGGGCTGAGAAGTGTGTGTGTGTAGGGAGGGGGGCCGGGAAAGTAGGACAGATTGGAGCGGGGGCATCATCCTGGAAGCTGTATCTCAATGGCAACCTTTCATAGGCTGGGGGAGGTGTCAGGTAGGAAGGGATGCTGCTGCTGGTTATCACCTGCACGGGCATCTCTAGGGATGCTGACTGGGGACCATTCTTCACTGTACGAGTCTCCACAACAGTGCCTGGCCTTTTTCATTCACCTGGTCCTGTTTTTTCTCTTCTGTGCTAGGTGGTTTCACCGTGACCTGAGTGGGCTGGAAGCTGAAGCCTTACTGAAGGGACGAGGTGTACATGGGAGCTTCCTGGCCAGACCCAGTCGGAAGAACCAGGGGGATTTTTCTCTTTCAGTTCGGTAAGTAACTTGAACCCCAACTTCTGTCTTTCCAGGGTTACATATGCAGAATGCTTAGGTCCTCACATGTCTTGTAGCATCTTTTTCATCCTGTCCTTATTCCTTTGAGTTCTTTCCAAGCTGTAAAAGGACCTGAGCTTCCCCACATCTTTTAGACCCTCCCTTGAGTTGCCCCAGGAGCTTCTCTTTCCAGTTACCTCCTTTCACCAGGATGGTTTGCTCTGGTTCCATGGCAGGAGGTAATACAGAACATTTTCTGCCTCTTTTCCAACCGCCTCACTGGGCTGCTCTGCATATAATCCCACAGGGTTGGTGACCAGGTAACCCACATCCGCATCCAGAATACTGGAGATTTCTATGACCTGTATGGAGGGGAGAAATTTGCCACCTTGTCAGAACTGGTGGAGTACTACACGCAGCAACAGGGCTCACTGCAGGACAAAGATGGAACCATCATTGACTTGCGATACCCGCTCAACTGTTCCGACCCCACTACAGAGAGGTATGGAGAAAGCAAACCCTGCAAAAAGCATCTCCTGCCTCCCATACTCTCCTATGCTGCTTCCATGGGGGCAGCATCCCTGGGAGTAGCTGGGCGTACCTTGACCCATCATGGCAGACCTAATAGGGCTCTGGTTTTACTTCTGGGTTCCTGTTACCTTTGCTATTTATATTACTGATCCTAAAAGTTATGGGTCTGCAGTAGTCTGTAGAGTGACATGCTATGTGGGAGCCCTCAGCCTTGCCCCAAACCTCCTTGCCTATTCCAGGCCTAGGTGACTTGTGTAGCTGAGAGCAGAAGCACACTCCCCTGCTATTCCTAGCCTGCTTCATCTCCTTCCTGTCCCCGCTTTGCATATGTCTCTGACACCAAGTTCCTAAATCAAATCAGGTGGTTTTGCCCTTGCGCTGTGCTTTCAGGCTCCTCGGCACAGCTCGGGGAGCAGTCGCGCTGTGCTCTGGGGTGGACAGATCCTCCTTGTACGCTGGAGACAGGGAGCAAAGGCGTCCCGGGTGAAGCGCCCGGGTGCACCCCTGCCTACCCTGGGGTCCGGCGGCAGGGGGGCCAGCATCTGGGTGCTGGCTGTCCTCTCGTCCTCTCCACTCAAGGCCGTTGGGTTGTGGCCCTGCAGTTTCCTCCCTTCCTCCCTGCGGTTGGAAACTTCTCCCCCCCCAGGCTCTTACGAAAGCTCCTCTCACTCTCTCCCCAAGTGATTTTCCATCACGTGGCTTCGAAGAGCTGGGCTCTACTGGGGGAAGGGAGGGGGGGACGGGGACCCATTAACCCCTTCCTACCTGTGGAGGGGAGGCCCAGAGACCCCTTTGATGAGAAGAAGGGGTCAACCGGTTCCCCAGGGGTGTGTCTGAGCATGGGCACGTGGTGGTCGAACCCTTCTGTGGGAGGAGGATCAGGAGCTAATGAGTGCTGTGCAGTGGAAGCCACCAGCTATTTCTTGCAGCACGCGAGGTGAGGATTGGCAGAAGCTACTTGCCAAGGCACAACAACTGCCTGCTGCCTCTTGCTGTCAAAATGGTTCCTGGATGTTGCATAGAGGAATACATTGGTCTGGCCAGATACAGGGGTGAATGAATCCTTCTGTGGCTGGGGCATGGCCTCCCAAGCTCCGTTGCAATTCTTGGGCACAGAGAGCCCTAACAGAGTGACGTTCGCCATAGACGCCAGTACCACCCCTGGCCTCCACTCTTAGCTGCTCCACGTGTGGCAAGCCTGCTCCTGCAGCTCTAGCCGCACTGGCTTGTCTATGAAGTGTCGGCCTGGCCTTGATGGCAGTGGGCGCAGTGACGTATGGAGCATGTCTGGTGCATATTGCGGTACCTGCAACGAGCCGGAGCGGGGAGGAGCATCGCAAGTCAGTCTGATGCAACAGCTACCTGCTTTTGAAATGGTGTTCTCCAGGGGAGAGGGCCAAAATGGCTGCTGAGGCAGCTCTGTGGAAGCGGGACAGAGCTGCAGTGAACATGGCCTTTGGCTGGCACCGCGGCAGTGCTGTGAAGGCCCCTGAACGCAGAGCCCAGCACGTGGCTCCAGCTGGAGATGGGGATGTCCCAGGACCCGAGGGGCCTGTTTGAGCCAGGCCCATCCCTGCTGGAGGAGAAGGGCCCAAATCCTCTCCCTGACACCGAGCTGGGAAGGAGGGAGGGGTCTGGAGCAGGAGCACCAAGACTGTGCTGGCCCCCGGGCTGAGCTGTGTTCAGACCCAGTAGAGGCTCCACCAGCAAATGGGTACCGGGAGGAGTGGGATGATTCAGAGCATTTCCCAGTGCCCAGAGCACCTCACAGCTCTCAACTTTCTATCATTTGGATCTCTAGCCGCAGCTTCCAAGTGAGTTTTCTGGAAGCAGGACAGAGCTGCAGTGAACATGGCCTTCCACATCTCTACTTGGCAGCTCAGCAGTGTCCCCCAGGACCTTCTAGTGTGGTCCAAAGGGACTGTGGAGCTTGGGACAGGCATGAGGATCTACACAGAGACAACCTGAGTCACATCTGGGCTTTCTGCAGGGCCATACAGCCCTGCACTAGGAAGAGATGCTAGGGTTGTCCCATCTCCCAGCCTGCTTCTGGTCCCCATCACTTGCATCTGCAAGTGCAGTGAGATCCCACCAGGCAGGCACACGTCCACCCCCTGAGACCTCCGTAGGTGGGAAGGGGCTTGGCAGCAGCAGTATCATTTGTACCAGCTGTGCCATTTGTGCCATGCTTGTGTCCCTCTGTGCCCTGGGTCCAGGCCTGCAGCAAGGCAGAGAACATCTCGGTCAAATGGGGATGCTCCTCACCTTGTGCTAAGAGGAGAGAAGGGGATGCTGACTGGGTGTTTTCACTGAGGACAGGAACGTGCACATGGATCAGCAACACTGATAGGTACTAGGAGCAGAATATGGGCCCCAGGTGGCTCCTGCTGTTCACTCCCATGGCCAGGATGATTGCTGCAGGGTGATGTGCCCAGAGAATGGGAATTATCCTTTGATTGAAGAGGTGACGGAGTTTCAGAAAGAGGGGGTTGCTGGGATGGTTCTTTAATGGATCTGATCTCAACACAGCCATCTGGGTGCTGCTAAATCTGATGGGGGAGTTTCTGACTCGCTAGGGGTTTACATTTCTTTCCCTGGTGTTTGAGTTTCCGAAGCACCCTGCATCCATAAGGCTAGGATCCCAATAATGCTGGCAGCTGCTGAAACCCATGGACTACCCTCTCCCAGCTGATCTTCAAGCCAGCAACCATTGCTTACCTGTGCTTGTGTGTATCACACAACTGGATCACACTTGGTGGTTTTCTACTGTGTCCTCTGGTACCAGCGTTCTGCTCCCTGGGTCCCTTCTACCTCCACCTCATCCGTTGCCCTTTCCTTTTCTTGCCAGCTCTCTACTTTTTTCTGTCTCATCTGCCTTTCCAAAGATCCTGCTCCTCCCTTAGTTTCCTTCCCTCTCTCTTTCCCTCCCCTCGGTCTCCCCCTTCCTTTCTTCCTCCCTCACCCTTCCCCAGTGCTGCAGTCCTTCACTCATCAGCTCAAGGGCATCCACTTACCTGCATCTCCACCTCTCTTCTGATCCTCTCTTGTTTTTTCCTAGGTGGTACCATGGGCATCTGTCAGGCTCTGCAGCTGAGTCACTTCTCCAGGCCAAAGCCACTCCTTGGACCTTCTTGGTGCGGGAGAGCCTCAGCAAACCCGGGGATTTTGTCTTGTCTGTGCTCACTGACCAGCTTAAGCCTGGGTCTGATACTCCACCAGCTGGGGCAACCAGCACCTCTGGGGCCCGGCTCAAAGTCACGCATATCAAGATCATGTGTGAGGTGAGCAGCTGGGAGAACAAAAGGAAAGGGAGTGGAAGAGGTCTCAGCCGATCTCCGCTGGTCATGTCCTCAACAGCATGGGCCCTCTCAGTTTGATTACCACCAGCAGCGTTTCTGAAATTGTATCAAAGTGCTGTCACCTTGCAGGTTCCTTATGTCCTTGCCCCAGCCTGGGTGACCATGGGTAGCACTGGGTGCTCAGACATGGGAAGAAGCAGGGCTCACAGTGTGACAGAGAACTCCAGTTATAGGGAGCTTGTGGTGAAAGAGAGAGGAGGATTCACAATCTAATTATTAGATCATCAAAAGAGTTAATAGCTCTTGGAGAAGGAGCCTCTGCCAGGCTTCCACACTTAGTCTGAAGGATGTTACCAACCTGGCTGTCACAAGTTCTCCTGTTTCTTTCATGTGGGATGATGCAGAAGGTGGAGGGAGGTTTTAAGGACAGAAAGCAACTGACCTTGAATGAGAGCTGAGGGCAATATACCTTCCCTGGGCTTCCATCCACAGAGAACAGGAGTCAGTTCACCATGCTGCGAAATTAGTGTTCTCAGGGCAAACTGCCATTTGATCTCCCTGCCAGAGGAAATGCTTTTATGGATGGCACAGGGTCTGTATGTCTATGGCATAGACACTGGCACAGTGTCCATGGCTTTGCACCCCAGCGTTACCTTTCCCCTGAGCATTATCAGCTTTGTCTATCGGAATGTTATGAGTGGGACATTACACGTTCTTCCTCCACTTAGAATGGACGCTACACAGTTGGAGGTGCTGAAATGTTTGACAGTTTGGCAGATCTGGTGGAGCACTTCAAGAAGACTGGAATTGAGGAGGTGTCTGGCTCCTTTGTGTACCTGAAGCAGGTAAATCCCGCTTCCTCTGTTTCTTAGGGATCCTTTGGAGGGACCCACTTGCTGTTTGTTTCTGCTTTGTGTCCCTCTCCTCCTTTTCACCACAGCACACAGAGGAAACTTTGCTCTCCAGCAGCATCTCTCTCTCATGCCAACCCACTGTGTTTTCCCATCCCCAGCCCTACTACGCTACAAGAGTGAATGCTGCTGACATTGAGAATAGAGTGCAGGAACTGAACAAGAAGAGTCTAACTGATGAGACGTCCAAGGCTGGATTCTGGGAGGAATTTGATGTAAGAAACTGCTGGGGGACATTATTCTGGCTTTTGGGGAAGTCCCTGTGCACCACCTCATTCTCCATCCCTGATTTCTTCCTGGACAGAAACTTCTCAGGTGTCTTGTAAATTCTTGTCAATTTATCTCTGAAAGAAGTCTCTGTTTGGAACCTGTTCCTCTGGGGAGAGAGTGTGTCATCTTTAAGTGAACCCAGTGAGGTAGAAATGTGCATTTTCATGGTTGGGAGAACGAGTGACCAAGACAGTAAGGGCATGAACCTTGGACTTTTCAAGTCTAGGTTTGCTTTTCACTTCTCTGCTCTCCCACAAGCATGCTCGTGTGTCCCCAGAGTCCCCACTGTTCCTCTGAGCGCCCATCTCCCCTGTCATATGTTGTGCCCTTGTCATGGCTATTCTCTCTTCTCCTCTCAGAGTCTGCAAAAACAGGAAGCCAAGCACCTGTTCGACCGTCAAGAGGGTCAGAGACCTGAAAACAAGAGCAAGAACCGGTATAAGAACATCTTGCCCTGTGAGTCTTGCTTCTCCACTATAAAAATAATAAAAAAACCCCAAACAACCCCCCCCCAAAACCCCCAACCAAATAGACAGGCAATGAAGAGTTGTCCAAGTTATCCCTGGCCCTGCCTCAGCCCACTCTATCCTCCAGAGCAGGTTACAAGGTGTGTGGCATTGAGGATTTAAGAGCTGATGAGAGAGGTCACGGCCTTTTCATGTCCTTGAAGGAAGGAGGGAGAGTTGCATCAGACTCGTTAGCTTCTGACGGCCCATCATAGGGGTAGAGAGATGGGAGGATGGGCTGAGATTGGTCTGACCCCTGAGAAGGAGAGGAGAAAGTATGTGGCATGCTGCATGCAGTGGGTAACGTGAATGAGGTGGTGTGGGGCAGCGAAGGAGCTTCTTGTAGCTGGGCACAGAGTATCTCATTGTTTTGTTTATCCTTCTGATGCATTCCCAGTTGATCACTCCAGAGTCATCCTCCAAGGAAGGGACCCAAATATCCCTGGATCTGACTATATCAATGCCAACTATGTCAAGGTGAGACTCTTGAAAGATGGCTGTATGCCCCAAACGGGAGAGAGCCTGCCAGCTCCTGCAGCTCTCCTGATCTTCCCCTGTCCTTACTCAGAACAACCTGATCAGCCCAGATGAGCGCACCAAGACCTACATTGCTAGCCAGGGCTGCCTGGATGCCACAGTCAACGACTTCTGGCAAATGGTGTGGCAAGAGAACACGCGCATCATTGTGATGACGACACGGGAGGTAGAAAAAGGGCGGGTAAGTAGCAGCTTGTTGGTGTCTCGGAGCTGCTCTCTTGTCCCCTTCAGCCACTGCTCTGCTCTTTCTCTTTCCTGCCTTCTGCCCATCCTTACCCTGCCCTCTCTGCCCACACAGAACAAGTGTGTGCCTTACTGGCCAGAGGTGGGCAGCACGAAGGAATACGGTCCCTACCTTGTGGAGAACGCTGGGGAGCACGATGCTTTGGAGTACAAACTCCGGCACCTCTGTGTGTGTCCAATGGATAACGTGAGTGTGCCTCATCGAGGGTCTGATGGTCACTGTGTGTCTAAAGCTGGGAACTGCTGGGTGCTGTCGTGATGCCGCTGTTGTATCATTCTTGGGATTGCTGTTCCCACCTGGTTTGGGCTGGAATCACACTGCTGGAATCACCAAGAAGTGCACAGTGGCTCTGGCTTCAGGTCCACCTCTCCCTGGGACAGAGGCCAGGGATAGGACTGGGTTGCAGTTTTACCAGTAGGGTGTTTTGTTATTACCAGGGTAAGGCTGTGCGCGAGATCTGGCACTACCAGTACCTGAGCTGGCCTGACCACGGCGTACCCAGCGAGCCAGGAGGAGTGCTCAGCTTCCTCGACCAAATAAACCAGAAGCAGGAGAGCATCCCAGATGCAGGGCCTATTCTGGTGCATTGCAGGTTGGTACAGAGGCTGGGGTTTGAAGCATGGGTGAGGTGTAGAAAGTCTGTCCTGCTGCACCAGCTCTTCCCCGGGACTTGCGAGTGAAGCTTATGCCAGCCCCAGTATTTGCTTTTTC
This sequence comes from Gorsachius magnificus, assembly GCA_034008185.1. NCBI lineage: Eukaryota > Metazoa > Chordata > Aves > Pelecaniformes > Ardeidae > Gorsachius > Gorsachius magnificus. The sequence goes on from CM067081.1 coordinate 132,442,916, forward strand.
CTCTTTGATGCCCCCAAACCAAACTCTGCTGCCTGTTGAATCGACTCTTCTCTGGCGTTGCTGAGCAGCTGCTACAAGTGCTGTATCCTTCCCCTGAAGCAGCTGCATTTTGTTTCAGGAGCTGTATTGCTCTGACCTCTGCTTGTCCTCTCCTTGCAGTGCTGGGATTGGCCGCACTGGGACTATCATCGTCATTGATATGATAGTGGAAACAATCTCCACCAAGGGTAAGAGGACCCCAAAGTGTCTTGAAGTGAATTGGCCTACCCAGTAGGGCTGTGCCCTTAAGTCCAGCTGCAAAGGGATGAAAACTATCAGGTATCAGTGGAAGAGAGCCTGCCACAGCCCTGAGAAGGTTGTGCTGTCCTTGCTATGTGACAGCTGCTGGATCTCTGCACTGTGTCCACTTACTGTGGCTTCAGCCTTCCCTGAGCTTGGGCTCTTCCTCCAGGGCCAGACTTGGAAGATGCTGAGCAGGAAGGAGGGGTAGGAGGTCCATACAGGAGTAAAGAATGTGGAGGGAGGTGGAAACTTCTTGACTGACCTCCACTGTGACTGCTTTTGGTGGAGAGGGGAGGGCCCGTGAAAAGGTCCATAAGCTTTTCTGGTTCTCCTTGCTAGGGCTGGACTGTGACATTGACATCCAGAAGACCATCCAGATGGTGAGGGCCCAACGCTCAGGGATGGTGCAGACGGAGGCCCAGTACAAGTTCATCTACATGGCCATCTGCCAGTTCATAGAGACGACCAAGAAAAAGCTGGAAGTTATCCAGGTGAGAAAGGGGACTCTACTTCCCTGTCCTGAGTCTAGGCCCTGCATGGTGCTGGCTCTGAGCCCAAATGCTGTGTTTCCCAAGCTTTAAGCTGGCACTGGCACCTACAGAGACTACGACGGTGCACCAAGATTTGAGTTCCTGTTTCCTCCCTTTAAAATTCAGGGGACAACATTGGCAGCTCAAATACCAACCCCTTCTGTACTGCTAAACAGCAGTAAGTTTTAATGCAGTTATTTCGACTACCTTCTGTGTAATGTCTCCACCAAGTGCTGGTTTGTTACAAGCTGAATCTAAGACAGGCAAAGACTTTGCGCCCTCCTTTTCTCTTTGTCTTTCCTATCCTGGTCCTGCCGTTGCTTCCCAAGCCCTTGTGGAAAGGATTTTCTCCTACTTGCTGAGAACTGGCATCTTTTATCTCTCCTTGTAGCCCCTAGCACCATCCACTAGCTGCTGCTATCTGTTTAATATTCTTTAGCTGACATGTTGCACTCTCAGGCATTCCAGTGCCACCAGACATTTCTTGCTCCACTGTTCACCCCTGTACAAGGATGCATTTGCATCCCTGGTGCTCACCTCTGCAACAGGAGTGGGCAGAGTGCACTGAGCCCGCGGACTTCAGCAATCCACCAACCTCCACTGAGGCCCTAGCATGAAGCATGGTCAAACAGCCAGAACTGTTCCATGATGCCTCACACCCTTCTCCCAGACCACACTCTTCTCAGCTCGGGTTTTCTCTCCTGTAGTCTCAGAAGGGCAAGCCAAACGAGTCTGAGTATGGGAACATCGCCTACCCCCCTGCAGTGAGGAACGTGCACGTCAAGGCTTCACGAAAATCCTCCAAGTAAGAGCTCACCTAAACCAGAGGCCCACCTATGCCTGCCTCTGGCAATAGTCTCCCTGCTGGCTTGGCTGGCTTTTTCCTCTTGCTCACTTTTCCCCTTGTTTTTCCTGGTCTTGCAGGCAGAAAGAGGAGTCAACAGTTTATGAGAACTTAGGGAAAAAGGAGGAGAAGGTGCGGAAACAGCGCTCCTCAGAGAAGAAGCTGAAAGGCTCACTAAAGAAAAAATAAGCATACATTGCAGGTAGCCCCATGGGGGTGTGGAACCCGGGGCACAGGACTGGAGCTCATGTCCAGGCTGGCCTGTCTCGCATGCCTCGCTCTTGGACTGGAACTAGGCCTTCCCCTTCTCTTCCGTGCCATTTCTCGTGCCCTGAACGACTGCTTTCCAGCTCAGCTGACCGACTTCACTGTTCCTTGCCTGTGCTGCCCCTTCATCATTCGTTAACAGGGAAAAATCACATACCTTCTTTCCCTTGCTCTCTGAGCACTGGGGCCCAAACTCGCCTCTGCTGTGTCAGCTTCAGAGGACTTGAGGAAGAGCTAAGGAAGGTTTTTACAGGAGCGACATCTGCCCACTGCTGTGAGTCAGAGTTTAGCCTGGTAGTGTTCCCTGAAGCCTCATCTTTTAAAGTCTGGAGTTCTTGGCCCATTTCAGCTCAGCCCCCCTGAAATTCAACAGGAAACTTCCTCTTGCCTTAATACCAATCCTCTGCCCCATCATCCCTTTTTTACTTGATCCTTTGATTGGATGCTGTAAATATACCAGAATTTGACGTGATGGCTGTGTTTTCTCCTTTGTTTGTAAATAAATGTGTATTTGTCTGAACACTGAGTCCCAAAAGTTTTTTTCTATAATTTCTCTTTGAGTATAGCTGTACACCTGGCTTCACTTGCAGCCCCACAAAGACTTAGAAGAATGGCTCTAGCTTAGTTTTCATCACTTCCTGCAGCTTTCAGACTCCTGAACAGACGCAGTGACCAATTACGGTGGCTCCTTGCTGTGAGACTTGAGTGTTGGTAATTGTCAGGTAAATCTGAGTGCAGAAAGTTAGCTGTGAGAAACTCAGACACAGGCTTTTGCACTTAAATTTTGGTATTTGGAAGAGTCATCCTTAATGCCCCCAAATCATTATTCATTTTGTCACCTGTCTCATCTATCTTTGGTGGTATCCAGCCTCAGCTGGAGGGTAAAAGTCATAAGGGTGCTTCAGCAAACAGTGTAGTGCCTGGCTGCTCCTTCCTAGGTACCACGTGGTAGAAATGAAACTTCATCTGTATGGAGAGGGTAGACCAGAGCATGGCCACGTGGTGGCTTCACAGATACTAGTCGGTCACCTGCAAGGAGGGGCTAAGGGGGCTGGATTGTTCAGTCTGGTAAAGAGGTGGTGGAGTGTTAAGCCACTTTCATCTACAGCTACGCAGAGGGGGAGGTAAGAAAATTATGGTAGTGGCAGATAGATAATAAAACCAGAAGCAATGGTTTAAAATTGCAGTTTGGGAGGTTCAGGTTGAACACTAAGACTGCTTTTATCTGGCAGCATTCAAACAGATACTCAGAGGGGGCACTCTGTCCTTGCAGGTTTTCAGTACTTGAATGGACAAAGCCACAGCTGGTCTGACCTAGTGCTGGTAACACTGCCACTTGCAGCAGCAGCCTGGACTAAAGACCTCCAGAGCTCCTTTCCCACCACTATTTATATCATTCTGTGAATGCCGGAAAGCATTCCTCAGTGCTGGAGCCTATTCTTGGTGGTGTTAGAATGAGCCTCAGCATGGTTTTTAAAGTCTGGCCCGTTAAAACTAGGGCCCAGCCTGTGAACTGTACCCAGGAACCATTTGGGAGAATGCTGAGAGACTTTGGAACAAGCTACAGCTAAAGAGTGCACACTTGACCCTTTCTGTGGCAGCTGGCCTAGATCGCAAATGTGCTGGGGAATCCTTAATTTACAGGTACAGGCACTGCTTAGGCATTTGCTACTCAAAGAAAAAGATGGCTCAGATGTCCCAGACTAGGACCTGGTTAGAGCTGACAGCAGGAAGAGCTCAGTCCCACTTAGGGAGAAGTCTGAGCTAGGTCCCACAGTGACCTAGGACACAGGCCAAGAATGCTTGGAACTGTGGGACAGGGAATTTTGTCTCATCTGAGCCATGCTTAGGCCCTGTGTGGGAAGGTAAGGGCATTGAGGGACCTGCACAATCAACCCCTACCAGCTGCCTGACACAGGACCACACCGAGCACTTTAAAAGTCCAGCTGTAATCATCCCCTGGTTTGGCATGGGGACCCTAGGACTGGGCTCCCTCCTCTCAGTTTAGAGCACAAATCCAGATGGGGGAAGGGGCAGAAAAGAGAAGGAATGCGGCGTGCCTTGAACTCTGTTCCAGGTAGCCTGTAACACAGTGGCAATGGCCAATCTGCCTGCAAGGTGACGTGCCTGCCTGGGAGATGGCATGGTGAAGCGGCTACCAGTCTGTACAAACCAGCTGGAAGAAGGCGTGGCATCCTTGCAGGCCTGCCACCTGCCAGAGGACCAGAGATGGTGCCCTTTGCAGGAGGGAGCAGGAACCCCATCAGCCAGGCAGCAGCAGGATGATGGGCGGGATGATTTAGCCGACTTCAGCAAAGTTCCCTGCTTTGATCTGGCGCCAAATGCATCAACAGAGCCAAGGCACGGCTGGGCAGTGCACAAAGGCGTGGACAAGCTCTGTGGATGCTGTAGTGACTTCAGCCATGCTAACACAGAGAACAGTGGTCCCCAAGCCAATGCTGCATGGCACAGGTACCAGCAGTAACGTGCTTCCAAGATGAAAGACCTCATCCTGTTAGAAAAAAATCCTTCACCCTATGCCTAGGCAACAGGCAAGCTTACGAGGGACAAATCACAGCACCAAGGATGAGTGCGTGCCACGCGCCAGCCTGCGCATACTGGGGGCATTCTGCCCCTGCTTAGCTGCAAGCTCTGCTTCAAGCAGCCAAAGGCAGAACCAATGCCACAGCAGCAATCTCATCCTTTTTGAGTTCAGCAGCTGGTTCTGGAGCACGTGACTGAGAAAGCTGGCTGGGACAAAGACACATACCTGAGACACACTATACTGGGAGGATAGTACTTTCTCAGTGAGCCCTCTTCCCCATGTGCTGGACTACTTCTTCCCTTAGCTGGTGAGCCAACAGGCACACGCATTTATTGGCTGGCTTTGCAGCTCCGCTGCCACTACAGGAAAAGGCACGAAAGTGACAGTGGGGGAAAACGGGCAGAGAAGTAAAGCTGAAAGATGCGTAGCAGCATACCGTGTTTCACCTCTGAATGATGCCAGATACCTGCTTCCAAGCCATGGGCCTAAAGATCTACTCCCAGGAAACACCTGCTTTTGCCTGAGATGCCAATCCACCTCCTCCTTTAAACGCTGCCACACCATAAAGCAATGGTTAACTTCACCCAAAGCATGGAAACGTGGAGCAAGTTCAGGTTACACTAAGAACTTCATTCGTGTTTAAATTCCAGAGCTTAACGTGTCCATAATATCCACTGTCTGCAAAGGATATAGACTGACCAAGAACTTTAATGATTGTATGTCAAGAAATGCAGCGCTGAAATAAGCAGTCTCTGCTTTACGCTTAGGCACTGTTACGTAAGATTATTCTTGGGTGGCTACTTGAGAATGCATTTTCAAAGCTGGTTCAAAAAAATTGGTGCTTCCTTGATGTTGCAAGTCAAGACATATGAGCATTAGTTACGGCTCTGATTTCCAGGAACAGTGAGTTGTAAAACCAGGAATCCATAGATTGTATCTGTTCCTTTAAACATCTTGTGCTCTGCTTTACCTGCGTAAGGCGTCCCTAAAGGCCTCTCTTCTTCACTGGAGAGCTTAAGTTGGAGTTGTTTGTAGATAGAGATGGTTGGTTGTAAACACAGATGGTCTTGTGGGTGGCCATCTTGGCCATGGTGATCATGAAATAGTTGAGTTTAAAGACTTTGGTGATACAGGAAAAACTGTCAGCTGAGCCACCAGCCCAGATTTTGGCAGAGCAGACTATGCTGCTCAAGTAACTAGTTAGTACGGTCCCCTGGGAATCTGCTTTTGAGGATATTAGGGTCCATAAATGCTGGTCGCTTTTTAAGGGCCTTCTTTCAAGAGTACAGGAGCAGGCAATTGCCATGTGTCTGAAGTCAAGCAAGGCAGAAGGCTGACTTGGCTGAATAAGGATCTCCTTCCGCAACTTAGGCGGAAAAAGAAACTGTATGGACTTTAGAAGCAAGAACAGGCTATGCAGGAGGACTATAGACATGCTACTTGCCACTACAGGGAGAAAATTTATATGGCCCAAGCTCAGTTGGAGTTGAAACTGGCTGGTACAGATGTGGATAACAAAAAAGGCTTTTTAAAGTATGTTAACAGCAAAAGGAAGACTACAGAAAACATTGGTCTGTTACTTGATGAGGTTGGTCACCTCATCCCCAAACATGGATCAAGATAAAGCAGAGACGTTTAATGCTTTTGTCACCTCTGTCTTTAACACCGATGATGGGCTCAGGGATGCCCAGAACCCTGGGTTGGACTGCAACTGGGGGAGTGATAAGCTCCCAGTTGACTTTGAACTTGTATGGGATTTGCTGCTGCAACTGAATGCACATGAGTCTATGGGGCCCAGTGGGATTCATCCCAGGGTACTGAAGAGTTGGCCAATGTTATTGCAAGACGTCTCACAGTCTTGGGAATCTGGAGAGTTCCCAGTTGACTGCAAGCTGGCAAATATTGTCCCCATTTTCAAGAAGGGCAAGAAAGATGACCCTGGCAATTACAGGCCTGTCAGTTTCACACTGGTGCCTGGTACAACTTCTGGAGAAGATTATACTGGGAGTTCTTGACAAAGACTCAAAAGACAACCTAGTCATTGGTCAAAGCCAGCATAGGTTCAAGAAAGGAAAGTCATGCCTTACTACCTTAGTAATCTTTCATGACAAGGTTACCTGGCTAGTGTACACAGGGAAAACAGCGGATGTGTATTTTTTTTTTTATTTTAGCAAAGCTTTTGATACTATCACAGTATCCTTCTGGACAATGTCCAGCACATGGCTAGACAGGCACACAATACAATGGGTGAACAACTGGCTGATGAGTTGGGCTCAAAGACTCGCAGTAAATGGGGTAACATCTAGCTGGTGGCCAGCCACTAGTGGTGTGCCCCAGGGCTCAATTTTAGGGCCAGTTCTCTTCAAAGCTTTTATCAATGACCTAGACACAGGAGCTGAGTGCATACTCAGCTTGCCAACAATACCAAATTAGGAAAAGCTGTTGATTCCCTCGAATGGAGAGGCCTTCCAGAGAGATCCTGATAGATTAGCATACTGGGTAATCAGCAACCACACAAAATTTAACAATAACAAATGCCAGATCCTGCACCTGGAGTCGTGCAATCCTGGATGCACATACAGACCGAGAGTGCAGCCCTGCAGAAAGGGATCTGGGCATCTATAGGCAGCTAAACCAGCCCTGGTCACCTGTGCAGCTATATGAGCATATCCACATCTGATCATTCTCTCCCCACCCTGTGATTTCTCAGCAAGCAGGAGGGTATTTCCCTTGCACCCTTCCCCACAACATCCTGATTCTGCCTTCAACCAAACAGAAGCTCTGTTCCACCTCCCCCTATGCAAAATAACCTCTTCTTCTGACACTAAGCACACTTAAGACACAGTATAAATTTCAGGGGTTTTAATTTTTACAAATGTTTGAAAGAATCACTGAGCAGACAGTGACACAAATAGATATTCAAGCAGTGACAGGCACCCAATGAATGACATTTTCCTGAATTCAGTCCTAGGTTCTCTTGGAACCAAGAGTGAAAGAGAAACAAAATTTACTAGAAAAAAAGCCTAGTGCTGATGTCAGCAGAACTTCCTTGCTTGGCCAAAAAAATTCTGATTTTACCCACAGAAATCTAAAATTTAATGAGGATTAGAGGTGAATTACTACATCCACAGGGGCTAATGCCTGTAAGCACCCTTGCCCCCTCCCCAAATTTAACAGGTGGGGTGAGAAAGGGATTACAGCTGCCTAGTAGCAGAGCCCAATCCCCTAACTGGATCACCACAGATGGAGCACAGGAACCAAATTTGGCTACTGGATTAACAACTTCAAACTGAGGGCAATGCTAGTGGAGGGAGTTCAAAGATCCTCACTCATATCTTCTGCTGGTCAGCGCCGGTGGTTCCAGGAGGCTTCAGTTTCTTTCATTTCTTCCCCTGTTTGAGTAGGAGACTGTCACTGAAAGGGAGACAGAAGCATGTCATTAGTCCAGAAAGAACAAGCAAAGCTGAACTACAGGCCTGGGGGTGTGGGGTGTCACACCCGAAGGATATAGACTTCCAAGTCCTTCCTACTAGGTACTTTTTTCAAAGTCCTTCTGGGATGAATAAGACAGAATCTGGTCAGAGGTAAGGAAGAAGAATCTTACAATCAGAGATCCCACAGAGAAGAAACCAGCTCTGGCTTCCTTTCTTGAGTCTACGAAATCTAAGCCTTTAGTTGCATGCTATTAGCTCAGCTGGCACTGCCTTATCCAGTAAACACCGGACAGATTAGGCAAAGCCACCAAACTCCTGCTAGCTCTAAAAGCAGGGAATGGGGTTTTCTAGCATGGGCTGGAAAGCTTTTGGAGAGGAACAAGAGCATCCTTCCTAGAGATAATAACCCCAAACCAACACAAATTCCTATGATTCTTACAGCCCTCTTTGCTGTAAATGCAGGATGCCCTGTATAAGCAGGACAGATCAGAGGACACTCCTCAGTTACTCCTGCCTTCCCCTTGCAAGATTCCTTATGGGACACATACAGAGCTCCAATTACTGAGTATCTCCTGCTTGATGAGTGTGTGGCTCCTGCAAGGAAGGCTTCAAGCTTCCCATCACAAATGGGAACTGAAGTAGAGATGGAATAAACTTCCTGTGGCCAGAAAAGCCCAAGCCAGAAACATCCCAGGCACCAGGCAAACATCAACACCCTTGTTCCAAGTACTAACAAAAGGATCAAAACAAGCAGTGCCTTACCTTCCTCTGTGTGTCAGGAGATTGAGTAAGGGGGTGGAGGGGAAGAAAAACAAGAGTAAATTGATTAGATTTTACAAAAATCTCAATTTCCACGGTAAACAAGACTTGGCTGTGTCCTCTGGCATCAAGCTCCTCTCAGAGAAAAGATACCGAGAGAGCTCCAGAAAGGGGCCCAGCTTCATAGGTAGGGTGCAGATAAACCCAGCCATTTGGCCCCTTTACCTGGTAAAGCCCTCATCCTGCAGGTTCAGTACCAAGTTATCTGCTGCAAGATACACACGATTTTGTGAGCCAGCAATCTGAAAAAGAAATGCATTACAGACATGGCATAAAGTATAAATGCATGTGGGGAAACAGCACTAATAACAAATCTATCTCCCCTTCCAGATACAGCACTCTTGTTTTATTCAATTACGATCTTGGTTAAATCAATGCAATTCCCCAAAACAACTCTGTAACTTCCTGACTTCCCATCCCAGCGCCATCAGACTTTCTAAAAGAAGTGCTCATTCCATCTCCCTGTCAGACAGACCTTTGATCCCGTGCTTATCTGTTCCCTTTTCTCAGCCTGCAGGAAACCAGGAACTTTTGGTGGCTGCAGCTGAGTGTGGGTGATAGAATCTGATGTGGATCTGGCCTCATCATATGGAAGGCGTGAACTCTTAGCCTCACATCTAATTGCCGATCACTGCAAGCTAAAACTTAAGCTCTACCTGAGCAGAGAAGGGCTGGGCAGGAACAAAGATAAGGACAGGGCAGGTCACATTCGCCTTAAATTCATCATGTGGCCACTGGGCTGGGAGGACAGCACAAGGACTACAGAAGGACATTCTGTGCCTCATTGCTCACCGTTTTTGAAATGTTTTGAGCAGCTCGGATCTTACGTAGCTTGATGTAGCCTGGATTCCTGCTAAGAGCTTCACCGAGGTACAGGGGAGCAAAAGTTAAGGAAAAACCTGCTAATAATAGAAGCTGCCTACTGTCGAGGGCTTCTTCCTAAGCCATATCACCAAACATCTCGGCAATCTCTATCCCAGTAACTTGGGCCTTTGGGCAGGCATATTTTTACTTCCCCGAATCAACAACATTATAGATCATGGCCACACACAGCCAATAAACGTTAGACCTTACAACAGGGAGTGAAGGCTCACAGCCTTCTCTTTTCTGACCTTACTTCAGCCAGCTGTAGGGGAAAAAAAAGTCAGTGACCTACTTGAAGCCATCATCTGATAACAGTCTCCTAAGTGTGAGCCCAACGTGACAGATTGTCAGGACTGCCAAACTCACAAACTATGTCCCACAAAATCTCCCAAAGCAGGATATCATCTTGGCAGCTGTAGCTTCCCCTTCAGCCTGAACAATCTTCTGCTTCTGCTCCTGCTTGGCCTTCTCCACCAGAAACTGTGCGCGCTGTGCCTCCTGCTGGGCTGCAGAGAGAATGGCCAAAAGCATTCAAAGCAGATCCCATTTTCTGAGCCCTCCACCAGAACCCTACAGCTGAGGCCTGGGGGCTCCGCTTCTGAAAGAACCGATAGCATTCTGGGCCCATATCCACTATTTGGGGAAGGTATTTAAGTGTACTTTACTTCTTCTTAAATAAAAATCAATAGCATCTCTAAACATGACCCCCATAGTAATTGATGGGAGTCCCAGTCTGAAGGGGACAGTCTTGGGAACTCAGTCCCACGGACGGTCCCCATTAGCCATGACCCAAAGTTTTCTGATAATACTTGTGAAATAATCTGTTTAGCTCCATAACTAAGGAGGCTGAGATTTATAACTCTGTAGCTGTATCAGTGCAAAACCAATGGCACACTAGCCCAAATTCTGCTTCCTGGTTTAATAATTCAATGAAAAGGCAAAGGCAATCCACCTTTTCCAGGCTTAAATTGAACTCACCCACTTGCTTAGCCTCCACAGCTGCTGTGTATTCACGACTGAAACTCAGCTCTGTGATAGCCACATCATCCAAGATGAGGCTGAAATCCTTGGCTCGTTCTGTCAGTTCTCGTCTAATGAGCAGAGACACCTGAAACACAAATATAGCAAAAAGAGTACCAAACACCAGCTGTTTCTCACTTCCTGTGCACTCCAAAAGCAAAGCACAACTGCTCTTTGCAATTCATTCATGTCAGGCCCAAGAGAGACATTACCTCAACCAAATCCTGAACCACGGACATTCATACCATCCCTGAATCTGTTGCCTCTAAATAACGCTGCATATCCATAGCTACACACCGCATTTTCAAAAGTATATTACATCTTACTTATAGTTATTACTTAACTATACTATACAATTAATAATGCAAAAAGAAAAAAACCTTCTTGAAAGTTTTTTTGTTTTCACATCCTACCACATCTAGTTCCACAGTTCCCACACATGTTTTGGCAATAAGTGTTTCGTTCTCCATCCTGAATTTGCCACTGTTTGCAGTTTGACCATCTCCTCATATTTGTATTCAGATTAAGAAAATAAAAATTACCATTCCCACTGCTACACACTGTAGACGTATCACGTCTCTTAATTACCATAGCTGCTCGTCTAGTGTGGCTACTCCACTTTTTTTAGTCTCTTTGGATGAGTGGTGTTAGTAGAAGAAACCAAAAGTTCTACCAATTTCTGAATTACCTTTAACTTGCCAGTGTCTTTTTCATGCAGGCTGACAAGTCCTGCACCAAATTTTGACTTAAACAGAAATTACTGCTACAGTATCACATCCTTGACCAGTCTAGCATTTACTTTTACTTTTATTGCAGCTGTTTCCGAGCAGAATTCTAAAATGAAGCCATACTCCTTCACTGACTGAACTGCAAGCACATAACTACATAAAGTCACTTCATTTTCTTCTAATTATCAACTACTTCAATATGCATCACTTCACAGTAATGAACACTACATGGATATATGACGTGGCAAATTCAAGTCAGTTGTTCAGAAATTTCAGAGATACCTAAGTCTTCTTTGCTTCTGATAAACTTAAATCCCTTGCAGACACTGTTTCCTTGCTGTCACATCCTCCCTTTTCACTCATTCTCTTTATAAAAGATCATTAACAAATCCCTTTATTGCACAGCATGTGGCCCACCACAAAACCCTGAAGTCCCTGCTATGGATCAGTTCTCACAACAAGACCTGGACGCTTAGTTCTACTCTTTGCTTTTTTGTCATGGATCAGCAACTAGTTAAGAAATGCTTTGTATTTCATCTTTCTGACAACTTATCCTCTTTAGCAGTCTCACGCAGGATCTCCTCTAAAGCCTTTTAAAAGAAGATCAGCAACTTCTCTCTCCCTCAGCGGTGATAGGTGACAGATATTCTCAGAATCCCTGGCAATCAAATTATCAGAACACAAACTTTCAGGTAGAGGCTTTTATAAGCTAAATATTTCTATTATTTTGCACCCTACCCAGATTACTCTCTAATCTTTTTCTAAACAGAAATATTTGCTACCCTTCTGCAGCACCCATTACTGAAAGTTTACTGCTTTGTTAACTGCTCATCCACTTCGCTTTTCAGATCCTTTAAGTCTGTTCAATTTGCTATGACAGTTCTGAGACCCATGAAGTGCCAGCTAATCATTTTTTTTAAAGCCTCTTCTACTGTTACTTGTGGACTATGATGTAAATCAGCTCTCCCTCCCCCACCACTATATTATGGCGCAGTTTTGCACTCTATATACCAATGAATCGAATTTTCTTCTCAGAAGCTAGTGGTACGGCCCTAGTGCTTCTCTCTGTCTCAGAATCAAACTGTAAGCGGGATACATTTCCATGCCCTTTCCGTTTGGATGCACCATCTACCAGCCTAATAAATCTATCCTTCATCTATTATAACACTCCCCATATCCACCGTTCAGTGGTTTCTTTGCAATCTGGGTGTAAGCCTCCTCCAGAAAAGTTCACCTGGGCTCTCTGAGTGATGAGCTGTGAAGCGTTAAACTTGGCGACCACACTCTTGAGCACTTCATTAACGATGGAAGGCAGGACTCGTTCCTCATAGTCCAGGCCCAGGCGCTGGTACATGCTGGGCAGCTCTGCAGCATTGGGGCGCGTGAGAACACGCAGCGAAATGTTCACCATCTGCAGATCTGAGGAGGAGAAAGAGATGAGAACAGGGCCTCCCACCCCACAGGCACCGCCTGGGCCTGGTGCTCCGGCCTGCGGGGCCGCTCTCACCTTTGGAGCCGGTGGGGGAGGAGATTTTCCGTGGCCGGGCTCGAATGTCGTAGATGATGGGGTACTGGAACCAGGGGATCCTGCGAGGGGCAGGAGGCCCGTTACGCGGGGCGATCGGGACCGCGCGGGCACCCGCGGCGGCCGGGCCCGGCCCCGTGGGCCCGGGCCCGGGGCAGGGGAGCCGGGCCCTACCTGAAGTGCAGCCCCTCGGCGAGGATGGTGTCCTGCTGGACGCCGCCGATGCGGTTGAAGAAGATGGCCCGCTGCCCGCCTTCCACTGCGGGGAAAAGGGGGCCGGTCAGCGCTGGAGGAGGAGGAACCGGGCGCGGGAGGGCGAGGGGGACTCACCGATGAAGACGGACTCGCGGACGCCATAGGCCAGGGCGCCGGCGCCCAGCAGCAGCTTGAGGGCGGTGCCGACGCCGCGCGGCCCGGCCGGCAGCCGCCCCGCCAGGTCCTTCAGGTTCTGCGCCTGGCCGCACCGCGCCGCGCTCCCCGCCGGGAAGGACACCGGAAGCTGCCGCTGCCAGGGCGCTCCGGCGGGAAACCGCGGCGCGGGAGGCGCCACCACCCCTTACAGCCCCGCCACCGCCTTCCGGCGCGGCCGCGCTGTTCCCCGGAAGTGGCTCCGGCCGGAGCGAGAAAACGGGCGCGCCCAGGCGCCACTTGGACGGCCGCGGCGGCGGGGGGCGGCCGGGGGGGGGGGGGGAAGTGCTTCGCTGGAGGCGAAGCGGCCGCGGGGGCTGCGGCGGCTTTTGGTGGTGCTGGAGGGGGCGAGTCTGGAGACCGTGAAGGTGTGGGCGGCGCGGGGTCCGGCTGGGCCAAAGGCGACCGCCGGCGCCCTTGCCCACCTCTCCGTGTTTTTGGCCATAGGTGGGGAAGACGTTCGAGCTTCTCAACTGCGACAAGCACAAGGCGCTGCTGCTGCGGAATGGCCGGGACCCCGGGGAGGTGCGGCCCGACATCACCCACCAGGTACCGTCTGGATCCGGGCAGTGTCTGTGGCGGCCTGGGCGGCACCGGGCAGCCGGCTTGAGGGAGGTTGCCTGTCAATATGGGGGTCTGCTTGTGCCCCTGGAACTGGGGTGAGTTTGGGCTTACCCACTGTGCTCACGGTTAGTAATTCTCTTTATTTGGATATGGGATTGCTTTCTTAGCGCTACAGTAGGGCTTGCGTGGCCAGATGAACTCCCGCCTGCCTCAACTTTGGTCCCTTCTGTATTCATAGGGCCTAACCCCCAAGTTTTCTAAGAGTTCTCTCTCTGGAACCTTTTTTATTTCCACTACTGCATGATTTTCTATTTCAGAGTCTCCTGATGCTCATGGACAGCCCCCTGAATCGGGCTGGTCTTCTGCAGGTTTATATCCATACCCAGAAGAATGTTCTAATTGAAGTCAACCCCCAAACCAGAATCCCAAGAACTTTTGATCGATTCTGTGGTCTTATGGGTAAGTGATTCAAGCTTTATACCAGCCACAAAATAATGCAGAAAGGTGGTTAGGAGTGGAAGAATTTTGGGAAGTCAGAAAGTTGCAGCAACCTTGAAAATGTGAAAGTGAGAAAAGTGCAGAGAAATGGAAGTGTCTTTGTGAGTACCAGAATGTGTAGGCCACCTGTGTGTTCTTTAGCACAGTGGGGAGCACCTGGATGAGACTCTGCTAGCAGCAAAATAATTTGCTGATAAGCATTTCTTAGGACCAGTTTAGAAGATGGGAACTCTAAAGATAGGCTTTTTGTCTGCTTTAGCTCTGATCACTAGGTAAAGGATAGGATTTCTCTGGCAAAAGAACAGACAGCTTAACTACGTTTCTTCTCTTGTCAGTTCAGTTGCTGCATAAGCTCAGTGTTCGAGCAGCTGATGGACCTCAGAAACTGTTGAAGGTAAACACTCTTTGACTGTTCACAGCTAATGTCACAACATTCATCCTTTGCAGCTAGTGATGTAGGAGTGAAGTTGGCTGTTGTTTCTGGACTTAGCTGTGTGGCAGGGTCTCTTACCTCCACGCCCCTATTAACTTTCTGCTTCTTGTAGGTGATTAAAAACCCAGTCAGTGATCATCTCCCTGTGGGCTGTATGAAGATAGGTACCTCTTTTGCAGTTCCAAAGGTGTCAGATCTGCGTGAACTGGTTCCTGCAGCGGAGCCAGTTGCCATTGTTGTGGGAGCTTTTGCCCATGGTTCAGTAAGTGCATGCACCCGTTACTTGGAATTGTAAAAATCTTTATCAGAATAGATTGCAGTCTTGCTCTGAGTATGGCTATTTTTCTTTTGCTCTTTTTTCGCTTGGTCTGCCCTGTCCTGCCCCCCCCTTTTTCCCCCGGGGAGGCTTGTCAAAAAAAGGCCTAATGCTGCAACCCTTGGGACTTTTCTCTGCCCTGAGAGAGGGCGCTAGTGAGGGCTAGCAGTTGCCCTCCTGTGTTTTATTGTGGCTGTGTTCAGCCTTGGAGAAATACCATGCCTCTGCAACCAATGGAGATAGATAGGACTAAGCAGCTTGATTTTTTTCTTTCTTCCTCTAGGTCAGTGTTGACTATACAGAAAAGATGGTCTCCATCAGCAACTATCCCCTCTCTGCTGCCCTAACATGTGCCAAAATTACTACTGCCTTTGAGGAAGTTTGGGGAGTAGTATGAGCTTCTGCTGCTACTACTGTTGTGGTGGACTCCTATACAGTGACTCCATGTTCTGGAGAGGCTTTTTTACTTAGGTGTGGACCTGGTGCAACTTTGGGCTCCTGGAAAGGAAAAGGCTTCAATTTTGTCCTTGTAGCTTCTGGAGCAATGTGACTTTAACGAGACTGCCCCACCAACCTTTTTTCTTCCTATTAAAGGTCACTTTTGATAAGAGTGTGTTTGTGGATTTTACTTTCTTACGTTTAATACCTGGGCAGGCTTGATCCCTTTATAGCAGGGACTAAGCCCAAATTTGTCACGGAACTGATATTCTTCGTTGTGCCCTGATTTGCCCTGCAGCTGGAGTTACTCTGTCCCGTAGAATCACCCTGCGCAGTGGTGTGCAACAGCTCACACTCCCACACTGAGGCACCCAAGAGGAAAGGAGCTGAAGCAGATATGAAAAAGACCAGGAGCAATTTTTATCTTGGATGACAAACGTAGAAAAGTCAGAAGGTGGCTCCAATCCAATACAGTGCCTGCGTTGAGTTTTTTTACAATCATCTGATATCAGCAGAGAGACAGGAGTGTCCACTGGAGGGCGGCAGAGAGATAAGGCAACATACAGAAGGTGGAGGATCTGGAAGGAGGCTTACTCCGTTCCCCTCCTTTCGGGTCTCTGACCCTGTGCTTTCTCTTTTCCCCCTCCTCGCATTGAAAAATGTTGTACTTCAACACAGCAAACTTGGCAGGTGATGCGTTGTTTCCGGAGTGTTAATTCGACTCCTACAAATGCACAGGTGGTAAAATCTGAAAAAGAGAAAAGGGCTAGATGTGTTTTAGTTGTGGTTTTGTTTGCCTTTCACTTTGGTATGTAACGTTGCTGCCCCACTTCACTTCCTAGCCCAAGTGGGGGATTCTCTCCACATAGTACAGCCTTACCTTTTGGCTGTTATTCTGCTTTTTTTAGCTTTTCTTTTCGTGGCACAATTAACCTGCGAATGTAAGGCAACACCAATAATAAGGTGAAGACCAACACATGGCCAAGGAAATAAACAGACCTGTACACCTGTAAAGAGAAAGGCAGGGTTAAGGATCAGCAAGCAGCTTTGAGCCAAGAACATGGACAGGAGGTTGCATGGGTTTTCTGTTTGTGGCTACTAAATACCTTCATCCATTTGTCCCAGGTGAAAAGGCAAAATGGCACCAGAGAGTAACCCATGAACAGCCAGTGGTTAGCCTGCAGCAGCACGTAGAAGATGGGCTGCAAGGCAGTGATGGAGGCCAAAGTGCTTAGGAGAGGACTGTCCCGAACAAGGCTTATGATCTAATTTAAAGAAAAAAAGAGTTGTTCTCAGTTAGATGTCCTGTGGCTATATATGCAGCCTCTGGGGCCAAAGCATCTATCCAGCTGTGTAAAATGAATTTTAGTAAGCGGTTAGTCTAAAAAAGTAGCTAAGTACCCCATCCTGCTCAAAGTTTTAATTAAAAAAAGTTCAAATATGGAATATTGTTCTCATTGCTGGGAGATTTAGCAGAGGCATTCAGCTCATGTGCTTGTCCTCCACCCTTTCCAGCTGCCAAGTACTTCAGTTGCCCTCATATGCCAAGTTCTCCACTTTTCTTCCTGTCGGCTTCTTCAATAAATTTATGGCTTGCCTGTGCAGAAGCCAGCAACCTACTAAACTCTTTGAGAACAGAACCGTATCATGTTTGAACACCAATTCCAAAGTGAGCAGCTATTTTCTGTATTTAATCCAAGTCAAGCCTTTGGCGTGGCAGTTTCCAGACTCACGGGGACAGGCTAATGGAGGCCACCCCATTCTGGTAAGTCAGACAAAGCGCACCTGTCTTTCAACGATGACTATAAGGAACTCCATTTGAAAGCACACCAGGTAGCCAGAGTGCAGCCCGTGCCAAATGGCCAGGAAGAACAGGGCCAGTGCCTGTGACAGCAGTTTGTTACCCAGGAACTTCAGACGCTTGAAGACGTAGCTAGAGCAGAAAAGAAACAAAGTGCTTCCAGTTTATTGTCTATCCTCCCTTCTCCACGTCAGAGGTGCGGGGCCCAAGGGACTGTACACCTTTGCACACCCTGTGGTGACAGAAACAGTGAGAGCGCTCCCCTTATCAGGGCAAAATGTACCTCAGCCCTTGAAAGAAATCCTAGCTAATGCAGAGGAGTGGTTCATCTGACAACTCAACACAGAAATGAAAGTATTTTGCCATTCGTTTGTATCCCCAGCAAGTGCTGAACCAAAACCCGGCTGAGTCATTGTGTAGGGAGCATCAAGAGGCATGATACAGGAACCAGGTGTTAGAGCAGCTCTGTGGCTGTTTGACCAGGCTGAAGGACTCACTGTGGTCCCATCCTAGCCTGGGCCCTCCTGCTGCCATCAACTGCTTGCCTGTATGAATGAGCTGCCCTTTTAGACTGAACAAAAGGATCTGTCTAACCCAGTAACCTGGTTCGAAGGGGACAGCAGCAAAACATGGAAGAGTGTAAGACCTGAAAACTGGCAGATTCATCCTCTAGTGCTCCCTCTCAGGTTAGGATCTTGGTTCTGCTGACAGACATTACTGACACGTTATAGAAGGGGAATTTTGTCCTGCTCACCGGGCCACCCAAGCATTGGTGTTGATGTTGAAGGAAGCAATGGTCCCTGTGAACAAAGGTGTTGTCTCATACAGCCAGACCTTCATGTTGGCACAGGCATCCCACAAAGGCTTTCCATTCTGGTCCTTCCCATTGTACCCCAGACCAACAAGGATGCAGACACCTTCCTATGGAAAAAGATTCACAAGATGAGAGGAAAACATTGCCTTTTTTTTTTTTTTTTTTTTTTTTGAAAGGCAGAGCTGGGGAAGCTCTGACTCTCAGTGTTGAATGGAGAGACACCACTGCCTGCTTTTTAGTTAGCTAGCCTTTGCTAACTTAAAGCATGCTAAACTGACCTGCACTGATCTCCAAATATTTGGATTACTTCCATTTAATGCTAAGTCCAAGAACATACTAAGTAGCTGCAAAGGTGCTACCTTTGTTCGTTTGTCTTTGTTTCTGGAATGACATCTAGACTCACCGTAACAAGCCAGCAGGTTACGTATTTGTAGAGTATAATTTTGCCCCAGATCAATATGTAACCACAACGGAACCAGAAAGGCTTCTCCTGCAGAGGTAAGAGTGAAATAGAATAAAAATTAGAAGTGGAGTTGAGTGGCAGTAATGAGACAAGGTAGAGGAGATTTCACCACCGTCTTTTGTTTTAATCTGATGTATGTGTTGAGACTGCTACACAGACTGGACTGCCAGGCTACTGGCTTATGCAAATTTATACACCATTCTCCTTCCTTTGGTAATACTTGGCTGTACTGAAATAGGTACTTTGGTAAGACTCTGGGATTAGCATAATCATTGCAGAATTTACACCTTCATTTAATCATAGTGACACAGAAACACTGATAATCTGCAGGTAGGAATTACTTGTTAAGAGTTTTCTAAGAATTCCAAAGATTCTGGTAAGCCTTGCAAGTTACTCTAGTGAAGTTCTTTGCATGTAATGGTTAAATGGAATGTCATTAAAAGGTCACAAAATGCATATGTTAGGTTTCCAAAAACAACAGTAGCATCTAAGATTAATTCTCTATTTGTAAAACTTTTAATTTAGTTCAGTTCAGCTTAACACATTCCTGTTTTGAATCAAATGGAATCCACAGGACAGGCAGTAAAGCCAAATCAGTTGTGGAAAGGCTTATATCACTAGTTGCTGACATCCTATTTTTAAAATTGAGGCAAAACTAAAAGTAAGTAAATAAATAAATCACTCTTGTAGATCCAGTGCCCCCCACAGAAGTGGAATTCTTCCACACCCCAGAACGGCCAAATGAATACATACCATATAATCGTCTGAGATGAGGTATTCATCAGTGACGTACAGGCTTGACAAGGTATAGGTTACTAGAAACAAGAGACCCAAACTCAGGCGCTTCAAAGCAGGCACAAAACTGAGAAAGAAAAATATGAAGTTCAAAGAAAAGGCTTGGAAAGAGACCTTCAAACTCATAATTTTAAAAATAGAAGTGGAGAAGAGGAGATAGGGGAGACAGCAATAGGAGTCACCACGTTCCACTGCAGCAGACGCCTCTGTTTGGAAGCTGGGATGCTAACATTGCCCTGTTGGGACCAAGTCTGTACTAATGTCAAATGGTTGTTGATGTTGGTGCCCTGGAACAAAGCTAGGACATTACACAGAGAGTTATGAGTAACTTTTGAAAGACTGCCATGCCTTATAAATCACTTTTGGCCACAGTACTTCAGTGTCCAGGTAAGAAGGCGTTCTACTGCAGGGAACATGTGGAGGATTGAGCGTTCTGGGATTTTAGGAAGGTGAGGAGCTAAGTGGCTTTTTATTACCTATTAGGTCTCTGGCCTTGAACGTCAGTCATCTCACCCCTTGCCAGTTTCTGATAGTCTGTCATGGAGAACTGAGGCCCCACCATGAAGGCACCATAGAAATAGGAGAATCCTGAAACCTCCAGCAAGGTAGGAATTCCCCGGACAGCAAATCGCCGCTGCTCAGGGGTCAGGAACTCCTGCACCAAAGGGAGTGGCGTTAACATCATGCTAGGGGATCTCATACTAGCTCTGGAAGTTATGTTCTTCGCTTATCTCCTTAATGGTCTCAGTTCCTGCTCTCCATGTATATGGAACTTTTCCACTTTGTACTTCATGTCCATTCCCCTCCCCAGCCCTCTCTAACCCCATCCCCGCTAAATAGCAACAAGATCCAACAGTTGAGACCAGTTGTACAGATCTCTATTCTCAGATAAGCTCAAAACATGGAAAGGATCTATTGACATGCACCCCTGCCAGCATAGCAGGCATAGTAAAAGCACTGTATCTGACCTATTCCAGTCCCTGACCGCAATCGCATGTACTCTCCCAAGACCTTATCGTCCTACAATTCCTACTTCTTGATGCAAGAATTCATTGTCTTTAAATACTTGTAACTTCAGCTTAGGAAATTTCAGCTCAGCCTTGTTTTCTTGCAGTCAGCAGTGATTCCATGGATGCTAAAGACTGCGTCAGGCCCCAAACAGGAGATGGGGAATGCAAATACTTGAAGTAGGACTAAGAGACTGTAGCAAGTGTTCTGCCCTCTCCCACACATTGTGCTGTGCAACTTCTATCACTGTTTCACCTGCTCTAAAATCAGGGCCCTGACAAATGGTAAAGGCCAACAAGGATATGGTAAGACTAAACAAAGGCAAGGAAGATGGGAGCTGAGATCCAGTGCTGATGGTCTGCAAGTTAAAGGTACACTACCCACAAGACACAGAGCATCGGGGATTGGGAATCTAAAGCAACAGATTTGGGGGAAGGAAATAGTGGGGAATTTGGAAGGGGGCAGGAATAATATTCTGACACGATTGAAACAACTTTTGTCCATCTCTAATCACTACTGTCTCTGTTCCAAATTATTTATTTCCACTCCAGCATTCAGACACTCACAGATGCTCCCGCTCTCAGCTATGGCTTTTACCAAACAATGAATGCAGCTTGCTAACTTGCACCCTTTGAACTTGATTTTCTGACCTCTAACTCACTGGAATGGCACAGAAGAGGGGAGGAAGAATGAAGCAGAAATGGTGCATTACTCACCGGATCTTTTCCTCCATCATAGTAATCGATGGCCAGACCTAGAGGTGAGAAACAGTTATTTGAAGCCCCGGGATGGGCTGGTTGGGCTGAACAAGCAGTCCTCTCTTCCCTGAGGCATGGCTTGCAGAGTGCAAGAGATAGGAAGGAGGTGTCACTCACCAATCAATTTGAGTGTCAAGACACAATGTGGCATTGTCCACTTGATGTCATAATGCTCTGTGGCTGTGAAGTAATATCCAGCCATAAGGTATGTCTGAAAGAAACCATTGTTTGGGTTATTCAAACTAATTCCCCCAGCTGGTTTTGATCTGTCTCCACTTTTCCACCCACAGTTGCTACTGGGAAGTGCAAAACTGAACAGAGGGCTCCTTTCTACAAACTGATGGAGTAAGAAAGAGAGTTTTACCATCTGAAAGAAGAACGTGGTGAAGACGGCAGTGATTGTGCGACCCATAAGTCTCAGTATGAGGAACTGGATTAGGACACATAGCAGGGAATGAAAGAACTGCATCCCTGTGGAGGGGGAAAGAGAGAGAGATATGAAGTAGAAATGACATTTTCCCATTATAGGTCCTCCCAACCCACAGCATGCCCTGGGCCAGGCAGCTCTGTCTTCCCAAACCCATCTTACCAAAATTGAAGTAAGCAATTGAGAGTCCTGTGAACACGTTGTAAAGATGAATGAGGTAGGTCTCCTTCTGGAAGAGGAAATAACGCTGGAACAAGGCAAAAGGATATCCTGAGTAGAAGAGGGAAAAAAAAAGAGAGTTGTAAATTAGTGTAGGCAAATGTTTATAATGGTCCAGATTATAGCTTTCTTGAACATGGTATTAGGAATGTGTACTTTACATCATCATCAACACATCAACAGATGTTGATACATCATCAGATACAACAGATGCATCATCAACACAGGTCATGGCATACATTCCTGATATTGTATTTCCATCCCCATAAGATGCCAGATGACTTACTCTTTATACTACACAGAAGTAAATACTTAAACAGGAACGTTATCATATCAAAGTTGACATTGAAGTGCAAGAAATTCCAGGATTACAGTTTCTGGCCTCATTCAATACATGAAATGGATAATGCTGAAATACATGAATCAGACTTTAGTCGCTGATTCATTTCCAAATGCTGTGACAAATACAGTGAATGTGTCAAGAAGCTAGATTAAAAAAAAAGGGGGGGAGGGCGAAGGGGGGAATTTTATGGTTAATACTATTACAGTGTCCTAAAAAATTCAATCCCTTCTCACACCTCAGTGAGTTCTCATGTAATGCTGACCAACTTTAGCCCCAAGTGGCCTCCAGTAGTATACTTTCTTTTCCAACTCTCTAACTTCAGATTTGCATCTGATTTGTGAAGTACTGGGCACGCAAAGCTCTAACTAAAATCCATGGGGACTATGCATGTAATAGTTTCGAAAAATCGAAGTCAGAAGCATTTCATATGGAGCAGCTAAGATAAGTGGAAGGAGTTTTTTCCTTGCATTTTCTGCATGTTAGCTCCCAGTCTAATTTAGGAATGCCTCCAGATTATTCATATGTGGCTCCAGTGAAAAGCAAACATTTGTGAAGCACTCTGGTAGTATGGTGAGAAGTACCATACAGAAACTCATGAGTACATTAAATTCTGTGGTCTAGGTGAGGTTCACATAGCATGCAATAAACATTGCCACATATTAGGCAACAAATATCTTATGTTTTAATACATATTGACAGAGAAAGTGTTGTTCATATCATGAGTATTGTAAAGTCTGTTCACACAATTAGTGCTTCTAAAGGCATGTGCACAACGAGCTGAATTGGGATAGCAGAAGCAGAGGTGTTTCATAACTCACTGCTTTACTTTGCAAGCTTGTGTTCTTTTATCCCGATTAAAAACAAAACAAAAAAATCTCTTCTACCAAAAAAAAAAGGAAATTCATCACATACCCCAATACTGGCATCCACACTGCGTATTAGACTAGCTGAAATCTCTAGCAGTGGATAGATCTTTGCTACTTGCACTAATGGAGTAATAGTAGCAATAGGTAGTCATGTTTTATATGGAGCAGTAAGAAAAGGTGATGAAATGCACATTTTGCCAAGCAGCATTTGGTGGATGAAAGGTTTCCAACAGACAAGGCCAAATCTAGTCACTACTGTGAGAAGAAAGAGGAAACTCTGTCATGTTATGTAAAATACACGAATTGCAGTCAGTCAGTGCTAACAGGCTGAGGTGTGACTGGCACCATTTCAAGGTCCTTTCTGTCGCCCCAAACTCCTTGGGAGGGAGTCCCAGAGTTTGGGACTTTTGGGATCCCTTCTAGATCCCGGACAGTGGCACGTTCTACCAAGCATACAGGTGCATAACTGCTGCTTCTTGAAACCGAGCTGCTGCTCCCCATTTCCTCAGCCTTTTGCCACCCCTCTTTTGGTCTTCCCTGCCTCCTCGTTCCTGCTCCTTCCTTCTTTTGTGTCCTGCACTGGTTTCCACGCCACAGGGTGCTTTCTTGGCCTGAGTGGCTGGCCAGCCCCACATACCATAGCCCTGCACTCGCAGAGCCTGGCAACCTCGCTCCTGCACACTCATCCAGCTTCCTCTTCCCTTCCACAGCAGCAGCTCCAAATTCCCCTACAAAATGCCTTACTCAAACCGTCCCTCTCCCCTCCTGCTCCAACAGCAGAATCAGAGGTACGTGCCTCTGCTGTCCCCAAACGCCAGCTAAGGGAGAGAGAAGGAATTGGCAAAGAGAGTTCATCGCATGGGCTCCCTGGGGATACAGGAGTAACTCAAAGAATTAGAGTGATTCACATGATTATTTTTTTTTTAAGTAGGTAGTATTGTCTATCAGCCCTATATGCAGAAACATATAGATGGGGATTCTTTTTTCACGTGCCAAATTTTCCTGCTGAAGTTTAATAAACATATTAGCAACTGACACCAGATTTGTGAAATGGAAAGTGGTAGAAAAAAATAAAAATGAAGTGTTGTCATCAGTTTAGATCAAAAGTCAAAATACTGAGGTTTACTGCTGAAAACTGTTTCTCCCTTTTGAGTACAGGGAAGAAAGATCAGATCAGAAGTACAGGCAAAGTGAAATTTATTGCTGTTCATTGACACTTCTGGTTTTAAAGCCATGTTTTCAAGGATTTTCCACTCTCTCAAAAATCAGTACAATCTTACAAAACATTCAGTTTTCATCAGGAAAAAAAGAAAGTCTGTTTTTTTTCTCCAGCCATTGCTGTAGACATAATTAAATTATGACTGAATACTGCAATATGCCTCAAGTTTCTAAAAGCCAGAAATTTTATCTATTTTCTCCCGTCCCCAACTAGTGTTCCTACTCTTTAAAAGACCTGCCTCACTTGTCACAGGTACTCCTTTTTAGCTCTACGCAGGAGATCATATCGTGGTTTGGGTAATGCTGATCTGGAGGAGAAAGAATTATGAGCCCTTGCAAATAGAGAGCCACTAGTATGCATGGCATATATGTTTTTAGAAAGCCATGAATTCAAATCCTGGGCTTGTACTACACAGGTGCTGTTCCAGTTCAAAAGTCACAATGTCAGCCTAAATTCTTCCAATATCTAGAGCGACTCGCTAGTACTCTGGACTGCAATTTAGTTACAGTTTTGCTGCACGCAAGGTAATTTTCTGTTTTACAACTAGGCTAGTTCCACACTGCAGATACAAACTTAAACCCCCAAATGGCAGTGGATGCTGAATATCAATGGCCATTCTGCTGAGGCCTGTGCATGTTTGAACACTCATAAATTATCTATTAAATAACGAGCTATTCACGCCAGTAACAACGGCCGTACTCCTGCTCCACCACGGTGTTCCTGAAGCAGCCTGAATTAGCACAGCAGAAGCAGGAGAGCAGTTTTTGAAGTTACGGTGCCACCTGGCAAGCTCGCCGTCACATTTGGGTACGTCGGCGGCAGGATGCTGCGCTGCTTTGCTTTTGCCATTCAGAAGCAGCAGGACTGGAGCCCCTGCTCCTTGCTGCCGAGGGACCCTGCACAGCAGCTCCCAGTCTCCCAAACTCCTCTTTCACAGCTAGCGGACCGAGGCAGGGAACCAGCTGTAACGCTCCTGGAGAAAACAGAAGGTGACCTCCTGATCCGAGATCATTCTCCTGCTCTACGCACCATGGAGTTGAAAAGCAGTCTGCATGCAGAGTTGCTTCTTGCCTTTAAATAGACATTCTATAGAAAGGAATTAGCAATTGATATAAAAGGGACAAATTAGGTGAGAATTGTGCCGCTGATAAATTTCTCCTTTTTTTTTAACTTCACAGGAACAAGAGTATGATCTCTGGTTAAGAGAACCCCGGCGTGGAAGGAAAGGACGTCAGCTTCTTTGCCACAGCCATTTGGGAGAGTAACAGGCCACTACACAACACCCAGGTTGTCCCCAGATACAAGAATCTAACTGAGCAAAAGAAGTAAATGATCAAGAGGCTGGATTAGGCGGGAGGGAAGTTCTACCAATTCCAAGCAAAAATAGTGGTGTCAAGTTTGCCATCTTCTGGAATGGGTGATTAAGATGCATGTCTTTTTCTGGAGATAAAGCTGCAAATAAGAACACCAGAAACATTCTTTAATCTCTGCTCCCTTTATTTCTCCTTTTATATGCGGTAACTTTGTTTCATCTTCAGGAGAGTGGATCAGACTATTTCTCCCGTTCTCCCTTTTGCTGATCAGTTAACTCCACCTTTGTTAACGTCTAGCAGACCAATTGTCTCCATTTTCTTAGAAGAATGCTAAAACTAAAAGGAAGGGAACAGGAGAAAGACGTATTAAAATATAAGCCTTACCTAGTATTTTGACTTCAAAGGCATTCTCTTTTTCTGTCTATAATACTGCAAAAGTACCACACCTTGTTTAACACTGAGAGCATATACATGCATATATTAATTCAGCTCAGGAGTGTACTTTTGAAGTCCACTTACACTGCTTTAGTTTTCGTAGGAGAACCATCTCAAAGCATGTAAACAGGACAGATGAAACTGAACTGAAAACACACTTCAATGGGTGCTCAGTCCGTATGACCAGACTGAAGCAAATCCAAAGTAAATGCCCCAAACCGATGTAGTGGGGACATCAGGTACTGTGCACAAACTAGTCTGCTCCACAGATCTGCTCCTACTGTCCCATTTTACTTGCTAATGTAGACACAGTCAGTGTGTGGCATTATGCAGCTCCCTCTTTCTCTCTTTTTTTTTTTTATTAAGGAATAAGATGTATTTGAAGTTAAGAGTTTAAAAAAGGCAGCACATGAGTGCTCTGTGACAGGGCTGGTTTTAGCACCTGTGACAGGATGGTGCTGCCTCTTATAACTTCTCCCATCTCTTACCCCTTACAACCAGTTGTTTGCCTCCCCTTCAGTAAGGTTCTCGCTTGGCTGACCAGCTGGGGACTTTATTCAGGATAAGTCATCAGCTATGGGTGACCAGAGGGAGAATTTCAGAGCCTAAAAATCTTCAGGATGCAGGGAGCAGGAATAAGCAGAGGATTAAAAAAAAAAAAAAAAAGAAATGGTGAGAGGTAGAAGAGGAGATAAGACCGCTTGCAAGCAAAGCAGCTCGTTTCTGGCACCTATTCAGTAGGAACGTGTTACTTTCTGCAGGTCACGGCTATGTCTGTAGATGAGGGAACATTTCCCCAGTGCTTTTCCTGGCAGGTCTGGGCAGAGCAGCAGGGTCAATTCTGGCTCAGGGCTGTACACAGCATGTTGGCCCCCCTCCATATTATGCAGCAGAACGTGCCAGGTAGCTTGCAAGCCACTGTGTAATAGTATGACCAGATAGGCATCTTCAATTCTTTGGGATCATACAACCACACAATAAATAAGATCACCCTGAAGTCTTAAATAATCAGTGCCACAAGGCTGCCTGTATCCTGGCTTACACTTCGAGCAGTGACTCCCTTTCAAGGGAGGACAAGAGTGGCAGCACAGAAACCCTCATCTCTACCTTCATAGTGGTGGAGGGGCCCCCTCCCTTCTCCGAGAGGCCAGGACACCACTGGTTCAGACTGCTTGCTCCGGCAACCGGAAAGTAACTCTGTAGGTACGAAGCTGAGACCATTGGGGTCTTCCATGCCGACCTAAAGACAGAGCTTAGCCTGGGGGAACACTCAGCCCTGGACCTACTGAAGAGGACATCTCTCCAAAGACATTTTCATATCATTGACAGGCATTAGTGTACTAGACATAGTGTAATTTTTTAAATTACAGGGTCCAGAACTATGCTTCAAAGATTACTGCTGTTGATAGTAATGCCAAATTGCAGCCTAATTTCTTCAAAGGTTGTTTATGCAAATTTTCACATATGGGAATTCTGAAGTAAGTTTTTAATCTTGTATGATCTGAGCAATGGACTCTATTCTAGTTGTATGCTGCACTTCAAACTTGCAGGATGTATAAAAGGTGTCTCTGATTTAAATACAAAGCTGTGACTAATAACCAGCAGAGTGCTGTTAGTGTCTTCATTTGTTCACTGATAAAATGTGGTGCCCTTTAGGACTACTCTAATTTTTTTTTCTTAGTTGCTCTTCCTTCCTCCTTTCTCCTTCTCTCTTTCTCCCCTGTATTTAATTTTTTTTCAGTAGTGGCAGAACTTTACCAGTTTTAAATGACCTCTTTTGGTTATTTCAGGTCATGACCAAGTGAACACTCTTATTCTGAATCAAGAGAGTCCACTCAGACTATTTTTTCAACAGTAATTCAGCTTTCTCCAGAAATGAATATAAGAAGTTGTAAAGTCCTTTGCGATTCTTCCTCTTTTGCAGAAGGCTATTTTTACCAGTTTCTGGTAATCTCCCAAACAGCAAAACCCTAGAAACAGTTGTCGCAGTAGAAGCGCACAGTGTAGATGGTAAACTGCATCACAGAGAGAGAAATAAGCAACAACTTTTCAATCCGCCTTTGGAATAGAGTATCACACTTCATCCTCATGGTCTTGTTCTGAAATAATTCAGCAGTATCAGCTGCAGCCAACGAAAATAATTTTCTTCCTGAATCTATGCAAACACCTGAAATGAAGGAAGTGAAGGAAAAGCCATACCTTGCCTGCCCTAATGCGGTTTCCAGGTTTTAGAAATGCCTTTCATTTATACCCCATGCCATCCTATGAAGCAGTCATCAGCACTAGCTGCGCTACCAACAGGCTTAAGGCTTAAGTCACATTAAAAGGATCGTAAGCTAAGCTGCAATTTAATGAACATTTCTTTTCATGTTAGTGCTGGGTTAGGGAACTCTCCTCACTCTCCTCACGCTGCTCTGGAGTGGTGCTTGGCACTTCCTTTTAATGTAATGGCATAATGCTTTACTACCCATCCATTAAGGAGGTAAGCTGGAGTCAAGCCCCTCTGCCTGAGTGGTTCAACCTACATGACCTGCAAGAGTACAAAACTAGAGGCCAGGCTGTTTTGCATGCCTTTAAGCCTTCCGTCTGAAGTTATGCCTTCAACTGCACGTAATGAAGGGATACTGGGTGAGGGAGAAAGGACAAGGAAACATGCAGCTCTTAGCCTCCTGGTTTGGTGCACATTTCAGGTATGCAGGGGAAAGAGATGTGAGTGGGTTCCCAATCCCCGATCCCCAGACTTTTAATACAAACGATAAAGATCCATTAAAACTTTATGCAAAATAGACAGTGGCCTACATCAGGAAGGGTGCCATCTCAGTGGTTTAGTGTCAACACTGTACATGGAAGGCTTGTAACGACACACACAAATCTCGGACTTAATGAATCTACTGACTGCAGTGGGCACCTCTTCTTATCTTCTTATTAAGGTGAAAATTATCTGCTATTCATTTCAAAGCAGTAAGTGGTTTTGCTCACCCATAGGACCCCAAGCAGGGACAGCTTTCCCATGTCATGTTCTAGCTTATTGCTGGTAAAAAGGAAGAAGGGACTCTGAGAGTATGCTCAAGGTGCATTCTGCAAAGGCATCACTCTACTGTATGCATCTGCCTCCACACACGCTTTCTAACACCTTTTCTGCATCAGTACTTGTTTGACTAGTCCCTTGGTTGGTTCAGTTGACTAACCTGGTAGTAAACGATCTGCTTTTTCTGGTTTAGGTTTCTGCCAGGCAAGTAAATTCTATCAGATCGTAATTAAAGTACCAGAGACAGATGTGGGAGACAGGAAAGCAGGACTTGCCCTGTTCAGCTGCAAGGAGCTGCTAGATTTAATTCACGCTGACTTATGCGCATATCCTGTATATGTTACCTATTTCTTTTTTCTATATAGAAGAAGTTTGGTTTAACTAACTTCGAAGGTAGGTTCAAAGTGATAAGTCAGTTCAATCCCCCATATCTACCCTTGACGTGTAGAATGTTTTGGTTCACTTTGATCTTATGCATTGTAGATTAAATCAGGCTGAAGTGAGTTTGGTCCAGCCCACAGTTATGAAGTGACACACCTTTTCTTGCATCCTTTTTTAAAAATTACACTTCTGGTTAGCCAAAGGAACTTTATTTTGACAGATCACACAGCAGCAACTGCATCCCTTTAAAAGAAAAAGCTTTTATGTCCTATCTGCTAGGTGACTACACCACCAAAAGCTTTCAAACCCCAAAGTTTCACTGGGCATCTGCAGAGATTCATGTAGACAGCGTGTGCATATACATTTGAATTAATGTTTTGGGAGCTATAAACCCCGCCCCCCCCAGCCATTAGCCCACATTGTAACTCCAGCCTTGCCATAACCATTTCACATGTGACCTAACTATCTCATGCTTAGATAAGCACGAGCAGCATGCGTTTTGCAACATGCCACACATGGCAGGTGGAGCGTGGCACGACATCCCAGGTCTTGTGGCCACTTTAGCTCAGCAGGCTTTGCTCACCCTACCTGGTAGCCCCCGCGATGACGTGCCATTCCCACATAGTTCCACGATTCCTGCAGACACTCTTGGCAGAAAGCTCCCCCGCACTCGGACAGGGCGGCATCTCCACGGGGTCGTGGAGATTCCTAAGCGTACATCCCCCCCGACACATGCTCATGGGGAATTTGATGCTCGTGCAGCACGGGGCACCCGCGCCAAGACAGCGGAACAACTGCAAACAAAGTTCCTGCGCCCAAAACGCTGCTCACCGCGCAGACCCAAACCGGACTCGTGCTGCGGCGCAGCCGAGGGCCAGCACCGCGCCGCCTGGCTACGCGGGGCTCAGCGCCAGGCTCTCCCCCTCGCCCCCGGACGCGGGCTGCCTGCACCCCTTCCGCCGGCAACCTGCCAGGACCACAGCCCCGCCCCCCCCCCCCCCCTTGGGGGTTCCCCTTCCCCCGGAGGGTCGGCCGGGCTCCCCCCGCCCCGGGCTCCGCGCGCACACGTGGCCTGGCACGGCGGCGCCGACACAGGTGCGGCTCCGCGCCGGCAGGGCGCTGCCCGTCCCCGTCCCCGTCCCCGGGCGGCGGGGCGAGGCGCGGCGCGGCAGGGCGGTGGAGCGGCGGGGTCTCCCGGCCCCGCGGCGGGCGGGGCGTCCTGGCCGGGGCGCCAGACCCGTCACCCCTAGCCGCCGCGCCCTCTGCCCTCCCTTACCCATCAGGATGGACACGATGAGGCGCAGCGCCTGCTCCGACGAGCCCAGGGCCTCTGCCAGCTGGGCCAGGCCCCAGCCGGACCCCGCCACCGCCATCTTCTCCCCCGGCCGCCCCGCCGGCCGGTCGCTCCTCGAACCCGGCAGCGGCACCAGCCACCGCGGCCCCCGCACCGCTCGCGGCCCCCCCCCTCTGGCTGCGCCGGGCCGGCCACGCCCCCACGGCGCCTCCGATTGGACAGCCGGTGGCAGGGGGGCCCTAAGGCAAAGGTTACCGGGGGCGGGCCGGGGGCCCCGCCAATGTTGGAGAAGCCCTCCCCGGCGGGCCCGGCCCGGGCGGCGGGAGGGCGGGGCCAGGCAGGCGAGGCGGAGCCCGCCTCCCCATTGGGGGGGGGGACGGGGTTATTTGCGGGCACGGGCGCGCAGGGTGGGCGGCCCGGGGCCAACGGTCGTGCGAGCAGGACAGGGGCCTGGGCGCGCGCCCGGGTCTGTGGCGCTGCTTTGCTGGCTGGGGACAAGGCGCGCTACTGCGCCTCCCTAGTGCTGCCAGGTCCCCAGTGGCTCCTGGAGGACAGACTGACAGTGCTTGGCTCGTGCGGCCGAGAGGGACCCGCTTCCCATGCCAGGCATTACGGCAGCACCCGTCCCCTTGCCCTGTTCCTGTGGCACCCAACTCTTTGTAGTCATTGGGAAGCTCTGCGTTCCCAGCCTCCTCATAACTCATCGTTGGAGGACCATCTCCTAGGTGTGTCCCTTCATGCAGATGCCCACGAGCGTGCCTCAAGTTCTTCTCAGCAAAAGCTTCAGGGGCAATGGAGGTGATCCTCTTCCCCTTGTTTGCATTGCCATTTTCCTGCTGTGTCATTCAGGTGGGTGGTATTGCCCAAACTTAGCTGGAGGGGCAAACAGACTCACACAAAGGTGTATATGAAAAGAGACATCTGGAGGTCTCTGATCCAAACCCCTGCAGGACTCCAAAGCTGGACCCGGTTGATCAGGGCGTTGCCCAGGCAATTGCTGTATGTTTTCATGGATGGAGAGCTCCTAGCCTCCCTGGGCATCTCAGCCGGTGCTGAATCATGCTTTGGAAGAAGTATTTTTGCCTGGGTTATACTCTGAATTATCTCCGTTGCAAGTTATGCTCATTGCCTCTTGTCCTGGGAAGGATCTGATTCCACCTTCTTTATAACCACCCTTTAGGCAGCAGTGCCTATTAGATCCCATTCCTTGTGAAATCTGACTGGGAGAGGGATTGACCAGTAACATGCCCACGTAGACCTCATTGACTTAGGAGACCAGGCTAAAAACCTTGCTTCCCCTTGCCCTTCTCTTCCAGGCTAAACAAATCCAGATTCCTCAGTATCAATACTCTAGTCACCTGTCCAGTGGTCCTCCACTGGGCTCTTTCCGGTTTGTTCATACCTCTCTTGTGCTGGGGAGCCCGTAATGGACACCGTGTACCAAATACAACTTTATCTGTGCCATACAGAAGGAAATAATCACTCCTTTCCACCTGTTGATTATGCTGTCATTCGTGTCACCCAGCGTGCTGTTAGCTTTCACTGCTACAAAGGTGCCTCACGGGCTGGTGTGCCAGGATCCCCAGGATCTCTTCTGCTGAGCTGCTCCTTAGCCTGTTGTCTCCCAGCCCAAGCGGGCATGTATGATTACTCCGCCTTAGGTGCAGCTCTGACCATGAGGTTATGGTGTGGCTGTGGGGTGGGCTGTCCTGCTGGGAACAGGCCTTGGTGGGTATGAGTTTCACTTTAAATTACGTGGTTTCTCTCCTATCTTCCTTTCCCTGCCCCATAGCAGCAAAGGCACAGATCCAGAGAGGAAATAGTCTTGAAAGAGCAGTTTTCCCTGCACATTGGGCAGTGCAGCAGAAGATGGAGAGAGTGCAGAGAGTAGAATAGATAAGGAATGAGAAGAATGAAGGAATGGTTTGACAGAAACCTCACAAAGTTCAGAAAAACAAATGCACCTGACATAACATGTCGCTTAACGTGGGGCTAAGGAAGAACTGGGCCAGAGTCAATTCAGAGGTCCACAGTGAAACAGCAAGAAGCAATGGTCCCAAGCTGCCACAAAGGAGATTTTGACTGGACTGAAGGGTGGTTCACCATGGGAACAGCTGCTTAGAGAGGCTGTTGAATCTTCAGCCTTGGAGATGTTCAGAAGATGTCTGGATGAGGCCCCAAGGCTCACAGAACGTGAGAAAATGGAAATGAAGAGTAATCAGTGCAGTAAGGAAGCGCACGAAGGAGGGGAGATCTTGGCCTTAACCTCCAGAAGTCCCCTGAAGGCAGTGTAAGGTGCAGGGTGGCACGCTAAGATGGTTAGTAGGGGTTTAAAAACCCTCCTGCGTAGCTGACTCCATCAGGTTAGACTTTACAAATAGGTTACTGTATTTATTCACCCTAGCTGGTCACTGTTTGCCAAGCTTTTTGCAAAGTCCAAGGACTGACTGAATATCAGTCTGTTATTTCCAT
The DNA here is from genome assembly GCA_034008185.1 of Gorsachius magnificus. Lineage (NCBI taxonomy): Eukaryota > Metazoa > Chordata > Aves > Pelecaniformes > Ardeidae > Gorsachius > Gorsachius magnificus. Next base: position 132,476,067 of record CM067081.1, read on the forward strand.
GTTTAATTGCATGTTTATGGTGTTTATGCCAGTTTCCTAAGTAAATGAGGCCTATGTGAGCATGCTGACTCTCCATTCCTCCCCCAGTCATGTTTGACAAGGAATGGGCATCTCAAACTTCTATATTTGTTTCATGACAATGGAGAGCCAGATTGGAGAGGCCTGTTAGCATCACTTCATAATCAAGCTTCCTCCCATGTCTGGTGCAATTAAATTATCCCACAGATTTAATGCTTCTGGGGTTATAACCTCTTAAAGTCTCTATGCTACTCGACTGTGCTGTTGCCTGACAGGGGATCACTGTTGTAATTTTATTAAAAGCCCATGAACAAGTTAAAAAGTGATGAGAACATTAAGGCAAGAAAGATCCACTGATGACATGTGAACAGTAAGATACAGATACAACTTCTGGCTCAGCAGGTCTCTACACTTTAGACAGCAAAAAATGGGAGAATATACCAGGGAAATATCACCATATGCTTGCCTCCTTCCTTAAACCTCCACATCTGGCTTCCCATCCCTTCAACCTTCCCCTTCCCTTCTCATCCCCTTTCTATATAAATTTAGGTCATGCCTGGAGGATTACTTAGATTCTGTGGGCAATGGCCTTGCTTTGAAGGTCAGACTATAACCTGGCACCAGACATGCCACCGTTGCTGCGGCCACTGGTACTCTGTTGGACTGGCCACGAGGGCTTACAGCATCGGGCTTAGCTTTCCACATGCGCCAGCTCATCTCCTGCTCAGGTAGACCTCTGTATCCTGGCAGACACAGAGTCCTTCTGCTTTTGAAAAGACAAGGTGCTCCATCTGGTTTTGGAGGCCTCATCTGTAGCAGCAAAAATGGCTTTGGACCACAGTCTTTCTCAATGGTGTCCTCCCATAGACCTCCAGCAGTCCATCCAAAACTGACCTGAGGTTGCAGAAAAAGGGAAAGTTAGACGTTGGACGAACTTCTGTCTAGGTCCTTTGTGCTCTGGAATAGCTCAGGAAACAAAGCTGTGAAACGCTCCTTTTGTGCACAGAGTAACTTACTTGAAATGTCCACTATTTGTAAAATAAATTTTAAAAAGCCTGTAGTATTTAAATACACTTGTGGTCAGCTAGCTACATGTAAATGAAACAGAGTGCATATGAACTTCTAGATTTATTTTATTCTGTAATTTATTGTTGTCAGAGAAGGGTTTCAGAAGCAGCATCTGTGCCTGCGATTGCCTAACAGTTTCCATTGCGAGATTTTCTTTTCAGTTGCTTGAAATGTTTGCTATATTTGACCTGTTTAGATTAAATGCTAGATAACCACTTTGGGTCAGATCATAGTGGCTGTTTTTGAGACTCAGGTCATGATGAGTACCATTATTTTTCAGTTTTGTTATTTTTTTAATAATCAGGGCAGTGCTGTGCTTGGGAGGAGAGGGTGTAACCAAAAATCTTTCTATACTGCCCTGAAGATATACCGCGGTTTCGTGACATTACGTAGGTATTAGTGTGAAACTAAAAAGCTCACATGAGCTCAGTGTGGCAATAAGGGAATGTAGCTGCTAAAGCTTCTGCAAATTACTTTTTATTGACTGTGTTCAAGTGGTTCATGCAGCTTTCCCACAGACCACAGCTGCACAAAACCCCAGATGGTTCTTCAAGAGCTCTGCAGGACTTTCCTTCCAGGACAATTTCTTCTGCACTGAGGAAATGAAACAGGAGTCTTGTGCCCTGCCTTGCCAGCGCCTCTTCTCCCAGGCAGGCATAGGAGCCTATCCTGACTCAAATGGCCACGGGAGGCGAGCAGGCTGCTAGGGGGCAAGGAGACTATCTGGAGAGTAGGTGGCACTGCAGTTTAGGATTGAACACTGACAAGAGGAGGAAGATACTGGAAAAGCAAGAGTCAGAATAAATGAAATCTGACTGAAGTCTGCAGCTGGGAATCACTGTGTCAAGGGAAGAGCACAGAGAGGGTGGAGAGAGAAACACCACTATCAAGAGATGGAGCACGGAGGGAGAAGGGTGACTGCTTGGAAAAACTGGTGGGGGAAAACATTAAAATAAATTTTCGTTAGGAGCCTGGGCAGGAGACCTTGGAGCCAGCAGGGAAACAGAAGTCAGGAGTCGGGTGAATGACAAACCATAGAGAGTCAGAGGAAGCTGGGACTTGGTGGACGTTTGAGATGGGGAGAGAACGGTATGCTTGAAAACAATTCACCTTTTGGGCATGGAAATTACTGCACAAATGAATGTGATGATAGAGCCTGTTTCTCAGACATCGCTGGCTCCGTTTCCCAGCCCCCCTCCACAAAATTAGGGAGTTGCAGCTTATGTCCCCTGCTTATGGTGGGTGAGCGTGGACATGATGTGGCACATGGTGGTGTTGCCCGAGGGGGAGATCAGGGAGTGCAGCATTGGGCACGCCACCCTGGTGACATCCATTTTGTCACCAGGAGGACTGGGGCGGGTGGGGGGGAGGGGGAGCCCCCCCAAGGCTGGGCCTCCGCCTGTGTGGTGCTGCTAGGATGAGCTGCAGTGGGTGGCCCTTGTTGGTGTGCTGGGCCTCCGCCGTTAGGTTCAGGAAAATGGCAGGAGACCCTCAGCCATACCTGTGGCGTTCATCACTTATGGCCTGACAGCTCTACCCTGGCTGGCAGAGGCGGCTGGTGCATCTGAGAAAGCTTGAGAATCTTGTCACTCCCACCAGCCCAAGCTAGCCATCTCCTGGAAGTTACTGTTCCTGCTGCAGAAACATCGCATTTCCTCTCACAGCAGCTGCTCCACCACTGCAGTTTACAGCCTTGTGGTTTAAAGTAAGCTGAAGAATTTAGGAATGTTTAATAGACACAACCCTAAACTGTTCCTCTTCAGCCACTGTTTCACCACTGGTGAAGCCATGCGTGCGGTGAGGATGGAGATCCCTAGGAAGGTCGTGGCAGAACCCAAGCCGGTTATCCCACAGTGGGATATCTCCAGCTGTGAGTCAGTCCCTCACCCACAGGGAAAAGGCCTCGGGTGCGAACAAGGCTTCTGTTTTGTAGGAAAGGTGGTGTATCGCCTGTGCAGGCATCGTCTGTGCTTAACAGTGCTTGGAAGCTATATCCAGGGATGTAGAGGGAGGGAAACCAGAAGAGGAGAGGCATCTCGCTGTGGTACAGCGCACAGAGCATAATGGTCCCAAGTCCCAGGTTTTCCTGGGATTCTGTGGGAGCTTTGCATTCAGACTCGGTGCTGGAGGGAGTAAAAGAGGTGGGACAGACTCTGGCAAAAGTCCCCCTGGTACAGTATGCAGAGGTAGAAATCAGTGGGTTATGTTGTGCAGTTCTGAGCTAGCGCAGGTTTTCCTGGGGCTTATCCAAGGCTCTGACTTCAACCAGTGACAGCAAAACTGGCCTGGGTCACAAGAGCTAGGTGGGGAACAGTGGCATGCAAGAAACCCACTGAATCCTCTTATGGGTAGAATGGGAAACAGGCAAATTACTGCCGAGGTCTTGGTGGATCAAGGATATTTTACTTGCTACTTACATATCCTTGATTCCCCTCTGATGGATTTCACCTAGTTAATGTTATGTTTTCACTTTTAATATTTACTTCCTTTGTTTTATGCACTGACTCAGTGTTTCCAGATGGGAAAGTATGGCTTAAGAAAAAGAACTTGGGAGAAGCTTTTTTTCCTCACGACTTCCTGGAGGAAGACAAGCCAGTCAAGCCTGTTTTAGATGGTAATTTTACCAAAACCAGAACACTGCTGCTCCTCATAACATCTGGCAGAAAGGTTACAGCTGCACTGCTCTGAGTCACCTTAAGAAAAGGTTTGTCTTATGCAATTTGGGAAAAGTAGCATGTGGTCATGTAATTTAGGAATTTAAGAGAATGTGTGTGCCTCTGAGCAGAATTATATTGCATTGGCAAAGCTAATGTTATCATTTATTAACTTTAATGGCATGATTTTGCCTCTTTTAAATTATTATTTTAATATAATTTCTGACATAGTTTCAGTGAATTGTAAAATGCATTACCTGGCTGTTTCATCTTATTAATTGTAAAACCAATACAGATTTAGGCAAATGCAATCAAATGCTATATGTGTATTCAATGTAAATATATACATCAATATCACCGGTCTTCTGCATAAATAGTTAGCATTATGCAGATACGTGTCCATATAAAATGCAGCTACCTTTTTATTTAACTATCTTCTGCAATCTTTTTCTCGATTAATAGGTATATGTCTTCTAAAGAATTATTAATATTCACACATATATTAATTTACCACTGCTACAGACAAGTTGAGTCAGGTTTATATGAAAATATACAATTCCCTTGCGATGAAATGACATGCATAATATATCAGCCCACGCTCAGTTTACTTCTGCCATGCCCATTTTAAAATACGATTGTGACTTAAAGGGTCACTCGCAGGGTCTTTACTTTGCCCAGTTTGGAGAAGAAAACATCTCTCCATGATTTGTTGTGTATCTTTCATCACTGTTTTCCTGGTTCTCAAAATTCCAGTTAGAAACATCATACTGTGCTCCCAAGAGACATCAGAAGTGAGATGACACGCTGTTTTCTTTCTCTATCCATTCTCAGTTTGACAAAGAAAACAGACTAGGCATGTTCTTCCAGTAAAGCCTTATCATGACTACAATGAAGTCAGTTATGATTCATCTGTAGGTGTTTCTCTCCCTTGATAATATAAAGGAGTCTTTCAGCTGAGCTTTGCTAACACACTTTGCCTATGGCCTGTTGAAACTTGAACAATTTATTTCCTGGCCAAAACAAATTCTGGAGCGTGCTGCTCTGATTGTAAAGGGTAGGGATTGTAATGGAGTTTACATTTTAATTTATAGTCTCGTCCTGGTATAGCTGGTTTGTGAAGAGGAGGGGTTTTCTAGAGCACTAGTGACAGGTCTTTTAGCTTGTATGGTAGTATTTTGGTCCTGGCTTGTGGGCAGTAGCTGGATTAAGGGTTCTACCTGGCATATGCCTTGAAACTCCTTTCCATAAGGGTCTTAGATATAACTTGCTCCAGAGCTAAGTCTGATGAACAGTTGCTCTTACATGAAGCTCACCTGGTAAATAAAGAGGTAGTTACGAGTTCTTAGTCAAGTTCTTGCTTACAGTAGTGTTCCCATAACAAAAACCAGCAAAACAATGCACTCTTACTCCTGCTGGTGGCCTGAGAGGGGCACAACATTGACTAGGCCACTAGTTTTTCCCCTAAAAAAGGGGTCTCTGAAGCATCAGATGAGGAGCAGTGGCAGCAGCCCTGTGGCCACCAGGTTGCGGCAACAGAGTGGACTCCGACAAAGTGGTCTCTGGACAGGATGAGCAAAGATTTTTTTTCCATGCAAAAGCACAATTCTCATGTGAACTTTCCGTCTTCTGCACCCTTTGGATTTTGTTCCTAACTTTTAAAAGGGAGGGGGAAGAGGGGGAGAGGGGAGGCAGACGAAAACCTTTTTCCCAAAAGTCAGCTGATTTCCCGAAAATGCCTAACACAGACGAGATCTATGTGCTCCCTCGCGCAGCGGGAGCCAAGAGGATTGTGCAACTCCTTCTGGAAATTCCCCTTCCTGCCGAGAGCCGGCAAGCCGAGGATCTCACTCCAGCCGGGCGGCTGGGAAGCCGCATCCCGCAGGTAGAGGGTGCTGCGATACTGCGAGTTAGAGGTCTCTTCCCCAGCCTCGGGTACGTTTGGAGGAGGGTGTGAACAGGAAGAAAAAAGAAAAAGAGAAAGAGAGAAAAGAGAAGGGAAGAGAGAAGAAAACCAGACACGAACTAGGGAGAGAAGGTAAATATTGCAAGCGTTAGAAATGGGAAAGGAAAATATTTTTGAGCATCGCTGGCTGACAGCTAGAAGAGTTAGGACAAGTTGCTCCCCAACCCCAGGGTCTTAGCATAATTTTTGGGGTGCTGGGAAGAATGGATTGGGTACCTCGGGGGGGGGGGGGGGGGGGAGGTGCTTTCTATCTTAATTTGCTGTGCACCAGCATGGTGTTTGGAGACACTGATGATTCTAAGGGGATAACGTGAGTACCAGAGAGTGCCAAGAGATCATCTCTCCATTTTGTCAGTATGGAGCCTAGCATCCCTTCTTGGTGCTTGGGGCTGCTGTAGGCAGGAAGAAACAGAGATATAAACTTGCTTTTGAAGCAAAACATTGACATATTCTCCACAAGCTGGGGTTTTAAGGTCTTTGACCTGCCTAGCAGACACACAGAAGCACAGGCAATGTTAATCAATCACACTGTTTTTTTGTCCCAGACCATAACTCCAAAGTCCAATTCCTGAAAGTTTTCAGAAAGGAAGATCTGCTTTTTCCAGATGTGGTGAGTTATTGAATCTCCAAGCGGAACTCAGGCTTATTAATAATTTCATTTTATAAATTAGGTGTTTTTCCTGTAGTACTGTACTGATTATCAAATCTGAATGCATCTATAGCCCAAGTAGCCTCCAGAACAAGGCAGTGAAGTAGGGAATAGCACTTAAGACCCTTGTGTTCAACTCCTGCAGCATTACCAGCTCTTATAGAGCTGAAGAGGAGCAGAGAGCATGACTGAGGTTGTACTCCTTGTTTGTGAAAGGCTACAGGAGAAAGACAAGCCCCACACAACCACAGTGCTGGTCATCAAAACTGCAAAACCAGGAGCTATGCTGCATGCTATGTACAGCCAAAGACTAGCTTTCTCACTGGGGACTGTGTGCGTATGTGGATAGAGAAGGCTACCACAATGTCATCTTCCTTCCTCTTTTCTCAGGTACCTTATCTTCTTCTGTCTCCCTGTCTGGGCTGATGAAGCCTCCATGTATGGTGAGATCTTGTCACCCAATTATCCTCAGGTGTATCCCAATGATGTGCAGGAATCTTGGGAAATCCAGGTCCCTTCGGGATATGGCATTCGCCTTTATTTCACACATATGGATCTTGAACCATCACAGAACTGCGAATATGACTTTGTGAAGGTACTGTCCCCATCCTCAAGTGAGAAAAAGACAAGAAAGCAGGTTAGAGCACAGGACAGCAAAGCTATGTTACAAAGTTCAGGGCTGGAAGAGGAGATAGACACATCCTTCCTGTTCTGAGCTCCAAGAAGCCAAAATGATTGAGTGTATCTGCACTAGCAGTCACTAAATTAATTTAAATTTGCCTCATAACCACATGAGCATTGTCTGCCAGCTGAGTGTCCCATCTGTGCTCCCCTCCCCATTCTTCTATATTCATAGGAAAAGCCTTCTTAGCCATCACTGACACCCCCATATTGCAAGGCATATTCTTAGCCAATGAACTGTAGGTATAAAAGGACCATTTTCTTACGGCATTGCTTTTCTGTCCCTGAAATTATTCAGAATTAATCCATGAGCAGACATAGATGATTTAATGCAATCAGAAATTGATTGGAAATGGTGAAGGTTAAAAACAATCAAGAGATCTGTGTATGGATTGTGGCCATTCAGATAAAGTGCTGTGGTCCATTGCACCACAGTTTTCTATGATCTATGCACCACAGATTTCTTAAAACTTAAAGACCCACTAGCTCTGCTCCATGTTGTTCCACAAGTCACAAAAGATCAAGCATTTCCACACAGACAGAAAGAAGATCATCCTATCCTTCAATAGCCATGGGTGAAAAGGGGCACTGAGATCAGGTGCAGCACCAGAAGGAGACCTTGGAAGAGGACCAAGGTGGGACAGTAGGATGGATGTGCTCTGCTGGGAGCTGTAATAACGTGTCCTTCTGCAACAAACCAATGAACCTGTTAAGACTGCTCTGCAGACCGTCAGTGATTGGTTTTGCCATTTTGAACCATGGTTTTGATTTTTTTGTACAAGTGGGCCTGAGGAAAGGATGTTAACAGAAAACTTTCTGGATTAATTTGTATCTGAGAAATTAAGACAGGTATTTCACAGCTGGGAAGTCAGTAGGAGGGAACACTCCTCAAGCGTTTTACAAATGTCGTGAAACTGGTTTTCTAGGGGCTCCATTCAGCTGTACCTTGTCTGGGTGTCTTCCACCTTGGTCCTTCCTGCTAGCTATGTGACATAGCTGTGCCCTGGGAGATCTACCTGGATGTTGTGAGAAATGCATTCTTTGGTTAGCCACCTATAAGCTGAAAGACTCAAGTGTTGGTAATTACATATTCCAGTAATGGGATAAGACCTCTCTGCATTCTTCTGCAGATCCTGGCTGGTGGCCATGTTGAAGGTGTGCTTTGTGGGCGGAAGAAACCTCGTGCCCCTGGCTCCTCGATTGTGGAGGAATTTCATGTCCCTTATAACACCCTCACTGTGAGCTTCCAATCAGACTTTTCCAATGAGGAGCATTTCACCGGTTTTGTGGCCTACTATGTTGCCGTGGGTAAGGTTAAAACAGCCTCCTTTGAATCTCTGTAGTGTCCAGACTAGTGAGGGAGGAAAGCTGACAGAATGCCTTATTTAAAAGAGATCCCAGCAGACAGGAGTGCTTTCCAATATGGCCAGTATAAATGCTGTCTTACAGATACCTTTTCCTTGTCCACCAGTGTTTGCTTCACTCTCTCATCTTTCTCTGGCCCTTAGGGCCCTCTCCTAGTCTTGGCTGATTCGTCTTTCCACACTTGCAGACTTGGATGAGTGCACGGATTTTGTGGAGGAACCTTGCAGTCATTACTGTAATAATTATATTGGAGGTTACTTCTGTACCTGTCCACCAGATTATTTCCTCTATGAGGATAAGAAGACATGTGGAGGTAAGGATCTACATGAGCTGTGGTCAACAGCAAGAGTTAATTTAGGCCAAGTGAGATATTGTACAAGGAAGACCTTCCTATCAAACTTCTCAACCAGTTGTGACATGTATTTGGGGAAAAAATCATCGCATCCCAGTGCAAACCTAGGGAATTTCTATTAGCATATTCTTAACATTTTTCTTTATTGTGTCAAGAGAATTAAGAAACTACTAAATGACATTCTTTAAGGGCTGTGATCCATACTGCTATCTGCGAATCTTTTAATCTCTGACAAAATAGGGCAGTTCAATAAAGACACAAAAATGGCCAAGGGGCTGTTTGTCTTGAATCAAAAAATTGCAAAGTCACAAATGGTGCATGTTGAAAGGAGGACCTGAGCATGAAGGAAGAGGGCCTACATTGCAGGTGGAAGGTAAAAAGAAAGGCCACTAGAAGTTGAAGTCCCTAGCTAATTGCGTAGAGAGTGGCCCTGGTTTCAGTTTCTTGGAAAGATGCAGTGTTGTGATGTGGTCAATGCAGGTGACTGAGGAGACTGGAGATGTAGTGGAAGAGGGAAAGCTTGTCAGCTTCATACGTGGACCATTTGCTTTCTGACTCCTGCCTGTGTTCCTTCCTTAATTCTAGTGAACTGCAGTGGAAATGTCTTCACTGACCTATCGGGGGAGATTGCCAGCCCCAACTATCCCAGCCAGTACCCAGAGAACTCACGGTGTGAGTACCGAGTGGCTCTGAGGCCAGGCTACTTTGTGGCGTTGACCATACGTAGCGGGGACTTCGATGTGGAACCAGCTGACCCAAAAGGGAGTTGCCACGACAGCTTAACAGTAGGTGTGGGGCTTAGGGCGGGAGTCAGGATGCTCTGGATATCCCCTCAATCTCCTCATATTTGGAAGAGCCTCTGACTGCTTAACTTTATTTTCAACTATGTTGCCTTTTGAAGTTCTTGGGAATACATTTAAGTATGTATATATTGAATATATATTTAAATATATTGCTGGATACATTTGGTATTTCTCATTTCTTCTTGTTTGTTATTTTCCCAGTTTGTCTCTGGAAAGCAGCATTTTGGTCCCTATTGTGGAAGCAAATTCCCAGGTCCTCCTGAAATCAAAACTAGGAACAACATTCTTGACATAATCTTCCAGACAGACCATGCAGTACAGCACAAAGGCTGGAAAATACGCTACTATGGGGATCGTGAGTAAACACCTGGGGAAGCGTTCTCTCTACTGCTGAGTTAGGGAGACAGTTTGTCCCATGTCAGATTCATGGTACAACAGCATGTTAACATGTTCACAACTGCTGGTATTGAGTAAACAGAGGATGCCTGTTTACTACAGAAAATAATCACTGGGCAGAAAGAAGTTGGGAGCTGGAAGGAAAGCAAATCTTGAACCAGTTAATCACTGATCTCCACCTATCTCTTCAAAGCTGTAACCTGTCCCCCGAATGTCATCCCCAACTCTGTTCTTGCCCCGAAGAAGGACAGGTATATCTTCAAGGACAATGTGAAGGTCACCTGTGTGGAAGGCTATGAAATTGTGAGGGTAAGTTACATAAAAAGCATATATCCTCTCTGGCCCTCTCAGCAGCTTCCTGATGGCATTTCCCATCAGGTGTCCTGAGCACCTTTGGGGGCTTAAAGTTTTCACCACAGCTGTAGTAAGTGGAAACTTCTTCCAGCCACTGCAGCGTTTTGAGGACCCTCCACTGGAGTGCCTGTGTCAGATATATTTCATGGGCAGTGACTTACATGGATCATGTGTTTTTTTCCCTAGCAACGAGACAGCATCCTGACTTTTCACTCCAGCTGTCAGGACAATGGTGTGTGGAGCAACTCCCATTTCAGCTGTGTTCGTAAGTGACCCGTCTCTGTATTGCAGGAAGCAGACTGGAATGGAGCCTTTAGGCTCTAGATCCACTATGTCTTCAGATTAGGAGAATGCTGAAGGACTGTGATGTGAGCATGCAGAAGGGACAGAGGAAGTGAGCGCTGATGACTGTACAGGGACCAGAGGAGCTGAGTGGTTCCCCATCATACAGAATAATCATATTGTTGGGTGAGGATGCCGCTTTGATTATATTTGTTTGGTTTTGTTTCTTCTCTATAGCTGTGAACTGCGGCGATCCCATTCCTATTGACAATGCCCAAGCTGTAAATGTCTCCGAACTTCACGAGCCTGTGTACAAAGCTGCTTTCCAGTATCGGTGTGATGCACCTTACTATACCCTAAAAACCAAAGGGGATGGTAAGCATTGCCTCTGGTACACAAACAGATTTCTTTGATTAAAGGCCTAAGAAAAGGTACTGGCATCGTTACGGGGCCAGGATTATATCCCATCAGGTCAAGACTGAGAAAAAGTTCTTACTGGTGTGGGGTTGCAGGCAGTAGTTCTGTATTGCCTTTGTGTTTAATATACTCTAAAAATGTCTGTACTTGGGCTGTTGACCTTAAATGCATTAGCAAGTCCTCTCTCCATTTGCCTGGTGTGTGAACCATGGAAATTTTTGTCACATCTAGCACATGTTTCTGGTGGAGAAGTAAAGGACTCAAGAAATCTATTAGATGAGGTGCCTCCAAAATAGAGGCAGAAGCACCCTGGTAGGGTTTTGTACTTCTAGGGATCTCAGCAATGTTTACCAAGCTGTGCTTGCTTTGGAAATTAGAAGGTTAATATTATCATCTTACACAGTAATGCTGCTTACACTCTTCATCTTGATTGTATCCTTATGGCACTCTTTTTTCTTGTGTTTTCCAAGCGGTGTATGAGTGCTCAGCCAGTGGAGAATGGGTCAACGAAGAGATGGGAACAAAGCTACCAATATGTGTCCCAGGTACTACCAAAAACTGTGTATATGTACATATGGCATATGAAGACCACTGCTTCTTTCATCACTCTGTTTTTAAACTATTAAGCCCGAAAGTACAATTGATCCTTTCTATGTTGTTTGAATCACATTGGACAGGGTATTTCTGAAAGCTGTGGGCCCCAAAGAAAGGTCAACTGAGGCAGCAGAAAGAAATCGGAAACAAAAGTGGGTAACATAATAAGACATCTAGTATAACGTGACCTCTTCAAGTCTGTGTGTTTCTGCACCAGTTTCTCCACCTTCAGTTGTGCACATTCTCAAGTTGTTCAGTGCTTTAGATCTCTGTCTGCATTGCAGGTAGCAAAAAGACTGACAGGTCAAAAGAGATGTCCAACAATACTGGTCCCTCTCAAGCTACATTGAGAGCTGTAGCTTCTCTTCAAACATCTCCTGGAGGTGGTGCCCAGCTGTCCACTGGGCACTACAGATGCAGCACTATAGGGAAAGGTCTTTCACTACTCTCACTGGAAGTCATAGCCTAAACCCTTAAGGCTTAATGCGTCCTTCAGTATTCAGCTACACTTACCGTGCCTGAAAACTCAAGCAAGATCCCTGTCAAGGATCTTCTCATCCTCTCTTTGTGTACTTGGGAGATACTGAGGAGGGAAGTGCATGGGTACTACACCTGCTCCTGGCTGCTGGTAATTATGGCTGGGTCTTAACTTCGAGCTGACAGAGAGAATTTTAAATCCTATGTATTTTACATGCTGTTCAGCCTACCCTCTCAGAGGAGGTAGCATGCCTAGGGCTAGTTGTACACAATGCCTGTTCACTACTCCAAAACCCCAAATCCTCACTGGCAAAGTATAAGATCCAACTGAAGATGATTCAGCCTTCTTAAGGGCCAGCTCAGCCAGTGACTTGGACTATACAAGTGCACGGTGCAAAAGGCAAATTGTAAGATAAAGCTCAGGAAATTTACTATCCAGGAGGAGGTTACAAAGAATGTGAAGCCAGACTCTTCTCAGCAGGACACAGCAATAAAAGACAATGACAGGCAATGAGCACAAGTTGCAGCAAAGGAAATTCTGACTGTATTTACGGAAAGATGCTCCCCCAGAGCACTGGAACTGTTGTCCAGAGAGGCTGGCTAATCACCATCCTTGCAGATGATCAGAAGCGCCTGAGCAACCTGGCTTTGCAGTTAGGAGGGCAGGGGGAAGGGCAGTTAGGGATGAACAGGTTGAACTAGAGACATCGAGAAGTACCTTCCAGCCTAAATCTTTCTATGATTACATGAAATTCTTTAACAAACGCTGCTGCATTTAAATTGGAAGCTACCTACTGGCTATAGTTCCTTAATCTCTGACTATACAACTACGAGTTCAACGTAAACAAGGCAATGTGATAAGAAATCAATTTCCTAGCTATGTCAGAATGACCACCCTTATTAGTGCTCACATTCTGCAAAACCTTATATAACATTTTACTCAAAGAGCACGGAGCTTCTCTACACCCATAAGACCCACAGATAAGATCTCCATTAACCCACTGCTTAAGATTTTACATACTAAAACAATGGAGAGGAAAAATAGTAAAACATCAGTGACAAACCTGAACACTTAACCTGAGACTAGCTGGAGTTCACAAAAAAAATTAAAATTTAAAGAGCAGTGTCATATTTCTAAGAACTTAAGCAAATATTTTTTCAAAGACAATCCCTTCACCTACAGGACATAATTCAGCAAAGGAAAAATGCTAATTAAATTGTGAGCTTTGACATACCCAAGACTGGTGGGGTGACAACTGTTTTCCAGAACAAGAATTTGAGAATGAATGTTTTCAGCCTAAATTGAATGTTGATAGTAGTTTTGCTTGAATTTCCTTGAATTTCTCTGTAAATAATAGTTGCAAATTCTATGACATAGAATAGAAACATCGGCTACTCAGAATCAAAAATTATTTAGAGGACACGGGAAGAAGGGGACTACAGGCTTTTTAGCAGTACCAAAGAACCCCCTACTTGTAACCACTAATTCTCCCACCTGGTTCCTCTTTTTTTCTTTTCTTTCCAGTCTGTGGGGTGCCTAGTAAACCTGTCCGAGAGAAAGCAAAGATTTTTGGAGGCACCCTTGCAGAAAAGGGCAACTTTCCCTGGCAGGTGTATTTCGAATACCCAAGAGGAGGTGGTGTACTCATCTCTGAAAGATGGGTAATGACTGCAGCTCATGTGCTAGAGGGATATGACAAGCCTAACATGTTTGTTGGGACAATCAATGTTGGTAGAGAATCTCTGTATCGTGAGGCCAAGCAGCTGATCCCAGAGGCTTCATTCATCCATCCTGATTGGAAGCAACAGCCCATAGAAACCAGGACTGATTTTGATAACGATATTGCACTACTGAAGCTGAGGGATCCTGTGAAGATGGGCCCAAACATCTCCCCACTCTGTCTTCCTGGTAAATCACCCGAGTACGAGCTGCAAGAAGGGACTCTGGGCTACATTGCTGGCTGGGGCCAGAGAGAGAGAGGAAGACTGCCTATTTATCTTTGGAAGGCCCAGATTCCCGTGGTGGACATGGATAAGTGCCGATCCGTGAAACCAGAGGGCTCTGCTGATTCCAGTGCTTACAGTTTCACTGACAATATGATCTGTGCTGGTGGTGACAAGGACAGCTGTAAGGGGGATAGTGGTGGAGCCTACGCTATCCAAGATCCTCTTGATGACAGACGGTACTATGTGGCTGGGCTGATCTCCTGGGGACCCAGATGTGGTACCTTTGGTCTTTACACCAAGGTAGTGCGTTATTTGGACTGGATTACAGAGACCATGAGCAAGCATGAGGATGCAGAAGCTTGGCAGGATTAGCTCTTTCTCCTTTCAGCACCATCACCTTTTCTGTGATGTGTACATGTTCAGGCTGGCTGTGATCCTGTTCGCTCTGTGTACATGCCCACTCATTGTGTCTGTGCTGAGCAGAGAGTCAGGAATATGTATCTGTTTCTCCCAGCGTCATTGTGTCTGGGAAGAGAAATTATCTTTCTTCCACTCACTGTAGCATAAGAGGCAGATGCTGTTCTGGATAAAGAGGCTCCTTCTGCTTCCTCATTTTTTTCTGTCCCATTTTTTCCCACTCAGAGAAGACCTAGCCATGCCCCACCTGACAGGGAGATTTTAATGAAGACAAAAGAGAACAGTTGTTGGTTCTGAGGGCAGGTTCAGAGCCTGGTTTCTGATTTATGTATTTCCTGTATTATTCAGAATATCTACCAGCAGTAAAGAGTGTCCAAACTGCCGTTTGTGCAATGTGCTATTGTGTGTGTATTGCCTTTCTTCTTCTCAGTCTAGACCTAGTTCTCCTTGGCTCTCCCTAAATCAGGTGTCTAGTCACATTTTGACCCACTATGGTCCCAGCTTTTGTCAAGCTGTAACTTGTGCTACCTCACTTCTCTACCTAAGAGTCTAATGAGATGGTTGCATCTCATTACCAGCAAAGACTTCAGACTTCTGAATCAAGCTGAGCAGAAGAGACATCTTCAAAATCCTTTCATTCACCTGTCCTCAGAGCTTTATTTTTCAAATTTTATTGTGTTAGGTAAGAAATAAAGCTTGTTTGATTTAGGGAAGGTAGTGTCGTGGGAGACGATTACCTGATGTGTTAGGGGTGTCTTCTGCTCCAGAAAGTCCTGTATCACTCACAGGTACCATTCCACTAAGATGGTCAGGGAACTGGTGCAGATGGCATATGATGAAAGATGGAGGAAGCTGGGTTTGTTCAGCTTGAAAAGGAAGAGGCTAAGAGAGGGCTTTAACTGCTGTATTCAGATACCTAACGGAGGGCTAGAGAGTGCACAGAGCAAGACTCTTCAGAAAGGTGAACAGTGACAGGACAAGAGGCAATAGACACAAACTGCAATAACGGAATTTCCAGTTGGGCTTTTTCCCAGGGTGTGGGTCAACACTGGAACAAGTGCCATAAAGGACTGGGGAATCTCTGTCCCTGGACATCTTCATAACTTACCCAGGCAAGGCCCTGAAGCTCTGAAGTTAGTCCTGCTGTCAGCAGTGGATTGGACTGGAGACCTCCTCTTCCAGCCCAAGTTTTTCTGAGACCCTAGGAAATGGTGAGGAGGATGTGTGCAGATCTTGGGAGATTCCATACAGATTCCTGCACTCAGCTCAAGCACCTTCAATTTTGTGTAACAAGAAAAAGGTTTTTTTGTTGTTGGGCTGGTAACCGAGGACCTTACACTACATTCCTGATGAACCGTGACCCACAGGATGTTGAATGCTTTTTACTTTTATGTATGTATGTATGTGCCAACTTTAATCTAGTATGAAGTTTTACAATCATTCCTTCTTGTTGCTAAGTAGGTGGACTCATCTCAGCTTTCACCTTTTGCAGCGCATCCATCCCTGGTGACTAGGCCAGGCTACAATCTTAGCCCATGTTCCTCTTGTGCAAAGAGGTGACTATATACTGGCAAAGAAACAATAATGATGCAGTGGTGCCACTGTGACAATAAAACTTCACAGTGTGTATTAGAATTTCATAAATCATACAGACATGCCCAAACATCTAGAGTAATCATAAGCAAAAGCCACTGGAAATCTTACAGACTGCTACACCTGGTTATTAGGAAGCTTCTGCTTTTGTATGTGATGGATGCTTCAGCAGCAGGAATAGCTCAACAAAGTACAATTTTGGGAAAATTAATCCATTTTAAGTTCTGAAAAAGTGACCTTCAAACTAAGGTAAGACATTTTCTTAGCTTCTATGACCACAAAGCCACTTGGGCAAGCAGTGTTGCATGATTACTCACTAGCTCACCGATTAACTCCAGTCTTTCTGGAAAAGGACAGGAAGACAAACTGCTGAAATCAATTCAGGACAGCAGAGGAGAAGAGAAACAGAAAAGTGGCTGAATGGTCCAGGAGTAGGAGACAGGAAAAATACTCATTTAGCTGGGATTGCTATTCCTAGGAGGGTCACAGATTCCTACAGGGATTTGGGGCAAATTATCTATTCTCCACGCCTCAGCTTCCCAAAGTTTCCTAGTCTGCAAAGCAGGAGATCCTTTAAGACGGCTTCTCAATATTTGTTCCCAATTTTTACAAGGACTGAAGAGTTGGGTATTTTGCTGTTCTTGTCACGTGTATTCACTGAGCATCCCAGGAATTCCCTGTTCCTCACCTGGAATATCCCCCAGTTGCCTATGCCCCATTCTCCCTTCCTTACCCCAGACCAGGATTTATCCATTGCTCTTGTACAACTGGACACCTTGTTTTTCCATGCTTTTGGTGCTTCTCATGCTCCCCTCTTGCCCATACACACAGGAAAAATCAACAGAATTCTGACTCCTGGAGATCATGGATGAACTTTTATCAGATGTGCAGTTTCACAGATATGCAGTTTCACTCCCCAAGGTATATTATCTCAAAAGCAAATGAGAGATACTGACACCTGAGATGATCTGGAGCTGGATCTCACAGAAAACAGCACGAGAAGTCAACTATGACCTTACCCTCAGAGTTCCCCTGCCAAGCTCTTGCAGACTTCAGTTCTCTCAGTGAAGAAGAAGGTAGGTTGTTCTGCAGTAGCAAAACTAGCCAAGAGAACCCCAGAGAATAACCACAACACAAGAGGGGCCATCTTCTCTCTGAGTCAGCATCATTTCAGAGCTGCTGTCCTGCAGGCAGAGCTTTATTTCATATAGTATTAAAAAAATCCATACTCAAATTCTGATCAGTGAAGGTTCCTGGTCTCTTTTCTCCGTGAGATCGGTTGTTGTCTTCCCTGTCTTTTGAATGTGGCATCACACAGACAACTTATTTTTGCTTCCCTTGAAGCCACCTGGAGTTTCAGACTGGGTAGTCTAATTGCTACTGTGTACTTACTGTGACAGGTGAGCAACTGCCACATGCTGTTGCAGAACTGGAAACACTTCAATGGTAGATAAAGCAATCCTTATATAATGTCTGTAAGTTGCTTTCAGTGATGGGGAATATTTAGTAGTTGTTAAAAACAAAGACAGAAAAACATAACGCACCTGGTTTCTCCAGCAATGATTTTAATACTCATAGAATCTCACTGATGCCAATGAGCATATGCACAATGTATTCAGCACAAAGCACCACAACCTTCAAGAAAGTCTGCTGCCCTGCAACCTTCCCACACAGTAGAGTACAAAAGTAGACTGCAGTAGTCTGATGATATCATCAGCACCTCAAACAATAACATGTTTGCTGTCATGAGATTTCCTGATATTATTAAGGCTTCATCCAGTAATAAGGTTTGGAAGGACTTGAACATCCACAGAGGCATCCCACAAGCTGCCAATGGTACAGCAACTTTGTAAGTTTTGATGGTATCACCAAGAATTCATCAAACAGAATGGTGGCTTTTAGAAGTGCTCATGATGAAGTTTACATGGTCTGCGTGTTTGAAAAGCCTTTGGGACATCATCAGAAGCTTTAGATATGATTTGCTGTATTCGGAAATTTATATGCTATCAGTGATTCTTCAGCTAGTAGGACAGAAACATTTAGAGCCTATCCTCCCTTACTATGCCTTTGATCCAGTCCAAATAGTTGAGGATCTTGGTGTAGAAGCCATAACCTTCGGCACAACCGATACCCCAAGAAACAATACCTGTAGCCACCCAGCGACCTCTTTCTCTGTCCAACACTGTGAAGATGCTCCCACTATCTCCCTGGCAGGTATCCCGTTTGACTGTGAGGAAGCCAGCACAGAACATGTTCTCAGAGAAAACCATAGGAATGTCTCCCCTCTTACTGTCCAGCCAACTCTGACACTTCTCCCGAGCAACTGCTGGTAGGCTCACATACTTCAAATTATTTGAAATGAAGTTTTTCTCCACACCAAAGCCGCTCACGTAGCCCATGTGCCCATCCATGTAGAACGTGGTGTTGGTAATATCTGGGAGACAGATGGGCAGTAGTGTAGGGCCCAGGGTTACTGGGTATTTCAGCTCCAGCAGGGCTATGTCTCCATTGAAGTTGTGCTCATCTTCAGGGTTGTAATCTGGATGGATAAAGATCCTACGTACAGGGTGATTACCCATCTTGTGGAGCTCTTCTACCTTGGTGTGGCCAAGGAAAACTTTAGCCTCTTCTGCTAGCTCCTCCAGGCTTACGTTGTTCCCTCCTGCCCCTTTGGGGAAGATGGTGTGGGCAGCAGTCAGGATCCAGCGATCGCTCAGGAGCGCACCACCCCCTCGTCCATGGATGCCGGTTAGAGCCTGCCAAGGGAAGCTGCCTCTCCTTGCTGACTTGCCGCCCAAGATCCGCTGGATTTCAGAAATGGGATTGACCGGCTTCCCACACACTGTGGAGAAATGCAAGGAGATCGTGACACCCTCTGTTACCCTGGTCTCTCTTTCCTACATCTTCACTGTTCAATTTCACCTTATTTTTGCCTTCCTGGATAGACTTCCCTGTACTCCCTCACTGGTACCATTATCCTCACTCCCCTCCCTGCACATTGTCCCAGCTTTGGACTGACTGTAATCATGAATCGCTAAACACCAGACAAAGTAAGAGTTTTTTACTGACCTGGCAAGCAGGCGGGAATCTGCACTTGGCCGTCTCGATTCACCCAGGTTCCCTCAGGAGAGCAGGTGAATCTGTCTGTAGGATGAGAGGGAAGTGAATGAGACCCAGGCCTGCAGGAATGGGATGGGAAGAAAGAACAGAACAGAACAGAGTATTTTCAAGGAGTTCCTCTCTCCAAGGCGTCCCACATGCTGCACTCAGCCCTCCATCCCAAAGGCACCCTTTCCCAGGAAAAGCTGCCTACGGTATAGTCTGGAATGTCTCCATCTGGGATAGCATGTACATCTCAAAGCACCTCCATTCCAGGGGACCAGAGCGAAGTCTTTACTTCACTCGGTCCACATGCTTAGAGAGAACTGTTTGACCTTATGTAGCCCAAAGAAGGGAGAGAAGAAGTAAAGACATGGATTTTAGATTCAAGTTTCTGGTATCTGTAGTTTGCAGAGAGTGGGACAAGGTGGTTTGTCCCAGAAACAAGAAAAAGATGAGTCAGTTACTGTACACACTCAGTATCTGTGTCTGAGGCTATATTGCAGGTCAGCTAACTCGCATATCACCTTTCAACAAAAATTCCACTACCTCCAACATTCTTGCTTTTCTTAGAAAGCTTGTGCCAGTGACTAAAAATAATTTATATACAATTTATCTTACACTGTGGTAAATGCTTCCAAGAAGGCGTTTGCTGTTCTCTTTCAAAATTGACTAAATGATGGTGGCTCCCCATCAGAATTTGGCTGGTGCTGGTATTTACTTGCTCGTGATTTGTCTCTGATGAGATTGAGCTCTCACTCTTTATGAAGGAGTTAAACTCAGATGCAAGAATAATCAAATTCAACATTAGTACCAACTTAAAGAATGCCTTAGCTGCTTGCTCCTGGCCCCAGTGCTAGCACGTCGCCTCTCTCCAGCATGCTGCACAACTGTGCATCCATGCTGGCAACCACATCCAGGAACTGACTCAGCTTAAAAATCTACACATTCTTGTGGAGGCTAAATGAGCAGCCGAGGGAAGGAAATCACAAACTCCTTACACTGGTCTTGTAACCAAAGCTCCTGTGTCATCAAATCATGTCTTGGGTACAAAAAGGAGGCATGTGAATGGTTTTGAACATTGCCTTAATTTTTCTGGCCTGCTGCATAAAAATATATTTTTCTGTATGTACGTTATTTAGCCCTTAGATGTCTCTGCTGCTGAACAATATTCCTAAGAGGTAAGTGGCGTTACAGTGGAGTGGAATGTGTGAGTATATTTATTTGCATCTGTAGCAACTGGACTGGTGTGGTGAGGTTTCAGATTCTCTCCACTGGAGAAGAATAATTCGTGACTACAGATGAGAGAATAAGGCCTTCTGCAAAAGTTAAGGAGAGGGTGGAGGAGGGATGTGATGGACTCTGAGAATGAAGCGGGGTGGGAACAGGCTGAGACAACAAGACTCAGGAAAGACTGGAGAGACTTCATAGGAGGAAAGCATGAGCACTAAGCCTGGGGAGCAGAGTCAATTCTAACTGGAAATCTGAGAGGGCTTTTCGCGCACGGATTTCAGTGTCTTTGTGGGATTAGGACTCACCACCGCCTGTTCCGGTGACAATGTGATAATATGGCTCATTGCATCGGTATGTGATCACTGACTGGTAGATGTTGTTTACAGGTGTGTTAACATAGCTGAATGCCCCATTGGTCAGGTTTGCAGGGTTGCCACAGTTCACAACTACAGTAAAATTAAAAAAAAAAAAAAAGGAAAGAAAAAGAAATGAATCAAAGACAGCCTTACTGCCTGCAGGTTTATGCTCGACCTGGATTGTGGCCATGATGTGAAGGACCAGTTAGTACAGCGGGCTGAGAGAGGTTGTTCCAAAATGGATCCCAGGCTGGGATCTTTTGCTTTTAGATGTTACAATACTATAGCAAATTTTTAGTGATATTTTATGCATTTTTGTAAGGGAGGAAAAACATTTAAGTTTTTGCAAGCGGAAAAGTGTAGTGATAGTCATCAGTGGACCTCCACAGGTCCTTCCAACCAGCATACTGAATGAGTCTATGGCCACAGACAAGCTGAGTCATAGAGGCTGAACTCCCCATGTTCTCAGAGGGGCAAAGCCGCAGCAGGGGGCATAATCCCCGTTCTCAGATCACTCACTCTCACAGCGGGGCATGGATTGATGCCATGTCCCATCAGCCTGGCAGACAGCTGTGAAGGACAGCAGCTTTCGGTTGCCCTGCATGGGAGAGAAAACCGTCTCTGTTGGTTGTACAGAACCTTACATTCCCTTCCCCACATTAAAGTATTATTCTATCTGCCCGTCTTTTCTTTGCTGTCCAATTGTTGCCCCTCTGCAGCCTGTTCCAGCTGCTGTCCTCTCCCTTTGCTGCCTTCCCTCTATCCTGTGTTTGCCACAGGCTACAAATTCTTCATAGCAGGCCAAGGTATCAGCAGCCAGCAACCATAAAACTGTGACAAGTCTGGGGAGCTCCCCAGCCCTGGCAATAGGATGGCAAGGGAGGCAGGTAATATCTTCTGCTTCAAGTCTGATTTCACATCCTTCCAAAGAGATGTTCTTGTTTGCCAATGTTTCCTGGGATCTTTGTCTCTCATCTTCTACTGGGGCTTCATAAACAGTAATTGCACAAGGAAGGGAGCTAGGAAAGGAGAAACCACTGGAAGAAAGCTGGTAGAAGCAAGGAAGAAACAGAATTTGCAAGAGGTTGCCATGAGTGAAATCTCCAAATAAAGTTTTGCTGAATGGCGAAAGGCTTACACAAACTGAACAGAAGCCAGAATATGGCTGAAGGGAGTGGAGAAAGGATCTCACCTCCATCAGGTTATACCCAGTCTTGCAGCTGACAATGAAATAGTCCTGAAATTTATACACGGGCTGCAGGTCTCTGATGATGGTAAATTGATCCTTTGGGATGGGCTGTGGGCACCGTATTTCTGTTAGAGAATGGGACAAAGTAAGTTGGTATTAACAAATGGTGTAGATAGGCTGTAATAGCCTCTGGGGAAGAAATATCTTACTCTCTGAGGTGTAGTGGATCTTCCAGCCACGGCTGAACCCCGACTCATCAGTGAGGAAGAGTATGTCCACCTCATTGCTTTTGGTTTCAATGCTGCCAGGTGACTCCTTGCCACAGAATTCACCAATCTCTCTCCCTCGTACTTGGATCTGATGAGGAAAACATGCACCTGATGAGGAAAACAGGGACAGACACACACATGCCTCTCTGTCCCAGTATCCCTGTTTCAATCCAGACCAAGTTTCCCACAGTGCCTATGACAGTGAACAGGGCTGGTTGTCTGACCCATCGTTGCTGATGTCTGCACTGACAGATCAGGCCAAAGGGCTGACCTACCACTTATCATGGGAATCAGAGCTATCAACCCCTTCAAATCCTGAGATTAAATCAAAGGGAGATAAAACTGGAAGAAGGATGACTTTTTTGGCTCCACTCACAGGGGCCTGTGACCCAGAGCCTCTGACCTCACATCTATGGTAATTAAGCGCATCGAGGGAGGGACAAGGGAAGAGCTCAGTCCTTCATGCTGGGGCATTCTCCTTGTCCTGATCCCATGTTTCTCCTCTGAATAGTGGTGTCCCCACAATTCCTGTCCAGGTCTGGCAGCAGGGTTAGAAGTAGAGTTTGCTAATCTCCAGTACCTTGAGCTGGTCATAAGGACAGCGGACTTGCTGGTGGTCATCAATCTCAAAGGGTTCCAAGAACTTGAGTTTGATAGACAGGCCCTTTTGCAGACGGATGCTGTAGTTACATCGGAGGTCTTCAGGATAGGGCTGAGGGTACTCAGGGCTGCTCAGATACCCAGATGGCTCTGTGAACATCTCACTGCTGCACTCCACTGGTGTAGAGGAAGAAAGGAGAGGTCACATTGTGGAGCTGTGTCTTCTACAGCCCTGTCAACTGCTCCTTAAGTCACCTCTCCCACCCTTCCTGGCTGAAGAGGTCCTTCCCTGGCACCCTCTGCTCTTTCAAAATTTCAATTTACCTTTGCAGGAGTGGCGGTCACTCTGAAGCTGGTAGCCAGTCCGGCAAGAACAGAAGTAGCCACCCACATAGTTGTGGCAGAAGTGCTGGCACTGAGGCCTTTCATCATTCTCAGCAGCATTGTTAGGGTCACATTCATCAAGATCTGAAGATATGGGAGATGCAGGGACAAGGGAAGGAAAGTATTAAACTTCTCTGCTGTACACTGAAAGTACGTAGAGATCCATATCCTTGCTTACAGCTCCTCTTTATTTGCCTGACAAGGAGGAAAACTGGTTGGAGCCACAGAGGCTTCTTTCTGCATGCTGAGGGTATTGCCTACTCACCTACAGCTTGGTAATAGGCCAGGAAGCCCTTGTAGGGAATCACTGTGCCATTGTCTTCATTGGAGAAATCAGAGTGAAACGCCAGGTGCATCCTATTCCCCTTAGATACAAACTCCTTTCTTCCTGGGTGATTGCCTGTGGTTGACCCAAGCTGGCCACAGTATCGGCCCAAGTTCTTCTTGTCTGCTTTGATCTGTCAAGGTTAAGGAGAAATCACCATGGCCTCATAAGATTCAGTCTGCTCCATGCATTGCTATTACCCTGCCATGAGTTACCAGGACCCACTCCACCCATTTCTATCTTTAACTCCTTCTCTTTCCTTTGTGGGAAGCATGAGAGGAGGCCTGGTAAATGAAGAGCCATCGCATGCGGTGGCCACTAGATTCCCATCTCCAGCCACCCTTGGCCCCGATATCTATGCACATACCTTAACATAGTCATAGAAGCAGGACACAGATGGCTCCAGGTCAAAATATCTGAAGGTCAGCTTTACCACATAGCCTTCTGGGATGCGGATATCCCAGATGCTGATGTTATTGTTGGGATATGACTTGGGATAACCGGGAGATCTGATCTCACCAAAAAGCTTTCCTGGGACTGGACTGGAACTGATCACTCCAAAAATTAGGAAGGCCCACAGGAGAAAAGGAACGTGCCTGTGAACATGGCAAGTAAACTATGACATTGCACAAAATCAGGTCACCCAAACTCGGGAGACTTCACATTTGTGTACTATCTAATGGAATCCAAACATGGGAGGCCTACTTGCAGGTCCAGCTTCTGGTGTGGATCACTCAGGAACAAGGGGGACAGCTGAAATGAAGACACCAGCACTACCCCGGTTCCAGCGAGGCACTGTGACCCAGCCAAAGTGATTCATCAGCCCAGGAAGCAGTTCGAAGGAGCAATGGTGAATTCCCCGAGCAAGGTCTGCTTGTTCCCAGCAGTCACGGGGCTGGGTCCCTTAGAACCAGAGGGAGTTTGGTTCCCTTTGGCTCTGGGCCAGCGAGTCATTTCAGTTGTTATCAGTTTAGGATCTCTGCCCCAGTTCGTTTGGTGAGGGTCCAAAGAGCTCAAGCGCCGTTTGCTGAGGAGCAATCTGGCAGCGCCTCCCGGACAGCCCCTCTACCCAGTCACGCCTCAGTCCCTCTCCCTCCAAGAGGGGGCCCTCATTTTTTATTTCTTTTCCCCCCTCATTCTGCAGATCGCCCCTCTTCCCCTCTGGGGAGCGGGACTGTCGGAGTTCCTCCAGGACCAGCTCACCGCCCAGATCTCGGGAGAACGCCGGCCAGGAGGACGCTCCTTCCCCAGCCCTACGCGCCAGCAAAGCTTTAACGGAGGGGGAGGGGGCCAGAGCTCAGCCCCTCGGACCGCTTCCCCGCCTCGGCCGGGTCTCGCCCCCCGTTCCCTCCCCGCGGGGAGGTGGCTGTGCGTGTCTCCCCCGTCCCCCGCCCCGGGGCTGCCCCCACTCACGTACGTGTCCATGCGCTCGCCCGCCGTGGGCGCAGCCCTGCCCGTCCTCCCCGCTGCCCCAGCAGCAGCTCCAGAGCGGCGGTCGGCGGCAAGCCCGGGGGACGCTCGTGTAGGTGGGGAGAGGCGGAAAGAGGGCGGTAGGGAAAGAGCAAGCCCGGCTGCAGCCAGGCTGGCCCCGGACCAGGCTCCCGCAGCCCGGCGCCTGCTGCCCCCTGCCGCCGGGCTGCCGCTCCCCCCGGCCCTGCAAGCGCGGGCTCTGAGGGTAGCGCTTTTGGGGGGCTGTCCCCTCCTAGCGAGGCAGAGCCCATCTGTCTCTTCCGGGCGAGGAGGCAGGAAAGCCACCGCTGGAGACCTCCCCTGGGGTAGGGCCTGCAACCCCAGCAGCTGCTCTGAGTTTGTGCCCCCCACCCCCCAGATGTCCTCCTAGGAAGTCTCCCCCACGCCTGGGCAGTTTTCTGGTGTAGGAAGACAACCAGAAATTTTAGTCTTAACAAGTTAATTTAAACCTAAAAAAAAAAAATTCAAACCGTCAAAAAAGTCAAGTTTTCTCTGTTCCAGCTCGCTGAAGAACACTTCAGAGGGTTGGCTTTTTTTTTGCGAATGGGAACTGGGAGCTTCTTCAGGGAAAGCAAGAAACCTCAGGCATTTGAGTTAAATAGATACTAAGAAAAAGGATCAAACCTGTAGAATTAAAAGCATTCTGAGAACAAGTCCCCTTTCAAGGACTCTTGCTGTTTGTTCTGCAAGCATTTTTTTGGGGAAACAAGACAGATAGATAAGGCCTCCAGTATTTAATGGGGAAATGAGAAAAGATAGCAACTTACAAACACATTTTGGGCTTTTATCAACATAGTGGCCAAGACATATATTGTGCGCCACCAACTTTGTGAAGTTTAAAATTTCTTTGGTGTGAGAGGTAAAACGCCATTTTAGTGTTTTCCCTTAGGATTATGGGTGGCTTCAGGGAAATTAGCAAGTTTCTTGCATTGAAATCATAGGAAATAATTCACAGCTACAAAAATGTGTTGCATGAAGATGAAAACAGCATTAAAAAGAGTGAAGAAAGTGTCTTTGGGATATTTATGGAAGTGTACTAGAGAACCTGCTCATCAAACGTCTTTGAATTATTACGTGAAAAAGATCAGATAAACATGTAATTAGTGCCTCTGTAATAACACCATATGTCCCCACACATCCGAATTAAGATTAAGCAGGGGACGTTACCCCAGTACTTCCTGATGTCCAAATGCCTCCTCTGCATGAAGCACACACTTGGGCAGGCTCACTGCTGTGCTGTGCTGTGCCGGAGCAGGTTCTGCTGCCTCACTGCCCCACCAGAAGGGAAGCTGTTACTCAGAAACCACATCTGGAAGATAACTGGCAAGCACTGGAAACTACTCTCTGAGACACCTCTTACAAACAGGTCACCGCTGGGAAGAGCGCTCCCTGGCAAAGCATGGATAGACAGAGCTGCTTGAGGATCATTTGGGAGGAAGGTGTTAATTTCAGTACATTCTTGACAAGGAATCTTCTGACCAGGGGCCACTACTGGGAGTTCCCTGTGGCACTTTCAAGGCAGATCTCCCATGTCTTCATTTCCTCCCCCTGCCCCGACAACACCATTTAGGCTACCAGGAGAGTACTTCAGCTGGTAAAGCAAGGGTGGTTAGCTGGGGAACATACCTACTCTAATACATGTCCCATGGGCCCACTCGATTTGGACGATACAGCTACGTGCTCAGCCCTGCTCCAGTGCTCCCACTGGTGGCGTTCCCATTCAGATGCTCTGTGCAATAATTATTAGGTAGGAGCCAGGAAATGCCTGGTACCATTTTTTCCTAGGGAGGATGTCTGTGCCTTTCTTTGCTTAAGGGCAGAATACATGTAGGACCACAGCACGCCCACACTAGCAACTGTTTGCTGCCTGCTTGACTCAGCTGGGTTACCAGAGGACTGGACAATAAATCCAGAGCAAAGTAAAGAAACTGTAGATCTTCAGCACGGGCAAAGTTGCCAACATCCTCTCATGGAGAGAGACTCCTGCTTTGAATACAGTGTGTTGCAAGAGGTCATTGGAAAGAAACCTGCTCTAGAAACCTCAGAAGCCATAAAGATCGTCCTCTGATGTGCAGAGCCTCTCATCCACCGAGAAGCAGAAGCCCAGTTGGATACTTTATCCTCAAACCTGAAGCAAGAAGGGTAGACAAATACCTCTGTTGGGCCTCCTACAGCTATACCACCTACCCTACAGTACACCAGGGCCACAGATCCAGGCCCACCTGTAAACACCGAGCCTCTTTCCCAGGGCACTCTACCTTCAGCCCCTTGGTTTAAGTACCCTTCGCAGCCTTTTGGGGACACTCTGCCACTAGCCAAAGGGCTTGAGCTTCACACAGCCAGGCCTGTGCTATCCAATGGCTTACCACTTTTTCAGACAAATCACATTACTCCTGCTGCTCTGGCTGATATGGGGAAGATGATCTGCACCAAAAGAGGGCTCAGGACTCTAAGAAGTGGGTCTTCCCCCTGGTACGAGATGGTGAGCAGCATCATCATCTTGATAGTCTGTTTCTGTGTCTTCTAAAACAAGGTGCAAAGCCAAGTGTAATACCCTAGAAGGGATGTAGTTCTGCAGCACTAGCCATTCAGCAAGGGGCAAGAACAAAGTCAGTGTCCTTCCAATATCACACCTTATCCCCTCTGCCTTACGCTAGCATCCTCACCTCCCAGAGGCTTGTGTCTCAGCAATATAGTACTGTTGTGCAAAGTCACCATCTGACTTAGGCATCACACCTATAGCATGATTGCAAAAGAAAAAACAGTGACTTATTAGGTAGTTACTAACTGAAGCCCTAGAGTAAGTTGGAATGCTATCCCTTATGATTATTATGAGCATGGGCCACGACAAGTGGGTAGGATTCCTATCTATGGTTCTGGCACAACCAGATGCTCCCTGAAGATGAGGGACTGTCATGGGAATATGATGGCTGGCAACCAGTCAGTAGCAGTCCACTCAGCATTATCCCCTCACAGGCCTACATGACAATCACATAGATGCTTGGCACGCCAGTGGAAGAGTCTGGCTAACCACCTGAAGGCAATAGCTGTCCACCATAAAACCAGAATGTAGGCTCAGAAAAATGAAGTTTGTACCAGCTTTTGATGCAGGGCCTGAAATGAGTTGATCATGCAGTCTGGAAATTATCGTTTTGGACATGGTGAAGTGAGCTTCGTTTTAGGGATGAGAAGCAGCTCAAAAGGGCTCTCATTGAATGGAGGAGTACGAAGAGGGCAACGCTTGAACCAGCTTCAGCTGCTGTCAGTCAAAGCTCTGCCTTTTGCAACCTCGTGATACAACAAAGATAATGTGGAGGCTCCTTATGATAGAAATGATGGGTTGTGGAGGTCTGCATAGAGCAGATAAATGACATGCTGGGTGGCGTGACTATGATTGCTTGTTGGGTTTGATTGTGTCCCACCCAGTGGCACTCTTGCACTGTGGATATTGACAGGGTGCTGCAACCTGGGATGCCCTCAGAGACAACCTTGAAGAGCCAGAGGTTGCCCTTATAGGTACAGCTGCAGCTCCCTGACCCCTTGCTTATCACATGTTCTGAAGTAATGCTTTTCTCGTGGCACTCATCTTTGCAGTTCCCCGAAAAGCAGCTTTTTGGAAAATACTTTTTAGATGAGCTGCTGGAAGAAAAAAATTGTCTTTTCTCAGCTTGAAAAGGGCCTGCATTTTCAAAATCTGCTTACCTCTTGGTTCTCTGTGAAATCAGTAGCTACGTATTTCTGCGTATCCTGCCCTTCAACCTTTTGCTGGGGGGCAACCGCAGGTGTCCTTCAGGAATAACTGCCTGGGGGCTCGTGCACATCCCATCAGGTGTCTTCACTTAAAGGCCACCTCTGTCTTTGGCACTGGTCTGGCTTTTCAGGGGACCTCACCTCCTTTGGTTCTGTCCCTTGGTCTCCGATTGTAGACAGGAGCTGTGAACAGGGGGAGTGGTGATGGCCATGGGGAGACACTGCCGTGAAGGCCAGAAGGAGCACTGGGGCTAGAGGCGGTGGCCGTGGTTTCTTACACCGGGAGGGGAGCCTGAGCCTTCCTCACCCTCGCGATCTTCTCAGGAGCGCAGTGAACACGGGGCTAGTTCCCTCGCCCTGGCCCTGGGATTTCACACGGTTGCATGAAACTCCTCCACTCTGAGGGACAAGTTCTGTTTCCCACCCATCCTGCTCGAGGACCCCGGGATCCCGAGGGGAATGTGGCGTCCCCAGGGGGCGGGAGAAGACGGCTGGTGGTGGCGGCTGCAGAAGAAGGGGCTGCCTCTCCCGCCCTCACCCACTCGGGCACCGGCTCCTGCGTCCCCGCGGGGAGCCGGGGAGCAGCGCGGGGTTGGGCCCCGGCGGGGGCGACGGGGGAGCGCGGGAGCGGCGGGGCCCGGGCCGGGCCGGGCGTGGGGCAGCCCCCGCCCCGCTCCTCCCCGCCTGGCTCTTATTCTGAAAGGCCCCAAGCCGACGGCCCCATCGCCCCCCCGCCGCCTCTCCCCGCCTCCCGCAGGCCCGGCCCCGCCGTGACCCCCGGCCGCGGGAGCTCCCGGCCCGCCCCGTCCCATCCCGCCCCCTCCCGCCCCGGCCCGCCGGGCGAGCGGCGAGGCAGAAGAAATCACGCTGCGACGGGGGGGCTGGTTCGCTGGGGTCTTGTTTCTTTTTCAAGCAACGGGGCGGGTTGCACTCGGGAGGGAGGGTCCCGCAGCGGGCGCCGGCCCCGGGGGGCCCTCACTTCACCTTCTGGAAAACCTGGACGCAGACCTCGTCTTCAGCGGTCATGCGCTGGGGAAAGGGAGGCGAAAGAGGCGTTTAGGCTGCATCCCCCGCCGCTCTCCCTCCCCCGCCCCCGCCGGTGCGGCCGGCCCCAGGCCGCATTGCTGCCGCACCCCCTTCCCGACCCCCACTGAGCCCTAGCGGGTCGGGCTGCAGGGCCGGGCCGGGCCGGGCCGCGCCGCGGCCTCCGCTGACCTGCATTAACTTTTGAACCGGGCAGGCGGATGTTTGTGCGAAGGCTGGCTGCCCCCACAGGAGCCGGGGCTGAAGTCCTAGCGCAGCGGGACGGAAGCTGCACGGCTGGCTCAGAGTCCGCAGCACCCGCACTCTGGGTGCGTCCCCCGACCCACCCCGACTGGGGTTTAGCCAGTTGTGCTGGACCCCTCCTCACCAGGTGCAGCTGGTTGCCCTCCAGCCAGTGCCTCCAGCCTCGGTTCCTCTTCTCTCCTAGCTGCTCACACACCAGCTGATCCCCCTCCCAGGAGACAGTTGTCTGGAAAAAAAAGGAGCAGAAGGGAAGAGACGGTCCCAAGACAAGTGGGTCCTAGCAATACAGGTTTCCAGCGATGACACGAACTGTTCCTCTCGGGCACATTTTCAAATGCAGTCCCTGATCTGGTGGCTCTTTGGCGGCTCCTTGGGACTGATGCTTTTTGTGGGAGGTGAATGACCCTCTGGCATCCAAGTGCAACAGAGCGCGGCCAAGTGGGCTGACATCCTGTCTTTCTTTTCAGGGCTTTGCTCCGAAGGATAGTACCCTCTGTGTCCTAAAGTACTGGGTTTCTGGCTGTTTGGCGCTTGGCCCCTTTGCTGTAAGGGATTTACTCATAGAACCACTTACTCCTGGACCTGCAGGGGCACGCCAGCCTTGGGCTGGGCCCTCACCTGGTTCGTGAATCAAAAGCTGGGCAAGTCCCTGCACCCCAGTCTGCTGTCAAGCTGCACTGTGTGGGCATCTCACCTGGCACTTGCGTCCATCCACGGGTCCCAGGTCTTCCTCAAACTGCACTCCCAGGTCAAAATCCATAACATAGTCCCGCAGAG
The DNA here is from genome assembly GCA_034008185.1 of Gorsachius magnificus. NCBI lineage: Eukaryota > Metazoa > Chordata > Aves > Pelecaniformes > Ardeidae > Gorsachius > Gorsachius magnificus. Next base: position 132,506,836 of record CM067081.1, read on the forward strand.
AAGTGATCGTGCGGATGACCATGTGATCTCCCGTGTGGATGATCTCTTTATCGGGCTTCAGGAGGCAAACCAGTTTTCGCAGGACCACATTGATATCTGGAGAATGAGAGGGAGGGAAGATCTGTGGATGACCCAGCACCATCCCCGGCAGAGACGGGGGAGCCCCAGCCACGACACCTCCCCCTGCTCCCACCACAGCGCCAAAATGACGGTCGCAAACAGAAGGACCAGAGGGTTCCCAAACCCCTCCCTTGCTCCCCTTCCCGACTTCTGACATTTTTTGAGACAGAAGGGAGCAAAAGGGGAGGAAGGAGCGGGACGAGGAGCGTGGAGTTACCCAAGGCACGCAGGTAATTGTCCATGTTCTCCTGGGAAACGAAGCGGTAATAGCCGGTGAAGTTGGGAGGCATCCCGGGGCGGAGGGACGGGGCCGATGGCGAGGAGGCGAGCGGGCGAGGAGCGGGACAGGCACGGAGCTGGGGCCGAGCTCGCTTGCCGGGCGGGCCGGTCCCTCTCCCGCCGTGCGGGGCCGCCCGGCTCCCGCGCTCCCCGCCGCCGTAAGAGTCCCCGTCCCGGGGGGCGCGGAAGAGGCCGGGACTGCCCCTGCCTCCCGCACCTCCGCCTCGGCCGGGGAGGCCGTCAACCGCGGCGGCCAGCCCGGGAGGGCGGCTGCAGGCTGCCAGCTCCGCCCTGCCGGGCCCGGGGCGGGTGGGCTCCGGATACGGCCTGCAGCCCCTCGCCCCGGCGCAGCCCTTCGCCGCGGCGCACTTCACACCCCCCTCCCCGACCGGCTCCTCCCGCATCCCCCTACAGCGGCGAGGGCGCTTCCCGCGGCGAAGCGCCGGTTTCGAAGCCCCCACCCCGGGGTCCCGGCGCCCGCGCCCTGCCGCGGTTGCGTCGGGGAGGGGAGGGGAGGGGAGGGGCAGCGGCGCCCCCGCGCCCCCCCGCAGCACCTGGCGCGGCCGCCCCCGGCATTGGCTGCCGACCCCGCCGGCCCCCGCCGCGCCCGTGACGTCATGCTGCAGTGGCGGGGCGGGGCCGGGCGTGGAGCGGAGCGGGGCTGGCGGAGGTGCCGCGCCGTCCCTGCGCGCCCGCCGCGGGAGCGAGGGCGTGGGCCGGGCCGGGCCGGGCAGGGCCGCGCCCGCCGCTGTCCAGCAGCCCCGGGCGGGCTGGGACCCGCCGCCGCCATGGGCGACCCTCGGCCCCGCGCCGCCGCCCTCCTCCCTCTCCTCTGCCTCTGCGCCGCGTTGCCCGGCGGCGCCTCCAACAAAGGTGAGCGGCGGAGCGCCCCGGGCACCGTCCCGGGAGGCGGCGGTGCGGTGCTCCCCGCTCCGCGCCGCTGGGACCCTCCGGCCGCCCCCCGCGGCGGGGCCGAGGGGCGCGGCGGCCGCGGCTCTTCCCTCCGCCCCCGCGGTGGCGGTGCGGCTCCGCGCTGCCCGACGCCTTCGCCGGGCACGCTTGTGTCGGGGGATCCCCGCGGTCCCCGGCGGCGCCGGCTTTCTTCGCCCCTTCGGGCGCCCACATCCCATCCCCGCTCCCTACTTTCTCCACCTCTCTCCTACCACCGCTTTTTGTCTCCATTCTTTCCTCTCCCTCTATCATTCTTCTCGCGTTTTCCCCTTTTCCACCCACTTGTCTTGCTTTTGTTTCAGTTACCGCTGCGTGGATTCGGCTTTCCTTCCCTTCCTTAGCGTGCCGAGAGAGAATGTGTTGCTTCTCCACAGACCCCTGCGGTCTCCGAAACACATCCCCTATCTCCATCTTCCAATTCTAATTCATCCATCTACAATCTGTCGATGGGAATTAATTGTACAGTTATGTGCTAGCTATGCAGGTTGCGAATACAAAACGGCATTTTATGTGCTAAATATGCAAAAGAAAACCCCTAACGCTACAGCTGTAACGTTCTGAATGCAGATGTTCTTTGACCACGTAGAGCGGTGGAGAAAGATGTAGGTTTCTAGATCTGTGGCTGTTGACACAGGCGCGAGAAATTCACCCCAGGGGAGTCTGTGTGTCAAGAATCTGACAGGGTGGGAGAATCTGAAAACATGCAAGGGACACAAGGGTCATCGGGGAATGTGACACCTTAGGGCGCTTTCTGTGCTTCAGCAGAGGTAGGGCTGCAGGGTGGGGGCAACGCGGAGCTCTGTGCATGCTGACATTGGCAGGGGCATTTATTTGTACTGCTCGGGTGCCAAGGGGCCCAGTGGCGAGGCAAGGCCCCTCATGCTCTGGATTTTCTCTCTCCTTTGTGAATTTCCACGCTGAAATGTCTCTCCACCTTTTGCAAATTATTTTAGATTTACAGGAGCTTCCTTGAAGCCGGTAGGGGTCTGTATCCTAAAAATATTCCCCAAATGTTTTTCTAATCTCCGGTAATTCATTTCCCGAGAAATCAGATTGGTGATTCCCAAGTCGCAGGTAGATGCAGCAAAGGATTTCTCTCTCCATCACCAGCTTGTTACCCCAGCAACAGGGCATATGTGGCATTTGTAGCTATGGATTCCCACCTCGGTGGTGTGGCGCATGGACTAGAGCCGTCACAGGGTGGAATCCGGTGGGGGCAATGGAGGGGTGGGGTAAAACGTGGGCACTTGCACACAGGAAGGATTCCACATGCATACTGAACAGGATGGATGTTTCTCTGGATTTCCTGTGCAACGCTTTATAATCTTAATCAATACGGTGAGGGAGAAATGCCAACCCACGCTCTCTGCTGCTACGCCGGGCTGGGTCTGCCCACTCTGCCCGGCTGGTGCATCCCCACTCTGACCCGTGGGGCCTGTCTGCCGCCCCACCTCCCGGCTCCGGCAGCATCCCCTGGCCCCCGTTTGCAGAAGTGCTTGGTTGTAAGGGGTACTGTCCCTTTTGAGTCAACCCATCATGCGATGCTGGTCCGGTTTCAGAGGGTGCTGTGCTGCAGAGGATGAATGGACATATTGGAAGTAGCACCCTTGAGGGAAAGGCTCGCTATCCTGCTCCCCACCAGCTCCGAGCCATGCTGTGCTCAAAGCATTGCTTGGTTGTAATAAATCTTGGTCTCCAGGGGGTGGGAGAGTGGGGGATTATCTGGGAATGGGGGTTGTAACTAGGCCATGTAATATAATCTCTGAGGCCCATTTGGCAGGGAGTGGACATGGGGGAGGGGTTTTTAATTTGTAATGATTTTTCTACTCTCTCCCCTCCTCTCCTCTCCCCTTCCCCCCTGCCCCCTCACCCCTTTATTTCTCCCTTTCCCTGCCCCGGAGCCTGTGTGATAAAGATTAATTTGCTATTTCTGGGCCTGTGACATTTTTCAGAGCCTCCTGCTGGCTGCTGCCTCCATGCCAAGCCTGGCTGGGCTCCAGCCAACGGGATTAGCAAGGAGGGGCCAAGGGAATATGGTGCTCACCATGGAGTGGGGAAGGAAGGAGCAAGGGACTCTCAGAGTAGGTTATTACACGCGTAGGATGACTGACTGAAAGCCTACCTGGGTATGTGTGTGTAGCTCCTGGACCTTAGTCCAGAGGACGCGAGGCAGAAGCGATAATGGCTGCATGCAAGACTTGTCCCCTGGGGACACCCCAAGGGAAGATGTGTCCTGGATCCTTTAATTATGGCTTCAGTGAGCTAAAGGATTTAGCATTTGGAATCTGTCTCCAGACTCAGGCTACTTCTGCCTCTTGATTTCATTTTTTTTAACCACTCCAGCTTTCATAGGCACCCAGATGCCTCTCCACATATTTCTAATAAGATGGTAATGAGGAGGCCAGAAGGAACACATCGTTTCTGATGAGGTCTCCCAAGAGTCATGTAGAGTAGAACTGAAGAAAGGTAACTTCTGCCTCCTGGCCCCTTTCAGACTTCTTTATTTCCAGAGAAGAAGGTGGGGAGGGGTGGTTGTTACCTGCCACTGGATGATATTCTGCTCTTTCCCTACTGGCGGCTAATACATTCCTGTGCTCCATCCCTTACCCCAAATCCACCTCAGCGAACAAGCACAAACCCTGGATTGAAGCTGAATATCAGGGCATCGTCATGGAGAACGACAACACAGTCCTGCTCAACCCACCGCTATTTGCGCTGGACAAAGATGCTCCACTGCGCTATGCAGGTAGGTGGGTAACAGCTCTGGGAGGGGTGGGAGGCAGGGGGAGACTTACGAAGAGGCAGAGGCAAGGTGACATTCATCCCTCTGCTGGGTTCTAGCTCTCTCCAGGAAACAATCACCTCCAAACCTTGTTCCGGAGGAGGTTCCCAGTGAAGTCTGGAGGCAATTTGGGCACAGCTTGATTTAGGATGCTGTGAGCTGTTTCCCTTAGGGAGAGAAATTGAGGGTGGAGCCAGCTACTTTTTGACGCAGTTCTGCTATTTCCAAAGATCACATGCACAGCTCTGTGTCTGTGAGCACTGGAGAAAGCTGGTAGGGCAGACTTCGTCGGCAGTGCTACATCCCATCACAGTAAGCACAAATCCCTGAAACTGCAGATGAGGCTTTATGAGGGTTGTATTCCTGGTGCTTGCTTAGGTCGTGCCCAGAGCTTCCTCATGCATCCTTCCTCAGCTCTGGGAGAGGAAAAGTGGTCCCTGTGAGCTGGACTTCAGGATTTAGGTGACCCTACCTGCAGTTCTCTGCGGTGCTGTGCACATCCTGCATGTGTGGGTGGATGAGACATCACGGATCTTCATGCTTTGGCTGTCTATCTGCAGTATATGGCCTGGTTTGCCTCCCTGAGGGATGCAGAGGAGAAATAAGGTGCTCCCTCAGTACTGTGGCTGTGTAGCACTAATAAATTTAGCTTGAGCCTTGTAACCTCTCATCTGTCTTGATGCTGGTCAAGACTCCTTGCCATGGGAGTAGTCTCCAGTAGAGGGCAATCTACACTCTTAATGGCTGGAGGAACTCCTAGGGAACAAAAAATTGCTTGAAATTATAGGTGGTAATGAGGGAGAAAGGAGAATGTAAGTTAGAAAGGAAGAAAATATGGGAGATGGAAGCAAGGGGGCATAATGCGCTCTCCTCAGTCCTTTTCTTTCTCCCCTTCCTTTCACCTGGGTACCAGGTGAAATCTGTGGCTTCAGGATCCATGGGGCAGGGGTACCTTTTGAAGCTGTGATCCTGGACAAAGCTACGGGTGAGGGGCTGATCCGGGCCAAGGAACCAGTGGATTGTGAAGCACATAAGGAGCACACATTCACCATCCAGGCTTATGACTGTGGAGAGGGACCTGATGGAGCAAATACCAAGAAATCACACAAGTAAGTCCAGGTAGTCATTGCTGCACGTTACAAAATGCGATCTGTCACAGAAACGCAGAAGAAGATTGGTGTGGGAATGCTTCCTTTAGCCAGAAGTATTTTTCTCTAGCCTTGATACTATAACTCAATATGTTAATAAGACACAAAGAGAAATGTTCACTACGTCACATGAGTGAATACACTAGAAATGAGGGCTGCTTGACAGTTGTGTCTGAGGGTGGTGTTTTATGTTGCTGCATATAGGCAGGAGGTCCAGATTACACTATCGTTCCTTTTGCTCTTTCTCTGGGGTAGGAAACCATTGTCCAAGCTCCTGTGCGCCAACATTGCTGCATTGAAACCAAGGTCTCTTTCCTTGTCCTTGCTTTTGACGGCTGGAAATCAGACTGGTGCACTTTAGGGGAGTGACTTACACTGAAATTTAGGTGGTGTATGGCTCCTAATCAGCCAGTCAGTTCTCATTGATGTGTCTCTGCATCAGGGCCACAGTGCACGTTCGAGTAAACGATGTGAATGAGTTTGCTCCTGTCTTTGTGGAAAAGTTGTATCGTGTGGCAGTGACTGAGGGAAAGCTGTATGACCGCATCTTGCGTGTGGAGGCCATTGATGGAGACTGCTCGCCACAGTACAGCCAGATCTGCTACTATGAGATCCTGACCCCCAATATTCCCTTTCTGATTGACAATGATGGTAAGAATCCGCACCTACCATGAGCACTTCGCTCTCCCTTTCCTCCTTTGCTCCCCCTTGGCCAGACCCATTTGCTGGCAGAGTTGTGCTGTATGAATTTTGTAGCACTGCTGATCTCTCCTGGTGCAGAGACGCAGCAGCCATTTTGTGGGATGCTTGTTACGGAGTGGTACTGGGGAGGGGGACTCAGCTTCTTTTTGGTTGCTTTTGTAGTTGATAAAAAATAAGAGTCATTTCTAGAAGGAACATCTTTGAGGACACTGTCTTTCTTCTCCCTTGATCTCTTTGTTTTGCTAACCAGGGAACATCGAGAACACGGAGAAGCTGCAGTACAGTGGAGATCGTCTCTACAAATTCACAGTGACAGCCTATGACTGTGGAAAGAAGCGGGCTTCTGATGATGCTGAAGTGGAAATCCAGGTGAAACCCACCTGCAAGCCCAGCTGGCAGGGTATGAAACCTCCAAACACAGCTCTGTCTTCCCTTTGCTTTTGATGAACTACTACTCAGCCCTCCTCATTGCAAATGTTTGTATATACACGTATATGCTTGTATACCCATGTATATGGTTTTGTTCTGGCATCAACCCCTCCGTCCCTTCTAAGGGGACGCAGCAGACATCTACGTCTGTTGCAAAGCCACTGAAAGGCAATTCAAACATTGGAAAATCATTCCTTGGATTACTGTGAACTACTATGTATTTGATAAGGCTCGATAGACTGTATTCAATGTAGATTGTTTTGGGGGCTGCTCATCTTGAGGATATTTGGCTTTTCCAGAGATGTTTTATGCCTATAGGTTTGCCTTAGTCAATACAATTAAGGGGAAATGAACACAACTAAATATCTGGTCTGCCTGATAAAGAGAGGTTGACAATCCAAGGAGTGACGCTACACTGGTACTAGCTGTAGAAGATGAGAATTTGGACTCTGTGCTTCCAGGAAATCTTCCCTTACACTGATGCCAGCTGCATAAAGTTGTCTTTTCAACACGGAAAGGGCCAAAAATCTCTGTTTCTGAGCTAGTCCATAGATACTGCTTGCATGTGTGCCAAGTGTTCTGGCCTCTGGTCCTTGGCAGGACCTAACCCCTCTCTTTCACTCTTCTTCATTAGGCTGGAACAAGAGGATTGAGTACACCCCAGGTGCAGGCAGCCTTGCGCTCTTCCCCAGCATTCACCTGGAGACCTGCGATGAGCCCCTGTGGAACATCCAGGCCACGGTGGAGCTGCAGACAAACCACGTGGCCAAGGGCTGTGACCGGGATAACTACTCCGAGAAGTCACTGCGCAAACTCTGTGGTGAATTGATTCTTCCCTGGGCCGAGGGCAGCTGTGGCACAGCACCCCTTGCCCCTTCCCCTCGAGGGATTCATGGTGGTGGCTCTGTGCCTCACACGGCGGAGATGCTGGGGGACACCTTCCTCACATCTGCTGTGGTCAGCGGGGCTGGGAGGACACCTAGCTCACATGCTGTGCTGAGGGGCAGTGGGCACCCTGCCCATATTTGCAAGGGGCTCCCTGTGCTTTCCTTGCTGGGAAGCCAGAGGCTTCTGAGCATTGCCCCAATACACAGAGTCTGTGGGACTTTCCTCAGCACAGATGGAAAAGTCGCCATCTTTCTCCAGACAGGAGGAGGCCTACAGGCAACTCCTCTTCTCCCCGTGCTCTGGGACATTACAACCAGCCCTCTAGCACCCTCTTCTTCTGTTCCCCAGTTCTCAGGCTCCTTACTTTCCCCTGTGCTGACATTCCTGACTCCTTCCCTTCTCGGTAGGTGCTGCCTCGGGAGAGATTGACCTGCTGCCAGTGCCTAGCCCCATGGCCAACTGGACCGCACGACTCTCGGTGCACTACAGCCAGGACAGCAGCCTCATCTACTGGTTCAATGGCAGCCAGGCTGCCCAAGTGCCTGTGGTAAACGGGCCAAATGCCCACGGGGGGCTGAGCGACCACTTCACCCTGTCCGTATGGATGAAACATGCCGTGGTGCCTGGCAAAGGCAGGCGGGAAGAGGAGACGGTGATCTGCAGTACAGTGCAGAGCGGTGAGACGCTTTTCCTGGGGTGGTGACACTTCTGCCCACTGCCTCTAACTTGTTAGAAGGGGTTGGCCCTGCAGGAGGAAATCTCTTGTGTTCCAGAGCGGGACCTGGGCAGGGGTCCCTCCTTAAGAGGAACATGGCTTCTTCAGGTGTCACTTTTTCTGGGAGCAGTCAAGCCCAACATGAGCACGTGGTGCTGAGTGCCGGTCGTGCAGGCTAGCGTGTGCTTCTGGGCAATGGCTAGTGAGACTGCTCTGCGGTGTGATATGTAACTCCCTCTGCTTGTCCCTGGCAGAGGATGGCTACTCCCATTACTCTCTGGCTGTGCACGGCTGCCGGATTGCTTTCCTCTACTGGCCATTGCTGGAAAGTGCAAGGCCTGTGAAATTCCTCTGGAAGCTTGAGCAGGTGAGGAAGTGTTTGCCTCCTCCCCATGACCCTTCTCCTTCTGCCCATTGCTGATCCCTTCTGCTGTCTGCCGTAGGTCTGCGACGATGAGTGGCACCATTATGCCCTCAACCTGGAGTTCCCCACTGTCACGCTCTACGTGGATGGGGTCTCTTATGACCCTGCCCTCATCCACGACAACGGCCTCATTCACCCCCCACGGCAGGAGCCCTCACTCATGATTGGAGCCTGCTGGACTGGTGAGTGCCCACTCCCTGAACCATGCTCTTCCCATACGGGAAACGAGGGAGTGGAGGGAGAGCCAGAAGAGGTGAAAGAAACACCACCTAATACTAATGATGCAAACCACACTGCAGCCATCTTACCTTCTTGGCACCAAAGCCAATGTGACTCCTTCCTTCCTTATGGACCAAGCCAGCAGGCCACGGTAATAATAATAGCTCAGGAAGAAGAGTCATTGGCACTTTCATGAACAACAGCAGTGGAATATGCAATGGCATATCCTCAGCTTTCAGGCAGAGGGAAGTCGAGGCTCTATACCTTGTTCAGGCATTGGTGTTTCTATCAAAGCTTTTCCCCAGAGACCAGCCAGTACTATTGTACTATTTGTGTTATTGATGGGGATTTCTGTGTCTTGAGGGTCTATATGAAGAAGTCACAAATCGTGCTGTAGGGGAACTGGGTTGGAGGACAAAGATCAGCTTAGGAACATAGTTAAACCACAACAAGATTAAAACCTGTTCTGTGGAGATGTAAGGCTGCATTTCCCTGGTTGTCCTGCAGGACTGAAGTAGGACAGAACTAAAGGAATTTGCATGCTGTTTGCCTTCACTCCAGCAGAAATTTCTAGCAAAATCAAATCTTTACTGTAGCACTGCTTCTCTCAGGTTAGGGATCTTCCCACAGTTCTGTGCTCTTGACTGGCCTTTTGCAACCAACAAATATTAATCAGTTTGGGACACCCTCCTGGAACTATCTGAGTTTCAAAGGGATGTTGAGAACATGGATTGTTGCGAACATGACTAGGACCATGTTCCATAAATGGGAAACAGTTAGTTGCCAAAATAGATATCATTGGGATAGGAGAAAAAACCCCAACTATACTTTCTCCCTTGTATTAGTTACTCATCCTACAGTCTCAGCACCCCCTTCATGAGAGGGACTCTGCTCTCTTACATCTGTGATGTGCTGTCTCTAAGGTTGAAAGGGGGTGTGGCTTGGCACATGACTCCAGAGCTGTTCTCTTGGACTGGCCAATACAGGCACTTGTATAGATACTTGCCTGACCCTGTAACTACCCTCTTCCAATGCCTTATTGCTTGTCTGAGTGTTCTCCTTTTGCAGAGGAGAAAAACAGAGAGAAAATCAAAGGAAATGAGAACTCCACTGACACCGTACAAGGTAGGGGAAAAGAAAGAAGATGGTTCTCTTCCCCTCTTCACCGTGCATGACTATCACTTCTTGCATGGTGCCTTCCTCATACAGCTCCCCCCTAGTTCTGTCCTGTCACCTCCCACCATCTTGGGAGGAAAACCCTTATTTGGCAGATTGGTCCCTGATACCTTGATATCTGTGGAGCATGAAAAGGCTGCTAGGAGGACTACAGCCTGCTTTGAGAGATGGAGTATGCTTTTCATGTGGAGAAAGAGTCCTCATGCCTGATCATTAAAGTTGGTCTCTGAAGAACACAATAGCCATTAGAGACATCAGGAGATGTCACCTCATCCCTAACTATCTGTGGAACATAGTTTCTTTTAAAAGCCCTCACAGGAAGCAGAGTGAGAAGGGGACAAGAAATTGTTTTCATCTGGCATTCAGCAGTTTGGCAGAAACTTCTCTATGCTACCCACTGTTCACTGCCCTAGTCTTTCTGTTGGTCTGTTTTTCTCGCTTTCCCCCATCTGGAATTAAAAAAAAAGTCATCTCCTTACTTCAGCATCCCCTGTCTTCTTGTCTTTGTGTTCCCCCCCTCTGTCTCACTCTACCTCCCTTACCTCTCTCTCACACTTCCTCCTTTTCTTGGTTTTCCCCACAAGCAACAGTGCTTTCGTTGTCTTTGCTCTCTTCCTTGCCATGTCTCTCACACCCTCCACCTCCCATATTTCCCTCAGGAGATCCTCTGTTGATACACCACTACTTCCATGGTTACTTGGCTGGCTTCACTGTGCGCCCTGGTAGCTTGGAGAGCCGGGAGGTTATTGAATGCCTGTATGCCTGCCGTGAGGGGCTTGATTACAGTGACTTCGACAGTCTGGGCAAAGGGATGAAGGTATGCCCATCTGCCCAGCTTGCATGGGGCTCCTCCACTCTCCGCCCCAGCCTTGCTTCCCAGAACTTTGCCTGCTCTTTCACCTCAGACAACTCCCCACCTTTCTCCGTTGTGTCTCTCTTAGCCTGGACTCTTGGCATTTGCTGAGGAACCCTGAGTATTTTCTTCTCTTCCACCTGTAGGTTCATGTGAACCCCTCTCAGTCCCTGCTCACCTTGGAGGGTGACGATGTGGAAACCTTCAACCATGCAATCCAGCATGTGGCTTACATGAATTCCCTGCGCTTTGCTACCCCTGGGGTCCGGCCACTCAGGCTCACTACTACTGTCAAGTGAGTGGACAAAGCAGCACCTCTAGCTAAGTTCAGCAAGAGGACTACCCCTCTTTTGACTAAAATCACACTCCCTCACCTTATATTTTAATTCTGATGGTCTCAAAATGGGTAGGAGTCTTCCTGAAAATAAATATTAACGTACCCAATATCCAAATGGATACTGTAATACTGGGGCCTGTGCAGGTAGAACTTCTGCCTTCACTCATGGTGTTCTAGGCGTGTGGGCTGGTTTTAATTTTCTCTGTGGTGTGTGGATGTGACCAAGTCACTGGAAACCCAGTTACGTCATTCCTACCACACCTCTCTGTCTTGCACAGCAGGCTACAGGGAAGCTTTAGGAAGACTACGAGAGAAAAGATATTCCCTTCACTGGCAGTAATGTGCAGGAGGTGTTCTTTTACAGTGTTGCTGGTGGAAACTTGGGCCAACTGATGCTGTCTGCTTCTCTCCTTCAGGTGTTTCAGCGAAGAGTCCTGTGTCTCCATTCCTGATGTGGAAGGTTATGTTGTGGTGCTACAGCCTGATGCTCCCCAGATCCTGTTGAGTGGCAATACTCACTTCGCTCATCCTGCATCAGACTTTGAGGGTTTTGATGGAGTCCCCCTGTTCCCCAACCTCCAGATCACCTGCTCTATTTCTCACCAGGTGGAGGCCAAGAAGGATGAGAATTGGCATGGTACCGGTAAGTAGAGTACAGGGCGAGGTATAAGAGACAACTGGAAAGACCTGCAAGTGTTGCTGCCCTGCAGAGGAAGTACAGCCCCTCATTACACCTGTAATAGGAGAGAGTTCACAAATACAGAAGCAAGGCACATTGTCTGTCTATATGTAGGCTAATCGGTTCTTATCCCTTTCTGCTCGTCCACCCATTTCCTTTGCCTCACTCTCCTCCTTCTTTCTCAGGCTGCTCATTCTTAATCCCTTTTACATTTTACCTATATTTCCCTTTATTGAATCCAGCACTGAATGGATGTTCTGCCTGTTACGCTCTCCACTCCTGCACTTAGTCTCCTCCTGCTTCCTTCTCTCCTGCTTGTTTTATTTCTCGCCCCCTCCCATCTTTTCCTGCATCACTTATTCCTGTGAATTCCCCAGTCAGTTTCCTCACACCCTATAATACCTCGTCCCTCAGTTTCTCTCCATCATCCTCAGATTACTTCTCTTCTCCACATGTCCTTTTTCTTCTTTCATATCTTTTCTGGTAATGGAATTTTTTTGTTCATAGTTTTCTGTTTAGCAGCTTTGCTTTTCCTCATACAATGATGAGTTTCTTGACTTAGAGCAGGTTGGTCTCAGCCCTGCTGAAAGCAGTTAGTCACTGAATGTGGTTGCCTTTTTGTAGAAGATAAGATCTCAACCATGGTAACCAGCAGTGATGAGACAGGGGAAGGCACTCAGGGTCTGGGAATGTGTGATAGAGTTGTTCCCAATTTGCACATTGTCATTGTCAACAGAGTCCTTACAGCCAAGATATGTTACCATGAACCAGTCTGATAATAGTATGTTGTTCCAAAATAAAGTGACTTTATGTGCATAAATAATGTCATTAGAACCAGGGGGACTCCTCCAAGAATTAGACTGACAGTTATTTTACTCAAGGTCAGCCCTAGCCAGAGAAAGAGAATTTATTGCGTATGATGTGAGCACTAAGTAAGCTCTGAGCAACTCCTGCCTTCACTGATGGCTGGCTGGCTTTCTGGCCATGTCTTCTTTCTGTTTGCATCTCAGTGACAGACACACGAATGTCAGATGAGATTGTGCACAACCTGGATGGCTGCGAGATCTCATTGGTAGGAGATGACTTGGACCCAGAGAGGGAGTATCTGCTCCTGGATGGGGCACTGCTGCAGCAGCGGGGCCTGGAGCTTGTTAACACCTCTGCCTACCTGACCATCACAGGTACGCACTCTCCTTTGCCACAGCCATATAATTATGCCTCTCTCACTGTCAGGCATCACTGGGAGAAGCACTTAACCCAATGGTAGAGATGTCTTGGTGTACTTTGTGAGACTCTGAGATGTAACCATTTGTTGAACTCCTGGCTTTTGGAAGTCCCAGGCCATCTCCTTGGGGAGGTGGCTACTCCTCCAGCACACAGCATGGTGTCTGAGCCCTGAACCAGGCTTCTATCACTCTTAATGACTTACTCCCATTGCACTTGGGGGTTTGATGTTCTCTGATGCCAGCAGCATTTTGCGTGACATGACTGGGGGACAGCCCATCCTACAGGTTGCAGACTGGTACAACACTGTTGTACTGTCCAGAACTTCACAGGCCTGTTGCTCTTGATTCTTCCTTTCCTTCCACGTGTTCTAGCAATGCAAGCAGGGATTTCATCAGGTGCTTTGCAGCCAGCTCCAGCTCTGCTTCCTTCCCAGAATTAATCCCCTTCCTTGGAGTCTTCTATACTCCTAGTTGCTACAGCATTACGATGCCAGATGACTTTGAAGCTTCCTCACTCCACAGCAATTCTCTCTTCTTGTCTCAGGCGTGGAGAGCATTGCAGTTTATGAGGAAATACTGCGCCAAGTCTCATACCACATCAACCATGGCGCTGCTCTTTATGAAAGGAAGTTTCACCTGTCCTGCACTGAGATGAACGGACGCTACTCCAGCAATGAGTTTACTGTGGAGGTACAAGATCAATACATACCCATATAGGTGCTTGTGCATGCATGGAGAGGACATGGTGGATGGGATATATTGCAATGAACACAGGGCTGAGTCTCTCCCACTCTGGTCTCTCTGTAGGTGAATGTCCTCCACAACATGAACCGAGCTGCTCATCCTAACCATATTCTGAGTTCCCAGCAGTTCATGCACCAAGGCCATCATTTACCCCCAGAGCTATCTGGGCACAGCTTGGCAAGCACCCAAAACAACCCAAGTATGTAACGCTATCTTTTGGTTTTATTCCTTTAGGTCAGGATGCTGTTTTTCTGGTATCCTGGTAGAACCTATAGCAGAGGATTTATTTCAGGCTCCCTATACCCATGTTATTGGGTTCTCATTATACTGTCCTGTCCCACTCTTCATTAGCAAATGGACTGCAGTCTGCATCAAATTCTGGTTTAGAGTTTGGTGCAACAATCCTCCTCTTGCAGCGTGTTGTTTTCTTGATGTGGAAGCGGTCTGAAATCTACACTGAGAAGGTCTAAAAAGAAAAAACTGTAAGCTGGTATGATCTCATCTGTGCACCTTGCAAAGGTGCTATACGGGCTTGGGTAATGTAATTTCAGAAAGAAGCTTCAACGGCAGGAGAGAAACAAGAGAATCGAGACTGAAACTGCTCTAAAAAAAGGAATGGGACTAGGTAGTGATCAGAAGGCAGAATAATACAGGAGACAGCACCACGCAGACAAGAGGATGATTCTTGCCCCCAAAACAGAGAGAGAGAGAAGCCTGACAGCTAAACTAGACATTAGATTAGTTGGTTTGCCCTGGCAGCCCTGTGCCACAGGCATGACTGCAGTCTAACTGGCTCCTCCTAGACTGTGCAAGCCCTAGGACTGTTACAGAGGACCCTGTATTGCTTTTGGCCCCCTGTTGTAGGGAACATGGAAGGCACCTTTGGTGCTAACTTCCACTGCAGCTTCCTGCAGCAGCTGATCCCAAGCTGGTCCAGTCCTGCAGCCAGCACTGAGCCACTGCAGAGACAGCCTACGTACATGCTGGGAGAGCACCAAAACCCAGCCTTTGCCACTGCCTTCCCCAGCTCTGCCTGATTGCAGCAGAAAAGTTGTCCCTGCTGTACGGAACCTCCCTGAACAAATCCAGGGAGGGCCTGGAGAGATTTTGCAGGGTTATCTGGGGAGTCAAGGCTCAGCCTGCAGGCCTAGAACAAAGGGGTGGGAGTTGGGCTAAGGGTCTTAGATGAATTTAAAGATTTCTCCTGTGCAGTAGTTGGGCTTTGACAGTGGTGCTAATTAGAAGGCCATTGTACCCCTCACCTCTGTCCCATGTGCAAAGCAGACTTCTTTTGGCTTCCTTCTTTCTCTACTGCTTGCACAGAAATCACACCCTCTGAAAATCATCCATTTGCCCTTGGAGGCTCTCCCCAGCATGCTTTTCTCCCTCCCAAGGGGAGGATACAAATGGCTGCTGTGCGACATACTCTGGTGACTTCTGTAGATGAAGATGTGCAGTCTGGGCCACATCAGGGGACTGCCGGACCTAGGCATCCTGGCAAACCGTGGAGGCCTCAAGCAAAGATACAGCAACTGAAGGCAGGAACTACCTGTGCCCAGGGGTGCAGAAAAGTTGGGACGTGTTCCTGCCTAGACCAAAAACCCAAGCTCTACCCAGGAACCCCAGTTCCTGCAGGTCAGGTTGGAAATGCCCGTTTCTGTGACAGGCTCTAACCACACCTCCTCATTCTCTTTCTCCAAAGTGGTCCCCAGTGCTGCCACTGTCATCATTGTGGTGTGTGTGGGCTTCCTGGCACTCATGGTGATCCTTGGCATCCTGCGCATCCACTCCCTGCACCGGCGGGGAGTGGGGCAAGAGGCCCCTGGGGCTGCTGAAGGAGGGCACGCAAGCACTGGAGGCAAAGAGAGTGACATGTTCTGGGATGACTCAGCCCTCACCATTATAGTCAACCCCATGGAGGTGAGGAGCAGCCAGAGTGGCTGGGGCTGGGTGGGCAGCTGGGTAGCCAGATCCTTCTTCCCCTTACACCACGTCTCACCTCCCCAGTCCTACCAGAGCTGCCAGGAGAGGGCAGCAGAAGGCGGCGAAGGCAGAGCTAGTGAAGGCATGGAGGATGAAGATGACAGTACCGACTCAGAGACACCTGACTCCCCCGACAGCAATGACGTGGACAACCGACACATCATTGGCAAAAGTGACGGCTCTCACCTCTACTAGGAGCTTTAAAACACCAGTCCAGTGGATCCCCCCAAACATGTGGCTGGAAGGAGGAGGTGTCTTTTAACTTTTCCTTCCCCCACCGTGTACACATGCTCTCCTCCCTCATTTGTCATTTCTGCTTCCCATGTTCCTTCATCTTCTGCCATTTTCATTGTGGACATTCCCCACATTATTGACCCCCCCATCTGGCTCTCTAGAAACATGTGTTAGGGCACTTGCACATGATGGTGGCACAGTTCAAACTATGATGAGGAAGGAGGGGCTTGGAAAGAACAGAAATTTGGAAGGAAGAGCCAGCCACAGGGCTCAGAGTGGGGTCTCTCACTACCCCTCCCCAGATATTATATATATATATATTGTATATTTTTTCAATGTTGTCGTTTGAGGTTTATTCTCGTTTCATGCAAAAAAACCCCACTGCAGCTTGTGTCGCTTTGTAAAATTGTCGATAGTCCTAAACTAAATGAATGAAGGTAAGAAGGATGAGGAAACAAAGTGGATTTTAAAATAAATGGATTTCAAATAAAATATGCAGGGCTTCTGCAGTTTTTCCTCTACAAGCAGGGAAAGGAGGAATCAGTATAGCCTCTAATGTGAGACTGGAGATAGTCCAGAGCATGTATTTACTGAAATTACTACCTTATCTTGGGGAAGGGTTACATTTTCTAGTATATGTGTTACAACAAGAAAAACACATCATCCCTGACCCTACACCACCACCCCTCCTCCCCATCTCCCCGCCTTTCTGACAGTCAAAATTCTCTTTGTAGCCTTCCCCAAGACATGGGGCTAGGAACCCACAGAGGAACAGATGGCATCCCAGCCCATTACAGGCAAGTGTAACACGTGCAGCAAACTGAATTCTTGATTACAAAAAAAAAAATAAGGCTCTTTCCATACACTTAGTGTATCATCAATAGAAACAGGCCAAATCCTCAGCTTCACCCATCTTTTCACCTGATCCACTTTCTTTACCAGCATAAAAGAGTATTTTTCACACCAGGGGTTCCAGCTTGTAGCAGAACAGCCCCAGCACTTCTGAGGGAAGGTGTTGGGAATGGAGGTAATGGAAACACAACAGATACTAGTAAAGCATAGCTATGAGCCCATGGTAGCACGAGTTGTTAGTGTAGTGCTTCATAGCAGGTTGTGCTTCTTCCCTTGATCTACTTGGTCTGATGATTCAGATCCTGCAAGATGGTCAGAGGCTTTCAGCTGCCTTGGGGCAAATGGCTGCAACATGTCAAGGACCCAAAGGAAGATTCTGCAATAGGCCATTTGCTTGCAGCCAAGGTTGAGAAATCCTCTTTAGGGGCGGGAAGATAGCTCAGTAGGTGAGAGTGGAAGAGCCCCTCTGAGGGCATGAAACATCTCAGCACAAGATCTCTGCTTGCTGCAGTTTTCTCAGATGCCTCAGCTCTAGCCTGTCTTCATGTCCAGCTGTGCCCACATATGGTGGTTACTAGGTCCAAAAGAAGCGAACATGCTGGGACTGTCTAAGATACTCTTATGCCTTCTCGTTTGTTTCCTTCCCAGTAAGTTCCATGCCCTTGTTTCATACAGGGAGCTTACAGCAGGCACTGTCAAACCAGTGCCCTGACATCTTGAAGCACTGCAATAATTCAAGCCTCCAGAAAGAAGAAAGGCTACGTTGTGCACATCAGAGCAAAAGACTTTGCACAAAATAGTCTTATGTCCTGAGAATGCTATGCCTGACCCAGTTCTGATATGTGATGAAAAGCACCACCTCTCAGAGCATGGAAAAAGACCAAGTCTCAGGATCATGAGGTCCCTGTATCTCTACAGCAGCCTGAGCCAGCTGCTAGAGTGTGCTTACAAGGTGGAAGAGGCCAAATGTACAATGAGTTCATAGGTAGCCATCATGATAGCTGTGTTTGGGATCTGGCGGATCAGGTGAGCCAGGAGCCCTCGGTATAAAGCTAAGGGTCCCTCTTCATGGACCACAAGCTGCAGAGTCTGTATAAAGGAACGGTATCGTGACCCTTCTTCTCGCAACCGTGTCCGAATGACCTCTGGAGAGACAAAAAGGGAAGTGGTATCAGCAGATTGACCCTACAGGCATGGCATCTCCCATTGAGGGGAACAGAAGCAAGGAGAGTGGACCCACTCACCGTGTGGATATGCAATGCATGAAGCACACGTTTTGGAGACAGCAGCAGCTCCCATTAGTCCAAAGAAATCATGGCTGTTCGGTGAAAGCGTGAGTGGTGGGGAAAGGGAATGATGGCTGTTTCTCAGCTGTTGTTTCAGTGCTTCATAGATGACAAAGTGTATGATGGTCTCTGACACTCCAGCATAGGAGGCAGTGATACCACGGTAAAATCCACGGAGGCCTTCAGTGCGGTACACGTGCATGGCACACTGGAGAGCGTTGCTGGCCACCTCCCCCTTCGCCCTGTAAAGAGTAGGGAGGGTTAGAACAGCATACTGCTCCACTGCCCTAAAATGCTGTTGTGAACACAACTGTATGACTCTTCCCCAGCATGCCTTGAAGACCTATGTTCTGATGCAAGTCACAGACCACTACCCAACCCCACCCCCAAACCAGTCCTGATTTGACACAGAGTGGCTCTGCATTGCTAGCCTGCCTTACCTGGCTTCCAGCTGCATCCTGGTTTTCACTAACCAGATAGGGTTGGTGAGTGTGGCAGAGGTAATGCCTGGTGAACAGAAAAGGAAAACAGCCATGAGCACCAGGATCACACTGACAGTTTGTGAGGAGGTGCTGATCTATCAGCTCTCTGCATTCTGCTTGGCAAGCTGCAGGCATTTGCAATTTGAGAATGACCTTGAGCTCCTGTGGGAGAAGAGACATTCAGGGCAGACTATCTGATTCTCCTCCTCCCCCATTCCAGCCTTTGTCTGGTGGTAATTAGTTCCTCTGCCTCCAAAATAACCCTACTACAGGCCCTGGTGTTACAAAGAGGCAGGAAACAATGGGCTAAACTTGCAAGAGTGGAAGATTTTATTAGAGAGCTGGGATATATCAAGATAAATGATGCTGTGAGAGGTCTAAATTACACACTGCTTTCTCCCTCTCACAGCTGAATGGAGCTCTTTTCCTGATAGCAGCTGAAGGGGTAAAGACTAGATCTGTGACTTAAAGAGATGAGCCTAAGAAGACTGAAGATTGAGAAAATGTTTTGGTTGCCCAAGGAACTCACTGTTCCAGGTGTGGAGGGAGAAAACTTCAGAAGGGAGAGCAGGACTGATGGGAACAGCAATGAGGAAGGAATGAATCCTCTTTACACTTACAGGCAGAAGGATCTTTTGGCTCTGATTTGAGACAGAAGAGGCTCACCTGCACAGGCTGCTGATAGCATGTGTACTTTCTTGGACTCTGGTACAAGGACAGCATTGAGCCTCTCCTTAACACCAGAATAGGCAGCAAAATATATAGCCCTGGTTGGAAAGAAATACAGAAGAGGTTACAACTCACCTATGAGGAGCAGAGACAGCACTGCTGTGGGGTCTCACTCCAACTTTTCTTACCCCCAGCACAGGTTTGTCTAATGTGACATCAGATACCATTTATACTAGGCCCACAGCAATCAACTTATCTTACAACAGATCAGAAGGTCCAGAAAATGTCTGTGTGAAAGGGTCCTTTGGCACAATGAGCACAAGGCCCAGGTTGCTTTCAGAATGTGGAGCAATATCTATCACGGAGGTACAGCATGAGCTATCCTCAGGGAGCAGTACTCACCGGGAAGGAGCAACCCCAACAAGGTTTGGACCCAGACCTCGGAACAGGGATCGCACGCCTTCCTTCTCGAGGATGGCCCTACAGAAGGAAATGAACAGAGAAATCAGCAGAACAACTAAGCTGGTTCCTCCTCCTTCCTCATTCTTCAGTACTTCTTGCAGCATCCTCTCCTCACCTTCCATGTTATCCTTCTGCCCTACTCTCATTTTCTCTCCAACCCCTTCTCCTCTCTCCTTCAGTCATTTCTTCCTATTCTCGCTGATACCATCGCTCTGATCAAACCACTAGCTGAGAAATTTCTCACAGTCCCAAAAGCTGCCTTGCAGACTCAAGAGTTCAAAGCACAGATCAACTGTGAGAAGCAGATGTACCTGTGCTCTGATGGAACTTCCTACCACACTTGCAGTTGCCAGAGCCTCAGCTCAAATGCTACTTCCATCTGTCTCTCTCTCCTTGCCTCTCTCTTGACCTGATGTCCTAACCTTCATCTCCCTGGTGCAAACATGCCCGCTGCCCTACCCTACGCTACTCACCTCAGCAACTTGAGCACTCCAGGAGATGGTGGGGTGGGGTTTATCAGCCTCACACTCATCCCTGGCAGCTGTATCTCCGAGAGGCACAGAGGCCGCAGTGTCAGTTGGGATGACTGCAGACGTGTCTTCACCACTTCCAGGGGACAGGTCAGGATGGCTCCAGCTGTGCCACCACATCTAGGGCATAACAAGGGTGTAACAGCACATGTAAGAATAACCCCTGTGCAGGAACAGGGCAATAATTCTGACCCTGCTCGTCCACAACCTCTCCCCTCTAGTAGAAGAGGCTAGGTCCCCCAGCCTGCGTCACACATGACCTCCTGCTCTGACACTGATTAACGCAATAACGGTTTAGCTTGGGACAGCTCCTGGCAGCCTCACTCTGAAACCTCACTTGGTATTTGAGACAAACAGTCCCAAGTCCATAGGGCCTCAGCAGTCCCTCAGCTAAAAGCTGCTGATCTTTGCATTCAGAATTTCCCAGAGCAAACATTTCTGCTGCCCAACCTCACTGCAATGCTTTCTGCTGAGATCACCAGGCATGGTGCCTCACACCTCCCCACAGCAGCATTGGCTTGGAGAGGGGCAGCACAAACCTCTCCCACCCCTCAGCCTGCCTGTGCCTTCAACCCGTAACCCATTCAGCCACACATTTGCAAGGCCCTGTGATCAGGAGCTGCGTTTTCTGCCAGCAGTCAGGCTCACCCCCAGCCTGACTTGCTTAATGAAAGAGGACCCTGACCTTCAACAGACAAAAGCTATTTTTGAAACTCGTGAACCATCACCATCAACCAGTCTAGTCACACCTCAGTAATGCTGAAAGGACATGTATCCCCTTTTTCCCTTTCTGCTACCCAGGGACAAGTCAGAGCCAGAGAATCGATACGTTCAGCTCTCAGCTTCTGCCCCTTCAGATCCTTTGACTGACAACTCTGTTCTTCTAGAGGATGCTCAGTACCTGGAAGGCTGTTTTGAGACGAATTTGCGTGGAACAGCCATGCAAGAGGCTTTGACGAACAGACAGATGCTCAGATCTGCTAGAGCCAAACCTGCTTTGTTTCACAAGAGATGGAGGCTTAAAAAAAGCTCACTCTGCTCCAAAGAAAGAAAAGCCAACCAAAGAACTACAAGATATCAGGGAAGAATCAAGTATTGAAATGGAATTACATATGATGGTACAGGACAGCAGATGGCTGGAGTTCTGAAGAATTGTTTTTAAAAAGTCTATACAGCTCAGCGCACACATACTCTCAGCTCTCACAGCCTTTGCTCCATTTATTATTGCCTGGAAGTTAGGAAAAAAAAAAAAAGAGGCCTGGATGCCGACTGCAATGAAGTCCAAGAGTTGAAGATCTGGCAGCTGTAAGGTGATGCAGCTAATTTTGCCAGCAAGTAGCAACTAGTTATGCTGCTCCATTACACTCATGCTGCTTTGTCAAGCCCTTTGCAGATCTATGCAGTGGTGGTGGCTTGCACAGCACCCAATCAGCAGCAATTTTGCTCAGGAAACAGGGTGAGTGGTGGGAGTCTGGGATCAGGTGGAGCATCACCAAAGAATGTAGCTCAGGCTCAGAAGACAACAGAAAGCAAAGCAGTAAACGTCCTGGCTCAGGTTCTCTGGATGAACAAGCTGATCAAGCATGGACACCGAGACGGCCTACATAGTGATCCAGGAGTCACGTGAGGCAGGGCCTCCTTGAGCCATGTTGATTCTTCCCATATTCATTCAGGGGTCCAACAGTCCTGTTCTTTACCATAGTTTCTACCAATTTGCTTGATACAGGCTCCAGACTTACAGGTCTGTTGTTTTCTTGACCAGAAGTGTAGTTTCCAGTTCAGGAGATGATTGAGTACAGTGGTGACAGATCAAGACATCTAAGAAGTCTGAATAGTGCAGTTTCTACTTCTTATCTAAAAGCTGAGAAGACACTATAACAGGACAACATTTAGAGAAGCAATTGCTTGGTATCCTAAATATTTTTTCTGACTAACAGTGCATAAGGAGGCACAACTTTATGTATTGTTTTCATAATATCTCATTTGTTCAAGAAGTCCCTACCTGAGCATGGATGGTCAGGATACGAATTTGAACCCACGCCTCCAGTATATATAAGATTTTCCTGAGTTCAAGTTCCTCAAGCTACTGATATGTATAGATAACAGACAAGAATTTAAAAAGCAATAATAAGAGTTAAAAAAAAAAGTTACTCCTCAGCATGGTGGTAATTTAATCAGCAGTGAGAGAGTCTGAGGTGAAGGGGGACCTCTGAGCCACTATGGCTCAATGGTGAGATCAGGGGGGAATTTCCAGGGAGCAAAGAACACTGACTAAACAAAGCTAAGGAAATAAGGTGTACCAGTTGCTCAAAACCAGAAGAAATCTCAACTATGATGTCTTAACACTCACTGCATGATGATACAGCCGCTCACAATGTATGAAAGACATAGGTCTCCAAAATTTTCCTGTTTCAGGAGAAATGGAAAATTAGGTACTCTCGTCACAAAGCGATGAACTGTTTTTGAGTCCAATACTAATGAAGACGAAATTGAACAAAATCTAGTCGGAGCAAACATTTTAAAATCATCAGGCACAAAAACCCCATGGCCATGGATATTAAAAACAGCTGATTGAGGAGACTTCCTACCTACAGATTTAGATGCTTACGAAATGGACTGGGGAAATATACTAGCCTAGAAGAGTTCTCATGTCTACCAGGACTAAAAAAAGTGTATTTTTAATCATGTATGCTGCAAAGGTTATATGGTTATATGACTTGAGATTCATGCCAGAAGAGAATTACAGAATCAGATCACTACAAAAGCTTTGTACTAATCAAGGTTGGTTGGGCGGGCTGTATTTTCTTTTTTTTTTAATGGAAATTACAAAACAAAAGCTGGATTCACAAAAGCAACTACAAAGATGTAACATACTTCAGTTTTGCAAAAAGTGAGCTTGGTATCTCACACAAACACACTTAGAGCCTTAGCACTCTGACTACAGCATAGATGCTAAATAGATTAAAATCAGACCACAAGATCTCAAAAAAGAGAAAAAAATATTAGCCCCACTCTTTCCCTGCCGTGAAACCAGCTGTCAGTAAAGAATAAACAGCAGTGGTCCAGCAAGGGTCTAAGAAAATCACTCCTAGGCTAGACCTAACAATTTTCATTTTTTTCCACCAACAGACAGAAGGTAAAATTTTACTCTTGATAAAATCCATGGGTGACAAAGATTACCACAGTACTGAGCAAAGCTGCAACAACTGGCAAATACCAACCTAGGACTGTGCAGTCACCAAGGGTCCTTATGCTGCCTTTAAACAGACCAGTTTAACAAAACCAAAACCCTGAAGTCATTACTCTAGAAGCTGGAACAAAAGCAATTCCTGCAAAATGAAAAGCAGCAGCTGACCACCAGTAAAACGTGGACTCCCATAGCAAAGCAGTGGCAAGAAGAGCTAATTGAAGGTGGCAGGTAATTTTACCTTAGAAAATGGTACTTGCCTCTAGATCTTGCTTTCCCATTTTAGAAGGAAAACTGGAAAGTTTGAGGTGGCAGAAAAAGAGGATTAGTTGAGAGAAATAAAAAAAACACCGTTAACATTTTTTCAGCAATCTGAAAAGGGTACGAGAACATTCACAGAGGTGACAAGGCTTACTGGTAATTCACATTTCAGTCCTTCCTTACTTAGGCTAGCCAAAAACTGAGATGGCTTGAAGATCTTCACTTAAGAATAGCAATGCTAGGTCAGACAAATCTGCAGTTAAACCAGGATTCTGCCTAGAACACAGGCGAATAAAGGTCACCTACAGAAGAGTAGAAATACTCATCTCCAGAACACTCTCCCAGCTTCCCGCAATTTTCAGCTCAGGGATTTCCGCAGCCAGAAATGTTGCATTGCATTTAATACCCTTCAACATATTCTATTTCACTAATCATTTAAAAATGCTTTCTGGACACACAGAAAGCTTTTACCCTCTAATATCCTGTGGCCAGGAGTTCCACAGTTTAACTGCACACTATATTAAGAGCTATATTCTTGGATTGGTTTGAACAAACCTCTCATAGGTTTCATTTCATGGTCCCCAGTTCTTATACTAGATGATAAAGTGAACAACTGTTCCTTCATTAATGAGATCTGTTTCATTAGGTAAAACAATAATATTAACTATGTACTGCAGCAATAACCTGGACTTCTTATTCCTCTCCGATTCATCCCTTGGATTTTAATGAATTGTAATTCAAGGATTGTTGCTCAGTGGGCGAGGACAGGATACAGACTGAGAAAGCTGCCACTAACGACGCTCCTGTCACTAGCCAAACTCTCATAGTTTGTCAGGAACCAAAGTGGAAAATGAGGATGAGGAAAAGCTTAAGAAGAAAGCTAGGAAACATGAAAAAATATATTAAGAAAGGCTAAGATGCAGGATAAAGGATAAATTAATAAAAGAGAATAACACACAAAATGACACTGGGAAGAGAGGGCAAGCACATATACGCAAAGATCAGCACAGCACAACAACTGCATTAGCTGCAGAAAAATGGAAATTCACTAATAAAGAGCAGCTGAATAATATGCTTTATTGCATGTGCTATACTGCAGACCTCGCTGTCACACGGACTCCAACAGACTGGTAGATATTTGGAAAGGGATTAGGTGGCTGTCTAGGCAAGGGAGTTCTGCAGTTACTCAGCAAAATTCAGAGGACCACACCACAACGTCTTCTGCTTTCGGATGTCATAAACTTAAAGCTCATTGTTTTGAGACTTGAATGATAATGTTTCTTAAAAAGAGTAAGGGTGAAACGCTGCTGGAGAAGGGACTTGCTCAAGGGCACACTGCAAATCCAGAGGCACTGCTGGGATCCAGGCACACTCCAAACACCTGACTCGCCAGAATCAGCCGCACTATTTAAGGCCAGAGAAGACATGCAGGAATCTCAGCCACGCGATGATGGAGGCTTGGCTGCCCTCCCAAAGCCAAGGATGCTCCACCATTTGCTCCGCTGCAGGGGCCTGGCAGCGCCTCTCATTCACCCGTTCAGCACCCCGCTCCCCTTGCTCCCCACCCCCGGTAAGCCCAGCCGGGATGAAACGCCCGGCGAAGGCCCCCGTGACACACAGGGGGCTCCCCTCCTTCCCGAACCGCACAGCCGTGCGTTCGCCCCGGCGCGAAGCGGCTGGGCCGCGCCACCGCGCCTACCTTTGAACCTGGCGCGCGTGAGGACTACGGGGCACAGGCACTGCCTGCCGTGGGGCGAGGCAGGGTCTCCTCTCCCCCGGCTCTTCGGCAGCTGCCGCTGGACAGGCCCCCCCCCCCCCGGCCCGCCGGCGGCGGCGGTGGGCGGGCCGCCGCCGCAGGCCTCGCTCCTCAGGGGCGGGCAGGCCGCCGGGAGGCCGCCGCGAGAACGAGCCGGGACGGCGACAGGAGAGAGGCCCCGGCCTGGCACAGGCGGGAGGCGGCCCGGAGCTCGCCGGGGAGAGGGCGCCGTAGCCGCGGGGCCCGGCCCGCCCGCGGCCCCGCGCATTGGCTCCGGGCCGGCCGGAGGAGGTGCCCGGGCGGCCGCGGGAGGGGCGGGCGGGGGCGCCGCCAGCTCGGAGGGCCGCGTGGGGAGGCGACCCCGCAGAGCTGCCGCTTCCGCCCCCCTGCCTGTGGGATACCGGGGCCCGGCGCCCCAGGCCGTGCCTGGGGGAAGGCGCCTTCCTCCCGTGTGTTTTCTGGGCTGAACCCAGGCCTCGCTCCTGCCCGGGTAGACGCTGTGCTTTTGTGCTCTCCTTTCCCTCCTTGCAGATTTTAGGGTGCTAATTCACACAGCTTCTTTTGCCCAGCCACTCATGGCTCATTCATCAAAAACAAGAAAAGGCAATCAAAGAAACCTCATCTTTGTTTTGCAAGCGGGGGAACCAAGGCAGAGATGGCAGAATAATTTCTCTGAGGTCAGACCACCAGGAACTGATGGGTCCAGGAGCAGAGCCCAGTCATTCCTGACCCTCATCCTCGCTCAGTGGGACCATAGATGCTTGGTTTTATATGAAAACGGCCCAATGTGTTTCAGACAAAAAAACTGATTAGAACAAATCAGACCCATTATTTTGAGGTTCAAAGGATGGGTACGTCAAAGATGGGGAATATTCAGGGCCAAAAGATCCTCTGTTGGTTTTGCAAATGCAAAGTTTCAGATGGTGTCAGTGTTTACAGAGTATCATCGTCCTTGGAAAAAAGCAGAATGTACACCAACATCCTGCTGTTGCCAAAAAGGCACACATCGTATCAGTTTGTATGGCTAGAAGGATAGCCTGTAGGTCGGATGAAATAAGCTGTCAGATCAACTCTGTACTACTGTGACTTCAGCACTCACAGCACCAAGTGACACAGGACTGAGTGTCCAGTTTGGGTACCACGCTGCTACAAAACAGGAAAATGTGGGGACTGAACCCACAGAGGGGAACAACTCACCTGGGCCATCCAAGCAGGAGGACTGAAAAAATTTCAGCGGGTAGTTTAGAGAAGAAGGCATTGAGGGAGACGTAGCAACTGCCTTCAAGTAAGTAGAAAGGTACTTCAAAGAGGAAACTAATAATTGCCTTATCTGTGGTGGAGAAGAACTATCAGCCCATCAATAGTGCCTGCCATTACATGGGCAGAGAGGGGTAGACCAGTAAAAGGATTGGCCTTCTGGTCAATGAATTGGAAAATTGACCAAAGATACCAAGAAGTTGCAAGTATTTTTCACGTGTCTTCACTGTGATTGTGAATACCTTGAACAGCACCAATGACAAGTGGGTAAAAAGTCACTCTAGATTTCTAAGCGCTTAGGCAAAGTCAATGCTTTCAGACCAGTTAGGCTTGATGAAATTCATCCTGTGATGGTTGAGAACTGGCTGAAGCAACGTCAGACCCACTGGCAATCATCTTTGAGATCTCTAGAAGATGGAGAGGTTCAGAAGACTGGAAAAGGACACACATATTCCCTATTTAAAAAAAAAAAAAAGGATCTGAGTAATTACTGGCCAGCCAGCCTTACTTTACTGCCTCCCCCTGTGATACTGGAGCAAATAAACATTAAGTAGACAACTCACATTTCCCATTTGCCAAAAAAGAAATCAAGTCAAACCAATCTTTCATGATAGACTAACAGGCCTCGTGGATAAGGAATTAACAATAGATGTTATATCCTTCAGTAAGGATTTTTATTCTTTTTCATCTGCCAGTCTTACAAACAAGCTAGGAAACATGGGAAACTGGGTCGACTGAAACCACTGTTAGGAAAGCCTGATGCTGATTAGAAAACTCTAAGACTGGTTTTCAATGGCACGCTGTCTGTCTGGAGAAGAGTATCAAGAAGGGGTCCTGCAGAGATCTGTTCTCAGTGTGGTATTAAGAGTTTCTTCAGTGATTCATACAGTGGACTAGAAAGTGTGCCTATTCAATTTTATAGACAACCATACTGAGAGGGGTTGCAATGTATTTGGAAGACAAAATTAGCATTCAGATGATCTTGATCAGTGGGAGAAATGGCCTGAAAGAGTAGAAGTTTTTAATAAAAGCATGTGCAAAGTCCTGCACTTGGAAAGAAATAATGAATTTTATAAAGTTAGGATGGGGAATAGCTAGGCAGAGGCCTCCATTTTGCCACTGGGCCCCATCAGGCCCAGGACCTTCAGCAGAGTACTGGCTACCATCAAACTCAGACTGGCTGAAGGATGCAGAGCCCAGAACAGCCTTTTCAGGAACTGTACAATTTGCTTCTTTCACCTCTCCAAGAGTTACTGAGGGCCCCTGATATTTCAGTTCTTACTGCTGAAATATTTACACTTTGGCTGCAAGGGTCCATTGACTTTGTTCCTTTTCCTGCTAACTTTAGATCAGACTCTTTGCTTTCTACCTGCAAACAGAAATATTTGTGGCTTCAGCAGGATACTTATCCACCAACAGCTATAGCTGTGGTTGTCCTGGGTGCTCTGCCGCCACTGCCACTTCTGATTCCTTTAGCTGCATCGCAGTCTTTTCGGGACTGTAAGGGACAAACGGGGCCATCCAACTTTTCCTTCTGTCTCCTTTGCTTTGGGTCAAAGACCAAGAAAGCCTCACTCTGCAAGATCTCTTTCTGTACCTTCAGGTGGAGGGGCACCCATGCCTCACTAGGCAATGGCACTGAGCCATGGAAGATGTTTTCTGAAGGCCTCCTTACAGGCTGTCTTCAGACTGGTGCAAAGGATACCATGGCATTTTCAGTAGATCAAAGGATTGCTTAATGTTGGAACTGGTTCAATAATGAGTGCTGCTTTGCAATAGTCTTGGTGAGCCTGAAGGCAGCCAAAAGCCAGGGAAAAGAAACTGTTTTCCCAGGAGAAGAGAAAGGAGGGAAGAGAAAAGAAGAGAGGATACATTTTTACTTAGCGGGTCTTATCCCTGCAGGCAGCAGTGATGACCCTGGGTGCGTTCCCTATGGGGCCTGTTCTTGCCGCTCATACTGAAGAAGGGAGGCTGTGGGGTCTTTTTTAGAGAGCAGCCTTTCAGAGTCCCTGTTCTGAATCAGTAGGCCAAGCTGGACTGGTGTCATAGGCATACCCCAAGACCCTGATTCAAATGTTTATAAATCAAAGCTGCTTCATCTTGACTTCTTCACTGCCCAGTCTCTGACAGCTTTTGGATTTCTGTCCACGCCTTATCTCAATGCCTACGCTCCCCTTCCCCATGCCTTTTTGCAGCCTATTGTTTTTCCTAGGAGCAGCACAGTCCGTCTGTTCTTCTTGAAAGTAATTCAGGATTCTGCCTCAAAGTCTCCTCCCTCTGTCTCTCCCTTCAAGAGCTCTGGCTAACCCTTGATCACACTGAGCATATACAGGATTGGTGTTTGGTAATAGCGGGTGAGTCTTGTTTGTCATTCCAGGGGCTTCATTCTGGAAGGGTCGGGCTAGCGCACTCATAGTCCTAGGATGACTACACCTTACAGGCAAGTAGGCAGCAATATCATAAGGTGGACATCTGGAAGAGTGGAATGTCTGGTGCCAGTGTTACATAGTGTGTGCAGCCTTGGTCATGGAGACCACGTAATGTGTAAGAGTGGTTATGTAAATGTCTTTGCAAGTGTCACCATCTTAATGCAGCTGCCTGCCAGATGCAGGGTGCTTCCACAGCAGTGCCTGAGTGGCTGTCTGAAGCCTGCTTTCAGAGCAAATCTTCCAGTAATCCCTGCTTGCTGGGCTTTGCTTTGTACAGCAGAATGGTCTCAGTGTGTGAACTAGATTCCTTTCAGGCGGTGCTAAGCTAGTAGGCGTGCCACACACAGGAGCACACCTCATGCATTTCAGCCACTAATTGGTGTGCAGTCCATGGGACCAGGGAAGACATAATCCAAAGTAAAGCTCCCCAGAGACGTTTGGTAAGGATGTTGGATTTCCAGCCCGCACTCTATTGCTTTAAAGATTTGCTCCTGTTGAGCCATACTCCTTGCTAGCACAGAACTGGCTGTAGATGTCATATGCATTTCAAAGCTGCAAGTCAAGAAGACACTGCCAAAGGACGGTGTCTAAACCAGCACCAGACATCAGGTTTTGGATGGATGAACTGCATCTGGGAAGTCTGGAGAGGACCCTGCAGAGGGGCGTATGTTTTTTGAAAAGGATGTGGTGATTTGATTCTGAAAACAACTTACTTCTAGCATCCTAGTGTCACAGGAGGCAGCATGCATCATGCAACCCCCTCTTTGTGCTTTGTGCTTCTCCCATGCCCAGGCTGCACACGAATGCGCTCTGATTTTCCGGGCGGTTTGCTCTTCCTTTGGAATCACACGTGTTGAAGCATGAAAACTGTACCTGCATGTAACCTGCTACCGCTAGCTGCAAAATGGTAGTGATCCCAGAGCAAATAAGAAGGTAGAATCATAGAATCACTTTGGCTGGAAAAGACCTTTAAGATCATTGAGTCCAACCTTTAACCTAACCCTGCCATCCCACCACTAAACCATGTCCCTAAGCACCTCATCTATCCTTCTTTTAAATACCTCCAGGGATGAGGACTCCACCACCTCCCTGGGCAGCCCATTCCAGAGCCTGACAACCCTCTCGGTGAAGAAGTTTTTCCTAATGTCTAGCCTAAACCTGCCCTGGCACAGCTTCAAACCATTCCCCCTCATCCTATCACCTGTTACCAGGGAGAAGAGGCCAACCCCCACCTCACTACAACCTCCTTTTAGGTAGTTGTAGAGGGCGATCAGGTCTCCCCTCAGCCTCCTCTTCTCCAGACTAAACAACCCCAGTTCCCTCAGCCGCTCCTCGTATGACTTGTGCTCCAGACCCCTCACCAGGTTTGCGGCTGTCCTCTGGACACGCTCCAGCAATGCAACATCTTTCTTGTAGTGAGGGGCCCAAAACTGAACACAGTATTCGAGGTGCGGCCTCACCAGCACCGAGTACAGGGGCACGATCACTTCCCTGCTCCTGCTGGTAGCAGGTAGCAGCCCTCAGCCAGGCGAACGCGTGCGATTCACAAGCACTGCGAGAACCTCCCGTCCAAAACCCGCTCACCCGTGCTGCCGTTCAGCCGAGGGGAGGGTGAACGGGGCACCAACGCGGCGGCGGCGCTTGACTCCGTGACACAGCTGGAGGATGCCTTACAGCGTTACGCATATTTGTGCGGCATTCGTGGGCCGAGGCCGGCGCCCGCGCAGCGACCGCGGGGACGGCGGGTGGCGGCGCGGAGAGCGCCGGCGCCGCCCCCCCGGCCGCACCTGAAGAGCGGAAGCCGCCTGGGCGCAGCTCCGGCTGCACCGGCATGTCGCCTGCTGCAGGGAGGCCGGACGGCGGGCGGGACCCGGGGCCGGACAGGGACAGAGACAGTCCTCCGGACGCCGGCAGCCCGCGGGGCTCTGGCCCTTTAAGGCGCTCTGGTGCGGCGCTCGCGGGGTGCCTGGCCCTTTAAGGGCTGGCCCCGCCCCCCACCCCGTGAGCCCAGCGAGCCCCGGCAGCCCCAGGTACGGTGCCGGGCGGGGGGAGCCTCGCCGCGCCGCCCCCTCCCGTCTCTTCCCTCGTCCGCTCCGCGCGGGGCGGGGAGCGCCGTGCCGGGGGTCCCGCCGCCCGGGGGGGGGGGGGGGGGGGGGGCGGGGGGGGGGGGGGGGGGGGGCCCGCCCGGGGAGGCCGGGGGCGGAGGCTCTTCCTGGGCGCGGCGACTGTGCCCGGCCGCGCTGGGAGCCGGCGGGGCAGCTGACGCCGTGGCGGTATGCCTCTGAGCCCGGCCCCCCGCCCCCCGCGGGCTCCGGCCCGAGCTCGGGGCCTCCCCGCCCGAGCAATCTCCCGGGCCCGCGGCCCCCCCGGCCCCGGCCGCCGCGGGGCCGGTTGGGCGCCGACCCTTCCTCCCTGCCTGGCGCCATGGCCATGAGGGAGCTGGTAGAACCGGAGTGCGGGGGCTCCAACCCCCTCATGAAGCTGGCCGGCCACTTCACCCAGGACAAAGCCTTGCGGCAGGAAGGACTCCAGGGCCCGCTGGCCTGGCCCCCTGGGGCTCCCGGAGCTGCAGCCGTGAGTGTTGCCGGTCGCTCTGCTTGCTGATCGGGGCTGGGTGCGGGTCCTGCCCGGGACTGGGTCAGTCAGCACGGAGCAGGGATGTGCTGGCTGAGGGGGGGGTGGGGTGAGCAGTACGGGGGTGCCTGTTGGTGTAGATAGGTGCAGCGTTTTGGTTTTTTTTTCTGGGGAAGGAGGCCACGGGGTCACAGGATTTGTCCTGTAGGGCTGTGGGGTGAGGGCCTGTTTGTGGAAGATGCATTTAAGGGTGCTTGGAGGGTGTTGGTGGCCATGGTGAGCTGCATGCCTTACTGTCACAGGCCCTAACCCAGAAAGTGGCAGGAGCGGGGCTGGACAGTATCACTCAAGGAATTCCTGCTCCTTTAGCTTCCACATAAACAGGCAGCTAATACAAGAAAATGCTGATAGCCTAAGCTCAAGGAGGAGGAAGACATAAACGAATTGGGTAACAGGATGTGTGTGGAGAGGAGTATGGTGTCAAAGCTGTTGGAGTGATTGCCCACTATTCCCTGTAGGTATCCAAACCGCTGGGAGTGGCCACCGAAGATGAGGTAAGAACAGACTGATGCACCTCCTTACTCCTTTCTCATCAACACTGTTTGCTATTTCCTCCCTTACCTGATAGTAATCTTTCCTTCTGACAAGCCTATTTCTTTCTCTCATGCTCCATGGCTCTGTTTATTTATCTTCTACACTATGTTTGTAATCCATCTCTGTCTTTGGCAGCTGGTTGGAGAGTTCCTGCAAGAGCAGAATGCCCCTTTACTGTCACGTGCACCTCAGACCTTTAAGATGGATGACTTGTTGGCTGAGATGCAAGAGATTGAACAGTCAAGCTTCCGACAGGCCCCTCAGCGAGGTGAGGGGAGCTAGAGTAGGTGGAGAGCTGGAAAAGATCTTGGTGTTATGTAGGGCAGTTGCTATCTATTCAGCACTTGTGAGATTGTATCTGGAGTATTGTCTTCAGATTTGGGCTTCCCAGTGCACTGACGTACTGGAACAAGTCTAGTGGAGATCAATAAGGTGTTCAGGGACTGGAATATGTGGTGTAAGATGAAAGGCTGAGGGAATTGGGTTTGTTCAGCCTGGGGAAGAGGAGTCTAAGGGGCAGGTGGGGTCAAGGGTAGAGTGTCTAGTTGCTGTCCTCAGCAGCCATGACTGGAATCTTCGCAGCGATACACAGCAAAAGGACAAGGGGCAATGGCAACTTGCAGAAAGGGGACCGAGGAGATGTAAGGAAACATTTCTTTCCTTGGAGGGCGGTTCAGTACTGGAACAGGTGCCTAGGGAGGCTGAGGAATTGCCAGCCTCGGACAGGTTCAGAAGTTACCTGATGAATGCCTTGAGCAACCTAATCTCTAGCTTTGGTGTTAACCGGCTGTGAGAACACTAGCAACCTCCAGAGATTCCTTCCAAGTGGAATCTTTCTGTGATTTTGTTCTAAAGAAGAGAAAGTGAAAGATTGGAGATTATGAGGGCTGGCCTAGAACACTTAAATGATGCCTTTGATTCCTCCAATCCTCACTTCTGTTTTTTTCTTCTTGTAGCTCCAGGTGTGGCGGCCCTGGCACTATCTGAAAACTGGACCCAGGAATTCTTGGCTGCAGCAGATAGTGCTGGTGATGTCTCTTCAGATTACAATGAGGCTGACTGGTCACAGGAGTTCATTGCTGAAGTGACAGGTGAAGGGGCCCTTTTGGAATTGCTGTCAAGATGTTGCCTAGTCATGTGCTTGTGTATAGTGAAGAGTTAATGAGCGTGAAACTGGAGTAATGCTTTGGGCCCAGCAGTCAGTGTTTACTGTATCAGCTTTAACAGGGTGAGGAGAAAAAAAAAAAAGCTTTGCAATGGCTTAGCCAAATTATGAACAATGTGGTGTGGAAGCTTTTATTAGGGTGTAAGGGTCTTTTGTTTTTAGCTTAGGTTACTCAGAGAACTTGGGAGAAGCAGGCTATTCAAACTGCTTTTAAAAAATTACTGTGATTCAAATGATACAAATTCTGGAGATGGTCTGATACTGCTTCTTGCTTACATATTCTCTAATTCCCTCTCTTAAGGCTAAATTTGCCTTTGGTACAAAGGTAGATATTGCTTAGTGCACTTTGGCCAAATACTTTTTTTCAGTTTCATGGAGGTAGAGGGATGTTGCACCTTGGAAATGTGCAAAATGAATGTTTCTGGGCCCAAATGTTAAGATTTCTGTTTCAAGCAAGCCAGTAGTTTATCTGAAAAGCCACCCTGCATTGTGTATAGAGCTGGGGCTGGAACAGGGTCCTGTTACCATCTGTGACCTAATATGAAAGTTATGAGAAAGATTTAAATAGATGCTATTCTCTTCTCCAGGAGTGGCCACTGTAGAGAGCCAGGTAGTCCCATTCTTTGACCTTCACTGTTTATACTTCTGGGAATATAATCAGCATTTACACAGGTCTTTCAGAAAGTTCTGATGGAAACCTAGTGCTTTGTAGGCTGTGCTTTTGACGGAGACTTGTAATGCATTACTAATTTTTTTGACCTACATAGAGCAGATAAATAAGTTGTGAAATTAAAGTAGAAAATCATAAGGTTATTGGCACCACAGTGGCGTCTGTATTAATACACAGTCTGAACCTAAGGCTTGATTTTTAGATCAGAATAAACAACGTTAGAAGAAACAAGCATAAACAATCTTTCTTTGAAGGTTTTTTCCTTGTATGTTAGCTAGTCCCTGTATGTAAAGCGGAAAGCGCAAAATCCAAAGTTAATCTGAGTGATGGTCTGCCTATCTTACTCTTCTCCTCATTCTTCCTGATGTCCTATGCAGATCCGCTCTCTGCATCTCCGGCCAAGTGGGCAGAAGAATACCTAGAGCAGTCAGAGGAGAAACTGTGGCTTGGGGAATCGGAAGATCAGTCTTTGGCAGATAAATGGTGAGTCTGTCTTCTCAAGACTAGTTATTGCTGCTAGGCACTTGGGTGGGTGAAGTTTGGATAGGTGGTAGAAATCAGCTATGGCCTGAATGCTTTTGAGTCGTTTAACCTAGATTGATGTTCTCAGGCCTTTGGTTTCAGAGAAAGGAGGAAACAATGCTTGGAAACTGGAGTTTTTAAGAGATCCTAGCTTTTCTATTTTCTAGTTCCAGGAAGATACTGTGATTGTGTAGGCTAACTTAATCTCACGCCTAATGCAAAGCTCCTTAAAGTGATTTCATGAACTCTGAATCAAGCAGACCATTTCTCCACAACAGATGCTTTTTTAGATTTAAAGATATCAAGTACTAGACTCTACTAGTTGTAAACTTTCATCACTTTATTCTCTCTATCTGACAAACCACATTTGGCCTTTCCTCTGCATATTTCTAGATTCAGCCTTCCAGATGTTATTTTCATGTGGTTCTGTGTGGTAGATTAAAGAACAGCCTACTACTATGGATGTTCTCTGTATAGGTACCTGTTGGCTATAGTCCAAGTTTTTCAATTAAAGAAGCAAAACACAAGCAAGCAATCTGGGCTTCTTAGATCTTTTCCTAAAATAGGTTTTGCATACTTGGATTCTCCTTCCTCCTGGCTCTTGCCTTTTCTGGTACCTTTCGGCAAGTATGGATATTCCTGAGTTTTTGCTGCCAGTTCCAAAGACTTCACCAAGATTGAATGTAGTGGTAACACCTGGAACTGGTCCTATCCTGCTGTAAGCCAGACAACATACTGAGTTGTGTGCTTGCTGTGAGCCCTCAGTCCTCTGTGAAGTTGATGCTTTTGCAAGACGCTGTTCCTCTTCCATGAGCATGACCTACTTTCTTTGTTCATAGATGTATGACCTTGTTTTTGATGGAGCTAAAACTTGCCATGTTTGATAGCATTGTGAGCTTGCCAAGGAATCCAGACTGTTCTGCAGAACTGTTCCTGTCACTGTAGTTGTTTAATTCTGCTACTGTTTGTGTCAGTTACTCGCATAGTTAACCTAGTAGTAATTTTGAATTTTCACAGATGGATAAAGGTACTGAATCACTTAGGAGAACCCCAGAGTCTTTGAGGAGGGGTTTTGTCCCTCAGTACTGTTGTCTGGCCCATTGTGTAGACCATTGTTAGTGAAAGAGTTCACTGTTGCCTGGTATCAGACTATCTCTTTCCCTTTTACTGCCTCTGAACACAGGTATGAGGAATATCAACCTGAGGATGATCTTAAGAAAACAGTTAGTGATTTCCTCTCTAAAGTGGATGATCCAAAACTCAAGAATTCTGAGGTAAGAAATTCCCTGACTGGGACTGACAGATATCTGGTGTGAATGAGGGGTGTGGGGACTTGAGAAGGGGGAAGACAGTAAAGGAGTAAAGCCTCCTGCTGTCCCATGTTTCCATTTCTTCCTTGATTCCTAGAAGTTGAACCCTACAATCCACTCTAGATGTTACCCATCTCTACCACATGACTCTGGTGAAGTCCTGTCCTCCCTACCTTTTTGGGCCTTTTGTGCTCACTTTGCAGAGAGAAGTCCTTTTAGTGAAGGAGGGGGGGCATGGGCAGGGGGCTTGTTGGCAAAGCATCTGCCCAGCTCCACCCTTGTTTCATTTCTCTGCCACAGTTCCTAAAGTTTGTCCGCCAGATCGGAGATGGGAGGGTATCGATCGAAGCTAATCAGGTGACCCACAGAGACCAAGATCAGGCAGAGCAATGGGCAGCTGAGTTTATACAGCAGCAGGTAGGAGCCCCAGCCCTATGTGCTCTGAAGGAGGAAAGCTGTTTGCCACAGTGCACAGTGTGAGGGAGAATGGCAAGTCCAACTCTCAGCAATGCTATACTAAACAACTAGGTTGGGGGAGGCGAGGGAGGGGCAGTTGGTCTCTTCTTAGCAGAGTCTAGCCAGAAGCTGGGAAGGTATTTGGGCAATGTGAGTCTTCTCATCTCCTGTAGCACCTGGGAGGAAGGGGATATCCAAATTAACTTTTTTCCACTTTACAAACCATCAGTTCTTGCTGATGGGGAGGAGGGGTCATAACAGACCCTCCTACTGTTTTGGGATGTACTCTAAAGTTGCCAAATTCTAAAAAGAAAGGTGTGTTTCTGTTTCCAAACTCTCAGGGGCCATCCGATGCCTGGGTGGATCAATTTGCACGATCTGGGAACATGTCAACTCTTGATACGGAATTTGAGCAGGCAAAGACTGCTGTGGAGGTAAAGCTGATGGAGGAAGAGGGCTGGGGTACCAACTGAGAGCCCATGGTAGGGTTACCTCTCTCCTCTGCATACTCTGAGGAGGGCTAGAAACATCTAAGAGGGCATGCTCTGGTGTGTCTGTTGAGCTCAGTTTATGATTGAGGTACTCTAGTCACATTCTGTTCTCCCTTCAGTCAGATGTGGACTTCTGGGACAAACTCCAGGCAGAATGGGAGGAGATGGCCAAGAGAGATGCAGAGGCTCACCCTTGGCTCTCTGATTATGAAGACCTCAGCTCCTCATCATATGACAAGGTAATACAGAACAGGGTCTCTCAGCCCTGTAACTGTGATGGACTGCCTTGAGGAGACTGGCAGTGGGTCTGCCTTGCAGGTGAGCTCCACAGACCCCAAATGCTGCTAGGATTCTTTCTCACACTGATCTTTTGCTGTCACTTGCGCCCTCATTCCAGATCAGCTAGGGGTTAAACAAATACTGTTTTCACTTGTGCTTGTCGGCAAATGCTGTCTAGTTCTTGTCCAACACCAGATACCAGTTAATGCTGGAATTCTTTGCAATGAGTGGAAGTGTTGTCGTTCCCCCCCTAAGCTTACAGGACCCACACCAGATGTTTAGTCTCTGTTGCAAGTTATTCTGCAAGTTATTCCAGGTCTGGTTTGGGTGAATTTTTCAGCACAGAGCAGGCAGGAAGAAAAGCCGTTGTTCTCTGACTTACTACAAACTACCAGAGAAGACAAGGTGCTGGCTGGTCTGCCGTTTGAGTGTTTCTGATGCAGCAAGGCTAGACTGTGCGGTACTGTAGAGAGTGCTTTTCTCCTTAAGCCTCCCTCAGCATTAGCCCCTGTCTGTCTTCCCTGCTAGGGTTACCAGTTTGAGGAAGATAATCCCATGAGAGATCACCCGGATGCATTTGAAGAGGGGCGGAAGCGCTTGGAGGAAGGTGACCTCCCTAATGCTGTCTTGCTCTTTGAGGCTGCAGTGCAACAGAAGCCAGATCACATGGAGGTGAGTGAGAGCAGAGATAACAGGCCCTGACCGGGTGTCCTGCTGCTTGGATCCTTCCCTTGTGAGGTGTCAGGGTGTGTGTAGAAAACTCACTTCAATGGTAGGAGCTGTGCAGGGTATATGAAAGCATATCTCCCTTTTTTTTTTTTCAATTTTTTTTTTTTTTTTCCTGTGGCTCTGGGTATGTAGCTGATGTATGTGAATCCCTGGGGGGCTGTGGGCAAGAAGGTTTATGACTAAGTTCAGTTACAAAAAGCGCAAAGGCTCTGGCTCAGAGCTGTGTAAAATTTTTGGAGCACATGAGACTGTACATGAAGTGAAGAGAAGGAGTTCTCATGTCTTAAGTTGCTTCTTTGGAACTCTTTATTGGCATTGCAAGTTTGGAGATGCTTATGGCAGATAACTGCTTTCAGTATCTGTATTAAAGACTAATTCTGAGCAGCTTGTTAGACTAGGGGTCCTGGTTAGGTCTTCTATCTAGATGCCAGGGGAAGATGTAACCCAAAAGGGTTGAAAGAAATGGCTTGGGTGTTTTCACGGTCTTCATTTGAACCTGTGGGCCAGGGAATGATTTTTATACTGTAGACAAGTTTTCAGCTCCTAATTCAGTGAATACTTATTTTGATAAAGTACTTCAGCTCCTGCAGGATGGATTGAGAAATGGAATAGTCTGTGCACGTTTCTCCAGAGATAGAGGATGTGGATGTTCTCAGGAGGAAGAGGAAGAATGCGAATACACCCATGTTGTCAGTTTCTGGAGTGCCTGCCTCAAGGACCCAGGCGTGCTGAATTCTCAGTGTGCCTGATTCAAGCCCTGCTAGTTGTATATGATTGGAAATAATCTAATTTGTTAATCTTGAGGCTTAGATGAGAGTGACCCTTGGAACAGATGTTCTTGGCTTCTGGTAATACAGGCATCTAACTTTCAGGGCACTGGGAGTAGGTGAAAAGTAAGCAGAGGTTTTGGAGATCTACTTTAGTTTTAAAGTGGTCAAAAGGTGTTGCTAATATTCCTTCAGAATCAGCACTCCCTTCTCATAGGCAGTGTAGGCTGCAGGCTGAGCATAATGGAGAGGTAGTTGAACCTTAGGGGAAGAACTCTTGGACCAGTTCTGGCTAGCTTTGTTGAAAACATACTGGAGTCTTCTACTGTGGTGCTGCAGAAAGTACAGGAGAAGTCAAGACTTCACAAATAGTGCAGTGATCAAACAGACTTGAACAACTCTGGAGGAAATGTCATGGTTGCTTTGGTCCAAATCACAACTTTACCTTGAATCTCAGCTCTTCTGCCTGCAGAATACTATACAGTTATCACTTCTTGAGTTGCAGCTTAGCTATATGGTGAGGCATTAGAGATTTGGGACAGTAGATTGCCTCTTGCTTGTGGTGGCTTGTGCAGTGTCTGGGCCTTTGCTAATGAAACAGTTTCCTTTTTTGAGACAGTGGATACTGCATTTTATGACTTAAGTTCAAAAAGTGGGTACTTCGTGCTGACATTCCTGCCAACTATCTAGCCTAGTTTTGAGCAAGGGGTGTAGTTATCAACATATAGTGAATGGGTACTTTGGAAATAGTGCCTTATTTAAATATTCCCTATGTCATAAGCCTGGAGATGGAAGTGGTTTTCACATACTGGTGTCACAATGATTCAGTAGAATAACAGTGCTTCTACCTTCAGGTCTGATGGTCAGTTCCCCAAGATATCACTTGCTAGTGGACACTACACAAGTATATACAGCTGCCTACCTTGGGGATCTCATTACTAGCACTGCTGCTATGCCGTTTTGTTCTTAGGCAGTAAGAGATATGCATTTGCTCCATTTCTCTGCAGTTTGACCACAGTTAGAAGTCAAAAGCGGAGATTCTGTGACTTAAAAGTGTAAAATTGCTAACAGTTGCTTTGTGACAGATCTCCAGGTAGATGTTCACTACTTCTTTTTACTGTAACATCACCAGTTTTATTGGCCCTGAGGACCTATGTGCCATAAAGTCTATATGTCTTTCGAGAGAAACTTTTATCTGTGGCTAGCGTGTATACTTGCATATATTTGGTGTCACTCTAAAAGCATGTGGGATAATATGGTAGATTTAATCACTGCATCTGTGGTTTTATTGGCTGATCTTTTTCTGTGGATGTGAAGAAGACTGACTTTGTGCGTCTTTCCTGCAGGCCTGGCAATATCTGGGAACCACTCAAGCAGAGAATGAACAGGAGCTTTTGGCAATCAGTGCCCTCAGACAGTGAGTGTTGCAGAAGAGCTTCTGAGCATGGCTCCTTGTCTAGTGCATAGTGCCATAAGAACCGTATGGCTAGCATAGTGTGCTCTGCCTTGATTGTTACTTCCTTTATCTGGGTCTCTCCCAGACTGATGTAATACTGCGTTCCCTTGTCTTTCTTTGACCTGCAGGTGCTTGGAACTGCAGCCTGGGAACCTCACGGCACTTATGGCTTTAGCAGTCAGCTTCACTAATGAGTCCTTGCAGAAGCAGGCATGTGAGACCCTGCGGGACTGGCTACGCCATAAACCAGACTATGCCCACCTGCTGGAGAAGGAACCAGAGGAGAGTGTCTCAGGGACAAACTTGGGGCCTTCCAAGCGTGTCCTAGGTTCCCTGCTGTCTGAGTGAGTTAGGGTTACAAATTTCAGCCTGCAGCTGAAAGGGTTCTTGGAGGGTTGGGACTGGTCCAGGCAGGAGCAGAGGGAGCAACCCGAGGCCAGCTCTCTACAGTACGCCAATATTCTTGTTCTGTGCTTTTCCAGCTCACTATTCATGGAGGTGAAAGAGCTGTTCTTAGCAGCTGTGCGCAGCAACCCTTCAACTGTGGATCCTGATGTTCAGTGTGGCTTGGGTGTTCTTTTCAACCTTAGTGGCGAGTATGAGAAGGCTGTGGATTGCTTCAGTGCCGCACTCAGTGTGCGCCCCAATGTAAGAATGGGCAGACTGTGGAAGCTGGAGGTACCTGGAGGTTTATGGGTGTAGGTGTGGGTGGAGGTACCGCTTGTAGTGGAGGAATAAGACAGACACATGGGGAAGGGAGGGTTGGCTTGGAGCTTAAAAAGGTCCAGTTTATCTCAGCCCTTTCTGCCTTTTCCTCCAGGACCATCTTCTATGGAACAAGCTTGGTGCCACCCTGGCCAATGGGAATCGGAGTGAGGAAGCTGTGGCCGCATACCGTCGGGCACTGGAGCTCCAGCCGGGATACATCCGCTCTCGCTACAACTTGGGCATCAGTTGCATCAACTTAGGTGCCCACCGGTGAGCATAGGATGGGCAGCTCTGCTGTGACCCATGAGTGTGCATGTGTCTGTGGGAGAGAGACTGCAGTAAGTTAATAGGGCAGTGCCACTCTGCCTGCAGCCTTCCCTTGGCATAGGGAGTGTGTGGACTCTGTCTTGAGAACAAAGTGTCATGGAGATGTGGTTGGAGTGGGGGCCATCTGGACTTCAATATCTGTTAAGAGGGAAAAGGGGGATCTCTGGTGGTTCTGGAGCGGGGCAGGATCTGGTGAAGAAGAGGAAACTGTTTTGGAGGGGAAGTACTTTAGAAGCAAATGGGGGAGGGAGTTTGAGATGTGCCGTCTTCTCCAGTAAGCATGTGTATGTTCTCATGTTGACAGTGAGGCTGTGGAGCACTTCTTAGAGGCTTTGCACATGCAGCAGAAGAGCCGAGGTCCGCGGGGGCAGCAAGGCGCTATGTCTGACAACATCTGGAGCACCCTCCGCATGGCCCTCTCCATGCTGGGGCAGAGTGACCTGTACGGGGCAGCTGATGCCCGTGATCTTCCCACACTGCTTCAGGCATTTGGCCTCCAGCAGTGACTCTCGGATGGGCTCCCCTGCGAGTGCAGGGTTGGCCCAGCCCAGCAGTGACCTTCCTTAGAAAGAAAATGTTCACTAGGGTTCACGCATATCTTTGCTCTGGTAGGGCAGATTGTTGGCACCTGTTTTTTCAAGGACCTCCCGCTGAAGCATGCAACTTCCCCTACCTGTCTGTTGTGGCCTGAGCATCTCTGAGCGGTTCATGCTGTCACCTCTGTGACTGACTGACATTCTGCTGGTAGGCAGGTGATCAAAGTGGGGAAGACAGCAACACCCAGCCCTCTTGCCAGACTGCATTTGCAGTAATGCCCAGCTTGGCTATGACGCCTTACAATAGCCATTCTGCAGAGACGACCTGCTGGATGAGTCTCAAGTGCAGGTTGCTTTGGTGGGGTGGGATTGCCATTTGGTGAAAGGGTGAAAAATTCTGGGGTTTGAGCATGCTTCCCCCATGTATGTGCTTGCATGTGTGTATATGTGGGCTTCTAGGGAAAAGTGGGGACAGCAGTCCCCTTTTCTGGGTACTGGTAACTTCATGGTACAGCCAGATGCTAGTTTCTTAGTGTCTCTTCAGGAACCTTTTAAGAGCAGAATATTGTGCTTATGCTAAGGACACAGGTGGAGGCCCTTAGGCTGTCAGGGTAAGAGGAGATCCCAGAGTTCAGACCTGAGGGAATGTGATAGGAATAAAAGTCTGAAATGTAACCTCCCCTCCCAGAAATATGGTGGGGAAAGGGTCAAGTCTTAATTTTCACTTGATCATCTGTCATTGTTTTTCTTTGTGCAGAGGTTCCCCATCTTGTGTGTGACTGAATCTTGTTAATTATAAATATCTGTATATGATTATATTGGGGAAAATGTTTTTTAATTGTAAAATATTTTGTATAATAAAGGGTGGAGAATTAAAATTGCCAAAATAGCATCTTTCTCTGTGCCTCTGTTGGAGCTGCCTGCAGTGGGTAGTACAGATCTCTGGGGGTATAAGCCCACTGGTTTTCAAAAGATCGATCAGAGTCTCAGATTCTGTCTCCCCTTTTGACCCAGGTTTTGTTTTATTGATAGCTTATATGCAAATGAACCTTAAAGGACCTCATTTTGCTGTAGCCTCAGGCTTCAGTTCTGTGAGCCAGCAGAAGAGTTTCCCTGTGCCAAGTGCTCTCTTTTTCCTTGCTTAGGTTTAGGGGTCAGTTAAGCACTTTTTTCCATTTTCTTGCCATCTGCAGTGAGGGAAGTTGTGTTATGTTTCATCACTTCTTTGAGGAACCTGACTGCTGCAGTAATCAAGATGGGAGGCTTAGGCGGGGAACGCTTACCCTTCCTCTTCCACCTGTTTCTTCATACCCTGACCTTACAGGCCTGTTTTTCTCTCGTTACTGTAATGACCAGGAGCAGAAAGCATGTGCAGAGAAGAGTTCTTGCTGTACGTTTTCTGAGCTTTAGCTCTAGCTCCAGGCCTGTGGCACCGAAATCTACATGCAGTCTTCTGAAACTGCTGTAACACATGCAAAACAATTTGCTGCTTGTGCTGCCTAAAAGGAAGGGAAACACTGCTGCTGTGTCCTGCTCACATATGCTGCTCCTTGGCCAGAGATGTGCCTTTTGGTTTTTACTGATCTCAGTCCTTCTGTCAGATTCTTCTCTGCTCAGTGAAAGAAAAATTAGTGCCTATGCTGTTCCTCACCTGCTGTCCAGGTGTTCTCCCTTCCTGAGTTCTCTGCTGTCCATCTCCCCACCGATTTCCTTTGCCTCTGTGGTGGTGCATCCCCCCTGCCCTTTTCTCCTGAACTGCTCTACAATTTCAGGAATTCCTGCCACACCTTGGCCTTTATGTAATGAGTTGGACAGTTAAGGCCCCTTAACCGTACCAGGAACTGCTGTGCGGCTGAGGTGAGGAGCGGCACTGTCCATACTAGAAACACCGGTTGACTTGTCAAGGCAGGGAGTGAGAGCAAGGAACAATCAGTTATCCCCTGACAGCTTTCAACATACCTTATTTGGATCGTAACCCGAGCGAAGCGGCACCATCGTTACTGGAATTCCAGTAATTACCAACCTGGATTGTGGCCAGGACAGAAATTTACTCATGACTAAAGCCAATAATCTTGTGACCCTATAAACAGTGGTCCTAAGTGAGTCGCTTCGAGCTCTCCTGGACCACAGCAGTTGCAGCCAGCATCACCCTCTGAGTAGGATGCCTCTCAAGGGCTCGCAAACTCTCAAGTTTGCGAAAATTGGAGGTCCATCGCAGAAGACCAACGAGCCTGGGCTGAAAGCCTTCACCCCTTGAGGCTCAGTCCTCACCTGTTGACAAATACTGAGACATTTGATGTGAATATTTCACTGAATTCAAGGGGAATTTTTAACAGGGAAGAAGAAAAATGAATCTGTATCAAGGGCGACAACAACAAGGTTACCCAAACCCAATCTTGTTTCTTCTCTTAATCAAGATAAGTATACTCCTT
This sequence comes from Gorsachius magnificus, assembly GCA_034008185.1. NCBI lineage: Eukaryota > Metazoa > Chordata > Aves > Pelecaniformes > Ardeidae > Gorsachius > Gorsachius magnificus. The sequence continues at coordinate 132,550,912 of CM067081.1, forward strand.
CCAGACTAGACCCAAAATCCTTGGGCAGTTCAGATGCAAGATCTTTGGGACCGTGCACTACTAAATTATAATGGGAGTGTTGGGATCTCACCAAAAGATGAGACTTCTTTGGTCATACGTGAAAGTGAGGTGTGCCTGAAAGGGAAATGGAAAATGCTGCATACCAAAGGAATTAAAATATCTCACAATAATAATAACAACGCTTACTAAATCTTATCCCTTCAGGTCACACCAGGGGAAGAAATAAAGATAGGGTACTTAGCAATCAACAATCTACACATGAAAAACCTGCTGAAATTAAAATATACTATACTGATTTTTCTAAACCAAAAAACAACCAGAAATCTTGTTATAATACACCAGAACCAGACTGTTGGTACAATTTCACTTTCATGCAACCTGTACTCGCCTTCTGCCTCTGGGGAAACATGGTGTAGGATTATTGTTTCATTTTATGATCACTGGGTGTAAAATGTGGAATTAATGTATGATGGGGTGGCCATGGGTATGTACTTTTTAATGTACCTACACCTGATCTAAATTTGTCCTCAATAATACTACACAATAACACTACTTTTCATAGACATGCATGGATCATTAACAATGAAAATTCACAAATTCCATCTTTAAAGACAACCAAAGGAGACACCATTTTGATAGGATGCCGAACTAAAAATCACACTGAATGTATGACAGAAGCTTTACACGTTGTTGTAAACAATGTTGAGGAAAAGCACCACCTACATACCTGTCCTTTTAAACATGAACGTTGGTGCAGCTTTACCATATTGCATTTAGGACTTGTGATGTGCCTTTGGACAGACCCCAACTCTTGTTCTAGCTTTAGGTTTCCAATTCAAGATTGATATCGAACAATTGTGTTCACCAACTCAGCCTCCTATCAAACTGTCTCCTCACATTAATAACATCGGTCCCTACATAATTAAAAACGTAGGACAACAACGAATACTACTTAACCCATCATGGTCTCTCAGGTGAGTGGAACTGTCAATGAAGGTTGACATCTCTTCAATTAAACCTACCTACCTGCTCACCATTCCTAAATACATCTTATATGCGATGGTTAGCATGGTTACGTGGATGAACCCTCACCTCTCCAAAGCGAACAGAGGGAGAGGTAACCAGTGTCATAGGGACAGGATTGTGAGTCTTGAATAGTATGGATGCTGAAATATTCATAAATAAATTGAGCATGACAACAAGTGATTTGAACAAATTAGAACACCCGTTGTGGTCTTTTCTATCAGCATTGGGAACTAGTCAATGGCTTGTAGCTGACATATTACCTAAGTGGGAAAGAATTAATGAAAAAGACCACCAACTAACCATGGATGCACTAGGGTATGGCTTGAATTACTGTCTCTCTTGCTCTTAGTTGTATTCAAGCCCAATGGTGGATAAAATTTACTGTAACAACAATTGTAAGAGAAGGCAAAGAGGGCACCTTACCCACTGAACTTTGAAAGGTAGTCTGGGACAATGCAACTCAATTTGAAGGGAATTCAAATCCTGGTGGTGTCTTATCAATTTTACCTATAACCCTGCTGACAGTAAAGCCATAGCTTTTGTATTAACAATACTCAATGCTTCGGTATACACCATATCCCCAGTCATTCAGCTGGGATTAAACCACAATGGAGCTGTCCTCTGTCCATTAGAACACAGAGTATGGGCCCAACAAAATGGGAATAAATGGCAAACTATTGGTGTTGATGCATGTGTTGTACAGGAACAACAGGGATTCGTTTGTGAAAGCAATACTGTTAAGGCCTAAGACGTGGATGACGTCGTCTTGACAGCAAACAAAGTGTTTGTCATTTTGAAATACATCCCGATGAAACCCCTGAAATGGTACTTACACATGTTGGAAATGGATGTGTTTGTATGAGAACCCTTTGTAATTCTGTATCTATAGGCAACACCCCTGTAGATATATACAATCTGTATTTGTAATTTTACCAAAATCACAGGATGCGACTTTAACTATTCAGCTTCTGTCACAACCCACCAGCTGTTACAATCTAACTATACATCGTATCAAGATTTATGACCTACCCCCATTTGAATGATACCACATTGGTGAGAAAACTGTTGCAAGATGATGACCCGAATCAATTGCTAAAGCGAATTTGAAACAATGGACAAAGAACCCTGATACAGAAAAGATACAACATGTTCTAGGACAAATGAAAAAGAATAGGGAACATCACTGGTGGGATACCTTATTCGGATGGTCACGAACAGCAGCAGGAATCCTGAATCGACTATTGTATCCCACTGTAATGTTACTCATTTCTATTGTGTTATGTTTGTTGTTGAATATAGTTCTGTATGTTAGCGTGTGGAAAATAGCTAAATGGCTGGCATCATTTGAAAAACCTCCTTGCATGTACAACACTGTTTAATCACATTTAACCAAACCTTGATAATTAAGTAAACAAACAAAAAAATTTCCCTCAAATTACAATTTGAATATGGCATTAATCTGTTTATAGGCACAGAGGCAAGAGGTGACCACGGCCACTCTGAGGGAGAGATGGATTGACTTTAGTCATGGGGTGGATTGTGGGTGGTGCATCGCCCCCGCCCTTTTCTCCTGAACTGCTCTACAATTTCAGGAATTCCTGCCACACCTTGGCCTTTATGTAATGAGTTGGACAGTTAAGCGCCCCTTAACCGTACCAGGAACTGCTGTGCGGCTGAGGTGGGGAGCGGCACTGTCCATACTAGAAACACTGGTTGACTTGTCAAGGCAGGGAGTGAGAGCAAGGAACAATCAGTTATCCCCTGACAGCTTTCAACATACCTTATTTGGATCGTAACCCGAGCGAAGCGGCACCATCATTACTGGAATTGTGGCCAGGACGGAAATTTACTCATGACTAAAGCCAATAATCTTGCGACCCTATAAATAGTGGTCCCTTCGAGCCCTCCTGGACCACAGCAGATTGCGGCCAGCATCTCCCTCTGAGTGGGACGCCTCTCAGAGCTCGCAAACTCTCAAGTTTGTGAAAATTGGAGGTCCATCGCAGAAGACCAACGAGCCTGGGCTGAAAGCCTTCACCCCTTGAGGCTCAGTCCTTGCCTGTTGACAAATACTGAGACATTTGATGTGAATATTTCACTGAATTCAAGGGGAATTTTTAACAGGTATAACTTTATATATATATATTATAAATATATAAATATATATTTATATAAATATATATAAAAATATAATTGTGTCTGTGCATATGCGTGTGTGAATCAATTTAAGTAATCTGTAAATGTGTGATTTAATTACAAAATGAGTCTTAGACTCCTGCTAGACACATATTATCCTTAGACATAAACCTTTGACCAAGTCTGAGTCTGAGACTGGACCTAGCTGCACCTAGACTCCTCTCTGAGAAGGAGTTTAGAAAGCAAGGAGGTCTACTCTGAACCTTGTGACTCAACGGGAGGGTCCTCCTTATCCTCTGCATCCATGGTTTGTTGGTGAATCATTCTAACTAGAGTGTAACTTAATTTTCCTTTGTGTACTTCTTCCATGCAGTAATAGAGTGAACCTTGCCATTTTTGAATCTTTAACTAAGTCGCTGTTTTGATTAAAAGAAATTTTGTTGAATCACCTTGTTAATTGACTGATGATTGAATCCTATTAAATCCGATCCTGTGATTTGCCCTAAAGGCAGAAATAAATTCTACACTGCTACTAAATCAAATTGCGTACACTCATTCCGGACAACCTCTTTGCTGCACCACCTTCCTCTCTGTTCACACTCCCATTATCACTGCTTTGGCCTTCACTTTTTCTCATCCTCAAGTGCCATTAATGCTTCTCCTCTCCTTGACTTCCTAGTTATCTCAATGTCCCTTGCCATTTGACTTCATCTCTTGACTTTGTGCTTGGTGTCCTTCCCTATCACGCCTCCCCTCCTGTCCCTGCAGCTAGAGTGGGCTATCACCATTTGTTCTCTTTCCCTGTAAATCATTCTCACTTTCTTCCCTCCCTCCCACCTTAAATCATCTCACAGCATCTGTGCCACCTTTGCTGAGGCCAGATTCTCACCTGTACACTAGAATCATAGAATCATAGAATCATAGAATCACCTCGGTTGGAAAAGACCTTTAAGATCATCGAGTCCAACCGTTAACCTAGCACTGCCATCCCTATTTAGTCTCCCAGGGCTGAGTGAAGACTGAGCTGCCTCTGTCCAGACCACGTCTAACCTTGTCCTATTAAGAACTGTCTTTGGAAATCGAGTGTTGGTGCAGGGAACAGCCGCTGGCTGATTATATCTGCATTCTGGTGCCTGTTCACACCTTTTGCCTGCCCTCTGCATCCAGGCTTGCACTGGGGCTCAGTTAAGTATCTTCATCCCAGGTTGTGTTTCCAGCCACATCCGCATCTGTTGCCAAGCCCTGTTGTACAGTGGGGTAGCAGCTACTGAGCATTTTAGATTTACAGAAAGGTAAGGCAGTGAGGGATATTTGGACATCCCTAATCCAATTGGAGATCCCCAATCCAACTCCCTGCTTGCAACAGGCCTGACGTGAATGCTAGACCAGGTAGCTGTGGGCCTTAATAAATGACCATGCGCTGCAAATTTTGTACTTTCTGTACTTTCTCCTCTTGTAGTTTCCCCAATGTACAGAACAGTGGCAAGGGCTTATCACCACTAAAAGCATGTGAGGGATCCCAGCAGACCCTTCTTTGTTCTTTACCAAATGCATGGGCATCACGGGACACAAACTAGGTCCTTCATAGGGCACTGGGTGTGTGGTCAAAGGGATGGTTCAGTACATGTTCCTCCACCCATGCTTCTTGCTATGTTTCTTCCTTCAGTATTTTATTTATTTGCTGCTTAAAGCTCCAAGAAGTCTTAGAATCTCTTGTCTCTTGGTGTTGGCCTTACTCAACATCCAGCTGGGAGGTACCAGCAAATTAAAATTTGTGCTTTGAGATCCTTATACCTCTAGCCACAGTTGTTCTCTTTAGCCTCCATACTTGTCAAGAAGGTGGGCGTGCTGCCATTGTATATGTTGCTTCACCACTGCGGTTTCCTCATCTTGAGCTGCTGAGCCTCATTATGGTCCTGGGTTTTCTTGAATTACAACAACCTCCTGATCTCTCGTTTTGGCTCCCGGGCTCCTGCCTTTTTTGCCTGTGTGTACTGAAATCTTTCCAGCCCTGGAAGGGGCTTGGACCAAGTTTTCTCTGGAGAAATGCTCTAGGGATGGTGGCCTGAAGTGGGTGTTCATGGAAAGAATGTAAGGCAAGTACATAGTGGATAGTCTCGTATTCTCTAGGCATCTGCTGCTTTAAATACTGCCTGACCCAGAAGTTACATCAGTATGTTTGCTTAATAGCCTTTGGTGAATTTATTCTCTGCCTGTGTCTTGTTGATTTTTAAACCAGCTGGTGCTTTTGGTCTTTACAATGTCTTGTGGATGCACAGAAGAATTGTGCTTAGATATCCAAAGTATTGTATTTTGTTTTAAGCCTGCTACCTCCTCCTTGGTGGTCTCCATCTTCTGGTGCTCTAAGATATAGCAAATAATATGGTTCTAGTAGAGTTCACATCTCCCCAGGGCCAGCCCTTTCCCTACCTCTGTACCCCATGCTTCTATATCTTTTCTACTTTTATAGTATTATTCCCAGTATTTTCTTAGTGTCCTATGTGGAATAATTGCTGGAGGTGACTTAGAAATTAAACTTATATTCACATTTTAAAGAAAGGTACAGCACTGAAGAAGCTTCCAGGGTGGAGTGCGGCTGATATGCCAGGATTCCATTCCATGGAAGTTCCCCAGGCCTGCAACTTTAGATGTTGGCAACACCAGGGGAACTTGGTGTGCTGACTCCAAGAGGAATTGCACAGAGGGTGGAGCAGAGTGGAGACACTGTGGCCAGGCTCTGTGATAATATGGGAACTTGAAGGTACCATGGAACTGATAGGCCGCATATTTGCTACCCTGGGCCAACAGTCTGTCATGTTTTTGCCCAAATGCTGTCCTTTTGGTGAACTTTGCTCATTATAATACCAAAACACACCTCCATCCCAAAAGCTACCCACCTCCAAGGTGCAGCCACCCCTCACTGAGCTTGCGTTTTGAATTTTTCTAGTTTATACCTTTAAAAGCGAAGCAAGAAAGTTTTGCACCAATCATAACCAAGGTGTGTATGACCAGAGTCACTCAAGCTCCACTTGAAAGGTAAAAAATGATATAAAATAGCTTAAGGGAGAGAGGATGTTAGGGAAGATAACAGCATCATGTACTGCTCTGACTTCTGACTTCTGAGATCAGTCGGTGGGCTGAGCCTCTTTTCCCTCCCAACGGGACGCCTTTGGGTAAGATTGGAACACTTGGTTACACCAAGTGCCTGCCCAGGAACTTAGAAATCTCCATAGAGTCACTTTATATCTGTTAACGTGTTTGTAGCCAAGTGGTGTTACTCATATTCTTGGTATTTGCATGTGCTTTCCAGACAGTGAATTTATCACTGGCAATCCAAAAGAACCTGTGTATCTGTTGCTTTAATAAATTGCACTATTCATTAACCTAGCCATGATAGTTCTCGTTGGACGTGACCAAACTCTTGAAGTGTGGTCGTGGTAGTTCATGGAACGCGACCAGACTGAAGGTGTATCACGTTACTTGTGCATCCATAATCGTGATAGTTCAGTACACTGAACGTGTCCAGACTTACAGCAATGAATTGGGCATCACTCTAAATTACTTTAGCCTTTTAACGTGACACCCCAACCGCCTTGGGGCCCTGATCACAAACACCATGCCTCTTTCTCCTCCTCTGAGTCAGTCCCTGATGCTTGGAAATCTTTTGGCGGGCAAGTCTCCTGCTGAAGAAGGACTGAAAGCAGCACAGCAGCTCTCCCAACAGCTCTCCCGCCCGCAGGAGCAGAGCAGCCGCAGAGGTGGGCCAGCAAGACCTGATCAGAGCAGACTCCGGCAGCTCCTCCATGCAGTAGTCCCTCGTTCATGTAGGCATGTGTTTCCTTGCTCCCATAAAAGATAAGAAGAGAAACCTTGCGCTGGTCACCATTATGTTTAGTATGGGAAAGCCTTGTCTGGTATTTTCTGATGCTTTTGGATGCCTGATTTGAGACACGTGAAACCTTAAAACTCTGTAACTGTCCATGACTTTAGGAAGAGTTGTAGGTATAGAGATCCCCTGAAAAACTGATGCTGGATGGGCAGATTTTTTGGAAGCTTTTCGATGTCTCTGTTGCATTTCTTAAGCAGAAGTGACACCTAGTGTTGAGTCGAGGGCAGGTCAGAGTCTGTCACACTGTTGGACCAGGGCTCTAAAGGGTTTAGGAGCACAACCTGCTCATAAAACATGAGAGGAAGAAAATGCTGGATGCATTTTCTGAACGTGCAACTCCCGTGAGCTTGAGAGGCTTTCCCAGACAAATGTGGTGCTGTGAAGCTACGACCTTTTGTGGGTTTGTGGCCCTTTTTTTTTTATTTTTCCCCCTGGTAGTAAGCATCTAATTAGTCCGGGCCTTTGTGCTTGTGGAGCCCAGCTTAGCAACCATGCCATGGAAACCCGTTTGCACATTTATTGGAAGACAGGGACAGAAAAGCAATCTGGTTTGGTCTCTGACATTTTGAACTAAAACAATTATTCCCAGGCAGTCTTTCCTTTATCTGGGAAGGGGAGACTTTGGGAAGGAAATAATAGTTAGGAAAGTTCTTCCCTTTCCTTTCTGGCTTCTGTGTCTTGTCGAGTGGGACTTAGAAGGTTTTTGTCAGTCTGTGTTTTCCCATGCCTCTCTTCCTAGCACCTCTTTTGCGGCGCTCACTCCCAGGGCTGTCAGTGGACATACAGCACTCATACCACAGGGCGCTATCATCCCTCTTTCGGCCTCTGCTGAAAAAGTAGTGTTGTTCAGGCCACTTTACTGAGCACTGGCCACTGGGGAGTGCAGCAAACACTCTGGCAAAGAAAGAGAGAAAAGAAAAAAAGGGAAGTTTGTGTGAGATACATGCCAGGCAAAAAAGGAGATATCTTTTTTCCCTCGAGGGTTTTGGCAGTGACTGCGTTTATTGTTGGGTGGGTTGTTCACAGTCTGGGGTTCTCTGGTCCAGTTGCATGTTCCTATGTTGCATTTTGGGGGGTTGTTTTGTTTAAGAAACAGAGGTCTTAGAGCCAAAAGTGAGAGACTCCTTCTTTGTGACGAAGAATTGCTTTACCAGCCCTAACAACCGCTAAGAGAGTAAAACTCAAAACACCTACCCCCTCCAACCACAAAACCCCCTCCAAAACAAAGAAACCAATGTCCTGCTGCCTTGAGGCCACAACGACCAGACAAAATAGCAATCAGGAACTGGGGAGATGCAGTTCTTGTGAGGTTTTATTATTTTTTTAACCCCCTTATTTTAAAGTAAGGAGTAAAAAGAGCAATTATTGAGATACAAACTAAGGTATCCACTGTGGTGGAGAAGGGTGGGAACACTAGAGGATCTGGAGGGGGAAAGAGTTTGTTGTTAATTTAATTTTTCTACCATCTTACCCTTTCTGGTATTGTGAAGTGGGTGCATATGTGACATCCACAGCTTTAAGCGAAATTGCTTTGTCACCCTGCAACCCCATGGAAAAGAATCTGGCAGTGCAATGATGATGAAGCCAATCACAGAGGGAAAAAAAGTAAATAAATACGTAAGAGTCTTGATGTATTTGGAAATGATCCTATGGGAGAACAAAAAAAAAAAGAGCTCACTAAAGCCTCATCAAAAACAAGAAAGAGAGAAAACTAGTTTTTTGAAAAAGATAAAAATATTTTACTAATTTTTGCTCCAAATCAGAATAAGTCTTCGTTTGTTCAAGTGTTTTTTACATAACGTATTTATGCACATTTTTCAAAGACTCTGCAAATTCATAATTTGTCTTGCTCATTCTTTTGCTTTTTGTCTGCTGAGGGCAATAGAGGAAGAGCAGTTTATCCTTTTCCTCTTTGAGTTTTCTTTTTCTTTTCATTTTTTTTGCACACTTTCTTTTCCAGATTTTGAGATACTGCTATTTATGCAGGAGGGGTGTGAGGGGAAGTACTGGAAACATAATTTCCCATAAGAAAAACAAAAACCAACTCAACTGCACTGCCAAGCCATAAATATTTCCAATTTCAATCTCCTATCCCCACCCTGTTCAGCAGCTTACTTCCCTCTGCAGAAAGCACCATTTAAATGAGATGAGCGTCACTGAAATCCATTTAGCTTTCAATCCCTATAACACTAGAAATGATGGTCTTTAAAACCAGGAGCTCATTTCTTTGCATGAGCTTGGGGGCGTTTATACAGAGATCCTTTCCCAAGCTTTTGTGTCAACGCATCCCATTGTATATCACCTTTCCATTTTCCTCGGTGCCATGAAAAGCCCCACTGCCAGCTTCGGTGCTCTGCAGAGAGGGTGTGGGGGACTTAGGAGTTCGCTGTTGCCTGCATTGCTGTAACGCAGTTGAGAGACACTCGGACTCACTTTTTGTGTTGCCTTCATGGCTCATGCATTTGCCTAAAGGGCTTCTCTGAGTCTGCAGGTGCTGAGAAAGATGGGAATGTTTAGTTTGTGATGATTTATGCCATTTTATATACATATAATTTTTTTTTTCAGAAAAAACAACTAAATAATTTAATGAGTAAAATATACTAGCAAGCTAAGAAGAATGAATGGTGTTCAATGGCAGCATAAATCAATCCTGTTCTAGGCTGGTTTAGTCCCTCTTCCAAACACTCCTCCTGTTGATACGTTCATTCTCCATTCTCTCACCAGATTCAGGAGCGCAACGGGGCCTTCCCCTTTCTGGCAGCACAGATCTGTAGGGTAAGCTCACTGCAACACAAAGCCGTGCCGTAAAGGTGCGATTTGGCAGTACAGCAAAGCTGATTTCACACCTAGCTGCTGCTCGGAAGTGAGGTCCTACTTGTCTCCCCCAAACCCCAGAATGCAAATTTCAATTCCCTTGCTTCCAGGCTCTCCAGAGCAGCAAAAGAATGAACCATGTGGAAAAAACCTCCTGTATGTTTGTGCTAGCTTAGTTCTGTGATCTGGCACACCACGAGCTCAGCCAAGCACCAGTGAAAGAGATGCAGCAGGAGGATTTGGATGGAGCTAGTGTACAAGCTGCCTGTTTCTCTTCCCAGCTCCCCATCTTCTCCAGTAACACCCTACCTGACAGAGCAGGGCTCACTGAAGCATCCTACACCGAGGCACATTGTAACAGTGACATTGAAAGAAGACCTGCTGGTCAAATGTTGCCCCTTGAGGTCATCGTGTTTAATGACAGCCTAGAGCAGCATCTGCCTTGTAGCTGTAAGCACAACTATGTATTTTCTTTCTCGGGAGTTCTGGTGTATGAAAAACTGGCTCATAGCCCCTGTCTCCTTGGTTCCTCTTGGAGGACTGCACACAGCACCCGCTCAGTCTGCTCATATCCAAGGTCTATTTGAGATCTACCACTACTGAGCTCGCGGGTATTTGATTTGCTTGCTCCGATAACCACTAAATCTCCTCTGAGTCCTTGCTGCGAGCTTTCTCATGTCTGGTGGTAAGGGAGGGAACATCTTCCTCCAAGGGTGGTTCAGCACCTGGAGAGCACAGGCAGTTTCCAGCCTTGGAGATGGTCAGGAGTCAGCTGGGCAAGGCACTGAGCAGCCCCAGGCACGTTTGGATTCAGCCCAGCTATGAGGAAAGCGGGGTTGGACCTAAGACCTCCAGAGGTCCATTCCCACCTCTTCATTATTTCTGCAAAGCTAAACAGTTGTTTATTTGCTTTCACTGGCAGTGCAGCTTGTTCATTTTTTTACACGGTTGTTATCATTCATCAGATTGTTGCTTGATTTCAAAATCCAGAGATGGCTAAGGTGAAATAAGCCTTTAAAGGAAGTCTCTTCTTTTTACTCCTGTGGGTATTTGCAGGATCTGGATTGCTCTTGAACTAACAAAGATACCATTGTTTCCTCCCACTGTAGTACAGCTTGCCCACATGCTAGCCTATTAACATGTCTGAAAATATATTAAAGAGTAAACCTGCAATATTAAAATAAGCAAAAATACTGCCCCTGCAGCTCTGCCAGGGCCTCCTTGCCCTGCTTTACCAGCTCTGCATCCCTGTGGCTGCCCAAATGGCTATATAGGTGAGAAGGGGGAAAGTGAATTTTAAAAAAAAGTTACCTGAATGCCACCTCTGCCACTCTGATATCTTACATAGAAACCCTTTGGAAAACTAACATTGTGTATTAAATGTGCTTCCCAGGTAAGCAAAAATGTAAGCTGCAGCAATAAAAAAATTTCTACAGCCCATGCATCACAAAATACTTTGATGTGTCTTTATACTGTGATTCAGCTGGCTTCTGGAGAATAAAGACAAAGATCAAAGTTCTAAGGTTTATCAAGATACTTGCTCTTCCGTGGATTTTTTGAACCAGAGCAACAAGATGGTTGGTTGTAGGAAGATCAAAACCGAAATAAAATAGTTAATGATTTTTGATCCCTGAGGGTAATATGGGCCACTTCTCAGTTCTGCTGAATGGGGTGTTTCACAAGACTTCTGTGCAAGCTATAAATGTAGGCAAGTGAGCTGCCTCTCACACACAGCAGCACCGGACTGGAGGAATTGCTGTCAGCTCTCCCTCTCCCCATCCGAGAAGCTGAGATCGAGGTGAGATGCGCACTTTTCACACGAAAACTTTCAATAGCTTCATGGGCAGCTACTGTGAAATGCAGTTGAAGAGAAAGAGGTTTAAGTGTTGGGATGAGAGTTGCAACATGTATGTGAGGATCTGATGTCTGTATTTGCAGAAACATATACATCTTCTAGGTGATGAGAAGACAGGTGCAGGATAAACATGCCTTACAATAGGAGAGGGTGGAGGGAGCCATAGCTACAAAATTCCAAGGATCTTTATTGTTGCTTTGCTGGAACGTGTCCAGAGGAGAGCAACAAAGCTGGTGAGGGGTCTGGAGCACAAGTCTTACGAGGAGCAGCTGAGGGAACTGGGGTTGTTTAGCCTGGAGAAGAGGAGGCTGTCGGGAGACCTGATCACCCTCTACAACTGCCTGACAGGAGGCTGTAGCGAGGTTGGTCTCTTCTCCTAGGTAATGGGCGAGAGGACGAGGAGAAATGGCCTCAAGTTGCACCAGGGGAGATTTAGATTGGACATTAGGAAAAATTTTTTCACTGAAAGGGGTGTCACGCACTGGAAAGGGCTGCCCAGGGAAGTGATCAAGTCCCCATCCCTGGAGGTATTTAAAAGACGGGTAGATGAGGTGCTTAGGGACATGGTTTAGTGGTGGGGTGGCAGGGTTAGGTTAACAGTTGGACTTGATGATCTTAAAGGTCTTTTCCAACCTAAACAATTCTATGATTCTATGATTTATGGTGTGTCAGCAAAATTAACTGGCTGCTTATTATTACTCTTTCTACAGGCAGAAGGTCTTTATGCTAGTGCTCAGTCAATAAATTAAAGTTCAGGTAGCCACAGCCTCCATAAATTCAGTTATAACTGTGAAAAAATACTTAAATGTTTTTAATCACATAGTGAGATTTTTTTTTAAAGTGAGATTTAAGTGATTTTTTTTTTAAATGTTGATTATGTTGCTCAGGTCTTGCAATTTTAGTCTGACTTTTAATCTTACTTGGGCAGATCTGATCTTCTCCCATCCCTTCCCAGAATCAAGCAGAGTAACTTCTCCTTTCCCTCAGATATATTTGCCCTGAAATCTGAAACTTTGCTTTGATGACTGTTATGTGATTTAGAAAGGGAGCTTTGTGTGGAATTAGGTATGAGTATTTGTAACAGTGCTATGAAAAGACATTTACAACCTGAAATTTAGTCTGACTCAAAGAGCTGATGCTTTGAACTTGATCGCTTCTCAGCTTATGTCAAGAAGAGGAATCTCTTGATCTCAATAGAATATCATATAAAAGGTATATATAAGGTATTTCAGTGAGTCTAAAAGTTCAGCTCTGCACATAAGGGAATAGATTTTTTCCTAATTACACTACAAAGTGACTTTCATTTAGAAATCAGTTGAATGTCTTTTTAATATTATGTGGATCATGAAATTTAGTCCAAACAATGAACATCAATTTCTAAAATAATTCTTAGATGCAGTGTCAATTCTCAACTGAAAGATTTATCACCAGTTATATATTTTATTTCATTATTATTTAAGATATACCAATAAGATGGTAAACTAAATGCTCACATGTCCCTCGCACATGTACATAGAACTGACATACACAACTAAACAAAACTGGACAGTTTTGGTGTACATATCTCATTTTACCTTTTTCTTCAAAATTCAAATTTCTGTGTCATGACCTCACTCTTTTTCAGCTGCTGCTATATTTATCCTCTGCTAAAAATGTTTCACTTTTCCTTTCCCCCTGCCCCTCCATCATTTTGTGTCTGGCTTCTTACAAGCATTGGTTATTTTCTGTTTTCCTTTTCCACAGGCTGTTATCCAGCTCCTACAGCAAGAAATCTGAATTACAGAATCCTACTGAGATGGGAAAAATCATCATTTATGAGCATGCCAACTTCCAGGGTTACTCCAGAGAATTCACCCATGACATTGCCAATCTAAAAGATGTAGATTGGAATGACTGTATCTCCTCAGTGAAAGTAATTGGCCAGCCTTGGGTGGCTTATGAGCACCTCAACTATACAGGTGATTTTCTGGTATTTGAGGAGGGAGAACATGGCTTTGTTGGTCAACATATGAATGATAAGATCACTTCTCTGAAGTTGATCACTGAAAATCTGCACAATCCCCAGATCACTCTCTATGAACATGCCCAATACCAAGGGAAGTCCAGGGTGATAAGAGAACCAACCAATCTGGGTAGGGGACACGACAACGACATCATGTCTTCTCACAAAGTCCAGAGTGGTGCCTGGCTGTTGTGTGAACACAGCGATGGAAGTGGTATCCGTTACATTGCGCGAGAACACGAACACCTTCCAAACTACAATGCAATCCATTTCAATGACAAGCTTTCATTTCTGCGTCCCCTTCTCCCTGGCAAGGGCTGTGGCTGTTAGACTGCAAATCCTGTCATGCTGAGGGAAGATGCAGCCCCAGCAAGAGATGTGAAGCCTAGATCTCTGTCTATGCTTGTATTGCTTTTTTCCCCTGTGTCACAGAAACACTGAATGGGAGAGCTCTCTTTCACACTGCACTGCAGATCTGTGTTTCTCAATCCTGCCTTACACTGTTCTCCCTCCCCATAATTCCCACGAATGGAAGAACAACATTTGGCGCAAATGAAAGAGTCATGCTAGGGGTGTGTAACCTATCACACCTGCAGTTGGCATTCCAATGTCCTGTACTGTGTAACGTAAAAGTATTTGCATGTTGCTTCTGTTGTTAGATGTATAAACAAAATGCGAACATACAACCAGCATCACTTACTTTGTAATTTGATTTACCATGCTCTTGCTTTACCATGGCCTCTGCCATTTTTTGTATTCCATTTTGTGTTGTTGCATTAAAGAAGCTGTTGAAAGCAATATTGGGTCTATTTTATGTATTGTTTGTGGTTTAATATAGATAAATATTGCCCTTTCATGGTGAGATATCTCTGTCTATTCGGAGAATGGTTCATGCAGTCACTTGTAAACATTTTTCATGGATCTCTCCTGAAAGGTGTTATCTCCTTCCATTCTCACTTGTCAGTAACATTGGGTTCAGGCTTGACTCAACCGGACTTAACAGTCTCGGTGAGCATGCTAAGTATTGCTGTGATCCTGGCCAAACTCTCACCTAGAGACTTGACTTACTTACCACAAGATTGATTGTGTCTCCAGGCAATGATCATACTAATAATATAGTCTTCTATTGCCCTCAATTATGTAATCAAACAGAAAGTTTTGATAGATTTTAATGGATTGATCACAATAGGAAAATCCGTCTGATTTTTTAAACCTTTTTTATCTTGATACGAGATGAGGCATCATTTGAATCACAGTGTTTCAATCAGAGTGGGAAATTCCCTTTCTTCTTAAGTTACCTTCATTGCAATTTTACATTGTAATGGTGTTTTACTGTTGTAACAATCTCAAGAGTCACCACGTGGTATGTTGTTCCACAGGCCAGCCTTACATGCTAGGTCAGGTAGCTCAGGGCCCTCCAACACACCAAGCAGTGCCAGGGATTATCGTTGCTAGAAGCATGCAGGGAATCCCAGCAGGCCCTTCTTGGTCCTTTACCAATTCCATGGGCATCACAGGACACAAACTAGGTCTTTCATAGGGCAAAGAGGCAAATGGAGGATGAAGATGCAAGCTGCAAGAAGCAGCAAGCTACAAGAGAAGGGTTGCTGAAGTATCTGTAGTTCACTGTTTTGCAAGCCCCAAGCAGCCTGGAGAGTGACCTACTGTTCAGCATTCCTGCAGGACTGTGACTGTGTGTGTTCACTCTTTGCCTCCAAATAAAAGCTACATGACAGAGTCAACTTCAAAATAATTGCATCTGGAATAGGAACTATGCAAGGCCTTCTTTCAGAAGTGGGATCACTACCTATTTCAAGAACAGTTTTGCCATGTACAGGTTTACCTGGAGAGCACACAGTTGTATGTAGTTCTGCGTTATCACTAATGGCAGCTTCGTTCTCCAAGCCATGTATTACGATGGCTGTCACACACCTTCCCATTGCAAAGTTTATCTAGCCCTGTGCTGAGCTCCTGTTTGCCATGGTTTTCTTGTGTTTATAGCTAAAAACGAACATGCTGCGCTAACACTGCTGGGCTTTGTTCCCATTTTGAAACAAACACTGCAGGCTGTGCTGCCATATCAGCCACTTGTGCTCCTCTGCTAGGCTCATGTGGGTGGATGCAATGGTGATAGCCCAGGCTCCATGTGTTTCGGGACACTTCTTACTACTTTGCAGCCAATTTCAGGTTTCCTTGCTCTATTCACCAAAGATATTCTTTTAATGGGATTTCAAAATTTGATTCAAAGAACATGGAGCATTCTCCTTGCTCTAGGCCAAAATAACTTGGAAATACTGAGCACAGGTATGTCAACCAGAAAAGGATGGTTAAAGAAAGTGCACCCCTGCTGATGAGCGAGACCGGCAAACTGGTAACAGCAGATGAGGAGAAGGCTGAGGTACTCAACAACTTTTTTGCCTCAGTCTTCACTGGCAACCTCTCTCCTCACTCCTCTCGAGTTGATGGACCACATGAAGGGGACCAGGAGGGTAAAACCCCTCCTGCTGTAAGAGAAGATCAGGTTCATGACCACCTGAGGAACCTGAACGCACATAAGTCCATGGGACCTGATGAGATGCATCCCAGAGTCCTGAGGGAATTGGCCGATGTAGTTGCCAAGCCACTCTCCATGATATCTGAAAAGTCATGGCAGTCAGGTCTTCAGTCTTCCCTGGTGACTGGAAGAAGGGAAACATTGTGCCCATTTTCAAAAAGGGTAGAAAGGAAGACCCCGGGAACTACCAACCTGTCAGCCTCTGTGCCTGGGAAGATCATGGAACAGATCCTCCTAGAAGCTATGCTAAGGCACATGGAGGACAGGGAGGTGATTTGCGATTGCCAGCATGGCTTCTCCAAGGGCAAGTCCTGCCTGACGAACCTAGTGGCTTTCTATGATGGAGTGACAGCATCAGTAGACAAGGGAAAACCAATGGATGTCATCTATCTGGACTTCTGTAAAGCATTTGACACAGGAAGATATGGATTTGATGGGTGGACTGTCTGGTGGATAAGGAATTGGTTGGATGGTCACATCCAGAGGGTAGTGGCCAACAGCTTGATGTCCAGATGGAGACCGGTGACGAGTGGTGTCCCTCAGGGGTCCATACTGGGACTGATGCTGTTTAATATATTCATCAATGACATAGACAGCAAGACTGAGTGCACCCTCAGCAAATTTGCAGATGACACCAAGCTGAGTGGTGCAGCTGACACGCCAGAAGGACAGAATGTCATCCAGAGAGACCTGGACAAGCTGGAGAGGTGGGCCTGTGTGAACCTCATGAGGTTCAACAAGGCCAAGTGCAAGGTCCTGCACCTGGGTCGGGGTAACCCCCAGGTATCAATACAGGCCGGGGGATGAAGGGATCGAGAGCAGCCCTGACAAGAGGGACTTGGGGGTACTGGTGGATGAAAAACTGGACATGAGCTGGCAATGTGCGCTGGCAGCCCAGAAGGCCAACTGTACCCTGGGCTGCATCAGGAGAAGCGTGGTCAGGAGGTCGAGGGAGGTGATTCTGCCCCTCAGCTGGAGTGTTGTGTCCAGGAGCCCTCAGCACAAGAAGGACATGGAAGTGTTGGAGTGGGTCCAGAGGAGGGCTACTAAAATGATCAGAGGGCTGGAGCACCTCTCCTCTGAGGACAGGCTGAGAGAGTTGGGCTTGTTCAGCCTGGAGAAGAGAAGGCTGCAGGGAGACCTGATTGTGGCCTTTCAGTACCTAAAGGGGGCCTATAGGAAAGATGGGGAGAATCTTTTTAGTAGGGCCAGCTGTGACAGGACAAGGGGTAATGGTTTTAAACTAAAACAGGGTAGATCTAGACTGGATATAAGGAAGAAATTCTTTACAACGAGGCTGGTGAAACACTGGAACGGGTTGCCCAGAGAGGTAGTGGAGGCCTCATCCCTGGAAACATTCAAGGCCTGGTTGGACAGGGCTCTGAGCAACTTGATCTGGTTAAAGATGTCCCTCCTCACTGCAGGGGGGTTGGACTAGATGACCTCTAAAGGTCCCTTCCAACCTAACGCATTCTATGATTCTAAAAAGACTGCTTCCAAAATAAACAATCTTTCACAAAGGGGATTATTAGTGATCCACAGTGAAGTCCAAATGGATGTTTAAACAGAATGCTGCATAAGGAGGGCTTGTAACCTGTGATATACCAAAAGGAGATATCTAGAGAAGCAGGCTTGAACACCATGGGTGTATCTAAGAGGTGATACATACATAGACTGAACTTTGCTTGGTTAGAAATGTCCGCAAAACAAGTTCAGGCATGTTTGGGTAACCACAGAATATAAAACTTGGGCTTAAGGTCAGATCTTGTCTATCCAGAAACAGGGTGTTGATTACATATTAACCGTTTACCTTATTTTGTAACAATGATGTGTTGCATTGCTGATTAGATAACAGGTTCTTCAGAAAACTTCCCTGGAGCTGATTACTCACACTGACTCTGCTCTCAGCTCATGTCTGGGCTTGCTGCGTTGATGGATCATGGCTCCTGACTGACAGAACACCAGGTGAATGTCCTTCAATCTGGGGTGTTTAAAGTAAGAATTACATTTGGCATGACTTACAGACTCTAGATACAAATTTAATTCAGAAAATATTGCATAAAACCTGAAATCTTTAAATCCTTGTGTACAATCATTAACTGCAAAAATATATTCCTCCTCTCTTCAAAATTGTGTAACGCACACATCACATCACTGTTCTTACTTCCTGTCTTTTTCTTTCCCCCCTTACTTACAGTAGAAGTGTGCTGCTTGCACAGCAACCTATACTCGGATGACCCCACTGGAGGAATTAGCTCTCAGAAGCAAACATGTACAGAGCTTAAGGCAGCACAAATTTTAACTTCCACCACGAGTTTGGAGGCAGTCTGAGGAGAAACTCCACAGAGCTCCAGCAGCTGCATGTACAACAACACAGTTTTTGGCTGCCCCATCGTCCAGAAGAGAAGGATCCTGCTGAAGGACTTCAATTCTAGATTCAAGAACGGCATCCTTGGTAACATGTACCGGTTTGGCACTGGTACGTTTGTTCCGAAGGGAACCTATAAACCAGTTTTGAAACTCTTACTGCAGAGGAAGTACATCAGGATGGTGTAACTTGTTTTATACCTATCAACATGCAGGCAGTTACTATTTCACATTCAAATGGAGAATGGTGCATTTGAGGGCAGATAGCAGCTTTCAAAATCCTGGTTAAGAGCTCTGGAGTCACACAAACAATAACATCAGTCAGCAGACAGTAACCCATAACCTGTGTCTCACAAGGGAAGAAACTACAGGGCCGTAACCCCAGGCAGACGATCAACACCAGGCCCCTTTGTTTCCCTGTTTCAGGGCTGCGATGCAGCTCCTTTGGATCAGCTGTGCAAATGAGCGATCCTAACTCTCAACCTGTAGTGGCTGCTCCATTGCCCAGGCAGCCCAGCAATCAGAGGAGTGGAGGGAAACAAGAAGAAAGGATATTCTGCTGCACATATCTTAATCTCTTTTTTTGGGCTGAATAACTTAACATTCACTTGGGGAAATGCAAGCTGGTTTTCAAATACAGAATTCTCAAACTTTCTGTTTGCAAACTTGCAAGCTTTCAGTGTTGCTTTCTGTCCTGCTCATTTCATCCAGTGCTTGTAGTCCCCCAGCTTGACATTACAGCAGCTTTTAATCTATGAATCCAGCACTGAAAAACAATTGTAGGAAGCAGGGCTGCAGCAACTGCTTTTTTTTTTTTTTATATGCGTCTTCAAACATCTTCTCTTTACCCAACAACACAGCTATCCCACCTTCAATTTGGTTGCTGATTCTTCCTTTAATTTCTTCTCAGTTTCCTTTGTCAGAATATTCCTCCCTCTTATGCTGTTGTCATTTCTTGGCAGCACCTTATTTGACTTTGTTTTAATCACAGCAATACTATGGCAATGCTTAAATGAGATTCTCCATCCTTGTAAATCAAATCTCAAAAAATGTAAAGCACGAAGCTGGCAAATGCAGTAATGAGAGACCTGTACAAACCTTCAGAGATCTGTACAGATCACCAGGAGAATAATTGAGAGGTGGTGAAATGAGCGCAGCTGAAGCAGGTTATTCCTCTAAGGAATTCCCCTTCTTGGAACAAACTTGTCTTTGTCTTTCATACGGCCCCAAAGCCCTATTTCTGTTCACACAGTGCCACATATTCATAGAATCATAAAATACCAGGTTGGAGGGGACCTCAAGGATCATCTGGTCCAACCTTTCTAGGTAAGAGCACAGTCTAGACAAGATGGCCCAGCACCCTGTTCAGCTGAGCCTTAAAAGTGTCCCATGTAGCGGTGTCAACCACATCCCTGGAGAGATTATTCCAATGGTTGACTGTTCTTATTGTGAAAAGTTTCCTTCTCATGTCCAATCGGAATCTCCTCAAGGGCAACTTGTGTCCATTACCCCTTGTCCTCCCCATGTGATTCCTTGTAAAAAGGGAGTCTCCATCTTCTTTGTAGCTACCCCTTAGGTACTGGTACGTGGTGACAATATCCCCTCTAAGCCTCCTTTTCTCTAGGCTGAACAAACCCAGTTGTCTCAGCCTGTCCTCATACGGCAGGCTTCCCAGTCCTTGGATCATCTTGGTGGCCCTTCTCTGGATCCCCTCCAGCCTGCCCGCATCTTTTTTGTATAGCGGGGACCAGAACTGTACACAGTGTTCCAGGTGTGGCCTGACAAGCGCTGAGTAGAGTGGGATAATGACTTCTTTATCTTTGCTGGTGATGCCCTTCTTGATGCATCCTACTGGCCTTCTTGACTGCAGCAGCACACTGCTCACTCATACTGAGCATCCACCTGTCCATCCTTCCTGGGGTGCAGTTCATCCAGCTAAACACAGTCAGCCCTGGATCTCAGCACAGGCTCATCCTGAATCCCCCAAACTCCTGGCAGTGTATGATGTCTCTGCCCCATAAGCAGATGCACTCAAACACCTAAACCTGCTAAGTGGCCGCTGCTGTGAGACACCCTCCCAGAGCAATAGCACCTGTGGGGAATACAGCAGTTTAGCAATCTAGAGCTGCTGCAGATCAGTTCTCATTGCAGTGATACTCAGGCCTGAGGACAACACAGCATGAAGTGTCCTTATTAGCAGCATGAGATGGAATGAGAGGTTGTTTATGTGCACTACTAGACCTCATAAATCCAATGGAGTGATAAATGAGGCAGCAAACCCAAGTCAAATGTCTTTGAAAAGGCTGGGCACAAACTCCCTTTTGGTATGAGTGAAGGCACAGCGTACCAGCCTGGCTGTTCCCCACATGGAACCACAACAAACAGGTACACCAGAGGAAAATCTCCTGCATGTTTAAGAGATGACCACTGACAGCAAGGCAGGTGTCTGCTTGTCATTTTATGCTCCCTCTCCTCCTGTGGTCACTCAGGAACCGACGGCAGGAGATGCTAACAGTTTGTGACCAACAAGCATACAGAGCAGACAAGAGGCTGATGAACTGTAGCTGGGAACCCTGTATGCAGCACATCTGCTTGTGGAAATGCCCATGACACGTATGTCAGGAATACGCTGGAAATTCACTGTTGCCTGGGGACAAGTGCTGAATGTTGTCAGAAACTTTGCATCTGCTATTTCAGAGATATTTTTTTTTTTTGATCAAAGCAACAGAATATAAACAAATGTGAAAGTGTCAGGTCAAAAAATCTAGCAAAGGATTCTTGAAAGTTTTTCAGTAGTAGTAGGAGAAAATAAAGGTGGAGATGGACTTTGACCCTTCAATGGAGCCCTGCAGATTACATTTGACAAGATAGCAAGTGAGAGCCTGTGGAGGAATTGGGAGGGAAGACTGACATTGGGGAAGCAGACTTTATGAAGGTCAAAACAGTAAACCTCTAAGTTATTGTACATATGACTTGAAATGATGATGAAACTTTTTTATTAAAATTGAACAAAGGATCAAATTTGCCACAGAGTGACTAGG